>JAYKKI010000010.1:34890000-37290000 GCA_039881145.1 Druceiella hillmani
TATCTCGCTATCTATTTACGTAACAAGTGTGTATTTATAACCAAAATTGAAGTGAATTTTTGGCAAATCCCCAGTTTCTAACAAGAGAAGGTGTGCTCTAGCATCATCCGTTACGACGTGGCCTACAAGCCTATATTCAATTAAACTTCCTTCTGTGTCCGACGAGGGTTCCGCAAGAATGTACACGATACTCTAGTTAAATGAAATCATACCTCCCGTGTCACAAGTAATATATAAAATAAAATAATGCCAACAAATTATCGAGTGCATTAAGGCATTGGGGTTATTTCTCAGGCAGATAATTGCATGACGTCGAAATGTATACGCAATAGACATTTGAGATTATGCTGGTACATTACGAGATATTTAAGGTTTTCAATGTTAATTTTTTAATAGTAATCTTAGCTTATTAAAAATATTTTCGAAATCAAAATGAAACTAACTTCAAAGTCTTATATTTTGTATTTGTCTATTTATTTCGTTATTTATTTATTAACATATGTGATATCATTGGATGCAAAAAATTATTTGAGACTAATTGTTTCTGCGACAATGAAACGTAGCAATAAAGTCTTTGAACATGAACTTCGTAACGAACTGTAAGATTGCCAGTATACTGGACATAAGCACTCCACTATCTTTTTTTATTCATCACTGTCGAAATAGGATCTTATTTAAATTTACCATGATCAAAGTTATTGATTAATTTTTATTAATTTTTGACTCAACCCTTACTGACTCTTAGTGTCGACTAGCATCAATGGATAAATAAAGCTGCCACATAAATATTTTCAATATTATTGTGATGGAATTATCTATCTAAAGCTAATATAAAAATGTTAGCTTTTTTGATAACTATTAGGCATAGGATACTACAATTTATTGTTTCATATTTGTTATAACCCCCTCTGTCACCGACATTTCGTTGGTCCACCCCTTACGGGATACACTGTATAATAACGATTTGAATACCTACAGTATTATTATAATACAGGTATATTTATTGCAAAATTAACAAGCTTTGGTTACGAGTTGATATGAAAATCGACCGAACAAAAAAAAAGCATTTTCAAGCTTATTTCTTCCCATTCACAATTACCTACATAAGAGGTAATTATACTTTTATGCCCATTTTCCAATTTCACGTCTTTCTGTATGTTAATTAATTACTTCAAATTTATGGACACCCCCAGTGCATATCACGATGGGTGTTTGTTTTTGTGATCGTGATTACCTGGTACGTCGTTGTATAAAAAGAGAAAGGCAGGTGCCCGCTCCGTATAGCCACTAATTGAGTATCGTGCGGAGCCGTTACTTATTTCGTTCATTAACGACCCGCTGTTAATAAGCCATAAATCACCCGTTTTTACGCGTTCATTCTTCGATCAAAATCTTTATGGAAAACTCGCTGCCAGCTTTTGACAAAGTGGCAAAACATTTTTGTGGGATTCGACCGAGGCACAAACACAAACCCAAGGCAATGTTTTACATCTTACTCCGAACAATTATTCAACTTTTCTAGAGAATAAATTTGCGAAATATTAGCCAATATTGAGAACGAATTTACATACTAATGGTAAACGATTCCCGTTATCATTTTATTCCTCATTGGGATATATCTCATTTATTACATTCCCATAAATCTACCTTCTTAGACATATTTGATTAGATCCCAGTTCCCAGCCATACGGTTGCTTTGAAAGAAACGCGCCGGATGCTCACCGCCGGCGTTATAACCGATTTTGTGTACATCGATGACGACCGACGATGGTCTACTGTATTTTGTTTTTTACTTCACTAATGCGAAATGTATAGTTAGTGTATTGTACAGTTACAATTAATTCAACTTAGTAGCAAGAGTTAATTCAGCTAAGGAGCAACAGAACAAATATTTGCGAACAATGGCTTATTATCTGGAGCGACGACATTTATTTATAACTTGTGTGTATGACATTGTAAATAAAATAAATGACGTCAGTTTAGCCACCTATTCATAAAAAACATTCTTATTTTAATGAATAAAAAATCTTATTTTAATGCATAAAAATTTCAACTGGTGGTATGTTGAGAAGAAAAAACTAATTTAACTGTAAAGTAACTGTAAAATCATCCAATAAAAATAGCTAATTTATTTACTGTCAATCAATTTTTTTAAAGGATCTTTCTTTTTATAGGATCAATGCTCGCCTTTTAATGGAATTTTTCTTTACATTTCATGAATGACTATACATTTCAAGGTCCAGAGGTCGGGACATTTTCAGGAAACTTTCGAGGAAATATCTCAATATATATATATATATATATATATATATATACATTGAGATATATATATATATATATATGTGTGTGTGTGTGTGTAATTGTACAGATGCGACATCGTTCGCATGGAATTTGGTATGTTAAAAGTTATTAGGAATGCTAAAATACGGCGTTGATAGTACCAATATCTTCATATTTACCAAATTGGAGTGTTTTTAATATGTGATATATGTAATATGCAGGTAAAAAGGTCCTATGTGTTTCTCGATAATATAAACTATTACCATACCAAATTACATCAAAATCCATGTAGTTGATTTCGCATGATTGAAGAACAAATTAATACACAGACAGACAACAATTCTAAAAATAGATTTTCCTGCTTCTGCTGTCATTCTCCATGTACAGAATTCACTCTGTCGCATTTTTACTAAATGAATAGATTACATTAGGAACTGAGTTTCAACGAGAGAAGAACAGTCAAAATATGGAAATTACAAGAACAGGACACAGAGCGCTCTTCTTTTAATGAATTCCGTTTAGAGCGAAAAGCGAGTAATACAACACTCAATGTAGTAACGCACAAAGGTGAGTCTCCTTTAATAGAGCCAGGCAGTAGTTGGAAACAATCGAAAAAGGAAGTTTGACCTTTCTGATAATCATCATCCAGTGCGAATTTCTGCATTAAATTTCACCGTTAAGTTCACATTATCTGGAAAGTCCATGCTTTCGTGCAATAGAATGCACGAAACTTGACTCTTTAGGGTTGAAGTGACAGCTATCACTAATAAATAGAAGAAAAAATATATAAATATATATATATATATATATACGTACATTTTTCACGACGATAACGAATATGAAATTATGGGAAGGTAGATGCTCTGGAAGTAATATTTCTTATTTGCTTGTTTTGAAGATTAAAACAACAATAATTTTTTTATTTTGACAAAAGTATAATTTAATTTTTTGAATGAACAAATTGGTAAAAATGGTATCGATACAATGCTTTAAAAAAATCTTCAAAAATGATCTAACAACAGCAATATGCAAATTGAATATGCTTAAAAAGACTTTCAAATTACTTACATAACAAATTTTATCCCGAAGTGTTTTTATTACCGTAAAAAATTAAAAAATAAGGTACTTAATTATTATTTAATTTAATTATTTTTGTTATGCCAAAGGATTTAAGTAGATACGCTATCTAGTATAAAATCATATAAACGTTAATTAAATTTCTATTACAGGTCTACTAGATTGCACCTCATTACTTATCACTAATGTTGAATTTCCTTTCCCGATTTTTTTTGCAAATAAAAACTGTCAAACAATGATATTTTTTGGAAAACTTCAATGCGAAATATTTGTCCTTCCATTATTTCTCATTAATTCTTTTCATTTATTGTATCAGCAATACTGGTAACCGCAAAGTCTACGGCATTTCCATTTGCGACTGGCGTGTCCATCGGGGTTTTTATTTTTATTAAATTTGCATAATTTCCTAATTTATCAAAACAAGTACTCTAATAGTCACAGAAATCTTTGTAGTAAATATGACTGGCCATAGAGCAATATAGATAAATATGCAGTGATAATGGATTTGTGTTTTAAGGGTAGGGTTTGACTCAAAAATAACACATGATTATTATAAAACATAGGTAGGGAACAATTGTATGAACATAAATAATGTTATAGTAATATAAGCCACAGATAATCAAATGGCTTCAGTGGAAAAAAAATTCCTTCGATTTAAAACAACCTTTACTGAAAGAACTTTTAAATATCCTCATTGAATTAACTTAACCATTTATTAATTAGTGTTTTTTTTCAAGGAAGTCGCAGAATAATATTTTGAATGTATCGTTCTAACTTTTCAATTAAAAACAATAAAACAAACATAGACACAGCTGAAAATTTTAATTGTATTAAAGAATGCTGCTTTTAACAGCAATAATCTTTATTAAGGAAAGTATTTTGTTGAATTGGCATAACATTATTAATAAATATTTGCAATACATAATTATCAGGAATAAATTATGTAGTATACACATGGTATCATGGTGGGAGTATAAAATGATATTTTTGCGAGTGTTAACGAAAACGATAACTTCAGGTATGTGGCTATACACGGAAGTAATCAGAATTCATTATTTTCCAGACATGGTAGCTCACGATTCCTTACTATTGTTATAATTAAAAACAATTGTTGGTTTTAAAAGATATTTTAATACTTTTTTGCCATTTACTCCGGCCGTTTTTTCAGCATCAGTTTAAATAAATGGAAACAACAAAAAAACAACAGTTTTTTCAGCATCCGTTTAAATAAAGATCAACAGCTTTCAAAACACAATAAGCAACGTTGTACATTTTTTGCACACAAAAATCGACTTTCAGTTGATTAATTTAAATTGTATTTTATTACTAAATGCAAAAAAGAGAAAAACAAATAAAATAAAACAGATTTTGTGTTATGAAATATATTTTACATTTACTTATATATAAGCAGATGTAATAGACATTCTCTTAGAGATGATTATTTGTTACTGAGAAGAAAAAAAAGGAATTTAAATTCCTTTCGCAGGAGTAAAGATATCATGTATTTCTCAAAAAATATGAAATTTAGCAAGTTTTCCGATATACTTGCTATACATTTTTATTATCGCGGTTTTCCTATAATTTTGATTTTAGCAGATTTAGATATAGAGGAGGAAGGATAACATGTTTTTGTAGACAATATTAGCAATATTTCTAAAACTATATAGAATTATATTATGATATACGCGGGTTTACATATTTTGTCACCACGCCACATTTCACACACAACGCAGCTTCTGATGAAAACGGTAATGGTACTTAATAACTTCCATTTGTCTGCGGGTACAGACAGACGGATGGAAGTATAAGTGATCTTATGAGGGCTCTTTTTCCTTTTGGTATACGAAACTCCAAATAAATTAAAATCTATAATTCCTACCAATAATGAACATTCATGAACACTCATAAAATATTGACACAACATTTAGGTATATAAATTAATAATTTTTATTTACTAATACGTAGGGAGAAATTTATTGGATTTATAAATAAAGAACTACAAGAACATTACTGTTATGTGATAATGAACGACAAATAAAATTATTTATGATAAATTATTATTTTTTTTAATTGAACCAACGCTTATATAACTTTTTTTAATGAAATGTATATTTTTTCCATTTATTTTATCTTTGTTATTATGAAAAAATATATAAATATTTCGAAGTAATTAAATTTATTAAAATATTTATTAATTAGTGATGTAGAGTTAGAAATATCAATATTTTTTTTTACTTTTGTCATGGAAATATAAATAAAGTATTTAAAAAAAGGACTTTTGTCTTTGGTTTTTTTTTAATTTTTATTTAGCACACTACATCTTTTTACATTACTCGTATAAAATAAATTAAAATGTTAAAAGAAATACGGTAAATAAACTTAAAAGTTTTATAAAAAAAATAATTCATATTAAGTAAAATATAAATACATCGATTTAATCTCTGTCGTTTCATAAACGCTCTTTGTGAAGTCACTTTCATTATATTAGAAGTTTTTAATTCAATAAATAATATACAATTTTAAAGTTGATCTGTCATTTGGCTAGTACATTTAATACAATTCAAAGAAAGCTCTTTTGTTTAGAATAAAACTTTTGACTCGGCCACCAACAAAAGCAAATACTCCAAACATTTCAAACGGATTGTGAAACAGAGATACATCTATCTCAGCGCTCGTCTATCTGTCTCGCTCCTTATCGCTGAATCTCAGGGGTGGGGGTTTTATGCACCACCATCGAGCCAAAGCATTCAGTTGATGCGGCTACTCCGGTTAGAGAGTGTCGCTCTTTCAGCTTTTGTCATGACTGTTACGTTTTTTATTATTTATATATCGCCAGTTAAACTGACAACTAACTCGTGCTAAGCAAGTAACTTGGCTATTTCGAATAAAAATAATATGTTGTAGTAAATTAAATATACATTATATAGAATCTTTGTGCATGCCTAGGTAATACGGATAATATCAACATATCGTAATATTGGCATTAAATTTGTATTAGTAATAATTATTAAAAATATAAATCAGCAGTGGAACTGTTTTCAATACAATTAAACGTTGACTGAAAAAGTGTTAATCATATCGCGAAATATATATGTTATCATAATAAATTATATTTAAAACAATTGTTAGTTAAATATTTTTAGTGTAGTCGATAATTCTGAATAATAAGTTATTCGTGTGAATTTGGAATAGCTTGTGGGTGAGTTGATTCATTATTTTTAGATAATATTTTTTAATTTAAAAATGTCTTATTTTATGCTATTTCCTTAATTTGTTTCTATTTCAAATCATCTGATTTTTTCATTAATCCAAATTGAGCAAAATTCATACTGTTTATGGTATATCAACTGAACAAAATAAGTTATGGAAAATATTAATAAATACTACATTAATAAATATTTTAATAAATTTAATTACTTCGAAATATTTATTTATTTTTTCATAATAGCAAAGATAAAATACGTGGGAAAAATACACATTTAATTAAAAAAAATTACATAAGCATTGGTTCAATCATAAAAAATAATAATTTATCATAAATAATTGTATTTGTCGTTCATTATCACATAACAGTAATGTTCTTGTAGTTCTTTATTTATAAATCCGATAAATTTCTCCCTACGTATTAGTAAATAAAAATTATTAATTTATATACCTAGATCTTGTGTCAATATTTTCAGAGTGTTCATGAATGTTCATTATTGGTTGTTAATTATAGATTTTTATTTATTTGGAGTTTCGTATATCAAAAGGAAAAAAGCCCTCATAAAATCACATACACTTCCATCCGTCTGCCTGTGGGTCACTGCCGTTTTCTTCAGAAGCTGTTCGATGTGGAATTATGAAATGTGGCGTGGTGACAAAATATGTAAACCCACGTATATCACAATATAGTTCTATATAGTTTTAGAAATATTACTAATATTGTCCACAAAAACATGCTATCCTTCCTCCTCTATATCTAAATCTGCTAAAATCAAAATTATAGAAAAACAGCGATAATAAAAATTTACAGCAAACTTTGAAAACTTGCTAAATTTCGTATTTTTTGAGAAATACATGATATTTTTATACCTGCGAAAGGAATTTATATTTAAAAACATAACGTTAATTTTTGCAAATATTTAACTGAAATACCTGGTAAACTTAAACGCCTAAATGTGTCTAAATTTGTGAACACTACATATTTTCATTGTCGTAAAATATAATCATAAGTTTTTAATCTAATATTTGACTTCATACTTCCACAAGGATCTGTTAAAAATTCTCTATAAATGCTTTCAACGCTTTATTATAGTGCTATAATGAACGAAAGCTGCTAAGCGGTGATATTTGGTAGCGCGTAACAGTTCGTTTTTAAGATCGCTCGACCCCATATACTTAAATGAATTAAAAAGCTCGCCGTAGAAACTATATCAAGGTTGAAATAAAAATTCATTCGGTTCGTGGCATGCTACACTGTTAAATTTTATTTTGTAAATTAACTTAAGAAAATTTTAATAACAATTCACGTTATTCTATATTTTAAGAATTTTTTTAATAACACATGATTTAACTATGTTAAATTTATTTTTACAGAGGATTGAAAGTTTATATATAGTCGAATTATGAAGCCTTAATTTACTTTGAAAATAATTGTAAGAATGGAACCGCTAATATAATCTTTTAAGTACCAATTATTGAATATGGTCACGTACATACTTAAATATATATGAAAGTTTGAGGTTCACTATTTAACTGTTTGAGTTTCACTGTTTAACTTTTATATATATTATAAAAAAAATATTGAATGTGGTAACGAAGCTGCATATTTCGTATAAACCTTACGTTACATTTATTAAATTTATTGTTTCATGATTTAGCTTTATCAGTTTAAATAGCAGTAAAAAATAGTTCTGACAGCCTTACAGCTCGCTCATTCAATTGATATATTATACAACTGAAAGCAAAAAACATTTATTTTTTAGGAACTTGTCACTTGGAAAATTGTTATACAAATATTTTTTAGTTTCGTAAAATCATAGAATATGTGAACAAATAAATTCCGTAACTATACCTAATTTTAAGTTTGTACGTCGAACGGTTTCTGAGAAAAGTCGTTGTGACAGACAGATAGACTGACTGTTACGTAAGATCTTACAAGGATTATATTTTTTTGAGATACGGAACCCTGTATATTCTTAGGCACATTGCCTACTATATTTTACCTGCAACATGACCACTTTGTTATCTTAGTCTCTATGACCAATTAGTTTTCGTTAAAATCGAAATAGAGAATAAGTAGAAACCATAATTAAGACGTAATCTTCATATATTATTCAATAGAAATTTAAACTAGAAAATAAAAGAACAAATGCCGAAGCCATAACAAAACTCACTTTAATTTAGTAAGGTTTAAAACTTACATTCTACTATATTCGCAACGTAAAAAATATTTGATTTTTTGTCCGAGTAACAGAACATTGTTTTATTCTTATGTACATATGTGAAAATACGTGTTTGTATATTTGTAGGCAGTGCTGCTTTGTTGGTTGTATTTATAAACTAAAATACTGTCACTTTAGTACGTAATATATGAGTTGTGGGCGTTAACTCATAATGGAATGGAGATTTTTCAACATTTTCGCATTTATGTTTAACATTCCCTTTCAGTTATGCCGTTCTTAGAACATAACTCTGCCATAAGTAAAAATAACTTTGCTTCTCTGGAGGATTTTATTGTAGTCGATTTTTCAATAAATTGATAGAAAAATAAATAAAATATTCTAAGTACTCTGATTAGAACTCGCGATGCAAATTTCCTATGTGTTTAGACACATATAACCGTTTAAAGGCATATAGTATTTCTATGACATTATTTACATACACATATTTTAATATTATTTTTCAGCATATAAATATATAATCTAGCACATCTTTCAGAGGCAAGAATATAGGGAATTTCTTAAAAACTATGCTATTTAAAATGGTTTAATTTTTATGTAAACTTTAGGTAGAATTTTGGTCAGTATTTTTTTCATAATTTCGATTTTAAAAAATAGTCTTTGAATCCTTGTAATTCGTTCTTTCAATCGATAACCCACAGTACACGTGAGATTTAAAAATAAAATCGGTTACTTCATATTCTCCCTCTAAAATTACCATCTAAATATTTTTAAGAGTTAATGAATTGAAATATTTGCGGGTTGATATGATTTATAACTACGTTAAATTTTAAGTTTTCAGGTCAAATAATTTCTGGAAAAAAGGGCTTTGATAGACAAAAAGACAGACACGTAGGTAGTTTTCTAAGAGGGCCGTTTCTTGTTTTTTATGATTCGAAATCATAAAAATAACATTAAAAACAATGACTTGAAAACATTTGTCAGTCGACATATGTCTCAGCGTTGTAAGAAATTATAAATAGATTGCCTTTTTCGTGTGAAATGTATAATTCCTTAAAGTCTTTTTTTATTATACATATGTATAGTAGAAGCTTATATGTTTATATTGTTTAAAGATAATTATTTTGAACGCAACCAATTTTTCCTCCCTCTTCGATAACTCTGGAACTCGAATGTACTGTACACAATCAATGAATTTTGAAAATCTTTATTGCTGAAACAACTCCTTGTAGTAAAAATGTATTCTTGCAGTTATGGTACTAACAAAAAATAAAGTTATAATGGAGACGATATTATTTTCTATTTTAGGATTTATTAAGTTAGAGAGTGTTTCATTTCGATTGCACAAATATAAGTATGTTTTTTAAGTAAATTAGAATATTTTAAGTACGTATTAAATAAACAAAAATTGGAAACATAAATAATGAATTGAAATACAAACAATTTTAAAACAAATTTTTAAACGGCACAATAAGGGCCGTACATTTTTACATTTTGAAAACAACAAAATACAGCGTCTTACTTTCTACTTCGTAACAATCTTTAATTTTATCCTGCATCGTCAAATATGAAAGTATCGGTGTGTTTTGTACTGATTCCGTACCTCAAAAGGAAAAAAGGAACCCTTACAGAATATTTTCATTGTCCGCCTGTCTGACCGTCTCTCTGTCAAGACCCGTTTTCCCAGGAACGCGTAGAGTATCAAGTTGAAATGAACATCAAATACTTAGGTGTACGATCTCTTAGATCTATCAAAATGTCATGATTCTAAGTCAACGCAATAAAAAACTATAAAAATACGGCCATTTATTTCGCACTCGCAAGTAAATTAAAAACTATAGCGTAATTTCCGTTGACATGGAATCATGAAATTTGACAATATCTCACAGTATAAGTAAAAGAAAATATCCGAAAATCGTTAATTTTTAATTACATAATATAAACAAATATTTTTTTACATGCGCAAGTGAAGAACATAGTAGGCAATATATTTTCGTTCTAAAAAATTAAAATTTTGTGAAAGTTTAATAAGAGTATTATGTACCATTAAATGTTTATAGTCCTAAATGTGTACGAAACCCTCGTAGTGCGAGTTCCACTCGCGCTTGACAAGTATTTTTTCATTAATAAAATTACTTTGTTATTACCATCACATAGTAAGAAAACTTTTTATTAGTATGCCCATTCTATTCCGCAACGTATTGAAGATTAAAGATACTACGCAACAATTCAAACTTAAAACGTTGTTTTTCATCAATTTAAGTTACACTAACGACACCCATTTTCCTTGATAAATTATTCATATTTATACGTAGACGGCTCATCTATCTATATAAACACAGAGCATAGTAGAGTAGAAACAAACTTTTACTTCGGCCGCAAATTCGATATCCCATATTAAATGTTATCTACTTGTAATGGCATTTACGTAATATGTGACTACATGCGATTCTCTATGAAATACAATACCAGATAATTAAAAAAAATTTTATAGTGTTCCATATTTAAAGAAATTTATCAGAAAGATCGTTAACAAAACAAATTACAAGGTCAGGCACGGTCAGTAGTTTGACAACACAATATGCGTTAATATGGCCACATGGCGAATGATAATTGTATCGGCAATTTGTTCAATTCGGCAGTATGATGTCTCAATTTGAAGGCACTCATTTTTCCATTGATGCTTAGCATAGAATATTCGAGAATTTTTGGAAACCCGATCTCTCAAATTTTCTCTGTATTAATGTTTTTTATAACTTTTCCAGAATTTATTGAGCATATTTTGGACGTTTCGTATTTTTACAATATTTCCATAGTTCGGAGAGTACTACCTAAATAAGTATTAAACCCTAAAAAAAATAAAACAGATAACATCTCAAACATCATGCTTGCATGACGAAAGCTGGAGCTGGAATAAATTAATATGCATTGCTGAACACATTTTCGTACCTTAATTTTGCTTTACGACTGCATCAACCAATAATATTGGTTCAATATCAGTAAAAATATAAAAAATTATTTGTATGACATTTTACTGAATACGAACTGTTCATGATCCAACATGAATAATATTAAAATTATAAATATTTTTAACTATTTTTTTTATATAAATATTTTTAACTATATTTTTTGTAATATTCGCGAATTCAGCACGAAACCTGGCTTTCGATAATTAAAAGAGGTTAATAAGATATTTATTTATCCAAAAAAATTCTATTCAGTTTGACGTTTATATTTTAAACTTCAGAAGTGGATTTATTCTAATATATACATGCTTATATCGCCTATAGAAAATATTATATTTAAACCGCCAAGTTTTAGGCCATCATTCCTTAGTTCATTAAAAAATTACATATTTATAGTAAACAAATGAGCATTTCCTATGACTTATGTGTTTAAAATTTTGAATAGTATATATCCATATATTGGTATATATACAAATATATCCACGTGTGACTTAGATCCAAAAGTTTTCGTTCTACCAACCTACTCAATTTAACTTAAAATACTCTAGTGCAGTGATTAAATGCCTCGGGAAAGATGGGAGATTTGAAATCTTCGGCGAAGATCAAGAAAATCGAGAAAAATATCATTAATAGCTTTTTGCTTTTCTTATCCACTGTAAAAGTGGGCAAAGCAGTTTCATTTAGCACACAAACGATTGAATTTGAGTCCCATTATTGGACACTATCAGTAAAGAAAACATCGAGCTGGTGGACTAAGAAGTATTGAACGACTGACTTTTAAAAAGTAAAGAATTAAAAACACAGAGTTGGCGGATAACATCCTTTAAAAATAACAGCGTTGACTTCCACACGTTCATTTGTTAATAAATAAGGCCAGTGCAAGGTGGCTGATGAGATTTTCTCGGCTAATAAATAAGAGCGGCGTGTTACATTGGTATTGAGCTTTTGCCATTTTCTGAAAGGCGACAGAAATTATTTGTCGACTGCATTGTTACAAGAGATGCTCTGCTGAGAAGAGAATCAATGGAGTGACGTTGACCGCCACCAGAAAGCGAGTGGTACAATTTTGAACAAGAAACGATGGCAAAGATTCTTAAATAATGTCTATGGATTTTAAAGAGACTCTTACTAAAATAAGTGTGTCTTGAAAAAAATAGTTGTGACCAAAATTTTGTTGGTATTAACTGGGTGAAGCGCGTTTTGAAGGTTAAATTTCAGAATATTTTTTTAAAAAAGAATATAAATGGTAATATGGAATTTTGAAAAGTGTGTTGAAATACATTTGAGCTAATTTTAAAAATAAGAATAGTTTATTTCATTCTCATTGATTACATAAGGCTTGGGCCGGAATAATTGGTCCTTATCTTATGTATGCTGCTCATATGAAATAATATATTTAAATAACCAACGTTTTAGCCCGTCACTTTTGAGCGAAATATTAATAGATTCAACTAAGTTAGATTAATTTCATTAGGCTCTGTTTAACTTTGTTCCGTTTATGAATTTAAATTTAGTTTTACTTGGGTAGCAAGAGGTAAACTGCCTTTTAGTACTGAATGTAAATATTCAATATAAACCCGCTTACTGTTTTACTCAAAGTTTGAAAGAATTCGATAAAGGCTTACTTATATTAGAGTGAAATTTTTGCTTTATTAGTAATATTAAAGCAACCAAGTTATAATTTAAAATTAACCATTAGATAATATGTGAATTAGCTTTTCCTAGATATTTGTACGTATATAAACGTATATTATTAGCTTGGTGTAAAATTAAATTAAAAAATATTTTTGAACAGCCATAATCAAATAAAAATGGTAATTTCTTAACTATATATATATATATATATATATATATATATATATATATATATATATATATATATATATATATGTATATACATATATACATACATATATACACATATATACAGAATGCATTAATGTATTTTTCGCACAATGTTTTAATTATTTAATTTCTAGACTGCTTTTCGTTACAAGTAAAGCTTGTGAAAACTTCGCTAACTTATTTAATATCACCTTGCAAAATAAGTATTTTTCCACATTAAATTTATTATGAACAAAACATCCAAACGAATGAGTGAAACTCACGGTGCAACAAACAAAATACAAATATGATTATACAACAATATCGAGTACGTAAGTATTAATATTTTCATAAAATAACAGTCACTCGATAATAAGATTTTTCCATGTTTTCATTTACAAAGTGTCGTTTTTAAATTTACGCTAAAACCTAGAATTGCTAACTTAAAACAAATTGAATCTGTAGTGTTTTGAACAAATTATCCTAGTTAGTATATTATAACCTTCAATTTTATATCGTATGAACCTAATATATAGAGAATTTCATCTAAATAACTAGCGGGCATCAAACGACAATGTTATGCAAAATTATAAAATCAAAAACATGTAAAGTTTTTAACCGAACCGAAGAAAACAGTAGAAACAAGCACTGTGAATAGTAGAAACAAGCACTGTGTGCTTTTCTAAGATGGATGTAAATAAATTATTTTGTGTATTTTAATCTACTGCATTCGATTTGAAACGAATGAACCGAGTATGTAGGAGACAAACTGTATTAATTCCAGTGCTTAAACGCTCTATCCCAGTCTTATCGGTCTCTTATACGAATCTGAAATAGTGAATTGTGAAAAGTGCATCGGGGTAAAATTGAAGCGGGGAAGAGAGCTTTATTCGCATATGTTAGACTTAGATGATTGAAGTTAAAAGCATGGTTAAAATAATCAATATTAATCGAAGTTCATGTATAAATATTAATTATACAGTCAAATGTATACTTCTCATCAGATTCTATACGACTTGTCTAATATTAAAAAGTAGACAAAGCTCAAATTTTAGAGTTCAAAATGGTTATTATTGCTTGTTTTACGCAATATCTAAACTAGTAGCTAAATAAGGCTTTTCCAAAATCATGAATTAAATATTAACATAATTTCTTTGTGCAATCTCTAGTTTAAATTTGCAGAAAATAATTTTATCTCTAAAAATTAATGAAACTTCTAAAAATAAACATTGTGTTGCGTAATAGCAATATCATACATTATCATTATTAGCTTTCGGGTAATCAATTATGAAATATTTAGATCAAAATTTAGAAAACATTTAAAAATATCAAAATTAATGTCATTTTGCATAGTAGAGGTAAAAAAATTATATAGTTGAGGTACAATCTACTAATGTGACGCCCATTGATTGAGATAATTTTGAGTATTTGTAATTCATTAATTAATGAGTTGATTTGATACAATTATTTTAATAATTACGTTAAATATATTTACGGAAACGATGAGTATTCTAATTGAGAAAACAGAGAAATTTGTGCTTAAATTCAAGTAAAAAATATAACTCCATGCACGTTGAGAAAACACGTGCAATGTGGCAAGTGAAATCTCATTCCATGGACGGCCATTTTGGCCAACGTTTTACAGAAAAAAGGAACAATTTTATAAAATTGAAATTGTAGTATTATTAATTTTATAATTGAAATGGGGGTAAACGCAAGTTGAGCCACGATTTTCTGGTTTTTATTTTCGTAAAATTCCCAAAATATTCTAAAAAAGAATTTTTATGTCACCTTTTGGGTATGTTTTTTGTTTTTCTTTTAAATATGTGCCATTTTTATATTAAGTTCATTTAGATAATTAAAAAAATATTTCAGAATAATAAAAGGAATGATTAAATTTCTCTCGTGTGTTAAAAATAATAAAATTAAATAAACTTTTGAAAATGTTAAATAAGCGTTAATCATTTAATTTGTCAATCAATGTCAACGTGTAAACTTCACTTTTCAGGAATCATATAAGTAACTTTTTTCTTATAACATGTTTAATTAAAAATAACTCTGAAGGCACTTTTTTCCTTGAATTTGATCACAATACGTAGATAGAAAAGGATTAAAATCAAAAGATAAATAAGACGAAATACTGGCTGTGCAATATTACTATATTTCAATGGAGTGTATTTGATAACAATCTTAATATATTACAGTACTTCCACGCATTTTCTCAATTCACCGAATTGTTGAAATATGCTTGATAGAAGGTAACAGGTAAGCCTCTTGTCAAATCGCTTCTAAATGTCATTAAGGTAAAAATTGTCTACTGAAATATGGCGGGACTGACACATTACTCAACAATACACTGCAGCAGTAAATACATATTTATGTTCGGTTGACAAATAAGTTTTTAACCCCGACTTGTCCTTGCAAAAAAAATATTTTAAAATCATAATTAAATAAAACTACATGATGTATTATTTCTACTTTCTTTAAGTTCTTTAACACGACCTAGATTTCGTTGTATTACAACATCTTCAGGTGGGCGATTAGCAAAGATCTTTGCTAATAGCCCACCTGAAGATTTCGTAATACAACGAAACCTAGGTCGTAGTAAAGAACTTAAAGAAAGTAGAAATAATACTACGTCACGTAGTTTCATTTAATTGTAACGAAATATTTCAGTCAATCGAAATACTTCAGCAAGTAGAAATTACGACTTAATATCAATAATCGTAACACAAGCATAACTCGTAGTGTAGAAAAATTCGTACTTAATGTCAGTATATAAAAATATTAAATGCATTTTCGTTAATTTCATTATGTAAAACGTTTAAAAACTTCGAGCTAACCCTTATTAACCAACCGCAAATCGGCCTGTTTATAATAAAATATTGTGAAATTTTCAACAATGTTTCTAAGAAATCACCGAACTCATGGCTAATAAGTATTATCCAATCCATCATTTCCTATTTTCAGACAAATTCTCTAAAAGAAAATGTTCGGTCCTCCTGTGTTTAAGGCCATTCTCGCATAATTTAATTAATGGTATTTTCCAAATTAATCAAAATATTTAATCACGTACATCCTTTTTGACGAAGCATTTTCAAAAGATAGGTTAGCACACCTACTCGATCCGAAGAACCCCTAATCGATATTTATAAATTGTAAAGGTATTCAAATTATTCAGCATACATTAGCATTTACTAGCATTACCACAATTTGGCCACCCCTGTCCCTGAAAACTATTTCTCTGTACTTATGCGAAGTGCTTTCAACCTGTTATAAAGTTATTCACGGTAACAGTAAAGATTTTCCTCTGTAACGACAAAAGGAGAGCTTTACAAAATTTACATATTTGTATACAGAAATGATAGCATTATTCTCATAGTATGGACGTAACAGTTATTGTCCTGAATATCAAAAGAATAATATTATAGTTGAATTTCAGTAAGAAAATATTTTATTTCATACACGGGATTTCTGTAAGAGCATTACTATATATTGAATTTATATCACAAGAAAAATAGTTGCTGGTTGGTTACATAAGGAGTTTAGTACTTTTACATAATATATTTCAGATGATGTTACTATTGCAAATATCGATTGTTTAACTTTATGAGAGAAAAGTGTCCATAAAAAATTTAATCCTCATGGCATTATTTGGTTTTTATGAAAAGTCATTATTTGGTTTTTATGAAAAAAAGTCATTATTTGGTTTTCATGAAAAAAAAACACTTGAATAAAAAATTACAAAAAGACGTTATTGTAAAACCAATTAAATAATTTTACTAGTATGTTATAAATTTTGCAAGTAAAAGTGTTGCTTCTTGGACTCAATGGTTAACGTTGGAAACATTATGAACGTCGCTGGAATGAAAACTTTCTCATTTATTTAAAGAATGGTTTTAAAAAATGTCGTCGCCGTGGTACATCGGGCTTATTACAAGGCATACGGTCGGTAAACAAAACGCGGGGACTCGGGTTCGATTCCTGCCTCTTGTCGAGCGGGGCTGGATTGTTGTTCTAGTTAGCTGTAAGGGATTGCTCTCGTAGCAAAAAGTACGCCATAGGTATCGATTGTATGTATTAAAGTGCATAAATAAATCGATGTTATATTTTTCGCAACATTACAATTTAGATTAAAAGATTTTTTGGTTTTATTTTCATCTACAAATAGTAAAAAAAATTCGTTTTCATAATTCGAAAGTAATAGTTTCGAGTTCAGTGTTTTACCGCTGAACCAATGACTAATTTAGGCAATGCCACAATGAATTTTGAACAAACAAAATTGAATATATCTTATATTCAATTTTTATTTTTCATTTGATTTTACATACTCATTTCTTATAGAGTAGATGGAATTGAAATAAAAATGTACTCAATTCTTTCATAATTTTAAAGAAAAGACCGGTGTTTCTTTACCATGAAACCAGGATTTGAACTGAAAAAAATTTATTTTATTTTAATCGAAAAAAGAAAACATACTTTTTTTTCTAACATTTGAACCCAATAACTTCCTAGTTCAGGTTGCATTACCACTGCGCCAGAGAAATTCAGCCTGCACTAGGAACAGTGGAGAAAGGAAGAAATGTCGGTATATTTATTACGTATTTTTTCATATTTTTCACTTGTTATAAATTTATGTTAACTAAATGAAAAACTAACAATATTTGCAGGCAAAATTAAATTGAAAGTTCATAGCTCAACTAGAAGTCCCCAAATAACTTGACTACAAAATCGTGCAAAATATCCTCATAAACGTTTCCAACGTTCCTGTTAACGTGTTAATGACTATGCACAATTTAATTTAAACCATATAAATATTCATTTAAATCACGTGATTATATTTTAGCTTGCTGGATTAACAAGTTCAGTATAAAAAATTAGATTAAAAATTATAAATATTCTTCTAAATGACATCTGCCATCGATTAGAATTTATTCAACAAAAAATGCCTCTATAGTTAATTGTCGCGTTACCACACGAAAAGGATCAGAAGTAATAATTGAAAAGTGATATTGTAGACATATAGCTCATTCCGAAAAAAATATTTGTATTTCGAATATATTATTTATCAAAATATTCTATTTTTCTTGTTTATCAATAAAATATTTGCTCAACTTTAGCTTGACACGATACAATAAAAATAACGCCGATAACAGGAGCCAGTTGGAAAGATTAATTTCGTACCTATTTTGATTCTTATGTTGTTTATATCGTTAATTAAAAAGTAATCATTTAAAATAGTTTACTGTAGATAAATATTTTGCAATAAGTTATCTAAAATTCACTTTTGAATAGCGAAAAAATTTGTGACAAGAAATTCGATATTTTTGACACCTAGTTGACTTCTAACAGAAACTTAATAACATTTTTAACCAAAGGTAAATTTAATTTTTTTTTAAACATAGGGCTATTTTCGAGTATAAACTTGGATTAATGATTAATTTTTGTTTTTCTATGGTACCAGCGTATTTAATTTTTTCACTTAAAAAAAGATATAAATTAATTAAGTATTAGGCGAGATCTTCGTTGGTTAACGGCCCAAAATATGGATTAAAATGCACCATTTGTCAAAGAAATATTGTTCAAAATAAAATAATTTTGTGAGTGTCGTGGGTATAGAGATGAAAATAGCGCCTAAGTTGAATAGTTTAGGGTGCTTTACTATTTTCTAATACTATGGCAAATAACGTTATTCATTATGAGATTAATTTTCAACGCATCTTTTATTTCAAGGCTCGCCATTTTAAAACTGCAGTAGATTTTGTTTATAGCTATGATGAAGGGACTGCCAATATTAAGTCGCTATTTCCGTAAATTGTAACACAAACAATGAAGGAATAATAATATGCAGCATACATTTTATTAAAACATAATGTCTTTTATTATAACATATTTTAAAGAAAATTTACAAATGTAATATTTTTACAATTGTTTTTAAAAACATGTTTATTTCATTTTATTTTTCTATATTAACGTACGATATAAGGTCAGTTCATTATTTATAAGCCATTCGATATCTAAATCTTCTAGCTTTACGTAAAATAAACATTATTTTTTCAGTGATGTGAGACTACCCAAGGAATTTTCAATTGTAGGAAGGGCTAATTCATCTTGGTTTTTTTTCATTTTCCTTGTCTTGTGGGGTAATTGGTGGAATTATAGATTCAATAATTTCACTATCATGACTACTTCATTGTTAATATTATTAATATAAATTTCCCAATCTGCAATGCTTGTTTTCTCTGAAAACATTATAGCTAGTTGTATCAACGGTAAAATGTAAGATTTACAGAAACCCACGTGAGAAAAATATTTTTTATTTAGCTGTTGTGACTCTCCCCATCGCTGTTCTAATAATTTCCATGATATCCGGAAGGTTAACGGGAAATGGGGTAGTATATTTTGCATTACAGCCTATAGTTTAGTGTATTAGAATCTTTCGATAATGGCTTTTAAGGGTTTTAATTACCCTTGATCGATAGACTGAATCACTGACGTGGTATTTGGAGGTACCTAGAGACGAATATCATCGTCAGTTGAAAAATCTGTACCAACTACTATAAGTAGTAGCAATATTTAAATACAAATGTAAACAAAATATAAGAAGCTTGTTCAATAATTTTTTTGTGTTTTATTTCCGGCTCGATCCTGTCGTAATATCTGCTTGGGATTTTTAAGAACCTAGTAATAAATTAGTCATTCAAACCAGTCGCTATACCGGATATCGTCATAATTTCCGAATTTGCTATAATCGATACACATTTTGTGAAAATATACTATAAATTCAAATGACATAGATGTGACGTAGCAATAAGCGGAAGGTGGTAAGGAGAGATGTCGTCAAAACTGAAATCGACTTTATTGAACTAATTTTGTTTATATTCACTTTGAACCTAGATTTTTATATACTTTCAGATTGATGTTAAATTTGGTATTCTCGAAGACCTTGATGCATGAAGGTATATACTCAAATCACCTCGAAATGCCGAAGTCTGGATTTCCGCAATATATGTAATTCGGCAAAATTTACCCAAAAATATTGACGATAAAAGACAAAATATTATAACCTTGTAAAAGTATAAAAGTATTGAAGCAGAACTTCTACCGTAGGTAGGCTCTAATTCAAACAATGTCACAAAATAAATGGACTCGCGTGGTGCAACGTGTCACGTCACAAACGGCCACTGGTGGGCAAACTTGTTAAGTGGCGAATCAAGTAGTGACCAGCCATTAAAATTAGAACCCTGCTTCGTTATGCGCTATCCATAATATTTAAAGTTTAACATATATACTTGATTTTTATTGTTATATGCTAATGTTCACAGATAACTGTATAATTTTGGGAGCAACTAATATATTTTCTATTCGCAGTATTTGACATCAAGTAATTCATTGTCGCTGTCATGTCTGAATAAAGTAATAAGGGAAACATAATTTTGTCTCAAATTATTTTACATTACATATGAATAAAAATTAATAAGAATTATCAAATGAAAAGAAATGATATGCTTTATTATGAAATGCTATATTATGGACTTCTAACATCGACGTTAAAAGTTTCTAAACACGTAGTTTATGCATTTACGGTGTGTAAATTCACGTATTTGCATAAAAAAACATACAATATGAACACATACATGCGGAAATACGGTTTCATATTTAATATTTATTAAATAATCTGATTTCTCAATTTTTAATTTTGTTCTCGATGGACAAATCAGTTTACGTTGCTTTAATTTCATGCTACTAAAATATAAGTTACGGAATGTGTAGTCTCAGAAAATGAACTGATATTGTTCCCCGCCTAAACGAAAACAAATATTTTTTTAATATTTGCTAGATCAAAGATCAAGGTGTCTAAGTAACTCTCAATCATTACTTCGCAAATATAATTATTTCCTCCGAGAGTATGGTTATATCCAGTCAGAATCGATTATCATAAAAATATAATTCCAGCTTTTCTTCTACACTTCATTGTCAGTACTAATACTCGGTTTTAAAAAAATCAGATGATGCTCTTTTACACGAGTTATTAAGCTCTAATATTTGAAATGGTAATATCAGCTTCTTGGTCATCGATTTTGCCTCTACGTCTTATGCAATTTCGCCTTGTCGCTTAATTTCTTCATACGCAAGCAATTAAGGCTCTGCAATTAAATCTTACCTAATGGAACTCGGGAATATGGCGCTGAGGAATGAAAAACACTGTGTAAATGGGTGGAATATTCTTTGCAAGTAAATATGATAAGTTCACTTCTAAACGTCTGAAAGAAATTTCGTCTTCATTTATGTCTTTATATATACTAATCACTCTGTGATTCATACGAGCATATGAAGAAGGATCAGATATTCAAATATTTAAATAATAGTTCCTTTCCTGAAAGTCAGAAGCAAGATAAACCAATCTAATATTAATGGCAACAATAATTAATGTTTTGGTATAACGAAGCAACCATTATAGACGCGTTATTAGATCCTATAATTTCCTTTTCGTTGAAAAAAATATTATAGTATTCTGTTTGATTAGTCCTTTAGGACATAGGCCAAGGTATTAGATGTTTTTTTCATTTTATTTCTGTGTGCCACAGAAAAAATGTAATTTGGAATATATACATAAGCGATCAAGCCAATCAAGTTTGTACACGTATATACGTTACCATATTATTAAATAAAATAGTATAAAAAAGAAATAAAATAGTATAAAATAGTACGAAAATAGTATTCTACGCAAAACAGAAGCAATAAACAGAAATATCAAGTAGATCAGGCAATTTATCATTAAATATGTGCAAATTGTCGCTAGTCATAAAACTACGGCAAACAGAAAGTAAACGGGGAAGCCAAAAAAAACGTATCTGAAATCGTTTTACCCAAAAAAAACTTTATTTTTTTTATATGTCGATATATGAAATTGCAGACACTAGTAAAAAATAACCATTGCGTAAATATTTTTAGTTTAATTATTTTTACATCATTTGAAATAAAAAAAAACATTTGAAATTTGAAAAGGTATAATAAAAACAAAGCATTTCTTTAATAATTGGCTTGGAAATAAAAAGATACCAGAAACTATTATTAACGAATTATCGGAAGATATAATAATAATAACAGATTATTTGCTTGAATATTTGCGAAACGATGCACATTGGTGTCCTCCAATTTTTTATAGATCCACAAAAATAATTGCAGTGGCGTAGATTTCGACATATATGTGGTTTAATTTTAAAATTCCTCATCCTAAAGTTCGTAACATTTTAGTCTCCAGCCTCAATCATCCGGCTCCTCTCTATCTCTTTCTCTTTCCCTCTCTCTTTTCTTTTTGAATTACATGAACATATTGTGATCGATTCAATATAAATGGATTTGTATTGTGTGTTACAATTTTTTATTTTTTACTGCAGAAAAAAATCGAGAACCTGCGTATATCGGCTAATGAACTAATTGTATGACTCATAATTGTAGCTTAAAATATCCTCTACTTAATGAAACCCAGTCACAATATATTCTATTATTCTACGACTGTTATCACTACTTAATTTTAATATGAATCTGGGATACATTAATACAATACAGTTGCAAAATAAATTTTCACGCGTTAAAAAGGAAAAAATCAACATTATTTCAGTTATAACAAAACAATGAACCATTCCAAATAAAATATAAAGCGGACAAAAATTTGAGATATTTACAATAAGAATAACGTATAAATAACATCAAGCCCTTTCATGAAAATATTTCACTAGAGTCGCGTGCTGCGAAGCCATTATATTGCATCAATGATTCGGTATCTCAATATATAACAAGCTATAATATGTAGACAGTTTATACAGGTTGATTAGTTTAAAGTGTGGATGTTTTATTTATATATTGAGCATACAATTCAGTGTATTGTGAAAAAAAATTGCCTAAATCCGAGATTTGGATACCTGTAACAATTAATTTAGCCATGTACAAACATTATTTCCACGAACGTTCTCTGGATATAATATAACAACTAAGTAACAGAACCACAAATTAATTGATATCACTTATTTTCAAAAGAATCTGTGAAATAAATTTTAGTATTAACTGTGTCTATTACCGTCTAGTACTACGTCAAGACATTTTTATCTGATGTGGTTATTCGTTACATAAAAAGTCCTTTGTGATCAATGGCGGATGTCTAATAATGATTACACGTTTTGTACGTCCAAACTACAGGTACGAAGAAAGGAATATGATGGAAAAAGGACAAATTTCTTGAAGGACATCATCACATTGAGCCTGGCACTGTTAATACGTGAGCAGTACTTGCATTTCATAACTCATCGTGTTCATAATTATGCTGTCGATGGAAACAAGAGCGAGAATATCGCTTTGGAATAGTTTACGATAATCCATTTATATCTTGTTAAGTTCATATCATCTGACCATTTCTGGGATCAGACTAAAGCAAACTTCATACTCCCATTAGGCAATAATTACGTGAATACTAATAGTAAAAACTTGACAAAGAAATGCACCGATAATTATTTAAGAGTTAGAGATGCTGTTATATATTTGAATCTTCGTCAGGTTCATAATTTAACAACATCAAAAACTTAAGATTTGTAATAAATGGATCAAAATATTAGTAATCAGTAATTTATCTTCTTGTTATTGAAAGTACTGTGAGGAAAACCAACTTTTTTACAAAATTTTCGGTTGACATTTCCATTATATTTTCTATTGTAAAGAACTGCCTATATATTATAGGCCGTGCCTGTATAGCTTTTACATAAACATGTACAACCTATCTTATATCGTACAAATGATAGTCGAGTGCGTGCCCCAAGATTCATTAGCTCACAAAGAAAAGCTTTTTGGGTAAGAATTTTGTATATTTAGTGAAACGAGGTAAAAGCTTTGGAAAGCTCTCGCTGGTACTTGTATTGATTTAATTATTGCCGTGTTAGAAGCGGTACAGAGGCGGATGTGGTGGATTAAAGTAATGGGAGACGTCGGCCTTCTCTTTGTGAATACCTTTAACAGGAAAGCGAATTCGGACATTGATTTTGTTCATAAAACTTCTTAATACTAATTTCTTATAAGTTTTTGTGATTTATTTTTGTTAATACGGAGAGGTAGGTGTGATTATATACATGCACGGAGAGAAATGTGTATTAAATGGAGGGTAAGGTGTAATTATATATTCATGCTTAGTATAATTACGTATTGCAGAAAGGGGTAAAAAAGAAAGAAAGGTTACTTAGAAGTTTAAATTTGAAAAGTTGTGGAAGTTTTATAAAAGGTCAAAGGTATAAAAAACTGAAACTTTTAATCTAAAAAAGGTGTAAGTTTCAAATATACTTTATATGAATATAAATAAAATCTGACTCTATTAATTATTCAATCTTTAAACTTCTTTAATTAAATCGATAATTACAAAAGCATGACGTATTGATAATTATTATAAGGTCACATTTACGGTCAATATTTATGTTTTTGTACTGCCTAAAGACAATTTTCTAGGTGACTTATTTTATGCGGGAATTCAAACTCCAAATGAAAGTCATGCATCTTAGACCAATGGAAGTTTAATTCGGCTACTATGCGCTGATGCGGCGGGCGTAGCGCGCCACCCGCGACATCCTCGACGTTACGAACGGATGCGCGGTCACGCCGCGGCCTACCACCATAACCGCGCCCGCCTAATCACATCCTCTGATTCAATTATATTTTGAATCCTATGTTGGTGAAGATTAAATTTAGTTATACATGTAGCTTTACTTATTATTTCGTAAATATTGAGTTATGTTAAACTGATTGTACAGGATTTATTGAAATATATGTTATCCACACTGGGTTGACTTGAATAATGAAAATAAAATGAAAGAAAAAAGTTATGGCTTGTATATAGTGAAACTGAAAAAGAAATTGTTGATGTTAGTCGATTAATATTATAAATTTAATTTAGTCGGCTTGGGCGTTCTGTCTCTCTCCCTCTCTCTCTATCTCTCTCTCTCTCTCTCTCTCTCTCTCTCTGTCTATCACTCTCAATTCTTCCGATATAAAAATATTCTAGTTATATAATGCTAAGTTAAGAATAAAAATTCCCGTCATTTTGGAAATGCAAACAACAGACAATTTATTTTAAAATATATTTATTCCCGAAAACTTTTGAAGCGAACCCCCGTTGGTGTAATTATTATATATATGCAATATATAGTAAAATAAAGCTAACTTCATACAATTTAACGTCATAATTTCATTAACTCTATCGTAAGAAGAATAAATTTTCATTAAATTAGAAATGACGCATATAATGGCAAATGAAACTAGCGTTCGAAAAGGGAAAAGCTCGATGTTCGCTCCGCCCGCGCCTGGAAGCTCTTGTAGGTTATATCTATACTCGTAAATATTGATTATTCTAAGCTTTCAAACGCCGTTTAAGTCTAAAATATAATAGTTTCAAATATAGAAAGGATATGTGTTGCCTGGCCTTGGCACTATATTATTTCAAAAAATGATTTTAGAATTGAATGGGATTAAGAAAGGACTTTTTCTAAGACCGATTGAAAATAATGACAACACGTGGATGACATCTTTTGACATTCTTGTCTAACATTCTATAGTTTCTCATTAATATTTAAAAGAAATAATTAGCGGAAAATTTTATTAATATGTAAAAAGCGGTTCTATATTTGATGTTTAGGATCATAAAATACTAACGGAGCTACGATGAAGGTCGGTAAATAGATTTTTTGAAAATTTTAAATAAATGAGATATAAACAACAACTCTCATAAGAGTTGATGAATATAACTTTTAACTATGGGGTGGCGCAAATTCGGAAAATACATGAAATATATTAAATGTTTACGATTAAAAACATATGACAATTATTAAATGTTTCCTCTATTATCAATTCGTTGTCCGTCTGCCTGTCTGTCTGCCAAGGCCCTTTTTCTTAGGAACGCGTGGAGGTATCAAGTTGAAATGAATATCAAATACTTATGTCTACAGTTACTTAGAGAAGAAAAAAAAACCAAGCTTCTAAGTCAACACATCAAAAAATATTGTAATTTATGTCCCATATTTGTACTCTCGCAAGTAGGTACGGTGCTTCCCGATGTGCGGTGATTCCGAAGCAAGGTCTCACAGTAAAAATAAAGGAAAAAATCATTTATTTGTAGTTATGTTAAGTAAAAAAAATATTTTTTTAAATATGTGCCTGTGAAAGACATAGTAGGCAATACATGTTTGTTCTAAAAATTAATATTTTTTAAATAGTTTAAGAGGAATATTATGTACAATAAATGTTTATAAATGCCTGAATGTGTACGGAACGCACATAGTGCGAGTTCCACTCGTGACTGACAGGTTTTTTATCGTGAATTATCTTAAGAATTACATCTCGTTTAATATCTTAATGCCAGTTTCCCTATACAGTTTATTATTCGAAAGAAGGTTTAATTGATTAAACAAAATGTTTTAACTATTTCGATAAATAACTGAGTAGCGAATCAACATCGCAAATACAAAATTGAAAACAGTAATTGTTGTTAATTGTTTGAACTTCTATTTCTCTGTCTGTAACGGATTTTGTCCTGATTTTTATCAGTAAATAGACCAATTCCCATGAGAGGTAAGATATATAACATGTGAATATGTTGTATAAATAGGCTGAATTTTAACGATTTTTCTCAAGAAATTTGATAAAATTCCATCGTCACGGCGTTTTCTTAATATACGGTGGGTAAACGCTTAAAGATACATAAAAATAACGTATCGTAATCTAAAATTACTTATGGGAAACCTACAAGCAATTATATGAAGAAACATCTGTTTATATTATACGTGGAGGCCATTATATCGAAAATTATTTTTTATCAAAACATTAAATATTGCTGCCGCACTTCCAGTGCATTTTGAGCAGTTAAGTGTCAATATTTATCAATTTAAATATTAATATCTCTTTTGGTATATTAAGGAGATAAATATTGTTCTATATACCATTTCATTTGAACTAGTAATTCGAAAGTTATAATAATGTCTTTGATTACGCTCAGAAAAAGGACCTATCACTACATACCGTAAAACAAAGTACTACGTCTATCTGCCCCTCTGTGCGATCTACTCGTATTTAACTACTTACTACTAAAGATTTTTGCTCCGGTTTTTACTAATAGGTAGAGTTATTCCTATGTAAAGTTTAAGTGTATGATATATGAAAGTTCTTTTTGTAAATTAGCCCACTTATGACGATGAAGATGAAAAAAAAATCAATCGTCTGGGAGTTTCTTGGCGTGTGTTACGTAACCCTTGGAGATATTTGAAAAGAATGTAGGATAAGATAGATTGTCCCAAATAATTACACACCAAAGTTTCCAACTGTATATAGCTATCTATTAAAATTAACCTAGACTATCGAAAAACAGGTAGTGACGAAATGAAAACTAAAGAAAATCCTTGAAGTTAGAAAAATTAAATCTTTTTTAAATTTGGTACATTCATTGTATCATGTGTTCGATTTGGATGAAAAATATCTTACATATCTTACTTACCTTTAATAGTTTAGATATTAAGGGTGTTTTAGAAAACACCCTTAAGAAACTCACGTCACTACCTCATGTGCTCATAAGGATGATCCTGCGACGCTCGACGGTTGGTTGCGCTCGCTCTTATATTGTCCAGTATAGTGAACCTTTATGTCCAGTACAGTATCCAGTCTATTCGTGAAACAACTATACATAATTATTCAAATAAAAACATGCTTTTCAGCGCCATTATTCAAATTACGTGGGCATAACATATGTCTAAATCTAACTAAGTGATTTTCATTTTCAAAAAGATAATGACCAGTTGTACGTATCATAGGTTAACACCTAAACACCATCTGTTCTAACGTCTGCTGGGGAGATACTTGTTGTGTAAAAAGAAATATTTTAATCACTATTTATTTCTTCACTAAGGTATAGCCAGATCGGGTCGCGAGTAATAAATATGTCATGATAGAAGGCAAGAAAGAAAAGGGAAATTTTACAGAGTTAGATTTTGTAAAAAGACGTACCCACACATAATAAATGTACAGTATTTTTATATTTATAAACAGTTCTTGTCAATAATTGTCGTCACCGTGGTGTGTTAAATTGATCACCAGGCTTACGATGTTTAACCGTGCCAAGGTCCGTGGTGACCCGAGTTCAATTCCCGGCCGCACGTTGAGTGAGGCTGGACTGGTGTTCTAGTTAACAGTAAAAAATTACTTTCCTAAGAATGAAAACACCATATGTCTCAATTGTATAAATTAAGTAGACAAATAAGTAAATAATATTATGTGGAATAAAGACTACAAATATACATATGACTGCATAAGGCTTGGTAGGAATATAAGTATATGTTTATTTGGCTATGTACGTAACATCTCTCATAAATTGCATGTCTCAACTATAGTAAATCGTCATACACTCAATCAGTCGCCATAATTAGTAACTAACTCCGGCTTTAAGCGGAAACTATTTACAAATACCAATAATATAATTTTTGTTTGGTTATAAATTATATTTTAATTTTCGAAAAATTATTATCGCTATAAATTCAAAATTACTATTCTGAAAAGTCGAGGCGACGTGTTACTTGTGTGTGATGAATTATTTATTATTTTATGGACACCAGACCTTCGATTCAACGGAACAAGTGATAAAAAATTAAAATACCGGAAAGAAATGAGTGGTCTCATCAGTCATTAATCATAATTGAAAATTAAATACAACACCTAAAATTTTAGGTTAAAGGAGAAATAACTTAATCGTAAAAATATATTTAAATATTGAAAAATGCTAATAAATTAGATATTGAATATATTTGGCGTTAATTTTGTAGAAATTCATTATTCACAATTAAATGAAACTACGTGATGTAGTATTATTTCTACTTTCTTTAAGTTAGGCTATTAGCAATGCTCTTTGCTAATAGTCCACCTGAAGATGTTGTAATACAACGAAACCTACGTCGTGATAAAGAACCTAAAGGAAGTAGAAATAATGTTATATCACGTAGTTTCATTTAATTGTCAATAAATTAGATTTTTAAACGATTTTATGCGAAAATGTTTGTCAAACCGATATTTAATCCAAAAATCTTCACTGACATTTTATTCTTTTTTTTTATTCATCTAAGTTCACAAGAACTGAATTTATTAATCGCACTACGTGTAATGTTGTCCCAACTTTTGTTTAAAGTTTTCCGTATGTCCCCTTTCGATGAGGGGCATCGATCAGGAACATTTTAATCGAGATATTCCTACAAAACTTCAATCGGTTTTAGATCGTGGATCTGAGAAGATCATATCATATTTCATAAGCACCTGTGCACTCTGTGTTTCTTCCAAATATTTTTTTCATAATTTCGGACTATGTTTTTTAATAATCATCCAGTCAGAAAATGAAATTTAATCGTATCCCGAAAGAAATGACATCCTACAGCAAATTCTTTGGTTTTCTTCCTTTTTTTTCATGACACCGTCGATTTACATCAAATCTCCTATTTAATTTAAGAAACAACTCTAAACTCTCACGAAGCAAACATCGCGCTTAATACTCGGCACCACTCAGTCAGGTTGTACATTTTATTCGACGCCTACGTCTTTGTAGCGTCCTTCCAAAATAGTTTTTCTTAAGTTTTCTATTGCTTTTCTTCAAATGGTTTGTCCACTTTTTGTAATCTTCAATCATTTTTGTTTTATTTTATGGCAACAATAGTGTTTTAGGAAAAGCGACGCGAACATATAGCGTCCGTTATGAGTGACATAAGTTTAGTTCGAGATTTTGTTCACCAAGGCGCAAAATTTCTGAGGCTCTAAGACATCTATTCTACTTGCTGATAACAAGGATAAAATTATCTTGAATCAAAATTGTCCTTATCCGTCTTCCTGAGTGTAGATGATCTTGTCGACAGCCAGTCTGCTTATATCGGAGGATGGTGCGTTGAACATACGTTTTGGACAAATTACGTTGAGAGGCAATGACACACTTGGATTTTTAAAGAGCACTTCGGTACTAATTTCCTTTCCCTTTAACATTTTTAGGATATCTTATCTGAAAAAAATACCAAATTCTTCCTAAGTAATTTTATTTAAATTCCACTAAACAAAAAAAACTATTTGTGAACTTTCTGTAATATAAAATAATAACAAAAGAGCAATATAAAGGAGTCATAAAAAATAACAATTACACAACTTTACTAACTTATACCTAGCCAAAGTTCCAAAGCTAAACTTTGGAACAGTATAAAAGTTATATCCCAGCCTAATGAAAACAATAAAAAAAAATGTCGATATCCTTTACTACTAACAGATTATGCGGTAGTGTACATTATTTATTTTATCGCCGGGAAAGATAACAAAATGATTTCAAAGGTGGTACACAATAGAATTTTAGAAGAAAGAATTTGACAAGAATCGTAATCGCATTCTAATTGTTACAAGTACAGTTTAACTTTACCTGTCATAAAGGAGAATTGGAAAAAGCAAACCTATCCTTTCTGGATAGAGATATGATGGTTTGAATAAAACGATGACTGGCATTTAAGAATTTACCTTGTAGATTCATATAAATTTTACAATTAATTTTTCCTGTTTACATAAACTCTCGTTTAATGTGTAGTGATTAAAAAATGTCTGAGAATGCCTGTTGAGAAAATGATGATTGATATCTGCACGTGGTTAGTTGCTAAAACGAGTTAACGTTTAACCACATATGTTGTTTACTTTTTAATAATGGTCCCGATTTTATCGAAAGCTTTATAATATAAATTTTGTTAATTTTTTCAGGATTTTAATACACCTACTTTAAGAAACTATTAAACTAACAAAACCTCAGTCATAAAGTTTACCTCTCATAAACAATTTTATTATCTACTCCAAAAATTTCAATCGTATTTTTTTTTTGTTAAAACACGTATAATATAATTATTTATTCGAAATGTTGCGAACGAATGCGCAATTACGCTGCGGCCAACCACAATAATGTCCATCTTTAAAATCACGTCACAAAATATTTATATAATATTGCTTATTTATTATGCGTAGACATGTGATAAGTTTGACCATTTTCATTTGATTTTCCACACATTTTTCCGAAAATACCCCTATTTATTTATCAAATTTAAGCTCAATTACTGTAGTGAAATTGGAAATGTTCTACTTTTAAAAAAACAAGATTTGCGTAAACAAGATTTCTGAATCCTCTTGGTAACCACTCACTTTTAATTAGGATACAAAAATATATTTAATATATTTCATAAAATAACAACGGTTACACTAGTGACTTTATTTTAGTTACCTAAAATTACCTTATCTGCCATTGCCACCCACCAATTTTATCATCGAAACATGTTATTTATTCAAAAATTAAATTACACAAATTTTAAACCCCACAAAAACTCTTGTCTGTATCTACGTTAAACATTTACTTCATAAACAATCTTTACGGTGCTATTACATACGTGTAATGAAATGCCTGTGCACATCTAAAAATATTTGATGACGTCGGTATTAACAACAGCGATTTGTAACAACGTGTCTACATAATTTTTTTTTTATCTTATCATAATAATCATAATCACTTGATAAACACGGATAAAGGGAAGTCGTATTCTGAAGCAGCCGAGAAGAGGTGTGTGTAGGTTTTATTATAAATTAAATCTGTTTGAACCAAGTTTTTATGATCATGAACGCATTCTTAAAGCAATAAACAACATTATATCGGAAGAGACGTATCCGACGTATGAGATAGCATCTAGCTACTCATGTGGTACGGCTACGAAATAAACTTGTGCCCTAGGCCTGCGCATTGAATTAGATTAACAGAATTTTTACCGATTATTATCATTTAGTAATACTTACATACACTTAACGTGAACATTACCTGATATTGACGATATCAGATGGGGATATTTTTTAACGTTATTCAAATTTTATTTTCATCAATTAAATAATACTTTACTTAAGTATTACTTTCCTTTATTTCGTAATTTGATTTATGTAAATTGTGCTCAATGAAATTCGTTTATAAACTATTAAGCTTATTATATTCATAACAGAAAATTTAGGGTATTTATGGTTAACAACTTTTATTAATACAATTTCTTATCGATTATTTCTTATCATTTTGGCGATTACATCCATAGACGGGCTTTTGTATGTAAACAATTAATTATCAAGTGCTTTTGACTTACTGATTGAAGTTTCCGCGTAAACCTGTGACAAATAAGGCTATGATTTTCGCTCCGAACTTTCGAGTAAGTTAACAAAAATAAAGAAAATTTAGTAAAAGATCCGGTCTATAATTTTATGAAATTTTTACCAAAATATTTTTTTTTCATCATATATGAAACTTTTTATTTTCATATTGCACACATTATTTACAACTATATATATTTTAAATGGACACGTTAATATGCATAAAATTATATGAAATATGATTAATATTTTTAAGGTTTTCATTTTAAGGCAATTCTGCTTGTATTTGGAAAAAAATATGTTACCCCGAATCAATCGCATTTTGGTAATGTAGTCTTAGGAATCAATTTAATCAATCATGAGGTAATACCACTAGAGTTTATTCTTTTGCACTTTTGGTAATACCGCATTTTTAATTTTAAGTCCACTTACACGAGTCATTAAAAATTAGTTTGTGTTATTAGTATATAAATTTAATTCGTGTAAATAAACCATACTTACTTTAACTTTAATTTGATAGAAATAAATTCACGTTTATTGTGAATATGAAAAAAATGTTTGTTTGTTTGGAACGAATTGAAATTATATTCAGGGAATTTATTTGGAGAGACAGAAAATGCCCGTATACCAAAAGTTTCAAGGAATAGAAAATATTATATACATTGTAAGATCCTAAAAAAATTGATCAAATATTAAATATGCACGTAAAAGGAGAAGCGATGTATGAACATAACATAAAGATGTCAAAATATTCTCGACTTCTGTGAAAAATTTTTGTTCTAGTTATTTATATTCTAAATATTTTAACTACAATATGTGACTAAGTAATAGGAAATTAATTTTACACATGGCTTAGTTCCCCGTTGTGGTCATTTGAAAAAAAACCCTAAAACTCAAATTTAATATGATATATTGTAATACATAATATTTTGTGAAAAACGTGATATTAACAGTTTATAAGAGATAGGAATAAAAGTAAGTATGAGAAGAATAATGACACAAAATATGTTATAAGCTATATTAACTCATGTTACATGAAGGCAGATGATGTCCGCAACAAGTCAGATACTATTATAATTACTTACGTATGCGAAGATATGTAATAGGAAATTAATTTTATACATGGCTTAGTCCCCCGTTGTGTTCATTTGAAATAAAACCATAAACTCAAATTTAATGTGATATATTGTAATACATAACATTTTTTAAAAAAAGTGATATTAACAGTTTGTAAGAGAAAGGAAAAAAATAAATATAAGAATAATAATGAAACAAAATATGTTATAAGCTATATTAACTCATGATACACAAAGGCAGATGATGTCCGCAACAAGTCAGATACTATTATAATTACTTACGTATGAGAAGATATGTAATAGGAAATTAACTTTACACATGGCTTAGTCCCCCGTTGTGTTCATTTGAAATAAAACCATAAACTCAAACTTAATGTGATATATTGTAATGCATAACATTTTTTAAAAAAAGTGATATTAACAGTTTGTAAGAGATAGGAAAAAAATAAATATGAGAATAATAATGAAACAAAATATGTTATAAGCTATATTAACTCATGTTACACGAAGGCAGATGATGTCCGCAACAAGTCAGATACTATTATAATTACTTACGTATGCGAAGATATGTAATAGGAAATTAACTTTACACATGGCTTAGTCCCCCGTTGTGTTCATTTGAAATAAAACCATAAACTCAAACTTAATGTGATATATTGTAATGCATAACATTTTTTAAAAAAAGTGATATTAACAGTTTGTAAGAGATAGGAAAAAAATAAATATGAGAATAATAATGAAACAAAATATGTTATAAGCTATATTAACTCATGTTACACGAAGGCAGATGATGTCTGCAACAAGTCAGATACTATTATAATTACTTACGTATGAGAAGATATGTAATAGGAAATTAATTTTACACATGGCTTAGTCCCCCGTTGTGTTCATTTGAAATAAAACCATAAACTCAAACTTAATGTGATATATTGTAATACATAACATTTTTTAAAAAAAGTGATATTAACAGTTTATAAGAGATAGGAAAAGAATAAATATGAGAATAATAATGAAATAAAATATGTTATAAGCTATATTAACTCATGTTACACGAAGGCAGATGATGTCCGCAACAAGTCAGATACTATTATAATTACTTACGTATGAGAAGATATGTATATTACAAACTTAGCAGCTTTAACGGCGGTTGTTCTCATGGAAATTGTTATCAGAAAACAAAGTTTCGCTTCGGCGGAGGTGTTGTTATTAAATAACAATAATTTACAAGTACCTTTGTTTGTAACCTTGTTTACAAGTTGGTTTGTGTTGTCTTGTTTGTACCTGTTAGGCAATGTTTGCTCGTGCATATCGCTTGTAACGAGGGCGGTCACCGGGATGGGTTATGTGAAATGAGTTGCTCCATCATCTATTGAAGTATGCTCATGTGTTGTTGCCGGTTACAACGTATGGGAACTATTATTTAAATTTAGTGACAACACAACGACGATTTATCTTCTATAAATATTCCATCTATATAACAATCTGTGTTTATTCACGTCATCATACAATAATAATATACTTATTTGTGTTTTTGTTATAATTTTTGTACGTGCTAACTTATCCAAGTAGTTTTACTAATTATACATTCTTACCTTGAACCTTACTTCACATAGCAACTATGCCGGAAATGGAAACATTAGCATTCGAATTACCGGAAATAATAAAAATAACGAATTTATAAATTATAATTTTTTATTGGAAAAGTGAGCACAAGAGAAACTACAGAATACATCCGGAAATTTATATTTTAAACCAATCACCACTCATTTAAAGTACGTATTCTTTCAAATGAAGATAAAGAAAAACAAATCTACACAGCACAATAATTTTTTTAATATCGGAAACGTGTCGTAGATAATAAAATTTAACATATTTTGATGGCACACAAACTTTTGCATCATTTAAGTATAAAAAGAAAAAGTTTACACTTGACATTTATATTTTCCTAGTTGTTTCCCACGGCTTTGCCCGCTTGGAATTTGCATTACTTAAATAAAAGCATTTTATATATATTATGTTCACGAAACATGTAATTTGGAACCAAACTTTATAAAAAAAAAAAACTAAACTTTATCCTGTTCCAGGTCATTGTATATCGGTGTGTGAAATTTCATACGAATCCATGCATATTTTTTGGGTGATTGATAGTCGTTGGACTGTCAATCCAAACAAACAACCAAATATACAAACTTTCACTTTTATAATATTAGTCGGATATAGTTTTAACATGTACAGATCTATAAGCGCGAATCTATTTGATATTTTTGATTAGATTTTACAAGTCATCTCTGCAATTTTAAAAATATCATATTACCGATTATTTCGTATATTAACACGCTTTTATTAGATTCACTAGTATGTATGTATGTATGTAACTGTTTTCTTAATTAATTTTTCACCCACTTATAGACATCAGAGTTATTTAAAATTAGCCCGTGTATCAAGAACCGATGACAAACAATTATTTAAAAAAATTTAAATTGTAGTGGAAAAAACCTTTTTTATTCTTAAAACCAAAATATTTTTAATTTAAAAAACTGAAAAACACGGCTTTTACAGCAATATAAACTAAAAAATGAAATACAATCTTTAAACAAAAATATTTGTCAAAAGCGAAAGGATGTCTCACAATTTGATTTAACTTAATTTTTTGAATAAGCTTAAAATAAGAATAAACTGATTGAGAAATTAACTTTAATGTAAAAAAAACGTGGGGCTTGATATCACTTGTCGTAATTTTTATATCGCCAGATATTTGTAAAGGTAGCCCATTGGTGTTGACGGAAAAATAAAAATTTTCAAAATCATTAATTTCAATAAAAATAATTTATGCGTAATACGAACGATTAGAAACACAATTAAAAGTAAATAATCCATGACAAAAAATGCTGTATATACATTGCTCATTCGACCAGCTACTTTTATTTGTATATCGTTGATTAACCATTTATTATTGAGCAGACTATTGTCGACTATTACAATAATAATTATATACGTATGACCAGTTATTGACCCGTCATTACACGTTTTCAGTTATAGCCCGTGTAATACAATAAGGACCTTTATAGTCTCACTTAATTATATATTTTTTTTATTATCTCTTCGTATTATTTTTCATCTACTCTCATCTTGAAAAATGTTTTTGGTAAGGGCTATTATCAGAATTAGTGAGAATAGTCAGTATACGAATAATTTATAAAAAATAAACAAGACCTTTTACAGACAAATCTTTCCACCAAAAAACAGTACCGTAAATATTTTACGATTTAGGATCTACTTTATTAGTATATTCACGGCTATAGAAACTGACTCATAGTTTGTGAACTTTTCAATTCATTTCATATGAAAACATTGTGGAAATTTACCATGCGAAATTATATCAGAACATTTCGTACTATTATTTTATTGATTCATAAACTATATTTTAGAAAAGTAGGGCCCAAGTAGTAAGATCAGGAAGTCAGAAGTTTGTCATAAATGAACAGTCAATTCCTATGATGAAACTCGCTAAGAATCTAGGCTAATATGAAACTCACTGCTGAGATTTCACGAACACGTGTCCCCAAAAATTAAATGTTGATTTATGGGTCTCAAAACGCTATAGAGGTACCGACCTTATTTCTTTGTTTCGTTAGAAATATTCTATTGAGAGCCTCATTCTTCCTGTACTCGATTACCATGATATCATATATGGCCCGCGTATACAATCAAAAACAGCCGACCCGATACAATGAATTCAAAATGCACGCGCGCGTATTTGTTTCAGCATCCCGCGGCGATCCCACGTATCATCCTATTTAAATGAGCATAGAATGCTCAGAGTGTTGCCGTTATTACATACCCTGCTTTTTGTGTAGACTTTTCACTACAAAGAAGCCGAAATATCTTTACGACACGTTAATTTAGTCCGGCAGTGCTCACAGCCACGGGCCAAAGACAGGCTTCTCTTAGTCCCGGAACATCGGACAACCGGTTATCGGGGTAGTTTCAAGTTTGCTGCAACAAAAATTTGACCTTCCTCTACCCTTGAAGAGGGATCCGTGGATACATTTAAAAGGCCTATTGGTAAGTGGCTTTTGACTCAGCCAATGCAAACAAAATAGATATATAATATGGTTACTTCGAAATTATTTTATTTAAATTATATTTATTATTTCCTTTTTGTTTTTTCCTTTTGCGTATCGAATTTTGATTATTTCTGTTATATCTCTTCGCTATATTGTGCATATTTCCTCCTTAGTTAAATAATATATACAGATTTATGTGTTTTATATATCTATTACGTGTGTATGTATGTGTGAATATATATATATATATATATATATATATATATATATATATATATATATATATATATATACACACACTCACACACGTGTGTGTGTCAAAAAGTGCTACCTGTAAACCTGCAGTCTCGGTGATGCTTATAGCATAACTGCACAAGCCGAGCTGGTCAACTTTTTGTGGATAAAATTCCGAATAATTTAATGTTAAAGTTAAGTCGTGTAATTTTATTTTTTATTTGCCATTGGTTGTAAAAAATGTCTACATATACTCATTATTTTATTTGCAGTATTTTTTATCCACAAATAAATTATTATTATTATTGTATGACGAGGCGAAGAGAAAGGAAAAGAGAGAGTAGAACTACTATACTGTAAAGTCGGTTTGAAAATGTAGTCTAAATTCGAGAAAAACTTGGACGAAAAAGAATCAAATAGGTTTTCAAGGCATCGAACAATTTATTTCGCGGTCTAACAAATTTACTGTGATTAGGTAAATAAAAATGATACTAAAAAAATACCTTGCGTTTATGTTCATGCCGGGAACTTATTAAAGGCCTGTAATATCATCCGAGTAAGTCAGATAGTCCCGCTGCTGAATAAGTAACAAAATAATTTTCGCTTTATAACTTTAAAAAAAACACAGTGATTAAGTCGATGATAATTGTATCACTAAAACACATGTACTCATAACTTAACTGTATTCTATGTTATTCCATTACTGCAAGTCTGTTTAAAACTTGTTTCATTTAGAAATAAATATATTTCTAAAAACAGTGTAGTGAATAATGCCAAGACTTTCGGATGCTGCTAATCATCAACCGCTCGCATCTCCGTTGTAATGTAAGCCACGATGAAAGTTGCCGATAGCGCAAACACAACCGAGGATACCACGGCTAGTGTGCCACTGCCGGCGGATTCCGTGGAAGTGTTCTCTATTACACGCTCAAGACGCTGCAGCCAAATTGAGCCGAGAGCGAGAAAATGACACCCGTAAAAAGGGCTCACGCCGAAATTGCTATCTTCAATCTCAGCAGTAAACACAATTATTATGAAAGGGTTTCTTGTTTAGCTTAATTGCCCTTTACGACACTTCATAACGCGTGAGAGCTAAATTCTATTCGAGCATGGCCAATGTGGAAAAAATGAATTTTGGGTCTATTTTCAGCTGACTGAGGGACAACAGCCGAATGGGGGATTATTTGCTTAGGAAAAGGGATGATTTCAAACACCAAATGGCTGATATGTCAAATTTTTACTACTACCTAGCATGGCGAGTTATTCAAATGGAAACGTGATATATTCAATGGTTTCAGTTTATAGCAGTATTAAAAAATAATTTTCGTTTGACTTAAAATAGAAAAAATGGTTTTATTATTTTTTTATTTAATTTTAAGGTCTCTATTTTTTGAGAAACCGAAATAAGTTTTTAGAAATACGATAGATTTTCTTTTAAACCTGGTATGTCCCTTCTAATTTAAATTATTTTCTTAACAAGATTCATTAAGATACATCAGTACTAAAACTTATTTTAAAACTTGCTTTAAACGAAAATCATTGTTCAAACTTTACGTCTTCCACTTAAATATAAAATTCAAATAATTTATATGGATGCAAGTAAAAAATACCTATTATAAATTTTACGATAAGAAGAAGCAGTATTTCAATTTTGATCTATCTATCATTGGAAGTTACGCTTGCCGTTATATCATGTAAATATTTTAATATTTAAATATGTATGTTTAAATTTTAAATAAAAGTATTATTATTTGAGAAATATAGGACGCAAAAGGACCTCATTCCAACTACCTGAACGGTTCGGTTAATTCAAATTGGTCGGGAAATTAATTCATCAAAGGCTTTAGTGGACCAGTTTCATACAAATCCCAGTCGCTCAATGTCCTTTACGAATATGAAATGCGTTGAATGTTTGTGAAGATATGCTTTCAAAAAGTCTGTCCTTTAAAGCGACTGCTCATTACTTGTTCAAGGACTCTAACTTAAACGAGCAACTCCACCGTAATTTCAATATTACTTTATAGTAATGACGGAGTTTATTTTAACGTGAAAATAAGAAAAACATTAAATTTGAAGATATTTGAAACGTCGACTACTTTTTTATACCGGCTATTATAATATATATATACACATATATATATATATATATATATATATATATATATATATATATATATATATATATATAATTATTGGTATTGTGCGTATATTTGATTTCCTAATGTTCGCATTTGCTAATTACTTTACATAAGAGTAAATTCCATGGACTCTTACGTCCACGGCAAATGTATTAATTTAAACATAAAACGAAACAATTGTACTAATGCTCGTATATTAGATTAATTTACAGTAGTTCTAATATAGTAGAAATAGCTGAATTAGATAGCACGCACGTATATATATATATATATATATATATATATATATATATATATATATATATATATATATATATATATATATATATATATATACCTATTTTCGATCGATCGATAGTGAATTTAACTTGTCTATAATTTTCATTTGCAAAGTTTTACCATAAAAAGGATAAAAAAAAGAAAAGGATATCACAATTATTTTCACGGCCAACTTTGTTTACATTTCGTAAATCAAAATTATTTTAGATGGCAATACCATTTCAAAATCTTAAACAACCATTCATTATGACCTCAGTACATCATTATCGATTTTTAAAATAAACTTGTCGGAATAACTATTAACACGACATTTTTTCATTTGTCATTTAGATAAATTATTATTCGCTTCTTATTAATAAAATAATATTAATTTTAATTGTTTATTTCAAATTCAATCCTTTTGGATTATTTATTATTTAATATGGCAACCCTCACACATTTCCTCTGGTTAGAATATTTTTCAAAGTTTAGTTTGACATAAAAGTTAATTGGTTTGAGGCGATTTTATTCTGTTAAATGATTTGTTATTTGTGATATCGAGTGAGCGAAATTACGAATATGTTGTCTTTTAGTACTGATGGAACACGGTATTAGTATGCTAAATGTCATTATAATAGCCCTAATACTGTTCGTCGAACGTTATCCGACAACCAAGTCTTGTTACGATCAATTCAATACAAGAGGATAACCCGTCATTTCAGTAATATCAGGTGATACTTCTCCAATAATATCGATAAACATGGAATAAAATATGCTAACTAATTTCATAAGGAAGCAAAATTCGAATACCAGACGCACAATGTAGATAATTTAAGTCAAAATTATTGTCGTCGGTTGCGAAAGTGCGGTACGGGGAAATACGGGAAAGGCACTTAATACGGAAATGGAACATAAAGTTTAGATATGTGTAAATACTAATTGTAAAACAAAATTATTGGTATTTTAATTACTATATACGTGTGTTTAAAAAACTAGGTTTTTTGAAACTGATAAGTGACATTTCATTTTTACACGTAACGCCTATTGTAAACTTTGCAAAGTTTACAATAGGCGTATACGTCGCCAAACTGATATTTAGTGTAAATATTATAGGGTATTAATTTAAACATAATTATGATTTCATATAAAATTTAAACTTTAATTATTTTATAAATTAGGCGACTAATTTAAAAAATAACATATTCTTGGATTACACAGTCACTTCAAACACTTGTCCCATTAATCATGTGTGTTAAGTTATTTCGTAGTTAACTTCACCTGAATGGTATAATTAAAAATAAGTATTTAGATATTTAGACGTTTTCGTGTCAGTGTGGTATGTAATTTTAAATATGTTATGATACACCAATACAAATGAGTTACTAACGATAATACAAAATTCAATAAAACTCTTATAGTTTCATTTACATCTGTGTTACTTTTTCCTAATTTTTATGTACAAATAATTTTCCGAAAAGATTTGTTTTGTAGGCAACAAGTCAACATCAGTCACTCGAAGTAAACTCTTTATGTCGACGACGTGTCGACATCCGCACTGAACACATTAAGCGGTACTACTTCAAAATGGCAATCGAATTAACGCAAAGTTAAAATATGCCGTAAGAACTTCAGTGTATGAACGTGCATGAAATTTTGCAAAATATTGTAATGTTCTCCATTAGAGTAGAGTAAAATTTAAAAAGAAAGTTTACATGTAAATATTAAATTCAAATTTTAAGTGTAAATTCAAATTTTAAGTAGTCTTCAACGTCATATAAAAGTGTTCTCAATATCATCTTGCTAATCAGATTTTCAGTTTCAGGCCTTATTTTCGAAATATTAAACTTCAATGGCGCGCACGTTGTTGCCGTGGTGTATTATATTGATAACAAGGCATACAGCCTTTGGCGACGCGGCGCACGAGCGGGGCTGGATTGGTGTTCTTGTTGACTGTAAGAGATTGCTCTCTAGCAAAAGTCCACCATATGTATCAATTAGATACATTAAAATAGATAAATATGTAAATAAATAATGTATTCCCCTTCCTCTAATGTTAACATATGAAGGTACTGGCGGTTGATTATAACTTTCGATTAACATTATTTCGGTTTTCTTGCACAAAAATCTTTAAGTGATATGGATGATGCCGGAACTTAATGTCTATTCTAATACGCATTTAGCATTTTGAACAGGAATAAGATCACACCCTACATCAGAACCGGGGTCGAACATGAAACAATTATGGGTCATGAATCACAATATAAAAGAATTCTTGAATTATACATCAGTACCATCCATTTGCCTAGATGAGGTGAGTCATATTTTCATTAATCAGCACGATGAACTGTGAGATGCTCCAAAAGCTGACCAACTTTAAAAAATAGAATAAACATACACTGTGATGTCTTCCCTTTACGTACCTCCACACACATACACACATTAAACAAATTTCCTCGAGTCAATATGACATTTACAACTTTACTATTATTCGTCAGTTCGTAGGCCGACATCATACGAATACGCAAGAGAGACGCCGGAGAAATTACCAAGTAGACAATAAATTTGAAAACTTTTCCTCAAACCATTTGTTCTTTATGGACGGGGATGCTGCGTTGCCGCCGACATGGCCCCGCGAGATTTATTAATCGCACCTTCGAGTCGAGATGCGTCGAGCGACGAAATTTTTTATAAAACTCGCTGGAAACTCTAGCGTAAAGTGTCTATGCTACGAGGTAATAACTTTGTGCCCCCTGTATTGGTATACGCTTGTGAACTCTGCCAGCGTTCCACTGTACGCCTATACAAAGTGCTCGTTTTGTACACTTGTATTTATTATTATAGCGTCTAAGATAGCACCCTACTTCGCTCGATTGTATTAACTATATAGGAACTTAGACGATTTTAAATAATTAGATTCATTTTAATCCACATTTTTGTGCATATTTGTTGTTAATACTTATTGTTATCAAAAATTATAAATGTGCTTAAAACCTATCACAACCGACGGGAAATTTTGTCTAGAAGGCAATGTACGAGTATATAACCACAAGTAGAAGTAATTAATATTTAAGTTATCCTCGTATTTCAATTATGTAACTCTACATTTTTCTTTGTCAAAATGGTGTACCTGTAGACATAACGGATGGTAAATACTGTATTTTGATCTGATAAGTCATATAGTATAAAGAAAACTGACAATTATTAGGGTTGATGCATACTTAGGAATATCTCATTATTTAACCCGTTTATATTAGGTTATATTTGGACGAGTGATCGAATATCAAGGGAAGATTGACTAAATCATATAATGAAAAGAAAAACGTAATTTTTTTTTCCTTTTCCTAACTTTTCCGCGTTTTATTAAAGCGAAGATATTAGAAAAATTTAATATCTTTTTCGTTTTATGATTAAGTTACCATTTTTTAACCGCTCCATGAAATTTGGTCACTCATTGAAATATTACCCAGTATAATAAATAAAATGATGTCAATAATCCATAATAAAATTTTTCTATAGTAATAAAAAAAACTAAATAATATCCTACTCATCAACGTATGCACTATGCACTTCAGACTTCATACTACCATACTCGATTAATTATCATACCAGAAGTTCATACCCAACATTTTCTAACTCAGATATATATGTATATAGGGACTTGGGGCTTTTGTATTGTATTTCAAAATTATTGTGCTGTGAATATATTGTCCTTCAATAAGTTTTTTTTTTACCAACATTGCTGCAAGTGTGGGAAAGGCAACTATTTGTACTCACTTTGCCATATGAATAGTAAAGTTAAACAGTAACATCAACTAGTGTTTTTGTTGTAAATATTTTAATCATAATATATTAGGGCAGCATTTTCGCATGCGCCTGTACAAGATTTTCAAAGCGCGGTATATGACCAGATCTTCATACATTTATTACACAAGTACACATCTTGAAACTCTCAAAAGATATAATTTCGTGTTAGCTCAGCGATAGGTGTTTACAATTAATGATTTATAAAACATTGACCCAATTTTTAATAATTTAAAAAAAATTGTTCGATAACGATCAAAATATTTTAACACGTCTTTAGAAAGTAAGTACGAAATAAAAATTGATTTAACAACTTTTGTCTATGGAAATAATTAAATATCGCTCAGAATGTCAATAGATAGATGAAAAAAATGATATCATATTGTGAAGTTATATCGCCACGCCTAAATATTATGTTGGCAACTTTTAAATCCACCACTTTTTTGACCCGATTCCTCGAATGTTATAGAAGCTTCTGTAATATTTCTTGTGGTATATATAAAGAGTGTGGAATCCGACTTCTATTAAATTTGCTATTAAGTAATCATCGAGTAAAAAATAAATTTAAAATGGAAGTATTGCGGAGTGAACTTAGATGACTTTTTCTTCATGAATGTCGTTTAGGGCGAAAAACCAGTAAATCATCACGCAACATATACATAATGATGAGTTAAATTATGTTCTCTTATGACACAACCAAGCACTGGTTCCAAATATCCAAAGAAGGAAATTTTGACCTCATCCAAAGCGACCTCCAAAAATGTATTTACAATAATTTTTCAAATCTTATTGGAACAAATGACATCACGCTAGTTGTCATATATTTTTTTGTTATCAATACAAAATTAACAAGATAATTCTATTTAAAATTTCTAACCAAATTCTAGTATTCAGAATTCGTTTTAGATTTTTCAAATATAATTTTTTGCCTACACCCTTATGTTTGATATATTTTAATATTTTGTGAAAATGTTGCTGCGTATTAATTGAAATCTCTACATAAGACTTTCAATTGAAAAATTATTGGTACATAGGTGTAAAAACGTAGGCTGTGACAAGCGGACGAACGGGAGGATGGATAGAGTGATATAACGAAAAGACAAGAATTCCTTGTTTTTCTACTTAACCACAAACATTCTTTGAATCTAGTAATTGTTTATTCTATCACACGGCTTTATACACTGCCTAATAAGAAAATTCTCCCTCAGCAGTCGGCCGCTACCGCGGTTAATCTATTTCTGAAGTAATAAATTAAACGATTGCAGTATCAGACCGCCGATGCGACCCCGCCCCGCCCCACCGCCCGGCTAGTTGAATTAACAAACAGCGCCACTGCCACGACCGCACCGGATTTATGCGGCGGGACGCCACGTTACACCGACCTGTTAAATCTACAACGTTTATAAAATTCTACGTCTGTTTTTCTGTCTGTTCGCTTAAAATTCGACTTGGGGTGGATGGATTTTAACGGTGTTTAAACTGTCCATCACGTCGTTATAATGTTTTTGTTGTAATATTACGACTACAGATATGTTTTCGAATGAACGTATTAAACTACAGATATATTTGCTGTTAAACATATTGAATTATAGATAAATTTGCGATTGAACATATTGAGCTACAGACATATTTGCAACTGAACATATGAACTACTAATATATTTGCGATTGAACACATTAAACTACATATATATTTGCGATTGAAGTTATTGAATTACAGATATATTTACGATTAAAATATTGAACTACACATATATTTGCAAGACAATTCGAAGAGATGAAGAGATATGAAGGTTGCGGTGTAGATACCATTGTAGATATACTAATTTATGGCAGTGTCATAACTTTCATAAAGCTTTTTACAACATTGTGGTTAAAATAAAAATGTTTTCCACATTTTGTAATAAAATTGTGGTTAGTACAAATATCTATTTGATATTATGTAATAAATGGACGAGGGTAATGTTTTTCTTTAATTCAACAGTAGGGAACTGTAAAAATATGTTTAATGATATTTATGAACTATCAATAGAAAATATATAAATAAAGTATTCAATATGCACAAACCTAATTTTTACTGCATTCTATTGCAATAAATAGTTAATGACACATCTTTCAGCCAAATTGCAAGAAAATCTCATTTTTAAGATCTCAAAACGAAAGATTATAAGATCACTCATATCTTTGTCTGTCCGTCTATCAGAGGTGTTATTCGTGGAAACTATGCGAGCTAGCTAAGCTAATTTTTTTAAAATACTTATCCGCTTAACGTAGAAATTTCAAATTTGGCACAATAAAAGTAGTTTATCAATGGCTAACGCTCAAAAATATTATCGTAGAAATTTTAAAGCAGAAAATTAAGTGCTTGAGAAAAGAATTTTCGGTTAAATATCAGAGATATGCTGCAAAGTACGCAATAAAATATGTCTCTTCCTCTTTTTCCGAGTTTTCTAAACCTAAAATTACAAAATACAGAGTTTTAGAATCCTACGCAAACATTGTGTGAAAACTATAGCGATTATCTTAAGTCTTATAATGGTTTATAAGTTTTTTTTATATTTTTTGTACTGTGAAAGATATAGTTGGCAGTATATGTATTTATGTTGTAAGAAATCAATATTTGTTTAATAGAAATACTAAGTATTCTTAAATATTTATAAGTGCCCAAAATGTATACGTAACGCTCGTAGTGCCAGTTCTAATCGTACCTGACAAGTGTTTTTAAGAATCTGTACCTTAAAAGTACAAAAACGGAATACATATTAGATCACTCTCGTGGCCATCGATCTATCTGCTTATCAGAATCGGTTTTTCTCAGAAAGTATCCAAGGAAATGTCTAAAGTGTCTTTTATCACGACTATGAAGCATACTTCCCCGCATTAATTAAATAGTACTTATGCCTCATTTAGAAACTCGCCGAATATAGACTAATAGGTACAAATACGAGTATATAAACTCATTCGGGTGTATATTAAATATATAAACGAGTCTTTACCTGGTCGTATTCGTGCACGAATTACTCGGCTAGTTATTCGGCGAATTATTCGCCGATAATCTAAATGAGGCATTATATGCATAAATTGATATGAAACATTTTAATGAAGCAAATAGAGTAATCGAATTCTTTTGCAATTTTGCGTATCGTTTGAAAGTACAAGCTATTGAAAGCTAAAACTATTTTTTTCTGAATTTTACGTTTTTATTTGGGATAATGCCAGAGATATTGCTGAAAATATCTATAAAAACATGACAGATACTCCCACCCACCTCCGAAACTTCTAAAATCAAAATTATGATAAAAGCAGCGTTACTAGAAGTCTGTCTAAAGTATACTAGAAAACTATAGCAGTGACTCTAAATATCATAGTTTCTGAAAAATACATAATATTTAGCCCGTGGAAGATAATTGAGCATCTTATTTACACGGTAAACATTAATATTAAAATTTTCTAATAGTATATTAAAATTAATTTGTACTTTCAAGTGTTTAAATGTGTATAAAACGTATACCTAAAAATGTTTTTAATATACGCATTTTTAATTTATCTCTCGAGGAGACCAAAACTTTATTCAATTGCCCTAAAAATCAATATATAATGTTTCATTGTTTTTATAATAATGTGGCCAGTAACACAATAACCATATTATTATCAAAATTCCGGTTCTGCCATTGTAATAATTTTTGTAATATTATAATGTAAATCAAAACATTCATGATATTATAAAGCTCGTTGTAATGGTACCTAATCAAAATCAAAGTTGAAATTTGTTCAAAGTTTAATTTCAATCAAAGTTGAAATTTGTTCAAAGTTTAATTTCAATCAAAGTTAAAATTTGTTCAAAGTTTAAAAATTATATTTGTACCTACCAGAGCTTTCAATGGAGACTAATTGATATCTAGAACAAATGCTTATTTTAAATTAATCGAAAAAAAACTCATTCCTCGAATGCCTAGGTCTACTCAAATAATTTATATATTTGATGTCATAGTGATATTTTGTTATAAAACTGATGTAACTCTCGGTCTACTTATAATATATACATTTTAACAATATCATCCCTTGCAGCGAAATTATCATCACATGAGGTATTAATATACTCTTATTTGCTCAGCTTATAACTAACCTTTGCCCATTATTGAGGCTATCGGAATCAATCAACTATACTTTAATTTATTACAACCACATTTTATAGTAGTATTAAGTAATATGTATATAAAGTTGTTCTCTTACAGTAATGATATGCACTATGACAAAGCGCGTAGGTGTGTTATTTAAGTAAAAGAAATCATCAAATAATTTTCTTTACTTGAGTAATGATAATTAAATCATTGTCAAGTCTGCAAACAACACTATCTTTTAGGATATATTTCGTTACTCTAATTTTCGTTCACTATATTTTCGTTATTCTAAATTACATTCAGATGAAAGTGAATAACAATTAGAAACTACAGTACTGAGCCGTAACGTACTCCGTATGCCGTAAACATAACCGAATGCAACGAGATACGAAGATAATAGTGTGTGCCAGTTTATAAATTCCCAACTTATTGTATAGATGTGACTACACGGAGACTTGTGTAGAAGGTTTATAAAGGATGTTTATACAATATACATAATAAAAAAATGTTAATTTTGTTGAGTAATATATTTTTATTACAATTACTAGCTGTGCTCATAACTTCGTTTACTTGGATTTCTGGAAAATATTGAATTACAAAATAGACGTAATGCCGTCTATAATAATTTCATTTTTTTTTTTCATTTCGTATTTAAATATTAAAATTCACAAATTTCCCTATCTTATTTTCTAGTAAGTTGATAGTAATAAAAAAACCTACATGTCACACTTCAATTTCCATAAAAACATTACAAGGATCCACTTAGCCATTATTGCATGATTCGCAAAGAAATAAATATACGTACAGACAAAAATACACACAGACAAAAACTCTAAATGCAATATTTTTGTGCCCTATTACTTTTATTATATCAAATGCCAATTTTACAATTTGTTTATATATATATATATATATATATATATATATATATATATATATATATATATATATATATATGATGCAATGAAGTATTTAATACACGTAGCATAAACAGATAAATTACCAATTGAAATTTAGAAACAATTCTAACTGTTCATACTTCCGTGAAATTTCAATTAAAATGTATACACACGGTTTGTTTAACAATGAAATCTAACCAAACAAGTAACTGCCTGTAGAGCCCTGCACCGAAATATCCACCTGCAGCTCGCTTCATCAGATGAGCGGTTGTCCCGCAGTGAGATGTGTATTCGGCGAGATAGAGCCGCTCTGCAGTTGTTGACACGGGTTATAGTGGTTGTGTTTTGTTATTCTTGGGGCAGGAGTGGGAGAGCCCCGAGCAAATACCTCAGCCTGTGGTCCATGATAAGACACACTTTACTGCACGGTTTATGATAAAAAGATGTTTCAAATGCTGTATCGGTATTTAGACGTCATCGAAATATTCAGAAATGTATGTTGATGTATACATTCTTCAGTTTTATAAATATGCAATAAAGTGGCTAGATATTTAATAATTTTTTTGTTAAAGGAAAAATAGCAACTACTGTCAAGAAACATAATACACATTTGCATTTGAATAGCACATTTGCGTTTGAAAAAAATACGTCGATCCGTTGCTCAGATGCGACGTAAAAGAAGGACAAACAACGGCATGAAAAAGGCAAACATACTTTTTCTTTTGTAATATTAATTAAGATACACATACACTCACACATAATTTTTATACGTATATGTATATCTATCTATACCAAATATCACTCACTGACGGACTCCTGAAATAAAAAGCCTACAAGCTTGAAATTTGGTGGTAGCTACTTAGCTTCTAACTGCTCGCTAAGAATTTTTCGAAATCCAAATCCTAAAGAAGAAACAAGTGTTTTTGGAAAAAAATGTGTGTATGTGTAGATGATTTTTAACTAAACATTCTGATAAGAAATGCCTGTTTTATAATAATCTTCCGTTTGCCGTTGAATTATAAATATGTCATATAAATACGTTCTTGCATTTTGTTTCTTTTTAGAATTATTTACTTTACATTGAAATTTAGTCTCATTTCAATAGTTCCGTACTTTGAAACGAAACACGGAATTAAATGTTAACACTCGAAAATATTTATAAGGCAATGGGGGGGGTGGGCGATGAAGGAAGAGTACTCGATTTTTTTTTAAATTCCACGTTTAGATGGAGTATCATATAAAAGAGCTAGTTATAAGGATCTCAAAATACACAAATTTATTTTATATAGAAATATATTTTATATATATTTCGAAAACTACTAAATCTAAAATTATGAATTATATCGGGTCGTCGAGAAGGATACCTATTCTGGTAATTGCATAAGGCAAGAGCAAAATAAAAGGAAATAACAAAGCAATGAGGCTGAAAGGATCCAGTAATTGGAACATCTGGTAATTCCAAATAACAATACTACTAAGAAACCAAGATTGGCTAGACATAGTTGAGGGAAGAAAATAAGAAAATAAAGTGACGATGTTTAGAAGTGACCATGGTTTAGAATTTATAAAAAAAGAGATAAAAGACATGTTTTCGAAACGTGGAATAACATGCTATATGTTTGTGTTGTACACTTCGAAGCAGACTGTAAAACTGAAAGAGAAAATATAACGTTAGTCGAAGCTATAAGGACAATGTTGTATGCGAAACATTTACCAAAGACATTGTAGGCAGAAACAATACATACTCCAGCATTTGCCTCGAAGAGAACAGGAAAAAGTAAGGATATGGAAGGAAATTCGCCTTTTGAGGTATGGACGAAGAAATGTTATCATATTCATCAGCTAACACATACTGAAAAAATACAGGATAAAATGGGGCAGTAAAGGAGAAAAAGGGTCGGTAGTTAGGGGTGGAGGAGATGCAGAAGGATAAGGATATATTTTTCCAAAAAAACAACATACAAGTAAAAAGCGATGTAGTCAGAACCGGAACCAAATGAATACAGAGAACTCACAATTAATGTTGATTTGGAGAATCAGTTGACGGAAAATGAAGAAGAAGAAAAAAATAAGTTGTGACCACGATGAACAGGAACTAAACCTGCCTAGTCTCTATGATACTGTGACTAAGAGTCGGATCGAATCTGCAAGTGGCTGCGATCCATGTGTTACAGTAGAAGCTCATTCGACGCGGATTTTCATTCGTAGAATCACGTGAACCAAGCAATCGAGTAAGAAAGCGAACATCCTTTTATCAGAGCAATAATGTCTGCATTGAGGAAATTGAGCCAGTCACGTACATGAAGGTCATGAAGTAAAAAGCTACTACTAAGTGAAGGGAGACTGCAAATGAAAAACTGGAAATACCAAAAAAGAATAATAGTTAAAACTTTTGTGATATACCTGTAAATGTGAAACTAGTCAATAGTAAATTGGTGTTTAAATTTAAGAGAATTAATATTTTTACTCAGTATAAACTAGGTTAGTGGCTACAGGATATGAACAAGATGACATTTTTTTGAACAAGAGACTGGAGGGCTATTGTGATGATGAATGGGAGGGCATAAGGATAGAAAGACTATTACTGGCTACTTATTTAAGTTGTTTAAAGATCGGTAAGTTTATCCTCATGTTAATAAGTATCGGTAAGTTTATCCTCAAATAAGTCTGAACATATTGCTATGATTATGATAGCTAGTGAAGTTCGTTATCTGATTAATTTGTTAAATAAACTTGGTTTCCAAAATGTATGCCCCGTAACAACTTATTGTGAATAATCAGTCTGTCATATCAATCGAAATAATAATACCGTTAAGCATTTGAAACAAATACCATAGATATACGTTACTATTACATAAAAAAACTTTATTAAGGGTAATAAGATATGTTCAAAATATATTAAAACTAGTGAGCCACCAGTTTCTACATTTTTCTTTCAAAGAACATCACATTGCCGTGCTTGGTGAAGGGTAACCGCGGTGATTCTATACCTTAAATTATTTGTTCTGTTAAATTCTACAAATCAACCCACTTATAATCAATACTGTATAGAGGAAATTGTTTTCTATAATATTTTGTAATTAAATCTGTATTAAGTTTCAAAATTTTGCTTTAATTTTTTTAGGGCTACCATTAACTCTGTATGTAAGACGAGCATATGCGTACGGAAATACTAACTGCAATTTTTAATAGATCCATGTGCAATTCTTTCAAAAACTTTGTAGACAAATTATTATATATAATTATTTAAACAAACGATTCGTTTCTAACTTTCTAATGCCACTAAATAAAACCAGCATTTTTGCAAAAGAAATTAAGAAATGAATGGTATCACCTGTTATGCTGATAACATAATTTTTATAAATAATAAATTAAAAAAGAACGGTGTTTCATTTTCAAACAATTTTATAGATAACTTTTGTCAGAATCAAATTAACATATTAAAAACTTATGTAAATTAAATTAATCCATCGAATATCATACAATAGGTACTGTGTCATATTTGATACACCAGAAATAATAAATTATTTTAAATATCACAAAGAGTTTTGTTCGGGTTTAATCCTAGCATCAAACGGAACACATAAATAATATTATAGTAGAAACAGTTTTAGTATTTTTCCTGGCATCGAAATTTGCCAAAGTTTCCAGTTTTTTTTCAGCGATTTTTTCCTGATTTATTACGAGATGTCTTCAATAAGGGAAAATTTAAAATTAATAGTAAAATTTACCTTTACTTATTTTATCGAAATTTTAAAATTTTACTTATTTTTATCGATTTTCAATCAAAATACACGTAAAATAACTTACCTAAGTAATATTTATATCTTAATTTATTAATTACTCATAATGTTTTTTTTTCATTATACATATCACATCATTGATGAATTTTCGTTTTAGACCATTGAATGATCTTTACGGTTTTTGAAAAGGAATATACCATAGTTAATTATCTAAAAACTAATATTTTCTTATTTCCACTATCAAATTTAAATGACAAATTGACGGATGAAAACTCTGAGGAGAGAATCCAAATCAATAGCCTACAATCGAGCTTGCTCAGAGCAGACGTTAAACTTCATCAATCAAGTGACAACGAAACAATTGCTAGTGCATTATTGAAAGACAAATTTTCAATGGTATGTTCTAATTCTAGCAGACAATCTTTAATTAAATAAGATAGACAAAATTTGCCAAAATTCATCTATTTATGAAAAATTGTGTAATAAGCTTGTAAAACACTATCCGCATTAAAATAATATGCATAGTGTTTATGCGACATTATCTCCTTGAAATGACATGGTGATTAAAAATTTATCCACGGTTAACCGATTAGGTATGGTTTCAAGTTATGGTTAGGTGCAACGTCAAGCTGGATTACGTCATTTTAACTGTATCAAAGTGCAACCGCTTTTATAAATATTGAATATGTTGAATTAGGTCTCGGTGCTACTGGTATCTTGACTTACATTGACAAATTTCTCTAGTTTGACCTTGGACAAAATACGATGTGTTTCTGGACTTTTTTACTAGACAAAATTTGGTAATTGAACTAACCAAGACTAATGTTCGTGAAATAAGAACAATTCTGTGGAATATCTGTGGAACACCCATCACTTAAAAATAAACAAGTAAAAAAGAAAGAAGTTTTTAATTTTACCGTGTGAGTGGCGAGATCATGATTTGTAAGTGGCATATACCAATACAATCAGAATATGAGAGAAGTTAATCATTCAGATCAGAACATATCATCATTCATGTCAGAATATAGGAGAAGTTGATCATTTATATTATCAAAATACAAAATTAGTATTCATAAAAAAAAAAGTGGTATAAACTCTTCATTTTGCATTGCAATGATATGTCGGCGAAGATCGCTCGGGTACTGTTTTATTAAATGATAACACGATGGATTTATAGACATTTTTACATCACTATTATAGAAACGAATAAATTGCGGAATAAACAAGATAAAGATCAACAGTCTTCGCTGATGATAGGTTCATGATTCGATAGACTCGCGATAGGAAGATGAGTTCACTCAGTTGTCAAATTATGAGATATGAATTTGCGAGATGCATTTAAGTACCATATTGGTCTACACGTTGACATGTTTTCTTGCATATCATATGAAAAATTTGTTTACATAACATTATATGTTATTATGATGTCCTATGTGGAAAGAAAACATAAAAATAGACTTTTCGCTTCATTACTGGTAATTTTGCTCGTAAGGAAGCAAAGGTTAATTATTTACTGTTTTCTTTTACTTCATTGAAAGGAACTTATATTCGAAAAAATTGTTTACATGACATTATATGTTAATATGATATACTATGTGGAGATAAAACATAAAAATATACTTTTCGCTTTATTACTGGCAGTTTTGCTTTATTTATGATGGCATTTTTTCGCTGCCTATAGTATTATATAAATCCAATAAAACCAAAAAAACATAGCTTTTTCGCAAAATATAATTTCAGGTATAAATGAGATAAATTATATGATAATAAATACCCATCACAAAGTTGCTTGAAAACAGAAAATATCTGTGGTTACCCTTGGCTAAGTAAGGGAATATTATATTTTTTGGAGAAAAAGGTCTACGATTGAATCCGTTCTTAATGAACAATGCAAGTAATATAAATGTAGGTATATATATATATATATATATATATATATATATATATATGTATATATATCCAGATTTTAAACTCATATTCAGTTTATAAATTATCCATTTTAAGGCGTAATTTTTTTTGTCTCAGTATAAATTTAAAAGTAATCTTAAATTCGGCAACTAGCTCGGTCGTAGTTTGAGAGGTATCTAATTTTAATATTTTCACTTCATCATTACCACAGAGGTTCATGAGGAATTTCGCATTAAGAGAGAACTTGAGAGAATTTAAAATATGTAAACCTACTGATAATAGTAAATGACAAAAAATAAACCAAATATTTAAAACAGTATAGATGGATTTAAGCTGAGCATACTCCAATTTATAATTCAACACCAAACCGACGATTGTAATAAATCGGCCGATTCGTACCGGAAAATGTAACTAAAAATTCATCTATAACATATACGTTTGACTCAATTAAGTAATTAAAATTCATTTTAATTTACTTAAAAGGCTTTCTGCTGACTGTACGAAAACTGGCACCTGGCGATATCTCCGCCTAAAAAAAACAATCTACAATATCGCCGTCTCTTCAAAGCGACCTTGCGTCAAAACGTTCGTCGAACAAAAATGAATCCCATTCAATCGATAATTCGTAAGCCATTAACTTACCGTACGAAAGCACCGCTCCATAGTAACGAATCAATACGAGCTTTTATTTCAAATGACAAAGCTTTTAACTGTGTACTACGGGTAGTGTTTTCGCTCTACTCGTCGTTGTACGTCCACTTTGTTTTAATGGACGAACAATATTTACTAATATCTAAATAATTAGATATTCAATGATTGAGATGTCGCATTAAACTGTTTTAAATAATACTTGTGACAGAATGTATAAGTACGTACCTATACCTTCAGATCAAGTTTACGGTAAAGACTAAAATTCAGAATAGTTGAACTCAGCCCGTAGTACACCATTCAGAATCATTATTTTAGAGTCAAGGGTGCATAATATGTAAATTTTGACATTATTACTCTCCTTTCAGCATAAGGAATATTAAGTACGCACATGAAAAAGCATAGATTTTAGAGCCTTGTATATTAGCGAACCACAAAAAATCCTAAAAAACGTTCGAAAAAACTAAAACATATATACGTTCGAATCTCACTTGAATTCGAGTTTTTACAGTAATTTTTGCATGTACGCGTGTAAAAAATAATACATAAGTATTTATATAACTATTCGTGCTACCGCAATGCAGTGTCAGATAGGTGTACATACATACAAACATGCACACAAGCACACATGCGTTAAATTAAATTATTAGTAATACTATAATTACTGGCATAATACTAAAAATTGGCGGAAGTTTAATAGAATTTCATATCATGAATTAACTTTTTATAAATGTTTTAATTAAAAGATATTTATTTTTTTTATTTTTAAACCGAACCCTTCTAAGATCACTCAGGTTTCCGTTCGTCTGTCTGTCTGTCACAGATTTTTTTCTAAACAACCGTTTGACGTAAAAACTTGTAATTTGACATAATGATAAAATACATTAACTTGTACATATTTCAGGAGTTACGTACAAAAATTTACAGATTAACAAAAAATTTAGATTAACATGTAAAAAATTTTAGAGGAGCAAATAAAGTACTTGAATCTTTTCTTTTAATTCCTTATATATAGATTATAATTTGAAAAAGAGAAGTGTAAGAATTTCAAACGATTTTTTCATTTACTCTATGTACGATAGTTCCAAAGGTATTGTTGAAAATGTCCACAAAACTGTGTCCCGCCTCTCTATCTCTGAAATCGCTAAAGTCAAAATTAAATTAATTAAACTTTAATAATTGTAACTTAACTTTAACTTTTAATAAGTGTAAACTTTTAATAAGTTTAGAATTTTTACCAATAATTTTAAACTTTTAAAATATTCACGATATTTTTACGCCTATGTTACTGCACCCCTCGGGCGCGCCGGTTGCTTATAGGCAACGCGTATGCTCGCGCCGTTCAAACTTACATATTTCCATTAAAATGAAACAAACATTTAGATAATAATAAGAATATTGAATAAAATGGTGGTACATTTCTTTACGGTGTACCTACATTTATTTTTGTCACTATGATTTTTTCCACGCGAGATGGCTATCGTTAAATTTTTGGTGTGCCAAACTCAAATAAAATAAATGTTTATCAAGATGAGATAAGAAGTGATCCTTTTATTCGCATTTGCGTTTATAAAAAACTTTTTCTTTATAAGCCTTTTTCGTAGGGAAACTGGAAAATTTTCTTTTGCTTGCTTGCTATTTTAGACTCGTAAATGGTAAAAATGTTTTGAGTGTATTGCAACTACATTTCTTTTCTATATACGTAAAATAATTCCTTGCAATAAAATCAATATTTCGGTGTTATACATTATTTTTCCGACATGGCATGAACGTTGATTTTACGTAAAAGTGGCTCGCGCCCCCAAAGATATATACAGTATTTAATGGTATACACAGTATTTATATTCAAATACTTTAATATGTACGGAACCCTCGTATTTCTACTTATACCGCATTTTATATATATTCAACTGCCGGTTTTTTTAAAGATATTATGTATTTACTAATCCTAAATTAATAAAAAAAATATATTTTACTCCTTTCGTTCTTAAACAAGTACTTAGTAAGAAAATAAATAAAAATTTTAAGCCTTGTAGCACTTTTATTTGTAATCAATATGATCAATTAGTTTCGATTAAGATATTAGTTTTCTGTACTACACATCATCCGTATGCTAGGACATTTTTAAAACGCAAAGTGTCAAGGATGAAACGTTAAAATCAATATTTCGGTGCCCCTGTCTTCCTCTTTACCCTCCACACGATGTCTCACCTTAACGACTTAAATGATAATTACAATAAAGCACTATCACGATTGCTTCATGGCACCAGCGATATCATTGGGCGTGCGAGGGCGAAAACTGAACGATGACACGGAACGCTTTGTCGAGTCAAATTGGATGGAAACATCATGATTTACACGCATGATTGCATTGTGTTAACCTTGACCTAACTAAAAGGATATGGCCTTAATATTGAAAATTTAAAAATACTAATTGTACAATTTTCAATATTAAAGCTATGTAATGCTTAATGATTTATAAAAACTACGATTTTATTTATAAACTGGCATTTCGATTTTAATTTTTACATTTTTTTTGTGCGTAATTAAAGTTATTTAAGTTAACCTTTGCAATATATAATAAGCAATGGTACTCAATGACACGGTTTTAAAAGTATATGCCTGTTGAGGCACAGTGTATAAAGACGTGTACGACCATTATTTATTTTTTTATGTAGATAGTTTAACCTAGGATAGTTGTAGTAATTAAATATTAATATTTTATGTATAAGATTGTGTTATGTGTTTAATGTAGTTATACATTAAAAAGTCCAATCTTCATTTCTAAAAATTATCGTAAATTAAGTTATCGGAAATTAAAATGCATACGAATAATAGAACAACGTAATATCGAAGTGTCTCGAAAATTAAAAAAATATGTTTATTAATATATATGAAATATGTTTCGTGATATAAATGTATTATTAAAATTAGGCTTTTCTAGAAAGATTATTGAAAATTATAGAATTTTTTTATTACAGATATAAATAAGTTGAACTGCACTAGGATAATGATTTTTTGCACCGAGCCTTAAAAAATGGACGATATAAAAATGGATTTAACTCGACATCAAGCATGGACTCTTCCATTTTATAAGTTAATTTTTTGTCGACAATTATTGCAATGAAAACGTGACCGGTTAACCGAACCAGTTAATAATGGGCAACATGAAGTGGGTTACGTACGTTATTCACGCGCATAAACCCTAATGACTTGGGGCAGAATAAACAGGAATTTTAGTACCCCAGTCTAACATGAATATCAGAAAAGTAATGATTAGTTACCATCGGTGGAATATCAAGAGGGCTACTGGTGGAATATCAATTTGTCGGGAAAGCAACTCCCAGGAGTATCTGTAGTGAATAGTCAACAGAACCGAGTTTATTTTCTCCATGTCCTAAGCAAAAAAAATCTGTCCTCACAGTATAGCACAAATCCGTGCTACAAAATATAGGCCTGTAAAAATTCCGTGTTCAGAGCTTTAAGGCACGGGAAGACTTTCAAAAACATCTTGACAATTTATTTGTGTAAAAATTTACTTGCCAATATATATATATATATATATATATATATATATATATATATATATATATATACATACATACATACATACATACATACATACATATATATATATATATACATATAGATGTCCCAGAATTCAACATCAGGCTGTTACAGATTTCAGGCCAATTTATAACTACCCATGAAAAAATGTAAAAAAAATGAGAGCCATTTTCTTATGATGTACAGCATTTTTAGAACAAAAAAATTTGCAAATTTTGTTATTAAAATTTTTGTAATGGTTGCCTACATAATGCTGTTATTGAAAACAATACTAAATAAAATATTATTTCGACCTTGTTACATATCATACCGACCTAGCAAACTAATCAAAAACAAAAGAAAATGGCATTCAATACAACACGTTGGCGTTGCTGTCTGTCTCACTGCTACTCATATCTGTTGACGTCTTTCTAACTGAGACTACATGAATCTGAACCCCGAATCTTGCCTTTAGGCACTGAATGCCATTTTCACTGAATAAAGGTGTTCATTTTAAATTACCTATTGTTTAAAACAAAATCAAGAATTTTTTGTAAAGCAAGATGTAGAATATATTGTACCATGTTGAAATTTTAATTAGTTATGCCAACTTTTACAATAATTCGCCATGGTAGTGCCGGTACTTTTTTTACATCAAATGTCAAAATTAGCTGAAAACAATTTCCTCTAACAATTTCAAGAAAAAATAGAAACAATAATAGTTTTTTTTTGTTTAAACTATAGCAAACCCGGTTTTATTTAGAATTGTTTTCAATACCTGGGATATATAAACGATCGCTACAACAAATAGAATAATAAAATCGTCATATTCATCATGAGAGTACTTAAAATTGTTGCGCAGGGTATCCAATTTCAATATTTTTCAATAACTTGAAATAGTTTTCGACAGACATTTTTTATATTTGTTTTTCTGTATAGTCATAAATTGACCTACAACCTATATCCTGCTTGACGTTGAATGTATATATATATATATATATATATATATCGATATATATATATATATATAAATATATATATGTATATATATATATATATATATATATATATATATGCAGCAAGTAAACATGAATTTGAATATTAAAGAGAAAACACCCGGTTAGTGGAATTAGTCAGTAAAGAAAAGGTGAATCGGCACAGAAACGTCAGGGAATATAAATGTTTCTCATATATACAATAAGATTAGGCGAAGGAACTTTAATGAGGACCGCAAGCGCAGGGAGCGGTTCAATGGTACGTCCGTAGCAGCCAACATCGACAGTCGATTGTTTAACATAGAATGATTGATCGATGTGGAAAACCACACAATAGCTTAACCTTATTAGTGGTTCACAAAGTTAACACAGCCGAGGCTTTGATGTGGGATTAAAATGTCAATAAGGCGAGGGCACGGCTAAAAGTTACGTTTCTGATTTAAGCTCGTGTTTTATTGCGAATTGAGTGAGCTTTTAGGGTGCTGGACATACTTCGTGATTCCAAATCACAAAAATGAATTATGAATTTCATTAGCAAAACTGAAGAAAATTCTGATCAGAATAATATATGTAATTTATATGATAAATTAACAACAATATACTTAATTATAATATATAATAATATTAAAAATATATCTAAGTAACAAAGTGAGTTTGTTTATTTCTTTGTCTCGCTCTTACGCCTCAATTCCACTTAATCGACTTTCGCGAAATTTTGTACAAATGTGTCTTAAATATAATATAACATTTTTGTGACAACATATATATACGTTTTTGTAATTTCAAAAATTATCCTGTCAGAGAAGATAGTGAAACAAAGTATGCGTATGTGTATATGTATATAAATGTACGCGGATAATGGATTTCTGATCAAGCATTGAATAACAAAGGAGATCGCCTGAAGTCGATATAATGTTAACTTCAGATGTTAAAAGAATAAAAATGACAGTCTTAATATAGAAAATTAAAAAATAAACTCCTCAAAAGTTTTAAATTCTCAATCAGACAAATGCCTTATATTCCTTTATGAAAGGCAAAATACTTTGCACAATAGTTTCTAAATGCTATTTCAACGAATTTCTTTGAACCAACTGAACGAAGCAAAGTACAGACTGTCTTTTTATATCATCGACAATTAGTTATGACATTCTGTTTTATGAAATTAGTAAGCACAAAAAATGGTCGAAAAAAGTCACTTAAAACTTGAACAGAGCGGAAAAGATGCATTCTGGCGACACAAAACGAATTCGTTTCGTCAGTTAACTCGTTTGTGTTTAATTAATTTAGGCAACGGCTACGCATTAAAATAAATAATCGGCATTGATATTTTTTGTGAACGTTTCTAACAAGTTATTATGAACTTCTTTAGAATTTTATTTTTAATTTTTTATTAAGGGGTAATTCCAAGGTTAACAACGTAACGTTCTTTCCATTTTTAAGTCATGAATTTGCTATTTTCAAAATCTTGCCAATATCTTAATTTTTTAGTTAGCTTATCTATATATGCTAAGAAAGTCGGATATCGATAAAATATGTTAATAATTTATATTTATATTAACTAAAAACTTTGGAATTACGTACTGTAATCAACATAACAAAATAATTTGTATAATTAAAGACATTTCTCTGAAAGTTGTTGTTCAGTAAACTTAAATTTGTGTTTTTTTAAACTCCAAGTAATTTTTTTTGAAGTGCTGAATGCATTATATGTCAATACAAATCAAAAATACTCCACTTAATAAATTTAAAAAAAATGATGTGCCCAACGTAACATGACTAACGTAACAGAAAGGAAATCGAAACCAGTGTTGATATTTCAACCAATTAATATGATTAAATATTTGATTTTTTGCCTGTTTTATACAAATTTCTTTTTGTTTTTCTATCATTAGAATCAATATTAAAAGATAAGTCTGCAATTAGCTTAATAGCTACACAAAATAAATTGCAGTTCAAACGTTTGGATGCCACCTGGATTTGGCCACTTAAATCCAAAGTATTGCAAGATTTCTAAAATTCTACATATTTACCAAAAATAAAATCATTAATAGTTTTTACGGCATTTATTAAGTTTATTTTTTTAACAAGAGGTTTGTATTTCCATGGAGTAACCCTTAACATTTATTGACATATTAAAAATATAGTTTTTTTGGATTATATTTAAAAATTGTGTTTTATTTTTTGCTCTTTTCTGATCGTCGACGAAAATGCCATATTTTTTTAAAATTATTTTCTTTTTCTCTAACGCCAGGCCTATCTTCGCCGATTTTTTTTTAATTTTAGACCCTAAAAATGAGTGTTATACAATGTTTGTTTTTTTGCATAAAAATTAGGATAAATATATATGACGACGTGTATACCTTATTTGACCTTTATATTCATAGTTTTAAGACTCGCTTTGAAGACAATACGGAGGTATTCTAATCACACGGGCGCAGGCAGATTGCTACTTCGGAGCAGACGCAGTTCGTCCCACTTTCGAGGAATAATAGTCTATAAGGTGACTTCATGCTAATGTAGGAGTAAGTATTGAACAAGTGTTCGAATGTTCGACTTGCTTTCCGGTAGTTCCAAACAAACTCGCAGTTCAGACGTGCATCCACCGCATTTGAAAGAGGACCGTGTATGAAGTTTTTTCTCCTATTCAATATACTGCCTATATTTTTTAATTTAGGCAAAGTTTTGCTTTAAATCAAGAGTTGTACAAAACACAGATCCCTTATAGTGTTATCCACTTTTTATTAGTTTTTTAAATAATTTTGCTGACTTATTTACGCAAATTTGAATGGCCAAAGTGGTTTCCTTCTGAGATACCCCATTCTTAAACACTTTACGTCGTTTGCCGGCAATATCTCTACTGAAAGAGGTGAAGAGTATAAGAACAGCGCATAGATAAGATTAACCTTAATTTTACCTCTTAAAAAAGTGTCTTCGACTTATTGAAATATGAAAACTAGAATGTCTTAGATTTAAAGAGTAGTTTCTGAGAGATGAAGAAGTAAAGTTTTACGTTGGTAACTTTGATATGACCAGCGAGAATTTAAATATTCGAAGAAGATTTAAATATTCTTTATTCGTCATAATGACAATTTGATGAAAATCAATACTGTTATTCACCCTTGATATGAAGTCGTTTTTGGGAATAGATAATTATGACAATTGTTTCACAAAAATGCCAATTCTATCTTACGATATAGTCAGAGTTACGAGTTTTATATTAACGTATGCAAGTACACAGTAATGATTTATTCTCGCTTCGGGGCACGTCACATATGAGTTTGCAATCATATGTTTCCGTCTTTTTTTCCAATATGCGAGATATCAATAGAGTAATGGATAACTCTCCCTTATTTTGTAATAACATTACATTACTTGGAAATCTGTATATTCAGCTACATGAATTTTTCAAGCGATTTTCCTGGGAATTCCATAATGTCACTGTATTTATTAAAGCTATAAATTGAAAACGAATATTGATCCATATGGTTACTTAAGCTGTTTTTTATATTGAAGAAAATGCACAAAAGGTTTTCTCGATTTCACTGTTTTAAAATTTAGATATGTCATCGACGTATGTTTTTGTCGACTTCTGTTTGAGGGGCGTGGTCGTATGTAAATCTCAATACTTCATACGAGTCCTCTTAAACTGGTAATCTCTTAACCCAGAGTCTGACTTTCCGCTTATTCAAACTATTTCTTGATTGTAATTCAAAACTTGTCTTTGTCGGAATTGGTGACGTTTCTTTACAACTTATGCATGGAAGGGGAGGATATTAACTTTTGTAAACATAACATATTTTTTACATTATTTTTGTCACTTTGCTATTCTTGATAGTTCGTAGGCGACTTTATATAAATCGGCATTTGAGCATTTCGAATTATTTTGCTAACTTATTGATGATTTTATGATTACATTCAATGAATATTCAGATGGACCGTAACCCTTTCGTAATTGATAACTAATTATATTCTGTACAGATTTTGTTGGCATCTATTTTCGTTTCTGCTGATTTTTCTTTACAGTCATCGCCCTTGTCATTAAATATCTGCATATCTATATTAATATATGAAGCAGAAAGTTGTTTGTTTGCGGAACTTTGTTATTTGACGATAATCTCTGTAATCACAAATCTCATTAAAAAATCATATTCATGGGGGGCAAAGCAGTGGTAAAAATGTGACAAAAGTCGGGAGACACTACTTAAACGGTGCTAAACACAAAGAGATCGACTTATTTAATAATTAATCATCCCAAGTATTTCCGCACAAATACCCTCGAACACAATGACGGATGTAATTTGGCGAATGGCTTGAAGACGTTTAGTAACCGTGGGTAGGAGAACAACATAATTAACTGTACATTATAACTCGTTTTAAAGTAATTGCTGAAATGATGAGTGTCAAGCTGGTGACTAAAATTTCGGGTAATATTGTATTACGCAGGATGCAGAATACTCAAGCATATACATTTAGGTGACCGGGTCATTTAGCATTTACTCTCCGTGCCGTCGCGCAAGATGAGTATGTTATACCTGTTTCGTACCTATTGTCTTATCTTGTCGTCGCTCGCTCCGCGCGCCCGCCCCGAAGCGAGAAACTTGCAGAAACTTTTTGTTTCCTTTCTTATTGTTTGTACCTCTCCCTCTAAATGTTACTAATTCTTTTCGTTGCTGTATTTTCAAATACACAAAAATATTACTCATTATCACTTGTTTGCAAGACTTTGAAGATAACGTTTTATAGGTTCAGGTGCGTTTTTTTTTATTTTAATGTATTGCTGCCAAATATAATTGCGTACCAAGGCAAAGTTACGTCACGAGAAATGAATGGGTAACAGTTCTGTAAAAGACGTTGAATATATTTTTTTTCAGGTGGTCTTTGATCACACCATAGCCTAACGAACTTCCTCTTTTTATTATGTTGGTATAAATACAAGCATATTTTTTAAATATCTATTTGTTCGAAGCGCTTATTACAGTTGTACTGTATGAGTAAATTGTTATATGTGTAAATATTCGTGAATTCTTTGGATATGTTGAAAATGTAAATCACTCCCTTAGAAAAGATTTTTATGTCATAAGTGTTATGAAAAATATCTGTTATCGCTGAAAACTCCTACGGACCATAAAAATATTCATATACTCGCGAGCAAAAATTGTTAAAAAATATTTTCATTCTGGTAAGTGTTTCATGCGTTTACAAGTTTTATTACTCAATAACCATACTTTATATCTGATAATATTTGGTACAATTACTAAGGGAGATACTAATAAATTATATAATATACCAGTAAGTTATATATTGACATTAATAATTATATTAACTAATTACAAGTACTAGTGGTCGCCCAGTGGTCGAAATTCGAAAATAATAAATTTAAATTATAAGTTATTTAATAAAAATGATTAAAATATAATGCTCAAACATTATTAGGGTTCTATTGTCAAAGACTATATACTACTATAACCACAGATTTCGCTAACGCTGTTATTTTCCTATTTAAAAAAATAAATTATATGGAATTCAAAAAGGAGAAAAATAAAGAATACCTATTTTAAAAAAAAATTATTGAAACAGAACATGCTGTAAGATGATGTGAAATAAAAAAATTATGCGGTAAAAAAATGCTCTCAATTGAATGTAATTTTTTATCGCATATTGCGATAATATAATTAACCATTTAAAACTCCTTTGAAAACAATGTTTTTTGTAAAAACTCTTTCATCGTTTGCTAAACGTCCTTGACCGTTATATCCGGAAATATAAAATTTTAAACTATCGAATGAACAGACTCTATTTGCTGCGACATACAATTGCCCATGTGTGAAAACTGGACGATTCAATAAAATTCCAACCTTTTGGAATGTTTGACCTTGAGACTTATTTATTGTCATCGCAAATGCAGGTATTATAGGAAATTGCGTTCTTTGAAAGTTAAACGGTAAAATAGTTCCAGAGTACATTAAATTTATACGTGGAATCAAAGTTCTCTTACTGCGTGCGGTCCCAGTTAAAACTTCGCAATCTATTGAATTTCGATGCATAAATTTGATGCGCATTCTTGTTCCATTGACTAATGCGTATTTAGTATTTAAGTTTCTGATCAATAAAACTATGCCATGAACTTTCAATACTACCTTATGCGGTGGTAAACCACTAATAGACAAAGAATTTAAAAACTACCGGATAGCTATTGATGTCATTGTCATTATCACAAATTATTTTATCATAGCTATGATATGTTCGCTGTTCACCAGGAATTTGATTAAGATATACTTAATAGTATCATCATCATCAGTATTAATCAAAGTACAATCGTCATTTGTAGGTGCTAAAATAACAGAGTTCAATATATTTTCTGAGAGTATGTTATTGGAAATATTTCCATACACCTCATCAATAATATTGTTTTTATCTCCTATTAATTGATGAGGTATTTCAATAACATTTTTACTAAAGTGCGGGAATTGTGGGGCCTCATCATTACCAATTTTTTTCAAGAATTCTACAAATTCTATTTCATTTGGTATAGCTCTCATATTTAGAATAAATGTAACTTTATGAAAATTAGGAAATTCATGCCAACTTGTAACACAATTTTCAATTAAAGTTCCACGTGATCCATGTGGGATTACTGGTAAGATTTGCCGAAAATCACCGCACATAAGTATAGTTTTTCCTCCAAATACTCAATGTTTATCGTTTTCATCACATGGATCACGCAATAATCTATCTAGGATTTTCAACACTTGCAAAGGACACATAGAAACTTCATCAATAATTATCAATGATGATGAATTTATGAAACTACCGTAGCTACTATTTGCAGTAATATTTGATACAGAATTTTCTAAAATGGGTATAGGCAATTTAAACACATTGTGTAAAGTCCTACTTCCAAGTAATAAAGTTGCAGCTATGCCACTGAACGCAGTTCGAATACAACGAAGGTTAAGCGAATTTAATTTGTGAATTAATGTTGTTTGAGTGAATGTTTTGCCACAACCATCGTGAGCGGTTAAACAAAAAACATTGGATCCAGTATCATGATACAAAATGTCACGAATAACTTGATCAATGAGATTACGCTGTTCAATATTTGCACTTTCATAATACTCACAAAACAGCATCTCTTGTTCTATTATATCAATAGTTTTTCTTCTTCTATTCTCTGCGAGTATGTGGGAACTGGTAAACCAAGAATTTGACAGGACAAATTATGAACATTAAAAATATCATCAATTTCTAATAGAGCTCTATTAAAGGATATTTCTTCGTTGTAAAGTCTTAGAAAACCTTCACTAAGATTTATTTTAAATTCATTCCATAAGGCTAATGCATTGACAGGCACATTTATTGCACAAATGTAACCAAATAAATTCCGCATTTGTTTTGGTGAATGTAATTCTTTTGATTTATTTAAACATTCCCGCCATTCATTATCATTTGAAGCTATTCCGCGAGCATGGCATGCTTCAACAAAAGAAGGGTATAAAAATTAATTGTATATTCTAACATTATCGAATGATTTCGGACCACAGACATGTAATAAAAGCAATCGTAAGTGAAAAAGTTCGATATCTTTTGGTGACACTACATATATCCTTGTAATGATTTTATCACTTCCACGGCTTCTCTTCCTCCATTTATTTCGGGAATCTTCCCACACATAATGCATAGGAATTTCAGTATATTTATACTCTCGTGCTGATGGATCTAACCGATTCAACTCAAAAAATCCTAATAATTTTGTTTGTCTTTCATTATCAATTACTTGACGTTGTTGCCCTTCTCGGAAGTATACATTCTGTCGAGGCGGTAAATGAATATCAGGTCTGAATATAGTATGTGACTGAAAATGCATTGGTAATTCATAGATGCGCCATATGGCTTCTGTTGATCCGACATAACGACCAATTAAAAAATTGGTAACTTCATTAATTTCTATATTTTGACCTTGTTCATTTCCACCAGACTCTAGTTTAATAGATGACCTGTCATAGCCTTTATACACATATTTATAGATGTATTTGACACTTTTGACTGTAGTACATACTTCAACATTTATATGGCAATTAAATTTAGCAAGTAAATATGGATTGTATGTTGTACACATACCGATTGTCAAGGCAACTACCACGAATACCACGAATTCTGCATTAATACCATTATCACGTCTTCTGTATAATGGATACCCATTTAACGATTCACATGTAGTTTCATTAAATCGTTTTGGATACTCTTTTATACATTTTCCATCTCTCATACATACAAAATTAGGATTAAGTACTCTGCATGGACCATGCATCATATGTTTTACAACATATTTATGTAATGTGGGATGTGTTTCAATGTAAGGAATCTCCGTAGATACAACTTTGTAAATATCTATAGCATTAACAATTTTATCTTGCTCATTTAAAGTGAGTAAAATGGGAGCGTGAGGCAATCCTCTTTTTTGAAACTCAATTGTATAAATGAGTGCTTCAACTTTACCAAAGATATTATTTTGTATAAGGCCCTCTATGAATGCTTTCAACTTTGACTTGAATACACGCACAATAATATCAGGTCTAAAATTAGCAGCTTCACTTACACCACTGTTGTTAACTATTTCTGGCCAACTTGGATTGCAAGTCATTGTAATAAATAAAGACGGTTTTCTGAAATGTTGTACAATTGACATTGCATCTAAATAATTCTAATACATATTTCTTGGAGATCCATTGAATGAAGATGGTAAAATTACTCTACGACCAACATTCCTGGCATTCATGTTCATTTCTAAGTAGTCTGTTAAATTGTTGTAAACTTCAGACCTAAGAATTGTTTGATTTTGTCGAATGAAATGTAATCGTGAGTCCTCTATTCACACATACATATCAACTATCCACTGCAGAAACAATTTTTGCGAATGGTATAACATGCTGAAATTATCTCTAATTGCAAGTCGATAGGCTGCATACTGAAGCATGGTTAACTTATTTCTGGGTGCTCTTGAATTAGATGTAGTTGGTGCATTATGTGCAATATTGACATGCCACCCAGTATCACCGTTGGGAAAAAGTAGTGGGTACGCTAAAGGATCTAATGATGAATCCAGAACTGCGATATTTTTAATTACACCATTAACTTTTGAAAAAGAAATCATATTTTGTTCAAAAGGTGGCTCACCATCAACCGTTTTAATATTACGGCTACATCAGTTTGAACTGCATCATTGAAGCGGCGTAGATCCAAATCATGATTTGCTTTAATGAGCATACAAATATCTTTATTTTGATTCTCGACTCTCTGACAATGATCTTTCATTGCAATGAATGACCGCACAAAAAGATTACTGCGTTCCAATTGCAGAGAAATTTCTCGCATTATGGTGTTGTTACATGTTTGATTAAAACGTTCTTGTAATCGATAATTGATAGCAGTGTCAACATCATAAAAATATAATTGCGCATAACATGGTGAGCGACCATATGCAGCAGTCATTGGACCTGATCTGTGATAAAAACATCATGTATTTTGAAATGATACACTCCACTTGTAACTGTCTCGGAAACTTTGGCTTCTGAGCTAACCATAGCAAAACATGAATTATATTTCCGAATATTATCAAAATAATTTTTCGACTTATTTTTGTTAATGGTCCATTAAAAGTAAGTCCATCATACAATGATTTGAAATATTCATTTTGACTTAATGGTAGTAATATTGCTTTACCTTTATGACAACACGAAGTGAATGCAGTTCTGTCGCCTAAAGTCACTTCAGCTTCAAAATGTTTCGCATTGCAAAACTTGCATTGTAAATCCATTAATCCACAATCATAACTATGAAAAAGTCTTGGAATTACATTTAGTGCACATTTATATGTATCTCTAAAAATTACTTCTTCATTTGTAAACTATTAATATTATTTAAATTTGCGTTTTGTCTATTAATATGTGTATGCAAAACAAACTATGAATATGACATTATCATAATTATTATTATTTTTGACATTCAGTAAGACTATGGACAAATAATATTAATTTCAGTTTACATAACAGTACACAAGACCATAGACTTCAACCATAAACAAAATAGTACATATGTGTGTGTGTCAAACGCATGTATTTCTAATAAAAATCTATATATCTCCTTCTATGTAAAAATATTAGCTTTCAGCACTCTTCTCCATATAAACTTTAACTGAGCCAAATTTCATACTCCTCCGGACACGTAATTTTCGTAAAAAGGAGTATAAAGGTTTTGCTTCGCATATTAATATTTTGGTTATTATTAACCTTTAAATTATGGCTATAATTAACCTTCAGAAAATTGAAAATATTTTATTAAATCGTAATAACTCTCATTTCAGATAAAAGGTCAAATTTTTTACTACTATATATGGGAAAATAACAAAGTTAAAGCACAGTAACTTAGAAATTGTCTGGCAGATAAACTACAATGGAAAGCCAGCGGAAAAATAAAATTATGGACAACACATATGTCAATATATGTGTATATATACATGTGTGTGTGTGTGTGTCAAACGCATGGTAGTATGTGTAATGTTTTTTTTTATTAATTTAATGTGTTTCTAATGAATTATTGTATAAACATTTTAGCTTTCAGTACTCCTCCATACAAACTTTAACTGTGCCAAATTTCATACTCCTCCGTCCGCGTAATTTTCGTAAAAGAGATACAACGTTTTTGCTTCATGTATTAATATTATGATTATTATTAATAATGTTACATTAAATGATAACAACTGTAATTCTAGATAAAAGATCAAATTTTTTACTATTATATATGAGAAAATAACACAGTTGAAGCACAATAACTTGCTGTCTGGCAGATAAACTACAATGGAAAGCCAGCGGAAAAATAAAACTATACATGTGTGTGTCAAATGCATGGTAGTGTGTGTAATGTTTTATTTATTGATTTAATGTACTTTATAAGCATTATTATTGAAAAATATTAGCGTTCTGCACTTCTCCTACATATAAAGTATAAGTATGCCAAATTTCATACTCCTCCGTCCGCGCAATTTTCGTAAAAAGGGTTCCAAAGTTTTTGCTTCACGTATTAATATATAGATAACCATAAAACTTTCTATTGTTTTCATATTTCCTGTGTTCACAAATATCGCCGCAAGGCTTTTGTATATTTTATTAAATAATAAAATCTTTCAATGTCACAAGAAAGGGTGATTATTTTTCACTTATTTTATTTTAGTTTTTAATATAAAAATGTTATTTTCTTAGCCTTTTCTGATGAAAATGAACAGTCATTTCCAAGATGAAACTCATAAAATTCAGCTAAAAGAATAAAAATGAAACCAAGTAAAAATTAAAATAAACCAATATATATGGTAACATATATTCACAAATTAGAAAATTACCTTAATTAACACGTGTAAAGGAAAGAATTATAGAAAGATAGTGGATAGAAAGAACAGCCTCTCTTCCACCCGACTTCAGAAGTTCTATACCCTACATAACTTGATAATTAAAGAACTTCACATGTTGTGCATTGGTGGCTCCAAGATGGTATCAAGCCTCCGGCTGCTAGATATTTATTTATTGAAATTTTCAAATTTTTAACTGTTGTTTTTTTTAGTTTAATTTAAGAAATTATATATATATATATATATATGAATATGTATGTGTAAACATACATGTGTGTACACATGTTTTTAAATATGGAAAATTTTATACGTTTATCCTTATACACAAACCGTCAATAAATAAATTAAAAAGACCTTCCAGCAGCTGACATCTCGAAGCCTGTGCGGATATAACATGCCTAGCGCTTTTATCCTCGAAGACTTATAAAAAATAATATTTTGGTATCAGCGTCGTTCGCTATGCCGTTTACTGCTATGTTTATGGCTTGTACTTAGACTATAAAGCTGTTGTGTATAATAATACCTACCATATCTTCGAGACGATGTTACAAATCATTGCGCCTTAGTCTCGAGAGTTGCTTTACTCGAGAGGGAGAACCGTTTTATTGCGAGTTATTGTATGAGAAATATGGTTGTTCAATCAATAAATATTGCTACAATTCAGCGCGTAATAAATATATGAAGACAATTTGCACAAATGGATTATATACGCTTTATCTTACATAAAATTTGTGTTTATTAATTTGGACACGCGATGCCTGTGCTTAATTCACTAGTAATAATAATGAAGGTATATATATATATATATATATATATATATATATATATATATATACATATATATATATATATGTATATATATATATATATACATAAAGCTTTCTATCAAATATTTGCAACTTAGCGATTCAACCGGTTATATTTCTTGAGATTCATCATTAATTTTGCTCAAATATCAAGCTAAATAACAAATTCTACAATTCCGAAGAAAATAAAATAGGCACTGCACTTGAGCAGAATGGACATCGGGCAACAAAAAGATCTTCTCAGACAGACCATTGGTCTCCCGAAAAAGAGGAAGGCCTAAACTTAGGTGACTCGACTGCCTGGAAAAAGACTTTCAAATCCTAAGTGTAACGAACTGGATGTCTCTGGCCAAGAACAGGAGAGCTTGGGTATTTATTTTACGGAAGGCAGGGACTCATTCTGTGCTGTCAAGCCATTGAAGAAAAATAATAAAATAACCGAATGGCGTGATTACAATCTCTGTGGTGCTAGGTAAACTTTGAATAACGACGTCACTATCTTAGTTCTAAGCTACACAGTACACATTCTTAATAGATAAACCTTTAAAATTACATATTTTTGTGTCCTTAATATTATACATATAAATTATTTATTTATTTATGTTTTCGTTTCATCGCTATATACGCAATGTTTGCACAAAAAAATGATAATAAGTTATAAACAGTGATATGTAGTAGTTCAATGACAAACCAATTGCTACAAAGATTCTTGTACAGGAATAACTTAGTTGTAATAATTTCTTCCAGTTATTATGATTAAGTTAATCCTGTACAAGACTCGTTATTGTAAAATTGAAATTGTATTGATAATGAAAAGTAATAACATAAATGTTCAGAAACTCAATTTCATCTATTTAACTTTCTGTTTAAGTATGTTATGAATATTTAAATGGTATAATTTTCTTCTGTTTAAGTATGTTATGAATATTTAAATTGTATAATTGGAAAATTTAAATTGTATAATTTTCTTCTAAAGTTATTAATTCTAGAATACGCGCATATATTTCTTGGTATATTTCGTCATTTTTAAATTTAGACTTTTATATATAACCATAGTGTCAAACTATTTCATATTTGCAAGTTTGTAATTACATTTTTAACAAATGCACTAAATTATTATAAAAGCTTAATGGAAAAGTAATAATATAAATATTCAGAAACTCAATTTCATCTGTTTAACTTTCTGTTTAAGTATGTTATGAATATTTAATTTGTATAATTTTCTTCTGCTTAAGTATGTTATGAATATTTAAATTGTATAATTTTCTTCTGCTTAAGTATGTTATGAATATTTAAATTGTATAATTTTCTTCTGCTTAAGTATGTTATGAATATTTAAATTGTATAATTTTCTTCTGCTTAAGTATGTTATGAATATTTAAATTGTATAATTTTCTTCTATAGTTATGAATTCTAGAATACGCGCATATATTTCTTGGTATATTTCGTCATTTTTAAATTTAGACTTTCATACATAACCATAGTGTCAAACTATTTCATATTTGGAAGTTTGTAATTACATTTTTAACAAATGCACTAAATTGTTATAAAAGCTTAATGGAAAAGTAATAATATAAATGTTCAGAAACTCAATTTCATCTGTTTAACTATCTGTTTAAATATGTTATGAATATTCAATAGAAATAAACAACATGGTTTTTAAATGAGCAGCATAACACCAGCCGACGCAAAGCAATTTTGAAAGATCAGTCAGTTCTGTCTTTGTAGCGTCACAACTCAGTGCCAGGGACCGCCTCGGCCTCGAATGGTTCGCATGCTTCGAAACATTCATAATATTTCTTTCTTCGGTATTATCGACAGGAGTCTAGAAAGAATAACATTTTTACATCTCAGACTCGTCCATATAAAACTTGTGCATACATATAATATCCTTTAACCATCGAGTAATATCGAGTATACCTAATTAAGGTTTATTAATTCTTAGCTCCCATACATTTTATTTTTGGTTTCGTTTGTATTAATTTTGATTATATAATTAAAGTTTTATCGAATCTGAATATTGCCTATCGATAGATGTTAAATTACCACAAAAATAATTAGTAGTCAAATTAATCTAATGTGCTAACATCAAAGTGGGATCTGGTATTTTGTAAAAGTCACTGGTATTTGTTTATCAATACGCCTCTAACAATTGTTCATTTAACCACCTTTTATACTACATAAAGCTTCGCACGTGTCGCTAACAATAAATAAACATGCATACAGATTTATTAAAAAAAAACTAGAAATTATTATTATTGGAGACTACTATTGTTGTTATTGTTATTAAAGATTATATACAAAAATTTAACCGGTAATAATATCGTAGATATGGAATATACGTTCATCTTTTTTCTAAATTATATATTTACTTACATCGCATTCATAATTATATAAAATAAAAAAATTACTAAACAATTTAAATTAATATTCCAGACGAGTTAATGCACCTAAAGTATATTGTCTTGTTCGAGAAGTAACGAAATTGCATGTGGGTACATTTATATACCTCACAGCACATAAAATGCACAACAACATAACGACATAAATTAAACAAAACATGTTTGCGAATCCCTACAGAGCGCACCTGCGGGGCAATTACTTGTTCTGATGAACGACGCGTCACCCTTCGACTTACGACTCACTTATCGCATTGTTCTTGTCGCGTGCAGCGGATAATCAACGGGTGTTACATTTAATTACAGTGATAGCTGCAACTTATGGCTAACAATACCTGTTATACCAAAGGAGGAGTTGATATTACTTGACTCGAAATGTATAACACGGCGTACGTTCATTTAATTGCCAGTACAATTCACGAGCTTAGGGTAAAATTATTTCTTGAAACGCGATACGTTGAAAATATGCTATTTCATTCGATTTTCAAATATTTTGTCGAGTGAAATGTTTTTATTTTTATCCCTTAGCTATGATTCTGAAATCTTTTACCAGGATACTCAATTTTATAAAAAAAATAAGGCAATATATGGATTCATTATGACGATGATTTTCCATACCTCTGATACTATAGTCCTTTACAAGAGACTATCAATATACGCTTTATAATTTAATTCAGCGAATAGAGTATCCAATTGGATTATAAATTCCTTTCACACCTCCGCTTCGTCAACAATATCGCTTTTTTTTGCCGAAAAAACATATATATGACTTTCAAACAATGCTGACGCTGCTTGGAACCAAATGAGACTAAATATGCATCTCCTCAAGACCAAAGTGATGGCTAGTAGAATTATGGATCTCAATATAATAATAAAAGGCTCAGAACTATAAGTGATAGTCGAGTACATGTATTTGGGATAAGCAATTAACATGGAGATTAGCACGAGCACAGAAATCTATCGACGGGTTAAAATTGAATGGGCCAGCACGGTAGAGCACTTTTTCAAATTGAATATGCTACAACATATCGAAAGACAAATTTAAAACCAGTGTTTACTGCGCAAATTACCTACAGATGCAAAACATGGGCGCTCACCAACACAATAGTGTCGAAACCGAAGTCGCGCAAGGAGTCATATGCTGCACGTGTCTCTTCAGGACCGTATCAGAATGAAATGAGGTTATAATGCAAGAAAATAAGTGTGTTAATATTCGAAAAGGAGTTTCTGGGTTAAAGGTGCCGTGGGTTGGACATATGATGAAGTGTAAAAATGATAGATGGAATTGGAAGCTGATAGAATGGAGATTAGACCGGAAACCGTAGACCCGGTACGCCAGAGGCCAGATGGATAAATGATATTCAGGCAATGGCTGTTATGTACTGTAGTCGTGAGTTGTATTTGCTATTATGGAGACATTACAACATATTCGAGTTACAACATATGAACGATACTTCAATAACTAAACTATTTTGTTGGGTTGATGCCAACTCGACTGTTTTGTCGATGGGGTGAGCACAATCATTTATTTTTTGCTGTGGACTGGTACGGCTGATGCTAGAGTGAAGAATAAAATATTTAAAAAGGTGTGTAATGAAAAAAATTCCAATTCTCTTAAACATTAACGAATAAGAAAAGGCAGGGGAAATATTCGGAAGTAGTTTAGTTTATACCTTTTATAGTGACAGATTAATTTCGGGATGAAAACTCAGCATCAAAAATTAAATATGTGTCGGGATATTTTTTTTTAATTCGTATTTAATTTAATTTTTTTCCGAATTCAAAATTAAAAAACCTTTTATTTTATTTTTCAATCATATGTAGGTCAATACCTAATGCATTAGGAATGCAGTACAAAATTGATTTCTCCTCATATCTTTTTTTTTTAAATTTGCATCGGTTTACTGTTTCAGTTCGTATATGTGGGTATAGTTTCTACTAAATAAATACATTTTTTCTATCGTTAAGCTCCGGCTGCGGTTACACCGTGTTAGCAATTTTCGTTTTAACACAAACTTGTCGTGATGTGATGTGACGCTGTTAACTATGGCTCTGAAATCTTGTATCAGAATGCTAAATTTCATAACACAATCTTTGACATTTGCTAGCCAACTCAGCAGTTAACGATCGATTAATTTGTTGACCGTATGCGCAACTAACATACGATAGTTGCCCGAAAATTTTGTCGATGAACTGTCAATACATCATCGTCATCGACAGTTTAGTTGATTGTTTAGTATATGCACTCGTATTGAAGACAATACTTTGTAAGCGTCGACAAAATTGTTGAACAACTAAAATCGATCATGTGCTAGAAGCTTTATATTCAATATTGGATCTCATTGAGCGAATGATTTTGGTGATAATTGTAATTTATTCATATGTATGAATATTAAAAAATTCTATTTAAAATTAATTTGAAAAATATGTTTGTTTTAATAATAAAAATCAATTGTACAATCGACACCCAAACATTGCTTACTAAAAGTCTTTTAAATTCATGCGGCAGAAAAATATTCGTTACTACAAAATGAGCAAGAGGACATAAGCGAATATAATTAAAAAGGAATTATATTTCAATATTGTTCAGTTTTTCTCATCTTCTTTGTACAAAAATGAATGAGGCTTGCTCGTCTATATTGGAGCGTCCCTTTTTTAATTAAATTTCACGATGAGACCCTTACGGAGCGAGCGTTTTGCAGCTATCGGCTGGTGGGTAGGTACTTGCCAGTCCGTCGTCCTTCATCATTTCCGAGAGCGCCTCCCAATATTGACATTGGATTTGTGAGCTTTTACTAAATATACGTGGAAATTTTGTCTCATAGAATATAAGAAGTGATGCGGTCATTTGGAAATTATTTTCATTAGTTTATGTTTAAACCAATAATTTTAATAAAGTTTAATAATTTTTCTGGGACCCTGCACGATCCTTTCATTGTAGCAATGTCTAGGGTTTTCTTATTTATTCTAGTCAATGGATTTGTATTTATATGATTATGTTTCAGATTACACTTTAGATAATTTGATTAATTTCATTCAAATCCACGCATTTTTTATCAGCTTATTTATCTCCTGATGCTAATGTCTTCACCTAAAACGAATACGAAACACAGAAATACATAAAACGTGTTATTAAATTTTTGTATCCCGTTTGTTTATCAATAAATTATTTTTTCTTGTTGTAATATTAATTGAAGGACACCGTTAGAAAGAACTAATTAAGTATTTTTCTTGTCCCTTTTACCACAATTACGCTCATCTATTCACATCGTTTTTTTATCATGGTTTAATTACAATTAATTTACAATTTGTTTTATGTACACATAAATGTTGATTAATTTATTTATCTAATGATGTAACATTTCCATATATAAATAGCTTTAATATATGGAATCAAATAGTCACCATATAAAACTGAATATAATTTTTTAATCTTATTTTTGGATCATTTTCAAAAATATCTGTGGAACAACCTTACATAAAATTCAGAAAAATAGTTTTGGAATATTTATAACGTGTTCATTGAATTATTCATCCTATACGTAAAATGAAAAAAACGACTACTTTATTTACAAAAATGATCGTATAAATATTTCTTAGCGTTAACTTTTGAGATATTACGTATATTAATATGCTTTATTCTGCGCCAAATTCTATGGTTTAAGTAAAATGATTTCAAAGAAAAACGGCAGAAGTAGACGTACAGATGTACATTCCGATTGATCAACAAAACAACAGAACTTCTGTGAGAAGAACATTAATTCACATATTAATTAGTGAATCAAATCTACAAATTTGTGAATAAAGAAAATTTTAAAAAATGGAAAACTTCATCGGTGTTCTTTAGAAGTAAGTAATGAGCTTATTATACTTCATAATTTTATTTTCTGCCCGCGCGTGGCTTTGTTGGCGTGGACAACAGTAATGTAGCCCAGGTGTCAGACTAGGTTATAATTTATGTCTGTATCATTTTTTAAAATCCGTTAAGTAGTAACATTGTGATCGAGATGTAAAATTGTTATACGCCATCTTAAGGAACCATGTCTGAAGTTGAGAATTTAAGATACACGATATAAGTTAACACATTATAAAATAAAACTTACAGACCATATTTAGTAATCAAGTGTGGACATTACAGAATATGGATGCAATTCCTCAGGAATTATTTCAGATTTTGGACTATAATATATTTATTATCCAAATTTCGTGTAGATTCGTTCAGAAATTCCAGAGTTATAGACTAGCAGACATTCACGAATCCAAACATCCGTCTAACCAAACTTTCATATTTATAATATTGATTAAGATTATTAGTACTTAGAACCAGAATCTCTTCAGTAATTGTTTCCGATAGGATATATTACCACATATTTATTATTTAGTTTTCGATGCATTAAATGACTAAGTACATGATTGCTAAAACCAACCCTTTTCCGCATTCTGGAGTTTTGCTATTTAAAAATACGATCCTGTTTTTTTTATCTTAAGAAATACTATTTAAAAATTATTACCAACTTTAGTACCTTTCAATTACAGTTAGGCTGCTTGCTCTAATTATTATTGGTATTTATTTTTAAGGTAATATGGTTTATTTAACATAATACCGTTATCATAAATTTAAACAATAACATCTACTTACATTTTATAATCCTCTTATTATTTTGAATTTTTACAAACATACTAATAAGTTATTATTGATACTTTCTATTATGTACTTTCTAATTACTTACAAGTGCATTTTCCTCAAGACGTAAAGCAAGGCAAGGTAAAATTTTGCATTGCACGCCGGAATTCGTTTGTGAAGAACGCTTCCATTTTTTTTTCTTATACTTTGCGTATTCCCATCGAAAAGATACACTAAATATTACAGAATAAAATATACAATAAATTTTACAGAATAAAATATTTGCTGCAGCTTGAAACCTTATAACACTATTTTCTTTTGTTTCTAATTCTGTCGCACGTTTTCAAAGGGGTGATTTTATTTAATTTTTTAATAATTTTCAATAATATTTCTACTGACTTTACAGCTACTATTACTTCACAACCTCATGATTTAGTAGGGCGAATATTTGTTGCCATTGTATAATTTGGTATGTTCTTCATAAACGGGATGACCCCGAATCCTTCAGACTACTCTTCCACTCTTCGCTACCTTGTAACTGGCTGTGGTAAGGATATAACCTTACGATCGTTTTATATGCATCTACATGAAATTTTCGATTTACAATATTTTCCCAGAATTAGCTTTTAATAATGAAGAAGGTTTAATTCGTAAAGGACCAAATTGTACTAATTTCGTAAGGAGATTCTAATACAGCAAAATAATTTTAAAATAAGCTTCAGCTTTAATATTAAATTGGTTAGATATAATTTATAACGGTTATTTATCTCATCAGTAAAACTAACGTGGTTTACGTAATATAACGTACAACAAAATGGCTTGTTATACTACATTCACTAGTTTTTTTTTGCTTTTTCCCTTATTTCATTTCTTTTTCTGTCTAATGATGAAAACTTCATGAAGAGTATTAAATATATGTTAATGTAACAATGTAAATAGATATTAACGTAAAATGTTTGACATTATTGGATGAAAAAACACGAACTATTAATTTTCCAATGTCACCGATACCGATACCGACAAGTCAAAACACTTCAAACTGATTCACTTGACAGTGCTCTGCATTTCTTCGCCATAATTATCCGTCGCACTCACAAATTTCTACTCGAAAGTGTCAGATGAACTTGCATCTTATCACACGTTGCCATATCATGCAAATACTTGGTTCATTCTCGTCGGAATATATCTAGTAACGTCCGGCAAAATTCATCTCTGCTCAATTTCTGTTCATAGGCCAGAACTTGTAAAGTTCAACTCGTATAGTCTTTGTAGAATTTAAGGTACACCAATATAAACAATAGATTTTGCGCCTTAATGATCAACATCTCCTATTCGATCTCCTGCCTACAATGAATTTACAAATCACTCGAATGTTGTGATCTGTCACATATGTATCATGGAGTCTATTATATATAACTTGGAGGTCTATTCTCATTGTCCATAGCGCGACCCCATCTCTTGAACTATCTGGCCTACTGATAAACTTGAAGTATTTTGTCGAACTGCCCACTAAGCTTTGTCAGTATTTTGGCTAATTTAAAGCCCTCATTCATTCGTATAAGAATAATGCATTGCACGATCAAACACAACATATTCTAATTTGATTCTACAGACTAGAGAAGATGTGAACCAAGGTTGCTGCAACGTGTGTCTCCCTCATATTTTCCTCTTTTTTAATAGTCTTAACCTCAACCCAATCAGACGCATGCGTGACTCGCGATAACAAGAGCTCAATATATAGTAATTCCCGTCATATAATCTTGTCGAATTAGTTGAAGTGTTGTTGAAATATTTAGCATGAAAAACTGTGCGCATTCAAATGAGATTGATGCGTATCAAAGAGAGATGCATGATACATGACACGTAGCAAAGGCAATCACCCGTGCTCTCGCTACTTTAATTAAAACCGAATGAAAAAAAAAATTTACAAGTATTATGTTTAAATCAAACGTAACTGAAAAATCTGAAACAATAAGAAATAAACGTAAACTTCTACGCTTATTGGAAAATTATTTTTTAAAAATTATTTATTCTCATTTTTAAGAAGTTTATTTAGAAGTCAGTTAATATATTCTGGATTTAGTGCATTGCGCACTAACTGATAACAACAATAGCGTTCGTCGAGTTCCTTAGGGGACAACAAAAGTCGAAACGTATTGTCCGCCTCTCGATATGGATATCACACCTAGATCTAAATTATATCTGGTAAATTATTGTTCGGAAGGGGTTATAATAAAACTCATTTTCTAAATATATATGATAATTCGACACACTAAATTTAAATACGATAAACGTATGTATGTTTATATAATTGTAATGATGGCTGTCCCGCCACAGATAAATATGAATTAATTAATACTAATTTATATTATTATATACTAACTAAAAATTAGGATAAATTTTTGAATAACGGTAGAAATACCTAATCTAATTAAATGTAAAAATGTATATTTTATTTTATGGTTCATTCCTTGGACATAAGTAAGTGCAAAAGAATAGTTTTAAAACACAAAACAAACCCTAACATGTAACATAAAAATATTTATGAATTTTTGGGAAATTACTATTTTTGAAGCACAAAATAAACGCTTAACTACATTTCTAAAGTAATATATGGAGCACAAAAATTTTAAAACTGAGAACATCTTCTATTACCACTTTGACCAATAAAGTAAACGTGTAAAATTTTAAAATATTCTTATTTAACTTTCAGAAAATAAGCGAATAATTCGGAATTTTTATGCCCTGTTGACAAGTGAATTAAACTACAATCTCGCCCTTTCATGTAATAGTGCATAATATAAAGATTATCAAAATCCTTCTTAAGGAGGACATACATTATTTTATATGCACATAACATTCATTTCTGCATTCTTTTCTAGAATACTGCATAGCTTAAGATACTAAATGTAGAACAAGGTATGATATACTAAATGTTTATCTACCATCTGTTTATGCCTTCTGACAAGGTTGGTAGATATTAATTATAAAATATGAAATAGGCATTCATATTTATACTTAGATCAAGAACGGGTGATACCCCCTCCGGTATAATTTTATGTAACTCATAACCATGCGCAGAGGCTATGTATACTGTAGCACGTTGTTACCCGAACTCCATTAAAATTTCGTTGATGTGAAATAGCTTACTTAATAGTAAGCTATCGATCGGATATATATACCCAACAGGAATATCAAAATATCTTCAAATATAAGAAAGTGATAAATAATGACCATAACAGACGTTCAATGTACGATACAACGACTAGAATTCCTTGATATATAGACTGGTTCTTTATTCATTTTACTACAGAAAGAAAAAGGAAAGGTCGTATTTTTGTGGTTAATATATCAACAAACGAACAAAGCGAACAAAAAATTATTATAAAGATGTTGTTTCTTTAAATACTTACTATTTTCCTATATATAAAGTAAAATTTAAAAAAAATCAGTTTTGTTTGGTTTTTATGGGTGAAATAATCTTCAGTGGACGTCTAGATTATTTATAAATTCACGCTAATGTCATCATCAAAGGCAGAAATCAATTCTCTACTCCGGTTTTCTATATATCCAAGAACCTGTTCGTATTTATGTAGATAATTTATTTTTGAATGCTTAGCTTTCTTTTAAATTATAATTTCGGTTAAAATTATTCAATTTTCAAAGGGTCCGTTAAAAATTGAAAATGGTAATATACTCACGTACGATTTTAACAAGAGAGCCTAATTGTATTTCCTTGATTCACTTCAGATTATGTAAAGTAGGATTGGAAAATGAAATTTTCAATTAGACATATTTTTTGAGTCCGAAAGCAAATCTGGATTTTTTTATCGTGGCTCGTTTAATTTTTTTTTTAATCAAAGTAGGTACTAATCCGCTCTTGATCCCCTCGCTGGATACATACATCCAGAACTCTATTCAAAAAATTATTCAGATTAATACTTATAATGGAAACCTTACTACCAGTATTCAGCTTAGATGGAGCTCTTGAACGGATACAACGATATAGAATGGGTTCGAATATTTTGGTGGATGTACCTAATATTGTTACAGGCCGGTGATTATTTATATCAAACCAGAAATCACATTTGAGAATAGACGTTGCTCGAAAAGTCTTTCTGAGTATGGATTTATTTGAAATTAATGTTTGGATTATCGTGTATTTAGATGACCCAACAATCTTTATGAAAACACGCGAATATGGATCATGAGTTGTCCCAATGGAATATTGAATCCTGCTGGAATGGATTTTATGTAACAACCTAAATTTCAACGTCAGTAAACGTGCATTGACCCGACACGGGTCACTTCAGTGCGAGTGGTTATTGAACTACATTGAGATCCCTAAACATCAACCTCCCATTTCATTTATCATGTTTTAAATAGTTATAAAAAATTCCACAGAATCCCGGAACTTGTATTGCAAACAATTTTAATATTAATTGTACTTAAACCTTTTTTTAATTTGATAATTTCAAATAAGTACACATAATAGACCAACATCGAAAAAGTTACAATGTAGATTCCTTAAGTTCTTCTATTTAAGATATTGAACTCTAATGAAAACTTGTAATCAATTACAAACGGATACGGAGCTTACTTGTGTTTATGTTCTGTGATTTTGTGTTCTATACACGATCGGGTATAACACATTACAAAGGAAGTTACCTTTGCTTTGAAGATTTTTTCAGTCGATAACAAATTTTCCGTGTTTAACCGTGAAGTATTTTCAGTTCGTAAAAGTTTATCCATTAATTAGTAGTTTTTTTTTGTGAGCACCGTGTTATACTTTATTTTATTGCACCAGCCATCTTCGCGTTTAAGTATCCGACAGCAATCCTCGATGATGCTTGAATTTATTTTGATCAGTTTTTGTTTTGTTAGTCAATTTATGACTTTAGAAAGAAAATTGTGGTACATTTTCTTTTTGGATTGGTTATTGAATTTATTTAGATTATATAATGTATATTTGAAACTATTTTTACATATTTATTACTTAATACTTTAGCTTATAAGCAGCCATTGAGAATTTCATTTTCTTGCATGAATAAAGTTATTTGCATTTTTACATTTTATGCCGTAAGCCTTTATTGCGTATCGACGATCAAAATAATAATTATTTTCATAACGTGTGAGCGTACCTTTTCCCCACTAATTAATTTTCCTAAAGTAAGAGCTAAATATCAGGCTACTAATATAAACATCTGTGAACGTAAAATTACGTATACTATAATTTTAAATAAGTAAGAAAAAATATAAATATATAATCACGTTTCGAGCTTTATTTACTCGTTGTTTTGTTTTGAATCAGTATGTTTGTTTGACTTCAATAAAAGCTTTATAACATAAACATATATTAGCTGGTTCACGCATTTTCATACTCCATATAAAATAATATAATTTATACTAATTTAGGAACATGTCTGCCTGTAATTTCCCTACCGATTATCGATATATATATATATATATATATATATATATATATATATATATATATATATATATATATATATATATATATATAAATAAATATATATATATATATATATATATATATATATATATATGTATGTATATATATTGAGTTAGTCAACAAGTTTTAAAGTTTAGGATACCAAATACCATTTTTTAAAACTTCCTAATTTGTGCAAATGCGTCTCTTCTGAATTGTGAATGTAATCCAAAGCCAATTGACGAATAGTGGCCCCTCGACTATCGAGTTTTCTATCTTCTTCAGTTGAGCGCCGTTACCGCTGTACACCTAATTCAGCAGGGCGTCCAGAAGAGGATTCGTCTTCAAGATCAAAGTCCTCTTTCGTACTAACCACGACCTCCTGATCCAAATTCGTTGTCCCTTAGGAACTTTTGATTCTCCAATCGTATGGCATATGTTATTTACAGCGGTCTTCGCATCGTGACCAATGCGGAACTCGTAAAATAGAAGAGTCCATACTTGATATCGATTTAAATCCATTTTCTTTGATGTAATACACTTGAAGGCTTGACGCTAACTGTCATTAATCGAAAACACTCTGGCCTATTTATACCTTGTAATAAAATATCTTGGAACTTTCAACACCCTTTCTAGGAAAACTCCGAAGTTGTGACTAGAAACTTATTAGCCAGCACAATACTATTCGATTATTATAATTCAATGGTGTAAACCGCTTTCTAATTATGACAATGAAACAGCGTTTCCCTATGAGGTCTTTTTACATATCATTTTCGTGATTGCTGAATGTAACTCCTACACTCAAATGCAAAAATAAAAAAGTTTGTTACTTACGAATATAATTTCTTCTGTTAATATTGCATACCATGAATGCATCAATGTTGTTAAGCTTACTATTTTATTCTGGTAGACATTTAAAGAGCACCCTCTGTACCCATCATATGTAATAACAAATTCATATTCCAATATACGCTGTTATCCCAAATTATTATTCAAATAAAATGTTTTGTATGGAATATTTGTGTAATAATCATCTTGACTATACAACAAATATTCAATAGTAGTTTTATGGCTACTTATTGTAAGATTGAACTACAATATTTATTGCAATATACCGGCTCATCAAAGAACTCAGTTTGTAGGGAAACAGATTGACGAGATAATTAAGCTTAGTAGTAATGTTAGCCGCTAAACAATATATTTAAATAGAGAAAATCTAGCATTTTTCCAAAATTTTTGCTCATGTAAAATATTAAATATGATATGAGTTTATAAGGAAATGGCTTGTTGGAAAAATGCTAAAGACTTTCTCTGTCTCGAAAGAGGTGGAAAACAGGGATGTAATGTATGTTATTTAACAGATGACGGTGAGGATCATATTATTAGTAAGTTTGAGTTTGAGAATACCGCCATTCAGAAACGTTTTTGGAGAATGCGGATGAGGATAATATTTACGTAGTATATATTGAAAAATTACATAAAGGAAATGTATTATCACGTATATATTTAAATTATTAAAAATGAAATATTAAATAAATATTACCACGAAATTTAAATAGTATACAAATATATATAAAAGACTTAAAATGTGCCATGTAACCTATATATAACAATGCCACAATTTTTTTCCATTCCTTGAACATTTTTTTCAGTTTTATCTTTGATCTACCCTAATTTGATGTGTCACGTATACAAGGTAACAAACTCCATTTATCCATGAGCTCGATGTACGCTGGTTGTCTCGATTGTTTTCTCAAAAAGTAGAGTAGATGCAATGCTTAAAATTTTACACACGATACAGTATTCTATTCGGATTATTTACATTACAGGAGAACTCCTTCCATGCGACTTACAGTCGATCGCGCACTTCTGTAGCCTGTGCGTCGCACATTGTGAAGAAGAGCTGCCGAAGTAGACAGATTTTGTCTTCTCTGATGAAAAAAATCTCCTAGTTTTAGGTTGATAGGATTTTGGCAATTATTGGGAAAAAAACGTATTGTTATAATCCTAAATGTTTTGTTTTTAAATTTCAAATTGAATACATTTTTTTTCAAATCGAAGTTTAGACTATTATAATATATGAACAGATGAATTTTTTTTAAAACATTACCTGAATGCGACATTTGTCCGTTAATACCAAAAAGACTTAATGGCCATGTTAAACAATTAAAAATACAGCTGAAAAAAGGTTTCATTAAAAACCTTATATATTCGCAAATCAGATGTAACGTCATAATCATTATATATATATATATATATATATATATATATATATATATATATATATATATATATATGAGTGTATGTGTGTGTGTATAAATAATAAATCCAACATTAATGGTGTTTCCCTGTGGCAAGTCATAACGCCGTGCAATACGACGTGCGCATCTGCCTTTTTGCAATGACTGTTTTTATTTTTGAATATTCTCTCCCAAATCAAAATACATTTGCTGTTCTTTGACGTAAAGCGGTACATTTAATATGCGAGCGGCGACGCGAGTGTCAGGGTTTTATTATTAATTTTCGTTATAATTTTATCGTGAAAATTGTATCAGCATTATTTTCAATATTATTATTATCTATTTCTGGCTTTCCCTTTATTAAATAGATGTACCAAAATCCAAAAAAAAATTAAATTGGTTAATATCGAACGTACGTTTCACCTAATTGATAATTTGACTAATTTTTATTACGGCGTAAAAAATCTTCAGACGAAATAAGAATTTCATTGCAATAACCAAAAATTCGATTCTGTGAGATAAAATTAATATAATTTGTAACTGTGTGAAAAACAATATATAAATTTTGATTTTATCACGGAATATCTAGTGGTACACTCCCGAAATGGTTTCCAAATAAGGCGACCCTTGCAAGAACTGAAATGCATATTCAGTTGGTTGCAGTTAATATCGCTTGATCGATTAGTCATAACTGTAAGTTTCATAACTGTCAGTTTATGTGAGATAAAATAATATACACGTGATAAATCTATAACTTAAGTAATTTGTGTAAACCGAAATAAACACAAGCACTTATGCTCATACGCTTGCAGACACACACGCATGCAACACGCGTATACGCACACACGCACACACAAAATGAAACTAGAAACATTTATAACTCATTCTAACTTTATTCAGAATTTCGTGTAAAGATCAAATCTATTTCCCCGAAATTGTTAACTTTTCTTTTAATAATGTGTTGAAGTTCTAACAAAAATTTCAGTCGAGACTTATAATAGATCTAATTTTTTTTCGGGGTATTACTACTTCTAGGAAATGGCCAAAATTATTTCCATTTTCTCTATTATTTAATGTGGAATATTCTTTGTATGAAAATTATTTTTGTTTAGATGTCCTTTAATTTATTTCGAAAAACATATTTCAGATATTTTATTAACATATTTGAAATAAACGTCATTGTAATATTTATCATGTCATTAATGGTGTAACGAGTTTATAACAGACACCCAAATTTAAAACAGAATTCACACCTCCAGAAACATTTTTATCTAATCTTCCATTTTTCAAGTACCAGGAAAAAGTAAATCCTATTTTTATTATTTGTTTGAATAGTAAATTCTAGGAATGCTATAGACCTATTAAAATTATATATCTTGAGCTACAACTAATTAAATTATCGCAAATATTAACTGGCAACCTTCAATCATTTGAAAGCCGATATTTCGTCAAGTATCAAGAAACTCAGGAATAAACTTATGATTAAAAAAGAAATAAATTACAAAATACCCTTTTGATAACAACGAACTAAACAGTAAAAAATAATTTCATATCTCTTATATAAAAAAAGGATTTGGAAAATTTCATACCTGTCCATTTTGTTTACGCGAGAAAATTTTGTAAATTTTTTTTTTCACTTAATTCACGTTTTCTTTTATCATTAAGCACTTATCACAAAATATCTTTTGTCACAAGTACAAGTATAAGTTATTATAACTTATTAGTGTTTATAAAAAAAAATCGAGTATCATACATTCACTGCCACTTCAAAATATAAAAAAAATAATAAATCTATATTATTTATCTTTAGTTAACATCGAATTTCTCTGTTTTTTTTTCTTTGAATATTTTATGGCTTTAAAGTTATTTTTTTTATATTATAAGCTCTGCATTCTTTTTCACTCATATCATATTTTATATTTATTTATTACTTTTTCATTATTATATTTTTATTGACAATTACCATGTGTGCGTGTGCATGTGCGTGTTCCTGTGCGTGTACGCTTGCGTGTGCGTGTAATACGTGTGCGCTGATGCATGCGTTCGTGCGTGTGCATGTGTGGGTAAGTATTTTGATGATCATCTAATGGCGCGTTTGGATGGAAGTTAAAATGTTCTGATGGCAAGACGCATTACGTGTTGTTCTGATGACAAGACGCCTGGCCATTCAGTCAGATTCACGTATTGTCGGCTCTTTCTGCTTTAATTCGGCCAGCTTCACGTCTTGTCTGCTACTCAGCCAGCTTCGTGTCTTCTCGGCACTTTCCGGCTTAATTCGGATCGCCATTGTTTTTTATTTAACTAACGCTTAAAAATTTACTCTTTTATATAGGTGTATTGCAATAAACTGTCTTAAAATGTAAAATCGTTTAAATACATATAGATTGTTAAGAAATACTTTGTGATAAATTATTTCATAAACATAAAGCATTATAAAGAGATTAATATTTTATTATTTACAACTATCTGCTTTTTTTTCGTTTTGACTTCGTTCAAATAAAAATATATCAACATGAAAATATAAAAAATTGAGATGTTTCACATATGCCAGACGTTCTGTGACAGCTAACAATTTTTTTTTGTTATGGTCGATATTAAATTTAAATGCATCATTTTAAAAATATATAATATATTGAGTTGAAATTTCAGTATATATAACGGGTATATTATATAATAAAGACCCAAGTCCTTTTTTAATATAAAAAGTTTGATCAAAAATACACAAAATAAATTGGATGTGCTAGTTTATGTTTATAATTGAAAATAACTTTTAGTGTCCGTTATCCAAGTAAAGTCCATTATCACCATAACTACTTATTTATTACAAAACTTTTCTTCATTTTTTATAGAATATTACTAATTAAATTGGTAGTAACATACTGAGATAGTAATTAAAATTGATATATTTCATTTAAGTGTTTATGTTTTTATTCAAAGTAATGCCATTATTTATTTAATCTTGTATTAACTTCAATGCATACTTCACTATTACATAAACGTATTAATTTAAAGTTTGATTTTTTATTAAAAACATAATTTTTAAAAAACACTATAAAATGTTTCTATTTTCACCCTATTTAATTAAATAGAACATTTGACGTATTTGCATTACATTAAATAATTTTTAAATGTGATGGATGTCATTGTTTTTTTTTATCATAAATAACCATCTGCTGCAGAATTTCTTTCCAGATATATAGTTTTTAATGTGTATACTTTCATATGATTTAAAAAAAATGTCGAAATGTTCCTGGTTGTATAGTGCATTTATACCATGCTTTTTTATCTGCCAGTAACATTACTTACTTCATTTTTTTTAAATTTCTAATCAGGTTTTTAATGTTTTGAGTTTATTCTCTTCTAATATGGATATTAGAAAAATAAATTAAAACAAAAATATTATTTTACAGTTTATAATAAGATAAATAGGTGGTAGTTATTAATTTACAAATAGAAAAAATATACCATAAAGTGAAGACTCAATATTGTAGGTTAGATGAATACTGACTGTTTTGAATAACTGTTTGGTTTTATTGATATGAAGTAGATGCCTTAATTTAACAATTTTTGCAACAAATTGCAACAAATTTTTAATTTTAATTTTTGCCGTATTTAAATGGATTAATCCACATTTATTAGTTTTGCCTGTATTTAGTATATAATGTATGTTGACAAATTCATTAAAACAACATTTAACATTTTAAGAAGGAAATAAATTTAAAGACGTTTATCGTGAGAAATATTTTTCAAATTAATTCTTTTATATCAAATAATCGTAAACGGATTTTTTTCCTTAAATATTTCGTTTTCAAAATGTATTCTTTTATAGTATTTACAAAAAAAACAATCGAATTCGTATTGGTGCTGAACTACATATGTTCCTTAAAATTACACAAAATATATTTTTTCAGTTGTTTGTTTATTGTAGTATAAAGGAATTTTTCTTATGTTTTTTAACCTATAAACTTATTTTTGTTATTTTTTACTATCTCATTAAAAACTTTCTCTTCATCTCTGGAAACTTTCCGCCATTGCATAGCATTTTTCTCGTTAGCTTCGGGCTACTAATTCTTCTATTTGTAGAACATTTAGCAACTTCATTCAACATGAACCACATAAGCCTTCGGAAGTTGAGCTTTTCTCATCCGGTCGAAACACCCTCATCGGGATCTTATGCTTATGTAAAGCCTGCCGACCGACTGCTCGTCCTATTCTGAATAGGACTTTCTTACATTTACATTATGAAGTCGCATAGCGTCCAGTCGATTTATCTATTCTTCTGTATTTTTTAAGCTCTATTTTGTCGAAACTGTATTAATAAAGATTGTATCTTTATTAATACCGCTTTTCCTTATCTCCTCTGTCAGACTGTCTAGGTCTCTTTTCTTAACGTTTTCTTTCCTATTTCTTACGTAACCAATAAAATAAACTTTCACATCTTTATTGTCTAATAAGAATTTTGCCGCTAATAATGGAATAAAGTAGTTAATGTATTAGAGAAACAAAATATTATTGATAACAAATGTAAAATATTTGCATTTTTAGATTTTGTATCATATGATTATTGATTGTGGCTTTACTTTCGCCTTCTTTTGGAGATAAATAGGTGTTAGATCAAGGGGTAGCAAAACAATAAGTAACTTTAATGTAGACGGTTGCTCTGAATAAAAATTATAGGAGAGATCAAAATTTGGTTCTCCGAATTATTCAAAATAATGCCTGGCTAGATCAAAGCACAGTACATGTTTACCCATCGCTCTGCGTATTTCTTGGCCTAATAGAATTCAGAATTCTAAGTTCTCGTTATATAGTTTTTATGTTTCGTTTGTCGCCAAAACTCTAAACTGACGATCGAATAAAACTACTGAACTAATGATCGAATATCGCATCCTACTATTCCAGAAATTGCAAGAAAATAGATAGTTTTATGAGTTGCCAATCTAATAGCGTAGTTTAAATGCTCATTTACAAATCCTCAATTTAATTACTTCTATTCATTCGTTCATTAATCTTGAAGTGAGTCAGGGTTCGGGCCTTTACTTTTCACTTTTCTGGCGAACGATATTGGTTGCGCGGTGAAGACTGGGCGTTGTTTGTTATTCGCTGAGGATATAAAACTTTTCACAGTCGTTAGAGCGCAGCAAGCGGGTTACGACTTAACGTAAACAAATGTTCAATAGTGACTTACAGCCGAGCACACGCTCCTATTAAATATGAATATAAAGTCAGCGGGATCCCAGTGCATCGTCTGGCAAGGTCGTTGATTTGGGGGTTATATTTAATTGGCGATTGACGTTTTGTGGGTACATTCGCATGTAGCAAAAGAATCGTTCCAAAAACTTGGATTCGTGTTGCATAATTCAAAAGATTTTCAATATGTGTCATCAATTCGCATGCTGTACACTTCATTAGTTCAAACCCGATTAGAATCTGGCTTCATTATTTGAAGCCCACAGGAAACCAAATACAGTTTGATGAGTAAACCTGTGCAAAATACTTTCCTCCGATATCTGTATATAAGATAGTATGGTTACTTCCCCTTTCCGTAGGTAATACCTACCGATTTCCTCATAGACACACTAGGTTTACATTCTCTGCAACTCAGATGAGACGTTGGGCTTAGGTAATTTATAATCTAGGTTTCAAAAGAACAATCCTAAATCCTATATTGTTGAGTAAACCTTCATTCTTCGTACCTGACAATTTTCTGCACTCACGCAATTATCACCTTTTTGTTATACCACCCCCTAGAACTGAATTATATCGAAACTGCAGTTTTCCACGGTATTCAACTGTTCAACCTTATAGCGGTCGTCAGTCAACAGTATTTGCTTATGATGAGTGAAAGTAAATTTGTCGAAATGGGTCGTTGTTACCTTTTGCAGTTCCTCTGTATTTGTTTAATCTGAAAGTTTAAACTTTGTTAAATCATTAATTGCTTGTCGTTATGAATAGGTTACCTTATGCATCGATAATCGTGTGTGTAAATAAATAAATAATTTAAAAACTTTATTAAAGTTTGGAATTTAATTTCTCGTTTTCCATAAATTAGCAAATTCTCTCAGTTCAGCTCGAAAGAATTCAAGAATTGGAAAAAATACATATTAAATATATATATATATATATATATATATATATATATATATATATATATTCCAAAACACAAGTTGTTTGATAACAATTGTTGCAATGGACTTTTAAACGAGTTATTTCAGAAGCTATAAGAATGCAAATTTATTCAGATTTTCATAGATATTTCTTAAGTAATTGGACAAAGAATGTATACAACATTATATTGTAACCTTCAGAAACTACTTAGCTCGCCATATTTAAATTAGTCTACGTATTTTTCTCGGAGTCACACAATTTAACGGATAGTTAGTGGACATTACAAGTTAGATGACTAGTAGAGATTTTATTACGTAAAAAAAAAAGAAAATACAAACCGACGTTTACTTTTATAATATTAGATCATATTTATAATAATATGTTATATTATTCTTTGTGTTTGGATTCCGTACCCGTATGATCTGAACGGAATTCTATTGTTATGGCAACGTAATCTGCCTGTGTGAAACTCTTAAACGAAATAAGAACTGGAAATTCAAAAATAATATTAATATTATTTCCTTAGCTCAAAACTGAAAATTACATTTAAAATGGCTCGAAATGATATTAGGAAGAGACTCCCAAACATGTACGTATACAAAAGGAGTGAAGAAGATATAAAATAATATTTATTTCATTATAGCGTATGATCAAAATTCTCTTTGAATAAAGCGCAAATAGATTTTTAAAAAAATGAAAAATCATGATACATTTACGCCTCTGATAGATATGCTGGGAAATATATTTTCAAAGTGAAAAATAAAATTCAAATTTGGAAATATTTTAATAAGGACACTTAAGTATAAAATATAAAGCTCGCAATTCTATTCGCACCTAATAGGTGTTGTTTTACTTATATATTTTATTGCTCAAAAATTTAGTTAAAATGCTAGTATTGCTAATATAGATTAAGCCACGTTTTATATTTCAATTTTAGTTACATATTTAATATATGTGATCGTAGAATTACTAATTTTTGATACGTCATAATTTTATGTTGTTATGAACGAGAGGTCAATGCTAGGGTCCATCACAACTTTAAAATATTATTTTATTATTATCATTTTAAATTTGCAATAAACCCCTTTTTTAGATGGATTAATGAGGGTAGTAGTATGGTAAATATACTTCAAATATCTTAGATAGTGAGTTCGCAATTATATCTGTTAATCTAATGTTGTCAATTAATGAGCAATGCAAGGCCCTAATGAAAAAAATAGATTTTGCGCTTCAAAGTAAACCGCGAAGTACATGTAGTGGCAGACTTCAATGTTTGAAACATTGTAAAAAAAAACTACACCTCTAATACAAAGTAGGTTTATTTTAACTTTATAATAACAAATGCGGATTTCATTTTTTAAAAACCACGTTTTCCAAATGGCGGCCATCGAGTCTGACACACTCTTCGAGCCTAGCACGCATGTTTTCAAAAACGTGTTTGCAGAGCGACTGGGGTATCCTACTGACTTCGGCTCGAATATTTTCTTTAAGTTGTGTCACAGTGCTCGGATTTCTTTTGTAAACAACGGATTTTAAGTATCCCCATAAGAAAAAGTCACATGGGTTTAAATCGGGTGACCTAGGTGGCCACGGTACGGTACCGTTTCGGGATATGTTTTTTCTGGAAATAACTGCCACATTGCATTCATGGACACATTAGCAGTGTGAGCTGTGGCCCTGTCCTGCTGGATCCATGTGTTTTGGTTAAAGGATGGACTATTCTGTAGTTCTACTCTGAAAAAGTCATTTAACATTGGGTATATCTCTCCGAATTCACAGTTACAGTTTGGCTACGTTGATTTTTAAAGAAATAAGGCCCTATGATTGCAGATGCAGACATGGCACACCAGACTGTTACTTTAGGCTTATGTAAAGGCTCTTGATGCATTTGTCTTGGGTTGTGGACATCCCAGTAACGAAAGTTCTGCTTATTCACATATCCTAAATTGTGAAAGTGAGCTTCGTCACTAAATAATATGTTGCCCATCCGGGTAGCAGTACGAAATCTCACCAAAATCACCTCCGCGTAATTTTTTCTTAATTCAAAGTCAGAATCGTGTAAATGTTGAACAATTTGAATTTTATATGGGTGGAACTTGAGCTTTTTTCGCATTATTACCTGTAAAGTTGATTTCGGATTTCCCAATATCGATGAACGTGTACCAATGGTGTAGGTCCTGGCCTGGGCCTAGTTAATGTTGATCCTATAGCTCTGAACCTTACTACCCATGACTGAATGAGGTCGATCGATGGTCCATCACGTAATCGACGAATACTGTAACGATTATTAAATCGACGGCGTGCTACAGACAGCGAAAATCCACTCGAAATGTACGCCTCGACGGCAAAAGCGCGGTGCTCTCCACTCCACTGTTCCAAGGCTACTAAAACATCCGCACCGCTTGTGCTTCTAACGATGCCCCCCGCGTCCCTCTTATGTGTTGCGTTCAGAAACTATGTTTGTTCAAACTTTGAAATCTGCCACTGGACCATTCAAATTTTCATTTCGTTTTAATAAATATTATTCCATTGAAGTCGATAATTAGTCATAATAATTTTCTTATTTTTAATATCATCGTAATATCTAATGCTGCATTGGAAAAAGAACTGACGTAGCGTATTAATAATATATGTGCTTAGATTATGTGACCTAAAAATTCCTGTAGCGATTCGACTTTTTGTAACAAGTTTCCTTCAATGGGCACTTGTAGTATTAATGAAAATCTCAATGTGTGCTGGTGTGATAATAAGTTATAAGAGAAACAATTTGTCAATAGAAACAAACATTGTTTGTATCAAGTATATTGTCCGGTTTATCTTTTACCTGAAACTGAAAAAATAGTAGCTATATATATAGTTGGAGTTAAATCTTTCTTTAAACAATATTTATGTTATATTATTACAAATGAGGCTAATTATCGTGGTGATAATTTAAATTTCCTTGCGCGTCTTGCATAAAGAAATTAAAAGTTCACATAGCTGTACAAACTAAAATGAGAAGTGCATCCACATGTTTCAACATGCACACGAACATACCATATGATAATTTTAATTACTTTCGTATATTTGACACAATATATTTAATCGTTAAAATAAAATATTCTTCATGAACGATGGTAGTAACTGTATACGTCAATGAAAATATAGCAAATTAACTGAAGACTAATTATAATTTTCTTGGCTAATTACGGTACTCAGTATAAGTCTGCATATAAAGACAAATGAAAATGGATAAAAATTAAAGCTAATTAGTGGAAAAAAACGGTCCATCTTTTACCGAGTATCATTTAACAAATGAAACTTGAAGCAAAACAAACACAAAAATACATGTAAAGGAACCTAGACACAAACAGTAAGCAATGATCCCAAAAGCTGCAACGTAATGATGAGCAAGAATCTAACGTTACAAAGCTTTCTCAATTAATTTATGAAAAAAGGGCACCTCCTTTTGATTCTGTGTGTTCATTAATTTTGCCGTCCACCCAAATTGCTTCTGATAAAAGCATTTTTACGAAGCTTTTGCCGGGGAAGCGAGAGTGTGAATACCTTCCGCAAAACCTCTTTTGGCTTTAAATGTAAATAAAATTGATCGTTGCGTGTGAAACGAAAAGCAATGTTCAGTAAAATTAATGAGCAATGCAAGGCCTTAATGAAAAAAATAGATTTTCCGCTTCAAAGTAAACCGCGAAATATTTACCATTCAAATTTTCATTTCGTTTTAATGAATATTATTCCATTGAAGTCGATAATTAGTCATATAATTCATAATTATTTTCTTATTTTTAATATCATCGTAATATTTAATACTACGTTGGAAAAAAATGACGTAACCTACTAATAATTATATATATATATATATATATATATATATATATATATATATATATATACATGTAAATATAATATCGCAATATATTTTGTAGCCTATCTACAAACATTTCAGGAACTGGCTGATAGAGCGAGTTAAGACATTATGAAAAGTTTTTTAAGGTTTCGTAACTAAAAAACCCGTCATCTCCTTTCATCAGTATTACAGCATGTGATAGAAAATAAGATATTTCCACTTTTCCCTCAAAGCATTACTATACCATTTTACTAAGGGCAGCAGAAAATTCAAATTTTAGGTTGGTTTCTTCCTATGAATCCGTATCTAATAATAATAATTACATAGGAGTACATATCAAATTGGAATAAACAATATTCCCTTGTGATAAAAAAGAATATAGAAATTTGAAAGTAGTCTGCCATCTGCAGAAAAATTCTGGAAAAATATATTGATGAAATTTCATTCCCTAATTTCTTGAAACTTTGTGCCTCTTTTCCAGAGGGGAAGCGAAACTCACGCTTTCAAAATTAGTATCAGGTTTTATATATCCACAAAATAGTGTCACGTTTTCAAATAAACATGTGCCCTTCTTCATTAATGCTACGTGTAAAAAATAAAATACAAGATTACAATCTAACAATAACAATTACATACATACAATAAACAATAATCATTTGTGATAACGAAGAATTAAAAATTTTGAAAATAGTCTGCCATCTCCATTTATACATCTATTTGAATATATTTGCTGAAAAATTCTGAAAAAAATATTGATGCAACTTTCATCCCACATTCCCTATTTTCTTGAAACTTTGTGCCTCTTTTCCAGAGGGGAAGCCATACTATACATATAAGTAATGTCACGTTTTACATATCCACGAAATAGTGTCACGTTTTCGAATAACCCTGTGCCCTTCTTCATTAATGCTACACGTGATTGTATCTTAAGGGAACTAAGTGACCAAGGTGTTAGTATCTTTTTTTAAAACCAAGATATTTGATGACTCCAAGTTCCAATATGTTCTACACTGAAATAAATGTGCCACACTTTGACGTTATCAAAATTTACATTTACTTTCAAAAAAACTTTGGTCGTTTTAATTCAATCATTATCACATTTCATGTACTGTTTTCAGGTCTCCAATTGGCGTTTTTTTTCAATACAAAGGTCTGACTTCCATAAATAGAGGCTGTAGCTGTATCAAATTCTAATGTTTTTGTAATATTCAAGTGCCACGTGCAAAAGCGAGAAAATAACATCTTAGCACACCTTGCAGTTATCTACAGTTCTATCTTTTCAAAATTCATAAACCTTGGAGAAATCGCTTTACATAAATTCAAAAAATACGCATCGAACATATAACCTCCTCCTTTTTTGATGTGAGTTAAAAATTATAATTTTACAGGTTATAATTTTTTTTATTTCTTTTTTATTTATTATTGTATTTTGACCTTTTGTTAGTTTCACATATATTCTTAATAATATGTCCGTGATCTGCAATGAAATTTTAAATACATTGACAAGAGTCTAGTAGTATATAAAGATACAGAGTAGGATACATTGCATAGAAAATTCAAAATATTACGCTATGCGATTTATCAACATTATTTTTCCAAATAGAAAAGAAGCAAATACCTTGCAAGGATAAAATTCTTATTTGAAGCAAGTTTTTAAAATTGTTGATCAACTATTCGGAAATATTATGTAAAAAATAGACACAATTTTTTTTATTTGTGGTTGCGGCACCAAAAGTAGAATTTCCTAAAATTCAGAACATTCCAAATAAGTCAAATTCAATTTTTTATGCGACCTTGGTCCTCTCTGTTCCTGGTTAAAAGATTATTAAATAATTAATAATAAAAAAGGTTTACTTTCGTTTCGTTCTTTCGTAAAAAAGGTTTATTTTCGTTCGAAGAAAATAAATGATTATTTAAATTTTACGTTAGCATTTTATTTTTTATTAGAAGCAATTTAATGAATACCTTATTTCTGATGCATATTTATAATGACAACTTAACGACCAATAATGAGATCAAGAACTTAGATAACATTTCCAATATGAGTCAACAAACCTTTAATTTGTATATTTAAAAAATCTTTAACCACAAAAATGCTTAGATATGTAACGAACCTACCTGAAAAGTATTAAAAAATTTAATAAAAAATATTAAAATTTACTTTTCTCAATATCAAGTGTTGATAATAAGTATTATTTGGTCTGCAAATAATTAACAGATCGCAATACGTGTATAGTCAAATAGATACTTTGTTGCTGGGTAAGAACTTGAGTCGCGCGCTCGCCTACTGCTCTATAAGCACGTCTTTGAAGCTTAACGCTAATTCGAAGTGAAAAACGACGGTTGACTGATAAATCACTATTTCTAATTTGAATATTAACGACTATTAACGAGATATCTTGTAGGAGAATATAAATTTTTTTTCATGCTAATTATCACGTAAAAATATTGTTTTAATTTAAAAAAGCACTAATAATATAATTGTTACAGATTTTAATTAAATTTAATACGAATAAAGCACAAGGGTTTTTTTACCTACTTAAGCGCATATAATAATTTAAGGGTATATAGCAATTCTATTAAACTATTTACAAATATTAAAAATCATTAGTCTTTCTAAAACTACGAGTTTTAACCTTTGATACCCTTTCGTGTAAAAACTGAGAAATTATAGCAATAAAGTATATTAATTGAATAAATGAAAGTATATTAAAATGTACATAACATTTCAATAAAAGTCAATATACAAATTTAAAGGTGACAAATTTAAATTAAAACTTACTATAATTTTATATTTCATTTCATACAACATATAAAACTTCTATATTTTTTAGTGTTGACTACTGAAATGTATACGAAATAATTTACTTTAACATTATGATAAATTTTAAGTTTGTGCATAAAAATATTTCTGAGACAAGGCCTGTGATCGGCATACGGATGAGTGAGGTTACAAGAATTCCATTTATCTCCTTTTAGGGTGAACCCGAAAATGAAATAAATTATTTAAAAAGCAAATTCAAAATGATATATAATCAAAGTGTATTTTGCGTATATCAACAATGTTTATTGACACTCGTTTGCTTTCAAGCTACAATCGGTTTTATTTTTGGTTCACAAATCAGGTACAATTTTTTTTTAATGTTCTGTGTAAATTATGGTAAACGTAAATAATAATTCAAATGTAACCTCATAAAAACTTAGCTTCCAACATAGGCTTAAACCGAAAGCGAAGTTTGCGCGGCAGTATTAATAACGAGAAAAAAAAAATAAACGTAATACGTGCACTTTTCCTGATTTAACGTCATTTGTTTTCACTGAATTTCCTAACCGCAGCCACGAGACGTTTCGCCAACGGCTCGTAAACTTTCCGCCAATCCGGAGCAACCAGAAGAAGCAATTCGAGCTTTCGGCAACTTTTCAATCTAGAGAGCATTAAAATTAACGTTTTCAAAGTTTCATTCGGGTGTAGGTAATACATTATTCCGTGCTCGTTTGGACAGATTAATTAATTCGATGTGACGTCCGCTTTAATGTTTTTAGTATGAATGAAATGCGTTATTGCATCTTTTAAGTCTTCAATTTTGTGCTTAAAACTATGTTGCGCGCACTACATAAATTAATGCTAATATTTGTTAAGATGTCTATTTGTTAGATTACATAATTTATTTTGTTTTAATTTGTTTTTGAACGAAATACCCGTTTAATAATATATATTTTAAACTAAATAAACATGTTTTTTTAATTAAAGAATTTCTTCTTTAAAATATATTACTTTAACGTTTACAAGCGAAAAAAGACGCTTGCCTTCAAGCACGCTTGTCCCTTTCGAAAACTTCTTTATTATAATTTTTCGGTTATTTCTGGAATATAGCTCTTAAAAATATAATAGTCAAGAATTAATGTATCTATGTGGGTAAAAGTTTCAAATATAGGAGTTACATTTTTAAACTCACTTGCAATTTTCAGTTTAATATTCAATATTTATATTATTTTAAATTATTTAACAGTTTATGGAATGTTTGAACTCAATATTCGCATTCAATTTATACAATAATCTGTACCAATTATATCAATAAGTCGTTGTCACAATCCTGTATATAATATCGTTAACACCAATAGTCATTGTTGAATTGTTATTACTCAGAATGTGTTGTATTTTTAAGTAAGATATAATTTTTATTCTCTTCTATAATAACCAAATTTTTAATTTTACTCTCTCGTGTGAACACCTAATTTTTGAAAGTGTACCCAAGTACATTTTCCAATTTTATTTTATTTCCCTCTTTTGATTCTTTGACTTTATATTTTCTTCATTAGGAATATTTTAATTAAAAAATTCGTATGTTTAATTAATAAAATCTATTATTTGGAATTATATATGCACAAATAAAGACACACACACATGCATGCACGCACATACGCACGCACGCACTTTCGCACGCACGCACACACGCACGCCCGCATGCACGTACGTACACACGCACACAAGCACGCCCGCACGACCGCCCGCACGCCAGCACGTCCGCCCCACCGCCAGATCGCCCGCCCACACGCATGCACGCGTCTATATATGTACAAAGCAAATACACCCAACTAGGGCAAAAAATTCGCACATAAAACACGATGTTTTTCTTTTAAGGAATTGCTTAAATATTCTTAACCTTGTTCTATTTTTCAAAGTTTTCCGAAAATTCGGACATCACAAATAAACTTATTGTCCATATACATATTACTACATTAAATCTAATGAATTAACATATTTCGTTTGGAATGTCATACAGTTTATTTCCACCCTTTAATTTTCTCAGTTTTATTTTTATTTCTTACATTAAATGAAGCATTCAACAAAATTACTTATGCATGTTTTTTCGACGAACTTGAGTATATTATGAATATTTTATAAAACTGAGTGTCGAAGAACGTAAGTCACAACTGGCAATTTAATCCTTCTTCGCGATTGAATAGCAAATAAGTTGAATAGTCACTTGTTATGTATTGCGGAGAAAATTTAACTTATTCGTCACAAAACTAAATCATGGACGAAAAGTTACTTGAATCAATGTATTAGGAACGCCAAATTCCTAAATGAATTTATATAAATAATAAAAGGCCCTTAGCGATAGGAAAATAATACCGCTGTGGAGAAAGCTCGTTGATACCTACCGTATTAATTTTACACATATTTAGCCAAGTTCTCAACCAATTTAAACTTGGTCGGCGGCGCGGAGTATCGGCGTTGCTTGAGACCTCATTCCTACGGTCGGTTTGTTTGAAAGTTTTTAGTGAGAGCTTTCATTAGACTGTCTGCTTGAAACTGTAAATCGTTTGATATAGGCAGTATATCGATAATGAACGGTTCCGTTTTTAATTTAAGCACACATTTTATTCTAGCAATATATAAATGATTTAACGTTATTTCATATGATGAAACTGTCAATTAATTTTATTTGTAAATTTATATACAATATATACTTATAATTTCTTTCAGCATTATCACTTCTTTATTAACAAATAATAAAAAAGGCGAGAGGTGTCATGGGAAACCGGTTGGAACGAAGTTCCTTATATATATTATGTGTCAAATAACAGGCACAATGAAATAAGTTAAAAACGTTTGAGAGTAATTAAATGAAAAATTAAAAAGAAATAAGTGAAGGAATGGTGATATAATTGAAATAAAAGACTTATATATATATATACATATATGGGTATACATATATCTATATATATATATATATATATATATATATATATATTTATATATATGTATATATATATATATATATATATATATATGTGTGTGTGTGTGTGTGTTATCCACAAGAATAAAAATTAATTGTAAAATATGAAAAAATAATAATGATAATGAAGCGATCCGAGCAACATCTTTTAATTAAACAGAACTTGCATAATACTCGAAGATTTAATATTGATATCACAATACTCGAAAGTATTGCATTATTTAATATTGGTAAACTTTTGTCGATGTAAGCAAAAGATGATACCAAAATTTAAATTTAAAATAAATCATCCACTTAATACTGGTACTGGACTTCGTTATCACCATCCTCAACTTCTACTGAATCACTTTCACAATTAATTCTTTGTCGATAATAATATCACGATTTAGAAAAAACTGGAGAGTTACGGGTATCATGGCGCACACGGATTGCTAAACACACACGCTTAAACGAATACAGAATATATTGCACGTATATACTGTAGTAATATACCTATACGTTGACATAGGCTTGTAAACACGCAAACGCTTACATATACTATAGCAAAAGTGTCGGTCGAAACCTTACACTATTATACTGTAGCAAAATATACGTTGAAATCTTACTCTTTTTTTCGGGCTAATTCTCATTCGCTAAGTGTGTATCGTTCGATAAGGAATTTCGTGCCAAAACTATTAATTTTTTCTAGTTATATCTCGTATCTCATCGAAACTTCTGAAACATCACATGTTTGATCTTGTGTTCAGTTTGCAACTAAGTTTCAATTAGTGGCCAATAAAAAAAATATGGAAATTTCACGAGGAGAATTGAGAGTGGTCTTGCGCAATTAATTCTGTTTAACGCAAAAAGCAAACAAAGGAACATGTAATATATCTATTACATTAGGTTAAAGTCTAATATGACGTAGCCAAGCACTGTTACAAAAGATTAACAAAAGAAAATTGTGCAATTATATACAATATTCACAATTTAGAAAATGTAAAAATTTTATTGCAACGTTCCAGTTTTGTACATTACGAGTATATAGCAGAGCTACTGTGATGCTCGCATATCACAATAGAAGAAAAATTTCATATTGAGGAAGGAGTGGAAAGATTCTCTTTACTACCTTGTATTCTCTTATATAAGCTAACACTTCTGAATCGATATAGTGGGTTTATTATTTTCCAACCTAACATTTAAATTTAATGTAATTTATCTTTATATAAAAATTTAAAACTTGTAAATGAAGCATTAAAACTAATGGATACCTTTTTGTTTATGGATCGTATTGCAAAAGAAGAATGGACTTTTGGATCTCTCAAGGAGTAGCATGTCGCATAATGCTTAAAGATTTCACCGAATAAATAGAAATACGAATAGAATTAATACACCGATAAAGCAATCAAACTAAATAACTTACTACCTTACGTAATCTTCATGAAGTCTCCGTTATGAAAAGAAACACGTACCAGTTTTGAAAACACATATATTTTTCCAACTATGATTCAAAAATTTCGCAATGGTTCTATAAATATATGATATATGTTTTATTAGTTTTTCATTTTAATAAAAATAGGAGCATTACGATTTCTAAATAGAATTTAATAAGCTTAAATTACTAAAGTGGTACTTTAATTTCACTATGTAATAAGATTGTAAGGAAAATAATTTACATATGATCGACACAAAAATTGATTAGGATAAAATTACAATAAATAAGACGACTTTTGAATGTTCCACAAAACTCTTAAAATAAATATTAAACAATATTTTACCAGCAATAAAAACGGAAATTAATATGTTAATAAACCGAAATACCATTAATTTATCCTTTAGTTTGTCATGAAGGCCGTTACTATCTCTCTGTGAACGATGGAGAAATTTAATAAAATATTAATTGTTACAAATATCTCTAAGGATTTGTCAGGAATTTTGTCCAGTATTGTATCTTAATAACGTATTATACTGTTATTAACAATACCCTTTATCCAAGGAAGCTTCATAAAGTTGATTCCTACTTACCTATCTTAAACCGTGTTATTCGTTAACGCTCTGTTGATGAAAAACATCGAACACAATTCCGGAAAAAGTCACACACAAACTAAATTATATAATGAAAATATTGTCAAATAGGTGTTTCTGAAGACAGATAAGTACATATATGGCATAACAGTCTTCACGAAACAATTATAAAAATTGAGAGAACTTTCAGTTTTAAATCATAGCTTGAGAATCTATTCAGAGTATTTGTTGTTTAATTTTCATTTTAAAAAGCCAACAACATCCAATTACATTTTTAAAACCCTATTTTTCACGCTTTGCAGAGTTTGTCACTTACAAGTTAATTTCTATAAATACGCCTTCTCTCTTACGTCACTTACTATCAAAATTTACGATAGTGAACCATAGTAATATCAATTTATTTTTAGAACTATACATTATCATGAAATGTCTTCATTTTCAATTTTTTTATTTTAGATATGTGTGGTAATTGAATATATATAGAATATATACAGAAAAACCGATAGAAGAGGAAATCTACTCTAGGAATCGTCATGGAATAAAAAAATTTAATTATGCAGGCGAATTCCGTAAATTATATCACGATTTATTTTTTTCCCAATTGTTCAGGCAAAAGCAATGATTTTATATTAATGTAGGTCTCTACGTAAAAGTATTTTTTTTATTCCCGCATACATTCTAACAATTCGTTAATGCAGTTTTGTTTCAGTAGTTCTGAAAAAGATATTGCGTTACTAAGTGACTTTCAACATTCAGAAGAAATATTTTAAAATCAAAATTGAAATAAAATTTTGAGATTTCAATATTCCCTGGAAATAAATCTGCTGATGGAATAACCGAATAAACAGAAATATTCAATGGTTTTAACGCTTTTCAAAATTATTCAAAAATCCTTTATTTTATTTCACTGTTTTGCTTAAAATAATGATAATGAATTATTTATGAAAAAATGATCAAATAAGAAGCTGGCTCGCATATCGAGGATTCCGTACCTAGTTTGAAGTGAAATTACTTTATTTGATATCAGCCGTCTCTAATAGTTACTTTCTAGCGCAGTAGGTATTTAATAATACCTACAATAATTAAGTAGAGACATACATATTATTGTGTATATCACAAAAACTAAGGCATCGTTTAGTATTATATCGTTTTAGCTCTAACGCAAGTAATTGTGACTCAGAAGCTACGGGTTTACACTATATTCGGCTGACTCGATTATACTTCACTTAGAATGATCAGAGCCGACCAGAGTCGCTATGGTAGGTTTCTTTTACTAGAAGAATTTAACTTGTTACCCCACTGCGGCATGCCAAGGAGGGTGTAGTGTTTATCGGTCTGTATATGTATATATGTGAGCTTATCCAGGTGTTATTCTCTCCAGAACCGACACGGATAATCCGATTTAATCAATGAAATATCATCAGAATCATCTTAAGCTTCTGAGTATCTTTAGGTGGATGACATCACGGCCATGTAATATGGCGGATGAAAATCGTCAATGATGTTAATAAGCAAATTTCTACAAGATATAAGATGTTTTATACACAAATATGATATTTAATAAAAAATATTTAAAACCCCCCAAGCAACACTGCTTAGATGTTGACCTTGGGCTATTTGGTGTTCTTGTCAAAAATCAGATTTTCACCTTATATTGACAGCTATCATTCAATAATAAATACCAAGAAGATCGAGAAAAAAAATTTATAATAATTTCCATCGAAAGCGCAAACGGCTTTGAATTTCCTCTTAATCAATTTTCAATAATATATAAGTATATCTTACATGAAAATATTACACAAGAATACAACAATTGAAGTGATTTATCTAAATCCTTTATTAAGGAGTTTATCAGTAGCTCAAGGGTATTAAAAAAGAAATTCAAAAAACATGCAGAGAGAAATTATGGAAACATAACAAGGGAAAACATTGTATCAGATTCGCCATTTAAATTTCTAAAATTGTTACAATCGGGTTTCATTCTTATTAGGGGGAATAGCTAGTTTACCCCCTCTCGACCAGTAGTAACCCTAACATTCGTAGTTTCTTGACAGAAAAATTTAGGGTCTCGGTGTAATTAAGATACAGCTTCCTTTGATCATGTTATATATAACTGATGTACAATCTAAACTAATGTACGGTTCGTATTAAAAATCCGTATGTGTATTATAGAATATTAGTTTTTTGATGAAAATAAAATCAGAGTCACTTCGACAAATCGAATGTTTAAACTTGTCTAAAGTATCCTTCACGAGTTTGTTCAAAATTCTTTCATTAATCGTCGGTTGTTTTCATCCAATAACATGACAATATTATTGATTTTGTTGGAGAAAATCAATTCGATTTACTAAGGAGAAATATATAGGGAAATTAATACCTGATATATATATATATATATACATATATATATACACATAGCCCGGCCGTTTCATTAAAATATTAAATCAAAATATTCATCAAGAAATTTTGTAGGTCTACCCTACCATTTATTCCAAACGACTTTATATTATAACTTATAAACTACCATAAATTTATATATAAACTGTATGCAGTCGAGAGTAACCCAGGGTTCGAATCTCGGGTCGCTTCTATTTACTGCTTCGATGAATGAGCTAGGCTGCATGATTAAGGAGACGCACTGCCCTATGTTTGCCTATGACCTTAAGCTTTATACAAGAACGTCGTGCGTTGCCGACTGTCTAGTCCCACAGTTTGAAACGAATGCTGCAATTAAACGATTCAAAGCGAGTGTATACTACTTAACCCGGACAAAAGTTCAGCGGTGAATTATAGTCGTGTTGGCGTTCCTATCGGCCACTATTATACTTTGTCAATATCTCGTCCTTGCATCTGGTTTAAATCACGGATTTAAGTGTAAGATTGAACATAAGATTGGCTTTTTATGATCATGTTAATGATATTCGATACCTCGTGTCTCAAAATTCGTATCTACTTTACAATATTGACTCAGTTTTTCCTCCTCTATTGATCTGTATATAATACAGTACGTGAATTAAATAAATGGTGCCACATCAGTCTGTGACAAGTTTGAACATTCGATAGTTCGTCTTAGATAGATTGCAATACACCTATTTTTTTTAAATCTTACCACTTTTTTGTAAAATTTCAAATTGTCATAAGTCATTAACGTGGAAATACATCAACCTATATTTTCTATCTCGATAAACGTAAAAAATGTGGCTATAATGCATGATAATCTTTCTTAGCGATCGATGGTGAATTTGACTTCAAACTGTCCTTTTCATTTGCATAGTTTTACAAAAAAGGTTAAAAAAATAAAAGGATAAAATAATTCAATTTCAAGATCAAGCTTGTTTACAATTTGTGAATCAAAATCATTGTCATTTGAAAATCTGTAACATCCATCCATAATTCACCCAAATATTTAGGATTATAAAAAATCTTGTCATTTTTAAAATAAATTTATAAAAATAACTATTAATAAGAAATTTTTTTGATTTGTCATTAAAATGAATTATTATTTGTTTCTTTAAAATAATATTATCTTAATATTAATTATAATTAAAACAAATCTGCATATTTTTTTAATATAGCAACACTTATAATTATGTACAATCAATCAGAATGTTTGAATATTTTTGAAGAGATAGTTGTTTTTGCGAAATAGCAGTCGATTTTTATGGAAAACACGTCAGTGGTTTTTGTTGAATATTTGTAATATCAAGTGAATTGAATTAATGAATATGTCTTTTTTTAGTTCGAGCATATATTTGGACATGATTTTAGTCTCTGCCGAATACAATAATAATAATGGGAAGCTCCTTGGTTATATTGTACCGGAATCTACCTATGTAAATTCATTTTAAAACTAAGCAATTTGAATTGTAATTATTGTGCACATCTTTTTACTATTACAACTTGACATTTGATAAAACATAACACTTAGCCAAAGTGACAATTGGCGGTATTCTCATAAGGTGATAATTTACACATAATCATGATTTTATATAATATTTAAACTTTAATTGTTATATAAATTAGACGAATGATTAAAACAATAAGGTTTTGCTGGATTACATGTTATTAATTGTACGAGTGGTTGAAATGCCACCTTTTAGTTAATTTACAGACTATATGTATAAAAAAATTATATGTATTTTTTTAACACTTAAAACTATTTCAATATTTCTATATTAACATACAAAGTAATAGTAAATACGTCCCCTGCTTTTTATGAAATTTAGTATTTACAACGCATAAACTCAAATAAGATATATGTTGACTCATACGACCTATGATAATATGTCAAATAAAACAAAGTTAAACTTGGAATCATGTAGCTTTAACACGAAAACCGACATAGTAAAATATAATCCATTACTTATAAGCGCAAGGGTGTTTTGAAATAACATTACGCTTTACCCGCTTGGTAATGTTAACGTGTATAACCTTAAGAATCGTGTACGTTTGATATGAATGAAAATTGAAATATATTTCATTGTATGGGAGCGTAAGGGTAGACAACCCTTTCCTATTACGTAAAGTCACTGACGTCGATTATGCTATTTAAACATGGTGAAACAAAAGTTAAGCTTCGGCAAAAGTTAAGTTCCAAGCACATACTTATGGACTGCTTAATTAAATTGAGATGATATTACATTATTGACAACATAGATTGTTGTTCTGTAAAGTTATATACTTTACAAGAAAAACAATCTGTGTTGTCAATAATAAATAAAACGGACACCTACGGTATCTGACTCATATTTTAAAGGGAAATTTCTACTTTTTTTCTTAAATGCTTCAGTGTAAATTTGTTTTATCAATTCCTCAAAATACAACGATTCCAAAATGTAAGTTGAAGATAAATTTTTCAACAGACTGGTACTTTAAGTTGTTCTCAGAAAAGTTACAGTCTATTGACATTCCTTGAAAATCATTACGTTATTTTGGATAATTGAAGTTATATTTGATTTCTTTTTCTTTATAGAGAAATTCTATTACTTTCCAAAACACTCCAAGCGGTAAATAAGCTATTTAATATATGCCTCATGTAAACACAAAACCTTATTAAGTACAAAACAACTACATATTAATAAGGAAGTTTTACTGTGATTATTATAATAAACATATTTTCTCCAGCAATTAAACGATGATTGCTCTAAATTTAACAAATATCTAAAATTTCACATGACTACGTACGCCAAATAATAGAATAGATTAAATATACTTCTATGTACTTATTATGCTGGACAAATTTAGTTTGTTCCTATAACCTCCCAAATTATTATTGATTCTTAGAGTAATTTATGATATGAGGTTAAAATTTGACTTTACATGGTATGTGTCTGTAATTTTCTCAAAACTAATGAACCGATTTAAGTGTTAAATACAAAAAGTTATTTCTTTCACTCATAGAAGGTCTCTGCAACTTTTTAAGCAAATAAACTAGATAGTTTCGGTAAGTAATAAGTGAGATTTTAAAAATGGAATTTTATTCAACATACAACCGATAGATGAGAAGTTTTAATATTGTCGCCTATTGGAAGAAACTGCTTTTCCCGGAAATTTGAACATCAGAATCACTTTTAATCATAACAGCACATATAATAAAATAGAATAATAATCAGTGCACATTTAATGAGAAGGCCCATCTAAGAAAACTAAATTGAAGGTTAAAGTTCATATTTCTACCGTACAATTAAATTATGCCCTAAATTTTTCGTTAATGCGTTGTGGCTTACTAGATACATATAGATTAATACTTTCTTTGATTGTGGACTCTTTTGTGATAAATGGTGATCCTGTTGACCAAAAACCGGAAAATTAATAAACGGAAGTATAATATTAAACTTCTCATGTTTTACTATGTAATTTAATTACATTGCCTACGTTTTTCGTCAATGACTTCTAACTAATTATCATTATCAAAGGTGATTTGGATGGTCAAAAACAGAAAAGCCATTTCCATAGATGGCAATACATTATCTTTATTTTGCTGACCTTTCCCGTTAATAAATTATAGCTTATTATCTTATTTTAATTTAATGCATGCATTGTTTTTAACTAAAGTGACTGGTAATGGTAATGGAATGGTAAAAATTAAAAAAAAAACATACACTCCCCAAAACAGTAATATAATATTAATTTCCTAACGTTTTTGCCATGCAGATATGTTCTCACTTTATATATGCACTCGACATTAATTGTGAGTTGGCTCATTAGATGCATATTGATTAATACTTAATACTGATTAGATGCTGTTATGATCAAAAATAATTCTAAATATAAAAAACTGGAAAAATCAGACCCGCCTATAGATGGAAAAATAATTTCTACTCCTCATAAATTTGCAATCAATTTAGATATATTTTCGGTATTAACTGTAATTGATTAATATTTTATTAGATACGGAGTGATTAATATTTTCTGCTAATGAATATGTTTTTATGATCAAACGTTATTCTGATAATCAAAAACCGGAAAAAGAGCAGTGTATCCTGTAGGCAGCAATGTAATACTAAACTCCTTACAAATTTTTTTCCGCTGATAGTACATTAAAAAAGGTTTATAATTCTGTATGAAGCATCATTAACCTGAATCTATAATAAAACCGTTTTAAAAAAGTGTTAAAAAGCCGCAAAGGTTTTTCTAGGAAAATGGAAATATCTATTTCTATCAGCATAAATGCCGAGCAATTTAGGGTTTTGACGTTCTATAATCTGTAATTCTATAAAATTAGTCGGTCATTGTGACAGGTTAACGTACTCTGTGATACAGGAAAAGATCGTCCCGTTTGCTATTCATCGTGCATCATTCGCATTATCAGAATGATGCTATTCCTCTCAAAATGCTTTAAAATATGATGCCAAATCCAAAACTACCTAAATAACGGTGTCAGGTGGAGATTTAGCTATAACATCTTTGCAATATATTTGTTAAAAATAAAAGCAAAGAAACTATGTATGGATGTATTTATTAATTTAAAAAGTATTTTACAATAATAAATACTAAGGAATAGTGCATATCACTTAATTATCTCTTAAACCTTAAATATCTTACACAGCAGCTATTTTTTGGATGTAAAGGACATTTTTGTTCATTTAATTAGGTGTATAGAAAATCTATTTCTTTGGATATTAGATTTAAATGAAAAATTATTTTACTTCATTATGCAGCTAAGTATTCTAAGCACTTTTATCTGGGATGAAATTTATATAACTTTAACAAGATTAAAAATTGCAATAAAAAGCATTTAATTACTTTAATTATTACACGTACTGAAAAATTATCTTTTGGCCTATAGAGCGTTAATACTCAAGGTACTGATACGCCGAATCGTATTTCTGTGCTCTCAAAAGCATTTTGCGAAATGCACTTGGGATTATTATAATAAACAAATTATTTGCTAGCATGGTTATACTATCACAGTTTAGATTATGATTGTTCTAAATTTAACAAACATCTAAACTTTGGCATGAATATGTACCCCAATTAACACTATAGATTAATATAATACTCCTATGTCGTGTTGGACAAATTCCCAAATTATAATTGATTCTTAGACAAATTTAGAATATAAGTGGTATAGAAAGTAATACGACTAACTTATTTTTTTTTTCTATCCAAAAGAATGTAATAAGTTTTCTATACAAAACATATTGTGATAAACTTTCACTCTCTTTAGTTTCAAAGGGATTTAATATGACTCATTTTCACTTTGACTCAAGCTGATGCGTGAAAAAATTCTATCTCATCATCTAACTCATCATTCAGTTCCGAAATATACTTGCGGAGTCATCGCAAACAGAACGCAAGCGTTTTCAGTTATTAAACCTTTTGATAGTCCATTTCCCTTGAAGTGTTCTTGAGTTTTACCAGATTCAGCAATAACACTGATTGCAGAATCACATTCCGCCAATTTAGTTTATCTTCATTGAAGGAATAAATTTTAGCTACACTAGCACAGTTCGCGATAAATTATCTCCTCTCTCCTATCTCCAATTATAGCCACGCCAACGAGCTTTTAGAATTGTGTACCTTAAAAAAAACGATACCCTATCATTTACGTGCCCGTCCACCTGTAAGAGTCGTTTTTTTTAGAAACTAACGTATATATTTTAAATATGATGAGGCAAAGTGATAAAACGTATAAACACTCACACGTGTCAATAGTTAAAATTTGAAGATATTTAAGTAGAAATATTAAAAGATGTAATAGAACTCATCGCACTATTTTTAAATGAATATCTTATATAGGGCATCAACTGAAGAAGCATGTAAAAGGTATTAAGAATATTTTTATAGATTATGATATAATATATTTCTAGAGTTATTATTGAAAATGTACACTAAAATATGCCCCACCCCTTCCCACCCGTGGAAAAAATGTAAAAAAGGCAGTTTACATAATGAAAAAAAATATTTGTAAATATTATGGCATTTGTATATACCCTTATAACCTTGGAAAATGCCTAAGTACATATAGAACTCTCACAGTGCGAATACTACTCGTTTTAAGTGATTTTTAACCTGCGACTTTCCGCAGATATTTATAAATGTGTAAAATTTACTTTTTTGTGTTTAAAATTGGTGTGAGCTTTCATTCAACATTTCCCGCAGGGAAACAAAATATTAAAATATTGCTGGAACCGAACATTCTTAATACGGCGACTCAACGAAGGAAGCATGAAATTACGCAGTATTATTACATAAGGCTTCAAACTGACAATAAACTGTGTAAGGGTAACAGTGAAAGTCCAAATATACAATTCGGCGAACCGACCTGACCGATATTCGAAGAGCGGGAGCTTACCTCACCACTAAGCGATGAAAGCTGACCTCCGTAGACTTTCCAATATCTTCTAGAAGCTTGGCTGTTCGATCGCCCCTTCGGGCGATTCTAGATCTTATTACATCAGTTATCTGGAATTTAATTACCCATTTCATAGTCGTTTTCCTTGATATAACGGCGATATTAAAGCGAGTATGAAATAAGTGCTGATTTAAAACTATCGATACACCCGTTGCAATGAATATTTAAGTAATAACTACTACAAATGGCGTTTAATTACAAACGTCTAGCAACCGAATCCGCCCTTCCCTTCCGCCCACTACGTCCCAAGTTACGCCCCACCTAAAAAGAAATACCAAGTTATCCGGGCTAGATATTTATTAGCTGTATGAATTAATGGACTGGAATATTTTTTGAAAAAGTAATTAAATAGAAATTACCATGCAATTCAAACACAAGACAATAATATAGATTAATTACTAAATAGCAGAAGTTACTCAAATAAGTGGAAATTACTTCTGGTGTGTTTGTTCAATTTGTTTCGTATTGTTTTATTCTGCTGTAGTATTTGTTTTATTTTGTAGTTACCATTAATGTTCCAAGTGGTTATTCTGTAAAAAATAATGCAAATGAGAGGAACAATGAATATCACATTATATTTTTGGTACATAGTGCTATGAAGATTTATCCCACTCTAAAGTGGTTATCAATCAATTGAAGATAACATTCGACAAGGAAGGCCTTCGACTTCAATTGATGACTCTTTTATCTATGAAATTAAGGTCATATGGTGTGTGTGAACCATCGTCCACCTGTTCTTGCAGAAGAAACCTTGAACCTTGCAGAAGAAGTTGAAATCTCAATTTGATCATGTGTCTTATTTTTTTTTAATATGCTCAATCTGATATATGGCAAATCTTGTTTTCTTTCTCATTAACTCTTTGAGCTGAAACAAAATGCTTATTTAAGATAAAACAGTGTACAAAAAATAACCTCATATTTTTCATTACGCTGCAATGAAGGGTTCTAGTGAGACCTAATTGGCTGCATTACAATATAATTGGCCGCACAAAAAGTATCGATACCTTGAGTCTCAAAGGGCGTTACCACCATTTTTTTTGTTAAGGTAGTACACAAAAAAGTGTCTGTGTTTTAGTAAATTAACTATTTATAACCCTTAAACATTTCTGAAGTAAGATACGTATTTACTACCTACGATATATAATATGTGAAAGAAAACAAGTTCAGGTTTGCCTTCCTAACAATGTTACAGTGGATGACTTCAAGCTTTAATTTGAACGTCTACATAATAAAACATGATTCATTACATCCAAGCATAAAGATGTTTTCACCTATTACTTACTTTGTATTTAAATAGAATATTCGTGGTATACCCGAAGTGAAGACACTTTTATATTGAAATATATTAATACAAAAGTTGTTTGCTAATTTGCAACATTTTTACAAAAAAACACAGTTTTCTGCCATTTTTTATAAAATTTTTGTCTTTATGTAATATTTCTGATTCATTATTATTCTGTGGTAAATTTAATTTAACCACTTTTAAATTAAAATAATTTCCTCTCAAAAATATTATATTTTTCAGCCGAAATAATGTTTTTATAATATACAGCATCGCAGCATTTATTTTGTTATGCAGCATTCATTTTAAAGAGAAATTTCTATTTTAGTTGTAGTGGAAATATTGTTAAAAAATGTCTCATGATATAACTATTTCAAAATTTCCATCTAGGTGTTTTTTGAAATACACTAATTTTTTAAATTATTCTGAGAAAATAAATATTCTGCTGATATTATTTAATAAGTATATTAACTTTGATAAGCCAAAGTTAGATTTAAATTTTTTTTTACAAATAATTCTAAAACTTACTGAAGCACGGCAAAAAGTATTTTCTTTAATGGTAAAAATATCTCCGTAACTTTTTAAGAAAAAAAAACAGCTGAACAGTTTAGGTCGATTAACAATAAAAACATTTTTTTAATGTACAACTAACAGGATAGAAGTAATAACGCATCAAATATTACATTTCCCACGAGAGGGACTGCTTTTTCCAGTTGTTTTTACCTTTGACCTCAACCACATATACATTATGATAAACACTACTTAAAATACATATATTAAGCTGTAAATCATCTACAAGATATGTCAGAAAAATAACTAAATAGAAAGATAAAATTCATTTTTTTCTGTCATGTGATTTAGTTATATTCCCGAAATTTTCCGTTAATGTGTTATAGCCCAGTAAACGGGAATAGAATAATAGCTTTTACTTTCAATGTATGTGTTGTGATAAAAGGTAATTCTGATGGTCAAAAACTGGAAAAACTCACAGATTCATTTATGTGTTTTTTCATAACATAATATGCGACTCCTCATATTTTTACCACGCAAATTAGTTACGATGGCGATATTTATTTTTACAAGTTATAACATTTAATTGTGAAGTTATAACTCATTTTATACATATTTACTATTATTTTCTATTAATGTATGTATTGTTAAAATCAAAGGTGATCGTGATAGTGTAAAAATGAAAAAAAACAGCTATTCTGCCATAGACGGAATTTTAGTATTTAATATCTAATTTTTTGGCATCTAATTTAATCGTTTCTTACATTTCCTAATAATAAGTTATAAATCATTAGATGCATATTTACTATTATTTTCTATTAATGTTTGTATTGTTACAGTTAAAGATGACCGAAATAGTGTAAAAATTAGGGAACAAGCTACTCTCCCAGAGACGGTAATTTACTACTCAATTCCTAATGTTTTTACCATCTAATTTATTACGTTTCTTAGATTTTCTCTTAATAAGTTTAACTCATTGGACGCTTATTGATTAGTATTTTCTTTCTATGTATTTTTTGTTTTGATGAAATTTGTTTTATAAAACTAAACAAAATTAGACAGTTCCATAGACGGAAATGTAACATTAAACTCATCCCATAATTGCCACGTAATTTAAATAAGTTCCTGATATTATATATGGATGAGTATATGGATACTTATTAGATGCGTATTTATTATCATTTTCCATTAATGTGTGGATAATTATGATCGAAAGTGATTCTGATGGTGAAAAATCAAAAGAAGCTGTGTCTCCTATAGACCGCAATCTGATATTAAACTCCTCATAGCATCTTCTCTCCCATATGTTAATAAGACATAAAATGGCTAGCTTTATTGCTTAATAAGTCACGAATACTTTTCCATTAGATGTATGAATACTTCTCTCTATCATAATAATTATCGCAAACAAGTTAAGTTTGATTCTTGACTTAGTATAATCAGTAGTTCTATAAATTTGGAAATCTTTTTAACGAACCACGAAAAAAATATATACTATTCTTGACATTATTTCTATGGTTCTCGTTGTGTCCAAAATATAATTTAAATGTTCGTTTCTGTCTGAAAAAAAATCCAAAAACATCTTATTATTCAACATTTAAAAGGCCAATTGTCCTCATTTTAATTATAATCGTCATGGTATCTTATTTTCAATAAAGTAAATAGAATTTTAAAATCAAAATTAAAAAATCATTATTTCTCTCAAATTCACACAAGTTCCATGACGCTTCGATTGCTTTTCTTTTATTCACATGGAAACCGACAGTCACCGCGCGCTGCTAAACGGAAATGTGTCGCTTGTTTTTCCATCCAAAGAGCAGTAAAAATAAAAAAAGAAGTGGTGTAAATAATATAGTTGAAATCATAGGTTTGTGTTTTAATATTGTAATTTAATCGAGACTTTTGAGTAGGTTCTATTTGACGGCAAATTATATTCTATTCGCTCGTAAGTACAGTGATAGCGGGTCCAACTTTTTTGTTTTAGAGAATACCGTCAGATTTCAATCGCTAATAAATACGAGGTTAATAATATGTTAACATCGGTTGAGAGATATAGCCCACAACGAAAAGAATATATCTGTATCTGTTCGTCGTGCAGTATTCGTTTTTACCTGTGACGTTATTGGAGTAGTGTATGTGTGTGATGCATGCGCGTGATTATTGCAAATTAGCATTATGTAAAGTTATAAATTAGTGTAGCATGAAAACGTGTTTAGCAAAAATGTTAATTTGAATATAATTCTAAAGAGCTTGCAAAGCATTACTAGTACTTAAAGTGAGACAATAAAAATATTCGCCGGGATATAAGTAAAAATCGGTATTTGATTTTATTACAAAATTTTTTTACAAATTAAAGCTAGATTTGTTCACGTAGGTACCATGACAATAAAATGAGAATAGTCATCACGTTCGAAATAAGATCGTTTATGGTTCGAAATAAGATCGTTATTCGGTATTAGATAGAGAATCAAAAATTTATGATGTCGCCTCATATGAATCGTGAATATGTTTGGAATTACAGAAAATATAAATCAGAGGAAATTTCATGTCAAAAGGAATCCAAGAAGTCCTGGATGCGTAAGTCCAGGGCCGAGCAAATGCTAGAGCTACGACAGCGTCGAAAAGAAAATGAAAAAACGGCGCAAAGTGATTACTTAGCTGGCCCATCGGGTATTCGGCGATAATCGAGAGTCCCCGTTATACTTCTCTGTGTAACCATTTTAATAGAGATTGGTAATTAAATGACATATTAATACGAAACATATGTTATGATTTTATCCCGACGTTTTCCCGAAAAACGTACGGCGCGAAACCAAACTGCGCCTTTCGGTTTTTTTCCGTTCTACTGGCGGTCGGGAATCGAACTCGGGTCAATGACATACGTTACTTTGTTAAATGACATAGGCGACTTTTCAAACCAGAAACCCGTATCCTAAGTGATATTATAATCCTAACTAATATTATAAATTAAAAAGTGTGTTTGTTTGCCTTTTTTCATGTCGCAATGGATTGACAGATTGACATGACTTTTTTCCAACCTGCTAAATGTCATCCTAACTGATATTACAATCCCATATAATTTTAAAAATGCGAAAGCTTATTTATTTGTCTTTCTTTCACGTCGGACTGGAACAAAGGACCGAAGTGATTTTGTTTGCACGACGATAGTTGGTGGGCCAAGAAATGACATAACCTACTTTTCATCCTGAAAAATCTCATCCTACCTGGTATTATAATCCTGCCTAATATTATAAATGAAAAAGCGAGTTTATTTATTCTTCTTTCACGTCACAACGGAACATTAGTCGACGTGATTTTTGCACAGACATATTTTCTGGTCCGGAAAATAATACAGGTTACTTTTCGTCCCAGCAAATCCCATCCTAAGAAATATTATAATCCTAAGTAATATTATAATCCAAACTAATATTATAACCATAACTAATATTATAAATGCAAGGGTATGTTTGTTTGTCCTTGTTTCACTTAAGGTCGGAGCAAAGAATCCAAGTGTTTTTTTTTGCACGAAAATAATTGGTGGGCCAGGGAAAGACGTAGAGACGTCATCCCGTGACATCTCATCCTAAAATTATAATCGTTACTAATATTTTAAATAAAGTGTATTTCTTTGTCTTTCTTTCATGCCACAATGGAGCAACGGATTTCTTGTACATATATCCAATAATTCTTATGATTTTACTTACCAATATAATTTACATGAACGAATAAGTGAAATGCATCGAATAGTCAAATAAATAGAATAAAATCTAAACTAATATCTAAAAACCAAAAAATAAGAAATTTAAATTACATTAATTATTTTTACTTTGGCGTAATAATGGTTTATCTAAATCCAATCACATCGACAGTGTAAATCGGCGAGGGAATTCGTCAAGGTTATCAGCGATATTCAGCGCCTTAATCAGTCAACGCATTAGGGTAAAGTACCCTATGATATTACAAGAAAGGCCGTTGCACCATTTCCGGAATAGCGTTGTTCTTTAAAAAAATTCTGTAAAAGAAAGTACCTAATTAACAACGGCTTCTGAAAGATAGCGGCTAAGTGATAACGTTGTTGCAATATATGTATCTGTTGAAAATAAAATCAATGAAATTTTGAATAATTATATTGATTATTTTCAGAAAGTCTTTATAACCAAAAATACCAAGGAAACTGTTTTTTACACCGCATATTGCTTAATGGTATCACAAAATGGCAGTTAAGCTCTAAGTCTCTTGCTTAGCAACTTTTTAGGGCGTGAAAAATATGATTATTATTATTTTTTTGTATATAAGAATTCTGTTGCTATGAATAGTAATCTGAAATAATATATAATTTTATCACATTAAACAGCTAAGAAATCTAAGAGATTATTTTTGATATTAAATTTATATAGTTCATTATTATAAGAGAATAAAAGATTCATCAAAAACATTTCATCATTTCAGTTTTTAGAAATCATCTTTTGGCACACTTTTATACTCGTTATATCTAATTATATCTGCGAGTAGGAATGTCAAATGGTACACAGAATTAGGTGTGTGGCTTGTGAATTATCAGAAAAAACGCTTTCGCTTCGAAATGAATAGATTCTATTTAGAATATTTGTTGTAATAGAAATGATTGTTCAAAATATGAAAAAGGAAAAGAAAGATAAGTGAATAACTAATGGTGGGTCGATTCAGACGTAATTATCTGGTAGATTCAAATGTATTTATCGTATTTGTAATTCTATTTGTAAAAAGCACGCGACGAATTGCGCCACTTTTCAGCAGAATGCCAATACTCAACATAATCATTTTCGTACAAGATTTAACCATATAGTCGACAATGGCACAGTATTTGTCGATAAAGCGATGAGATACGAGAATAAAATTATTGATTACTGTCACTTTAATGTATATTCAGGTACTGTAATCTGGCTTGCTATAGTAATTTAACGATACCTGTGCATATAGCGTTGAAGATAATTGTGTAATCTCGACCGATATGTATGATCCGCTAGTAAACACAATCAAAATATTTTATTTTTTCCATAATCTTTTTCTAAGCACGCACTCTTTCGGCGTGACAGAAACTGCTTCTTTTTCTGAAAAAAATTATATCAAAAATGCTTCCAATTCGATAACGTCAGAAATACGAACACGAAATAATGGTGATCATATATATTAATTATAATCTACTTATAAACGATCTTATTTCGAACGTGATGATAATTCTCATTTTATTCTCGCGGTGCCTATGTGAAAAAACAGCTTTAATTTTGTAATAAAATTCAATAATTTTATACTTGGTCGATGAATAATTGCAAATGTTATGCGCAAAAGCTACGTCTTATAAATTTAGTATAAATAGCGTTCATTTAGTTATCTAGGTGGAAATAAAAATGTACAATACGCGTCTTTATTAAAATGTATTACAGCATATTATTAGACTGATTTTCAAAAAATAAGTAAATATGTCCTAATATGTGCTTTAAGTACATGTAATTAGTGGTAAATTTATAATAATTCCAATTCAAAGTTCATGACTCGTTTCTACTATCAGTAACGATGGTGATTCAGCCTGTAAATAACGGCAGACGATATAAATAAATAAATAACGGCAGATAAAAAAGTTTATGACTCAAAAAATCGTAAAATAAAAGTTATTGATTAATTTGAGAGAAAAATGATATGCCCATATTTCCATGTGAACCGTGGGGCGTAGAGAGCTCGTTCGCTTCGATCGTTCCGCCCCAATAACGCGTTAAGTGTAACCGAACACCGGAGAGTGAGGCCAGAGGGTAGATCACGTCAGAATATGAGTGTATCAGTTTTATACGCAGGAGTATTAGTAATTATTATCGTTTAATTAGAATTATAGTGGAAAAATATAGGAAGGGGAAGTCTGACGTATTAATATATAAAATGATTAACGAAAAATTAAGCGTGAAGATTCTGCTACGAAGTCTGACGCATTAATATATAAAAAGATTAGCGAAAAGTTAACTACGTAGTTGAACAATTACGCATATCAGTGAACTCTTTAATATTATCTATCAATGCAAGAGTTTGGGTGTTACTCAAACACGTAAAAGCATTTCAAGTAATTTCAATTGAACTAGGATAGATAGGATATATTTGGTCTGGGAAATAGCACAATTACTGTGGAATGGAATTCCATGTTTCTTGGTCAATAGTACAAATGTTGCGTTAAAATATGTCAATAGGTGGCGCAACGCACATATTAAATCAATTGCTCATGTATTTTGAGCGAACACGGCAGAACTTTTAATATTTACTTGTAAATTTATAAATGGTATTGTAAAGGTTCCAGGACAAATCTCGAGGTCCTTATTGAAAATGTATGCAAGAAAAGATGCAGGCTAAAGCAAGGGATAAGTAAATTAATAATTTGAAAATAATTACTAAGAGCATTAAGAAAATATTGAAAAAAATTACATTTTCTCCCCGTGACTAATTTTACTCCTTGGATATTTAATAGTCATGTAATACGTACAATTTAATATGAACATAAAATAATATCCATCGTATAATATAATAGCACTTTAATTAATAAATCAATCTAGGTCCGATTACGATTTTATTTTCGTTTATATGTTAAGAAGTTTTACTGCTAAAATAAGGAGCATACAACATACAAGCAATCCCTAAATAAAAAATAGATAAATATATGTCTAATATATAGTCTAATCTGAAATACTGTCTAATATATAATATAATAGATAAATCTATCTAACTATGGAATTAAGTAAAAATAAATTTAAAATTTAAGTAAAACACCATAGTATTAATTACATGAACTGACCCAATTTTATATTTAGATAGCTTAGAATAATAACTCAATGTATGGTATATAATATACATTTAACAAATTTGTTTTTTGAAAGTGTGGTTTCAGAATTTTAAACATTTTCATTAGAAGGGAACGATATTCAGCTACTTAAAAAGGAAACTCAGTATTTTCTTATAATATTAAAATTATTTATATCCAACTATTATAAGGTGTCCTTAAAGGAAACGAGTGGGCGGGCAGACTGACGGGCGGACGGATGAACATGATGCTCACGCACACACACCCATATTTTTATTTTAAATTTGTTATACCATATTACTCTTTCAAAATAAATTTTCATTAAAAAGTCTACTTCGATTTTTTTGGCGATTACAATAATTTCTTTTATGTAAACAAATTAATGGTAATTTTCCAAATTCGCTTTTTTGGCTTCCATTAAAATAAATAATTAAAAGACAGTATAATGCATTGGAATTATAATTACTACTAATCTTGAAGAGAATCTGTAATATCATCGATTAAAAAAAATAGTCACTACGTAGTCGACTATTGCTTTGTTGTGACAAAAATATAAAGGATGATAAATCGCTTTTCTTTGAATTATTAAATAAAATAAATAAATCAAATAGTATTTTTCACCGTATAATGAATTGCCCAGTACATCTTTCAAAGGCGTGGAAATATTGTGAATTTCTCAAAAACTGTGAAATTACGATTATCACTATAATTTTCCGGTAAACTTTAGACTAGTTTCTATTGTTGCTGCTTTTTCACTTAAAAACTTCTATTTATTCTATTTGGTAGGCAAGTCAAAATTTTCAATGCTACGAAATTACGCCGAATTTCGTTACGCGATAACTATGTAAATAATAAACTGATTAAGAAGAATAAATTACAGATTAAATTCAGAAACCGTATCCTTCTTAAAATTATAGCTAATCAAGTTATTTCAACAACTTAAGTAATATAAGAGCATAGCGGCCGTGGGCGAAAGAAATAGAAATATAGAAGTATATATATTTTATAGACTTCTTGAACGATACATATTTTACAGGCGATCTACCTCTTGAACGCCTAAAACTCAAACGCCGAGGCATCCATGGACAGCCCTTAAGTATTTCTAATAAGACCTCAAGTAATACTGGCTTTAACCAAAATAATGAAAATTTTATCACTTCTGAAAGTAAAAAATTGTATTTTTTCAGAGATATCCGCATATGTGAGACAAAGATATGATCAGAAGTGACGGAGAAGATGACAATCGTAGTAAAGAGTCGAACAAAGCGTAAAAAAAAAGCAAAAACTTGATATATTCGCACAGTATGAGACGAAAATAGGACTAGAAACAAAGAAACGTTCTAAGCGTGCCTTTACTTCAGTTTTAATAATCTCACCCCTCAATACTAGATAGCATTCGGACTATATGCTACGTAATGACTGAACTTGGATTCTTTGGAGTTCACTTACTAACCACTAGGTGGCACTAAAGTTTATGGGTTAATGTTGCTACTTCTCTTATCGGTTTTCCTAACATTTTTTGTCTTTATGTTAGGGTGAAATGCAACTGTTTTTCCTTATTAATCCTTTTGAAACATTCGCAAATGTCATTGTGTAAACATACATTATTAACTATATAATTAACTCTACAGTCTTTACATCACACTATAAATTAATTTCTGAAAGGTTTTCATGATAAGATACGGACGAAGCTACGTATCTCCACTCTACTTAACCGTGCTCACACTACTACTTAGCCTATCCAACTACAAATAAAACACTCCGATTGTCATTTATTGTCGAGCAGTTGTTTGAAAATAAATTACGGATTTTTAATCAAATAATTATAATTTCGTGTTGAAATCGAAGAACATAATATTTTCACTTCAAATCCTACAGTTCGGATATGACTGAGCCATTTCGTATTTTTTTTATTATTTTCTTTAGGCGCGTTATGAAAAAATGATAACAGTGAAATTTTACGATGCGCGCGCACGATGCAACAAAAATCGACAGAATGAAGTTGCTCACTAAACATATATCTACATCTGTGTACTGGCTGATATATTCATGATAGTTATTGAGATACGAGTATCTGTAAATACGCAACACGTGTTTTATATTCATACAAATCTAAGTTATATCTCTGCTTTTAAATAATATTTTTATTAATTGAAATTTAATAGTGGTCAATATAATCAAAAATATTTTTTTATCGTGAATACTCGTAAAAGTATTTATAAGCTTTTTAAATTATATTTTAAGTGTGTTTCTCTATGTAGGTTTCGGTATATATATATGTGTGTGTGTGTGTTTCTCTATGTAGGTTTCGGTATTTATTTGCATTATAGATTATTATAAAACTTAATCATGCCCCAGACCTTATTATTATTTTATTTCCATTAATATTTGACAAAGAAGTAGGACTTCTAATGCGCTAGATAAATACACTTATTTATGAAATAAATACACTTCTGATGCGCTAGATAAATACACTATATTTTTTGATAATTTTTTACCCTAGCAGTTACGGAAAAAGAAAGGAGCGGGGCGCATACTTTTTCTCAAAATTTTCGACAATATCTCTAAAACTATCTTACATAAAATTCTGACAAAAATAATTCCAAAAATTAGTTTTTGATATCCTTATTACTTGCTCTGTTAACTAATATTCCATATAATATGTGAAATTAAAAAAGGTGTTTTTCGAATAATTTATTTACTTCATCAAAAACTCGCATATAAATATATTTTTGCGGATTAATATGTTTGATCACTATGACAAATTTGAAGTTTGTTTTAACACCCCGAACGGCATATCAAATAAAAAAATACTTCGATTACTTCATTCGCCCTCTAAAATTTCAGTATAAACAATATTGACTATTATCTATTGAAATGTAAAATAAATAAATATTCTATATAAAACAAATAAAAATCTAAACCACGCCTTTTTTCATTTCCGAAAAACTTAGTAAACAGTTTCTATTGGATTAAGAAATCTCTGTCGATAGTTTTTTTTTATTTGTCTAATTCCGTGTATAGCTATCAAATAATGATAAATATTACTTTTAGTTTTTTGTTGTTTTTAACTGGCTGTCGAAATAGTTCTATTACAGTTACCTGAATGTGCATAGTCACATTTGAAAATTTAAAGATAGTAATTAATATTAAAAATAATGTAATCTTCATTTTTATCTTGAATGGCAGCTCGTTGAAAATGGATTATTTGCATAATTTTTATAGTGTTTAGTTTATTTTAGCAACTTTAACCTTGAATGTGATAAATTAAATTTGTATGGACGTCAAATTTGCTTAACATATAAAAAATATCTTTTACAAAGACCTTGTTTAAAAAATAATTTAGCAAATTAAAAAATATATTAAACATATTGCTTCACAATCATATTAAAAATGTGATTAAAAGTTAAATGACATACGAAATAAATGTCAGAAAAAATTTATCCAATCGAAGTTCGAATGACAGCTCGTTCGCTTATTATGTTAGTTCGCATTTTTTTTATTTAACTGAGGGATATGTCTTCTTTTCACATGTCTACCTCCAAAAACTGGGATAAAATATCATTGTCGATATGAATGTGGTAAAGCATGACCGAAATTAATTCTCGTTAAGAAAAATATTATTTTAACTGAAATTTCGAGGTTATTTTTGCGTTAATCTCAGTGATAATTAATACTCGAGAGTTTATTTAATTTTTTTATGGGAAAAATTGTCATAAACTTACTAATTCCAAAATAATAGAGTTAATAAGTGAAAGTGAAGTGACGATAATAAACAGTTATTGAAATAGAGAACAGCAGTCGAATCTATCTATTCATAAAAAAAATATTAAAGAGACGTTAAAAGAAATTCACTGTAGTACTTTGCATAATAAATAACTATTTAAATGTCCCATTTGGTAAAGTTATTCAGTTCAAAAAGGCTTTCAACAAGCTTTCAGGATCAAGAGAGAAAAAATGTTTTTCTGGTTTTCTTCAAATTCGACTGTCGATATTCAAATATCATTAATAAAACGATTTTAAGAGTGAGTTACAGTTGAACCTAAAAATATTATTCTTTTAGTGTTTTGGTTGTTGTGAATTAAAACTAATGCATTCAAAAAATTTAATGATGGTGAATGTTCTTTTTCACATGCAATTGACAATTTTTACTGCGTTTCGTTGAAATGAAAAAATAGCACGGCTTCATTCATTTGGAATAAGCGCAGTTTAGTATCAATGATATTTTGACATTTCTTTTGATATGATATGAAATAACATGCATTAAAAAGGACGTATTTCTAAAAAAAATATATTGCAGCTCGATCAATATATTTTTATTCATTATAAAGAAATCAATTTGGAAAAATTCATACCCGGATGATTTTGTTTGCTAAGAAATATGTTTTAACCTTTTTGCTTTCACTTTTTCTTTCATCACTAAACTAAATTATCAAAAATGAGTCATAAAAACAATCTGTAATAAGTAATAATATATACTTTTCAATTTTTTTGTGGATTGACATATTGTTTACAATGTCTTTTTAATGTTTTAAAATTTTAACTCAAAAATGTTAAAATCTGCCATACTTCTCATCTGCCACACTTTTACCAACTTCAGCTGAATCATTACTGCTAAATGATTACCACATGTTCTAAAATATAGTATATTCCGTATATCTGTTTGAAAATTATAAGCGTGATGAAAGTTTCATGTTAATCCGATAAGCCATTTCTGTGCCAAACTCTAAAAATAAAACATAATTTCGATTTATAAAGTTAGCATTATTTTTACTTTGGTGTGTTTTTTTGTAGATCCAGCTACTGGACTGTTAGCTAACAAGCATAGTTTTCATCTCACTTCACCGCAATGAACTAACATTAAGCACTTCGCGGATTTTATGGAAAATGTGCAAAGAATAGCAAATAATAAGTAATTTTAACTCTAAAAAGGTTTTTAGCAAGAACATTATCCTTGTGTTGTTACTAGAGACCTTATTCTTTAATTTCGTTCATTTCTTCTTACACAATTTTCGAAGGGTATACAAAATATTAGTTCAAGATTATCAAAATTATAAAATAAAAAAAATCTTAAGGTAAGTTTCAAGATGTATATTGTTTATTATCCGTTTGACAAACAAAAGTAATATTACTTTTGTTTAATGCTCATGATTATGTACTGTTGAATTTTTCAATAATTATATCAATAAGATGCTGGCAGTGTATTTGATTTCAGATTCACTTTTTCTGGAGTTTTGCAGGGACATAAGGAAATTTTATTAATTTTTTTATTCCCGTACATAAATCAAAGCTTCATACTTTTTTTAGTTTTAGACCATTTCTTAACTTTAAACAAAATTTACCACCCGTTAACATTTTAACCATATTTTTCTAGAAAAATTTTTAACCATACTTTTTTAGAAAAATCTGAAAAAATCCGGATTCTAGTTTTGCATTATTGCTGTTCATTGCACATTGCTATTTTAGAACGAATCGAGATTAGAGATGAACCTTTTATTCATCCCTATTCACCTGCGTTCAAAGAGGAATCGTTGCAAGGCTACACCATCTCCTAATGAGTTTAAGATACCAGAATCGCACGGAGAGTTAACGGGAATTTGTTCCCAAATTCGAAAAAGAAAGTTAGCGAAAAGATAATTCACGACGACGAAGGATGAAAGAGATAATTCGGTTAATTTTGAGGACGAAGGGAAACAAAATTGTTGTAGTCTACTGAAACTGATTTCAACATCTTATAAACCAAGGTGAATAACTTAGTTTTTTTTTTATTACAGTTGTTTTATTTAATTTGCTACATCGTTTTGTAAATTCCTAATTCGTACAATGTAATTTAATTATTGGTCGGTCAATGCTTTAAATGGTTAATATAGAAGAAATCGATTACTTAATGTTACATTAACTAAATATCTAAGAATTACATATAGTTACAAATATAATAAAATAATATATAGATATTATTTTATAATACACGTGAAACGTTCAATATATGTGTAATGTATAGTGTGTGTTCAATACATGTATATGTGATGTGTGGTAAATATTACATTGAAAAAATATGTAGCTGCTAGTACATAAAAATATGTCATATAGGCAATTCTATGCATATATTTACAACAAACATAGATTGTACAACATATTATAACTATCTGAGTGTTGTCGTGACAATAAGTTAGAATTTTACCATTATCGTTGTGTCAATTAGTTCACTGGTCACTAATTCGAATTCACCACTCAAACTTCAACCACTCGACAGATTACAGTGTTTCGATCTTATCTACCTTGCAATTACTATCAAACCTAATGGTAACACATGTTGACTAGTCCATTCAAACTGGTCAATTACTTTTAACAGGTTTCGTATGTATATATCTACCCATAATTTGGACGAGTATTTATTTGATGATAAAATAAAATACGTTGATGTTTTCCATATTTATACTTGTCTACCTAATTATTGCGTCAAGTATAAGCTTTTAATGGAGAAAGAAGTTATATTTATTTTTAGGATTTCTTATATTGAAAGGGAAAAAAATAAAAGATCACCCAAATGTCCGCCAGACTATCTGTCGCAATCGTTTTTCTCAAAAACAAATTGACATTAAAAAATACAATTTGACGTAGTGATAAATAACATACTTTAATGGAATTTGGAAAAATCAAATATAGTGTTCGATTTTTTTATTTTCATATATTGTATCAATTGAAATAGTTATATACACATTAACTTATAAAGGTAAGCACACAGGTAGTTAATTTGCTGTGACACTAATTCTTACTACATCTAACCATAATATACTAAGTTAAGAAATAGTGTATTCGTAGACTATAAGTTACCACTCAAGGTAAATTTTTAACGAAAAAATTATACATGCTGATACTCTGGGTTGGTTAATAAGATTTAACCTCGACTTGTTCATAGGAAAAAAATATTTTAAAATCTTTAAACGATCTTCATTTATTACTTGCCACCACCTGGTATACAGGGACAATATACTTTCGACGTAAAAATATGAACGCATAGCTCAAAAAAAAAACTGAGAAAGTCATCCATGCTGTCGATTTTATTATTTCGTCAAGTCAAATGCCTTCGAGCTCTGAACAAGTAAATATATATCGCAATGTGGAATGAATAAAGCGAATGAATTAGCAGAACCCAACCGGTTTTTTTTTGATTTGACGATATACTTATGTATGTAAATAGTTGCTATGGAAAAAATAAACCTGACCCTGTTAACTAACTAACAGCAGATCTCTACATTCGCCGTAGATCCCATCGGAAGCTATGCGTAATGAATAACGCCCTAGATATTCAGCCAGTAGTTCAGAATCACCTTTCTGATAGTCAGTTTAGATTTGGGTATTAAATGTCTTGTTTGTCCTGTGTGATTAACGTATGAACTCACTTCCTACACAAAGTACAAAACGCTTCAGCTAATCCAAGTTACGTTTTAATATCATTAATTGTTTATATAAATTAACTTATAAATTTGAAGAGTTCATTGTTAATGTCCATTTAAATTCTTTCATTGAATGGACTTGAAAGCTTGGCTCTAACTCTCATTAGGCGAGCGTATTTCAGCCCACTTAAATTGTATAATAAAATATTCTGGAACTTTAGACAACCTTTCTAGAAAAGTCCCGAACTCGTGGCTAAGAACTTATTAGCCAGTCCAATAAATGTGATTAATAAATCAGAGATATTTTAACACTAAAAAGGAAACGACATCACAGTAAGCTTAATAGATGGATCAAGAGATAGTAAGGAACGGTGCATTAAAACATCAATGTTTAAAGAAATGAAAATTTTATCAGTAGAACATTCAGTTCAAATGATTCAACTGAAATAGTATGACATGATTTAAATTCAGATTGCAGAGAGAATAAGAGATTACGATCATTTAAAATGTATCAACTAGTAATCCACTATATTCTTAGCAGACAAAGAAAAGCTCAGCATTTGAATATTGAAACTGTCTATAAATATACGTCGAAGTTAATCTGACTGGGCGGTTAGAGGAGAAATTTTCGCTATTGGAATGAAATTATTATTACTTAGTAAAAACCTGTCAATTACTACAAGCTTGCCTGTATATTCAGGTACATATAAACATTTAAGGATACGTAGTATTTCCATTACACTATTTGCAAATATGAATTTTTCACGACATAAATATGTTGCTTACCATACTTTTCACGAGTAGGAAAATATGGGGCACATTTCTAAAATTATAAGGTCTAGAATAATCGCTATAGTTTTCCTGTAATTTTCTGGTCAGATATTATCAATCGTGTTTTTTCATGACTTTTGAGTATATTCGGAAATAAGGGGTGAAGTGTGCTTTATTTGCGGATATTTTCAAAAGTAGTTTCTTAAATACGACATTTGAAATTCTTAAAACAATATTGTTGTATTCCTCATAACAAGTCCTTTCAAATGATACCCCATGTGATATATAAAATTAAAGAGAAATTTTTATTATACTTCCTTTACCATCTTCTTTAACTTTTAATAAGCATCTTTTATTTAGGTTTTTTTTATTAACTCACATATTTGAACAATATGTGAGTTAATAAAATATATTATTTTGCCAAATTACAAGTTTCTACGTCAAATATTTTCAGAGAAAATCGGCTGTGACAGGCAGACTGACAGACGCGACGCAAGTGATCTTGTAAGTGAACCGTTTTCCAGTTTTAAATACACAAACGCCAAAATATTGAAAATTATAATTACGAAAAAACTTTAATGAAATTATGGAACGTAAAAGTCAACTTTAGTAACTATAATATAGTTTTGTTTTATTTAAAAGGAAATTACGGAAATTATCCTAAAGTGTACAGAAATTGAACAAATAAAATATAACAAAACGAATTCATTTTACACTTAAAAGGAAATTATTGAATTTTAATTGTAGATCTTTTAATACGATTTTCTCAAAAAGGCCAATAATTTTACGAAACAAATAATATGTTTTATTTATACTCGATGCAGAAAAATTACCATTTACACAATAGTTCAACTAAACAATTCGTTAACCTAACCCTTATTGGTTAACTGGTATATCACTTTTTTGCATTCTCCTCGAAAATATAAGACAAATATAATCAATATTACTTTTCGATGGGAGCCTTTATTATGAAAAAATAATTAATTTTTCAAGAGAAAAATATTTTATTTTTCAACATTCTATCAATCATAATTAATTTTAAACGTTTCACAATTATGAACAGAATGTCCATAAAAAATCTAAGAAAATGATTTACCAGTATAACTGATATTTCTCTAAATTCGAATTCCAATAAAGGGTTATTTCGTGTCGCTTCGATGGTGCTGGGCAGCGCCAGTTAAATTGCAGTATTACTGAACGACATATAATATTGGATTATCGTTGAATCTCAAGGATAGTGTGGATTACAACAAAAGTTTTTGATTATAATAATATTTTTGTTGCAACAAAATCGGTTTGTATGTATGTACAAATATTATAAAATTAGTATGCAGAAAGGTTTGATCGACATTCTTCAAACCAGAACACATTCTCAAAATTTCGAAAAAGCTGAACGACGTGATGATGGTTGTCTGTGTCTCGATATCAGCTTCCAACATTGGAATTTGGTGATATGTCCAGTTTCATTTATCGGTACCAAAAACAGATTTACAATTCAATTGGTAAGTGAAGATTTGATTCTTCATATAGGATAAAGGTCAGGCCAGGTAATTGCTTTAAACCTTCAGTAGTGTCCACAAGTTTGCAAATAGCCATTTTTAGGTACGGCGTAATAGTAATGATCATGGGTTTTTATTTGGACTGCTTCACTGGATTATATTCCTGAATTCTTCCTTTACTTCGTCATAATAATGTGGTGGTATATATATGATGATTCTGGGTTAATTTTTTTGTGTAGAACGAGTAGTACCGTCGTATTTTGATAAAACATTCTAACATGAACATCGATGTTTCTAACCGTTGGTATGTCGGTTGAGCGTAGCTGTGCTTTCACAGCAAGTCTTCTGAATTATCGATTAGACGTTGGTTTTTCAGGTCAACGATAAGCTGGTATTTTTTTTTTAAATCAGCAATTTGTATGATTGGTGAAGATTGAAGTCAAGATGTAGTGTGTTTTCTCCGCAAATAGGTATCGCCGTGTTATTGATAGCATGAAACGGTAGAGGTTGGGTTATTGATCTTTTGTTCCGTAATAGGGCGGATATGTTAGCGTGCGTATCTGTCAGGAAAATGAGTTTTGTTTTTCTGTCTGTGACGAATTTCTGATGACGCTGGATTCCGTTATATTCAATGTTTTGCTTAATTTAACGTTTCCCGTTTTTTGTGTGAGTGTGGCGTGGTTTATTTTCTTGAGCCAGCTCAATTTTTTTCCGATAATAGCAATACGGTTGATTTGTTGGAGTTTGTGACCTCGACGATTATCAGTAGCGACAACTGGCGAGATGGTGATCAATACCGTGTAAGTTTCGGTAATAGATTACAACCATATTACGAAATTGACTTGAGTTTTGCATTAAGTGAGAGCTTTTGTATCTCATTCAGCAGGAACTTGTTATCAATAGCGGTTGATGCGGAAGGACGTGTGGCTGAGTAAACGAAGATATAACTGAAACTTCTTGTGTCTGCTCGAGCATGTTATTAGCGTAAGATAGTTTAATGCCCGAGCATTCTGTAGCGTGAGATCGTTAAGATGTTGACGATGGGCACGCTATCGACGTGGATTCGTATCTGATTCAGCGTACGACAGAAAGCGTAGTATTTTTCTATAAGAATTGTAGAGGTGCATCATCATCGTACCAAGAAAGTGACTGGGATAGTGGTCGTCTAATTCTGTTTCAAATAATAGTTTTTGGAACTGTCATCCCTCTACTAAAATAAGACAGTTATTGATAAGAATGTACACACGTACATTGTTTTTGACCTTCTCGACTCGACACTAATTTGTTCGACGATCTGCTTCTCTAGAGGGGCGATGGCTATTAGATCCAGTTGTTTCAATTATTCTTTATATCGACGGTAGCTAACTGAAATAGTCGGATTAGAGGCATGGACTCTCTCTCGAAAAAAACGAAAAATCCTTATGGTCAACGCGACTTACTGCGATGTTGATTCCTTCAATTCCAGGTCGTCTTTGGGTCGTTAAACAGAAATTATATATCTTGATATTATTATTTTTCTCTTTCTATCCGTTTGGTTATCTAACTGAGATTTTTCCATTGAACGATTTTCTTGAACTAAGTTACCATTGAGAAGATGGAGTTTGGTAGAATAAAATGTTTTAATGAGTAAGATTGGGATAAATTTATTTGCCAAATGTGCCTAATTATAATTGCTTAATGAAATGAGAATATTCAAATGGAGATATAAAATAGTAAACGTTGGTATATTGTAAGCACACCGAAGCCTCGTTAGTCTATAAATATAGTCCGAACTGCGCCGCGCTGTGTTTTTATGCTTTCATGTATACTGTCTAGCGAGAGCTGCGAATATGGGATAACGTACCGATTGAGGTCTATTGCATGGAGACCGACGACGCAGAAAGCGTATTGGCATGTAAATATGCTATTGTTTTTAGTACATTTTTGTTCAAAATTTCATTAATTTATCATTGCTATGATATGTAGGTACAGCTACATTTATGACACGTGTATGAATTCATACAAACACACACACATGTGTGTGTGTGTGTATGTTATGTATTTTAGTGTTCAATTGTGCTGTAAACTACAGGTCACTTTGAAATATAGTGGAAATTGTATGACTATATTTAAAGGACTTCTACAATATGTGTATAGTAATATGCTCTATCAAAATTATTATGCGTATACAGCAACACTATATTTACACCATTTTAAATATTGTGTTTTAAGAATAATTCAATATTTTTTAGGTAATCGTCACAATGTCAAGTACAAAATATATCGCTCATTCGTTTTGCATATAATATTTACTTTATACAGATTTAATACCACAATAGGAAAATTAATTTACCCAAAAGAACAATGAGTAATTACTTCTAGAATTTGTTGGGATCGACTAGAAGCGCAAGGTCACTTTTCAACGTTCAAATTATTAACCTATGTCGCTCATCGCTTTTAACGCCTTTTCTAAAACTACCTTTTGTATAACTATATATACACCTTTTGTATAACTATATAAACATTTAATTTTAATATATGTTTACGTTATAACTTTCGGCATCATCTTGTTTGGTCGCCATGTAGAATAATTTTTAAGTGTCGTGAGTAATGAACAATGCTAAAAGAAACAATTAAAATTAATTGAATAACATGTAGAATCACATTTCCAATTAGATACATATTTAAAAACCTATAAATGGAATGATGTTCCAAAAGATTGTAAGCAATATAAACATTCGAATGATGTTTGGAGATATTTTAAGCAACATAAGCATTTGAAAGATATTTAAAAAAATTGTAAATAAACTTAAATCGAATAATACTTAAAAGGCCGAGAGCGATATAAGAATTTAAATGACTTTTCGAGAGATGTTAAGCAACATCCACATTCGAACGATGTTTTGAACGATCCAGAGCAATATAAAAACTACAAAAGCGTGCATACAAATTTATAAGATATGTATTATATACTTAAGTATAAGCATTATATATAAGCATTTTTACAATACTAAATTGGGCTATACACATCTGTACAAGATTTAAATCGTACATAAACAACATAATTAAGGCCACAAGAATATTGGTAACAATTAAACCGTTTACGATAATAACTTAAACAATAATTAAAACTCTGACATTTTTTTAAATTCCTAGGTAAAGCCTGCCGTCACCGCGTTTTAGTCGCCGTGATGTGTTGAGTTGATCACAAGGCATAGGCCCTTTAACGATGCGGCGCACCGCGGGGACCCGGGTTGGATTCCCGGCCGTTCGTCGAACGGGGCTGGTGTTATGGTCGGCTGTAAGAGATTACTCTCGTAGCAATAAGTCCGCCATATGTATCAATTAGATATATTAAAGTGGATAGATAAAGCCGGGGTGGGGAGAAAATCTATGTAGTACACTGTGGGATGGTACCGAAAGTGAGATTGCTACAGCGCTACTGCACACTAGTCACTTAATTCACTATGCAATCTATATATTATTGAAACTGTTACTAGCCTGCTATTTTGTTTATTGTTTGTCCTGTGCACAATTTTTGGCACTTACGCCGTCAGCAACTCCTAAAAACATACCGAACACATCTTATTACGTGGTAATATTTGTAAACCGTAAACACTTGGTCAAATCGTATATGTAATCTTAGTTTTACGTTAATTTGTAGTTAAACAATAATATCTACTACTGATCCGTGTGGCTATATAACGAAAATAGCTAATTTACTCGTAAATTGCGTATAATTAGTCCGTTTAAATTGGAGAATGAGGGCGAGGTTTGATACTGATCAGGTTCAAATACAAAATAATTGGAAATTTAAGAACTACATCTCTTATATCCTTCAATATTTTTATCCCGATCACAAATTTCTCAAAACCGGCAGGTAAAAATCCGCCACGATAATATTATCCAAGACGGTAATATTACGTAAACACCTGTTAATATTTTTACATAATATGTGCCATAGACAAATGTGTCGTTTTAAATAAGTAGCCATTAAACATAAAATAAATAACAAAGTTGCTCTACGGCCAGACATTAGTAAAAATATTCCAATAACTAATTTTAAATATATGTATGATTATGATGATACTGATTCATCTATAGACGACTAGATAAGATTATGCTTATTGTTTTTACTGTCACAGACTAAAATAACTAGATCTTAATATTCAATTTCCTTTCAAATGTACGACTTAATAATTAAGCAAAAGTATTAAAATTTTTACGTTATAAAGTTTTACCTAGATTGTTACTTACGTCAAAATGATTGAAGTCCATGAAAATTAGTCAACGGGGGTGTTTCAGGGCGAAAGCAGGTACATAAGTGGGTATGTATGCATCGTACCCTTTCAAAGGCTTATCAAAATGGAACAGAGTGTCTGATTGCCTTCGAACTTATGTTGCTTCGCGATGCTTGGCGACCCACCAAGCATAATGAAGCATAACGGAGCTCTGAACTTATTTCACTTCATTATGATGACGTCTAGGTTAACGATATAATAATAAGGTTAACAATATCCTGAATTATATATATATATATATATATATATATATATATATATATATATATATATATATATATATATATATATATTTAACTTGCTGTCACTTATTTTAGTCAGAGTGTAAAAACTATACGCATAATGTTATCCGATCAGACTATAGACGAATCAGTATATACAATCAAAATTAATTAATAAAAAACAGTTATTGGAATGTTTTTATAATGATTGGCCATCGAGCAACTTTGTTAGCTGGTAAGCAAGTTTCAACTTTATAAACATAAACTGTTGTTAATATATGTGATTTAGAGTAATCAATTCTTGTTACTTAAGTTCATCTTTAAATGATTAAATAGCTAAAACCGAGGACCTAATATATCATTTATCAGAGATAGCTTTTCATTTAACGGAACATCGCAGAACTAACGACACCGTCATTAATAACACAAATTATGGAAATATCACTATATATTTCAATAATTTTTTCAACTTGATTAATTCACTATTAATTTTAAATAATTAATAAGGAGGAAGGTGTTAATATATTTGAAGACTTGAAGACTATCAAACAAAACATTTGGAAGATATTGCACTTTAGTAGAATCGTAATCTATAATTTAAACCCTACTTAGATTCTTCTTTCATAATACTTTATTTTATAATATTGCAAGAGATAAAGAAAATATTTAATTTGTGTTAGTCGATTAATTTAAATAAAACGTATCACAGCATATTTATCATAAGCTAATCGGAATTGTTTACTAAAATAAGTCACGACTCGCCTTATGTGATTACGTTAAAAGTTAAAATTATAAAAAAATTATTCTTTAAAAAACACCATTTGCACTCTTTGACCTACTGCTTCGCCCATATGAAAACGGAAAAAAATGGAAGTGTAATTTACAGACAAATTTCTACTCAAAATATTAGGTCTTAGCAATGGTAATGCCCCAGTGATTGGATACATACTGATACAGATATTTTTTTAATTACAAAAAAAGTAAATTCTGTTCCGGGATAAAAGTTTACGCCATCGCAATGCTGTACAAATATTCACTTTTATAATATTAGTTAGGGTTATATAAAGGTAGTAATTTGACACGAACATAACAATCTTTTGTCGATAGATCGAATCAAAGTTGAATTAGGTAAACCCAAATTCATGCAGTTAATCACGTGCCCTTATAAATATTGTAATAGTCCGGCACGTTAACAACAATAACACGTTATTCCACTTGAGAGCGGCGGCGCGTTACCGCGGATCGATTTGTCATTACGCACACAGATTAGTCACGCAAATGGGGAAACGTGACATTATCGTTAGAGAACTGTGTCGCTTCGGGACTTACGAGATAGTGCGACTAGCGATGCACTGGCCACCGAAAAAGGAAACAGCGAATTTCAGTGAGGATTCATGGCAAATGTAACGCCTGAATTTTAATACGAATTTTTGTAAATCTGTATACCTCATCGTAATATAAAACTATGAAATTATTTGCTATGTTGAATTACTACATTGTAAGAATTAGCCCTACATAAATTTTTACTTTTACATATATACTCACATAAATTTGGTAATTATATTTTCATTTTAGTAAAGAAAAAAGCGGGAAAACCAATTAAAAGTTAGCGAGGCAATTTAGTATAAATGAAGTTGTTATACAATGTTGATAAATCACCGTTTTGATCAACCTATTATTGGAACAAGGGTTTGTGTATTTAAAATGAGGTTATTTAATATATATATATATATATATATATATATATATATATATATATATATATATATATATGTATATATATATAAATATATGTATATATATATATATATATATATATATACCTAAATAATAATTTTGAAAAATTCAGGGTATCTACAAAAAGTGTAAAAAAATAGGTAAGTCTACAAAAACATATTAAATTGTAGAGGATATATCCATTCGAATTATGTACTGTCTCTACCTTTCAGGCATGATTGTGTAAAAAACATCCAAATGAAAGAAGCAAAAAATATTAGGACAAAAGATTTACATTTAATTTTCCTAAAACATGTACATTACTTAACATTTCTTTAGAAATTATTTTTTCTAATAATTATAATTAAACGTTGGCCATTTATTGTTTTAAATAGTTAAGATTTCAAAACATATTTCTGCCTCGAATATATTTTTCAGAGCAAGCGCAGTCTCAGGTCAAAGTTAATTTTAATATAACTTGTAAAATCAAAGTTTACTCGAATAAAAACCAAACTACCATTTCGTAACGTTTAGTCACCAGAACTTATAACTTTTATTCTATTTCTATTAACTGCTAAAAACTTACCGTTATACTACGATGAACCCATCGGACATTAACACTTTTATTAAGTTCTAAGATTTAAAACGTCTTAACTAATCGCGGTGAACATCTGTTTCAACATAGTCAGCGATAGTCTAATACGTTTTAGCTTTAAATTGAAGCGGTGCGATCGTCGTCTCTATAATCGAAATGCAGTAGCTATCGTGCAATAATGTTTACTCAGGGCGTCAATCGGATATGTGGTCACATTGGCCATTCGTGCACCTCCAGGGACAGCGCTCTTCTCTCGCTTCGCTAATATTAACCTCATCGTATTTGTGTATTCAAACATTAAAATGTTTAATGCTGCTTGTAATTTGAATTTTTATTAAGAAACTAATATTTATTCATAGATTTCCTGTAATACCAATAGTACAGTTTTCCATAGAAGGGCTAATAATTATACTGTATTTAAGTTTTACAAATTATTTACCGAAAATAAAGTGGTATAATTTAATTTTTGGAATTTTACGCAATTGTCTGTTTTCTTACACTTAGATAATTAATTATTTTACTCAAAAATAAAATAAAAACCGTTATTGTTATCCATTGTCTTATTGTCTATTAATAAACACTATTGTAGTGAAGAGAAAATGATAAAATAACGTAATTAGATACAATTACACCTTGCAATGGCTGTAACTTAGCTAGGTAATATGCGGCGAAAAAATAACGAAAAGTGGAAAAATAAAAAATAATGGAAAGTGAAACAATTTTAAAAATATGACCATATCATATAATTTTTATGATAAAAACAAGTAAAATTTAAACCTGCAAATTTAGTCTGCATTTACTAAAAGCACAATTGGCCATCCTCCGTAGTGCTATATCCGAAAGCAATCGGACATCCTCCGTAGGTCTTACGAATTTGACCAATACGGTATCGCTAATTTACTATAGGATAATTTGTAAAGAAAGGTAATTAATTTTTATATAGACGATTTGTTAATTTTTCATTTATAATAATGTACTTTTAATGTTCTGAGAACTTCATCATTGTGTTTCTAAATTGATTATTTTATTACCAATTTCAGTATTTACAAACTCCTCCCTGTATTTTCTAGTAAGAGAAAAGCATGCAGTTTGATTCTCATTTTTATTATTCCGTATCTCAGAATGAAAGGAAACTGTATATTTTTCTGTCATTCTGTCTACTTTTTCGTTGAGAAAAAACAGAAGTGTGAAGTTGTAATTAATATCAAATACTTAGTTCCGTAGACGTACAAAATCTAAAAATTCAAGCTTCCAACTAAAACATTAGAGAGATACGGCCTTTCAAATGTCACATAAGTCGATGCTGACTGATTCATAAAAACTACTGTAAGGGTACTTTCCGTTGGCCTACAGTCTTCAAATTTGGTGCGAGAAATGAAATATTAACATTTGAGTCTTTTCGAGTTCTTTAGGTTATTTTAGGTAACTTGCATCAAACATTTTAAAAGATATAGACAAACTAGGAATTTACTTAGTACGTGACTGAACACGTACTTGCTCGGTTTTATTTCAAGTATAACATAGGACACTTAGCTGAAATGTATTTTTTCAGGAATTAATTTATTTAACCTAAAACAAAATACATCATTGGAACTCATTACTTAAAAATACATCATCTGGCCCCCTTATAGAGAAAATATAGTGATATATGGTACTTATAAACGTTTATTATGAATTAATGAATACCTTCATTTTTTCAGGTTGATTGATGCAAAAGAAACATAATGAAAATAACCAGGGGCAGTGTAAAGGTCACAAATTGACGCGACCACTTCATTTTGACAAAAAGTTTACGTAGACGCAAAACTATGGCAACTCACAACACAGTACGTGTTCCCATAAGGCAGTATTCCTTCATCGTATTTTTCTTGGTAAGTGATTTGATTATTAAAAGTATATTTTACATATATAAAATCAATACACAAGTTTCACGACTATACCTTTCTAAGAAACATTAAGCTGCACTAAAAACAAATATTTCTAACAATGAGAATGACTGACTTAATGTTTATTTTATATAATAATATTTCGTCGTGCTATGTTTTTGAATACAAAAATAAAATACAAAACATACACCTACTAAAACGAGTATTTCACATTTTCTTTTTTAATTAGGAGAATTTATCAAAATAAATTTCGGCAGAGTAATATTTCATATTAAAATCTGATAGGCGAATAATACTGTAGTAACTTTAGATATTTTATATTTAAAAATATTATATCACGTAATATCCATTTACGCAAATTACATGCCATATTCTCTGTAAAAAACAATTGTTTTACAAGTTATTATTGACTTTATATATTATAAGTAATATTATTTTTATATTTTTACTACCCTGTAGTATATTATTATTGTTATACTACATAAACAAATTAGGGTCGAAAGAACACGGTTTTTGTAAACGTATATTTTTAGTAATTTACTTAAGAAAATTAGAAAATGCCTCATTTTTACATTGTACAGTTGATAGCTTTAAGTTATTTGCCGACGACTTTGTAATACGACATACGCTTTCTGACATTTTGACATTTAATTTTTATTATTATATTAGAGGTGATTATGCATTTGCGATTTTGAATCTGTGTATTATTCAATAATTAAAATATGATATTTAACAGAAATAGAAACGAAAGATATAAGAGACAAAAAATAAATTGTACTCCTGTATTCACTGTGGAACGAAGTACAGTTTTTGCGTACAATCCGATTTGCCGTGGCTGTCCCAATAACATTATTGCGATTAAACCTGGAACATTATTTATAGTACGCTTATGATTGCTTAAAGCCGCTTAGGTTATTTCTGGGATCGAATCCGGAATATAACATATCTCTCTGAGACAAAATCTCGGCGAGTCCTCACTCATTCACGTATCAAATGACCTGATGGGGATTTATTTTTTCGTTTTGCGAAATCAACTAAAGATTCTTCTTCCATTTAAATATTTCTTTAACTCGCTTAAACTGGAATAGACCTTTATTGCCACTCACACTGTTTCAATGAATTCTATAACGATGTGATATAAATAGACGAGAAATAATCACATTCCTTTATCTTCCATAATTTGATACGTCCAAAGTCATAATGTCGAATCCTGTATAAGTATATGTAATATTTCAAGTATATATACAATGAAAGTTATTAAAATTAATTAATTTAAGTACATTATTGGTAACCGTCGAGGTTTAATACGCAATAAAGTTTTTTAAGCCTCTTACATATTTACCTATTATTAATACTAATTACAAGTAATCTTATCTTATAAATTTCCGCAACCTTCCCACTCTCGGCGCTGTTTATGATTTATACTCTTATAAGCTTTATTAAAGCTCTAACAACGTACGAGGTACAAGAAGCGAGATATTTGTGAAAAACCGATTTTAGTGACCTTTGACCTTTGATATCTTGACTAGCGAACGTAATATATTATGAAATTTTGTCCATATTTAGTATGTCAAAACAAAGGTTTCTGAAACTTTTCAGCTTTCATCCTATCATTATGAGATTCAACCTTTATTTCACCTTAATTAACTAAACTATCATTAAAATAACTGCACAAAATAAGTTTTAATTCTAGCTTTCTAAAGCTATAATTGAGGGTAGTTTAATCATGATCAGTCCATAGTTAACCTTTTTCTCCACGGTGAAGAACTTTGGATATGCTTTTGAAAATTTAAATTTATTAATTTTCCGTTTATCAGGCCATTCCATCTTTTATTCTTTATATTTTAAAGCAAATTAATTTCTATAATGAATAATTCTCCATGTGTTCGCTTAGCATAAACGGTTACCTTGAAAATGAATAAAGTTTTTATATACTCGTGGAACCAATAGGCAAATATGGCACGACATTAATTTGCAAATAAAGCTTTTAAAACTGGAAGGGCAGAACAAAAATAAAATTTAAAAAAAAACTCTACATCTGAAATAACTATTCAGAAATATATATATATATATATATATATATATATATATATATATATATATATATGTGTGTGTTTGTGTGTGTGTGTATATTTATATAATTTATATTGACAGTTTTTGGACCTATTGTTGAAGTAATTAAGAAAAGAGCTATTATAAAGTCATTATTTAAACAAATGGCTTTTTTAAACTATATAATGTAGATCAATAGTCTGAATTATTTTCTATTAGAATATACCTCAAAGAATATTTTGTATTTTTTGTTAAAAATAAACATTAAAAATAAGAATTTATATTCTACCTGTATATTTTTACACGATTTTCTTAAAGTAATAATCTCAAAAACCCATGCTGTTGCTATTCGCAACTACTTAAACAATATGAAAAAAAGTGATGCAATACATAAAACAAAATAAACACGAACGTTGCGCCTGTTAGTATTCCAATAGTATCTCTAGTACCTACTCGTACTTGCGTAGAAGCGTCAGTGCAGCGTAGAGAATAAAATTGTAACAAATTACAAATAAATGTGGAAGGTTTGCGATGTCCATAATTGTAAAAATCTACTCTATATTAGTCACAGACAAACAATATTTCTGATTGCAATCAAACTAGAGTTTTTATTTTCAAATTCATATATATATATATATGTATATATATATATATATATATATATATATATATATATATATATATATATATATATATATATATATGAATTTGAAAACCCAAACCTGTGACCGTATACAGTTTTTTACATTTAATTACATTGAATTAAAAATTGAATGATTCAATCAAAAACTCAAATAAACAGAAGAAGGGAGAAAGCATAATTGTAACTTAGGCCGAAAAGGGAAAATATTTTTCGATGTTTTCATATTTGACCACAATAATTGTAGTACATAAGTTTATATAAAAATGGCTTGGAAAACATCGTCACAATCGCACTTTTTTTTAATTGTTTTAAGAATGGTTCAAGGTTAAAATCCAAAACGTGTACAGACTTTTCATCATATAACCTTGTAACTAAAAAAAATTTCCAAATTTTCTCTCGGGAACCATTTCATTATGCTTATCGCGCGATACTTTTATTGAATTATTTAAAGTATAAACTGTAACTTTTAATTTATAAAAAAAGAGAAAACAGTCTTTCCTATTTCTTTCTCTCTTTTCTTTTAATTTGTTTTAACTGCTTTACTTTCAATTTCTTTTTCTGTTGAATTAAGTTCCTAATAAGTCCATATTATTCCGGGCAGTTTTTCATCCTACACGTGTAACACGTGTACATGTTTCATTAAATTTTAAAAAGAACGTCAAGTTACGCTTATTCAAGTTCCATATAATTATTGAATTTAAATTAATTAAAAAATATTATTGCATTTGAATAAATATTTGCAATTTTCAATAGCTACCAACGAAAATAAAACAAGCATGACTTAAAATGTTATTAAAATTAAATAAATTAAGACCTTTTCCATATACAGACTCAGTAAATGCACACTTCGAATTAAAATGTCGGTATTAAAAACTTAATAGGTTCCGAATATTATCCCGTTAACAATTCTATCACATGATTATAACCTAATATTAGGGCATGGTTAGTGCTATAATTCAATAGGGTTATTGATTATTCTGCTACGTTAAGATGTTAGATACTATAAAATCTACCATGCCGGCAAGTGAAAGTATGCTTCAATTTTTTTTAATTAATGTAATTGTATAACAAAACTCTGGTCGAGGTTGATTAGATTACTCGATGTTTGTTTAGGTACGAAGCGATTAAACTTTGTCTATTCGGCATATTGCTTTTTGTTTAAAAACGGACAGAATCCCAAATTTCTAATCAACTTAATTATTTCCTGACTAGGTAGATTATTTGGGCTTCAAATTTTCTACCCAATTAATATTTAAATCGCTTATGTTGATTTAAAAATTGTGTGAACTAAAATTCGCCAAAAATATTAAATGTGTAGTGGAAAATTGGATATTTCAGTATCGACGTATTAATTTGAAAATGTATGTTCAAATGAAAGGTTTCAATTTAAAAATATAATACTCTTAAATCACGGAAGCATATTTTTATAATACTGAGAAATATACTTGTTACTATTTTTCGCCTGTATTATCAGACCAAGATACACCTTCATTTCTGTATTAGTTGTTCATAACGGTTTACGTTAGAGTAACCTTCTACGGTACTTACTTTTGATCACACATTTTTTTAAATTATGCATTTTTCAGGGTTCCTTATCTCAAAAGGAAAAAGTAACCATAGGATCACTTTGTTGTCCGTCTGTCTGTCAAGATCATTTTTCTCAGGAATGTGTGCAGGTATCAAGTTGAAATTACCGACTACACAGGTCTACAGTCCCTTAAAACTCTAAAATCAAGCTTCTAAGTCAACGCAACGAAAAACCCTTAAAAATACGGCATTTATGTTGGATATTTTGACACTTGCAGGTAAATCAAAACCTGTAGTGCACTTTCCGTTGACCTAGAATCAAGGTCTCACAGCACAAGTAAAAAAGGTTACTTTTTACTTATATAACGTAATTTTTTTTTAAATATGTCTTAATTTTTTTTTAAATAATCTGTAAAGAGTTTAATGGAAATAATATGTACGCTTAATTTTTTATAACTACCTTAATATATACCGAACCCTCGTAGTACGAGTTCCACTCGTGCTTGACAGTTTTTTTAAATCATTACATTGAAATCTCTCTATTTTGAGCTCAATAGCTCATTTCGCTCCGGACTATGGGATGTGAGGACGATGTCAATAATGTTCACATGCTTCGTGCACTTACATTGTACAACATAATATTACGAGATGCGCCCATTCTTGATAATTGCTTCTTCTCCGTAGAGCGCTTTAGAAATGGCATTATTGAGTTGCTTTATGATTTAGGACTGATCACTAGACAGAGAGAGTTTAATCATCATTTCTTGTTTACATTTTAAAACTATTTGTTCTTTTGTTACTCCCACATGTTCAACGCTTTGGGCAAATCTGTAAGTTGGGCATGGGGCTTAAAAAAATAAATAAATAACAAGAAACAGATTGGTAAATATTGACAAAGAGCAACAATCTTTTTTGTATTCCATTTTTCCTGACGTTGAAGGATTGTAATTACGTGCTGTAGAATAAAACCTTGGCCACGCTTCAAATTAAAATATTTCTACATTCAAACCATTATCAATTTCCCATCCTATTGATATTATCTCTTTTAAAGGACTTTCCATGTAAATAATATTTCTAGATATCCACAGTACCAAAGTAAAACATTTCCGTTGAAGTGTTCATTTGTACATAACTTAATTTCACTTTGCTAAAGGGGTAGTTATTTAAGACGATTCATGTAAGACTAGTACAGCACATTATGCACATTTCATATTATGACTATTTACCCCTATTTGACTGTTTTTTGAACATTTTCTGGAAATTTTCTAATTTTATGGTAATTTAGAAACGTAATTATATATATATATATATATATATATATATATATATAAATATATATATATATATATATATATATATATAATATATATATATATATATATATATATATATGTGTGTGTGTGTATGTGTATATATTATCTCAATTTTAAGCAAGTGCAAGTAAATACTAACATACATAGCTGCACCCTTGAAACGAAACAGATTCCACTAAAAAAATGAGAAATTGAGTTAATGTTATAAAACAACCTAGAAAAGCATTCTCCGTAATTCGTAAATGTCCTCTCATTCCAACTGTTCACAAAACTCGCTGTATTGTAAAACTCTTAAACGCCCTCTACACTACTTGCGAAGTTACCTCGGCAAAGTGCTCGTTGAAGTTAATCGCAGTCTGAAGAACATGACTACACACTCCTGTAACCTAGCGAGGAGCTCAATCGCCGTGAGTCCCCCGTACGCTAAGTCCTTTGACTCTGGCCTAGCGAAGTCCTTTGACTCTAAGTCCTTTGACTCTGGCCTAGCGAAGTCCTTTGACTCTGGCGGAAAAAACCGATAGCGATCGGAAATCGCCCGAGGCGAGGCGAGGTTGCACAAAGCGAATACCTCTCGAATGTCGATCGAAGTACCTCTCTACACTTTTCTCGAAAGCCCGAATCGAAGTACCGAAATCGAAGCACCTCTGTACACTATTCTCTTCGCCTAACTTCGATCAATTGCGCGAGTAGTGTAGTGCATGTTTTAAACACTGTTTCCGAAAAGCTATCACTTATAATTTAAATTGAATCGCTTTCCTTTTAAAAGAGAGAAATGCCTGATAAAGCAAATTTATAAATTTCTTTTGGAATTTAAATGTTTTTTTTATATTATCATACTTTAATATCAAAAGAGAATCTTAGTGACATTAATTACAATCAGCGCTTATTAATTTGTTATAATTAAGAATTTATTAAGTGTCCCGCTTATCGAATTGAGGGTGATGCGTTTAATTATGTAAAAATAATTTCAGTGCAGGTATTTTCATGGAAATTTTTTTAACGTTGCGAGAAAATATATAACACTAACAAAATAAAGAAAATGAACGTTTTGTTACTAATAACTGCTTGTAATGTATCAAACGTTACATTTAAAAGAGAGCAAGAATTGTTTATAATATTTTTTGCGCAATATTTTTAAAATTTTTAATTTAGGAGCATTTAATATCAGACACAACAATTTTTGAAATTTTCTGAATTATCTCCAAAAGAATTGTCATTGATTTTCATCCATATTTTTGATTGTTTTAGCGGAAAAGTTTTGAGAAAAAGTAGCTAGTAAAGGTTGTTATTTTTTACTCTGCTTTATGTGTAAAATATTAATATGCTTAACTATTATATAACGGATGCTATAATTCCATTTATGACTGATATATTTGAAACTTTGCTAACAATTGATGTTGTGAAAACATTACCTTTCCGGATGAGTATAATTTTTCTATGATTAAAATAGAATTGTTATCTAACCCTTAAGATTTCCATACTACCAATTTATTAGTCTTTGATCTTTCTGGCTTAGTTATGCAGTTTTTATAAATTCATCAGCTTTGTCTGATATTTCAACGGACCAAATAGTTTACAGATGTACATATTTACTTATTTGACCGTTATGCTTTACAATGATTGACACCCAATTAAAAGTCTCAAGATACAACTATTAGAAATCAAAAGCTTTTTATACCTGGTTTATCATATTTACAAAAAAAACTAACTTTGAACGACATAGTCCTTTCCAACTCTACAGCTTTCAAAAACCTCAGCCTATTGATTGCAAGAATCACAATCGCCAGCCAATTGAGATTTTGTTTTCAAACTAATTCTTGATTCAGTTGACAGATAAATGATTTAATACAACGTTCAGTATTTATCAAACTATTTTGTACATTTTATACTTAGAGCCGACATTTGTTAAACTATTTTTTGCCTTTGCTAGATTATAAATATACAACTTATATGGCTTATATTAAAGATTTCTTACAGAAATTAGAATTAATTTCAAAAGTGACCGGAATTTTTGGCTCTGAAATTTATATTTCATATTTTAACCATTTATTTGTATTAATCCCGATTTTTTTTGAAGATATTTTGAATCAATATCTTACTAAGATAAATCAATGAAATGAATCACGAAAATCATGTAAAAAAATACGTTGACATGGGAAATAAATCTCATAGGAACTAAAGTGTCTATATATATAGTCATTTCACTGATAAAGTTAAGACGTCAACTCTTATTGAAGGATGTACTGAAAATATTTACCTTTCCGAAGACGATCAATTCATTCAATTCATCGTTCAATTCATCCTTAAGATTTCTGTATTACTTATTTTATCAAATATTTGAGCGTATCGGTTCTGCTTTGTTATCCAGTTTTCGGAAATTCAGTGTCTACTTAAGCCACCTTACATTAATATTTTTTGAAGATTTTCTGGAAATGTTCCAAATTTTTTTAAAAACTAAATTAGAAATAGAATTTATACAGTGTCTCAAATTCAAGCTCAAACCATCCAAAAATCTATCTATACAGTGTATGCAAGTTGTGTGTGCCACTTATCATAACAACTGTCTTTATTTGATCATTGAAATTCGCCTTACAATGACTGAATTAAAATTTCTTTTCTTATTTAACTTTATTTTGAATTCGCATTTACACCGTTTTAAATATTAATATAAAATAAAAGGTAGTAATTTAGTTTTGAAACTACAAGAATCTTATTTCTGTATATTTTTTATTCACCAATTATGATTAATTGACTCGCTATCGATTAATCTAAAAATAATATTTATTCCAATTGTTAGTATTATCAAAGAAACATATATTACTTGCTATATACATAAACACTATAATGTTACTAGTGGAAATAAATAAAAAGGGCTTTGTATTAAACATTTTTATTTCTTACTTTCGAAACATTCCCTATAAAAAATAATAATGAAACCCAGATAATCATCATTAAATTTTTTAGTATTCCGTATCTTAAAGGGTCAAACGAAATCTCAAAAAAATACACCAAATTGTGCAGAAAGTAGACTCCCCCTTATTTTCGATACTAATAAACTGAAAGAATGCTTATAGTTGAAGCGTGCTTCTGTAAAAAAATGTAATTTTCTCGTTGAAATTGCAACTTTTACAATGTTCAAACAAATCCTTAACAATTTCTACTCAGTTTGATACACTAAATCAACTGTATAAATAATAGACATGTTTTTTGTTACATACTGCATGTATTCTTTCTTCCATTTTCTCTATCATAAAAATTAATATTTAACCACATTTAATTTTAATCACATTTCGTTCACTAGTGTGACCGTATCACATTTCGTACACTAGTGTATACATATGGTTGAACGGAAAAGATTGATCTTGTATCAATTAATTCATCTAATATACTTATATTGGAGACAAATAATTTAAAAACAAATAAATAAAGAGAATACTGCATTATTTAAAATGTAACATGCATTTAATGGCAAATAGGTATTTAAGTAGCAAAAACGAGGAAACTAAATGGAATTTAGTTCTTTGAAAAATGTTATTTCCAACTTCCTCAATTTTGTACCATCACCATGTGGTAGAAAAAACACTCTAAGCTTTAACGTCTATGACCGTAGAATGATTGTGTTGAAAAAAAATCAATCGAGTGCGTGTCGGAATGTGCGAATTCCATAGTTGGTTATATCTCTTGAAATTGCTGATTAAAGTTTCTTTCTTTCTTTCTTTGATTATATAGCGATCGTTCTTGATTAAAGTTAACTCATATAATTTTATCTAAAAGTTCTAAAAAAGTATTATTTCTTTTATTAGAGACATGTTAGGGAGAGGTTATTAGAAAAATGTAACGTGCAACGTCACTTGTCAAAGTGAAGGTGAACGTTGATTTAAAAGTAAAATTAAAATTTAAAAGTAAATATTTTACAATCGAGGCTAAACTATATCAATAAAAATAAAAATAAAAATTTCTAGAAAAATATTGTAGACTTTTGCCTTGTAAAAATAAAATATGTACAACGCCAATATTGGTTTCCCCTTAGGACGGCAAAGTTTACTTGCAGGTGTCAAACTCTTGATATGCAACTAGTACATAATTGCAAGAGAGTCAAATTCTCTTGATATGCAACTAGTACATAATTGCAAGAGAGTCAAATTCTCTTGATATGCAACTAGTACATAATTGCAGGAGAGTCAAACTCTCTTGATATGCAACTAGTACATAATTGCAGGAGAGTCAAACTCTCTTGATATGCAACTAGTACATAATTGCATTATACATTGATATATTGTATTACTACATTTTTAACGTTCATATGAATTATGCTATTTTTGGGGTTAAAAGTAGTTTAAAGGCTTTGGGATAATTTCGAAAACGGCGTTATCCCGGAAATTAAAAATTCTTATCACATTATTTTTTGTGTTAGTAACATTCATCTAGATGCCGACTCAGTCCACTACGCCGCTTCAGTTGACGATGTCGCTGTGGATAACTGTGCGTGTGCAGTGTGACATTTACTCAAAAGGGTGTTTTTCGTGCGTGTTTGCCCCCGGATGGGATCCCCTTATGGAATAGCCCCGACATCTGTTAATCAGAATTTTGATAAGTTAAACAATTTATTGTCTGTTCAAATGTTAGACTAACGTGTTTATTACATCATTGCGTAGGTTAAAACATTTTATTCATATTTATATTATTTTTTTCCGAATTAGCCACAATGGGAATTTGTAGTCATTACGTAAGCGAAATTTCCCAATACTGATTTTCCATATAACTTTTCATTGGTTCTAAATTGTTCTCTAAAGTTTTCTTTTTAATTTGAGTAAATAAATTGATTAATTTTAAATAAAAGTCAGGTACCTGTTACTACCAATAAAATAGAATTTTAATTAAAAAAAAGGATTTCTTGTCATGTGTAAGTAAATTGTAAGCTGTTGTGGTGCCGTGCATTTTGGGACCAACACAAACATAATATAATATGAATTCTAGACTTTAAATCTGATTTAAAGATTTTAAACATTGAAAAATACGTATAATCAGTTAGGAGTATTTATCAGAAACTTGCTCATTTCAACGAACAGATAATAATCTAAAAAATCAAATGTTTAAATTTCAAAAATCTTAAGTCCCGCCAATAGTTAACAAGTAAATTTTATAAACTATTTTAATTTATAGACATTATTTTCTGATATAGTAGAACATTAGGAGTATTAACAATTAATATCCGTTTCAGAGTAACAATGCTTTGTAAATAAATAAGAAAAAAATTACTTCATACATACAGGAAAATATAAACAATGCTAATGAAGACATAAAAAACGATCAGTTGACATATGCTGGAGTCAAACAGTAGCACATCGCAACAACTACTCTTTCAAAAAAATAAAAAAATAAAAAGTAAAAGAAAAAATCAAAAGGGAAGGCCATAAAATGTTCCATACAACAAAGATGAGCGATTAGCTAAAACTATTCAAATAATGAAAAAATGTGGACTTTGCTTATCACGATAAAAAATATCATATATGGTCGTTGAATATGTAAAACATAATAAACTGAAAACCTCATTTAAAGGCTACGTCACAGGTCCAGACTGGTTTATAAATTTTTGCAAAAGACAATTTCTATTGAAAAAACCTTAAGCAATTAAATATATTAGGAAGAAAATGACAGATAATTCTGTAAAAAGCGAGTGGCTAAAAGCGTCGAAGGAATTATGGTGTCCATGAGTGGGAAATTATTAGAAAAAAAAATTGAAGACAAGAGAAAAGTAACTAAAGGAGGAAGAGATTCGGTCGTGATATTGAATCTATGTGATTGCAATTCACAAATATTCAATATCAGAACTATCAGGCATAAATAAGGTCATGAAAAAACAAGGCAGACTTAGTTAAAACGGCCACAGGAGAGTCAGATGACTCTGTAAGTTGCATTTCAGATAAGTTTTATTCCAAACTAAATGAAACTACACGATGTAGTATTATTTCTACTTTATTTACTTTCTACTTTATTAAATTAACGCCAAATATATTCAATATTTGCAATTCAGACATAATGAGTACACATAGCGACACTGATATTTTGATTATGAAATATTAATTGGATATACTGATTATCCATGATTTCGTTGAAGATGAGACGAATGTTGGCCAACATAGAGTACGCAAAGTAGCAACCGATATAGATATATTGAATGACAAATATTCAAACATTCCATTTAAAAATAAAAATACAAGGAAGAGAAAATTCATTTTTGAAAGAATTCTATGATAAATAAATAAATAAAATGGTATTTCAATAAAATATGACCCGACATAAAATTACAAAGGTCCCTTATCTGACAAAGCCCAAAAACAAGGATTAAAGCGTATTATGCAATGTATCTAATGAAAGTGAAACCAACCCCCAGGACAGTTGTGAATTGAACAACTGTGAAACTGCTAATGTAACTAACCATAATAATAAGATTAAATAAGGAGACACCAATTACAAGAACGAAGGTTATGCCTTCGGAAATAAGACAGAACTTGAAAGCGATGACAATAATGAAAATGAAAAAGCTGGCCAAGTGATTGAAAGTAATAATTAAGAAGAAAAAGAAGCGTTAATAACTCTGTACTTGTAAAGTGTCTCAAGAGGGTGAAATGGGCATACTTTATTAGATTTATTGAGAAAATTGTAAAAATGAACGAAGAGATACTTACTACATTGTAAACTTTTTTAAAAACGAAAACACATCACAGTTTAAATTTATACTTGCCAAAAATTAGATTATTATAATGCAACTAAACTACAATAGTGAAAAAAATACACATAGAAAATCATAATGCGAAAGAATATATATTGCTAAATGAAGATGACAACTTATATTTTTAAGGTTTTTTACCCGTAGTACATCTTCGTGAGTGTGTGTACATGTTATTACATATATTACCAAAAGTTCCGAACTCTGAAGGCTGAAAGAAGATGTGATTCAAAATAGTGATTTAATGATGAATTATTTCATTACCAATTTATTTGAGAATGTTAAATACAAGTATTTTTACTAAATAAAAACATTTCAAAATGGTGTTAAAACATTCAATTCTCTATAAGATGTGCAAAAATACATACTGTTACAATTTTATATTTTTAATTTTGATAGTTCCCATTAAGGCAGATTAAATTTTTTTAACATTACTTTATGAAATTGTTATCAGCATGTAGAAAAAATATAAAAGTAGTGTACAAGAGAAATGCTAGTAATTATTGTCAGTACCTGTTACGATTCATTGCTTTCTATTTGTTATCTGATAATTTACTCATGAAAGATGTAAAATGTTGAATACCTCTGAGTCGAGCGGAACAATTCCTAAATAAGTATGTAAAATTACTTTCAGTCTGATCCATGGCAAAAGTTTGATAATTTTTATAAAAGTAAATACGATTAAAAAATAAATATCAACTTGAACTTGACATAGAACAAAGACCGCTTTGAAGTATCATTCGAATTTACTCCAGTATATTTCAAGAATGTACTTATTTATTTCAAAATAAGATAAGATTTCAAATTCTTATATAAAATCCGATCTAATTGCAGGAAGATCTGGTGAAAAAAACATCGTGCAATGAAAACTGCGTGGCTTATATGTTACTCCACACTACAAATTATACGCATGCCCAGTTTAGAAGTGACTTTTTGTTTGCTTGTATATTTATCGAACAACAAACAAACTAATAGACAAATCAAATGTCTGCATTTTTGGATTCCGTAACTGAAAAGAAAAACGGATTTATCTGTCACAGCTGTTGTTTTAAAAAATGCTCGACGTAGAAACTTGAAATTTGAAAATTGAAGAATGGATTGGAGGAAAAAAAAATTCCACGTGGAGCATTATTTGATAAGGATATCAAAAATATTTTTTCCTTATTTTTAGATATTATATCTTCAGGGATATACTGAAAAAATTACAAAAATATATACCCCCTTGGCCCTATTTCCAAGACCACTTAACCTAAAATTATGAAAAACAAAGTTTTAGAAGCCTACCCAAAGATTGTAGGAAAATTATAGCGATAATTCTTGAGGTCATAATTTTTAAGACATGCACCATTATTAAGCCTATGAAAGATATAGCTGGCAATATATTTACGTTGGGAAAAACTAATCTTTGTAAATGGTTTAAAAGAAATATTATGAACCCTTAAATGTTTATAAGTGTCTCAGACAGGTGTTTTTATTTATATTATATAGCTATTCCAAGATGCCAACATTGTCGTATTATAGACCGTCCTCAGATCCACAACAACCATCCTGATACAAAAGAGGGAAGCTCGTCGGTCCCTTAACAGCTTTCCGTATCTACTTTCAAAAGCTTCCACTCAACAAGGTTGGAGACTGTCCCTTCGCAATGAGCCATTCTTTCAAGAACACCTTTTGCGAATACTCTAAGTACCTCAAAGATTGGTCCGATTTCAGCCAAGTCACGGTAACCAAAGTTACCACGTGCTAAAGAGTCGCGTTAGTTTACTTTACTATAATGACACACGCCCTACAACAAAATTCAACGCGCATCGCTGTGGTCACCCTAATTAAACATAAAATGCTCCATCTTCAGCGCATCAAGAACACAACTACATGCCGGCAGTGCATATACTGAATACAGTTCCACATTTTTCCCCACAATTTAAAATATGTAGAACTATCTCAATTATACGGTCAACCGCGGTCACTGAACTCCTCCGCTCCGTTCGCCAAATGACATCGATGGTCAGGACTGGGTTACATCGGCGGGAATGAAATAGATAAGCTGATCTCTCTCTCTATTGCACCATTTAAGCAATATTACTCAATTTCTGTTACATGTTTTATCCCTGCTCTTTTCCTAGAAATCTAGACCTGATTACGTATAGCTTATAATCTTTCACAAAATATTGACTTTTCAAAACAAAGAATTATTAAAATCGGACATGTGGTTCCAGAGATAAATGTAAACAAACAAACTTTTCCGATTTATATATTAGTGTAGATAATAAGAATATGTCTCCCCTTGTCAAATTGATGAAATAATCTATTCAGTGAAATAATCATATTTTGCCTAGTATATTTTTTACGATTACTTATATCGATCATCAGTATTACATTGAATTCCTTATCGCAACAATGATTTATTTGTAATGAATGAAAAAAGCTACAATTAAAAAAATTCTGATTAAAATCAATTAAAGGAGATAGACATAAAACAGTCGCATTTTTCCCTTACGACATATTTTCACAGGATATATTTCTCTTATCACTCTAAAATTAGTACATAATTTTTTTGTGGTGGAAATGGAAAAATCCAAGATATGCCGAGATAATTAACAAATCGTCTTCAAAAATCGACATTATTAAAAAATCGATTGTTTTATCATAAAATTTCATCTATACATTTCCACCACTCTCAAGAAAATAAACTTTAAAAACTATCAGGAAACCCTTTTTCAAAATTAATATTGCTACTAGAATGAGTTGATGATTTGCAAAATTTGTTTTGAATTTAAAGGAAAAATCGGTATTGTTTATTTGTATCATCTTAATCTATCATCATATTTAATTGAATTGTTAAGAAGACTTTATCTTTGTACAAATAGAGATAGCCAAATATAAATTTCTAGAACTTTTCGGAGAATATTAATTTATCTTAGTAAATATTCTGTCATAGAATAGCCATAGATTTTAAAATAATACAATTGAATACAAAGCGCTGTCTTTTACAGCTAATAAGCACCATAAATATTGTAAATAAACAGCAAGATCCAAGGTGAGTGTAAGTCACGCAACATTTAAACCGAACGACTGAATGGTGAATGATTCGACCGACTGTAAGCTGATTAACACGCGAGTCGTTAAACTTGAGTGCATTGTTGTTTTATAGTCCATTTAAAGCGGTGAAATTACTTAACGCTGTAATCCGAATGCGTTGAAGTAAATGCCTTGATTGATATTTTAACTCTTTGTGCCTGACTAATTGGCATTCATGTTTGCTTCTCTGAGTTTTATTGAAATGCCTTTCTAATACGGATTTACGTTCACTTCCAAAACTAAAGACCTACATAGGGGCAAATGAAATCGCTTTTATAATGACACAATAATTATATTTTTTATGTTTCATTAGCTACTGATAAATCAAAATTATCTGTGATTTAAACCTTGCGTACAGCTTATATTTTATGAAACATAGTGTTTATATTTACATTTAATTAGAGTTAAAATCAAATGATATTCAAAATAATATAATAAATTAATTTCCTCATAGAGTAAGGTAATATAATTAAAATTAATCTTAGTATATTTATAAGTAACTATTTAATTGAATTAAGTAACGACCATATACAAGGTATCTACGGCAAATACGGCCCTGCGTGTAGTGATACCTAGAAAAATAACACGTAGTTTGGCTTTACACTTCTATAGAATAGAATAATATAATGGCAGTAGAGAAGCCGCGTTTCTTTTGTGCTGCAATGTCGTCTTCGAGGCCACATTCGCGAACGTAATACGGTAGTTGACTCATTCTAAATATTGATATTTTTCGTACAATATTGTAAAATATAAGTTAATTAAAAACCAGTCTTGAAAAAAATTCAAAAACTGATTGAAAAATAAGCCAGTAGTAGGCTTCTAAATTTGAAGATACGGATAGAGTTGGGTATATCCCTGTCTCTTTTCCTCTTGTAGAATATAATGTGCAATATTAAAAATGACCTCACAACACAGTATTGCCGTCCTTCTCTAAAGGTTAAATTTAAACTTTTATAACTCGGTCAATTTTTAAGATTATTAAACAAATTTTCACTCTTCATTAGCTTGTATCTGGAAATTATGATTAACAAAATAAAAATTTAGTCAAATAATTTTTTATAGTTTTAATCAACAAATTATTGTACAATATAATGATTATATTGCCTTTTTTACATTAATGTTTTTTTATGTTGTTTGAAACTTTGAAGTGAAACGTCTTTGAGTAATATACATACATAAAAAATAAAATTTAATGTTAGTAACAGTTGAAAAAACCATATAAACTTTAGTTATGCCAAATCTCACACTCCTCCTCCGTATGCTTAAAAAGGGTTACAAAGTTTTGTCTTCACATATATATATATATATATATATATATATATATATATATATGTGTGTGTGTGTGTATGTGTATATATATATATATACATATATATATATATATATATATATATATATATATATATATATATATGCATATATATATGGATTTCTCTCTGCCATCTTACCTTTCACTATATACTTAAAAATCAAAGTTTCACTTCTGTCATGTCTACTGAGTTGCATGCGGTTTTTTTTTTGTTAACTGAAAAAAAAATTTAGATATTGTATTTAATTTCATCGAAAGAATAACATTGTTTATGACCTGATCTTACAGCTGACCAGGCCCTGTAAATTGGATACAGGACATTATTAGACTTAATTTTTTTAAGCAATTCAATTTAATAGTTCAATAAAAACAAGAAAATGCCTATTTACAACATGACGATCTTCTTTAAACGACCGAAGGAAAGAAAATTGTTTTTTTTTTCTAATAATGTGTAATTTAGTTAATTCATATTACATTACATTATCACAGTTGATAAGACCTGCAACCCTATCACAGAGGGTTTCCCAAAAAATGCATCTAGATTTGAAATTATATACATACATTCAGTTTATTTAATTTCTTAGTAAAATTAAGCTCACGTGTAATATGATTGTCTTCAAAATATTTCTGTGAAATATTTAATTTTAAGTTTTAGCGGGCCTTTTTGCTGTAAGTGCCTTGTATTAAACAGGAATAACATAAAATAATATTTAACACCCATTACAATAAAAATAGTCTAATAAGTAAGCACGGTATAAATTCTTACCGAGCTAAATAATTATTTTTTTGAGTTTTCTTATCATGGCTCGAATTAATAATAGATTTATCACCTTCTATATCTATGTTTACATCAAAGAAATATTTTCACTACGCGAGTAGTAAATAGGCCATAAAATTCCCAGATAAACGTCCATAAACTTTTATAGAGATACTTTCGGTTGAAAGGCAGTGAAAGCGGAAATAAGTGAGATACTTCCAAGTAATTTAGTAATAAATATATCAGCATTACTTTATTCACATTAGGAGACCTTAAATACTTTTTTATACTTTATAAGCACAATAATAATGTTGCCAGTAATTTAATATTATTAGCAAAGTGAGCAATTTCCAAATTGGGAGAAGTGCTAAATACGTGTGTGTTTATAAACATGTTTAAACACATTCGCACACCGCACCACTGTCCGCTATTTACCACATGCCACACTCCGTCTACAGTGCATCACCCACGCACGTCATCATTTTGAGATTAATAAACATAATTTTTTATCAGTATGACAATTAAAAATTACTGTAACAAATATTTCTTCATTATTTACTGTAATGAGCACCAACATAATGCAACCGTATCCGTTTAAACAAATTGTGCAAGTCCTAGTGACGAAAATTTGTAAAGTGAGCTGTTACGTCCCCTGAATTAGGCTGAATATGCACCATATTCAGCCTAATTCAGGGCTGAATATGCACCATATTCAGCCACCACTACATTTCCTACATCACTTCGCAACTATCAAATGCCACTACAACCATAGTGTTACATGGTAGTGTTACATACGTAGTGTTACATCGTCTAAATGAGTAACATCTGTAACCCCTGTGTAACATCCGTAACGCATATGTAACACTTATGTAAAGCTACATATTTCAAGTACGATTTGCCACAGTCTTACATTGTCCAGTCAGCATCAAATAGTGAGCTTTACTTCCAAGGTAAAGCCTCTTTATTTTATACATTCCAAATAATGCAAAAAAATATATCATAAAAACTAATTTTACATCTAGAAAACACTAAGATTAATGGTATATTCAAACTCTACACTCTTAAATAAAGATCATAACCATGATACTATTATATTTATATACATATTTTGTTGATTTTCTACTTACTGCTTCTGATTCAATGAAGTAAAGCTTTTAATTTGTCAAGAACAGCTATAAGCTCATTAAGGATTTTTTTAATACATTTGTTAACAATTATAAAAATGCACTGTACTAAGAAAGAAAAACGTTAGTTCTAAGAATTAGTACAATTAGAAGAATAATTTAATGGAACTAACGATTAAATACATTAGGTATAAGATGACTTTATGACACTATTTCCCTTAAGGTCACCTATAGGACCTGGCTGATTTAGTCGTGAACTTATATGACTTTAAAAGGGCAAAAAAATAGCATCGATAAAATATTTCACTGGCAATTAATAAATACGCCATCTCATTTCCCCAGTATTAACTCATATAATATCCAAACATAATATTTATACTTCTTCTTCAAAAAATGAAGGAGCTTTATTTATACGGCCAACTTAATCTGCGGTCTGTTTCAGTACTGCTTCTAATAATTTTAAATTTAAGATATCGTCCGTAATGAAGATTAATGGAGAGATCAAAGTTTCCTTCTTTTAATCTTTAGAAGCCATAGGAGAACATACCTTCACCTAGTACGACAAACTTAATAACTGGTTTGTTGTCTGTTTCAATACAGCTTGTAATTATTTTTAATTTATTTAAGATGTTGCCTTTAATACTGTTAATGGAGAGAGCAAAGTTTCCTTGTTTGAATCTTTAAAAGCCATAGGAGAATATACCTTCACCTAATACGAGAAACTTAATCTGTGGTCTGTGGTCTGTTTCAGTACTGCTTCTAAGTATTTTAAATGTAATTTAAGATGTTGCCTTTAATAAGAATTAATGGAGAGATCAAAGTTTTCTTCTTTGTATCTTTATAAACCATAGGAGGACATAATCTAATCAAGCTGTGTTCGTATATCGCGTGTTGCATCGCTCGCTTTTTAACCTAAAAGCAATTAATAAACCACAAGCACTCTAACTTCTCTTCATGATATTTGCATATTTTCTTTGTGCTTCGTCGTTTTTCGTGTTTAACAGCATATTCTTGGATAACTTTATTAATAATTCACAGTTGTTAATTTCTTGGATAATTACATAACGATATGTATTGGACATTATATGTAAGAACTTATTTTGACTTCGGTTGATTACATTACGATTAGATCGTTTAGTACATCCCCAAGCCAGTATGACAACAGACAGGAAAATAAGTCGCTTACAGTATAAGTTAAAGAAGAAATTGTATCCAATCAACCAATAATTTGACGTCGTTTTAGCCTAATTTTCAATTTTTATTTTGACGTGATATTTACAATTAAGAGTCCTTTATTTAGATGGAGATATTTTGCTTAATCTACTTGTGAGACTTCAATCTCGTTGAGACAAATATAAAGATTGTTGTTTGTTCATCTCAATTTAAATGTGATACGAATGGATTGTGACTTGCTGAATTTAACTTTCCAGTCCGTTGATTTTGTTGATTTTTGGCGGCTTTATTTTCTGTATGTGCAGTTGCCATAACTACCGTATCATCAAAAAGGTACATATGAAGATTTTTCCTGTAGTGGGGATATCAGAGGTATACAGTAGATATAGGAAAGGTCCATGTTGAGAAATGGTAAATATAATACATAAAAATAAATAAGCAATATTTGAAAAATTATACGTCAATTTCTATCCTGTTATTACTTTTAGTTTTTTAGGTTTTATAGGAGTTTCGTAGATGAGTGTGTATAATTGTAATTCCAATCTTATAAGAGTAATATGACTTTATTTGCGATTGATGTAAATATCGTTTAATAAATTGACGTTATGTACAGAAATATTTGATAACATAGACCATATCAAAATAAAATTTCGAAAGGTAATTTTTAATGTGTGACCTATTATTAAACTATCTATTGCCATTAATATTATTAACCATAAAATTTTGAAAAGTAATTTTTAATGTATGTCGATGAGAAGCTATTATTAAACTATTTGTTGCCGTTAATATCACAAACCATAAAATTTCGAAAGATAATTTTTAATGTATGGCAATTATTACCTCTTATTAAACTATCTATTGCCGTTAATATTACAAACCATTATATTTAATATTGTGTAGTTAAATCTCGGTAATTTTACGCTTATTCAGACGAAATAAACTACACTAACATTGCTTTAACCTTAGATCACTAAATTTATTTTAGTGCGATTATTACACTATCATTAATCTTACAGGAAACTGACAACAAAATTAAATGCCGATATTTAGAGTTAAATTTATTTTCTACAAAAAATTGAATCGAATCATGAAAAAAATATTAATAAATTATCGAAAAAAATAGGAAATTTAATGAAAACTAACGTTTCCACTTTTTGCAAATGCTATTTTTTGATATCGCGTTTTAACGAGGATTATTATCATGCTCACGCAACCATATATAACTTCACCAGGCTGTCTGACAATATGAAGGTAAAAATCCTCTATTTCATAGATTTATGTCGAAGGCTTAAAGACGTTTGACACATAGTTGACGTAAATATTAATCAGACATTCATTTATAATACCATAGAACAAACTAAGAGATCGTGCATTTGTTTTATAGATATTCTCATAGTTAAATACTTCTGATCCACTGTGAATCTATTATCTTGTGGAGTTGCATACTTTCGTAGTCTCTGAATTTAAAAAATACATATTATAATTTCTGGAAATTTATTTCCATGGCTTGCTTGAATGGGCAACCTTTATTTTTACACTTTTCAGATTTGCATTTAAATATTCAATTTAAAGCAAATATACCCATAAAGTAAACATAACATTTTTTTTGTTACTTTGATCAAAAATATATAAATTTAAAGAGACAGAAAATATTTTTATTTTGATACCTAAGTGATCACGTACATTTTTTTTAAATAATACGTGAAATAAAGCACACTTATATTAAGTATATTTTCATAACATATAATGTGAAAAACATTAATTATAATTATATTAAAAAGAAAAATATAAATGAAATCTGAAATATTGAAACCCGCGGCCGTTAAGTAACATGAAAATAATTGCCCCTTTATCGAGTGTTGATCAAAGTTAATTGGTATTCCCTATTATCTTTGACCCAGTTTTAATTAAATTGAATTAATTTGATCTCTACGTCAGACTTTTACTCGGTTCACATTAACTTTGTAATATCATATTACATAATAAAACAAATTCGAATTGAAATTGCTAAGAAAACTTGATTATAATTAACTGAATTCGGATGATTGTGGCATAATTACTATTAAAATTATAAGTTTTCTTCGAACTTTCAATTTATTATGGATAGATGTTTACTTACAAGTATTATTAATTACATACGAATATACCTTAACGAAATCTAAGCATCATTATCGTGTATTCTATGGTCAAGGGCCTAATTATAATATAGATTAAAATACATGCGATACGTTAGATAATGCATATCTATAAGAAGAAATTCATTGAAATCCTTTTGTAGAACCTACAATCAATCATTAATGTATAGTGTCATGAAAGTTTTCGTACATAACAACAAAAAACACTCGCCTTTCACGTAAACAATGCTTAATACAATAAAAATAAATCTGCACCAAATGTCAGTTACGCCATTGTTTCTATCCGTCACATTAAATATTCCGAAAGTACATAGTAACTCATATGTACGCGTTTATACATCGGTACGGCGCAAATTCAGATATGCACGATTCGTGTAGAATTCCCCATTGTATTATGACACATAAGACCTTTTTGCGACGTACTGTTGTGTATATTGAAAAAAAAACGAACTCGAGATCTATCTTCAAAAATATTCCAATAGTTTTCGACGCTTCTTTAATTTATGTCTAACAACTATTTAATTTATTTAAAAAAAGCGTAATTAAATATTTAATGAATTAAATTTGTACTATAATCGAGGTAATTTTATTTTAAAAATCTTTGCGTTTCTAAATTTTTGCTAATTTTATACATTTTTCGACGATTGATCGTTATGAAGTAATTTATTTTGCTTATTGTTATATTTGCTGTAATTCATGCTAGCAGTGGTAAAATCAATATAATAGTATAAACCGCATTAAACTTCTGAATACTTGCACTCAAAACACAATTATTTCTATGACTTATTTTTTTATTACAATACGTTTTTAATATTAATTACAATAATTGATGGGAATACTAAATAGTAATAATAAATAATAATAGTAAGGGGAAATTTTAATATTTTAATTACGATCAAAATAACTCAAATTATATGCTTTAATATGACTTACCAAATGGCACCTATTTATGAATAAAAAATTAATAACACACCCCCTTGCAGAGAACATTGTTTTTACATAGTTTTTTATTACATAAACTGAATAAACTCTATTGACATCGCCAATTTCAGATTATACAAACAATTAGATAATTTTAAAAACCTACGTTTTTCAATAAAATTAGATAATTATTATTTGAAGGAAAATTCGTTTTAATTACTTCGTGATTATATATGTACAAAGAATTTGAGGAAGAATAGTGAAATTTACTAATCCCTTCTCTCGGTGATGGTTAAAAAAAACTTCATAATTTGAAGTTTACCTACATTTCTAATAATACCGTAACTAAAGTATCACAACTTAAGTATCACCATAAATTATATTTGTAATAATACCATAACGTAAGTACATAGGTCCTAATGGACCTAGTAAATGTGATGTATTCATTGCTTTTATTTACTGAAATAGTTCCTTAAATTACTTTCGACAGAGATACATTCAAAAAACTTTGAGAATAACTGGATCCGCAGACATATTCACACGAGCGTTACTTTGCAGCTTTAGCGTTTATGATAAGAGATAAGTTTAGTAAATAGCGCCAATAAATCTCCATCAGGGTGTCGGCAGACAGAATGAATATTGATGAGCGCCGCTGATAATATCGATGCGGTGTGGATGCGCCTTTCGCTTTGTTTCACGCTTCAACTATGTTTGACGTTCGTTAAAGGGCAACGTGCTTAATTTTGTATTTACTTGGAATTATTTCAGACACACTACTAGTTACATTTTTGTAATTAGTCTCTTCTATTTAATTTTATTTATTACACCACGGATCAGAACTAAATTCATCAAGGATTTAATTAATTAAAACGAACACTAAAGAACCTTACGTGAAAAATATTTAAAGGATCCAGTATCAATTTCCAGTAAAGATATTTAAAATACTTATAGTGGAGTATAATATTAATACACACGATATATATTAAAACCAGTATTTCAAAATATATATAAAGTAGGATTCCGTTGTAGTTTACATCTCTTTTAATTGTTGTTGGAAGTTAGGGGAAATAAACTAAATTGACATTTTTAATATAAAGGTGGTATCGAGTATCTTTTAGATTTTACACATCCGCTTGGCAAAATATAAATTAATAATAAAAATTGTAAATAGAGTTTCATTTTGTGAAACCCATCCAATGAGGAACCCCACAATCGAATGGGGTCAACAAATTCGTACCTGACTTACACTTATGGGGAGGTACATTAAAAACATTTCCTCTTAATATTTTGCTATGTAGATATTAGTTGAGATACATGTATTAAGCATCGATTTACAAAGTCGACTTCTTTCACATAGATCTAAAACTATGCGACTATGATGGACGAAAATTATAAATCTACCTTGTTTTATAGAAGAATCCTAACAGTTGTTATAGCATAAAAATATCATATGTTTCTTTTAACATTTTTGTTATGACATATGTGCATAATAGATTTATCTGGCAAATACACGAAAACATGATATGAAGGTTTTTTTAGGGTTCCGTACCCCAAAAACGAAACAGGAACCCTTAAATGGACCACTTCGTTATCCGTCTGTCTGTCTGTCCATATATCTATCAATACCCTTTTTCTCAAAAACGTGTGCAGGTATCAAGTTGAAATTAATATCAAATACTTTAAGTCTATAGTCCCTTGGAGCTTTAAAAAAATCAGGCTTCTAAGTTAATGCAATAAAAAAAACTCTAAAAGTACCGCCGTTCATGTCCAATTTTTTGACATTCGCAAGTAAATCCAAACCTATGCGGTACTTCCCTTTCACCTAGAATCGTGAAATTTGGTAAGAACAAAGGTCCTTACAGTACAAGTAAAGTCAAGAGGAAGAACTAATCGTTGATTCGTAGTTATATCACAAAAAAAATATTTTTTTTTAAATATGCGCCTCTGAAAGATATATCTTCGTTCTAAAAAATTAAAATGTGGTAAATAGCAATATTATGTACCATTAATGGCAATGTTATGTACCATTAAATGTTTATAAATGCCTAAATATATTCGAAATATTCGTAGTGCGAGCTACGCGCGTGCTTGACAGGTTTTTTCCTCCATTATCAAACTTTATAGTCTTAGTTATTTCTGCAATAATTTAATAATTTTATTATTTGGATTAATTCAATAATTTTCTATCGAATTATATCAAATAGAAAGGCTTCTAAAGGAACTTAAATAATATAGAGAAACTACATCTTGCCACGAAATTATAAATTAATATTTCAACTTCACTTTATGGATATAATAAATATTGACGCGTGGGTTTTTTTTCTTATTTTGTAGATTTATTAATAAAGAAGGATTAATCATATTTTATAAAGAAGAAAATAATAAAAAGAAATACAAGAAGCAATGGTTATTTCAATTCATTGTCATAGTAATGGACTAAAATAATATAGGAATAATACCTGGTCGTTATCAGAGTCGTGCAAATAAGCAAGAAGTGTTACATAAAATAGTACTTAACAAGAAAGTCACTTATATTAAATATATAAATTTCACAATTTTGTAGATTTGTGTTAAATGTATGGAAGAATAACTTAATGATGCGCTAATTAAAATAATTATTTGTACGTTTACGAAGGGTTTACAATTATCTAAATTATTCGCATTTAATTTTTGTCCTCCATACTTTAATTATAATTTCAACTGCAAAAAAAACGGCCAAAAAGGATGCTCTTCATAAAATTACTGGAGGCTAGCTTTTCTCATAGTTTCGTTATTTTCTTCATATACTATTTTTTTCTCAAAACCACTATATCTAGTTCACCCTCATTTAATTTTAGTGCTCCATACTTTAATTATAATTTGAATTGCAAAAAAAACAACCAAAAAGAATCCTCTTCATAAAATTACTGGAGGCTAGCTTTTCTCATAGTTTCTTTATTTTTTTCATAGACTATTTTGATCTCAAAACCACTGTATCTAGTTCATCCTCAACTAATCTCATTAACACAGGTACAAGGCAGAGAAGTGACATAGGCTATTTTTTTGGAATACTTTGCAATATTCAATATTCTAAACTCTTTAAGAATGATGTCAACATTGTCAGGACAACAAACTGTATGTTAATATTATTAAACGTACAATAGCGTCATATACAAGTTCGAAGTTACATTAAATAATTTCTGTGAAATATCTCGGCTTACTCATGATTAATTTATTTACTCACGGATAATTCTACAAGTATTTCACAATGACTATAAGACTTACTGGTTACAATTAAATGAAACTACATGATGTAGTAATATTTCTACTTTCTTTAAGTTCTTTACCACGACCTAGGTTTCGTTGTATTACAACATCTTCAGGTGGGCTATTAGCAAAGATAGATCTTAGAAAAGATATTAGCAAAGAAAGATAGATCTTTGCTAATAGCCCCCACCTGAAGCTGTTGTAGTACAACGAAACCTAGGCCGTGGTAAAGAACTTAAAGAAAGTAGAAATAATACTACATCACGTAGTTTCATTTAATTGTGAATAATTAATTTCTGCAAAATTGACACCAAATATATTCAATTCTTATTGGTTAGTTATACTCTATAATAATTTTGTTCAGTGATCACGCTAAATGTTTTTCCACTATTTTCACAGCGCTACTTATTTTATGTAAATATCGTAAAGCATTTAAAGAAACCAAGTAGAACATCTACTTGGTTGGTGTAAAATAAATTTCATTGTTTTGTTGTCATTTTGATATAAGACGTACATCTGTTGAAAATTATAAAATAGTTCTTGTTTGATTATTTCTGTCTAACGTTTATTTTATAACACTACAGCTAAGCTCAACATAATTTATAACTTATTTATATTTCTGTTTAATAGAATCTTCTTTAAAATGAGTATATCAGTTTTGTATTACCTGGTGCTTATTTAGGCATGGAGAATTTCTTAAAAATGGATAAAGTATTAAAAACAATTCTTAGAAGCAAATTTTATTACATCTGACCTCCGTTTACTTTGCCATAGATTCATATAGAAACAAAATAAAGGTCCCGAAACTACGTGAAGTTTGAAATTATGCAAAGATTACTTGAGGGGCAAAACATATGAAGGTGTTTTCAAAAACATATCAAAAATATGTAACAATATAAAATTCGATAGAAGAATTTAAGATATCTCTCCGTCACCAAAGAAAAGATGAGGGACGAGCTACAGAACAAGCGGTATAATGATTCACCATAAATTATAAAACTGTGAGAATGCCCAAGCTATTATTATAACAACAAACAACCTGTATTATCAATCATTGTACATGTGTGTATATATATATATATATATATATATACACACACACACATACACACATGTATAAAGGTTGATAATACAGGTTGTTGGTTACTTGGTACATCGAGAACTTTCTTTGCATGACTCTCGAAAATATAAGGTGAAACGCGTGTTACTAATTAACATTTTTTTAAATTGGGCCTTTATTATAGGAATATAATTAATTTATCAATATCAATTTGTTTTTTCTTAATTTTTAACAGTTACTCAATGACAATAGTACTTAGGAGATAGTGAATTAAATGTGCAATCAATTTTTCCTGCAGCATAATAACAGCTCAATATTCGAAGGGATTCACCGGTCGTATTGGTTTGATAATGCCGCACAACTTTTGATGTGCACTGCACTGTAAGACGTTTAAGACTTGCGTTATGGTTGAAATATTTTACGACACACACACGACACTCACACGCGCGCACGATCATACACATACACACACACACTCACAAACAACACACACACACTCACATACACACACACACACACACGCGCATACACGCAAACACGTACACACGCACCCACACACACATACACACACACATATGCACACACACACACGCATGTACACGAACACGCGCATATATGCACATACACGTACACACACACACGCACACACACACGCGCGCACACACACACACACATATAAGCATTAAATAAATAAGAAAATTTACAGAAAAACTTAGTACTGAAAAAACATCTTTCCAATTCAAACAGTTAACCTCTTCTAATACATTTTCGTCGTTACCATCATAACAAATACTTTAGTCAACAGAGCGAGAAACGAACCTGTCAATCAATTGCAAATCGAAATATTAAATCACACACTCGAATGAGCTTCCTTCAGAGAGCGGCGTCGTGCACCCGCGCCGCACAGCGCGCCTTGAACACTGCGCGACAACCAATTTAAACTTTTACCAAAAACCATTTACTTTCATTTTTAGGAATATTCTCTCTGCAAACAGCGAAATAAAATCCATTTGAAAGCTCTTTATTCAACATTGTATATTGTAAAATAATTTCGCTTCTACAATTTGTTTCTTCATAATTATTTCGATATATTCAACGGTTTAGTATAGTTTAATTTCTTCTCTGACACAGTATCATAGTTGCATCATAATCAACTAATTGAAGGGCAAAATTATACGTAATAACCCGATTCTAAATCTCCCCATCTAGTTCTACTAATGACCTCACTACTCTATTACTTACCAGCCACTGCCTGAATGTCATCTCTCCATCTGGCTTTCCTCTAATGGGTCTTCGGGGCCCAGTTATGAATCTCCATTCTAGCAGCCTCCAACTTCATCGATCATTTTTGCACCTCATCGGAATTCTATTTTACTGCAATTTCAAACTTTCTTTGCTAGGCTGAAATGATTTGATTGAAAATTTACTTTCGATGCTAATAATGCCAGTTTTCAGCCTTATAACCACAATTCAGCAACTTCCGCCATTGCTTTTTCTGGAAGTTTTAGCTTCGACATGATTAAGTTGAAAAATATATTTTTACATCCGTATGTCTTTTTGAGGAGTATGCACAGGCTTTGCATTTCTCTTTTGAGATTTTGTGGCATACTGGATTTGAAAATGTGCTTCATCGTGTTTAGTTTATTCCGTGTGTTAATTGTTGCCCTCTCGTGATCCTCGTACATATAATCAACCATCACTTCATTGCGATTTTGTTATGAAAATATCGAGGTTCAATATGACGTTTTATGTGCGCTACGTACATAAAGAGTTTATACTAAAATCGAGTTTTTTTTTGTTAATTTTTATAGTAAAATACAGTTAAAACCTATACACAACATCATCTCATTTTAACTCAATAAAAGAACCTGTTAAGTACATGTAGAACTCGCACTATGAGGATTAGGAACTTAAACGTTTAGATGCTCATAAACATTTAAGGGTACACAATATTTATATTCAATTACATACAAATATTAATTTTTCAAAAAATAAATATAGTTATATTATACACAATTTGAAAATACTTGTATCTTTCACAAATCTAAAAATATGATACATGTTTAATAAAATTATGATGTTTAGAATCATCCCAATAGTTTTGCTAGATTTTAATTTGAGTGATCACAGAAATAGAGGGGTGGGCATGGAGACATATTTGTTTTGCAAGTTTTTCAATTTATCTCTGAAGATATTATATTTAAAATTATGAAAAAAAAGTTTCGAAACCCTTAACTACGAGTAAATTTTTCCAATTATACACCACATTTTTTAGGAAATTAAATTTGTTATCGAATTTTATCCCTAAAATATCCACATGACTATTTTTTATCAATCTTTTCTATTTCCATATTTTTTTATTAAAATATATGCTAATGCTTAATTATTCTGCCAAATTTCAAGTTTCTATGTTAAGCAATTTTTGAAAAAAGTGACCTTAAAAATAACTCAAGTTACTACACTGCTTTTCACAATGTACGTTTACATAAATATCCATATAACAAGTTAAATAGATCATCGTCCACTGCTCTCCTGTGTATGCCTGCCCCTAATACAACGTCAATTTCCCACTGAAACCTACTTCCTGGTGTAATTATCAGCCGAGAATTTTTTCCGTACATTAACTTAGATATTTAGACTTACGTAACTAGAAATTACCCACTTTTATTCGGTAAATGAAATTATATATATATATATATATATATATATATATATATATATATATATATATATATATATATATATAATATTGCGCTCATGGTTGGTGACAGGAACGATGAAATTCCAATTGTAGTTAAGATATATACTTTTACACTATTATCTTGCTATGAACTTTCAGTAGTTGTTAAAAAAGTGGAAAGCAGTAAACACTTTCTCTATATATTAGCCGCTTCGCTTGTTTCTTAATATTCTGGATGTGTATCAAATGTGTTAAAGTGTAACGGTGTTTCTTAATGATATCCAAATATTTCATTTAAAATTACAGTTTAAATACATTCAAATTATTTCCTATTCTCCGTGATCATCGAAAATTCCATTTTGCACTTTAAATCAGTGTCTTCTATCAGAATATATTTTGGTTATACTTTTTGACTTTATAATGTAAGAACTACTCTACCCTTGGAAAAAAGCACATAACAGCAGAACCCACAGCCTACGGCCCTCCTACGGACTGGCATAATAAATTTAGCAATTCGTTAGCGCGCACCCTCGCGGGTACTAAGGCTTTATGGAATAAATGAATCCTTAAATGATGAACTGTCTATGAAGCTTTTGCTGTTAAAAGCTTGTTTTAAACTTTTATTAATACTCATTATTTATACACGTACCTATAAAAATTAAGTGCATCGTCTAAAATTGTAACAAGTACGATATATTATATGGTTGACATTAATGTGATGTACATGTAGAATGTATTTTAGTCTCATGTTTGACGTATGCAGAAATTGATGTCATATTAACAGCAAATATACCGACATTTGCAATGTTCAGTAACATTAAAATCTAAAAAACTCATAAAGAAAAATGTACGTGTAGATGCGAAAAAACATACGATGACTAATAGAAATAATATAACGAAATAAATCTAGACATTGTGGTTATAAAGAAAGCTCACATTAATTAATTTAGGACGCTTATTGCCGAAAACAAAATGAGAATGCGGATAGACAACATTTAATGAAGACCAAAATTGTATTAAATATTTAGGTAATGAAGGCTATAGTAGTTATGGTGTATCAGTTGTAACAATTATGCACGGAAGCGTGTCTTATATCCAAAAGAAAGATGGAAGAAAATTGAATATAATTTTTTTTATTATTAAAATCACGTGTACTTAACGATAATAGGATGTCAAAGGAAAAAAAATATGAAGAAAGAATATGTGATTGTGAATACGAGGAACATATAAGTTAAAAAAGAAAACCTGAAGGACGGAGGGGTGAATCTGATTGAGGACTTCTAAAAATGAAAATATAAAAAGCTATATAACTAGAAGAGCAAGCATGAAGTAAAGACCAGAATAAGTGAAGCGAAAACAATTTGGTTTTATCGACGCTGCTAACCTTGTGTAGCCAAAAAATGGCGTAAATATGAATTATATATAATGTAAACAACACTAATTTGTAAACAATATTGTAATGTTCAATTACTATGAATATACTAGCGGAGTCCCGTGCTTTCGCTTGCGTAGAATTATATTAGTCTTCAGGTCCGTTTGCGAAACGACATCGTTAACCGATTCGGGGATATATAAGCGATAATACTACGGATGGTCATATAGCGTTTAAGTAATGTTGCCCGATTCCTGTTACATTATTTATCAACGCTCTGCTCCTATGAATTGTAGCATATTAACACAATACGCCGCAATTCATAGGTGCAGAGCAGTTAAAAGATTTCCTCAAAGCATGATATTCCCAAAACAATAAGTAATTTTTGAAATTGAACGTATAATTTCACATATTATCAGGAACAAACCGATAAAAAATCCCTTTAAAAAAATTTATACATACGATGACAACATACGAAAAGTTGTAATTTTCTTTTAGGCATAATGTAGAAACTAAATGAAGTTGTCACTTAGATGAAACTTATATTTTCATTTCTATAAAATCAATGAAATACATAAATGTAATTAATTTTCTACGTATACATAATACGTATGTAAAAAACAAATAACGACGATCATATCTTGACGTGAAATCGCATATGATATTTTGGAAACTATATTTTGGTTACGCTTACTCTCAAGGTATTCGTAAAATTTTAACTACTTATCCAAATGGTTTAGTATGCAGGAACATATGTATTTTGATAAGAATTTAATTTTAGCTATTTTGAAACGACTCTCGATTTGTCTTTGGCCACGCCTATTTTTCAGTTTCCATGGTCAACCTTGGGCAGCGGGCATATGCAGTACACATTTTTATAGACGTATTTATATTCTACAATACTATTTATATAATGTTATATATATATATATATATATATGTATATATATATATATATATATATATATATATATCGCCGTAAAAGCCGCGTTTACCAGAAAGTCGTCTGGTTGATCATATTTGCATTGACTTGCCTCACCAAAATTATCTCTGGTCAGTTGCATTTAATTACAACCATATAGAACATGGTACAAATTCTTTCAGAAAATTTGGGCTACGTCTCAGAAATTTTTTTCATGTTTCCTTTTCTACTACAAGTGCTACGTGTTTCAACAAAAATTATTTGTATTCTTTAATTTTGAACTAGTGTTTTAGTACTAATATTATTATGTTTAAAACTTCTGATGTGTATACCCTCACTACAATTTTATTCATGTTGTTCTTTTGTCATCTGCCCCATAACCATATTGTTGTCCCAGTTAGGCCCGTCTGTTTTGTGATCTCAATTATCGATATCGCCTTTCCGATTCAATGTTGAAACGAGCCACTTATTTTTTGTCTTCTTTGATACTAAATCCTATGTAACTTTTTTATTTTCCTAATTTTTTAAATGTTTTTTTTCATAGCCTTCGTTTTAATATCACTTTTTTTATAGATCTATATTTGACATCCAAAAGTTATAGTAGACGGAATGCAAGTATCTAAAATGGACATATTCAGATCGAGCTTAAATTAATCTTTGAAATGTATTAACGAGTCCAGAATTTGTTTCAGGCTAAATCGCGCTTTTATCCTACATTTTATCGTTGAAGTACAGACATGAGCTAAACGACTGTAATAGATGTTGAGATATATTCAAATATGGTAGTCTAGTAATAGAAGTTTTAAGGTTTATTAAGATAAAACTATCATTTGGTCACTAAAAATTTAACTAACTCGTATAAATTACCTCTAATGAAATGTAAAATATCTTTGAAAGTGATATTTTTACCTCGTTTTGTATATTTTATCCCAAGAATTATTATTTGTGTTATCAGACATTTTAATAAACTCCTGTTGCTAGACCACAATTAATAATCCAGTAGAGTTTAGAAAACGTTTGATTGTATAATAAACACTATGACTATAGCGTACTTACTGGTTATATTCTACGCTATATTCGATGTGTGTATATATAACAGGACAATAAACAGATGTGTTTTAAATAGATCATAATTCGAGACAGAAATGCAATATCAACGAAGCTATTTAATCAAATATAAGTAATTGGCTATCTAACGAATTTTTATATTTTGCCATAAAAGATATTTTACGCAGTTTAAAAGTTTACAATTTGTCAAATTAACAGTATGTGTAAGTAAAGGTACACTTTTTTTCTAACTAAAAGACAAACCATTCTTACCTTTACAATCGTTATCTGTACATCGTCTTAACTCATCACAGATCACAACATCGTCTTCCTACTACATTTTTAATAATACTATTGTAAAACAACAAAGGAAACAATTCCTAAATAACAATAGTCAAAAGTTCATTATCATTTTTATCTTTTGTCTTAACCGTGGACAAGCCAGGATTTTGCTCGGAAAGTGAATTTCAGTCAATTGTAATAATTACCTACATATACCTACCCAAAAAGTATTCGTTTTGTAAAACTTCGTCCTAAGTGCGAAAGATCAAGACACATGAGATCAATAAAAGCCTTAAGGCAAGTCATAACAAATCATTTAGGAAACACATCTACTTATAAAAAAAAACAATGATTCATAAAGTCATCACTTATTAAGTTTTAATGATCTGTATGCGTATTATTTCCACACGTATATTTCGTGTTTTTCTTATTGCATTGCTAATAGTAATGTAAATGGGTAGTTAATTTTATTACTGACTTTATTGGTCTCATATAACATCAAAAGCTAATTGTTTTCATCATTTTTTAAGTATATAAAATCAAACTTGATTTTTCAGTATTAGTCCTAATCTCGCCACTGATGCCACTTACCTCATATTCTTATTTAATTTAAAGGAAGGTTCTATAATTATATAGCTTAATTGGCTATCGAGAGATTTTATTTAATAGGTCGCTTTAAATATCCTACTTTAAAAGGCTCATTGATATTTTTTTGAATTATTTTGTTCTTTGATAGCCTTAGACATTTTTAATATGTTCTAAATTTAAGAGAGGACATTTCTGCCAAATACAAAACTACTAGTACTTTTTATATTTCGAGTCGATCGCTATATACGTTTATTCATCCATGTACTCATTTTTGTAGGTCAATACGTCTGTCTAATTGTCTCATCAGTTTTACTGAGAAACCGTTCGGTTCAGTATATTATGAAATTTAGTATATTATGAAAATTTAAAGCTTATTAACCCTCATATATAACACCGACAAAATATTAATATGTAATTATTATAGAAGACAAATTAATCTAATCTCGTTTGATATAGTGGAGAAGGAACTATGAAAAGTGTATATATACATATATATATATATATATATATATATATATATATATATATATATATATATATATAAAGTTTTTTTCAGTTTTTTATATAAGATAGTTTTAAATGTATTAATGAAAATATTCACAAAGACATCCCATCTCTGAAACTGCTAACGTAAAAATAAGGAAAAAAGTGTTACTAGGAATTTAATTAAAGTTAACTGAAAAACAAGAGCGATTATTCCAAATCTCATAGTTGTTAAAAAATTCACAATATTTTTACGCCTGTAAAAAGCTAACTTGGCGATATATTTTTATAGCAAAATATCTTTTGCCATGGCAATTATAATTTGTAAACAGTCTTATGGCAATTATGACAGCCTTATGGCAATTGTAATTTGTAAACAGTTGAAAGAAATATTATGTACCCCTAAATGATTATGCGTACCTGGATGTGTTGGCGTGGGATCTATTATATTTAACAGATTGTTAATAAGGAACTGTTAATGAAGAACAATTAATATCATTAATAATAATTTAATAAAGAATGATTAATATAATTACAATCTCAGCAAAACACATTCAGGAATAACAGGATAAAACGGAAACTGGGCGAGAGCACGACGCGGCGCGGTGCCCGCAAGGCGGTGGCCAATAAATAAATGACTATCGCGTCGCCGATCTTTGCCGACGCGTTATGATGATGATGCGATATGTTAATTTAGCCCTGAATAGGTCATCTTTAATTAATTGAATTCGTGACACCATTCTCTTACTGCTGATATTTCCTCTCGTCTTAAACCCGTAAAAAATATTAGACTGGATATTTTTGCTTATAAAAACCAGATGATATAAGATATTTGAAGTCGCTAAATACCGAAAGCTAGTCTTAAAGTTACAATTAATAGTAAATGTTCTATTAAATCATTATATGTAACAATTGTAAATTGGGATCTTTCGTTCACGGGTTACAATTACAAAATATTTTTCTAAGAGAATATTTGTATTGGGTTGGCTGATAAGAAATGAGCGGTCATTAATGTTATAAAGACAATATTTGTATGGAAAAAGTAATGAGTGGTCATTAATGTTATAATTTTTTATTACATGTCCAATTTAAAATTAATTAATCGCCTATATAATAATCACCACAATTTTATACTACATATTTCAAATGCACTGACAGGGAGTGGATAGCATGTGCGTAAAATTCAGGTGACTTGGAATGAAAAAATCGCTTATGAACTGTCGTAAGTAGCCTTCATCATCAAAGTTTTTTTTCGCATAAGGCATCACTGAGCGATCTAAACAATAATCAGTAGGTGTAAGGTCTGCGAAATATGACAAAATCTGCGTCCAACTAATATCCAAAACTCTGAAGCGGGTCTGTTTGGCTATATGAGGACTGGGCTACGGCGACAGCTAGTCCGGGCTGAGTTCATGTAATACCCGCGCACCGTATTCGAAGCTTTTTCTCAAGCGGTTTAAATGATTCTCTATAGAGCCGTGGAAGAACCCGAGCTCAGTTGCTAGCCAGTGTCGTTAATCGGATATTTTCTTTAATTAATAATTTTAACCTGTCGCTACCCAATTTCACCGGTCGACCAGAGCTTGGTTGATCACTCAGGGAATAATCGCCTCTGCGAAATTGCTGGAACCATCATTTTTCAGTGGCTTTAGATATTGTTTCAGGAGCTACGCGTTGGCAATGTTACGCGTAGATTCGGCAGTAGAGTGACCTAATTGGTACTCGTAGAGTATACAGTGTCTCACATGCGTCTTAATATCGTCCATATTGTATACGTGTTAACAGTGTATCATCTCAGTTACTACTGAATCAGTGAGAGAGTGCCGCGCTCTTTATATATTTTCGATAATTGAAGGTACTAGAACGTTCCAATATTTTTATAATTCTCGAAAAAACGCTCATTACTTTTTAGCCAACCCAATATATATTGCAAAGTAATTAATCAGAAAGTGTTAGTATTTTCTTTCTCCAGCAAACGACTGTTTTCACGAGACCATTTTTTCTACCGAATAAATGTTAAGATAGCGAGGGGCTGAGTGATATTTTTAAAAACATCTTGTTGACCTCGCTTGAAATATGTCGCACAGATACATCTCGGGAACATAATGTGCCAAAATCTAGTCGGATCGTCTAAAAACAACCGATTCTGTTGTAATATTGTAAGGTTTGTTCTTTTAACAACACAACGTAAACTGTATCCACTCAACAGATAAGTTCAAGTCGCGTAGTGATTAATGTAAAATACATCCAATCTTTTGTTAATTTTTCATTTGACAATTTAATTTAATTCGATTATCAAATTTACAATTTTTTTTATTTATTTTTGTTGGGATTACTCCGTGCCAAAATGAATCCATCGAGAGTGCAATATTACTGAATGCAATTATTTTGGAAAGAAAAATGATTGTTTTTTTTTGTGTCCGTATTTTGAAATTAACTTTTATTGCTCTACAGAGAATTTTATAACAATGTCAAAATCTAGGAATTTCTGGTTTAATTTTTAGCTTCTGTTTTGTGATTTAATTTATTTAATTAACGTAATTTATTGGTTAATTGTCTCATTTCTTATTCCTTGTGATGTAATAAATTCTGGAATTGCATAATTTAATCAGTTAATTAAAGATTAGGTTGTCGTAAAGTTTATATTTTTACTTACCTAACATACTTAATATACGTTTTTCAGAAAAAACCTATCAAACACGAATAGTACTCACGATACGATGGTTCCGTACACATTTATGCACATATAAATATTTAATGGAACATAGGATTTATAATTGAACTATTTAGAAGTACTAATTTTTTACATATTTTGTCCCTTTGTGCTGAATATCCTCCATTTATGCTGGATGTTAAGATTGTATCTCGACCGGAAGTACCCTATAGGTTTAGTACCCTATAGGTATAGGTTTAGGTCATAATGGGTAAACCTGTTGTATGAATAAAGAAAACGTATTGATATCTCAAATGGCTTTTGAGAAAAAAACGTTTTTACAGACAGACGGGAGGGCGGAAAATCAAGTGATGCTATAAGGGTTTAGTTTCTCATTTTGAGCGATGGAAGCCTAAAAAGAATAAATTATGTGATATAAAAAGAAATAAAGTTAACGAGGAGACTGCGCGTAGTATATAATGTAAATATATGCTGTGTGGAGATTTCGATACAAAATAAAACATAAATAACCTCCTTTTTATTTATGATATTATTTATATAATTGAGTGATTTCATAAAATATGTGTACATGTACAATGTAAAGGTTTTTCTGTTACCTATTAACTCTTCAAAGCAAGAAATCCCTACCAAATTTGGCATGCGTGTTGTTCTGTGGCATGGTAACATTCAGGATGGTTTTGACTAAGTTCACAAAGAATGAAAATTTCAGCCTGAACTAATTCAGGAACATTCATTTGTCCAGAATACAAATACGTAACTGCAAATGAAAGTAAGAGGACGAGAGAGAGACAGAGAGAGAGCTTGGTAATGGTAATCGGCGGCGGATTATCCTTGTCGCAATTGAACTCAAAACTTACGTGTATCGAAACTGAATATAAATCTTTACGTTTGCCAATAAACGAACGTAAAGATAATTTTTTATTCCATTTTTTCCTTTTGATATTCTGTCGTGAAACTAATTTAATTAATATCTGTCGATGTAAAATACCGAAGAGAATGTGACTAACTGTTAATTTCGTTAGAAAGCTTTTGGAAACTCCTCGCTCTATTTACACTTTATTTAAACCAAATTTAACTCGGAAAATACTAAAATCCATATAAAATTAAGCTTGCTATTTTTACTCGTTTATGAAAATGTTGAATTACAATATTTGAATAGATGTCCCAACGTGTATTTTGAATAATTAATAATGATAAATACCGCTGTCTTACTAAAAAAATTCATACGTACAAATTTTCAGACGAAATCCTGTATATAAATAATCATAAAGGCCCTTATAAATGGTTAAAACTATTGTTACCACCTTCATAAAGTTAAAATAATATTCTTGCGATACGATTTATATAATTTTTAACGTAAATTTTAAAAACAAAATTCTAGATCTTTCCATTTACACGTTCAAATAAATAAAGAGTGATGGTAAAAATATTATTCTGATAATTTTGTTACCGTAATGCCTTGTCTATCATTATATCCGGAGCTATATTCAGTAAATATTGGTTCAACTTATTACTAGACTAGATTTCCGGTTTAGCGAATTATATATGCAACACTGTTTGGACAGCATTTATTCAACGTCATATCAATTTAAGGTGAATTATTTATTACTCTCTAAAAATATTTTGCATGTTTCGACATATTCAATCTAATGTAGGGTACACAACATTGATTTAATACAACTTTTGTTGCAACTCGAAATATTAAACCGCAGTTAAATTTTTTGCTATCGCGATTACAGCAGCAAAAATGCTTAATCTTTATATATATATATATATATATATTCCAAGCCGGCTGGTCACCGTGGAGGATCATGACCATAACCCTCCAAATAAAAAACTGCATGCAAACAGCGCAATCAAGGGAAAACTGGCTCAATTTGGAGGAGGCCTTTACCTGTAGAAGGGTTCTTTCAGAATCATTTCGTACCTATAATACTTTAATATAATTTTTCTAACATATTTATATTTAAACTGTAATTATAATTAATAACTACTATATAATAAACTACAGTTTATCTTTTTTCAATAAGTACTAACAAAACAAATTAACTTTGTAAACTAACAATTATAGAGTTAGTTTACAAAGTTAATTTGTTTTGTTAGTACTCAAGAAATAAAAGGCTTTTTTATTTATTTATTTATATATATATATATATATATATATATATATATATATGTTTATATATATTATGCGTGTGTATAAATATATATATTTTTGTAAAACAGCGGCGCATTGGAATTATAGAATGCAAAACGTCCTTACAATCGGTCTAGACGTTTTGTAATTAACCTAAACATCAGTTGGGTTGTTTATAAATTGGCTTGTTAACTAATCGCCGACAATATATATATATATATATATATATATATATATATATATATATATATATATATATATATATATATATATATATATATATATATATATATATATATATATATATATATATATATATTTATATATATATATATATATATATATATATATATATATACATATATATTAAGACTCTTTAATGATAAAGTTTTAGAATTTAAAAAATAAGCCTTTTCATAACTTTTTAGGTAAAAAAATTAAAATTAACTTAAAATGAAAAAGAATAAAGAAATAATTGTAAGACAATTCTACCAATACATTTCTTAACACGTTATTTTAAAAAAAACTTATTCATGATGGACGATATTTCATTAATTATATTTTAATACCTTACAATCGGCCGAACAAAGCTAGAATCACAAACAATATTTTCTTAAAAAGAACTTTTTTTTTTCTGAAATTCTTTAATTTTTTCCGAACATTTTCTATGATTATAATCGATTACCGAACTTATTAAATATTTTAGCTTATCAAGATTACTTTTTAAAAAGAAATTAAATGTTCATTTGTCAAACCTATCATAGTCCGTACAAAATCGCTGATAGTATCGATTTTACTTCTAAGCTTTTTGCAAAATACTGTTACTCATTTCTTTTCAAATATGACTGAGTCATAACATTGCTGTGATGCTACTAAGTCGAAACTAGTCCTAATTTACATTTTAGTTTAGCATGAAATAACATTAAATCACATATTAATTTGAAAAAAAAAATCATTTAAGCAGGTCCGACATGCCTGAACATACTTTACGTGCTCACTACAGCCAATGCAAAGCGTATTCAGAAATTAGTGTGTGCAAAGGAGTGATTATACAATTAACATCAGCCTATTGAGTATGGAGAAAGACTTTTTTTTTATCGAGACGACCACAATTTAAACAAAAATATTTCTAGGGTTTGTCACGCTCCAACTGAAGCTAAAATTCGATAATATTATGTAAAGTTTGAAAAATCTTCATTTCAGGTGGGGTTTTAATTGTATAAATTTTATTAACTTATCTTTAATAATTTAGAAACTACCCTGTCAAAGATTTAAAGAAATGTATCGTTCTCTTATTCTAGTTTATAACAGGCAAAACTTTATTTTTCTTTCAGATGTTATCAAGAATCTGCCTGAGGGTTGAGGCTCAAGGACATAAGAATAAAATTTCTCACTTTGCTGATCAAGAAGCATATCATTCAACGCAACAACAGACTGAAACATTTATAGACAATTCAAATATAAGCGACTCTCTTCTATTGGACATATCAAACTCCTCTCTTAAATCAAATACCTTTGACAACGTAAGTATTTCTGAACATTTACTAACTATTTAGATTATTTCGATATATTTTTCTCGAATGAATCTGATGGGGTAACGCTATTGCAATGTGTATATTTTTTTTATCTTTTTACCAAATTTTTCTACTTATCTAGTGTTTAGTTAAAGGTAAATTTCAGCAAGTAAATAACAAAAAAAAACAGAAATTTTACGAAGAGAACTTAGAGTGCTCTCGCTCCATGCATTTCGTTTAGGGCGAAAAACAAGCGTAGCAACGTGCAATATATGCACAACGACAAGTGAATGTTTACGCTTCTAAATACAGCCAAGCATTGTTTTCAGATATTCAAAGAGGAAAACTTTGATCTCTCCGGTAATTAAATGTGATACAGAATAATTCAAAAACACCTGAATGAAACATGTTCCATGTTACATAATCTGTCAGAGCTATTCTCATGCAAAGTAAAACAAACTCATACTTTAGGAAGTAAGTGGAAATATACTATTTGGCTGCAGCGTGAGTTAATACTAAGAGGACAGGTTTGTTTTGAAGAACAGTTTTTTTAATTATAAAAGGCATATTTTAATTATCTTTATAGATCAGTTTGTATGTCTATATGCAAATGAAAATAGTTATGGTATACGCAAGGGTGTATAAGCAAGGGAAAACGAGTGAATATAATAATTTTTTTGTAATAGAAGTAAAATAAATAAAACATCGAGCATTAGTGTACTTGTTAATAGATAATTTCTTAATTATAAAGAGTAAAACTGTCCAGATTGCTTCACTGAGAAATTAGGGCTTAGGAAAATATTTTTACACTAAATCGGACAAAATTATTAATTATTTTAATTTAAATCACTTTACTTAATATTACTTCCTTAACATCATATTCCCTATTTCCTATTTTGATACTTAAATCAAAATTAGGGGATTTTCTTTACATTACAAGGAGGAAAACAACTTTTTTCATTTGTGAAACATTATTTTTATAACTAAGGAGTAAAACATGCGGGATATTAATACAACATCCGACTAAATAAGTTAAAAACCACAGAAAATATGTTATAATATTCAATTTGAATTCAGTGTTTTGGTGCCAATTTACTTCATAAGAGAAATAGAAATGGAATTTACAACTCTAAAAATTATTAAAGACTAAAATAATTATACTTTCTAAACGTATCCTGAAACTCGTCAATTAAAGACATACATAATATTATGTTTTCTTCATTATTACCTAAACATACGTATTATCAGTTGATACGATTTTCGAAATCAGCTTAAAATTAGAAAATATACAAGAAATTTTATAATCTGATAGGTTTTTACAAACGATGTAAAAACAAATTGATTACAAACCTACTTTGGAATTAGTTAAGAACATCTACATTGACATTTACAGGATATCTTTATGAAATAAACAAAACGGGCTAAGGAAGACCTTTAAAAAATAGCTGTTTTTTTATTTAGTTAATGGGGAAAATAATAAACATTTGTTTTAAAAGAAATTAAATTTATTCCAGAATTCATAGACATTTTGTTGACACGGGTCTACGTCAAAATTTTGTGTTTTTTTTTGCTTTATACAAATAAAAATAATTTCTATTTTTATTTTTGGTGTTACAAATTGTAGAATATTAACACCCAGTAGAATTAGATTATGTCATGTGGCAAGGAAATGCACGTGAAGGTAAATAATTGTAAATTTATTGGTTAACTAATTGCACAGGTGAATAGAAATTTATTAACTTTTATTCACTTGTGCTACACTTTATAATGTTTAGTGAAAATTACCTTAGTGAATAAAGAGTTATAGGACAAATCTTTCTGTTATTCTAAAGAGTTAAGAAAAACAAAATGGTTTATATACCTTCCCACAAAACCTCTCTCGGCGTCTGTATGGAGACCTAGAAGTGATAGTAAATCGTGAAAGTTCAATACGTAAAGTTGTCGACACGCATATCTTCCAAATAAATACTCGTAAATTTAGCCAAATCATCGTTTATAACTATACAAAAATGTTTAAGTAAAATTTTGAAAATTAGCTACATTAAAATAAGGTTATTCGCCATTTTAAACTAATATTTTAAGCAGGTCAATTATATGAATTTTCAATTATATAAAAGGTTCTCCGAGATAAGGTGAGAGGGTAAGGAGCAAAATTTAGCAAAAAATGTGTGAAATGAATCATTGAATAAATTAATAACTGAATGGCTGTAGGAAATTGTACATATCTAAATCCTTTTAGCTAATTGCAAAGGACCCATAATCTAGCTGAAAATGAATATCCTTTATTATATGATCCTTTATTATATGATTGGACATATCAAACTCCTCTCTTAATTCAAATACCTTTGACAACGTAAGTATTTCTGAACATTTAACTATTTAGATTATTTCGATTTATTTTTCTCGGATGAATCTAACGCTATTGTAACGCTATTGCAATGTGCATATTTTTTTATATTTTTACCAAATTTTTCTACTAATCTAGTATTTAGTTAAAGGTAAATTTCAGCAAGTAAATAACAAAAAAAACAGAAATTCCACGAAGAGAACTTAGAGTGCTCTCGCTCCATGCATTTCGTTTAGGGCGAAAAACAAGCGTAGCAACGTGCGATATATGCACAATGACAAGTGAATGTTTACGCTTCTAAATACAGCCAAGCATTGTTTTCAGATATTCAAAGAGGAAAATTTTGATCTCTCCGGTAATTAAATGAGATACAGAATAATTCAAAAACACCTGAATGAAACATGTTCCATGTTACATTTTCCTTTTATTTTATTATCTTTGAACTCAAATATTATTTGAGTTACTCCGAAAAAGCAGGAAGTTGGTGGGATTCTGCTTCTGTGGTTCGTGGTAACGAACCAAAAAAGATATACCGAGTATATCTTTTAAAACATGGTCTGTCAGACACCTCTTTTTAAAAATTCAATGAGTTTTATTGGTTCTGTACTAATCAGAGCACCAAGAGAACTCATTGAATTTACATAATTATAGATCGTGTGTGCGTACAGAATCCAAAATTATTTTTCTCGTTTCCTTAGAAATTATAAACTCGTTATTAAGTTCACCGAAAAATAGACTCATGGTATTTTAATGTAAAATTTTGATCTAAATTTTAACTTATGCAAAAAGAGCGAAGCAATTTTATGAAAAAATTCCATAAACTCTAAAAAACGTAATGTAAAATATGCGTGAAAAGCAATTCAAAGTATTTCAAAGTTAACTGAAATGATTACTGTTTAATACAACAAATATTATTTTCCTGTAAATTTATAAAGATCTGGCCAGTAGTTCTGTATATATATTTATATTAAAGAGTTGATTAGTAGAAAAAAAATTAAGTCATTCACATCAAAACATATCCCAATAAGTTTCTGGTTTTCAGATGTTACTAATCCTATTAATATTTGTACGTGGGCACTAAAAGCCTGTTTATGTACAGTTGCGACAAAGAACGTAACTATTATTCGTGCATATGATTATGCATCAATCTAAGGAGAAATTGTTAAGAAATTGTATAAATATTCTCAACCTGTTTCTGAAAAAAAGTCCCTTACATAGTAAAACACACTTAAAAATTACTTTTATATGTGTGTGTGTGTGTACATATACATATACATATATTATGCGTGTGTATAAATATATATTTTTTATATAACAGCGGCGCATTGGACTATTTATTTTGTAGAATGCGAAACGTCATTACAATCGGTCTAGACGTTTTGTAATTAATCTAAACATCGGTTAGGTTGTTATAAATTGACGTGTTAACTAATCGCCGACAGCACATATATAGTTTATCCTCAAGTGATGAAGAAAAAAAACGCCAATTTGTGAGGTATATAAGTGATTAGATTTAAGTTGAGACAATGTGTTAGTTATAAACTGATACATTTATTAATAATTTTTTAGACACCTTCAACGGTTAAGGAAATATTTTAAAAAGACGACTGACATAGGATAATTACATGGAATAGACAAAATTCAATTAATCCTAAGTGTACTTCTCCTGCAACGTGTTTCCATTCCATATAGATAATCAATTATACATAATAAATTCATTACAATAAACACTTCTACTTTTGCATTCAAACACTTTCCACTCAAAAAATGTTAATTCCTTAAATTATGATTCCTTTATTGTATAAAAATTGCAACTGACGACCAGTTTCTGTATTACATACACGAGCGTGATGACAAGAGTTTAAATTTTACCATTTAAGAAGCACAGCATTTGAAAAAAGGAAAAAATGGAACTGTTTTCTAAGTTTTGTTATACTATTGGCGAAGAACTTTCATTGAATTTAGTATCTCTGGAGAATCGCCTCCGTTTCCTCGCTTAGCTAAGCAAATATATGTTATAATTTCCTTTTTTTCTTATGCTAAAAATGAAATAAGTCCGCCTTGAATTTCGTTATTACTTAAATACTTCTTATTTTACTTATAATATCTAAAAGTTTTTGACCTTCAGTTGCTTTCTTTTTATGGTTCATGATGTTCCTTTAGAAGGTAATTTCTTTTTTTTTTAATATTCTCCTGTTAAAATGCCAGAAAAAAAATTACTTTGCTAGTTTGGCAAGTTTTATGTTAGACTGTGTTTTGCTAATGGAATAAAAATATTTTTCTCTCTCTCAGTTTTTAAATTTCTTATTCTTATCTGTTTGACTTTCGACTTCAGGCTACAATATTTGTTTTATACAACATGTTTTAATATATTTTAAGTCATCTTTTCGATTCTAAAATTTAGTAATCTTTTTGTTTAATTATCGTATTTTTAACCTTTCTTAACTGAGAAAGATTGCTCTCGGATAAAAGCTTCAGTTTTGGGTACATGTTGTCGTTAAGCTTCTAATTCAAGTTCATTAATATGTGAACCCGAAAGAATGTTATTTAACATTAGCTTACGTCCACACTTAAATGATTCCACGAGCAGGTCTTTTTATCTCGCACTGTTTTCTTTTTGATCTAAGCACATAGTGCTTAGATCTTTATTCACGTGGAGTAAGATCTTTATATATTTAATCTTCCTTTCTCTTTTTTTCTCATTGTGGTAACTTTTTTCTCACTTCATGTTTTTAATAATTATTTTCAATCCGTTAATATAAAATTTTTCTAACATTGTCTTTCTTTCTAAATTTTCGTGTAGCTTTTTTTTCTTTTAGGAGCCATTTTTCACATTGAAACAAAAAAAAGTTATTTATCTATTACATGTGTACGACAAATAACCCAAAAGCAAATATAATATCTAAGGAGCTAATCAGTTACAGGGATAATATTAGAAAATTGTCACTTTTCTCTCATCTTATCATTTGCTTTCTATATACAGCAGACTAATCACGGTAGAAATGTGATGAGAATGAAGAAAGTATTTTTAAACAAAACTTTGTGTTACTCAAATAATTAGTACTTACCAATTGATCATCTTAGTATGATACTATGTCAATTTCTCTATATTGTTACCATAATTGAACACAACACCGTTTTCAAATTTTCATATAACCATATTTTTATCATAATTGACCACAGCACCACTTTTAAATTTTTTGTAACCATATTGTTATCATAATTGACCACAACATCATTCTCAATTTTTCCCAAAACCATATTGTTATCAGTTTTAGCATTCTTGACTGAAATTATGGCGAACGGAATTAGCCAATCCGGCACTTTGCGGCGAGTGATCCGCGCGGTTTGTCTTTCGTCTTGACCTTGAATGTCCTTTATATTGGGTGACATAGTTTATTAAAATACTTTTTATATCAATTAATTGCTCCATAATGATTTAGGAGGTAGTCGTATACATAATATTAAGATCGATTTTATAAATAGTCACACAGAGTTACTACAAATTTCGCCAATGTTTCGAACATAATCCTTCCGGCGGGAAATATGATATTTGGTTACAGATCATTGAAAAAATATGTGATATGCTCTGTTAAAAGTATTACAATTTAGTAACAACATAATTTACTCTGTAATAATATGCTTAAAACTAACCATTGAGAAAATCTTTATTGTGTTATGAGGAAATTGCCTGAACCTCGCTAAACATTTATTTAAAAACATAAGATATAGTTGAAATCAAAGTTAAGATCTTGGCGAGAGATATATTTGTACAAATCTACATTATATCAAAGTCATTATAGGCGTTTCCGATGTAAAATAAACTGACAATTGATAGCATAAAATCAGTATTTTAAACTTAATTTACCACAATACAATTTTCAAATTGTCATATACCCATATTGTCATCACTTCTACTATCATAACTGAAATAATGGTTTGCATAATTTACAAGGCAATCAATAATACATACCTTAATGATGCAATGAAGTTGTGTTATGTAGACATGCCTTTAGCTCACCTTCAATACGATTTTCATTGTATAGTTGCTTTAGTGGCTTCTGTCTCTTTCATCATAATCGACGTGATGTCAAATGGAGCCATATTTCTCTTTGCTTTATTTGAGCATAATGTGTCTATTGAGTATAACGTCCTTGACTGTAGGAGCAAAAAGATCGAAGCGCGGCCCTGTTAGGGATCACACGCTGACATATTGCACTCGACTACCCGGAGAAATTCTCTCAGTAAACATAGTTGCCACGTAGTATATGAAATAGAAATTCCGATCTAGACACATACGTGCACGCAATTATCTTACAAACCCCGAGCAGCGTGCTATAGATGTTAGCAACGTCGTAATTAGTCGCTTTGATTCTTTTGAACTGTCGTGCGCTCAAGTTTCGATACACAACTTGTTAGCTGATGCGCGAACATCTAAACAAACAAATAATATCATGCAACTGAAATTAACGCGAAATCTTAATTTGAGTTGAATTATGATCAGCGTAAAGTAACACTTTATAGAACACTTTTCGATTTTGATACAATTAGATAACACTTTTTCGATTTTGATATAAATTTATTTATTAAAACATCATAAGAGAAAATAATAATAGCCTTTCTATTACAAAGGTTGCAAAATTAAACAAATCAACAATTCCCAGTTTTAATTTTTTATAGATTTCACTTCCTAATCTGTATGACTTTCCATTTGCCTACCGAAATAAAGAGATAAATTTAATGTATAAGTTAAGTAAGTTAAAAAATATAAATAAAATTACTGAGTACTCATTCTCTCTATTGAGGTTTTTAATGGTTTTAATTTATTACATGTTTTTAAATGTAGTTACGTTTGCGGAAAACTTATCAAATAAATAAAAGCACAAATTTCAAAATGAAAACTGTTCAATATAATTATAAATATAACATGTAAAATACTTAAATACTATTTAGTTGAGCCATGAATAAAAGAATAATAAAAAATATTATCCAGCGACCGCGATTGGTAAAGAATTAATTTTTTTTATAAAATTTCATATAATTTTTTACAAGTATATTATATACTATTTCCTGTGGAGACGACGCATTTCAATGCTCCAGTTCAAGTCCATGCATTTTTAATTTAAATAATAATAGTACGTTTATTGAGTTTTTGTTTATTTCGCGATTGCAACGAATTCCAGGACATAATTTTAAATATGCAGTTGCAGTTGATATATATATATATATATATATATATATATATATATATAAATATATATATATTTATATTTATATATGTCGGACTTATTGCTACGAGAATCATCTCTTAAAGCCAACCAGAACACCAGTCCAGCCCCGCTCGACAAGCTACCAGAATCGAACCCGGATCTCCGCAGTACTACGCTGTGCCATCAAAAGCCTTGTGATCAATCCAACACACCACGGCGACGACATTTAGGGACGAATTGTAGGGTAGTACGGGGTAGTTATTTACACGTTATCTTTAAATAGACTGAAAATACATTTTCAAAAATAAATAAAAATGAAACTTTTAATAAATTTCAATCTTGCAATGATCTAAAAAAATCATTTAAACTATTTAAATGTATAATAAAATTAAAAATCAATTAATTTGTAACCTAATAGTAAATAACGGAGTAAATTATAAAAATCTCATTTCCACAACCCACAAAAATATAAATAATTAAACCTTGTTAAATCGTTATTACCTCGTTTAATCTTGTTAAATCGTTATAACCTTCGACCAGCATAGGAATTGGAACTGATACGAAAAGTGACAAAAAAATTTCCCTCTATCAATACCTACACTAAATTCATCGCATATGTTTTCCGATGAAAATATTCGCAAAATGTCAGAAGCTGGCAATACGAGTCATAAGTATTTGATAAATTGAATGGGCTTTATCTCAATCCGCACGGGATTCAAAACTTCGAGTCGAAGCCATTTGGAGGGGATTCCGCAGATTTCGACTGATGGTTCAAATTTAAATCATTTATCGAAATTTTTTCTCAAGTATTTTTCGCAGTGTATCTTGCTAGTTGTAATGTTATTTGAGGTGTTTAAATAAATGTTGGAAGTAATCCAATTTTTACATTAAAAGAAATATCAAAATATATAATTAGACTTAGTATTTGCTATAATTTAATTATACTATAACGCAAATGGTTATAATATTTTCACTGTTAAAGGGCGATGGTATTAATTACACACCTATGACGTGTTAATTTTTATACGATTATTCGCAGATACTGCCAGCGCTAATTGAAATGTCATAAATTAACTGGTATTACTTATATACTTATGGTTTTTTATACTCGGAGATCAGTTATAAAAAGAAACATTTACGAGATCAACTCAGTGTCTTCCTGTTTATGTTTTTTTCTCAGACGTCTTTTGATAAAAGATCTGACAGGTCATAATACATACACCTTGTATGTAACACATACACTTGTAGTTAATTTTTTTTTTATCATGCTAACATTACATTTGTTGGTATCCACACATAACGTCAATCGAGATTCTAACATTTTTAATTTATATTTATTTATCAATAAGTATGTTTGGTAGGCGCATCGCTTTCAAAGTATTTCTATTTTGTCAGCTTTGAATATAACTGAAAATCTTAACATTGCCATTATGAAATAGTCACCCGCAATGATCTATTGAGGGGAAGAAATATATTTCAAAGGGAAAATGAAAACACGAAGGGGAAACGAAATAAAAAGCGCGCGCTGCCAGGAGCGTTACGGTAAAGCAACGTGTCACTCGGCATTTCACTTATTTAACAATTTTAGATATTCATGTCGTCCATAAGGGCACGGCGTGCGCACTTCCGGCGCGACAATTTGCGCGAAATCCCCGTTCCACCTGGTGACTCCTCTCATGTGTTATGCAAGGGTGGACCAGACCTTTTAATATCTCTCGGGAAACACGCTGTCGATGCTCAATTACCGACTTATCTGAAAAAACCATGTTTTCATACGTGTCGAGCTGCTTCTTTCGTCAATATATTTCTCACTCACGATTCATTTCGCGTTCATGTCTGACTATAACTTAAAGTGGATAGGGATAGTAACAGCGCACTTCATGATAATAGGACGGAAATTTCTAAAAAACTTGCCATAGAGTACAACGATTTATTATGTTACTTGGCCGAAATTCCCTTGTCGATATTAAAATTATGGTACATAAAAGTGAACATATTTATCATATATAGTCTCAGGGTAAAATTACCTTCAGCCTCCTATTAGATAGAATACAATATATTTACCATATATTGTCATAAATTAAGATTTATGGAGTAAAGATTTCTATTCTTTATATATGTACATAAAGTAAGAAATTGGAACTAAGTACATACAAATAACAAAAAAACGTACTATTTATTTTCGAGCAACGTGAAGAGTGAAAGAAGAATAGTAATGCTCCAATAATTCGATACGAAGTTTTGATTTATATCAGTTATATTGTGTTTTATTAAAAAAATATGGATTATTAATGTGCAGGCGTGTATACATGATTGCGTGATTGCGTGAGCGTTCCTTTATGCAGACTGGCAGTCGAATATGCATTAACGCGTGCATGCCTACATGTCTCCGACAGTTTAACGCCTAAAGCAATAGACAATTGATAGCTGTTTTTTTTTCGAAATATCTAAAACCTTTTTTCCATTCCTTTTGAATCTTAAAAATTCAAAGTAGTTTGTACTAAAAATGAAGTTTTCTGCTTATTTATATGATCGTGTATATTTTTTGCCGTTTATTAAAACGTTGTTAAATCGTATGAAAAATATAGGTGCGACTTCTTGTTTTAAAAGCATATACACAAATAATTTTTATCGTTGCTTTGGTCATAGTGACAGTAGTTAAGTAAATAATATTTCTGTAATTAAATTAAATATTTTCCTTTAAAAAATATATATCAACTAATTAGTTAATATCAAGTTACAACATAATTAAAACAGTGATGGCATTTAAATAGGGACGCAATTTGCACACAGAAAGCCACGGTAAATTGGCATTTTGTGTTAATAATAAAGTAAATAGTATACTAATTGCGTACTGCACACTAAATATTTATTGTGATTTAATCAATGTATACACTCACATACTTATTTTGGATATTACATATATAAAAATGCACAACAGAGTAACTACATGTTCTTGAAAATGTAAAATTAACTTAATAGCTTTTGGAGTCTTTTTTATTTAACCCAATTTTTGTCATTTTATGTAAATGATAAAGCTTAAAAACTGCTTCTCTAGTGATAATAAAGTGTAAAAGTTTTCTTTTCGTCTTTTCCAATCAACATACTTTTTACTTTTATCTCAATTAGTGGCTTACGACTGAGTTTAAAACGTTAAAATAAAATAATATAGCTCAATTGTCTAAACACTGTGGACTTTCTTATGGAATATAATTCTGATCACTGTATTGTTTGCATTTGATACCGCATAAAAATTCGTAGCTTTTTGGAGGTTCTCAATTCGACGGATTTATTTTTATGTATGTTCATCTATAATTCTTCACCAAGTAAAATGACTTCGATGATTCTTTCTTTATTGAAAATGGGTTGTTTAGGGGTGATCCTATATAAATATATAATTCCTTAAATAATGGTAGTAAATCAAATATGATTCCAGATATTTGTTACAGGTAGGTATTACTTTGCAAAATAAATACACCACTCACCAGGTCAGGGTCTGATGATAAGTTCTAGAGATGAACAATGGAACTCTTTAACGGATGTTAGTAAATCAGCCGTGATTAAAGATATTTGCTACTAGTAGTTGTTACTTTGGATAATAACTACACGTAACTACACCGTCGACCATAGTCTGATGATAAGTTCTGGAGATGAATAATGGAACTCCAAAATGGATGATAGTAAATTAAACGTATTTAAAGATATTTTCTACTGGTAGTTGTTACTTTGAAAAATAACTATACCGTGATACACGTCAGAGTCTGATGATGCATTTTTGATATGAGAAATGAAACTCCTTTGAAAATGAACAATGCAGCTCCTTAACGAATGGTCAATAAATTGTGATTCAGAAAATTCGCTAGTGGTTAGTTCTTCCTTTAGCTATTACTTTGCAAAATCTAACATTGGATTTTGGATATGGAGAACGTAACTTCTCAGGTGCTAGTTGTTACTTTGCAAAATCTAATATTGAACTTCGAATATAGAGAACGGAATTCCTCAACGGCTAACAGCTAACCATTACCGGCAACTACTATCGCTTCGTTTTTGTATGTTGTTGATGACCAACATTAGACAAAGAAGAAATTATCGTTATGCTAGATTTTGCCCGTGATTTTGAATAAATATTCAATATCATAAGAAATAAAATTATTTAATTTTACTTTGAATTTATTAATCACTAAAAATATTAAAATTAAATATCTTTTAAAAAACCGGCTTCAAAATGTAGGTACTAAAAAGTAAAAAATAATTAACTCAAAATAAATACCTACTTATTCGCAATAAATAACCAAGTTTTCAATTTCTGGAGTCGGTGCCAGTTACAACTTGTTATAATGTTATATCTCTAATTATCAATTTATATCGAAGGTACAACAAAATATATTTTTATATTTTCATAAACTATAACTCGGCTAATTAAAGGCAGCGGAAGTTCATTTTTACGAAACTTTGTTGTCATTCAGTTTTACTAAATATATTATAGAAATAAATAATTACATATTTTATCATTATACCTTATTATATAAAAATATTTAATTAGTACGTAACCATTCCAGATTTAAAATTTGCAAAATTATTTCCTGTGACAGACAATCGGATGTTAATAATTATATAATAAGTTTTACGGAATCCTAAAATGAAACAAAAGATTAAAATCTGTTCTCACCCATTTTAATGATTTATAATCTAAAATTTTCCAATCTCTTTCTCAGCTTGATCGTTTTCCAATAATTATTTTCATTTTGGTTATTAAATGTATTACAATCATCTTATATAGATTAACGTAATATTTTTGAATAATATAGCGCCTAATTTTGCAAAATTTATAATATTTCAAGTCTAGTCTCTCTACCTGCCGTACGCTGTAGTTCTCTTTGGATTTCACTTACTTTTACTTAGCTTCCTTACAACGCAACTCTTTCGAATTTTATTTTGTATATTCTTTATCAAATACGCTTTATTTATCTTATTAATTATTTTATGTCGCTGCACTTTTAGTTTAATAATTTAAATAAATAATTGACGTATTTAAGTAATGAACAAACCAGTGGAAATTTTAAAAAGTTTGAATTGCCTGGATTGCTACCATTAAGGTATTAATATCTTTATAGAAATTCATTAAAAAGTTGCCTATTGCATGTTTTAGGGAACTATAATCTATTAAGTGGCCAAATATTTGGCAAACGTACGTTTTATAATGTAGGATTTTTTAAGAATTTCGTATGCATGATAATAGACAGAAAATTATATATATATATACACATATATATATATATATATATACACATATATATATATATATATATATACATATATATTTATATATATATATATATATATATATATATATAAAACGCCCCGAATAATTGAACTGGTAAGGTAAAAATACGAGTACGCATGAAATAAAGCAAAATGAACCTCAAATACGCCTGCAGGCTTTTAGTAATATATGAAGCTTATTTGGGACATGTTGTATGCTTATCTATAAATAATTACCTACATTAAAATATATACAAATGGCTCCATATGAGCAAAGGTAAAGATAGCAATTGTTGTAGGCAAATCACATTTAATGCCAATTTATACTTACGGTCAAAATTAAGTTACCACTAGCACCAACACTGTGAATATATTTTTGTTGGAAATTCTTGAAATTTTAGACAAATTGTGATGACTATCATTTTGTACTTTATTATTCGGTGAAAGTAAATCATGGTTCAATTTTAATTTTGAAATTAACCTAAATTCAAATATCAATTCAATAAGAATATTACGGTATTTACAAAATTATTTAATGCTGAATCGAGAAAACGGATATCGGATTGAATTGATAAATGCAATCATTTTATATTTAAAATAAGTATGATATAAAGTCCGTCCTAGGTCCCAGCTCAGAAAGTTAAAGTTTCCCTGTCATTAGTGGTTTTATTTTCATTATAGAATTTTTAAAAAGATATTACAAAATATATAATTCATAAATACAGCATTATTACGTATCATTTTAAGATTACATAGAATGTAATTTTATTATTTTATAATATGTCAATAATTTTATACTTTAAGTTCAAATAAGCTATAAAAATTTTTATTTCAATAAGCACTTAATTTTTCAAATATTATATAAGTAAATAGTAAAACAAAAACATTATCTTTGTTATAACGTTTAGGCAGGATCTTAAAATCCAGTTATTACCGGATCTAAATACTGCTGGCGACTTAAATTAATGAGTCACTGATTCGTGATTAAATTATTTAGGCAAATTTTAGTCACATTTGATATTTATTGACACTCGAAATTGTCACCGTGAGTGTTGATGACAGAATATATTTTTATGAATAACATTAGCTTATAGGTAAACCTTCCTTTCTAAAATTTTAATTTTCTATGGGATACAATTTTGCTATGTGGTAAAGTGGTCATTTGGCTAACACGTGACGCATGTTATGCTATAGAATACTCCTAATTGCTTAATTGTATATAATAATCAGGCGAAGACCATTTTGTCGGCTTGCTCTCTTTTATTCACAATTATGTCTAAAGCTTGTACTTGGGAAACTTAATTTTACATACAATATACTTTTAAGGATTTAACTATTTGTTTGGGAATTGCTAGCTATAAAAATTCTGTCTTCAAAATCTAACAAATTGAGACAATACTTGTTATAAATTTAATTCTACATACGTTTAAATTCTTCGGGAAATACGTTTCATAAAATAATAGACTTAAATTTGTTTAACTAATATAAAATGAGTACTACAAATGACACTGCAAAATACAAATTACATGGCTATATAAATATATATACATACATATATATATATATATATATATATATATATATATATATATATATATATATATATATATATATATATATATATAAATATACCGTACGATAACACTTTCAATAAAAACTCTACACGGATCCTTACATATTTCATTACGTGCACCTTACCGCTAGCTAAAGTTGTTAGTGTTGAGTAAATAAAGAGAGATGCTATGTTTCCACTTTATTTTGGCAAACTTAAAACTACCGTTATCCAGTACATTTCTTTATTTAATAGAGTCCATGAACACATAAAAAAACACGTGCAAAAATGTGTCGAAAACGGGGGCGACATGTCGAAACGGGGCGACGTGCTTATGTCATTTAATTTGTTCTTTAATTTTCATTAAATTGTGATTTTACAAATTATAGTTCCTTCTATCGTTTGAAAAATTAGTGCAATTATAAATTGATCTACCATCCGTGCACGCCCATATCAATATTATTGCCACGGGTGATTGACTACTAATTTTGTTCTTAGGTAACAAAATATGTACGCACCTGAAAGTGGCGAGCACTCATACACAGATTACCACTGAAAATAAATTAATACTACTATGTTATAAAATACTACCATTAAATATAATGTGATGTACACTGGGATATTTAAAATCACCAAGCGCCCTTAATTACGAAATCATAGTTGCAAGCCGAACCCATACATACTGCACACAACCAAACGCAACTGTTAAAACTCATAGATACATAGTACATAATTTAATGTTCGCTTCGCCACTCCTTTAATCTTATTCAAAAAAGTGGCATCAATTCGAACGTCGTGAGTGACGAGGCGAGTTACATGGCGAATAGCGAGCTCTCCGCAACGTGAAGCGGCGCGAGGGTTAAAAACTTAGGCTATGTTCACAAAACACTTTTTATTATTTATTAAAAATCTTTCTGAAATGTATGATGTTTTGTAACCTTTTGGTGAGGCATAACTCAAGGTTTTTTTTCGCACATTACAATATTTATGTATATATATATATATATATATATATATATATATATATATATATTAAGACTCTTTCTTTAATGATAAACTTTTAGAATTTAAAAATAAGCCTTTTCATAACTTTGTCGGTAAAAAAATTAAAATTAACTTAAAATGAAAAAGAATAAAGAAATAATTGTAAGACAATTCTACCATTACATTTCTTAACACGTTATTTAAAAAGTATACCCATTAAGTATACCTATATATATATATATATATATATATATATATATATATATAGGTATACTTAATTAACATTAAAGAATCCCTGCTTATTCCATTTTTTTGTAATTTAATTTTAATACTCTAATACTGGCAAGTATTATATTGTGGATATTTTTGTTAGAGTTACATGTCCCTACCCCGTACCAATTAAACGACCATTTTTTAATAAGAAGGTTCTATTAATTTACGAATAATAATCAGCCAACTTATAATAAGTAGTTGGGCCTGTAAAAAGTTCATCGAAACTCTATACAAATGACTTAAATCCACTGCAAAAATAACTTTAAAATTTCAAATATGCGTTTGTTATATCTGTGAAAGATATATTAGACATATATGTACGTGGTGAGAAATAATATTAAAATTTATAAACGGTTCCGTAACAGTACCATGTGTACGTACAGTACGCTTAAATGTTTATATGAGCCTAAGTGTGTCCGCAACCGTCGTATTGCGAGTTATACTCGTACTTAGAACGGTTTTATTATTTTTAAAAGCGTTTGTCGATATTCTCGCTTTTCATAATCAAGCGCGTCGACACTTCCGCAGGTAGAGTCGGAGGCGCCAAAGGAATCAGGTTGGGGGTCCTGGGGTGGATGGACGTCGTGTTCGCACTCATGCGGTGGTGGCGTCTCGCGGCAACTACGCGCCTGCGCCTCGCACGACGGCTGCCGCGGAGAACCCGTCAGATATGACATCTGTAACGTACAGGTCAGTTCAAGAATTTACTTTACAGATCTATCATTCTGTGGTTTATTATGTCACGAAAAATCAGAATAAATTCAAATATATTTCAACGTTGGAAATGTTTATGATTTTACTTTACAGACTTTTAGGTGAGCTAAGAATTTTACCAGTTTTTACCTATTTACTATAAAAACTTTGAGTTAAGAGGCTAACTAGTTTTTTATCTATTTACCATAGAAAGGGAATTTATCAAATATCAAATTTGTCGTTTAGTATTACTACATTATATATGGAGAAAATTTAACATTGTATTCAACATAAATTAGATCAAATCATATAGAAACTACTAATTCTAATAAAATGCAGAGTTTGAAAACATAGTTAATTGTGTGGTTTTTTTCGTAGAAGCTATTTTAGCTATTTTAAATTTAATTTTTATCTTCTCAATTTTCCTGAAAAAAAACGTATCTAAAATTTAACTAAAAGTATCTAAATTTTCTAAGTATCTAAAATTGATTGTCTACAAAACCTTCGAAAAAACCGTCAAATGCGTATTGTAACACGCATAAAATAAGCCTTGAGGGGGGATTTAAAATTATCGTAAAATAATGTAAATACGGAATCATGTTGTCCGATAAAATTACTATATTTACAATAAACTGCTTCACGATGTTCACTTTAGCCATTTTGAAATTAGGGGTAAAACCCATATCTTCGTTGATATTTTCAGCAATAGCTCTAAAACTATTCAATAAAAAATTCTGAAAAAATAATTTGGGGTTTCTTGTAACTTACGCATTTTGTTCATGATACAAGAAATTAATTCTGTAATATTTCCATGTGATTTTTTTATGTGTAAATTATATATTGAAATATATGGATTAATATAATTTATAATATGTCAAATCTCAAGTTTCTACATCGAACGGGTTCTAAAAAAACGCTATGGTAGACAGAAGAACAAAGACCTAGGTAATCTTTTATAGGTTCCGTTTCTTCCTTTTAAGGTAGAGAATTTAAAAATCAGAACAGATAAATTTATCCAATAAGAGCAATTTTATGTAATTGTTTAATTGTGTACTACCCAAATTTTTTGAGGCGTCAGTTTACAGTAAAAAGCAATGAATGTAATATCGATTGGCACAACAGTGAGAAGGATGTATAATCGAAAATAATTTGAAAACACAATAAATAGTCAATGACTGCGAGTGAGCCATTCGTAACAAGTGGACGACACGATTGAATACGAGCGAGTACATAATGATCATGGTACGATACGATATAAATTAGTGCAATAATTGGACGAGTCGCTGCATTCATGCATTTTTATACTCGAGTAATCAGAGCAATTGTTAATTAACATTTTCATAATTGTTAATTAGTATTGGTTCATTAATAAAATATTAATTAGATGTTAAAAAGAATATGTCCTACCTTTCGAAGTCACATAATAAAGTTAAAAATTAACGGTAAAAAATTATTTTTTTGTAAGATTAACGTTAAACTTGTATCTTCATTAATCTTCGCGATAGTATCCAAATCTTTAGAGTTACGTCAAATGAATCCCGTTCGTATGTCAGTCGGACAAAGTCGTTTTTATTTTTTTATTTTATTTTGTTTAAGGAGTAAAACAAACCAAACTATTTGAAATAAACTATGAATAATAAACATGAAATATGCTTGTTTTCTAACATTTCTACTAAGAACAAAGAAAAATAAGTACATTTATAAAGTATCCAATTAAATACGGTTATATGTATGACATTTATAACTTTAATAAGCGAAACAATATTTTGTTTGAGTGGGACATACAATTAATACGGAAAGCACTTGCAATTAACTTATCAATCAAATAAAGCTGCAATTATGGATTATAACTTATATATGTTGGGCGCTCTAATTAACTAATTTTTACAAACAAAGAATCAAATCAAATAAAAAGTAAAATTACTGATCCATCAGCTGTGCATGAATTTCACGGTTCTTCACATCTAATCGAAACTGGGGGTCTGAACTTGAAATGATGTCAAGAGACAACATCTTTTTACTGTACAAATCTCCCAGCCGCCGCAGCGGCGCTCTGATCGTTTTGGCTCGTTAAGCGTTTGTTCGTACGCTATCGGCATCAAATAAGAGACAATGGATAATCTTAATAGTTAACACTAAAAAATATTTTGTACAAAAAAATTTAGAGGGGCACTTTAAATGCTTTTTTTTTGTTTTTAATTTCATTTTTCTATCGGATAATATTTGAAAATAATTTTTACAAGCACCTCACAAATATTATTTTCATGAATAAGTGGAGATTCGCCATATTTGGACTCTTATGAAAGATAAATTGGGAAAGTTTTATAAATAATGGAGTACTATGTACGGCTTAACTGTTTATACTTTTACATACAATGTTTATGGAAACTTCGTATTGAGAGTACTAATCGTACTTAACTGTTTTTGGTGCACGATAACTACGCTGAAACTAAGAAAATTGTATCGTAATTAAGTAAAAAGTATATGTATAACCAATAAACAAGAAATGAAATAAGATTTTTCAATATTATCAGACAAAGGCGGTGTTTCCATTTCCTGAACGAGCAGTGTAGATTTAACAAATGTTACTTGAGTTTTGAACCTCATAGTACTTGATCCTCATTTTACTTGAACTTCATATCACTTGAACTTTATATTATTTGAACCTCATATTACTTGAACTCCATATTACTTGAAAATCATTTTACTTGAACTTCATGTCACTTGAAACTCATTTTACTTGAACCTCATATTACTTGATTCTCATTTTACTTCAACTTCATATTACTTGAACTTCATATTACTTGAAAACCACATTACTGGAACTTCTTATTACTTGAACCTCATATTACTTGAACCTCATATTATTTGAACTTCAAATTACTTGAACCACATAGTACTCGATTCTCATTTTACTTGAACTTCATATTATTTGAACTTCATATTACTTGAAACTCATATTACGTGAACTTCATATCACTTGAACTTAATATTACTTGAACTTCTTATTACTTGAACCTCATATTATTTGAACTTCAAATTACTTAAAATTTATATTACTTGAACTTTATATCACTCAAAACTCATATTACTTGATTCTCATTTTACTTAAACTTCATATTATTTGAATTTCATATTACTTGAAACTCATATTACTTGAACTTCACATCATTTGAAAATCATATTACTTGAACTTATTATTACTTAAACCTCATATTACTTGAACCTCATATTGTATGAACCTGGTACTACTAGAACTTCATCTTACTTGAATCCTGTGCTAATCAAAACACGTCACTACCACAATAAGTGTAATCTAATAAAGAAAATATAAATAACACCAGTCAAGTGCGTGCTAAAACAGGCACAAAGTAAGGCGTGTATGAACAAATTTTCGCCCCTAATCTATATGTATAGAGATTTATACTGATTGAGATTCATACACGAACCTACATTTGCAAAATTTCATGCCTATAAGTCTAAAAATGTAATATTCTGGGGCCGATACAGACGGATGTTCGAATTTGTTTCGTTATTAAATTTAAATTAATATCGATTACGGATATTAAAACTTGTACCTCCGATTGCTTGTCGGCGTGTAGATAACCTAAAAGGGGTATCGCATAACTGAAAATTAAAACATAAATGATTATTCCTTACTGAAATAATAATTACACCACATTAATATTTGAAAAATGACAAATTGAAAAAATATCTAAAGAATTTAATTTTAAAAAATGTTAATTTCCTGTTAAAATACATATATTGTTTTAATTAATTTTATTAATTCTATTTGGTTTCTCCGCGTGCTAAAATTAAACTTAAAATGTCAAGCACAGGCATTCTTTCCGAGCACATCTTTCAAATTGATCAAATTTGTACTAACAATTAAATTAATCGATTACTTTCAATAATCGTTAAACATTTTCATATCACCTTAACCTTTATGCTTTCAATGAATATTATCTTTTAAAAATAATATTGAATTGATACTTTTACAGACATTGAAATCACTGATTCAGGACTAGAAATTGTGAAATAAAATTATTTGTTTGCTTATTTGGGTACTGTAATACGCGTATGCCTTTTAACTTCAGTTATTAGATAATACTCAATTAATCCTAATTGTCAAGCAATAAATAACAAACAAGCCATGGAAAGAAAGTTTTCAAACGATATAAAAATAGGTATATATACACATATATCTATATAAGTCCATGTGTGAGTGTGTGCGCGCGCTTGTGTGTGTGTAGATATAACAATATAATTAAGAAGTATAGTTTGTGAGTTTGTTAGTTTGCGGTACTTTCCAAAACTGCCCAATACATTTTATAAAATACCCTCACTAGTGGATGGATAGTATAGGATTCATAAAATCCGATTTAAATAGTTGAAACGATAAAAGTAGGATAGGAACGTGTATATATCACAACAGAATTACAGTAAGTAAAAGCACAACAAGCTAACGTTTACTCAGTTATTTTCAAAGGCAACTTAAATGAAAATATAAAAGGTGAAACGATTTTTCTAAATTTAGGAATATTTGTCGAAGAAAAAATCAAGTTGTTGTAATTGAATGTGTGAAAGCCACATTGTCGTAATTTAATGTGTGGGGGAGTGGGGGTCTCGAAAAACGACTCAATAATCCTCCCACTACGTCATTTAAAAATTTTCCTTCGTGTGCTCGCGTTTCCCCTATCTCCAACCTTATATCAATAAGGTGCGTGCCGCGCGTTGCTGGCCAACATCGTTGCCGGTTGTGATCGCTACTGCAGAGAATGAATACCACATATCTCAAAAATTCCTACCCGTTCACCATGTACTGCTGTACCACTTTCAATCCGCTGCAGTTTCTAATGAAAATATAATTTGCTCTTACTGCAAATAAATCCCTCTAACAAACTTTTAAAACGGCTCGAATCCATTAAGAAACTTTACGTAGGTCGAATTGTCCAAAGTGAACATTCCAGAAAACCAAAATATTTAACTCCCATGAAATAATAAAGTGTGTGCAACAAAAAATATAGATGTAAACATATAAAATAAGAAATTAATATGAGAAAAGCAAAAAAATTGTAAGAAATAAAATCTATTTCTATTATCCATCCAGACTAAGTTGTAGATAACCCACGTCGGTATTATTCCGTCAATTCGGGCGCCTCCGCTGGATTAACTTTTCGACGTGCAAAGCTACAGTTCATCACTGCGAATTTTATTTACATCAGCCAATAGTTAAAGCACCCTTTTTTACAAAAACAGACTCTTTTTTTACTTTTTTACAAAAACAGACGCTAATAAGCAGATTTTATATTCAACTTAACAAAAATGTTTTAGTTTCTATGACAATTCTCTGCAATGATGGAGGAAAAGTGATGTTATTTTATATTATAAATATAATAAAATTTTATGTTATAAAAATAATAAAAGTTCAATGAAAATTAAAAATTGTTAGTGCTTGATGACTTATATAATGAAATTTAAAAATTTACATATTGAATTTTATATATAGATCAACTAAATAAGAATGTTTGTATATCTACAAAAATAGGTACAAAGTGTATACTCTAACATTTCAATGTCATTAGTTTAAAGAATTGAATATCAATTAAAATGAAAATTCATCACGCGCAAAATGTGTCTAGTAGACATACCCTTATTGCATACCTACCAATTCAATTAAACTTAACTTCGAGCGAAAGCAGACGCATGCGTATCTCGTAGCCAGACATATCTGCAACCGTAGCACTGCTACGCGCGCAGCGAGACCCCGCTAATTATGGAGCTACTACAATTAGAGTGCTTGGATTAAACCTTCAATTTGACTTAAGCCAAATACCAATTACAGATAGGTTACTTTAAGTTGTTACTAACACAATTAGTTTCTTGCGAGTGCGTATCTTATGAAGACTTTATTATACTAGTACGTGCTATCTCAAATGTTACTCATCTCTGTTCCTAGTATAAAATTATTTTTCTTACATGAAACAACACTTACTTATTCGTATGCACCGAACAAATTAGTTAAGGAAAGTATCTGATATTGTGAGGGATGCATATACAGCTTAATTTATATAACCAAAAATAATATATATTGACATAATACAAGAGTAACTTTGTTTAGCAACCAAATAATTATTGGAAATAAAATAATAAAATGACGGGGTAATTATAAATACGGTTGGTAAAATCTAAATTCAATCAAATAATTAAATTTTAAATAATTTATAATGCAAATAAATACATATCGTAACTTAATCTCATTTAGAGAAATACACTCAAAATATATTTTAACAAGCTTATCGTACTGTGTGTATCACGTATATTCACAATAAATGTTTTTTTTAAATATATAAACCGCTATTAAATTTCAATTACTGAAAATATTATTTAAAAGAATAGATATAACTTAGATGAGTATCAATATAAAACACGTATTGTATATTCACAAATACCTCAATAACTATCATGAATATAGTATCAGTCACTACACGCATATTTAGTGAGCAACTTCATCTTGTCGATCTTTGTTGCACCGTGCGCATGTATTGTAAAATTTCACTATTATCATTTTTTCATAACGCGCCTCAAGAAGTACAACTTCAATAACTTCAAAAATAATAGAAAAATTATAAACGGCTCTCAAAATTCCATTGGTGAGCTGGTTTATCAGCATATTATATGAAAAAATATTGCTGAAACAATATTTTTCATTTTATATAAAAAGTGGCATTTCTGCTTTTCTTCGTAGAACTAAAGGTATTTCAGAATTTTATGAGACGCATAGTCATTATATCTAGAATTGTGCGGAAAACCGAAACAAATACACAATATATACGTCTATAGATAGAAATACATTTTATAAAGAATCATTTCATTACCTTTTTTTTATAAAAAATAATAGTAGTAAAAGATCATACATTTCAATAATTTTAATTAGTAGATTCTGGTGATATTAGATACATCATCATCAGTACACATCATTTGCATAGCATTAATTATGGCTTTCGAAATCTTATTGGTAATTTATTTCACTCGCGTGAACATCGGAATAAGGAAAGTTATTAGAATTTTCTTTTTTCTCTCGTATGTTGCTCTTGGGTACAATCTATTTTACCATACCAAATTTTATCAAAATCTGAAAGACAGACAGAAAAAATTCTAAAAACAGGTTATCTGGCCTGTATTGACATTCATATATATGTATATATATATATATATATATATATATATATATATATATATATATATATATGCACACATATATATATGTTATATCTATAGGTTATATCATTCGTTATTTAAATCCATACCTCGCCAATACATTACATAACATCTCAGTCTGCTGTATCGTAAGCCGTCTCAGAGTTTATTGACGTAGAATAAAAGTTTTTATCCAGTAATGGATTGGTCCTTTACTTATCGTTTTTATTAAATGAATATTACTGGAAAATATATATTCAAACTACAAATTATAAGATAAGTTTTGTTGATTGAATGTATATTTATATTACAAGTATATTTTTAATAAATCTTGTAATTGAGATGTCACGTGTTTAAATAAATGTTATGTAATTTTTATTAATATCTTTTTACATGAGTCTTGACCAGTATTCGTATATTGCGCACTGGCCCGTTTATAGATCATTACTGAAATGTCCCATTACTTAAACGTCAAAAGGTCATATTATAAAAATCCTAATAAGTAAACACTTTAATTGTAACTTCAACTACAGCAGCTGTAGAAAGAACAAAATATTACATCATTAAACAGTTACATCACCTAAAGATAAAGGTTTTAAAAAAATCTGATATGTGTGAAATATTGTGTGAAATTAACTCTATAATCTCTGAATTTAAAAGTAGATTAATGATGTCCTTTACACTCAAAGATATTACGTCTAGGCGGTTAAATAATAAAAAAGAAAAAGGAAGACCATAAAATGTTGAAATGAAGATAGTAATCAAACTCTTTTTAGGGTTTCGTATCTGAAAAGGAAAAAATAGAAACTTTACAGGATCACTTCATTGTCCGTCTGTCGGTCTGTCAAGTCCCTTTTTCTCAGAACCGCGTATAGGTATCAAGTTGAAATTAATATAAAATACTTAAGTCGACTGCAGACATAGTGCTGTAAAAATGAAGCTTCGAAGTCGACGAAATAAAAAATACGGTAATTTTTACCGCCTACTTTGACACTTGCAAATAAATCAAAACCTATATGTGTTTCCCGTTGGCTTAGAATCGTGAAATTTGACAAGAAGCAAGGTATCACTGCACAAATGAAGGAAATAATCGTTAATTTCTAGTTATGTTGTAGTTATATCTCATAATTTTTTTTTAAATATGCGTCAGTGAAAGATATAGCGGGCAATATATTTTCGTCCTAGAAAATTAAAATTTTGTAAATAGTTTAAAAGGAATATTACGTACCATTAAAGGTTTATAAATGCCTAAATATGTACGGAACCCACGTAGAGTGTCAAAAAACCTACGAGCGTCACTATACCTTTATTATACATCGTAGTTATAGCTCAATTTTAAAGTCACAAAATTATAGATTTAATAATTTAAGAGATACAAGTTCATTACATATTCAACGAATTGTAGATTTTATTACAAGATAAAATCAAAACTGTAAAAAAAAAAATCAATCAATCAAACAAATCAAATTTAAAAGGCACTTTGTTAAGATTGTTACTATTCCTTTTTAGATTAATTCAGATATAAGTATTTTATATACTTCTGCCTCATTTTCTTCAGATATATATATTTTTAAATACAAGTAAATAACTAAATATTTACATAAGTACTGAGTGAATATCAATCAATCGGGATAAATCGAAAATGAAATTGTCATAAAATATTTCAGAATATTTAAAATTAAAGTAGAAATATAAAATTCAATATTCTACATACTGTTAGAAAGAAAATGAGCAAAATTAATTTAAACAAACCAATATGTATTAATTAGACTGGCGAGCAGTTCAAAATTTTCAGATTATCCTTAATAATAATTAGCGAAGACGAAGAATGAATTCCTGGTGACACAATTCAGATACATTTGCTCATCCGACGTGTCTCTGAGATAAGTTGGGCTACATAAATCGATTACAATATCGAAAGAAATTACTAGTAAGCGGCAATTACAAACCTTCACCAACATCAGTCGCAATTTGTATTTATGAATATGACCGTATTTTGACGCTTTCAGACGAATAAATAGATGTCGAAAATATTTAAATTTATTTCGACAATATTCAATACGATCCAAATACTAGTTAAGGGTAAGACAATAAACATAAAAGTATTTGAGGTGGTACTTCGTTTCAGCAAATAGCACATTTTTAAAGACGCCTTGAGACCGGCATAATTTACTTCGAGTTTATACATAAGCCCATGTCCTAAACAGTTGACCAGATTAGAGTTAACGTGCATGCTATTTCGCTGTAGATTCAGCAAACTTGATGAATTTTTATAGAAATATTCTACTATCAACTATAGAAACTTTAAGCGAATTAAGAGATTATCAAGGTCAACAATTTTGAATGTGCAACCAAACTCTAGGCGCACAACTATGGCGATGTGTCACTTATGGATAAATATAAATCGTCAGTGATCTTCACGACTGTAGTTACGTTGTTTCAGGAGACAAAATTAAAATAGAGCAACTAAATAGCATGTAGTCTGAATAGTATTGATGAAACTCTAAACATTGATGCAATACATATGCTGAACGGGGACAAATTGTTTAAATATACGGTGACTTGAAGACTAAATAAAAATAGACCTACTGAATATATGACTATTGATATAACAAAAGTCGTCTAGTAAGTAACTGGAACATCGAGAAAAGACTCAATGACTAACAATACAAATATTAGAATGAGATAGGTTGAAAGTTTCAGAATATATTGACCACAATATCATATTTGGGGAAATAATACGTTTTCTTTTATTCCGAAAGAAAGGAAGTGGACCAGCAATATGTTTAAAATGTCAGTAATAACCAGTGTTTTAGCTTGCTTACATAAAAATATTCTGTTATTCTATATTAAAAGAGGAATTTTTAATTTACAGAAAACTCGAAACAATAAAGTCTTTTATGCACAAGTTATTCTAAAAGTTCGGGCGAAGCTTTATTATTTTCCTGCTAATTATACGAGAAAAAATAAATGATGGTCATAAATAGAACTAAGGGTTCGTTTAAAAATAAATTAGGTTTAAAGAAATAGTTATAGTAATAGTCATAGTAATTCTTTATTCATAGATAGACACATATATTTACGCCGTTCTTTTACAATTAAAGAAGTATCATGAAATATATGTGGCAACCCAAATCATAAACATAAAAAACTAGCTACAAAATATAGGCAGTATGAACCAAAAAAAGGAATAAATTTTAAGAATAGAAATATAACTTTTTTAAGGACTTAGTTCACACAACAATAATAAAAAACGTTTCTACTTAATTAAATAGTGGTCAATAGCAAAACAAATTTACTATGTACGTAACAACATATATAAATTTGTATTTACACATGGAAACACTGATTATAACAACACATAATAGTAAAAAAAACAAAATTATATCAATAACACCTTCATTATAATTTCAGCATTTCCCTTCTGCACTGTAAAACTAAAAAGAAAATATTTTTAGTTACTGTGCAATTATTGAATATATTTGGCGTTAATTTTGTAGAAATTCATTATTCACAATTAAATGAAACTACGTGATGTAGTATTATTTCTACTATCTTTAAAAAAGTAAAGATCTTTGCTTATATCCCACCTGAAGTTGTTGTAATACAACGAAACCTAGATCGTGGTAAAGAAATTAAAGATAGTAGAAATAATACTACATCACGTAGTTTCATTTAATTGTGTACTATGCAATTCTTATTTTGAAGAAGGTATATATTATTACAATATCACTCAAATCAATTACATAAACAAAATGCATGTTAACGAAAGATATAACCGTTAATTTTCAATGACAATAATCTTGAGATTATATTATAATGTAAATACTAATAAATAAACGTCTTATTATACCTTTCTATTAAACATTCTATAAAAGAGGATAGGCAGTGTCCTTTATACGGCCGCGACCATATTTTGCGAGCAATAATGTCCTCCCGTGACTAGAGAATTTGAAATATTTCCATTATCGACGATATGGAAGTGTCTTGTGTCATAATTTAATTTTTTTTTATTTTGCGCGCTTTTTTCACTATTTATTTCCTTCTTTTCCTATTGAATTTTACATACGATTATTGTATCTCAGCAATCATCTCGCGGTGTTGAATGCTATGCAGACCCAACAGAGTCCTTGGATCGACTTCGGAGGCGTCAACTACTGTATTCATCGTCGCATAATTTTTTACAGGACCCTTTTGATTCTTCAACCGTATTATTTATATTGTCAAGCTGTCTTAATATTGTTAGCTTATCTATTAGTGACTAAGATGATTAGAATTTATTAAAAGCATCATTACGTTCCACTCATATGCTGTTCTAAATTAGCATAAAAACGACTGAGTACGCAAAATCGAGTGTTCAAAGTACGTATTTCCACGGAGAGAATTCAAAAAATGTATTATTGAGGCGCTTTGTTCAAATCTTGAGCAACGTAAAAATATCGAAATTTTGAATTATATTTTGCCAGAAACAATCTGTGACGTACAGGACTAATTCAGTAACGCCAACTTTCCTACCATTTAAATGTTGCTACGTCGAACGAAATACGATGAAACCAAATATTATGAAATTTCTCTGATAAAATAAATTTGGTTTAATTGTATAATATTATATACAATGTTATACAATGAAACCAAAGTTTTTTTTTTTCAGGAAAATTTCATACTCCCTCTCCTATATTTGTGCTGTCCAATAAAAACCCGCAACTAACTTTATATAAACACTTATCACGTAACACTTACAATAATACATAATATATTTACATTAATAATCCAGACTGACATTATACCAAAACGTGAGAACTTTAAAAAAGTTAAGATATCCGAGATACAATGAGTACCAAGATACAGAAAATTTGCTTCTAAATATATTACATTACAAGACTAGTACTATCCGTTTTATAAAGTTGTGTTCTAATAAAAGACAAAAAGAGAAAAGAAAATCAAACAGATTACCTAAGAATATTTCCAACCTGCAAAATATTTTTATCCATACGTACTCGATACCCAATTCGAAAGTAATAAAGTTGACATCGTAAAATAGACATAATTACGTGGGTAAGTTATATACAATTTAATGACCAGCCGACTGGGAATCCGAAATCAACAACCTAATTTCGTTGGTATCGTTGTTGAAATTGTGCTAATAAAATAGAATTGAGTCAAATGACTATCATTAATTTGACTCAATCCTAGTAGTCATTAGACTCAATTCTATTTGACGCAATTTGAGTGATTTTCTGATATTATTATCTATTATACACCATATACTTAGAGAGGAAGCTCACGCGCCTCATGCACATCTCTAGCCGCGCTTTATTAACTCTACATAAAATTGAAAGAAAACAGATTGCCGGAATTTACTGTTCAACGGATCACAAATTTATTTTATCAATTTGTCGTGTTTGTCTATAAGTAAATTTTCAAGAGACTGCTCGAAAAAATCCATTTTGTTATGAAATCTCTGCATTTTATAAAAGAGAAACAATACATTTACGTATAATTGTTATTGTATTAAAATAAAGATAACACGTACGGCCATATACTGGCATCTAGGCACTAACTTGTGAAAATAATAAAATATAAAGTTAGTCGATTCGGAAACCGCACACCGTATTTCATTAGGTTATGGCCCAGACCCGTATTATATTTTAAAATTTTAGTATCTCGTTGTGAAATGGCTAGTAATTACAAAGTGAGTATCCCGCAACTGAAGGGGTGCAAAAATCACTATAAGTGGGGGTTTGCCGCCGAAAACTTCTTGATTTTGGAAAATTTTACTTTTTTTGAAGGTCAAGACAAATAAATACTAATTCCTTTAAAAATATAAAATTAAAATCAAATAAGAGCCATAAGAATAATAACTCATTTAATGAAAATATCTTCGAGTCAGGGGACTACGTATGTAAAATTCCAAATTGAAACTCTCAAGACCAAAGATAACTTCACTGGATTCGATGACGTTGATCCGAAGATCCAGTAATTAATATGATTCAAGGATAAATGTATTAATAAAACAATTGTTTATTGAAGCAGAATTTAACTTCTTAGATACTGAGTCAGACAGTAAATTTATAAATAAAATAATTATATGTAAATATCAAAATTGAAAGATAATACGTTTACATAAATTAAAAGCAAGCGGGTCTGTATGGAACATGCATGAAGATGGGTTCCTAATTTCTGATCTCTTAAAATTTTTATTCAAATGTTAGTAGCTAGAATTTTTTCATGATTTTCAAAGCCACTATTGAAAAATTAGAGGGGAGTGTTCTAGAAGCAGGGGCAACTAGATCCTCGACTAAGTGGATGGTTAGTTGATTAAAAAGAAGCCGACCAGCCGGCTTTACACTCTACTTTGAACCTGGTCATAAAAAAGAGTAAAAAGAAGAAATTTAAACACATCGGAACTTAATGGAGTTGTTATTACAAAATGGTTTCCAAGAAGGTTGAAAGTGGTGAAAAATTTTCCCATGTACATTTTATGACAAGAAGACTAAAAAAATACTTTATATTGAAATTGATATTGAAATCTTGTATTTGATTTAGACTCGAATTTATTGTCCCTAATTGTTATGCCCGAGAAGAAATAATATAGATCAAAATTTGTTCGATTTTCAGAACACGTTCGTTTTCATAAACAATTTTTTATGATAATTTTCTTGGTTCATCTCTAATAATTTTATTTATTAGAGATTTATTAAAATTATTAGTTATTTATTTCGAGAAAACTTGTACAAAGTTTTTATTCAAGATTATTTTGCCAGAGTTTAAATTTTGAATGACATGGCGATAATAACTAAAGTTTTAAGAAAAAATATTAATAATTTAAAAGCATACCAAGAATAAGCAACGTTTAAATATTGGGACGAAAAGCGTACTATTGCGGAATAAAAGTTAATAAAACGAATGAAAGTGTCAGGCGTCTTCGTAAAACGATATGTATTAGTGACCAAATTAATAAAATGAAACAAGTATTGACAGCGAATCTGGTACACAACTTAATTATATTATTCGTAATAACAGCATTTACTATCACGGATGTAGTTTCATGCAAAATAACAACGATGAACGATTCCATTATTGTGAAACGAATATTTATTATTGTATAACTACAATAAAGGATTCCATTATTGTGTAATAATATATAATAAACGAAAACTTCAAAAATGATTGGAAAATTTTAAGAAGATGTCGTGAAACTATGAAATATGAAATTACCTAAATATTTAAAAAAGAATTGAGATTATTGATTATTTTTCCTCAATTCAACAACGTTAAGCAGAAAACATTTTACTTAATCGAAAATAGAATCGGGATTTTCACAAATCGTAGCACAACGAACAATTTAAAAATCGTTTACTTCTAGGTGAAAATAATTTATGGGGGGATTCGCCAAGATATATTTATATCCTAGATAAGAATATTTATATCCTGAAAATGGCTATAGTGATTTACGTAAAACTCAAAATAATTAAAGTAATTAAAAAGAAAGAATGAAAAATAACTAAAGGTATCGAAAACTTTAAGATGTAACTACATATGATAAAACATTAACGAATATTTTAGCAGAATTACGCAAATTCTAATGAAATTTTTATACATGAATACGATTCGTAATAAACGAACTAGGAGTTGTATTGATTCACTTGAAAGTATTAGTAAAAGCTTGAAAGTATAGTTTCCTTTTCTTGGGAATAAGCTAAAGCTATCATCATTATAGTGAAGGATGGTTCGGTTATTTACCTATATGGTTATGTATCTTGTGTTTCCTCCTAGCTTACACAAGGTACAAGAAGACCAAGATTTACACAAGATAAAAGAAAATGAAATTTTGTGACAAAAATGTATTGACACAAAAACAATTATGCAATAACTTAGTTCTTATGCATACAAATTTTACAGAATTTTAATCTAACGATTGCCACAAGTCATTTTTTCCTTTTCTCAAAATATCCCATCAGAAGTTTTTCCAACTGAATAGTTTAATAGTTGTATGTACAAGATCAGACTTTACCATAATGATCGGTGAAGTGTTATTAAAACGATCAAAAATATATCAACAGACAGACAAATATTTTGTGCATTAAAAAATGACAGATGAAGAACTCTTCTACCATATATAGGAGGTTAAAATCTAAAAATAAACCTGGATAACAAAATATAAAAAATTAATTTAGGATTTATTTGCCTAATTGCAAAAAAGTGAAATCTAAATAATAAAATTCACTTGTCAACGTTACATTTCGTGATACGAACACTGGTAAGATATAAAACGTAAAATAATCTACAAGAAAAACTTCGAGCGTTATAAATCTTTCTCATAGATTTATGTACAAATTAGTACAGCTAATTCCTTATTTATGACGGTAATAAAAAATAGGATCATAATCAATTAATTTAATTGAAAAAAAAATCCCGGATGGCGCGCGAACATGAAAGAAGAAAATTTACAAGGTAATCCCATTTGGGCGGAAGTGAAAAATTAATCTTATTATTTGAAAATTAGCTATTCATCCTAAGTTTACTTTGCATGAATTTAGTTATATTTTTAGGTGTATTTTATTTCCATGTATATTTTGTATATACACCTATAATAACCTTATATATACATAATATTTACTGATTAACAAAAATCGGAATTGAAATATTAGCATTTCATTTATTAAAATAAGCTAATAACCTTAACTTAGTTTCTGAACACAATACTATGTAATATAATCTGTTTATCCGCAGATTAATAAAAGGACGAGATACACTGAACATTTTTAGAAATCAGATCAAGTATAAAGTTTTCACAATTTTATTATTTTTCGTAGTTATCTCCATTACATTTGATATTTATCTTCTTTCTCTGGCATCTTTTACACGGCTGTTTGGAAAGTTACCCTAGCTTCGTTTATGCTCATAAAATTAATAACTTTCAGTTTATCATAAATTGGCAAGTATGAATAAAAATCGTAATGTACGAAATCAGGACTCTATGATGGTTGATTAATTAATTCTCTCGAAAGTATTTAAAAATTTATTCTTTTTCTATCGGGTAAATGATGAAAAATAGTTGTATTACGTTAGCGTTTCTTTTGGATTTTTTCCAATTCACAAGAAATACAATTGTCCAAATACCAAATTTCAATAACTGATCTAGTATCTTCTAAAGAAATACTAGCGGAATGCTCTGATCGTGACGCAAACTAAAGTTACCTTCTTATTATAAGTGCTTAATTTTTAAGTGCACCTCTTTTGAAGAAAACACTCATTCTATTGATTGCCTCTTGATCTTATTTCAGATCTATAACAATTTATCTAACTTGTAACAATAAAGTATACAGCATTCGACCGCCCTGCGTTAATTTTTTGTGTCATTAATTGAATCTAGTCTATATTATGGTGTTTTGAACTCTGAAGCTGTTTATGTAGAATTTTTTACCTGATACCTAAGCAAAAAGTGGATCCTATTTACCAGTTAGTTGTTCCTTTATCTCCAATTTGTTTGTTAGACGTAAGTTGCATAGAATTTATATTATCTAAAGCTGCACACAAGCTACACACAAAGATGGTATATTGAATAGATACCTTATACCCTTATAAAATTATTACATTATATAGTTTACAAAAATACCCTGAAATATTAACCGTTCATTGAAACATAAATAAGAGCCGAGTCCTAAAAACATAAATAAAAAGAGGAAGTTGAAATTATGAAGTCCATAAATAATTGTTATAGGTGAGTGGGTAGGTTCGAATGGGATAACATCACCGTAAGTGGACAGCGAACAAATTTGAAATCGTCTATCCCCCAAATATGGTAACGAATATCATCCCATAAACAAACAACCAAATTCAGTTCGGTCTTATCACACTTACTGACACTGTGCAAATGTGTTAAGAACAAATAAATATTACTCAAAGGCATATTATACAATTCGAAATAAATGATTTGTAAATATCGTAAAAAAATAAAATTGAGTGCTACTTGCATATATTTACGACATACTCGTATGCATGTTGATAATGGCAAGTTGTTCCCAGAGCATTGCTAACCATAGACGTGTAATTAAAACACTTTTCCAAATTTCAAGAAGGTATTTTGTTAGATATTCGTTTCTATAAAATAAGATAGAGACAAGAGACAACCACATACTATGAATTTTATTTAATTTTAAACGAGACCTAATTAAAGATAATTACCTCATCTTCTGAGAACCATTTTAGACCGCTAATGACATATATGTTGTATATAACTTCTGCACAGGTTTAAAATTCATGTAACAGGTTGGCAATTTACAAACCTGCCACTTTATTGGGCAAATTTCTGAAAGGTTATAGAAGATTCTAGAATATGTCTTGTAGGATATATAAAGAGTGCGGTATTCGAACTTCTGTTCAGTTTACAATTAAGTAATCGGCGAGTAAAAAATAAATTAAAAATGGGAATATTTCAAAGTAAACTTAGAAGACTCTTTCTTCATTAATGTCGTTTAGGGTAAAAAACTAGCAAAGCATCACGCAATATATACATAACGATGGGTGAAGGTGTGCCCTCTTACGACACAGCTTGCTTAGTTGTCCGATAAACCTCATCCAAAGCGACCTCCTACAATTTATTTAGAAAAATTTAAGTCTTATTGAAACAGACTCATATTAAGTTCGCGTTGTTCGGTAGAATTATTTATTATGCTCTTATACTGCAATGGAAAAACAAGTTCATGTATTGAGAAAGATGTAGAAAAATTTCATTTGGTTACCACATGAGCTAACACCTTTCAATTCCAGAGGAGAGCTAATATGTTCTTGGAGCTACTGAGTTCCTATCGTACCAACGAGAGGCTAAAGTATCTGGTTACAGTAGATAAAAAGTGGAGGGCTTATGTCAATTTTTAGCGTAAACGTCAGTAGCTAGGAGCTGGAGAAAAAGGTGTACCTAGACCAAAATATAATATTGGACGAAAGATGCTTTTGAGTGCATGGTGGGGTATGAATGGAGTTATTAATTAAGTTATTCATTGAGAACTCTTTCATGCTAATAGTACAATTGCAACTAAGATTTATTGTGAACAATTGAGCAAAGTAAACTTCCTTCAAATCAAAGCAAAGTATATATTTTACATGACAATGCTCGACCACACATAGCAAAAGTAACGCGTGAAAAACTACTTTCACTTGGGTCGAGTATGCTACTTCACCCACCGTACTCTCCAGTTCTTTCACCATCTAATTACCATCTGTTTCGCTCTCTGTCTAATAATTTATGTAACAGAAAATTTAAAAACGAAAGTCGTATCAAAATCGAACTTCACCGGTTTTTCAGTGAAAGGCCCAAAGATTTTTACACGAACAGAACTTTAGCTCTACATGCACATTGGCGACAAGCGTTAAATACCGACAGTGCTTATGTAATTAACGATTGATTTTATTGACTACGTATAAAATTTGAACAGTTTATGATGGCGGGTTTATAAATTGCCAGCCAAATGTATATATATATATATATATATATATATATATATATATATATATATATATATATAGATGAAGATTGTTTTGGAATATCGGTACTGAGATGAGTGTAGTGATTAGAATGACATCGAAAACGAGAAAAAATTTTCTCATGTTAGATTGAATTCTCGATCACAATTTTTAAGATTGATTTTTCGATTTTTTCTAACAATAGTCTAATCATTTCAACAAAAAGAATCAAAGCCATATAGTCCCATTTAAAAAATATAACTATTTAACATCTTGAAATTAAATGGCCAGTCCCAAAAAATATTTAACCATTATCATAAGTAGTTATTATAGAATCTTGTTCAAAGTAATTATTTATTCTGTGACAATTTTTCATTTACAGACGACTTAAAATTTAGAGTAAAGTGTTATTTTATTTCGCATTCGTGGATACGAATAAAAATAATACTTAAGTCTTTAAGACCTCGAGTCGATCCTATGTCTTGTATAACATCAACCTGATTTTAAAAATATTTTATGGAGCTGTATTTATATGTATAAATCAGTCAAATCCCTAGAAATATTAAACTTTCTAGCTGAATTGGCTGCTTTAAGAACCCAATATTTTAGGACCCTTTAGCCTCCTTTTATTGTTTGCCTACGTATTTATAGTCCAAAGCGCTACAAGATCGTAGATAAAATAACGTTGAAAAATATGATGTTGACAAATATTATACCGGTGGCCGGGAATAGATGTCTGACAAAGAAAGACGCTATTCGTTGGCTATGGAGGAATAAATTGTCGTTGAAATAAAACGTAAACACGACCTTTTTCTAATTGAGTGCATAAAAAATATTACTCATAACTCTTTTTAATACATACAATACTTGCCCGGAGTGCAGTGTTGACCGGCAGTGGCGATGTCTTCGCGACTGTTCGCGGGTTATTCTCTCGAGCGGCGCAGAACAATGTTTGCAAGTGTCATGTGTATGAAAAAGATGACAAATAATTATGAATATTATTTTAAATTTTCTGAAAAAAGTCGTCTTTTAAATTTTCACCGTGTATATTAATTTTTCCATAATAATTTGACAACTTTAATCAAATGATCACCTTGTAGGATTTTTCATGCGTATAAAAGAAATTTGAAATATATTTTTCGACTAAAAGGAATGATATTTTAGATTATTATAATATAGGTATATGTCCCTAATTTAGTTTATTTATAATAAAAAGAAATTAAAGTTAAACCTACGCGAGTAGTGCTCCGTACCATTATGTAAATATAATACACAGGCCTCAAACTCTACGTGAAGTTTGTACCCGTAGCATGTGTTACGCCTAAAGGCATAGCAGCATAAACCTAGGTCTACGGCGTACGTATAAACTATCTTTTATTAACTTTGTTATAAATAACCATATTATCATTAAAGAAAATACGGAAAAAGCGTACTTTTATAAGTCAATATATATTATACCAAACAGAATTTACATCAGTCGTTATATTTTCTCTATTACTGATATAATGGTTTCAACTTAGATTAAAATAATATAATTATTTCTAACACAACCTATATGAGCTAATACTGTAGCTGATAATTTGAAATAAAAATAAATTTCATTTTTAATATTCACGTCCTTTTGCAGATTTTTCTAACCTATAATTATCGAGATCGTGAGATGGGACGATTTTTCGGAGATGTTTGTGAATTTTATCAGAAAAAGATTGTATCAAAAAATGAATTACACTTTTTTAAATTCGCTTTTCAATAATCTGTTATTTGATATGTAAGAATGGTCCTCGCAAAAAAATTTTGTTTCCTCTTACTTCTTGCCTCTCAAATTTGTACTTCAAATGAAAATTAAACTTTTTAATTTCTTTAATTGGTTTCGTTCATATAATTACACCCATTAATTACCAAGTAATCTAACTGCTTTATATAACAAATGGAGTCCGAGAAGAACGGCAGACCCTGAGTTTATCTGCAGGCAGTGATTTCATAAGAGTTCCGTTTTTAGGCTTTCGTACCGAAAGGATCCGAAAGTAACCCTATTGTCGTGGCGAAATAGGATCGAAACTTTAAATTCACATACATGATCCATAGCTAAAGATTGTATTAAAAATCACTTAAACTATATTTCATAGAGACTTTCAAACATATTGATAAACGTAGGGGAGGGTGTTGAAAATAATTTACCCGCATTTGGAATATCATTTTAAAAACGTAGAAAGACATAAATGTGTGGTTTTTCACAGAAAAATAACGGTTTGGTGGTCCATCGAGTTACCATTTTAGGCTCAACTCATTTCTTACAGACTCCATTAGGTAGGAAGCTGTTATTCGACGGTAATATTTTTCACATCGTATATTTAAACGAAAAATATATTTGGATTTAAAATATTCTTGAGAAATTCACGATATTTTACGTGTGCGGAAAACACACCGGGCAATATATTTTAATAGTGGCAAATGATCTTATTATATGCAAATAGTTTAATAGAAACATATTGCGTACTTAAATATTTCGTTTTTTATGTACGTAAGTATGTATCGAACCATACGTGCAAGTTCTACTCGTTATTAAAAGGTTTATATTTTCGTTTTTGGTGAGCAATACTGAAAAATAGCTTTAGAAGACACTGCTATTCATAAATTTAAATAAGTTTTTGTTACCCATCTAAAACTTCCCATCGGGCATATCAGAAGAGAAAAATCTGTAAAACAATTCACATCCTCAAAATAAACAAGAGATAAGAACAGTTCTGATTATTGTTTTATTAGATACATTCGTTTGTAAATAATTGTACTCGGATCGTTACTTGTTATGAATGAGCATGTTACTTAATGTTTTTAAGACAGATCTAAGCTGACACCTTACATGTTGATATTTTTAGGTCTGTAACACATAAGATATCCTGAAACATAAAATATCCTGAAGACGAAAAATAATATCTTTTAAAATTTTGAAACATTTCGAGGATAATCAATAATTAACGGCAATGTAAATATACTTTTAAAACAGGCATAGTTTTGTTCCATTAACATTAACCATAACCTCACGTCCTGATTTTGATGACTTCAGGAAACCAGTCGCTTCAAAGCAAACGCAATCCCACGAAGGAATCAACATGAAATAATACTTAGATTAATTTTAAGATATAGGAAAATTGACAATAATTATAATAATCAAGTATGATCAACGCTGAATAAAACTATTATTTTGAGGACAAAACAAAGATTAAAATCTGTGTTTATACTAATTTTATCAACGTTGTAGAATTTGCACAACTTACTAACTTCTGTCCTTCTAAATATAACGTACGTTTGTACGAAAATATAAATTTAATTTATGTTTGTTCCCTACCCTAGAGTTTTCTGAAATATACAAATGTTTTTCTATTATGTTTCACTAAAAAATAATAATGGGATATTCACATCCAGCCACTTCGGCACATACCGGAAATATGTCGTAAGTCCAATGTTACACCAATATTCCGTTGGCAGTTAATTCAATATTATTCATGGTAATACACTTGTATGTAATTATTGAAAGTCTAAAAAATATATTATTATAATCAAATCAAAATAATTTTACTCCAATATCCCGTGCAATGGTATACGTGCAAACGGCCACTTCGGCACATACCGGATATATGTCGTAAGTCCAGTGTTACACAAATATTCCTTTAGCAGTGAATTCAATATTATTCGTGGTAATATACTAGTATGTAATTATTTAAAGTCTAAAAAATATATTAGTATAATCAAATCAAAATAATTTTACTCCAATATCCCAAGCAATGGTATACGTGCAAACGGCCACTTCGGCACATACCGGATATATGTCGTAAGTCCTGTGTTACACCAATATTCTGTTGGTAGTTAATTCAATATTATTCGTGATAATACAACTTGTAATTATTAAAAGTCTAAAAAATATATTAGTATAATCAAATCAAAATAATTTTACTCTAATATCCCGAGCAATGGTACACGTGCAAACGGCCACTTCGGCACATACCAGATATATGTCGTAAGTCCAGTGTTACACAAATATTCCTTTGGCAGTTAATTCAATATTATTCGTCGTAATACACTTGTATGTAATTATTGAAAGTCTAAAAAATATATTAGTATAATCAAACCAAAATAATTTTACTCCAATATCCCGAGCAATGGTACACGTGCAAACGGCCACTTCGGCACATACCGGATATATGTCGTACGTCCAGTGTTACACCAATATTCCGTTGGCAGTTAATCCAATATTATTCGTGGTAATACACTTGTAATTATTGAGAGTCTAAAAAATATATTAGTATAATCAAATCAAAATAATTTTACTCTAATATCCCGAGCAATGGTACACGTGCAAACGGCCACTTCGGCACATACCAGATATATGTCGTAAGTCCAGTGTTACACAAATATTCCTTTGGCAGTTAATTCAATATTCGTCGTAATACACTTGTATGTAATTATTGAAAGTCTAAAAAATATATTAGTATAATCAAACCAAAATAATTTTACTCCAATATCCCGAGCAATGGTACACGTGCAAACGGCCACTTCGGCACATACCGGATATATGTCGTACGTCCAGTGTTACACCAATATTCCGTTGGCAGTTAATCCAATATTATTCGTGGTAATACACTTGTAATTATTGAGAGTCTAAAAAATATATTAGTATAATAAAATCAAAATAATTTTACTCCAATATCCCGAGCAATGGTACACGTGCAAACGGCCACTTCGGCACATACCGGATATATGTCGTTAAGTCCAGTGTTACACAAATATTCCTTTGGCAGTTAATTAAATATTATTCGTGTTAATACACTTGTAATTATTGAAAGTCTAAAAAATAATTAGTATAACCAAATCAAAATAATTTTACTCCAATATCCCGAGCAATGGTACACGTGCAATCGGTGTACACATAAATATATAGCTTGACCTTTATACTGTATATATTTACGACACGCAGACCTGTCTAAATATGTAGGCCGAGTCCACCAAGCCACAATCCATAAATAATTATAATAATCGATAGTCATTTTTGCGTGAAGAGACTTCGCAGAACAAATCCATTAGCTTTGAAGCGGAGCGGAACTTCTGTTCAATTACTCGATTTTGCTCCGATTTCACTTTTACATTATTTCCTTTTACATTATTTTCTTTATCTCGGCATCTGGATAAAGTCTTTCGTTATTATTTTGCTTTATCTTCTTTTTATGTTATACATACACAACTCTGGGTTCTTTATTATAAAAATTGTTTTCATGTGAAATAAGAATGCATTTAAATGATAACTACCAACACTCACTTCTCAATGATATTTTTATCCATTTAACCAACGAAATGAATATTTTCTTAAAATTTAATAATTGTGCATTTTGGCAAAGATATAAGAATCATAATAGGTTATAATTCATATAGTCCTACGACTCTGTCGTGCGGAGATGGGCATTAAAATGAAGGTTGCTAAATCTACACGTCACCCTTGCTTACCCCATTTAAGTTTCCTATAATAATATTAAAGTATTTACCAAACAAACTTGAGATACAAAAAAATATAGAAAAAAATAATAAGATAAAAAAAATGAACGTGGCAAAGAAGTTGATTGGCGTCGAAAATATTTAAAATAGTAAGATGTTTCGAAATTAGGATATCTAAAGTTTATAATATTGAGAAAACGAAGTCTAAAACTGAGAAGTTAAATAAAGTAATAACGCACTCGATTACCAGATATCTCGATCGCAGGAGTTTGTGATATATAAATCCATTTGATAGGCTTCAAATCTATTTTCAATATAACAGTGGTTTCAATAATATTGCCTGTAAATTAAATTAAGGATAAATTTCAAATCGTGCATGAAAAAGAGGATACATCTAATTATAAATGTGAACAAAAAAGTAAAATATACGTAATGATTACATTTGTTACGTAATTATTAATGTGTTAATATAGTTCATTACTTAGGCTCAATTAAAGCAAAAAATGGAATATGAGTAATGCTTATTTTTTTTTCTATTATTGTAAATTCCTCAATTGCTCCTATAAAAGACAACAAACAGGAGATGATTATTAAAAATTACCATCAATATAAAAACTTACTAGGTGGGGAAGAAGGTTTAATTTTGGGCATTAAATTTAAAAAAAGAAAGGAATACGGAAATTAGGAAAAAAAGAACAAAATCATGGATGCCCTTTCATAAGCAAAAAAAGCTCAATTGGAAGTTGTCAGGGCGTTATTACTTACAAATATTACTTTTATTTATCTTATTTTTACACTTTAAGCGTAATTTACTGTTTTGCTGCTTTTTTAATTATATTCTACTTAAATTAATATTTAGTAGAGGAGAATAAAGGGTATAATGATAATTATAATACTGGCAACCAAAGAATAATTATTACGCACGAAATTAACATGAGTATTCTCCAGAGCAGAAGTATACATGACAATATTTATTATAAATGCAAATGATTCACTAAAGACATAAAAATAGACGTAAATTTTGGACGCAGGAAGACTAGAAAAACTAGGCTCCACATTAACTGGAGCTATTTATATAAGGCCTTTGACCAATATGCAATAAACACAAATAGTCATGACTTATGTAAAACAAAAAAAGTTTTGAATTGATATTTGTGATAATGAATTGTTTATTTATACGGCGTCATTCAAAATTAATGTACATCTATCCACAGCCTTGTCCAGACGTTCGCTCGCCGTCGTCGCAGTACGAATGGGAAAGAACAACACAGTGCGCACGGCACGAGGGGACGCCACGCATCTCCCGCCATTACCGCTGGCGTCCACACGAGAACCGCGCTGCACCTTGTGCACTCACCTGCCGTGGCATACCATTGCTTGACCATCATAACCTGCCCGATAATGTAAGTTACTGGAAAGTCAATTTTCGTTTTCATTATACTGTAGTTACGTTTTCAGCCAACCTAATCGCTTTAATCTGGCAAGGAAGCCGATTGTGATAACAGGCAAGTCCAAGATTAGCGCGTGAAACCAATTTCTTAATCATATTCTTGATTCCAAGCGAAGCATTCTGCAACATATTTCATTATATTGGCATGTCTACCACCGGCGTGAAAAAGCTTACACTGAAGACGCAGGGCGCGCACTCACAGTTCAAAATTATAAAATTTTCTCAACAAATACTTTCACACGTCGTTTGCCTACCTGTCTCCAATCACAGAATGATTTGGCTTTAATTTCCTTGTAATAGAACCTTGTGGTTGGCTTTAAGAGATTGCTCTTGTAGCAATAAGTCCGCCATATATATCAATTAGATACATTAAAGTAGATAGATAAATAAATAATAGAACCTTTTGAAAGAAACGCATTTCTGAGATTATATGTATTTATTGATAAATTACACAAATAGTCTTCACTTATCTACAAAGTCGACCCCACTAGATTGTTCCCCCGAGAATTATTGAGCAGATGAAAACTTTGGCTTAAATATAACTCAATTTCTGACGGGATTTTAGCATTTTTTATGAAAAATGCTTTCGTGGAATTATTATGTAGTTTCTCTATAAACATCTCTTTCTTGATATCCCAAAAAGTAGTATTTTTTTAATTGCTATATAAGTAGTCTTTTATTTAATTGTTGGTATTACAGCAACATTTGTTTCAAATTATTACATACGTTTTTAAAACTGTCTTCAATTTGGTATTTTTCCCATTACTGAGTAATTCATTACCTTTTGTAATTCTTCGTCTTGTTGCTTTCGTTTGTAGATCCGGCAAATAAAATGGTTATGTTAAAATAAATAGGTTAAAATCTTCCTAATATTTTTGTGAAAAGTAAACAAAAATTATTTTTTTCCCAAATCAGTTTTTTGTTGAAAATGGATACTTTTTCATTTGCCTTATTGATAATAGTTCATAACGCCTATTTAAGATATATATATATATATATATATATATATATATATATATATATATATATATATATATATATATATGTATATATATATATATATATGTATATATATATATATATATATATATCAATAATTATCATCTAAAAATATTCATATGGAAACTTTTAAGGGAGTATATGGAGTAGAGAAATTGGGGCTGGTTGTGACATTTTCACCAATAATATCATTATAAGTCGTTGTCTATGAATAATCTGACATTTTAACATTTTTTATCAAGTAAAGCAACTAATTAGATTTTGATGAAAAATATAGTTTGATTTCGTGTTCAATATCAGAAATTAATTAACCTATCAGAAATTAATTATTTAAGTGGTGAGTTGTTATGTTACTATTTCCCTATAAGAGATGAAATGTGACAAAACCAAAAAAAAATTAACGGTCTAATTAGAAACAACTTTAAAACTTGAATAAAGGATAAAATCAACAATAATGTTTATTAAACGCAATACCATAATAATTTGTCTGAATAATCGCTATCACTATTAATACACGACATTAATACAAAGTATAAATATAGTGTTTCCTGCAGTTTATTTAATGTTTAACAATTTTTTTGCAAATAGCGTGCTAAATCTATTCCTTACCAATTTGACTTTGATCAAAGGGCCTACAGAAAATTGGATAAAAATAAGTTTTGCCTTCACACGCAGGTACTGATGTCTATTCAAAAAGAATTGCTGTCAAATATGACAAATTATCCTAAATATACCTTCCATAATATAATATTATTTATTATTAATGTTTAAGGAATATGCCATAGATTTTTCACTTTATAATATTATATTATAGTTGACATTGCGTACACCTACAAACAATCTTAAGAATTTTCGAGATTTGTCATGTACTTCAAAATAAACGTCGTATATTTGAAAAAGAGAAAGTTTCATTGGCAATTTCTTGTATCTTTTGCTGCTACACACCATCTATGCTGCGTGGATTTTAGACGTAGGGTTAGTTTAAATGTAAGTCAAAAGTTAACCAGGCTACTCTCACCTGGTTAACTTTTGACTTATATTTAAACTTTCTTTGCAGGTACTTTAATGGTGTGTTCATTTTCAAAGTTACACTGATCCACCGTAAGTAAAAGAGTTGCACAGAAACACCAAGGCGTAGATTAGAAATCTTATAAATTGGAAGTCATGCTAACCTCCTTGAATAACTTCAATATTTATATATTAATGATTTAGATAATCGAATATTAAGTTTGTGTAAGTCTTGAAAATTATGGGAAAATTTTATGACGAAATTAATAAAACCGAACGAGAGGTGTCGTGGGTCATCCGGTTGGAACGAAGTTCCTTTCGCTATATTATGTATTAAAACAAAATGAAATAAGTTAACGAAGTTTGAGAGTGATTAAACGAAAAGAGCGTGCGTGCCTGCGGGCGAGCGTGCATATGAGCTTGCGTGTGTGAGTGCGTACAAAATTAACAATAAATAAAATTATATTATGAAAGGTATGTTTACGATATTTTGTCATATTTGACAGTTAAATCATTAATTTCTGATAGGTTGTGTTAAACACGAAATCAAATTATATTTTGCATTTAAATTTAATTAGTTCTTTTACCTGATGAAAAACTTAAAATATCAGATTATTCTATAGACAAAAAATTATAATGATAGCATTGGTGAAAATATCACAACCAGTTCCAACTTCTTTATTACATATACTACCTTTGAAATTTCCATATGAATATTTTTGGACGATAATTATTGATAAAGAAAAAAAAAAAAAAGAAAAAAAAATTATATATATATATATATGGGTTTGAGGTTCAAATGTCAAGTATTTATGTTAAACCGTTTCTGAGAAAACGGCTGTGATACACGAAATGAGGATCCGTGAATGATCGTATAAGGCTTTCGATTTATTTTTCGCTTTGAGAGTACGGAACCTCGAAAACAGTTATATTTAGTGCGTAGACTCTGTTATTTCAACAAAACAAAACCATTTGCATAAAACTTCCTTGAAAATATATAAATTACTCGACTGGATTTCTGGGACACCTTCAATTAGACGCCAGAAGAGAATATGGTTTTATAAGTAAAACGATTAGAGTAATATTTTTTAATTCAATAAAATATTACCTTCGAGTACCAATACTTCACAGGATTTCTTAGGATTTTTTACTATCCATGATATAATTAAACCACTTAATTAGTTTCATAAAAAGTTGCAGCTCAACAGTTTTTCCTTCAAATTCACTGTTGTCACTTGTAGTCAATTCATTTGCAAAAGCTCACAAAAAGTAAGAAAAGGTGTTTTCTTTTGAGCGTGATGTAGATAATTATTTAACCAAAGTCAGGTCAGGATAATTTATTTTCGATCAACACTACGTAACTAGACTAAAAAAATATTTTTCACATAGCCATATTATTTATTTAATTTACAAACGAAACCAACGAGACGAAGAAATACAAAAGGTAATGAATTACTTAGTAATAGAAAAAAATAAAAACATTAAGGTAGTTTTAAAAATGTATGTAATAATTTGAAACAAATGTTGCTGTAATACCAACAATTAAATAAAATACTTCTTAAATTATGCGAGTACAATAAAAAGACTCAACTCGGGTACCAACAATTTCAAATATTCGACGTTACTAACGTTCTCATTTCTGTAAACTAGAGGAATTCTGAAATTCGAAGCCAGGCTTTTAAAAATAACTTCGAGTAATAGATTTGAGACATTATAAAATTTAAAATATGATAAAATTTATTTATAAGATCAACGCTATACTCAACGGTGAGCTTGGATATAAAAATTATTGCATTTGACAAGAGTTTGCTCAAAGTGAATCCTTTCTTTTTGGAAGCAATCGATCTTAGTCAATACAATATGAGCTAACGATAAAGTATAAAACGAATTAATTGTACGTTGATTTGATTAAAAAAAAGGAATAAGGCATATTCATCTGGCAGAATAGTCTGAAACATTATCATGAGTATTTTTTTTCTGATTTTCTCCAAAATGACAAGTTATGCCCTTAAATAAGAAGGTCAGGTACCTTATAACATAGAAATTTTACTCCCGCAAGGGGTGGATTGTTTGGTTTCTCATTTCTGTTAACATTAATAATACACTACACTTTTAAGAATATATTTGAATAAAATTATATGCATATGTACATATACATATATATATATATATATATATATATATATATATATATATATATATGTTTGTATGTATGTATGTATGTATATATATATATATGTATATATATATATGTATATATATATATATATATATATATATATATATATATATATATATATATATACGTATATTGCACTCTGCAGCCAAAACTAGATATCGCAAACGAATGACATTTGTGTGTGGTTGTAGCCTCAACCCTCCCTTAAAAACCTATGTACGTTTTGCTATATTCTAATACATTAAAATCTATCTACGATAGATGTTATACGCCAAACTCAATATACGTTAGGTGCCGTGTGCTAAACTCTGTATACGTTAGTTGCTGTAAGCTAAATTCGATATACGTTAGGTACTGTACACTAAACTCTATATACGTGATGGTAAATATTATTTGATTTGGAAATTCTAACGCTCATGAAATATTCGCGACTAAGTATAAGACTAAGTATAATTTCTGAACATTATCATAATTTTTTTATATTTATATATTTATGGTTCTAAAATACGTTTGCATACTATTCTGTAATTGGTATATTTTGCTATTTCTTATACGTGAAAAATTGTATTAAAATAGATATTAAGTAAAAAAAACAATGGATACTGGATGCATTCATCCCATGACTTCTAATTACGAACCTAAACGGTCGAAACAAATTTGAGTAGAATAAAAATGCAAGGTTACTCGAAATCTGGCTAGATGACACACGAAATTTTTACGAATACATCACGAACATTTTTTATCCGTGGTTAAAAAGAAATTCTGTTTCATTGCCAATTATACTCTCCCTTGACTGACAAATGGTTTATATTAACATAAACACAAGTTATTTCTGTAAAAAATACAGTGTTTTACTAACAACATTATATCAAAATGCTATTCGTCTTCTCCAACCTTTGTATATAGAACTTTTTATCCAGTGAACAACAGTAGGCGAAATGATGTCCATACTTGGCGGATGATAATGATAAAAAAGCGGCGATCAGAATTCTGAAAGAATTAAGAGGAAACTTTGAAGACAACAGTATAAATCGGAATGCCGGATCAGCATTCTCACCAAGAATTAGTTCGTGAAGTTTTACATAAAAAATGTTCTCAAAAGACCCTTTTCTGGAAGTTGACATAAAAGAAAAATGGTATAACTTGTGCATACTCTAGAATTGTTGAGAAAAAATGTACGGAGGTTTAATAACTCACGATATTACTTGACAAAATAATATATCTGCTACCGTCGTACAAAACATTTCAGATTTGATATTGATGAACAATTTTATGTTAACCAAAACGTTAATTTTATCGAAACTACATCTAAAAAATCTGCGAATTAATTTTATGTTATATATAAATAACTCCTTAATCTTCTACATTAAAACTAAGGAAGGTGAAAACGATAGCGTAACTCTGTACGCGTTAGGTGAAACGTTAGTTGAAAAGAAAAGTGAAACGGAGTGAAAAGAAAAGTGAAAAGTGAAAATAAAATAAATAAAATTCTACTTCAAATGATTGGAATGCCTCTGGGTGTAAATCATCTATGTTTGTCCAGAAAACACCCCTTATGTAAATTCAAATTTATTCTGTTAACAAAAATCAATGTACCCAACTCTATTCCAAAACCTCCTTTGGTTCAGAAATAAAAAAAACTGGTAAAAATATATTCGGAAATAAAAGTACATTTTAAAACCAAAAATATATTTTACAGTTGCGATAAATGACGAATTTATTGAACATTAAAAAAGTATTGAAGAAGGTATACCATACCGAGGCGAACGAGAAGATGGATACAGCCCAAATAAGAAACGAAAAGAGTAAAATAATCGTCAAATAAAAAGTAAAAAGTACTAAATATAATCTTAATACTACATAGTGTGAAAAAAGTGAAATGGAAAAAAATAAAATGCAAAAAATGCATGCGTTATTATTTGATTCGAAGATGAATATATATGTAGAGAAAAAATTTTCGAAAGTGACTGTAAAAATATAATAATTTTCTTTTCAACATTGAAAATTGTATTTATTTTCCCGCATAACTCTTAAACGAGATATAATTAATAATGCTGTTGCTCTTTTTGATATTTGTGTCACTAATAAAATTAAGTCATAATTACAAAATTTTATTGACAGGAAAATCAAAATGACCATGCTCTGTGAAAATAAATAATATGTAAGTCTGTTTTTTTAACAAATTTTCGCTTTATGAACTAAGCATAAAATTGTTGTTTTTTTTTATTTTTAATAACTTATTAGTCAGAATACCGTTTACTATATATTACTATATTACTACTAGTATTTTTTTCTTTAATTTTATAACTGAATGTTTTATTATTTATTTATAAAATTTATATCTACAAGTTTTCATTTTACATTCTTGCAATTTTTTTTTTAATTTTCTTTAAAAGTTTTTTAGAAATAATTATCATTTACCCATAATTTATTAGTTATATTTTAAGATAATAAATATTATGATGAAATAAGTGGATGGAATTCGATGAATTTGTATTATAGGTTTATATTGTCCGCTTCTAACGTGAGCAGTACTATACCTGTAATTACACAATCGCTGGAAATCCTCTTTAAGTATCGGCTGGGAAGGACTACTACGCTTGTAACTACGAGTGTAAACAGTGACGCAGTCAATTGGTTATAACCAAAGAATTATATTATTATAATGAAAATATTGCTTTAGTACCTTAAAACTAAGGAATTCTGAACACGAGTACGCAAATTTACGTTTAATGCAAATGGTACATTAATATTATAATTTTAATCTAATAAATTTGAACATGATTAAAAAGAATAAAAGCAAAATTTTATAAAAATATTAATGAGAAGTTTTAGTAATAAACTTATTGAATCGTAAAAATATTTTCAATAGTTTTAAAGTAATAGTTATCTATTGAATATATTTGGCGTTAATTTTGTAGAAATTCATTATTCGCAATTAAATGAAACTACGTGATGTAGTATTATTTCTACTATCTTTAATTTCTTTACCACGACCTAGGTTTCGTTGTATTACAACATCTTCTTCTTTTCTAAAGATATCTTTGCTAATATCCCACCTGAAGATGTTGTAATACAACGAAACCTAGGTCGTGGTAAAGAAATTAAAGATAGTAGAAATAATACTACATCACGTAGTTTCATTTAATTGCTAATAATTATCTATAATTAAAAAAAAGGAGGCGTCTATCTTTCACGTTTACTTTTTATTATTATATTCAAATATTAGCTATAAAGACTTATAGTCTTCAAGATTATCGGAGATTGCGTTCAAAACCGCCAATGTTATCACAATTTGAAGGTTTTTCTTTTATCTGCTCCATAAAATCCCTCAATTATATGTCTTTTCTGTTCAGAAAATTTATTTTATTCATATTAGCCACTAGAAAAAAAATAAAATAGAATTTATAAAATAATTTCAAAAGAAATTTTTACAGACCAAAATACAGTAATTAACTGAAGCAAAATTATCGTTGACTATTTACTGTACACCACTTTGTTATTTCCTTTCCACGAATATCGAAAAAAAAATTTATAAAGCATTACTCGAATTATCAGTTTCGAAAGAAGTATTTATAACCTTATTATAATTCAATGATCATATTCTGGGAAAACATCAAATATTGTACATATTTTCACTCCTTCAGATTAAACAGAGCTGACACCAGCAATTCAAAGCTGAATTAATAGAATTAAAATGCCCAAAAAATCATTTTCCATAGGCTGTAGATTATAAAACCGTAGAAGATATATTAGTACATATCTTGGTCCTTTGCATTAACTGCGAATATAACTTATATATCTTACTAAACACGATAATTATTAGAACGGCAAAATTGTTTCTCAAACGTTATGAATTTTTTATAGGCACTTTCATTCTCAAGGTACGATGTGATTATATATGAGAATTATAAGTGATAACATAAGCAATGAAGTAGAATAGAAGTCATAAAATAATAGTAGATAAAATATTATAAAATTATCACCGCAATCTGTTTAAATTAGTGTAGAGTATGTAGTATAGTTGTAGTGCAGGTACCAAGACACTACTCCTAGACTTACATCAAGATCTGCCATATAAAGTTAGCTTTATATTAATACTAACGTACAGATACAATTTTTAAAATATTTAACGTCAAAAACTTGTAATTCATAAAATGTAACTGAAAAATTAGTCAAGTAATTGTGGAGAATTTTTGCGGATAAACCCTTATCAGCCTGTTAACAAACTCTAAAAATTTATATGATTAAATCTTAAAAAAATGAATTTCTGAAATGTTCGAAGTTATTTCCAAAAAATAATTTTACATGACTGATTGTGTTAAAACATATTTTTGTTAGCACTCACACCATGAGCGCAGGAAAAAAATTCAGCGCGTTTTTTAGGACAATAATAACAATTCGCTCAGTCCTATATGAAGGAAACCACATATAAACTAAGGAAAGCAAAGGTTTAATTTATTTCCTAAAAAACAACTCTAGGTTTAAATTATTTCCTAAAAAAACAATCTTGATGAAACAAACTCTTTTCTTCATTTTCTATATCGTCTTGGTGGGACAAAGGGAAAGCTCTGTGATTCGCCATGTCGGTCAACGCTGGGTATCATATTACGCTTCAATCTATGTCAGGCTAATGCTCTTCAATCCACCAGCAGAGGAACAATTGGTGAATTATATTGACCCTTTAAATAAAGTGTGCAATAAGATCACACATATTTGAAACAATTCTGTGAAAATTCTATGGAGTCGACCTTTTTCTTCAAATTTAAAATTGTCTAAACTCATACTTTTTAAAATATTTTATAGTTCCGACACCAATTTTCTATGTTTCGTACGTTTCAACTGAAATTCTTCACATATGAGTAAACTTTGAGTTCCTCAAAAGTTATTATGATTTATTTTTATGAGAGTTCTCTGTTTAAATTAAATTATCAATCGATAATATTGATAACGAATTTCCAACAGAAGGTGTCAGAAGAGATGGACGCAGGTGAAGTGATCGCAGTGCTGGCAGAACGCGTCACAGACGGTACCCGTTGCCGCAGAGACAGTTTCGATATGTGCATCGATGGACGCTGCCAGGTAATTTAAATACATAATTTTAATCTAATTTTAATTGTCATATTCCAATAAAACGTATTTTGATTATGCCCTTTTTATTTAATTAATAGAAAATTAAGAAACTGTTTATGAGTTTCAGGAAACAAATACAAAATCTTTTAATATATGCGAGTTCGTTACGCGTATTTTTTTACAATAGTAGGAAAAATTCGTAATAGTGGGAAATGTCGTCGCCGCGGTATGTTGGGTTGATCACAAGGCATACGGCCTGTGACGACGCGGCGCACCACGGAGATCCGGGTGTTATGGTTGGCTGTAAGAGATCGCTCACGTAGCAATAAGTCCGCCATATGCATTAATTAGATACATTAAAGTAGATAACTAAATAAATAAACATTTTGACTATTCTGGTGATCACTTTAAAATATTAAGGCACTTCAATTTTTTTTAAACTAGTTTTCAATTTATTTAAATGAATTAGTATGCTACTTTTATCAATTATGCTTTTATCAATTATTACTATGAAATGGTAAAATTAATTCACAAAATCTGGAACCAACTTTGAAAAATATATGTAAAGCATAAAATATTTGACACTTATTAAATCTCCATTTGAATGGAAACAATTTTTGTTCGTAGTATTTTCCAGACCCAACCATAAACCATCCTGTTATCAACCTATAAAAAGGGTACGTCGTGTTTATGTGGTTTGTAAGGTTTATTTTGGAAATCTGAAAAATGGTAATAATCGTTAGAATAAAAGCATGTTGCGCAATTCAATCGAAGTACGCTAACAGATTCGATCCATTGACACTGGGGAATGCGCTCCACTTCAGGTAGAGAGGCCGCGAACTGCGATGGGTCCCATTTAAATAACCAATAAACTCAATCTTATGCCATCTATACCTACTGGGAAATTGAAAAGAAAATATTGAACAGTTTTCTTTCTCGCGCGCAGCCTTCCCTTTCGAACAATGTGTAGGTGCGGATGTTGGTTAAGGAAAGGGTCACACTTGAAATTTATATTAATTTTTATTGCTCCGTAGTGAAACAAGTATTCCTTATGAATTCATCATATCCTCTCGTCCATCACAGACATAAACTTACAGTTGCCACATTTTTATACCTATATTTTAAACTCGAAATTTTGCGATCACATACGTCAGATGAAAATCTCAACCAATATGTGAAACAATTTTCTTTCTTACGTGCTACTATATGCTGTTACTATAATGATGTCAAACATTTAGCTATATTACTACCCTACTTTTAGCTATATTTTAGGTGCCCTTTCAGGAAAAAAAAATTCTGCGTTCCTAATGCACAGCGAACAAAACTGTACGCTGTGTCAATGATTAGTGAACAAAGGAAACAAATAAGCGTCGCGGTTTCAACGCTGTTCTAGCTCCCCACTCGAGCATTCCTGAAATGAATGCTAATTTCATTAAAATACAAGGAATAATAAAAATAATTTACACTTTATATATCACAAAAAAATACTGTTTGTATAAAAAAGAACTAGTTTAGTATAAATGCCTATATATATTTCTCTTTTTCGCCACTCGTTCCTTACAGAGGAAAAAGTCTAATCACCTATAAATGTAATGTGGTAGCGAAAAATACGACTGACCATGCTCAAGTGAATGGTATGGCCTTAGCCGTGAGCCGGATGAAAATAGGACGATAGTACTCCATTGAATAGGTATTCTAAAACTAAATAAATAGAGGTTTTAAATACCTTTTTGTTTTGTGCCCGTTTAAGAAATATTAAACTTCAGCGTGACGTGCAAGGTATCCACCACCTATAATTTTTCAACCATGAATTTGAAGTCTAAAAAATTCTTGTTACTAGCGTTTTATTAAAATGTTTAATTGAAATTAATTTAGTTGATTTACATTAACGAATTTTGAGAGACGTGAACAATTTCCAGAGAGATCAATAAATAACACGCACTTGGCCATTTTTTAGTATTCCGTCCATCAAAAGAAAAACTGAACCCTTGTAGGGTAACTATCTCTCTGTCCATAAGTCTGTCAAAGATCTTTTTCTTAGAAGCGGCTTGAGATATCAAATTGAAATTATCGCATCGGGCTGTAACCTTATATTGCTGTAAAAATATCAAGTATATTGTTTTTCTCGACAAAAAAATATGATCATTTGAAGCGTATTTTTTGTACAATAGTTTCACCTAATGATCTTAAAAACCTACCGAGTACTTCCGATGCAACCTGCAATGTTAAAAGTCAATAATGCATGGTTTTTTAGAACAAATAAAGGGAAAAATCCAAAAATCAATTATTTTTAATTCTTTATGGAAGTATACATTTTTATAATTAGTTTGTTTTTAAACCTGTCGAAAACATATTAGGCAATAAATTTTAAGTGGTGGAAAATTTATATTTATAAATAGTTTAATTAAAGATACTATGTACAATTAAATATTTGCTAGTGCCTAAATATATACAGGACAATTGTTGTCAGAGTTCCACTCTTGCTTGAGAGTTTTTTTATTAATAATTAATAGAAGATTATATTCTCCTATTCGTATTAATTGGTCTTAATACACATGCACATGTTTTATACATGGAAAATATTTTAAATGTTTTTTTTATGAAATCATCTTCTGTTCTCAATTAACATACGTATACTTTGTTTCTTATAATAATTATAGGGGAATGGAATCAGTTTTGATTATGATTTGTAGATATGTACAGAAATCAAGAACATCGCGTGCCTTCAGTAGCAATTCGCATCTCAATTTATCGAAAATACAAGCAGCGTCCTAAGTAAACGAGAATACGTCAGGCGCGCGTAGTGGGGGTGCGCCTTTACCCAAATGCGACGTTCGTGTATCAGATTTAACATATTAAATAGAGTGTCTCGAGAACGCGAGATTGAACTTAGCACGGCGTCCCGCCCGCTGGCTGATAAATTATTAACGAGCCCGCACCGGATACGCCGCGTCAAGAGATGCTACGGAATGATCTCGAATTGTTTGTTATTATTCATATTATTTATTAATATTCGATGATCGTAAATGAACAGGAGTTCAAAATTCTCAAGGGCAATAGTTTGTTTTCCATTTACGTAAATTCTTGATTACAAGAAAAAATATTGAGGTCAAAATTCCACCCAATTTAATATACTGTGAACAACGATATTACATTATATGGATGCCATTAGTCATCTTAAAAGTTATCCTCAAAGATGAGATAATCTGTCACAACTTTACTTAGTTTGCATACAGTACGCATCGTAATTCATAATTTAGAGTTATATGTTATATATTATTGCATATCTACTGTCTTGTTTCAAAGAAATATACGAGTATATCAAAATGTCTTCTCATATGAAGGGTTTTCGTTTTTTTTAATTCCATGTCTACTTTCAGGAAAATTCTAGGAAAGGCATTTATTTACAAATTCGTCCAAATAATATTTCATTTTAATTTTTTCCTTATTTATTTTTTTACGTATCTCAAAGTATCTAGAAAAGAAGAATGAGATAGTAATAATGAAAAGGCAATAATTAATTTCCTTAAGACCAGAACTTAGTTCTGAACGAGTTAATCTGATATATCTTACAGCAATGGTACCCCATTCTCACATATGTTGTAGCCGTTTGTTTATAATATTCGTTTAGAAACTTCCGTAATTAAAACTCTATTTTTATAAGTCCTTTTTTTAACACGATCTTCTTTCTGTCTGCATTATTCAATGTTTTAATATGTGTATAAAATTCTATAGTATTTAATGTACACTCTAGCTGGAACCGTATATTTCGTTCATTTTGTAAGAGTATAAAGTATCAATTTGATACAACGCATAATACAATTATTTATTTGTTTATTTATTTATCCACATTAATGTATCTAATTGATACATATGGCGAACTTATTGCTACGAGAGCAACCTCTCACATCCAACCATAACACCAATCCAGCCACCCTCGACGAGCGGCCAGGAAGCGAATCCGGGCCCGCTGTGCACCGCGCCATCAAATGCCGTACGCCTTGTGATCAACCCAACATACGACATCGACGACCTAAATGTATCCTATGTCTTGCTACAATTACTATTAGAGCAATACATAGGATACATTTAATGTAGACAGCGTCACAGCTGTAGTTATAGGTATCCACTACCCTAACATACCGTAAACTTCGTATTTTTGCGGGTCGGATTTCTGCAATACGACAATGAAGAGACAAGTCTTCGTCCCAATCTCATCGAAATAAATAGAAAATTAAACGAATACTTAAACATTTTTAAATTGAGTGAAAATATTTTGCACGTAATGGATTTTATAGATAATTTTACTTTACTTTAAATAGTTTTATTTTTCGTATCTTGATTTACCTATTTTGTAACGAATATTCAATATTTTATTAACTACTCAATCACAACTATTTTATTGAATATAGATAGACATCTACATGTTTATAGTTACATGCCGCTTCATACCCTTGGCGGGGTAAGTAGAGTTGTCACTCACGCTTTAAAATAAAACATTCTACGTTTTTAGATGAACACGATTTATATTTATAAAAGCAATCAAGTACGCTAAATTATCTCATTTATACATATTTATTAATTGATCATATTTTCTGTACCTTTTACGTTCTAATTCAAATATAACATTTCGACAGTGGTGACTTTCTACTAAAATAGTTTCAAATATTATGAAGGATTTTCTACTAAAATAAAGTGTTTCTGTCTTAAAAAAGGGAAGGTGCCCCAATATTAGAATAGTCGCTTATACTTTAAAAAAATGTAGGGTGTTATTTTAGACAAACGTATTTTATACTTTATAAGCGCAATAAATCACGCAAAAATACTTTATTTACATACCTACATTCATTACTTTATGTGATTTTCAACCCTTGTACGAAGTCGATCGCGTGTTTTAAAGGAACGCAATACGTCAATAATTAATGAGCTGAGATTTCTGAACGTCACCCATTGTGGAGGCTCATAATCGACAAACTGTGAAAGAATAAAACTATATTATATGAATTATTTTCTCTGTTCATGTTATCCTTATTGTTATAATTGGAATACGCCAGTTACTTTTATTGCGTAACCGTTCAACCATGTTTATGTCATAAAGCGAAGTTAGTTAATTTAGTATTAAGCTGTGATTTGGTGACATTTTCTTTACTGAGATTCATACAATATCTCACTAATGTTCCTTAAATTACAATAATATAAATATGTTTATGTAGATACAATATAAATGTAGCTACAACAAACGCATTTGTAACTCATTTAAATAGTTACGAGTATAAAAAATAGAGGACAATAACTAAAAAAGCTCACGAAACAAGTTTTTATAAATAGCAATATTATTATCACCATAAAAAGTATAAGTTAACGTATAGATAACGTAAAGTTGAACGTAAGGATAAATAAAGGAATTACTTTTCTTAATAACACATAATTGTGTATATGTTTATCACATTTTAAACTCTGTATAAACGTTTGAACGGTGCGAATGCAAACGTTGCTTAGAAGCTATGCGCCCGCTAAGGGGATTAATATGTAATGTTGTTTTTAAAGTATTTTTTACATTATGTACTTTTTATTTGATTTGTACTTTTTTATTTAAAAAAAGGTGACAAACCTGTACTAGGTTACTAATACAATACTAGGCATATTATACTACCGCTAGGCAGTGCGTGCCAAACCTGTATTAGATTACTAATACAGTGCTGGTCATATCATACTACGGCTAGGCAGTGCGTAGCAAACCTGTATTAGGTAACTAATACGGTGCTAAGCAAACTATACTAACGCTAGGCAGTACATGGCAAACCTGTACGGGGTTACTAATACAGTGTTAGGTTAGGTTAGGTTATGCCATACTAACGGTAGGCAGTGCGTGGCAAACCTATTACTAATACAGTGCTAGGCATACAATACTAACACTAGGCAGGGCGTAACAAACCTGCACTAAGTTACTAATACAGAGCTAGGCATACTATATTAATGCTTGGCATTGCGTGGCAAACCTGCACTAGATTACAATACGTGCACATACATACTAGGCTTTTCAAATGTTTATGAACTTATTCTAATAAAATATAATAAATTATATATTCCACACGTATACTGAACTGTTAACCAATTTCTTCACACAAATTAACAAAAGAGGTTAAACGGCGACACCAATGCAATATATCACTAACTGACAATGAGATGATATCAAACTAATATGTCATCTCTCCATCTATTTTAGAACGGTATTTACCAACAGCATGCGGCGACTTTACCCACTGAATTAGTTCACTGGTTAATGCCTGAATTTGTTAAACCTAACAGCATAATATAAAATTACTACGATTCACAACCTATATTTAACATTTTATTGCACCTATGTACATAACTATATAAGGTAACAAACCCATCTACATTATTCCTGAATAATAAATATGAAAATAAATTTTAAGCAGGTATATTACGGTACATCCATTTTCCTTTTAATTTTCATTTCAGTCGGCCTCTTCACATTCTTCCTGCTTTCTTATCCGGCTTGTCATTCCTTCTTATTTACTGAGGCACAGAATCTTAAAAACAGAAAAACATTCGATTGCCAAATAGCGAAACTGCCATCATATTTTATCACTGTTAGCTCATATTATCACAGTAGACAAATAAAATATTACTATTCCCCAAATCGCAAAGTCGTTTCTCTAATGCAGTAGGAGAGCATGAAATTACATCTGCCCCACAATGCGAACCTAACCTGGAATCTATTTCAGTAAGGCGATTCGATTTTTCTGAACTGAATGTGGGGATTGCTCTGGGTTAGGATTATTTGATAGACCAAAATTACCTACTTTGAAATCAATTCTTGTTTCAATTGCAGTAAAATACAACTTCACCCATATTATTCACATGTAGTATGTTCCTTCACCGCTTGATGCTAAATGGAATTCATGAAGCAAAAGCTTTCCAACTTCCCGTCATGAAATTTCCATATTTTGTTTGTTCCTTATTCCCTGAAAATTGGTAACTGAATTCGTATTTCATAAATTGCTAACTGAATTGAAGATCGAGCACCGTGCTCTTTATAAACCCTAGCAGAGACGTTCGAGAAGTGTCTGTAACTTTTTAAAAATCGCTGCAAAAAAATTACGGTCTTGTTAGTTGCCAACCTAACAGCAATGATTAAAAACGACGATATTTGTTATACCTTTGAATTACGTAAGTTTGTAACATAAACGCAGTAGGTGAGAATTTTATAATGAACAAATAATTAGACTTTAATTATCCACAATTAACTCAATTCTCCTAAGTTTACAAAATAATCAAATGGCCTCGATATGTGGTAAAATGGGACGCAATATTCTTTAAAATCATAACTATTATTCATATACATATATTCTGATAATATTTATATTTATTTATTTTTAATATCCCCTACCTGGGAAGAAAAAAACAGAGCAAATTATAAGAATAATTCACATCTCAACCCGTCTGTCTGATGGTCACACGTTTTTCTCAAAAATAATTTGGCGTAGAAAATTGAAATTTGGGATAGTGAAAACACTTATAACGGGCAAATGAAGTAATCAATTTGATTTTTTTTAATGTCATGTATCGTTTTAAGATGTCTATTTAAAGAAGAAATTCCAAAGCTATTCCTTACCTGATTTTTACCTAAGTTAGTTATCGAGGTATTGTTCAAAATATAGCCAAGCCAGCTTTTTCGGGAACGGTTCATATATTTCTCGATAGTTAACACTAAAAATAATTGTTATTTCATTTTAGAAATAAAAAAAATTTTTTTAAATTCACATCTCCATCTCATACTAGCATCCCAAGAGAAAAATAACATTACGAGAAGTTTATCTAAAATTTTCATTAGAGTTAAATTTGTTTTAGAGAAATTCCTGATAATTTTACACCTGTAAAATATATATTAGGCAATACATATAGACGTTTACATATAATATTATTATTTTTAAATAATTTAATATAACCACTATCAAATGCACTCTTATATGAATTCTCTTAGTGCGAGTTCTACTCGCGCTTAATGCATTTTATTTCTTTATACGGCACAGCTGAATCCTTATAAAAATTAAGTGATTATAGACGACGACTTTTTAATAGGTTTTCGTAAGAGTTCAAAGTACACTTATATGTTGCATAAAGTAGCGAGGAACCTTTCTAAATTACAAATCTTGAGTCTTATTTATTTTGTGTTTGGTATTCTTCGGTCGGCCAGCCAAATAGCCGTACTCGAAGGCCGTAATTTCATTGCGTTTGGCCAATTTCTAAATTTCTTAATAATAATTTACATATTTGTTTGGCATGATTCTTTCGTGACCGGCCTAATATTACTTTTAGTAACAAGTATTCTTTTAACTAGTGAAAGTGAATTATTATTTTGGTATTTATTTTAAAAATATGACAAATTTATTTTGTTATGACGTCACTCATAAAATAAAAAATAGACGACAGGCATAAAACGTGCCATTTTATTAGATAAGCACCATAAAATACACTCGTTTTAGTAGAGCAGACGCGACGATTTGTCGCTTCAATCGTTTTTAAGCAAGGCCCTCTACTCACTTATAAGCAGCCAAAAACTTCACAAAGTAATAAATAATAAATTCGTAGTGAACAGAATTCCTATTAGTGAGCGCAGGTTAAAAAGCTGTGATTCTCAAACCAAAGTGAGGTATTTATTATATCCAGAAAATGGAATATCATACAATCTTCAAATTATTGACGATTTTGCCATAAATCCAACACTCATAGTCTTAAGTCCCTTGGAAACAGACTAAATTACTATCGATGATTTAATCGAAATATGTAATAGTGATGTCTAGGGACATGACTGATATTTAGGTACCGATTAGTTTAGTGAATTACGGCTGAAACTCTTGGGATATTTCAAGCCAAACTTGGCAAAATTACATTTTAAACACTGTCATGAATAACTAATTGATTATTTTTGTACCTCAGGGTCACGTTATATTTCACTATATCTAAACATACAAATATAAAAATTAATATATGAAATTAAATGACGATACTCTTTACATCATTGCTTAGGCTTTTTCACAACGTCTCGGAACTTAATCAGAACGTCTCGAAATAAATTACTAAGATAACTTATTTTTATATATATTGCAATGAAAGCGAGAAAAGAAATCACTTTACAATTAGTTTTACCTACCAACTTAAATGTGGATATATTTCTTCGAATTACCTTTGTATTATATTCAATTTGTTAACCTTTCTAACATAGTGTTTTTGAGACAACGTAACTGAAATTTCCCGTTTGAAAGAAAATCTATTATTTTATACGTAATGCATAGGATGACGTGAAAAGTAGGTTGTTACAATTTCATAATCATACAAATTCCAGTGAAAAAATGCCCATCTCCTCCTCATTCCAGTTGTGCAATGAGAAGATGTTAGAAAAAAGAAAAATATTTATTTTCCTAAGTGTACATTGAATCCGTGATCTCTTAATTACAGTTGAAGTTTCCCTATACTACGGCGATTATATTGCATGCTACTCTGTTTAGGAGACTTAGTTTATTTTCAGAATATTTATGAGTACGTGCTTCAACTTCATTGTTCTTGCAAAAGTTTACAAAAAATTTGCGTGTACTTATGTAAGCACATTAGAAGTTATACTTCTTTGGTATAATATAAAAATAATTTCGTTTAGCGCGCAAATAGTTAAGGGAAACAAAATATTGAAAGGATCCAGTCCTTTCATTATTTTATTAATAATAACGTGGTAATAAAAACAGTAGGTAAAATCTAAATTCAAATAAATAATTTATAATTTACGTTGCAAATAAATAAATACCGAAATTCACAATAAATAAGGTTTTTGTTATATGGACTATTATATTTCAATTACTAAAAAATCTTATTTAAAAGCACAAATATAACTGAGGTTTGTATGAATATAGAACATATTATACGTTTACAAATAGCTCCAATAATTATCATGAATATACTATTAGTCACTACACGCATGTTTAGTGAGCAACTTCATCCTGTCGATTTTATTGCATCATGCGCGTCCATCGTAAAATGTCACTTTCATCATTTTTAAAGAAAAAAGTATAATTCAAAAATTATAATCATCTTTCATGTATCATCACAATTTGACCTTCTCCGTAAGAAGTCACTAAAATATCATATGCAGATTTATCTAATCGTGTAAATTAAAATGACTATCCGGAATGATTAAATTTTAGGAAGCCCTGATTGAAAGCAAATAGGTTAGTATCTATAATAATATAGGTAGATTCTGTGCACAAGAAATAACAGATTATTATCAAAACTTTAATCAAACATAAGCAAAACTAAGACTCTAGTGGGGGAAAGGTTTATTAGGGTCGAGGGGTTAAAATTCAAGCAAATACATAATTTATTATCCCGCTTCGTCGTCTTAAATCAACGCAAAGTGTTTGTGCCTCCTAAGTGCTGTATTGATTTTTCATCAGATCGACTCGAAGATGGAGCCTAATCGCGATACGCGCTTTCAATGAAGGTTAGAAGAAACATTTATTTGAACAATAAAATATTCCAAATTATTTTAAACGTAACAATTTACTTTTTTTTTTTTACACTTTCATTACACTTAAGTAATGACATATTTAACCAATGTTAATTGTTACTAATGTTAAGAATGTGGAAATGAATTTGTTAGTAACACTTTCACATCTCGACTACTCAACAAATTTTTGTAAATTTTTTCATAATATAGTAGGTCTCATGGAGAACAGAATTGTTTTTTTCTAATTAGGAAATCAACCCTGTCAAGTACAAGAACGTGAACCTTAGCAAAGCTGTGTTTGGTTACCATATATACGAGTAGTAAATGTAGACTTAATATCACAAATAATCGTCTCCATTTCACAAATATTTTTCCGTGAAGATTAACAAATTTATATTTTCTTAACACGAAAAGGAAACATTTTCAATTATGTGCATATCAAACTACTTAGTTCTTTCTACGCTAGAATATTCACGAGAACACTATTATAAAATAAAATTTTATCCTTTTTATGAAACAAATGAAATCGCGTGTGATAGTGGTGTATCGCGGAATGATAATAGTGTGTAAACAGTATAATACACCGCACCTGCATAATATGTTTGTCATTTCGCACGCTTACAACTTTACAAAAAAACCGCGCACAAACGATGAATATTAAAGTCGCGGTCCTGCTAGCTCGCTGTCGCTTATTTCAAACTTTCCAGCTCACAGATTTCTCCATATCCCACTTCTTGCCACTTTATTCGTACTTTCTTTATTTTTACAAATCCTCCTCCTTTCTGGATTACCCACGCAGTTGTAGACAGCGGCGTTTGCATAACTCGACGGGCAATTTGTTCTCGAAGACGACATAATCGTTGAAGCCTGAATCGGTTTTTGTGTTCGATTACGGTCGGGAGGGCGCTCGCATGCTCTCGGATTAACGGACACATTTTACATGGCTTGCGCACTCATATTTTTATGAGGAAATATAATTTGAAATATTGTGTTCAAATGATATAAATGCGATACACACATTCCGTATTTTATTTTTGAAAACGCTAAAGTAACTCCTACCCTTAGGTATTTTGTAAGTTTCCGGAGGAAGTTAAGTAATACTAGCCACTAAGCCCGGCACCGAAGAGGTGGAACCAATAGTTTTGATTGTTGTTATCATAATAATATTTATTAATTTTTTCTGCTCGTCTATTATATCATAATAATATTTTATAATAATAGCCTCGCGTCGTTTCATTATTAAAGCTCTTTACGCACTATCCATCTTGCATGACCTGCATAACGTAAATAGACGCATTGCTTAGTTTGTTCTTCTTGTTTTATTTCTAAAGATCCATAATGCACTACCAGTAAAGACTGGTCGTGCATTATGGATGGTGCGTAAATATATTTAAGTATTTACGCACCATCCTTAATGTGGTATATTCACAATTAAATGAAACTACATGATGTAGTATTATTTCTACTTTCTTTAAGTTTTTTACCACGACCTAGATTTCGTTGTATACTTTCAGGTGGGTATCTTTGCTAGTAGCCCACCTGAAGATGTTGTAATACAACGAAACCTAGGTCATGGTAAAGAACTTAGAGAAAGTAGAAATAATACTACATCACGTAGTTTCATTTAATTGTGAATAATTAATTTCTACAAAATTAACGCCAAATATATTCAATATGTGGTATATTGTTATTACATGAATACCTTGTAACTTATATTGATGTGTGATGTAGCAAAATTATCCTCGATAAACGACCTAGTTAAATGTGAAAACAAAATCGAAACCCATTTAACACTCGAAATTAACCTAGCCAAACAGACGGACGCAATCGGCAGTGTAGATATTAAAATGTTTAAAACAGATCGAATATAATAATTATTGTCTTAATTAAGAAATATATTTATATGCTGATAATTACATATTTTAACCCAACAATTTAAAATATTTACACACATAATCCCAAGAATTTGCATGGAAGAACTAAACGAAATATAAACGGGATAAATCATTAAGCCTTTTTTATGAAACCGGGCGCGGATGCTAGGAATATAAATAAGTCTAATATAATAGGAATATTTATTTTTCTCAACACGTCTTTATATACAAATAGACACGTGTATACTTTATCTAGCTACTACTAGTGACGGGAATAATATGTAGGAATATACGGCATGTTTTTGTTGGATAATTATTATATTTGTTTGAAAATGCCAATGTACTTTTGTTACTTATAATATAAGAACATATTTTATAGCACGGTTATGTGGTTTGTCTTTAAATTCCACTTTTCTACTACTAAGTTGTTACAAAACTTGCATTATCGATCGACTGAGCTCTGTGTACAGATATATTGCTTTATGCCGTTCGCTAGCTCCGACTAAGTATTCACATCCAGTTTATGCGGGACTTGCAAGTAAGACGAAAGAAAATTTATCGAAGATTTTAACTGATCATTATTTCTTTGTTAAAAGCTGTGAAAAGAAACTTCAAAATTCTTCATGTGTTTACTGACAGATGTTGTGAAAAGAATGAACACAATGTGCTTTTATCTTTATTTATTCAACAAACGAAAACAACAAAAGGGAAGTGAAGGTTTGATAACTTTAAAGGAACGAGTGGCATTTATTTCGTATATGAACACTGCTAACATGTATATGTTTGCTGTGTCTTGAGATTTACGTAGAAAATCGTATATTCTGTTTATATCTTCATGAATAATAAAGAGAGTCGAAAGCGACTACATAAGAAAAATAGGATTCACATAACTGTATTAGGTATTTAATTGTTAAGAATATTATTCTCAATATCCTCTTCACGTACCTCGTTAGATCCTAACTTAGAAAAAATTAAACATCTGACCTTTAGTTTTCCTGTCATATACTATCATATACGCCTTTAAATTATACTAGTGTTGTCTCGTAATTGTCACCTCTTTGTATATGTTATTCAACGACAGGGTTGAATTTACACCTTTCTTAAGTTTTTCAGCCCGTCATCAAAATTGAAAAATAAAAATTAATACCACAAACATAAGTGATTATGTATTGGAATTAAAAAAAAAATCCTTTTAAAACTTTTCAAGATAACGCAAACTTTACTTGGCATCCATTTTGATAAGGTTGTTTTTTATTTTGCTTAATTTAATGTAGACAGGTTGTTCTAGATGAGTCGCTTGCATCTTTAGAGTTAATCCTCTGATGTTTCATAGAGGAATACACTTATGCGTATATTGTTTATTGCTTCGTTTGCTTTTTGGTCTAAACAGAGTTATTCTCTTTGTTAAATTTCAATATTTTGACTCATGCTTGCTTGCAAACATTTAGTTGCGAACTAAACAGAAGATCTGAAGTCGCACTCTTTATAAACCCCACCAGACGTAATATATTTCTAGCTTTCTACGACAAATCAGAAATCGCGGGGTAGAAATGATGGATTTATCGATAGCAAACTGAATATTACAAATTGAATATATCATGCCATATAAGTATATTTAATTAGCTGCAAGAAAGATAATTAGGCTAAAACATAATGAGCGGACGGCAACAAGCGAATATTCGACGTAAGTGAGAAGCATAAAGAATATAAATAAAAAGTAAATATATTACTATATTTAAAAATTTAAAACTTATATGTTAAATTGAAAACTATATAAATTGAAAACTATAACTATATTTTAAAGTTGAAAACTTATATGTACAATTTTTACATGGTTTCTGAACGGAATCTCAAATTATATTCACTTAACAACGTCAGGAAAAATGTATGTTACCACAAATAATGCCTGTAAATTTGGAGCAACCTTTGACCAAGCCCTTCGGGTGAATTGAGGAAAGACTTGCATATATGTACCAATATAGGATGCCGTCGACGTCGGCAGAGTAAGCGACAGTGCCCGCCACGTGGTATTCCAGTCACGCGGCACTATAGCCCTTCGCCGTCGGTGACAGCCACAGCACCGGGGATGTGAAGCTATCTATAAGGAAATAGCATTTATCAATATACCTAAACATTTCAGCGACTACCTTATAGCAAGACCATCGCACACGTATGACTCAAGGAAATTAAAGTGAAATACTAAATTAGCTTAAGTCCTCTGTGTTTTCCTATCAGGTACTGAAGGATAACATTATTTCATAATAAATTGTATTTGTCGACCCATATAATATTTTTATTTACTACATAAATATAATTCTAATCTTAGATTTAATAGGATCGAAGTAGTTTCAAAATAAATCTTTAAATAAATGCGTGTTTGTAGAACATCGCCAACAAAATAACGAGAATTTATCTCTTTATAATTGCCATCATAAGGTGAGTTAGTTGTATGATTTCCTCCGCCGTCGGCGACACCGAGCATTAACAGTCAACCCTGGCATAGTGGAGTCGTCTGCATATTTCTTTGGTGACTTTCAGTACGGTCTGATGTGAATACGCAATCGCCATTCAAAGAGTTTCTTTATGAATTTGTATTGTCCGTTCGACCAAATCGGCTAGTCCATTGCCACTTGCCCTCGGTTATGATGGTAATCATTTTCTTAAATTTCTTCTTCTACAATATTTTCACGTGTTAGTGTGACAATCACACAAGTGATTTCAAGCATTGCTATTTATATAGCTGTAGGATTCGAAGTTTTTTTTTGATATCTTTGTCAAGATCACAATCCGAGCCCCATAAACTACGACTGGCAAAACACAGTGCCTTGCTTTCATTACTATAAGCAACTTACCACCCAAAAATTTGCTGCTGGTGCTAAAAGCTGACAATGTCTGAGAAATGCATCCATAGCTGAGACCGTGCTTAGAAATAACCACTTTATCATATCAAAAGATATGAACGCGCATCATTACTTGATTTACGTATTTTGTTCTGGTCATACTGCAGCGGAAACTACACGTAGACTATGTCAAAAAGTAGCTCCGATGCTGTCTCTGAAGCTACTGCAAGACGATGGTCCCAGTGATTCCGAAGTGATGATTGCGCATTAAGAGACTAATCCAGGTCTGACCCTGACCTGGATTACCTTTGATTTTGATACCCAGGAAACCACTAATTAAAGAAAATCCCAGACTTTCAATGCGGGTTTTGACTACTTAAATTAAATGTTATCAGAGCACAGAAGAAAACAATTTACACGAGTTAGACCATCTACAAATAAAATTTCGATACGCTTGAGTTGAGTTACGGTCAAATTAATTAGCTTGCAGAAAAATGTTATCTTTTCGGAGTACTTTCAACATGTGGGTTGTGTATATTAATAAAACCTATAAGAACCAGTGATTGAGTCAAAAGTAATTGAGCGAACCGGTGCCATAAACGAAATCTATCACAAAATCATAACGTTGTGTATTTAGTGGTATATCCATAGAAAACTTCTGGTATTACTATTATTACTCCAGGTATTACTGGTATTACCGTAATAATATAGATCAATAATAAAATAAGAGATTTAGTCTTCGTCAGAAACGTCCATAACATGACAGAGTTTTCTTTCTATATGGTAATGCATGCCCAAATATTGCAAGAAGTAATCGATTAAAATGATAGGAGCTAGGATGTATGATACCTTCCTCTTCACTCCTACGTTTACTTATTTTGGTCATTAAGTATTGCTTCCCATGAAAAAAAAACTTTGATGATGAAAACTAAAATGCATTCTCCGAAAGTTCATTGAGAATTTTTTTAATTCAAAACTTGAAAGTCTCTATTTTGATGCTACCCTTTTTTTGGCATATAGTTGGTAGTGGATAATTATGGTGCATATACCACTTTTGATTAATCTCAATTAACTAAGATATAGTTATAATTTTCGATTCATTCGAATCTCTCATTATTTATTACCAAACTTTATATAATAAGCAATAATCAATAATAATATTAATAGTTAGTAACTGAATTTATCTCAACTAAACGAAACTACGTGATGTAATATTATTTCTACTTTATTTAAATTCTTTACCACGACCTATGTTTCGTTGTAATAAAATAGTAACCGAGTGATTTTTTAAATGAAAAACATTTTAAAAACAGTAATTGATTTAGCGTATAAATATGACAACATCTTCAGGTGGACCATTTGTAAAGATTGACCTGAAGATGTTGTCATATAACGAAACCTAGGTCATGGTAAAGAATTTAAATAAAGTAGAAATAATACTACATCACGTAGTTTTATTTAGTTGAGAAAAATTTAATTATAATGAATTTCTACAAAATTAACGCCAAATGTATTCAATAGTTAATTATTGGTTAGGTAATATTACACGTAATAAATAATAAATAATATATTTCGTTTTCAAAGAAGTCTGTTAAAATAAGATATTTTGTTTTTATTATTTCCACATTATATTTATTAAATCTCAGAGATGTTAATTAGTTATGTATAAAGAATACAAAACGTAAAATAAATCATCTGTTAAATTCTTGTACAAAAATGGTCAAGTGTAAGAGCCCTTCAAAACACAAAGTCACTATGAAAGTAGGTTAAAAAGTTAACACTTATAAAATATATGATTAATATTAATTTCGGACACCCTAAATAATCAGATGGACGATGGTGCAATGTTAAAAATTGAATAATCTATGAAACGATTAGAAGAGCACTTGTGAACATTCAGATACTTGTTGCTCTCGAATAAAATAATAAGTTTTATTCTACGTTTTTTATTTATTTATTTAAACTATTTTTTTTATTATATTTTCTTATTTAGAATATTTTAAACCATTGATGCGTAATATTCTTAGAAATAATTAGACAAATCAATTATATTCAGGATCAGTTTATAAACATTTAATGATATATAACATTCTAATTAAATTATTTACAAAATTCTAATTTTTGGAAAAAAAATATATTGCCTACTATGTCTTTCACAGGCGCATAATTTAAAAAGCAAATACTTTTTATGTGATAAAAATACAAATTAACAATTTTCAGATGTTTCCTTTACTTGTGCTGTCAGACCTTGCTTCTTACCAAATGTCATGATTCTAGGTCAATGGAAAGTACCCTACAGGTTTTGGTTCATTTTCGAGTGTCAAAAATGCGGCGTGAATGGCCGTTTTTTAGAGTTTCTTTATTCCGTTGATTCAGAAGCTTTATTTTTTTTATAGCTCTAAGGGACCGTAGACCTAAGTATTTGATATTAATTTCAACTTGATACCTTCACGATTTCTAAAAACGAGAAGAAAATTAAAAGTATTAAATAAATGGAACGGGACTTATATGTAGATAATTTGGATCTTGAATAAAATGATGCATTTTATTTTACATTTTTTATTACATAGTTTAGCCATAATATATTATGTTATTGATCTATAATAAATTTAATAAATGTTCCGACAAACGGATTATCTTCAAGGCCTAAACGCCCTTCTTTATAAAGAATGTTTGAATTTCAAATTAATGTTTTCCTCTTCCTACAATCTAATACAGTTAAAAATGTTTAATTCGTACCAAAATTATCATTCGATTATATGAAATACAATTCCATCGCCTTAATGACATTTTACATAAAAAAAGGTTTTTTATTTAGAAATTACAATCTTTTCTATAATCCTCTTAAATTTTATCTTACTATATTGACCTATGTGGTGACTCAGTTCCCACAGAACTTCATGAATATCCCAGGAAAACTTTTTTATTTCGACTTATGAATGGTGTATATTAAAAATTAGACACAATATACCTCATAATTTTTGCATAATTTACAACTAAATTGTTAATTCAGCTATTTTTTTTAATTATTTGTCTACCATATAATCTGAGAAATCTTTTTGGCGTGTAAAATTAGCTCATCAGCGCTTTCTTTTCTGTCTTAAAATTCTACCAAGTAATTTCAAAAAGAATACGGAGCTTCGACACGTTGTTAATGTACTAAAATTAATGAACCTCGCCCGGTTCACATCAAGGAATGTGGGAATTAAGATTTATTTAACATAACCAGTCTCCGGAATCTTTAAATTAACATTTAAATTATCTCATCATCAATTTAATTATTCTCTAGAAACAAAGCTCCCGTTGAAAATCTTTGAACACTTCTATACGTTTATCAAAAATTTAAATCCTTTTCTGAACAAATTTCACCCCGAGTAACTCTATGGAAATTGCAACTCTATGGAAATTGCATTTAATTGTTGTTTCTTGAATCTTGAATGTTACATTTGCCAGTGATCAAACTATCGTTGACTGCCGTTCAAGCAAAATACTTACTTTTTTAAAAATGTATTTGGGCGGCATTAATAAAATGGAAACCACTTCAGATACCATGTGCTTGTGAATTGGTTCCTTTTTGGTTAATGCCGTCCATTAAGGATTTGGTTACTTGCAATACTCTCTCAAATCTTACTTCTTTTTATTTAATTTTAGAAAGAGAAAAATGTTATTAAGTAATTTATTTATTTTTGGGTTTAGAAAAAAACTTTTATTTTCCAGGCTTATATTATCCGCATAAACATAGAACATAATTTTTCTTTTTTTTTAAAGAGCTATTATAATTTTCATTCATTATTTCGGTACGATTAACGAATAACGATTTAATCAGAATGGCTTAAAAAGTTCACTCTAAGAATTATTTAGGGAAATTTATAAACATTATTACTACATAATAATAACATATTAAGAAATTGTATTTACGTTATCATTACAGATTGTTATTTCCCATTTTTTTGTAAAATTAGATATTAGAATATTTTTGATAGAAATAAACAGCAATTATAGCTACTCAAAATTACAGTAATTATATATATCAAGAAAATTTTCAAAAATATTCCGGTATGTATTTGGCTAATTTATATTGTTTCTTGTAACCATCTTTAAGTTAAACGACAATATTGTACAGCTCCACACTCGGCTAAATCGCAAGATAAATAACCGAATTTTGAAGCATATCGTTCATATAAAAAGTATTGGAAGCAAAATTCAGTCATGGTCCACCTTTATTTTAGTTAAAAAATATAGATTTCCATAAACTAAATGGAAAAGATATTTCCACAAGTACACCTACACGCAGTTAAGTTATTTTTAATGTGCTATTTAACATGGCTAACCATTAATATCCTGGATATTTTAACGAACACCGACATTATTGTAAATCACGCGGAAAGCAATTTCCTAAACGCTTTTTGCTTTAAATATTCGGTAGGATCTTCATATAGTCCTTAATTAATCGTGGTCCTTTCAGTAATATACGACCAACAGCAAAGGGTAGGGTTCACATCATGTACTAATTGAATATTCGTATGGTCCGCACAATCGTAAATCGTAAATAATATTTAAGATATATACATCTATATATTCGTAAGTTAATCCAACTCTTCAGGATTATAGGATCTACGTAAGTGTTAAACTAAACACAGTATTTATATAAGCCGTTTTTTTGTTTATATTTGTTATCTTACAGACATTTTTAATTTTATCTTTAATTTTCTCCGCCTAAATTTTGTCTACGATTATTATTTAGAGAGTCATATGCGAGTCACATATGTTTAAGATATATACATCTATGTATTCGTAAGTTAATCCAACTCTTCAGGATTATAGGACCTATGTAAGTGTTAAACCAAATACAGTATTTATATAAGCCGTCATTTTATTTGTATTTGTTATCTTGCAGACATTTTTTATTTTATCTTTAATTTTCTTCGCCTAAATTTTGTCTACGATATTAAATAGAGAGTCATATGCGAGTCACATATGTTTAAGATATATACATCTATATATTCGTAAGTTAAACCAACTTTTCAGGATCATAGTATCTATGTAAGTGTTAAACTAAACACAATATTTATATAAGCTGTTGTTTTATTTATATTTGTTATCTTACAGACATTTTTAATTTTACATTTCATTTTCTTCGCCTAAATTTTGTCTACGATTATTATTTAGAGAGTCATATGCAAGTCACCTATGTATAATATATATACATCTATGTATTCGTAAGTTAATCCAACTCTTCAGGATCATAAGATCTATGTAAGTGTTAAACTAAACACAGTATTTATATAAGCTGTCGTTTTATTTATATTTGTTATCTTACAGACATTTTTAATTTTATCTTTAATTTTCTTCGCCTAAATTTTATCTACGATTATTATTTAGAAGTAATATGCGAGTCATATATGTTAACAAAAAGTAACTTTAACTTTGAACATTAATATCTGAAAGCAAGTAACATCACCACAAAATTGTCGGCATTTTAATAATCCCATAATACTTTCTTCTAATTGCATATGCTATTCGTTTATATAAAATGTTTGTTGTCTTCTAAAAGACTTCGCCCACTATATTTTCTTTTTTTTATTTATGTCCAGGACCTTCTTCAGGACTACTATGATTATTGTATCAATAGATTTTTTTAAGGAGAAATTTGAATCTATTCAGTATTTTGTAGCAATCACTAAATAAAGACACAATCTTCTCAACTGCTTATAGGCGTACTTGTGGAAAAATCTTTTCCATTTAGTTTATGGAAACCTATATCTTTTAACTAAAATAATAATGGACCACGACTGAATTTTGTAAAAATTCAATCGTGGTTCATTATTATTTTAATTAAAAGATATACAGTTTATGTAATAATTATTACGGTTAATTTATGAACGATATTCCCAAAAATTGGATTATTTATCGTGTGATTTAACCGAGTATGAAATTGTACAACATCATCGTTTAACGTAAAGAGTTTTATAACAAGTTTTTTTGATTTATAACTTTTTGCAAATTCCATTATTATATAATTAAATTAATTATTATTTTGAATAGCTATATTTCCCTCAAAAACATTTTAATATCTAATTCTGTAAAAAACGAGTTAACTAAAATAACTATCTGCAATGATAATCAACGTAAACACAATTTAAAAATTTCAATGCTTAAAAATTTCACTCAGAAATGTTTAAGCCATTCTTATTTAAATCGTCGTTGCTCTTAACGTGAAGTAATAAACGAAAAAAATTATAGCTTATTTAAAAAAAATATTATGTTTTCTATGTTTATCTGAATAATATAAACCGTTACTTTCTAAATCCAAACAAAAATAAATTACTGAATAAAATTTTTTGAGAACGTAGCAAGTAAAAAACCTTAATTACTAAAAAGCACATCGTATCTGAAGTGTTCTCACTCAAAGAATCAATTCACAAGCACATCGTATCTGAAGACTTCTTTCCGATGAATGCCGCCCAAATAAAGATTTAAAAAGTAGGTATTTCACTCGATAGGCAGTCTACGATAGTTTGATCATTAGGAAATGTAAAACATATTCAAGAAACAATAACTAAATGTAATTTCTATTGTTTTACTCTGGGCCAAAAAGCAGAGGATGGGGCGAAATAGAGATTATAAGTAATTTTAATTTAATGGTTCCAGGGACTAGCTGTGTTAACATTAACAACGTATCGAAGCTCCTTGTTCTTTTTTAAATCACTCGGTGGAACTTTAAGAGCTAAAAGAAAGCGCTGAGGAGAGTTCGTCTGATTATTCAAAATATTATATTTTTTTATAAAATCCGCAACGAGTTTTTAGTTTGCCGGTTTTATCAGCTAAAAATATTTCACACATAATTTGTCACACAAATAATTTAAAAAATAACTGAATTAATGATTTAGTAAATTATACAAAACAATAAGATATATGTATATAATTTATAATATTAATTATATACATACATCTTATTGTATATTAAAATTTAGTTTTTTATTAAAGTTTTCTACATCTACATCTACTCGTTTACTTTCAGTTTTTTAGTCTATTTATCACACCAAAATCACTCATAAACTTAAATAAACGAACGCAAGTTTTACGCATAAAGAAAACAAATAAAACAAATTAATGTAACCAAAATGCGATGCATCCCCACATTGACACTTTAGTGGGTAGTCACTTCGTAAATTGGCGTAAATTCGGTTGTTCGTTAGGTCATTTCCGATAAGTGTATGCTTCGCATGCTTTATTTTTTTAAAGAGTATTCTACATAAATAAAACCAAACAGAATATTTTTAAACAGACTATACATTTTGGATAATAAAGATTATAATTCTCATTTTGTTTACCTATGTCATTCTGATTTACATAAATAGAGTCATAATTTATTAAAGTTTAGTAAATTATGTACATATATCTATATGTTTCTCAAAATCAGAAATGAAAAAACTTCTCTGGGACATTCATGAAAATTCCATAAAAATTTTATCACCACGTACATCAATATGACAAGATACACACACACACACACACACGCACACATACATATATATATATATATATATATATATATATATATATATATATATATATAAGGATAGATGAGATTGCAATTCCTTAAAATAAAAAAAAAATCCTTTAAAATGTCACTAAGATATTGGAATAACTTTCTATAAAATCGAACGATAATTTGGTACGAATTCATCATTCATCAAATTTTCAGCTGTATTTCTATGTAGGAAGAGGAAAACATCAATTTGAAATTCAGACAGCGTTAAATAAAAAAGAGCTCTCTACCCTTCGAAGGTAATTCATTTGTTGAACCATTTATGAAATTATTATATCTCCATAGCATAAAATATTATGGCTAAATCAGATAATAATTCTATTGAATTATTCTATTAATTCTATTGAAAAATGTTTTAAATTATTTACATCTTATATATACCTATATATATATATATATATATATATATATATATATATATATATATATATATATATATATATAAATATAAATATATATATATATATATATATATATATGTGTGTGTGTGTGTGTGTGTATGTTTGACATTTTGACAAAAATAGTATTATTGGTATTACATAAACATTTTTGAATAAAGGAATTTAAGGCGTTTGAACTAAAGATATTTTTACCATAAAAACCCCATATTGACTCAAATATATCAAAAATTATGACTTAGCGAGAGACGGGCGAGTATATAAACGAATTTTATTAGTTTTATTAGTAGTAGCACTTTAACTTTATCGAGATCCCGAAATTATAAGCCCTTAATAATGTTATTCTACCTTTACTTATGTGGCATACGCTCATTGTATTCGGCCCAAAAATTATTATTTTTTAAATAATGGTGAATAGAATATTTAAGCGGGATGAAAATGATATATTACCGGCCAAATATAAATATGAAATACACGAAGCCACGTTTATTAACATAAATAATCATAAATCACACTATTAAAATGAATTAAGAGTTTGTTGATATCCATACATGTAATAAAATTGTAACAAAGTACATTCTGTAGATGGAAAATATTTTAAAGAGTGATTGATTTAGCGTATAGAATGATAAAAGGAGTCAGAAAAAATATTTTTATAATTGTTATCTGTATGTATGTATGTTACTTTGTGGGTCAATCACGCAAAATATACTAGACAAATTTTGATGAAATTTGGTACGGTAAAAAAATTTATTCCGAATTTCACACGAGTAAAACCGTAGAACACAGTTAGCAAGCAATAATCCGACAATACTAACTTCAATCTCTCTACTTGTATTTACACATTTTCTGTTACAAAATACATACAATGGAATTTCCGCTATCACGCACACAGATGAACATTAATATATGCATGCGGAATTAATAAAATACAAACGGACAATATATCGATAAATAAACGTCGATTGACATTTTAAGGTCTAACAAGCAGCGCAAATAATACTTGGGTATTATGTTGCAATGTTTACAGAAACATATCGTAACGGTTAATCATATTTAATGAAAAGTGGACAAGCATTACATCCACATTACATCTTTTTATGGAAGCAGTATCTATAATTTCAATTCTTGCTTTTTAATTAACCATTTCCTTACTATATGATGCCTTGTAATAAAATAATACTATTTTATCATTTACTGTATTTTTTATTTTGTGAATTTGTTCTTAAACGTACTTTACCTTGCTTTGTTGATTCAGTTCTATCGGTCTTTAATTCCATGCTGATAATGGTCGTCGAAATCAATTCATGTTTATCATGAATATTTGTCACTAGTGCGACACCACTTTTACAATAAAATCGACTGTATCCGACGGTAACTTTGTTAAAATCTTTGTTGTTATGACATTTCTAGGATGACATCGGTTTTTTTCTGGTTTTAGGACACTTTCTGAATTCGGATAGAGGCGGTAGTTTTCTTCAAGAACATTCATTTTAATAATAAAATATTGGAATTAAGGTCAGTCACAACAGAAGTCTGTTACAAGTTATTTCTGTAAGCTTAGCAATTTTATGATATTATTTATTATTAAATATTATTACTTTATAAAAATTAAAAATTTATTTATTATTACTTTATAAAAATAAAAGTATTCCGCTAGCATCAGGGACGGGGTAATATTAATTGAAGTAAGGAAAAGGGAATATTTTGAAAGTAAATATTAGGGGATAAGTACGAATCACATTGGACTATTTGTGTATGTACGTACCTATGTATATATTCTTTCAATGGCTTGTAATGTCTAAGATTGCAACCGATTTACTACAGACTTTTATTATTTGATAATGTTCAGCAAAATTAACAAAACTATAAGGGCGGAAAATATTTTCAAGCTCTCAAATCCGTTGCGCATTTGATTTATACCACGCGAAAATGTAAGCAAATTTCTTACAAACACTAAAAAAACTAACTGGGTTCGGATCAATTGAAGGCTACTTATATTGGTGTATCATTGGTACCCATTGTTTGTGGTTACAAACAGTTTTCTGGAGTCGCCTCCAGAAAACTTTCTTAACTCTTCCAGAAGAAGACAAAACATTTTTTTTCCACACATTGGAAAGTTATGGCAGACTACACGCGTACATAACTGATGCGTTTATAGCTTTGGAATGATTACGTTGTTGGACTGATTCTAGAGGTTATCTTTTCCTGTTATAACTCAGATAACTTTTGCGGCTTTAGTTGCAAGTTTTAAATTTTGCGACTTGAATGTTGTTTTCGATCAGTGTTATATTTGAGATGCTTATGTAATCCTTCGTTTTTTACGATATCTTAACCTATTAATCCATTTTACAAAGTTATTCAACAGCTTTCTTGCAATATAAACAAATTGTGCACATTTATTTTGTACAGTAAAATAAATATAAGTATCCTACTAATCTTTACTGAAAATAATCGTAATTGTCTATGCAAACGTCTTGCTATATCTTTTTAAAATGAAAAACTTAGATAACTCTTGCGTGATACAACTTGGTAGATCGTCTTCGTAAAATCTTAATTCTCAATTTTTTAATCTAAATGTCGATACTGACATCTTATTCAGATTGACAAGTTTATAAAACTTAAGAGTTTTTATATGAATTATTGAAATATTGTCCTCTGAACTATTTGAAAAGTAATTTAGAAATATTTTTTAGATTTTGAGGAATTATTTAACTTCTTTTTAAAGAAAGCACATCCAAGTGATCAATGCAGTATTATTCGTAGGAAACGTTAAAACATTTTTCATAAATATTAAATAAAGTTATTGATAGAGGTTTACTCGATGTTTGTATGCTTAAGAAACAAAATAACGGGAAACTATTTTTACCTACTGTTTGAAATTAAGCCTTTTTACTCAATAACATTTTAAACATGTCTTGCTATAAATAAACTTCTTGCGGTAGAATTCATAATCAATTTAACATACATAATTAATCACAAAACATTACACATAAATTTAAAAACCAAATAATAATTTTCTGAAACCAAAAATGTCAATAACTTAATAACAAATACAGTGTTTCCTTTCCCATCGATTCAAGTATCCTCATGATTTTGACTCTAATTATTTTGCTTTTCCGTAATTTTCACTTATGGTTCCCCATCTTGTTCTTTTTGTAAAATTTATATTTTTTCGGGTACGATTAACTAAATACCGCGGTAATTCATTGAATAATTCATTGTGCAATAACAAGACGTACGTGGTAATACTATATATATTTTAAGTTATTAAGTATACAAATTCATAATTATTAATTGATTCTTTAATACTATGCAAGACATCTTTCAAATTATTTCCAGTATACCTTTATTGAGAAAACGACATGAACCAACATTTTCGCATAAAACGGAGCGATCTTCTGTCCAAACAAATAATATATAATACAACACAACTCGTACACGTTTTTACAACAGAAAAACAAACTACAAAGAAAGCTTCACATATAACTATCCATTTTCTTGCAAATACCCAGTGGCTATGCGTAAGGAAAAAAATGGGCCACTTCAAGATCATCAATCTTACTAGTGTAAGAAAACATAAGTACTCTTAAAACTCATTTCCTACAGGTACAGTTTCTTCACAATGTTCTTTCAAAGCGATATTAGTCTTGAAAAATAATGTGAAATTGAGAAGTTTTCTTGAAATGAAAGAGGCAACCACGATGGAAACAAAAATATTATAATTTAGAATTATTCATAAGCAATTAATGTTTAGAGAGCCTCGAAAATATATGTCATCTAACTGTCTTTTCTGCTCATTTTTTTATCTGAATAAGTCACTTCATACTAATGATTAATTAATGTTTCGTATAAAATAACAATGATGAACTTTTCCATTTATATGAAATTGTTCACAATAAATGTGAGATTGTTTTTTAATTCAAAAGCGGATGCTGACAAATCTTGGGGTTATAGTGAATGAGGGTGTAAATATGGAAGTGTATCATCCACCAATTTTGGATTCCGGCATCGGGTTACACAGTTCAGTGGGAAAGCAATCTCTGAGTTCAACACTAGATGCGATTTTGATAGGATAACTTTTTGTACCTTTAAATTTTTATCTTAAAAATACAAATTGTAATGGTTTACATAAAATTAAATACATAAAAGAAACTGTTCAAGAATAAAATATTATTATATTTTTGGATAATTAAAGTATTATTTAGATTTTTGGAAGTATCTCTTTGCTGCAGGGACTCGTGGCGGTGCAATGTGTCTTTAATACCAATTTGTAAAAATTATTTTCTACACACATAATTTCAGGAAAATTCTAAACTACCTCACAAGATATAAACATAGTGCCTACTCTAGACAATTTAGTTGTGAACCTTTTAGCAGATGTCTATTAAGGTGGACCTCTCCTATCTTTTACAGAACTAATATACATTTTAATACTTTTTATTTTTTTTAGATTTATGAAAAAAATTGTTAGCCTTTTACTTCACTTTAATATACATTAATGCGTTTTTTAGAAGTCGTCTTTTGAAAGCTATTTGAAACTGAGAGCTTTTTTTTACCCATGATATTTCGTAGCATTTTTTATTAGGAACAAGAAATAAAAGGTTTCATAAAGTGCTTAAAAAAATTACTTTTTGTCGTGGCTGATTTTTCATGAAATACACACTATAGTGGTGGCTACCATTACATTGTAAAGGTATGATTTTGTTTTCGTTTAAACATGAAAATCGTGCCCATTTTCTATTAGAATAATTTTTTGTGTTTATAAGCATCCTTCAGTAAATATATAATTAATCTAAAATTATTTTTCTGTAAAAAATTATTGATTTTCGAGATATGTTGGGTAAAGTTATGAACAAAATTGATTTTTAAATCATCTATTTGTATGTAGCCCTTTAATGAGAATTAACCTGCTTTTTGGGCATAAATACTGCAAATTTTAGCAGTTTGCAAGTGACTTAAAGTTGTTTCCGATAAGAAGTAAAGATAAGTTAGATTCATGATTTTATAATAAAGATCAGGAAATATTTACGGCCTTCTCTATTCCTAAATATATGGCCAAGTGAGAGTAAAACTCGCCCACTAGAGGTTCCATACTATTTTATTTTATTATCGTAAAGCTTAGTAAGTGGGTATTTTACAAATATGCAAAAACAAAACGAAAATCGAAAAATTAAAAAAATTTGTTTATCACGTAACGCCATATAGAGTTATAAATTAATGATTTTTTCCTTTATTTATACTATAAAACCTCAGTAATTTTGATGTATGATTCAGAAAAAAATACTTCATATTCAAATACTTCATATTTAAAGACTGTATCTTTTTATTAGATTGATTTAGAAGCTTGATTTTTGCTGGAACTGCGATAACATAGACCTTAACAACTCAACAATTTCAACTCGATACTTCTTAAGAAAGGTAGACAAGCAAACAGACAACAAAGAAAAGTTTTGAAATTTTCTTTATTTTGTGCTGAAATAAGAAATTCTAAATATACATATTTTATTTCGTTTTTTTGTTGTGGATCATTGCTTTGGCTTATTGTCTGTTATTCTAAATATTTCTTTTCTTTCTGATTAAGATGATCAAGGAATTATATTCGAAAAAAATAATAAAATAATGTAATGACTTTGTCATTACTTACTTTAGTATTATCGAATTCGTTACTCACTTGTCGATACTTACTTTAGTGTTGTCAAATTTCGACCATGGTCGAATATCGTCCAGTGGTCGAAATTCGACGGTGATGTACTTACCTACTCACATTGCTGAAAACACTAATAAGTAGGCGATAGTAAGTCAATTCAGATAGCTGCTACATAATTTTCCTTTTGCAGCAAGCGTATATTAAACAGGCTGACAGAGTTTTCCTTTTGCAACAGGTATATATTAAACAAGCTGTATTTCAATAATATATCAAACACAGATATAATAGGTATATGTGTTAACACAAAATATAAAATAGACACGTTTTGCCGTAACATACACTCCACAGACTTGAAAAAGGAACATTTTAAATCATACAAAATTCACAGCTCGAAAATCGTTTAGTCAATCAGACATTTTAAAATGTTTTGACGGCAATCTCTACTCTGTGCGACTGTTTGACCGCAGATTATTATGTATTTGACATTAACAGTATGAACGTAAAGAATGAATGTATTATTTTTAATATACAATTTAATGTATTTGTAACACATATTATATGTAAATTTCATGGTTTCTGTACTCCTTCTCCATATAAAGTTTAACTATGCCAAATCTCACACTCCTCGATATGCTAAATATACTTGGAAAGGGGTACAAAGTTTTCTCTTCTTCTTAAATTATGAAAAAACAATAAGTAATAAATTTATAGATAAAATAAAAATCATGTCCAAACCTTACCAAATACAGCAGAAATAGTAAAGTAAACAAAAACTACTAATACTCTTAAGTCTAAACCATGCTCTAATCAGAATTTTAATTTCACTAACAATAAAAAGTATTGAATATATTTGGCGTTAATTTTGTATAAATTCATTATTCACAATTAAATGAAACTACATGATGTAGTATTATTTCTACTTTCTTTAATTTCTTTAATAAAAAAGTACTTAAACGGTGTTATAAGTTTCAAACGTGGACTATTGTGACAATTCACTTTACGAATGTAGAAATGATTCTTATATTTGTATTGTGTACGGCGTGTGCATCGGTAAACCATTTGTTTACAGTTGCGCCACCAAGTTAAATTAATTACACGCTTACAGTTTCTCCCTCAGACGGAACATACACATATGTACTTAGAATTTGTTGACTTTGCAAATATTTACGTTTGCCATCCAGCCGCTGAACGACGCCCTTCGCCACACTCGTCTGTTAATTTGTATCGAATTTTTCCCTTTTACTTCATTTTTATTGTTGCATATTTTATTTAGTTTACGACGTGTAATTCTTCTGATTACTCAATCGCATCGTATCATTTTAATTGCGGCACAGTCAAAATTTGCAAATAAACCTCTTATTAGGATTTGACTATTCAGCGCTGTGCGAATTCCTTTACAGAAAGGACTTCGATTATGCTGATAATTCAGTAATTTACTAAAATCCTTGGAAGTTCTGTTTTATTATGAAATTTTTAAATATAGTTATGATAGAGAAAAAAAAAAATGTATATATATATATATATATATATACATATATATACACAAACGTTCTTTCGGCATCCATATTTATATCAAAGCTGCTTTCCAAAAATAGTATTATTTAGAACTACGATCGCGAGTTATCAAGACCTAGCATCAAGGCCTGATCTAAAACATACTGGTCTGAAGTCGGAATTTAATTACAGCAAATTGCCAAACATCGCTTTCGTCTCATTACTTATTTACAGTCGTGAAGGAAAGTCAACTACTGTACACGTCCAGCTCAGATGTCAAATTTTAGTTTAAAAATTTCGAAACTACAATTGACAAGATTCCTCGTTGGAGGATCAAAATATTATAATTTATAAAGTCTCGAAAAATTTGTTAATTAAACCAAATATTTTGGAAATCTATAAATAGTTTTATATTAAATCGTTTATTTAAAATAATTTTCCACATTTTTCCATTTTATCGAAATCATATTGAAAATAGTCGCAATTCATTGAGGGTGGCAAATTTACATACCACGTCCGAATATTATCCAGCTGACTCGCATACGTTGCATGTAAATATATCCCTGACCAAACAAATTGTTTTTTCCGCCTGTGCTAGCGAGAGGGTAATGTTTTTCATTTGTATATATGTGGGAACATATTTGTGGCGGTTTGTACCATAAAGGGTCAACCTAAAAGGACTCATCCTAAAGGACTTGTGGATTTTGATGTTTGAGATGTCATTAGATTCATTATAATTTCATGAGTCATATAGAATACATGAGTGGTTCATGATTAGACTTATTTAAGCAGTGTCGTCAAACGCTACCCGTCCATAAATGGTAGACAGCTACAGTGAGGAGTTTGTTAGTGTATCTTCAAAACAGTTTGAAGCAGTTATAGTTTCGCTTAACCTAATCGAGTAGCTATTAGCATCGGTTAAGAAAATCTGATTCTGTTAATATCAAGTCATCATTGTTCAGTTAGTAATAGTTTAATGAGCCAGATTTTTTTTCAAATCACAGTTTAATAATTTCAAACTTTTGTTTCTTTATAATTTTTAATTTGTTTTGTCGGTTTGGTATTTCTTTAATTCTTCTTCGTAGTTAATTAAAGTTCTATGACTATGATGTTTCATATAGTAAATTTGCTAGTCCATACTCAATAACCAAATTATATCAGGAGCCACATATACGGGCTATATGACCGGCCTTTTCTTTGTAGGTGTAAATTATCCGGTCTTAAAAAGCAAACCTATTTAAACTAATTTCTTAAAAAACAACAAATAGCAAAATAATTTATAGCATCATATATTTATGTAAAATACTTAATTAAAGTTCTATGACTATGATGTTTCATATAGTAAATTTGCTAGTCCCTACCCTTAAGATTACATTATTCCTTATTAATGAAAAAGACAACCAATGTTAGCAATAATCAACCCTTTATGAATTAAAATGTCAATTGCGCATTCAAACACAAACAAATTAAATAGAAGCTTGACTGTGTTATGGTTATAATTTCACATTCACTGACAAGATTGATGTCGTAAATACTTTTTGTACTTACAGCACTACCATCAATGCTTTTCCTTATATTTTTCAAGTTGCAGATATTTTAAAAGATACAAAAAAAAATAACTCACGAAATACCTATATCTATTCTCCGAACAACTGATTTGAATCATCTATCATCCTCTTTTATTTAAATACAAACATTATTACAACAAATATTCCGCCTATGGAACAAATTTTCCAACAACGTTATACGACAAATATCAACAACAACTTATATCACTTCCGACAGCTTCAGCCCGATTCTTTCCTCCCTGGATTAAAATTGTATTTGTGGTATGAACAATATTAACGGTGTTAAGGGAAACACGGTTTTGGGGTATTTAATTTGAGATCAACTTTTGTGCAGTTATAGGTTAAATAAAAGTATAATAACCTTCATTGTAATTATACTTTCTTGTACCCTAATTACTTATTTTATGAATACATATATATATATATATATATATATATATATATATATATATATATATATGTATGAGAGCTAGCAAGTGGGTAATGAGAAGTACAGCGTTAAGTTATGGACGTGGAAAATGGCTCATCGCAAAAGAATCGACGTCTTTGAAATATCCTGCTGGAAGAAGATACTCATCATCTCTTGGAACGAACATAGAATCAACGCCTCAATTCTGAATGGTTTTGGAATATAAACAAGGTTGTTCACCATCAGTCTCCGGTGTTCTCGGATACTTCAGACTCATTACGGATTAACCTGTCGATAGTATTGGGAACTCATTATTACCAGCATGATTGAATGACGGAGATCGAGGGGAGAGGGCTAGATGCTGGACGGACTATGTTTGAGAAAAGTTTGATACTCCATTGTTTGATGTCTTACACATTGCCGAGAATAGAAATCTGGGGCGAAATATCATTAAAGAGAAGGCGTTATCAAAAGGGAGCCATGAACTTCAATAGCGAGGACCGACTCAAAAAGATGACTATATCTATATATTTTATGTGCACGTCTAGATATTCCAGGATTATAACATTAAAAGCGGTTTCAAAACTGTGCTTATTTAATTAAAGATACCTGCAAAATGAAGTCTCATGGAAATCCCAAATATCCGGCAACAGGGCTCAATATGCTTGGTATGCTGTAAAATTATCCAAAAGCCTCCAATAAAATAAACACATTGTGTGAAACTAAATACCAGCAGTAATTTTCTTTTTTTTGAAATGACTATGTCATACAAGTCATAATTCGTAAAGTTGTAATTCCTGTATAGAATCAATTTGAAAATAAAAATAATATATTCAATTCAGTATATTTTACCAAATGTAATTTTTGACATCTTACGTTTCGAAACTAGGATTCCAGGCTTAATTTCAAGACTATTAATGAAAAATATTGTATTCAGTGAAGTACTACGCAAAGCATGCTCTAATTACTTATTAACATTGAGCTAATATCATTAGCTGATATAATTATAACGCAAAGTTGAGATATGAAAAAATTGAGATGTGACGATGTTTTTACCATTTGTTTTGTATTTTTTCGATTTATAAAATACGAGTTAAATTTCAACACTCAATATTTATTTAAATATCAACCTTCGAATTGTAAAATTTTGCAATAATTAAAATATATCCAACATATGTATAAAAAGTATCAGGACAATAACGGAACAAGTTAATAAAAATCAAAGGATGGGAACAAATATAAGATCACGATGTTCGACGCAGAGCGTCGACAAACTCGGCGGGAGATCCTCAAAATTAAGGCGTCACGTCGCCAAAAATTATGTAGTGTCCGATACATTTCTTATTTACAATTTGGCATTACTGATGTATTCTACGTCTTGAAACTACCTGCTGTGTACCGGTACTGTCCCGTTTTCTTTTTTGCATTAAAGCATATCTAGACATATACTTAAAGCAAATAAATACTGATCTAAAGTTAACAAAATATATAATAAATAATTTGTAAAAATTATTAAAAACTATTTTTTAAAAACAAAAAATTATATAATTTATGAAGTCGTACTTCATAAAGTATATAATTCTTTGTACAAAAACAAACCGAAGAGTCATAAACAGTGAGCAGACGTTTGAATATATATAAATATATATATGTGTGTGTGAGTGTGTGTGTGTTTGTGTTTGTGTGTGTGTGTGTGTGTGCGTGCGTGTGTGGATGTGTGTGCGTGTGTGTGAGTGTGTGTATGTGTCTATACTTGCCTATATCTTGCCTGATTGGTTATAGATGTCTGCTATAACCAATCAGGCAAGGTTAAGCAGCCGAGATCGGTGAATAGAAATAGGCCAATTCTGTAGCAGGATAATACTCTAGCACATATTACGCAAACAACGTTGCTCAAACTGCAGCAGCTGGTTTTGGATTTTGTCTCTCACCCACTACGTTCTTCGAACCATGTCCCAATTGACTACCGCCTTTTCTAGGCTATAAATAACTACTTGCAAGGAAAAATATTTGTTTCGCAACGAACCGTAGAAAACGCCTGTCGCGATTTTATCAGAACATGCTCTCAAGGCTTCCTCGCTGCCAGCATCAATAAGATACCATTACGATGGCAAGACCAAATCAAAATTTTAGGCATATAATTTGATTAATTGTAATGCTTCTACCTTGAAATATATATAATAAACCAAACTTTCGGTACGAAATCGGACGTTTCATACTTATTAACCTAATAGTTTACCATAACTGCAACAAGTTTAATTGAACAAGAAAAAATATGGAATAACTGAAACAAAAAACATATTTTTCTAAATCGTACCCTCATGACTTATGTGTTCTCAGTACAATATGAATACATGATATTATCATCACTTCAGATATGCCTCCTCAGGTTTTGACGGATGTCCAGTCATTATAGTAACAAAAGTTAATATTCATAATGAGGTATTTTTGGCAAAGTTATTCTAATTATCTTAATTGAATTTATATAAATATCCCATTAAATATCTAAAAAATAAGCAATAAATTTGATTTTCGGTATATTTTGATGTTTTCATATAATATCGCTGGAATGGACCATTTTCTTTACTGATTATGAAAATCTATATAAAATCGGACTTCATTTTTTATTTTAATTTTGGTCATAGGTGATTACGAATGAATTCGATAATTGAATTATCTATTATTGAAATACTCTTCTAATCTAAATTAATGTAATAAAGAATCACTACAAACTACCAAATCGATTTTGAAAAATTCTTTCACTAGGTCACACACTTCGCTCTTGCAGAGACATTTTAACCGATTTTATATAATGGAGTTATTGCAGAAGGGATTGAAATGACAAAATTCGGGGAAAAACGTTTATATTTCACAATAAGACTCATCGATTTATCAGCACCGTAAGTATAAATTTTCAGTTATTTTTTGAGGCAACTTTAACAACAAAATAAAACATGAAATTATTATTCTATATTTCGGGGTAGTTTTAAAATGGGAAGGTCAAGTGTCTAAACAGTTTTGATATATGGAATGTCTAATAACAGCTGCCTGTAGTGTAAACTAAAATAATCTTCCAGTTACCTTATCTAAAAATTGATATTCCGCCTGCCTGACCTTCGCCGTTGTTGTCGGCCACGACTACGAATACTGAGAATGTGAGCAGATTGGCAGACGTTGCTGTAATATATAATCCGCTTATACAATGATTCCAACAGATATACCATTCGCTTTTAAGTAGCTATATTTTAAGATCAAATATCATTTGCTCTCACAATAAATAAATTCGTATAACAAACTTCGGGAATGTATAGAATCAATTGGAGTTCAAAGTACTTTTTACTTGGAAACTATATGTAAAATCATTAAAAATATAACAAAAATATAAGTATCATACCTGCAGGTATGATACTTATATTTTTTGTTCATAAGAGATACTTCACTTGGCTATTGATATATACATATTTATATATATATATATATATATATATATATATATATATATATATGTATATATATATATATATATATACCTATATATTTATATTTATCTCATGAGGCGCTGAACTGTTAATGCTCTGATTTCTCAAAAGCCCTCGACCGTTCTGTATTCCCGCGAACCAAATCGCAGACAAAAGCAAGTCATTATAAAACAAATAACTGAATGATCCACGGAATCCAGTGACCGGTAATAGTAATTACTAATTCTAAACATTTTATTGCAAGTTCAAATCAAGTGTTGTTAATTTAAGAGTTTAATATTCGATCCATGACTCAGAGTGCTAGTGCAGACAAATTAAATAAAACATTTGTTCTTATTCATTTATTTGCTTATTTATCTGGTTACATATAATTTACATTACAGGTAACCTATTTGTAATGATAAGAATTAATGGATCAACAAATTAAAATGGAAAAAGGTATACATTAAACATGAATACTAAATACACAAGAACTACAAAACATAACGAGGACACATTTCGACAAATTTACTTTCACTTATCATAAACAAATCACATTCTGGTGCGAACGCGATCAGATGGTTAAACAATTGAATACCGCAGGAAACTGGAGAAATCCATATAGTTCGGTTCTAGAGGGTGGTATAGCAAAGAGATGATTGCGTAAACGCAGGAAATTGTCAGATACGAAGAATGAATATTTACTCAATAACACAGGGCATAGAATTTTTCAGCTATGGAATATAAATTTCATAAGCGCGATTCTTCTGAGCAAGGAGCAATTCTTGCAAGGAGTATAAACCTAGTATACCCAAGAGGAAATAAGTAGGAAATGGAAAGAGGAAGTAAATATACCACATCATAAACATATATCGAAAGAACGATTTTTGCGCACGTTAAATCACCAAGCTGTACTTGGCTTTGTGGTCTTGCGCCACATACTCATACATTATTCTATTTAGTTCGCTTATGTGCATCGGTAATATTTATTTTATGAAAAGTTCATTTTTATACGTTACTAATTAATAATTACTAATGATCACAATTGAGGCATCTCGTGTTTGACAGTTGCCACAGTACAACAATGTTGTACCTTAGGAACTGTCCTACTTTTTATGACATTTAAGCTACGAGAAAATTTTTCGGGTTAATAAAATCTTCAGTAACACTATATTATTCAAACCATAGTTAAAAACTCAAACCAATCAATTTCACGAATTTTAACCCAAATTATTTAAAACAATTCAAACCGCTGCCGCCCGCCTAAATTAAGCAACATTAGTTTGCTTGCGAAATTTCTTTTTAAGCAACTCTCTCTACAAATGCTCTCAAAGCTCTAGTGCGGGCTAACCTAAAAAGATTGAAAAAGTCTTCGCGGGCAAACAATGCCAATTGTCGCTGGAGCTAGTGCAAAATTAACTATGCTCTCGGCTACAGTGAACTACTTCCTACGCCTCAAAATATTAAATTTTCAACGTAGTACGATTTTAACAGAACATTTTCTCACGAGGAGTATCTTTTTTCGGTTTATTGTCAATGGTGACACAAAATAACCGATATTTAATTTAATAGTGAAGCGACTTGACACTTAAAATGTTGCCTTTCCTTCCTTTTTTTTTAAATTTTGTATGATGAATATTTTATAATAAATACATAAAAAATTAAATTTAAAAAAAACGTTTATTATATTTTTTCGATAAAATCGTGTAAATATTTACATAACTATATATTCAAATTGACGCCATTTTATATTTGATCAATTCTTACAATTCGTCATGCTTCATTTTATTTATTTTCCACAAAAAAATTTAAAAAACGTTTCGCCACAAAACTAGCTTATTTTATACGTTCAAAAGGCTTTGGCTACATTTACTGCCTTAAGTGGTCTTAAGTTACGACCATACTTTAGAAAGAGATACCAACTTATTTGTTATTGTTTAGCAAACTGTTATTGTTTAGAAATCTGATCCTCATTTGCCTCTTTAAAGTTTCTTTTAGGACATTCACTATTCCGACTACCTAAAGAAATGGTCAACCTCTCCTTAAAGAAAGATCACAATTAGGCCCGACGAATTATAGCATGATCGTGACATCCCAACATTATTTAAAGTTGTATAGGACTAAATTAAATGATCTTATTTCCCAGATAAAATATGGATTACGTACAAATAGTTTTATAACTCATTTTGCAACATATAATACACATAGATATGGAGAGCTAGTAGAAACATTTGGCAAAATCCAAGTAATCAGGCTTATAATTTATCTGAAACATTCGATTGAATTTGTTACTACAAAATACATCGCTCGACGAAGTACCCAGTCGATTATGTAAAAAAAATATTTTGTCAGATTTATGCATGTTTAAAGTATGGTATTTAAATTCTCATCAATAGATCCCTGTATTCATAATATGAACTTAAGGCTAACATCATGAAACGTTTAATACAGTCTCCGTCCTTTTTCCTGTTGCACATAAATTATGCGTTCCAAATAAGTAGCACTTGTATGAGGATGACGGCAAAAGTATCACATATCTGTTACTTGCCTTTATTACTCAACTCAAGTCGATCATCAGATAGGGTTGAGTTAACAAAACCAATCAACGAAACGCTTGCCCGTATATCATCGTGATGCCAATAAAATATTGTCAAACTTAACAAGTAAAAAGTACAAGTCTACGTAATTTCGTTGAAAAAGTGCATGGACATGATGCTTATAGAAATTACATCATCGGTTGACCCGTGACAGGGATTGCAATTACTGCAATGATATTAATAGGCATATATTGATATTCCCAATAAATCAGTGATAGTTTTAAGACTAATTCGAAGCGGGCTATAGCATAGTGAGAAAAATAAAACATAGTTAAGAGCTATTTTTAAATTATTTACTATGTAAATAGTATAACTCTCTTTATCACCAGAAATAAATCCTTAAAAAGTTAATTCAAGAGAGAACGTGTTATTCTCTCTTTATCACAAGAAATAAATCCTTAACAAATTAATTCAAGAGAGAACGTGTTATTTTAGCGAAATTTATATAATAAGTGAACAAAATGGTTCATAAATTATTTTGAATAAATTATATATTTTTCCGATATCGGTTTCATTAAAAGCTCAACAAAGATAAATTGTGTATAGCAAACAATACCGTGAACGGCTATCCCTTAACAAAAAAATGCAATCATCATTTGCAGGATCGATGCGCTGTTGGGACATGTTATTTATAAAGAGCATCTCTGAGGCTTTCGCAGATTTATTAGGGTAACCGGCGAGTTACACAAAAGGGGGCGAACACACGCCAAAGGAAAAAGTTCCAACGTACAAATGACATTTCGTGAGAGCATATTTTCATAATTCACGTGGCGCAGATGACAAGGATCAGCTGAAGGGATATTCCCAGTGTTATTGTATAACTTCAGTTATAAATATACGTTTGAATGTGTTTATGTACAGCCGGTTGGGAAGAGTTTTCAGGAACAATGGTAATCTTCATAATATAACATGGCTTACGACTTGCTATAAAAAGTTCTAATTAAGCAAGTTAAAATGATTTTCAAATTTAATGTTTGAAACGTTGCTTGTCAAAATAAACCGGAACCTTGAAATTAAATAAACGTTATCTTATTTTAACAGGATTCTCCAAAACTCTAATTCGACCAATGACTGAATAATATTTATAATTTCTGAATACTGTTAATCACCAAATACAATTTACGATCATGGCGTAATTTAATACAGTCACAGTTGCTTATAAAATCTGTCTGTTAAATATTTGTCAAACGGCTTTTAGCATAATAAATTAAGTTGGCACCGAGGCTAGTTAAGCTTAAATATAGCCATATTACAATAAATTACACGATACAAGCTTAAAGCATCCTTTGGTACGAAAGCCAAATTGCAGTCTTCTGTGTATAGTTATTATTTAAATGTTTTTTTTTCAAAACAGCTTTCCAACAAAATTATAAACTACGTCCATAAATATATATATATATATATATATCTAGTAAAATTCAAATTATTCTATGGAAATGACGTTATAAAAATATTATTTATATTATAAATATACCTGTAAACGAGGTAACCTAGGCATAAAATAATATGAAATTTTTAGAACAGTTATCAATACGCTTTATTAAGTACAGAATCAATAATCAATCAGGATTATGTCGGAACACGCATTAACGTACATTTTTTTAAGATAGTTCATATGAGTTAAATTAATTATTTTTATTCAAAGTTCTAATCAATTGCCAGCATTATGAATTTTTTCCACTTTTTGGAGGTCATGTTTAAAAAATTAGAGATACATTATGCATCACTTCGAAATTTAATAGCTTTCAAACGGAGCTTACAAAAAGAAAAACGTTAAAGGAAACCTATTTCATTTCAAAAGAGCTCTCGGACGATGCTCCACTCTATTTTATATACAAAAAGAAATGTTTTCTTTTTCATTTTACACTTATGGCGAGTGATATTAAAACAATATTGCTTACATATAATGAATGTATATACATCCATCTGCTTGAAAAATTTCAAATACAGTTGGGCTGAAGCCGTAAAGTTGTCACAGAGGGATGATGAAATTGTAATTGCTACTTGTTTTACTAGGTAACCCTAAAAATTATCATTAATATAAGACGTCCACCGCTATTTGAAATGTATTAACTCTTTACTTTCAAATATAAAAACATGTAAAACAATTCGTCATAACGAAATATTTAAATGAAGCATTTCCATTTGCCACTGTACCGACGATACGTGAGATCATAGTTTATATAGTTTTAGCTGCCAACTCCTTCCAGGAATACCAGACTAAGGGAAATTGTTGGAAGAAGCCTTACGTCCCAGGACATTTTGTCACAAATAAGAATATAAATAATATTTGCTGAAAAAGGGTTCGGATGGAATCGGGTTAAAGAGCATCACGATTGAGGGTTATCTGTCGCATAACGTTTTATTGTTGATTTCCTTCCATTCTCGCCCCGCCTCGTCTCACACTCCGCGCAGTCACGTGCGGGCGTTGTGCGAGGCAGCCTCTTTGTTATGTTTAAATTATTTATTTCGAGATTACTCAATACTTTTTCATTTCAAACATGAGCTTGGATCCAGGCTTAATTTTTAAATATAATTCTTTAAATATAAATTGTCGTCAATGTTTATTATTTCAATAGATATTCTTAAAATTTTTAACCATTATTGAATAGAAAAACTGCTTCTTTAATAAAACATATTTTATTTGTTCTAATATTATTTTTTAGACTTCCCTTGATTAATATTTTCAGGCTTCTTTATAACCTATTTATTTTTAAATAATTGTATACAAGTAAATTTGCTTTAAATATTATTCCCATGGCCAAACTTATTCTAAGCGTAATTTTTTTTTTCAATAAAATATTGGTCGATTAACCTCCCTAAATTCAATTAGCCTCTACGAGTATTCTTTGCAGCTAAGTAAAATTGTATCTTTTTATTTTTATTATATATATATATACATATATGCTTCTCGGCTTCAAAGACAAGTTGACCTTATGTCGAGTTATATTTGAAATATTACCAAATAGAAAATATGCACAAGACAGGATCTGTACTTGTTTTTCGTACTTGACCGGTTTCAAAGACTCTGATTAAAAGGTTTAAACTAAAAAAAATCACTTTATTTGCATCATACTTTCAGACATTTGTAATAGGTCAATATATTGAACGTCACTTTGACTTTAAAATTTCACAAAGGGGTTTCAAATTAAACATGAGAATTAAAACCTTAATGTCATTTAAAAAATAACCTGACCAATTATACTCTATTGATGGAGAAGTACTTCAAATGTAGTTTACATATTAATCGAGATCTTCATTTGAAATATCTCCGTAGGAAGTAACGAACGGAACGATGCACACGACGAAATTAAAAGGAACTTAGATAATTTTTGAAAATTTCTTTGTCGGAATTAAGATAATATTTTATGTCATTATGGGGCCTTAAAAATATCACACACATGCTTGTACTCTCCTCTGATTCAATAGAACTTGCACTTATCAACATTGAAAACGTTTATGGGAAGGTTTTGCACGATTATTGCGGCACTTCTTATTAAGCTATGAATTTTAAAATTTGTACTTAGATAGTAAATAAATTATCCCGGAAAAACTAACCCGGAAAAATGATTGGACATTATCAATTTTTTCCTAATTACAACAAAAAAATTAAAAACGTGGAAAAGAGTGTAATAGGTATCTATACGTATACTTTGCGATTTCTTTAAGTCATTGGTGCACGATAAACTACTGTAGTCTGTATTCGGCAACACTGTGTTCGATCTCGAAATGAATCTTTTGTAATGCTTTTAATTAGACTAAAATTAAACAAAAGTTACTGTAGTCCAAATTATAATATAAAAGATAGTTAATAAAAACCAAAAAATGGTATTTTTTCTATAAAAATCATATTCATGAAAAGAGTAATTTTTCGTTTCGAATCTCGGAATGAATCTTTTGTAATGCTTTTAATTAGACTATAATTAAACAAAAGTTGCTGTAGTCTTAATTATAATATGGAAGATAGTTAATAAAGACAAAAAAAAATGTTTTTGTATAAAAATCGTATTCAAGAAATGAGTAATTTTTCGTTGTGAATCTCGGAATGGATCTTTTGTAATGCTTTTAATTAGACTAGAATGAAAGAAAAGTTGCTGTAGTCCAAATTATAATATGAAAGATAGTTAATAAAAACAAAAAAAAAATGTTTTCTATAAAAATCGTATTCAAGAAATGAGTACTTTTTCGTTTATGTGCTACCTATAATGTTTTCAAACTTTAACTGTCGGGTCCAAGGAGCCACATTGTTAACCTCTGTCTTTCTCCCCGATAAGTTGCAATACGTGAAATCCTATGTTAAAATACTCTCTTTTCTTTTAAAATATATTATGAGATACAATCAGGATTCATGATATAATACCGTCTCACATTTTAAAAGCAGATATCGGCTGGAGCACACCGGAGATATTCGCCTCACGTGCACGCTGTCTCCTATGCGGCGCGCTATCTATCGATCCGTCACAACTTTTCTTGAAAATTTCTCTTACTTTAATTCACAAAACGTTCAGAGAATAGCTTAATTTATGAATATATGGTTAGCGAAATTTCATGACAGAGGCACTGTAAAAAACATTTCGTTCGAACAGTTTCATTCAACACTAATTAGAACTATGGGCTTTTAGGCTTGGTCAATTATTTTTACACCATTTACTTCAAACTCCTCCTCCTGAATGCGTGTAGGAACACTTAGAAAGTAAGTTTCCATTGCTATCTATGTTAATTAAAATTTGAAACAAATTAAGGAAAAAAATTATTTAAATGTTATAGTCAAATGATAGAAACGTTATGTATTAGAGTTATGTTTATTTTTTCACGTTTTGGGTTTGAAACCCACGTTTTGGGTTTGAAACCATTAACCAACCGAAATTCCAGAACCCAGGCCGTTCTGGAATTTCGTAATTCCGTAATCCCGCATTTATTTTTTGCAATATTTCAATTCCGCAATTGAGTAGCCGCAATATCGTAATTCCGATATTCATTGTTACAAAATATAATAAAATGTTTCGAGTGTAAATTTATTTCTGGTGCACGCGTTTACTCCCATAACATCACACACACCCGCCTGCCGTCACCGTCCCGCCCGCCTGCACCGCTTTGTCGCCTCTACTCTCGCGTACGAGTAGCTTAAACTGTTGATTATTAATATTGTTGCGATTTAACCGTAATGATTTATTAAAAAAGTTAGTTAATAGTTAAATTTAAAGTTTGTGCACAACAACCTATCATTGATGGTTAGTAAGAATGCTACGTATTGATTTATTGAAATAAGTAGGTACATACATATGGTGCGTATGACACAGTTAATTTGATTTAAGACTGCAGCTAAGCTCTTGTTTATCATACATAGTGTAAAACATTTGATTTTGATCCTCTCAGTGATTTATTAAATAACAATTCTTAATCATTGAAAGACTCTAACTTTTTTTTATCCCTTCCAAAAAGTACCAACACCAATACCAATGTCGGAAGTCATATTATACATTACTTCGAAGATTAATATTTTGCAAACGGGGCTTAAAGAGGTTTAGACTTAAGTTTACACATATAGGAAGGTACATTGAAGTAATGCTTTTAACATTTTACATACATAATAAATGAGATTATGAAACTTGTAGAAACTCTGAGCTGTGATAGACGGACGGATATAATTTAGATTCTAACCGAACATTTTATTGAATATTCAATGATTATAACAGTAATAAATATTAAAAGCACACGTTACTTCTTCATTGAAAAAATTAGCAATGCGTTATTATTTCTGGTGTAAAGCAACTTTTCATTGCTGCTTTCGTAGGTACTGCTATTGCTACTCTCAAGGGTATAATAATTTTTATACGAAGTTCGTTATTGCCACATAAATTACTGGCATATCTAAATACTGAAGTTGAACCGTTAATTACAAAAAGAGAAATACTTAACTTCTTCAATTTGCTGCTAAAAATTAAAATTATGGAATTAAAAATCTTTAAAAAAATAAATATTTAAATACTCAAATACAATTTGATAGAATGCAAGTGGGTGATTTGATAGAATGCAAGTGGGTGGCCGAGCGGCACGCGATGCGCTCAGCTCTAGGCACGATTCGTTAGAATTTTAATTCAATCAAAATGTATGATTAAGGGACATATGAACCTTTATAGTGTAAATTTGACTACTTTTCATTACTTTGAATTAATTTAGAAATGATTTTCCGATATAATTTATACCAGTTTTACTGAGTTTTTTTGTCCGTTTAAAGTTTAAGTGGATATAATGACTTTCAGTACTACATTCTGTTCGTCGCAAGGAAATTATGTAGTTAAACTGGTGATGTGATTATGCAAAAAAAATTTATTTGTTCTATAAAAGGCTACTTATCGATGAGATGTGATGCACATATTTATATTACATAAAATCAAACCAAGAAGGATATTTGTGAATCCCCCGGCAGATAAAGATCGAAATCTTTCAAGTAACAAGATTTATAAGGATTTTGAGTCCTTAGTAATAAGCGACTGCGTAAAGGATTTTAATTTTACATAAAAAATGTTTCCATCTACCCAAAATTTCAACTTAAGATGGAATAAAACGCTTATCACATAAGAATGGATACAACCAGTAAAATAGTCCTAGTAAGCACAAATTTATAAAATAAGACAACACTATTCATTGACGGTGGAATAATTTTCATTATATATTGACGGTGGTGGTTTAGTGACTGTGTCTCCAACATGAGCGCAAGCTTTTAGGTGTCATAACTTCAAACCATATTATATTTTTGTAGATATGTATTAAAAACCCAATTGGTAAAAAAAAGAAAAAACCAATGAAAACTAAAAAACTGTTTTTTTTTACTGGTACCAATTATACGAGAAGTACGTAATAAAATTAAAACACTTCACCTCAATATCCCTGACGAATGTTTTATATGAACACTTATTATCGAAAGTGTTTGTTGTATTGATTGTCTTAGAATAGTAACACAATACAATTTAAATGAGCCTTTCACAAATGCGAAACAACTATTCTCCCGCGATTTGCCAGTATTAAAATCTCCACACGCCATAGGCACGTTTACATCAACACGTTTCCCTCGAACTATAGTTGTCGTTGACATAACAATTTGTTCAGGTCAAATTGCCGCAACTTCCATACCCAGTGGGGTGAGAAATCGATTCAATGTGACTGAAGTAGAGGGTCGGGCGGTAGCCATAACATTCTCTTTTCCGAGCTCCGTTTTCCGACTTTCCCTGTTGCGCTTCTACGATTCAGCAACGGCAAAGAGGCACCTTTTGTTATTCGTCACCATGTGCTCTTTATTGGTTAAGCCATTTCGAAATCTAATAGTAGAACGTTGAAGTAATGTGAAAGAAAGAAAATCTCGAACCTGCTTGAGTAGCGTCTTGACGCCCGGTTTTCAGACCCTTCTCCACTTTCTAATATGTTCCACTCTGATCGCGGATGACTTTTTCGAGGGTTGTTAATGGGTTTTTATTGGTTTAAAATGCGTTTTTCCAGTTTTAGTACTATCCGGACCCCATTGTTTTCGACTGAAGATAACTTGTACACTAAGCACAAACCAAGATATACAAAAGATTAATCTTGTAAGTCCAAGAAATATAGCCAATAAAGCTAACTAATTTAATTCCTTTCATTAAAATTCAAAGATACATTTAAATACAGAGGTGTTTTAAAAATAAACGACCAGAAAAATCAGAACACCAATCCTGCTACATCTGCCCACTCTCCCTTTCTTCCACCGTTGCACGTCAAATTCATATTCTAAAGCATACAGTCATGTCGTATAAAATATAGTCTTTATGCTGATACATTAACAAATGAAATATGCAACAACCTATCGGATTAACTATCAAAGTAATGCGTAATGCCATTACGCTAACTTTTCTAACCGGTACCTCAACCGACAGTTCGTATTAAAAGATGTTATCACGCCAAAAATGAAACTATTTTAAACAGAAGATAGAACGTGGATAACATGGTTAAAAGCTATATAGACAATAGCTTGACTTTCCACAAGTGTTGAGAGTGCGAAGTCGCTATGGAATATTGATAAAACGCAATTTCGTTCAACTACTTCTCGGTAGTTTGATGTACTTGTGCCTGCTGGCTGAAACCAAAAATATTATTAATGCTGTTAATAATACGCATTTGATAAAACCGAAATGCTTAACGTCTGCCTAGTTGAATAAAACCCCACTGTGTTTTATTTCATGAACAATCCTAAATGTGCTCTAAATACTTTCATCAAATCTATTTAAGTATTGCATTAGCATACAGGAAACGATCAATAAAAGTAAAGGAAGAAGGGTGCATTGTAAGCAAAATCCTAGTGGATAAGCATTAATCACATCGGAATGTGTGTGTGTGTATACGTATGTACATTTTTAGCAATTCAAAGGCTTGTAAAATGTGAAGGAAGTATCTGACCGACTACTAACTTTTATTTGATAGTACTCACCGGGAAATGCAAACTTATAAATTCCGAACTCGGATATCCATTTCTCCCATGAGTTTTGGAACCGAAATATCCTACAGAATTCTATATCCTACAGAAACTAAATAAGAATCAATTGGATAACAATCCCACAAATTATAGGCTATCCCTATTGGTTCATAGCACCGATTGTTTTAATGATAGATGAAAAGTAATTTCGGAGGCAAAGGAACAAAACAGAATTGTTTGCTTTTTTTTCTCTCTTCTTTTTATTGATTCCTGATTCATTATTATTTTGTAATAATCGCGAGGAGTTTGAATAATGTTTTATCAAAAAAATAATCCGTCTCTACCAAAGATCGACTTTATATTGATTTTAAAGTAATGGTTTACTTTACATCAGATCCTTCGTTTTAGCCAAGGCGCCGAAAGAAAAGGCATTTCAAATTTGCTAAATATTGCGAGAAAATGGTTGTGTAAATTATTTAATTTGTACGATATTTGTATTCTACTTATAGAATTGATATAAACCAAAAAGTTGAAAGAATTGTATGTGAGCATAATATTTGCAGATATATGACGCTCAAACAACATAATAAAATTACTGACTATTTTCTAAGATACAGTTAACGACTGCGATGTATATCGCAAGAAAGATAGAAAAATTTGTTTGTAAATAAAATTATGTAGTTAATTACAAATACGGGTAATTTTAACGGCGATAATATTAACACCAAATTCTTCATTTTAGACCGATCGACCTGATCTTTAAGCACATAATATCAGCCGCAATTTCGTATAGAAATTATTTAAATTTCCACAAAATTGTCAAAAATTCATACTTCATCGATTGACATTTTAATTGTCAATGTTATTTTCTTCCTGCTTCATTTTGTTCAGTAAATATTGAGTTTCCATGAATTTTCAGTGAATTAAAATAAACTCGTTTAGGGCAAATGACGTACATTTGAAAAGACGTCTTTATTTTCTTGGATGTGTGAATCTATTGCGTACTCGGTATTACGTGTAACAAGTTACTGTTACCACTTTAGTCCGCTTTCTCATACTATTATAATCGTAATGAATTCTGCCATGCATTGTAACTTGTTTATTTATATTAATATTGGTTTATTTATAGAACCGTCGGTCACATTCAAATAATCACATCAGCATAGATGGTCGATTAACATCTGCCGATCTAATGCAATATTAAGATGGGATACAATAATGAGCAAAATATATCTTATTGCATTAAAACTGCGTTTGTCAAATTAAAACCGGAACATGCTATCGGTTACACTTTAGTATCACTACAAGAATTTATCTAAGCGCGAGACGAAATTCTCACAAAATAGGCTGCGTGTACGCCGCGCTCTGTTTACACGAACCATTTAGAACCACTTTTGGTCCTTCGGTAGACAATATTAAAATTGCAAGTGTAAAGATTTTGACAAGTTCAAACTTGAAGTGTCTGATGAGAACTTTATTAATTTTTTCAAATGTTTAATTTTGGTTAGATTTATCTCGATAAAGCTTAGTGTAAATCGCATACTTCAACCACAAATTTAATTTGATGAAAATCACTCATAATTAATATAAAAAAAAATTACATAACACATAACTTGTTCATATTTTTTTGCATGTTCACAAATATTTGATTTTCTTTATTATACTTTTTAGAATAATGGGTCGAACAACCAATGAAGAAATATAATTAGGTATAATACAGCTGTAAAATAAAGGCTGAGTACAGAGGTTCCGAGCACAAGTAGATAATAAAACAATATGTCTTTTTACTCGTAATTTCACAAGTGTTCTTTCTAAATTATGATGAATTCCAAGGACGCGAATATTATGCATATACCTGAAGGTTTAAACATTCCTGTATTGCGCACATATTTGTTATAACTACATTTAATTGTTGCAATAGATGTAAATAAATACACAATAAAACAAGTAAATAATATTCGATACGTTTAGCGCGTTGGCTGCGATTGGAAGCTGGGAACACGCACGCGACTGGACGCGTGTGGCGTCTGCGGCGGTGACAGCAGTTCCTGTCGCTACCGCTGGACACGCGGGCCCGCTGCTCCCTGTTCTGTTTCTTGCGGCGGTGGTGAGTCACTTTCTATATACTAGAATAAGTTTCAAGTGCTAAAAAAATACTATGCGATGAGATATGACCATAGATATCTTTGCACCTTATGATATTTTATTTATGACATATGTGGTTTTAAAATCTAATGAACAGTCTATGCCAGATCTATTTTATAAATTAGGGTTAAATTCAAATAAATTACGATCCGTGAAAGCCTCCTACGATAATATAAATCAATCGGTTCGGTTTACTTTTCTTAAAAATGTTTAAAGCGAAAAACATTGTATGTTAGAATGAAAGCCAAATTGTTTTTCCATAAATCACATTGGTGTTAAATAATAGATACGTGTAATTTTAGTAGTTAACTTTTATATGTAGTAATTCTAAAATGTAGTTAGTAATGCGTACGGTTAAAAATAGGCCTAAAGACATATATTTAGAACTGCTCAGAATGCACTATTTCATTTCCGAGTACTAAGCCTATAAATCTGAAAATATTCCGAGATATATATATACATATATATATATATATATATATATGGCCATGTGTAAATTGGAATAAAAAAGTATAAAATCGACGATTAAAATTATTTTATAATAATTTTGCTCGGAGCCATTACGATTTTTTTAGTATTTTTACTGTAATCAACATAGTCATGTATCCATATAAAATTAAATGACTCCACTGACGAAAAATCTCAAAGCGAACCGCGGTCCTGCTTAATTAAGTCATTTTTATTTATTTAATACCAAACTATACAAAGTGAATAAAATATTAGAGAAAAACCGCCTGACAGTAAAATTAATTGAAAATTAAATTAAATTAGTAACTGTCTATTAATTTTTTTCAATTAATTGAATATACTGCGTCAATAAGACAATACTGGTTTATAAATATAATATAAAAACTTTTTTGGAGAAAATTCAGGAATAACCGATATATTACATATTCGATATTAGATATTCTTTGGAAAAATTCTAGAAACTACAAAAGAAAAGTTTGAATCCTTTTAGCATCATTTTTAAAATTTTATCACCTACCCATGTATTATCTATACTGTTAGGACGTAATATAAATAACCTGATGCCCGATTTGTACTCGATGAATAAAAATAGGCCAAGTGTATATAGGAATACGCTTGAGGTTCTCTAGTAATATTAATCCAAAATTTTTACAGATGCGGTTGGAAAAATTAGAGGGGAAATGCATTGCACATCATTTTAAGTGTGATATTTCGCAAATGGGTGTTGAAAATTTTAAAAATCCTTCTTTTATTTTTAAACCCCATTTTTCGGCTCAATTTTTAAAAATTCCTTTTTTTTTAATTACAATAAATTTTTATTAATATTTTGATTTATACTATTTAATATCTTCTTGATGTCAAGCATATACTTGTACAATTTTTAGCCATAAGTCTAAACCATAAAAACGGGACATAAAACCAAAATTTTTTTTTTCTTTTGAGGTATGAAACCCTAAAAAAGGAAGATGATTACAAATTTTAAAATACACTTAATGTAATCGCTGTAATTAGCATTTTAATTTCATATTGCACAATTTCTCCAAATGGAAAAAATAACGGATTTCCTTATCAGCATTGTATATTTTGAAGTAATTCGCATTATAGCAGCTCACTTTTATTTGCTTACGTTAATCAAACACCAGCATCGTCTTACCGGAAACAATTTTCTGATTCATTTAGCGACAAATATCTTATCATTACTTATTATATCTTTCCTGCAATTAATTATTGTGCTTTTTATTGAACAAAGTAAATACTTAATTTGATAAAACAATAATTATATTCAAGGAAGTGAACATTGTTGAAAAGAAAAAAAAGATTATAAATATTGGCTATGCTTTTCTGCAAGGTAGATTGTTGACGATTTGGAAAAAATAGGACTCAGTCTTGTAATTGGTCGTAAGCGCAGACGGAGTCGAGAGTTGGTGTTTTCTGATGTGAAAGTTTGCTTGCTGGGGTAGTCGAAGCAGCGTCAGCATAATGGCATTAACATTAAAAAACGGAGACTTACCAATTTCGTGTAAGTATTTCTTGAGAAAAAAATGTAACTATATTGAATTGAGTAAAATGTATGGCGAAAGTAGCAACATAGACTGAAAAAAACTTGTTCGTTAGGCGCCCATAATTCTCTCAATCTACAATAAAATTATCTTAAAAATGGGGCTACAATTTTGAACAGCAGAATTTATAACGATCCTAATTTTTGTATGATGAAGTAAGAATGCTTCAATACGTTTAGTTTTCTAAAGTAAAAATTATCATACAAGGGTACAGAAATATTGAAAAGAAAGTTTAGAAAGAAAACATTATAAAAAAATATATATTTCTTGCAACTGAAAAATCCTGATAGGTTAGTACTAAATGCTATTTATTACACAAGATAGGAGAAATAAACAATATTATAGATAAAAATGTAAAAGCTGGCTTTCCATGCTGTTAAAAACTTCACGATGAATATTGATATTATTGAGAAAAAAGTGAAATGAAAATTTTAAACCATCCTTCATGTAGCCCTCCCTAGGTTCATTGGCGTATATTTCGTCTATTAAGCTTATTTTATAAGTTTATAGATCACGTTGATTTTAATCTGTGATTATAAGCAATGATACATTAATACAAAAATTCTTACGTAATTATAAACGAAATAATTATTTCTAATCATAAGTTTCTGCTTTCTGAAATTTAACATCGCTGCATGTAAATAACAAGTAAGTTCAATGAGAGGGAATTTGCATAAAACGAAACAGAAAGTACTTTGAGAAATTGAGTTGAGTGTATTGAATACAAGTATAATTTAAGTATTGTTTAAATTAAAATGGGTATGTGGCTGCCAAGCAAACAAACAGAATTTATTTATATATTATTATTATGCAGAAGAAAATTAAGATAACCGTGTAATGAAAAAGGCAGCGAAGTGTGAGTTTGGCTTGTGCATTAAGTACCTCGCTTGAAATGAATTACTTTATTAATCATAACTCATCACTAACATGGACTTCTTTGCGCAATAAGTATTTAATAATATCTTATATTATTAAGCCGGGTGGTATATTTACATTACCGTAAATATCTCAATAACTACGATATCATTAAAATTTTCCTACAATCTTTGTAAACGCCTCTAAAAACCCTGGTTTTTCATAATTTTAATTTCAGTAATTTCGGTAAAAATAAATGTTATTATATATATATTTCAGTATATTTTTGAAAAAATACCCAAAAATTGTTAAAAATATATTTTTGAGGCTGCCACAATTAACACTTTTAAACCTTACCCCATACTATACGTGAAAAAAAATCGTGTTCATAATTTACTCTGAAATTTCCACACAAATATGTTTGAGTATTAGATATGTGCAAGTTAACATGCTTTATGTGCCGAATTTCAAATTTCTACATCGAGGTGTTTCTGAGAAAAACGGGTGTGACGGACGAACAGAGGCAAACGTGAGTGATCTTATAAGTGTTTCATTTAGGTTTTTTGAGGTACGGAACTTCTACAATGACCAACTGCACATCGGGGTATGCATACAATAAGATTACTCAGTTATTTCTTGAAATCGTTAATGCAACTTAACCACAATATTTTCAGTTGAAAGTTTTAATTAAATTCAAAGTTTTAATTAATTTTTTTTGTAATATTTTTCAAATTATGGTTGAAAAATAACAAGGTTACTTCCCCGAACTTTGAAGTTTAATATTTCATAAACGGGGTTAAAAATTTGAAAATGGCAAACTAAAACTTATCGATATATAATATACAATTAGCAAAGATCTTTGATAATAGCCCACCTGAAGATGTAATACAACGCAACCTAGGTCGTGGTAAAGAAATTAAAGAAAGTAGAAATAATACTACATCATGTAGTTTCATTTAATTGCGAATACGTACTTACATTATCGTGACGAAAGAAGTTTACTGTAATTTCAAAAACTAATATAGTAATTCTTAGATTAGAACAAATAAAGAGAGATTGAGTAGATTACCAAATGGTAATGACCAGTAAAGTAAGTGATTATATTTCTTAATAGATATCCAGAGTTAAAATTTCATAGATATAAATAAATTAAAAATTTATTTTAAATTTAAAAAATGTAATAATTAAAATATAATTATTTCTATTTGAAATATTTTAAAATTAAATTTCATTATTTTTAAAATTTAACTGAATATAATGGACTGTTAAATTAACTAAAACAATCTAAATAAAGTTTCATTAGTATTGAAAATAAATGAATATGCTAATTTTTTTTTATTTTATTAATTTTAAGTATTTCATAAATGATAAAGTAGCAATTTATAATGCAAATAAGTAAATACTGAATTGGAAACGGTTTGACAGATAATTGGCTTACTATAGAAAGCCAGCAGAAAAAAAATTGACATGCACTTGTGTTCAGACTGTAGCAAAAGTAGCGTTTGAAATTTTATACTTTTTTCGAGCGAGCTCTCATTTGCCAAGCGTACAACGCGTTATGAGGAACTTCGTTCCAAAACTGACAATTTACACCCGCACAGGTACCGCTTATTTATATTCAGTCGAGGCATCAAGAAATTACGTAATTCGATAACTTTAAATATTATGCATTCACTACAATGTAAAACAAAGTACGTTCGTAATAGCATAAACAAAAGCGATCCGTTTCGAATCTTATAGAAGATTCTTTATTTTAATATAGGTTTTAAAAGTATTTCTGCTAAATGCATCGAATATTGATTTGAAGTTATGAGTGACTAATAATAATTACTTGAAGTTGTGAGTGACTAATAATAATTGCATCGAATATTATTTTGAAGTTATGAGTGACTAATAATAATTGCGTGCCGAAACAGTAATCTCTTTTGACACACTTAAAATATAAAATCATCAATCGACTTTTTTAATGACAAAAAACGAAAGTTCAATCCCAATACTTCCGAGTCTCGAGTCCAGTATTTACCCGTTAAACCGATAACTTATTTGAAAAAGCGACAAAATAAAATGGCGCAATATATGGTGGAAATGTAAGTTAGTCAAAATATAGGACAAAAAAAATTTATAGAGCAAGAAAAAATATTACCTTTTTGTTATTTGTAATAAGTAGGCAAATCTCTGAGTCTTAGTTTTTGTCGTGTCTATGATTTGGTGAATTCGAGTGGTGAATGCGAGTCAATAAAGTTTCTAACTCCAGCCCTAGTCCCGCACAAGTGCTAACAAACCTCGGATTACAGCACCTTTTTACATATTTGGTAACTTAACAGTGGTAGTAAAGTTATTCACTACTAGTAAAATATATTGATTCACTAGTAGTGAATAACTTTAAGCTCAGCCTGTCAGCTTGTTCTAAATAGTTTGTAACACTACTAGTAAAATATATTGATTGTTATTCCAGAAATGAAATCAATAGAGTTTCCATAACCTAATTAAATTCTTAAATATACGCTACTAAAATAAAAAAATGTACTAAATTAAATCATAATATGTCAAACCCCCTAATTTCCATTATTTTGCATTATCTCAGAAATAAAATACTGCGATACCGAAACTCCGTTTAGGCTCTAAGTCACTAACATTAGTATCCTTGCAAAGTATGTACGGGAGTGCAAATACTATGAAAAGAGCATATGCAGCAAAAGTGCTTAGGACAAGGCAATAAGTCACTAACATTGGTATCCATGTAAAGTATGTAAGGGAGTACAAATACTATGAAAAGAGCATATGCAGCAAAAGTGCTTAGGACAAGGCAATAAGTCACTAACATTGGTATCCTTGTAAAGTATGTACGGGAGTGCAAATACTATGAAAAGAGCATATGCAGCAAAAGTGCTTAGGACAAGGCAATAAGTCACTAACATTGGTATCCTTGTAAAGTATGTACGGGAGTGCAAATACTATGAAAAGAGCATCTGCAGCAAAACTGCTTAGTACAAAGCAATAATTCACTAACATTGGTATCCTTGTAAAGAATATACGGGAGTGCAAATACTACGAAAAAAGTATCTGCATCAAAACTTCTTAGGACAAGGCAATAAAAAATATATACTAGATGAAATAAACCGTAATGGTTTATTATTAAAAAAAAATAAAATCCCTTTCACCATTAAGACTAGCCTGGTACCTCCGAGGCATAATTTCTACTAATTTTATACCATCATCGAGGGACAAAGATCTCCATATAAATCAAACTAACTGCTGTCGAACTTAACTACTACACGTTCCAGATTTTTTTAAACTTCATCAGTGCCCATACATTTTTTATGGGATTTGCGCCTGGCTACTGCAGTGGCAAATGGATAATGTAATTTCCTGCTGTTCGCTCTATGGAAAGAGGATTTCGATATTTCGGATTTTTGTCCTCTGTAAGAAATAAATTTGTATTTTCCTTAAAAACCGCTTTTGGGCAGATGTTAATAAAGACATATTTTATATGTACAATGATAAGTAATGTGCCAAATCTCTGCTTTGAAAAACATTAATCGAATTTTTCACTTGTACTAATTTTCTATTAATTAAGTTAACACTGTATATACAACTCGTGCACTACGCACATTCCACTTTACAAGTTCTTAGCTAAATTAGAAGTTTCCAAACAATATGATCAAACAATCGCCCAAAACATCTCCATAAACTTTTCCGACATTAAAACCTTACTTATACTATATTTAATTGCTTAGGAATTTTATAATTATCATATAAGTGTAAATTATTTTGTGCCATTTAAATTTTCGTTAATTATTTTTTCAATGTACGTTTCTTTAAAAACTCGCATTATTTAATATAGCAAAATGATATATTACGATATCCGTTAAATTTTAACTTTATCTTAAATATATTACATACACTAACCGATACTTGGTTAAATATTTATAACCTTTTTTGATGGACACAAGCAATTAAGCATTTAGTGAACTCCATTATATTCAAATAATTTATCATTAGCAAGGTTAATATACATATATTTTGTTGTGGTTCCGCACCTCTTCACGAAGCCGACCGTAGCCTGCCGTGAGATTAATGTTAAATCCTTTTATGCTCTTACAATTGTAATATTAATTGCCTCGTTGGTCGCCTCCATGTGCCGCGTCTTTAAGTGGCCGTTTTGCTGCCTCTCCGCTTATAAATTTGTGGACACCTTCCTAATTTAGTAAAGCACCCTGTATTTTGGAGGATAAGTTGCCCAAGGTTAAAAACATGATGTTATAATTATGTGATTTTCAACCTATATATGAACACGTATATATATGAGTGTAACATATTTTGATACACATAAATAAATCTTAAATGTGTAAAGTATGTTACGCAATGTTTCAATTAATATTTAATTCAAGCGAAACCTTTCTGGAAAATTATGTTTATTTTAGAGAATTGTACATCACTTTGAAGATAGAAATATTGTCGCTATTTTTTAATATATGTTGTTGGAGCATTGATGGTTTTGAGGGATATAAAGTGGCTTTTACCAATTTAAGTAATTCGTGTGTAAACATTAGATTATATTATTAATTTCACAATCCAAAGCGTAACTGAACAAACTTATCCAATAACTGGATATTTAAAATATTAAATTTATCTTATGTCTTAAAAAGTCAGTCAAATATTTTTATTGAATCGAAAAACTTTGCGATCAAAAATCGAATGTTGGTTACAATGTTTCCGCCGCGTTCGGTAAAATGTTATCTGTGAATGAGAATCACAAGAATTGTCTGTTTTTTTATTACTACATTTTATTTTTTTTGTAAAAATAATGTAAATAACTCTATAATAATTATTTTATTGTTTATGAAATTTTGTTCTTTTTAATTGTCTGCACTAGTCATTTTCTTTGCTTACGTAGTTATGTTATTTTACTTAACTTTTCAGTGCAAAACGAATGATTCTTTTTTATGAATAGAGCAAACAAATTCAAGAAGTTCGCATGAGTAATGATCGACATAAGCGTATTTTTTTCTTTAATTCTACTTTGTCGTTGTTGTCACCAGATTTAAATAATTATAAACCTTTGTATACTTATAACAATACACTTGTTAAATATAAAATTTAAATACTAAAGAACCACATCAACAATTGCAATAACAACTTCAGCAGATCGTCCATTTTTTTCTTTTAAGTTTTTTAAATAATATTTTAATTTGTAAGTTTACAAATATCGATGTGATTCAATTTGAAATTACTCTAATCTATTTCAATATTATCTCTAAATAATTGACTACTTTTAACAAGAAGGTAATTAGATATATTGATGCAAAATATCACAGAAACCAGCCACTCCAACAGCTGAATTTTAATATTCAAATTCATGAATATTTTGCTACCCAATGACTCAAATAACACATTTTATTGTTTATAATATTTCAAACGTATTCACATTATTACTAACGTTTACACTTCGACGCAGGCAATATTATCCAATTTGGGCAATTAGATGGAAAATTTAAATTAAAACTAAAAGTTTTAATACTTAATTTAATAATTTAACATAAGTGAAATTGATATTCATATTAGCCACTATCAAGTGTACCGATCAAACGCCACAGATGAAAACTCGATGCTTTATTGATTCTATTACTTCCAATCTGAAAACTTTATTTCCAACAATGAGTCCCGTGGAGACAAAAGTTGAAAATAAGATTGAATGAAAATAATATTTGTAACAGATCCTGTTTACACTACTGTTAACCAGCAACAAAGTTTGAAATCCGTTTGAAAGTAATTTTATTTAAAATCTAGTTTTATTAAAAATCGATATTATATATATATATATATATATATATATATATATATATATATATATATATATTTATATATATATGTATATATATATATATATATATATATATATATATATATATATATATATATATATCCGTAGCTTAATGAGAATACCAATAAGAGTTATGCAAAAGTATTTTTATTATTACATTTACAAGTAGCACTTTCAATTTCTTGAACAAACATGGACCGATTTTAACGAAAAACTATGCTGGATTTTCCTTACTCTTAATTATCCCAAGCAAATTTCACAAGAGGAGCCAGTTACTGAGACCAAAGAATACTTGTAAGGCATTGACACCAAGTTTTACGGATTCAGTGGTCATCACGCAGTATCGCTCTACAGTTTAATCGTACCATACGTCTGAAATTTTTGTTGGTATGAAAATGCACTCGTTACAGGTACCTACAAGTATGTCACAATAAAAATAAAATAAATGTTAGGAATTAAATTGGGGGCAGTTTTTTTATTCCTTTTCTTATTTAATGAATATATGATTAACAAATCCTCAACCCTCCCCTCAGAAATATGTTTTTCACCCCAGTTGCCACATTTTGATATTTTCCTTCTTTCCTCGAATTGAGATCTGCTCACAAATCACACATTGGTGTAATCGTAATTCAATGCTTAGATATTGAAAGATTCTAACATATTTTTATTTTGAATAGTAAAAACAGGATAACTACATTTGGTATAACAAAAAAGTGATAGCTACCTAACGTAAGAAGTTATAGACTACAACCAAGATTGAAAGATTTTTTATAAATAGGTTATTCTTCCTTTTAATAATCAAAATATAAATTTCACACACACGCACACACACACACACACACACACACACACACACACACACACACATATATATATATATATATATATATATATAATATATAAGTATGTATAGAAGCATAAATATAGTGTATGTATCTATAGGTTAGCAAATGAGATTCAACTAGTGAAGAAAAAAACATCTGAAATTTCTTGAAGAAAATTTAGAGAGCTCTTACTTCTTAGCATATATAATAGCGAACAAAGCAACACACAATAAATGCACAACGATGATTGAAAGGGTTACTCTCCTATGACCAAGCCAAGCAATGGTTCTAAAAATTTAACGAAGAAAATTTAGTGCTGTCTTATAATGTTCGTCCAAAGGTGACCTTCTGCATTAAATGAAAAAGTCTTATTTAAACACATTCCAGATTTTCCCATATTCTCATAACTAAAAAGAACACCGAACGCCGCCATCTTCATACATCCAATCAGAGATATTCGAGAAATTTCCTAATCAATTCCTTGTTGCTATTCAAGCTCCCTTTCTTAACACTTACGTGATTAGTTATCTATTGTTTTTGCTTTTCAGGCGTGATTTCTTATGATAACATTTAATTTTCTATTTTTGCAAACCATTGTTCTTTTTTGTTCTTTAGTAATACGAGTATTTCTTTTAAAATACTAAATGTTTAGTTTATAAAGGAATACTTCATTACAGAAACATAATTACGAGTACGTATGTATTTTTAACGTATATTTCAATCTCAACACACAATTAAATAGATTGTGAAACAAACAATGCAGACTAGACTCTATAAATACGCAATATAGCTATTGTGACCGCCTGCTATTTCGACCGCATTTTCTTTATTTAACTTGCTGTCACTCGCTGTAGCCTCTGCGGGAATTGAATTTCAACAATCGGTGAAGTGGGTGTTTTAATAATATTTTTGGTTGATTCTTTTTGCCGTGTTTCAGATTAATAGGCGTATTTATGTTATTTTTCCATAGGAACATTAAACAGCGACTTTTGTCCCCTCAGGGTTTGAATTTCAACACCGTTGAAGTACATGTGCAATTATTTGATTAGTATATTTCCTGTTTTTCAGGTTAATACTTGCACACTTTAATATCCGCTTTTAGTTCTTGAGATTTTGAATTTCAGTAATACTTGATAGATTCTCAATGCCATGTTTCAGGTCAATAGGTGCATTACATTAATACAAACGTCGTCATCATCGTCGTGTATGCACTATTATCGACTAGCGCATCAGCCTTGAATTTTAAAGTTGGAGGTTTTTTACGATACCTCTCTTTATTTGTGCTCAACGACTATTGTCGACCTCTCTTGTGTTTTCTGCGGATTCTCTTGTCCTTTCTCTCTGTTTCCAGACATTTTTACCTTACTTTTATTTTCAATTTCTTTCTTAGCATAAACAACAAACATCGTCGTCATCGTGTATGTATTATTGTCGACTAGCGCACCAGCCTCGAGTTTTAAAGTTGGAAGTTTTTTACAAAACCTCTCTTTATTTCTGCTCAGCAACTGTCGTCGACCTCTCTTGTATTTTGTACAAATTCGCATATCCTTTCTCTCTGTTTCCAGCCACTTTTTACCTTTCTGTTATTTTTAACTTCTTCTTTAGCATAAAAAGCAGGTGTGTGTGTTTATTACAAACGCCGTCTTTGTGTGTGTATTATTATCGACTAACGCACCAGCCTCGAGTTTTAAAGTTGGATTTTTTTTACGAAACCTCTCTTTATTTATCCTCAGCAACCGTTGTCGACCTATCTTGTGTTTTGTACGGATTTTTATCCATTCTCCCAGCCATTTTTATATTTCTTTTATTTTTAACTTGTTTTTTAGAATACAAAATCGAGTGAGTGGACTTTTAGATTTATCAACGATTTTTTTCTTATTCAAGTTTTTGAACCCCGTCTCGCGTCCTAAGGGGATGAAATTTGAAAAAAAATTCTTAGTAACACTATGTTACAAAAGTATTCGCTGTTAAAATTTTATATTTTATGCTTCAGTAGTTTTGTTTATGAATTAGTCGGTCATGACAAGTCTTTTTATATGTACAGATGCATTGAGAATATTATAATATAATGACTTCTTCAACATTTTTTTCTTAATACTGCAATATTTTTACTTTATTATTGCCACGTTTTTTTCGATAGAAGAATTGATTTCAATTTTAATGTCTTTGTTGTTTATCTTGTTCTGTTCAGAAATATTTTCTACTAATTAGATAATGATAACGTCTTAATAACTTCAAAAAATTAGGGAATTAAACAAGTTAAATTTATGACTATTACTAAAAAATAATGTAACTAAAACCTAATCATAAAAATTTTCTTTCAAACAAGATTTTATTTTAACGTGAAGATTTTTTTCCGAATCTTTGTATAAACATGTTGTAAGAGGAAAAACTGTTTCCCATTTCCCATCTTTATTAACATCGTTCTTAATTAAACTTGGCTTAGCAGTTCTTTTCGAGTGCCGGTCATCGTCGCTTTGTTGACTTTACATCTATATATTTATCTATCACATTGCGCAAAGGGCACTGCGCGGAATTGGCCATCAATGTGACTGGAGTTGGAGTGTTATCTCAAGCCGGCTCGCTGTTTGAGGTCGATTTTCCTGTTTTTATATATGTTTTTTAAACAAAATGAAGTTATATTATGAATCCTCTCATATATCTTCCTATATGTCTGTCGGTTAGATTTTGGTACTGTCCGCCTTATAAAATGCATCTACGATGTACTAATAAACGGTACGTGTCAAATGTATTAACAAATTTGAATATATTTTCCTTTAAATTTATAGAATTACCTTTAAATTTACAATTTTTTAAAATTATATATATATATAATTTCTTTTAAGTCTATTTTCCTTTAAATTTATATAATTACCTTTAAATTTATAATTTTTTAAAATTATATATATCATTTCCTTTAAGTCTATTATCCTTTAAATATACATATATTCTTTACTAAAAGTATTTATTAAATTATTTTCCATGTTTTTTCTATTTATATTTCATCGTATTAGCCATCCTATAGTCCAGGTATCAGGCAAGTAACAAAAACACGTAAATAGTGCACAGTTTTCTTTTGTTAATGTTTAGTAGTAACAATATAATATGTTTGGCGGAAGATGGGGCGGGGATTTTGCTAAATCCACCATTTTGAAAAACTCCAATTGTATGTTATATGAATGACGAGATTTCCGTTAAAATATGCGAAAATCATTTGTAATAAAGAATTAACCAGCGATAAGACGAAAAATCAGTGTCAATGATGCCGATTGTTCGTCGGCAGTAAACATTCAGCATTATGATGAACTTTGAGGCCTTATTGAAGAACTTTAAAGCCTTAATTTGGGAGCTAAATTTATTTTACAAAAAAATTAATAAAACTGAATTTAATGAGTAGTAAGTTTTTTAATATCTATTTTAGTTCTTCGATAATTTGTTTGTCAATTACATTGCAAAAATTATATTCGGATTAAAATATTATTTGAAAAGATATTTTATATCATAGTTGTAAAGAATTTAATTTTGTATAAAAGAAAATATATTGAAAACCTTGCTGTTTATAGATATACCGCAGTTTGCACTTCTCAAAATGGTATCAAGCACCGTCACCTTCCGTCATTTTTCAAAAATATTGTAAAGAACTCCAAAAAATAAACCAACAAAACTATGCATTATATATGTGCAAGTAAAAAATTACAAAGTAAAAAATTAAAAGTAACAAGTAAAAATTCGAACAGGCATTTCTCCGCAAAGGAACACGGTGCAGATGGCACGCAATACCAACGTACGATTGTACAGATCAAATAACAAAAATGGACAAAATGTTGATCTCAAAAATCAGTTTCGGCAATCTCGGGTTATTTGTGTTTTAGTTTTTAACCCAAAACGGCCTACGCAGTTGACACGAAACAGTTACCAATGTATACCTTATGGTGATGACACCTGCGACGTATGGTATACAATGTAATTTTAGAGTGTGTGAATAATGTTTAACTGAATTTGGAGTGTACACCCGACATGCTCGTTTACTCGGAGTTTGCGGAGTGCAATTATAAATTAGCCTTTCAAACTATTATGGCAACATTCAAATCACATGTATTTATACGTGAAATTCGAAAGCCCAAAAAAATTAACTCTATTGCTATTGTGAAGCCAAAACAATTCATTAACTTTACTTTATTTATCACAGCCTAACAAGGAAAATATATTTGATCTACACGAAAGAGGAGATCAACCAAGGACCCCTTAAAGGACCCTAACAAGAGAAGGTCCCCCTATTAGACTCCCATATATAACTCTACCACTTCCGTCCAACAGGGTTATTGAAGGTTCCTTCGTAATGAGTCCTTTAAGGCTCTATTTTTCGAGAACGCATTTAGAAATCTCCCTAAATGACTCAAAGATCGGTCCGCTCCCAACCAAATTAAGGTGACTAAAGAAATTATGTTCCATAAAACTGCGACAGTAAAGCAAGTGCTAGTCCTGATAATCGAATAATCAAATGCCAACTCGGTCACTTAAAAGCTGATTAGAAAGAACAGTGAATCACTTCTGCCGCATATGGTCATGAATGTATTTATAACTGATAACAATTTTTTTAACATTGAACAAATTTAAACTTAAAATACTTTTTACTGCAACCTCACCCGTTATATTCACAAAAAATTACTATTACTTTTAATTATGTGTTTTGAATCTGTATATAATGACTCATTTACTACAACGAAATAGGAATGCAGCACTTTTCTTGAGTCAAACTAAAAAACTATTAAAATTGCATCAGTATTGAAGAATTGTACGCGACAGCGAAATTTGGAGAAAAGTTAATTAACGTTTTAAGTATAGATTGTTTTATATCAGAACTTGTATGCTGCAAGATTAAGCTGCATAGTTTTATATTTGAATAAAGTACAGAATAAAAAGCTAACCCAATGAGAAAATAGTTAATACGATAATTGTAAATAATTATTATAAAAAAATTATATTAAAACCAAATACGGTCACGGTCCCTTTTCAGCCCACGTAAAGCCCGGACGAACAGCTAGTAAATATAAAATTAATAATCTCCATAAATTTATATATCATCACTTTACAAAACGTACATCACATACTGATTTTCCAATTGACTTAACAATTATTAACTAAGTTAATAATAGTGAAATATACTTTTAAATAAATTCATAAAACTTTTTTTGACAATCCAACCAATTCTTCTCTTCTATGAATAAAAAATAATGTGCATTAAGGTGTAATCTTATTTGCAGGTTACAGGCTGTCGATGACGGTGTGCCGCGAACAGGCGTCAGGAGGTGCGGTCGCGGACGGCCTATGCCACGCGGCGCGCCGGCCACCTCCTGCTGTCACGGTTTGCGGCACGAAACCCTGTCCACAGGAGTACGTTTCCTTTGATAGCATTATTTTTCGTCCAACATATGCCTAATGATTTATTGACTTCTTTTATGATGAGGCAACTGTTTAGATGTTATTTTTATGTAAACGTTGTTGTCAACCTAACCTGACCTGCGCACAGAAGTTGTCACAGATATTAGTACAAGCTCACTTAACCACCAGCTTCTAATTCTCAAATACCAACATCGTCGGCAAATAACACTCCAAGTTGAATCAGCTAATATACTGCTTCCTGTGGTATTCATATAAACATAGCCTTGAAAGGAACATGATATACAAGTGTATTTTTCATTACGATATCCCTTCATAAGAACGATTTATTCCATTATTCTGAATAACTAAAAAAAATGGAAAATTAAATTATTAATTTTTCTTTTAAAAATACTTCTCTATTTTAGTTTTTCTTGTTCAAAATCATGTAACCAATCACACCTATAGCGAATATTGTAGAAAAAATGTCATTCCTCATTTCCGAATCTCCACGCCGGCTGATCTTAATTTTGAAACGATGTTGTCTCAGAGTTTCTTGAAGTATTTCCCTGGGAATAATAGAATTTGATGTAATAAGTCCATCGAAGGGATTTTATGATACAAAGATGAATTTTATAATTCCGAACTTTGAGGCTTTATTACATTCGCCAAAAATATTTTGCATTAAGAATGATGAGAGGAACCAGACTTAAAAATATGTAAAGAAAAATACAGCTGTTCAATAATGTTTATTTTATTTTATGTAAAGGGTAAAAACAGACACAAACTATTTGAAATATTCTATGAACACTAAAAGAAATATAAATACATTTATACAATATATAACAATGGATAAATGTGCAATGTTAACTTAATTAATTGAAACTTTATTTTTTTTAATAACACATAAAATTAACATAGAAAATACTTGTTATTAACTGATCAATTGAATAAAGCCACAATTATGGATTACAAGTTATCTATGTAAGGCGCTCCAGTTAATTGGACAAACAATGAATAAAATAAAATGATAAAATAGAATGACTTCACGGAGCCTGTTCTTTATGTTTGACATAATAAGATTAATACTACATTTGGGATAATATTTAACAGCCAATAAAACGAACTCGACAGATTTAACAGACCTAATGTTCTATTATCTTAATTTACTAGTTAACCACCATTGTGTACCGCCATTAATCTGCTCAAAGAAGTAGATTGGAAGAATAATGACACGGTAATCTAAAGAAGTAAAGCAATTACAGTTCTCGTCATTATTCATCCATTCAATATATAAAAACATCTCGATTTTACAACCCTTATTTTTTACATTGTTTGTGATCACAGCAAGTTTTTATTACATATTTGAAATCAATTCGTATATACAAAATATATTTCATAAATATTATGGAAATCTACTTAGTACCCATTTTATGTCAATAAGTTAGAAGAAAAAGTATCGTATTGTGCCCCTTTTTTATTTTAGTGCTCATGAAAACCCTTTTTGATCTGGGAAATATTTAAAGTAATAGTAAGATGTTTTCATAAGCAATAAACCAATTGGTTTTAACCACTAAGATATGAATAACAAATAAACAGATAGTAAAATTACATAATTGCTTTAATAGCTGGTTTTTGGGTGAATGGAGCGAATGCTCAGCATCATGTGGAGGTGGTGTACGACGGCGGACGGTGCGTTGCGGCGCGGCTGGCATGGCGGGAGGCTGTACCCGCCCACGGCCGCACGCCGCCCTACCCTGCGCCCTCGAACCCTGCTTTGAAGACACCAATGGCTGGACAACGAGACCTTGGTCTGGAGTGAGTCACGTTTTTGCTTATTTATTCGCTTATATTTTCAAGGGAAATTGAAAAGCCACATTTCTCCCTGAGACACCGATAGTATTTTATGGTATATCGACGATGATTTTTAATAAAAATGATTGCATTAAAATATTCTGACAAAAACTGAGTGAAAATATAAAACTGTTCCTATTGAATAGAAATAAATTTATATGCATCCAAATAATTTTGGACAAAAAGGGCATCTTGTTTTAAAAAAATTTGCAAAATATTTGCAACGTCAATTTTTTTCGTATGGAATGTTTCAGTGAGATGTTTCGTATTGGATGTTTCAATGAGAGTATTGGATGTTTCAGTTTTAAAGGCAGTTGCTCTTACTTTTTTTATGATTCGTTTTTAGTACAGCCATAACTGAGTTTACTGTAACTGAATAACTGATAAAAAGTTTTAATGGACTAATGCCTGAAAGTACATATTGGTCTTTCAGCGTTATTAATCTGTATAATATAATCATTAAAATGTTTACATATATTGTTTTTGAAAACAAGCTCTAAGAAATATTTAACTATTTAAAATTACACATCTGCACACAAAACACTCACCCATAATATACAATATCTCTTTAAACCTTTACTTAGTATGATGTTTAAAATGGCACCACTTCTGTTCAGCTACTGTATTTGAGGATTATTAATTTTGACACCGTAACTATTAATAGTTTTTTTAAAGCTAAATATTTTTAGTGTCAAAAAATTACTTTTAGTGCCATGGTATAACCAAGGACCTAATTAAAAAAGCCAGTTCGAAGTGAATTCGGTTGGAAATTTATAATTTTTATATGTAAATAAACACATGTTAATGAGGTACAATAAGCCACGTAGTCTATACTATATTCTTGAGGTTTCCTGGGTAGTAATGGCATTTCCCAAAGTCTCCAGATGAGCAAGTATTTTCCTGCACATTGGTATTTGAAATTATTAGAAAATTGTTGATAAAGTTATAGTAGGAATTTTCCAAAGATCAAGGTATGCTCGAACAGTTTATTTCTTTGAATTTTTACAGTATACAATTTATTTAAAGAATGTTAACCTTAGAATTAGATTTCACTTTTTAACAATGAAAATGACTAAAAATTGCTAAACCTACTAAACCTACCAGCGTAAATTATGTTAGTAAGAATGCAAGTAGGGGAAAAAGACAATTTGTTGACTGAGAAATTTGAAGTCTTCATATCCAGGTACAATTAATTTGAAAAGGTTGTGTTATGGCATATCATGATTCATGTTCTAATTTATATAACTCATTTAAGTAGCGTATACGAAAACTCGGTTTATGCAAAAAGCAAAAAGTGTACAAAAAATGGAATATATCTGAATATAATTAAGACAAACGATGATTGCAATGAAAATGCGCGACACCGTAAAATATTCAAGCGTACCATAACAAGAAAATGTGTAGAGCTATAATAACAGACGAATGTAGATAAAAACTTATATACTCCACTGAAAAACGCAAGTAAAGTGTGATCACACCGTTGGTATAATACTCCATCATAGCTACGAGAGAAAAATAAAAAGTACATATAACAATATCCCACATGACGTAAAATTTTCCTAAAGTAATAACCTAAAACTGATTGTTATTTTTTATATAAAATCTTTTAATTTCAATACGAGTATGTGCTGTTTTTTTACACGCAGTGGTGGAAACTGTCGATGAATAGATTATGAGAGCGTGCAAATGAATTAATCAACTAACGAACACAAACAAACGCAATAAACGAAAAAGTCAACAAATTTATCTTTCCAATAGGGGTTAAAAAGCGATTTCAGTTGGTAGTCGCGAGGAAAAAATTTTAGTGAAATAAATTTCGAAGTTCATGTAGCGTGGGGCTTTTTCTGTGTTTTGAAGTAATATTTTGTTTTACTAATAACAAATGTTACTATTTTATTTAGCTCAAGTAATGAAGATATTAAAATGTACATAGGTAACATTTTTTTCCTGCTGTTTGAAATGTAAAAACTGTACAAAAGGAATATATTCAAAATTAACAATTAAATGAAACTACGTGATATAGTATTGAACTACGTGATGAAAACGAGAAACTACGTGATGATGTATCTTTGCTAATAGCCCACCTGAAGATGTTGTAATACAACGAAATCTACGTCGTGGTAAAGAACTTAAAGAAAGTAGAAATAATACTACATCACGTAGATTCATTTCATTGTGAATAATGAATTTCCACAAAATTAATGCCAAATATATTCAATATTCGAATATATATAATTTGATTATTAAATCTCTTCTTTGAGATACATAATTTGATTACAAGTAATTTTGTATATTATTTTGTTATTATATGGGTTATTTTGAATTATAATTTGTGCATAGCATGTCACATAATATCCTTTTATTTCCCCGTTTATTTATCCCCTTTTTCTAACTTAAAAAATATAAACAAATATTATATATATATATATATATATATATATATATATATATATATATATACATAAAAAGCGATCTTATGATCCTGAAATAATGATCGCGAGACCAAAATATTACTAATGAATCATTACATACGTGTAAAGTTAAATTTTACTTTTCATTTTTAATTTATCTGCCCATTACGTTCTTGAACAAAAAGTCATGTTTTGGTTATTAAAAAATTATTTACGATTTAAGTGTTTTTTTTCTATTACTTATAATTTTCCCTAGATTTCTAAAATCAACACCCGTAAACTGCATACCATAAATTACATAGCTGAAAAAAATTGTTAAACCATCGAAATTGTGACCGGTCCATAAGGGAATCTTATCTTATTTATATATTGGTATCACAGTCATTATATCAATGGTGGCTCGCATTCACTGTTAGGAAAAGTTAGAAAAGTCTGGCCATAATGTCACAAATATTTCTTTAATAGTGCGTTCATCGATATATAAATTGTTTAAATTACTAAATCTCCAAACAGAAAAAAAAATTTGTGTATTTCTAAGTATTCATATAACATACATCGATTTTAAACAATTATGGAATTTAAAAAGCTTCTATGGTTTGTAATAAAACTTTTTCCAAAACATCAAATCGGTTTCAAATAACCACCGAATAAGAAGAATATGGAAAGTATACGTATAACAATAAAATGCGAGTACTTAGTTGGAACTCTTGCGGTACAACATCGTTTCCGAACATAAACAAATTTTCAAAAGACCTTACTGCTGGAGATTTATAATGTCGGTGCCAAATCAATGATTCTATTTCTCTTTCACATACTTGCACGCCCACATACAGATGAGTGCCACATTTTACTTGTCAACTATTGGAGAAATCTCTAGCAATAACAATATTATGCAAATTTATTTATATTGACTACGCTGGAGGAATACACTCCAAAATAAAACAAGCATAATCTAAATATATTTATAAAAGCCGGGGATATGAGATAACAAACAAAAACAATCTTTCAGGGTATATGAGATAACAAACAAAAACAACTTTTTTATTTTCTTTCTTATGTCAAGTGAAACGAGTCCAAAAACGATGAGTTTACATCTCATCAATGAAGAGTTCCCGTCACTATCTTTCAGTATCCTCATTGTACTCTGATTTTGCTAAAGGACAAATTCATGTTGTCTTTAGTCTTTTCAACACTCCAGAAACTTTATTATTAGATTATCATTAGACATACCTGTATCATGCAAACTTCTGTGCCTTTTATTATAGAAGATTTTTCTGACGTGCCTTCTTCAATTCATTCATCTATTTTTAAAAAAAATCACGAAACCATATTGAGAAAATACCCTTCCAAAAAAAAGAATCATCTAAATTGGTTGAGAAACACCAGAGATCTCATATCTCTGGCATTTCATACTGAAAAAGAAAAAAATATAGACAAATTGAGAACCTCCTCATTTATTGAAGTCGGTTGATAAGAGTAATTTATCCTCTCTCGTGGACTCTCTTCTTAAAATCTCCTAAAAATACAAGATCAGCCTTTATTCATGTGTATCATATTTGTTTATATTGTTTAAGTACAGGAAAAGTCGATAAATAAATGGATATCATGTAAAAATAGCACAAATTATAATTCAAAATAACCCCATATAATAAAGAAATCGAAAAAATATTATATTCAATTAGTTGGAATCAAGTTAAGTATTTCAAAGAAGAGATTTAATAATCAAATCGAATATATTTCTTTTGCATGCTTTTTAATTTTTATTTAATTAGCACTGACAACTTTTTCTTGCAGACCTTCCACATTATGTGTCCTTGAGCATTTTCTTTTTTTTGAAAATCTCCTCCATGTTTCCTTACGTTTTTCTTTCTTACCTACGAGTCTTAGCGATTGGTGAGATACTACATTTAATTACAGTTGAACTATCCATTATAATCGGAAACGATTAATCAAATTACAATTATTCTATTTTTATCGGCTTAAGTATCTTTCAACTTAGAGAATAGTGAAAATTTTATAAAATTGGATTTGTAGTTTAAAATATAAAATAGAAGTTGATTTTATTTTTATTAAATTACTACTCACTTGTAAGTTGTTAACACTATTGTTTATTTATATATCAACAAACTCTACAAATAGTGTCTACCTAGGTTAGGCAAATAAAGCAGTAGAGAGGAAGTTAGAATTTAATACAGCACTTCCTTGTATACCACAATGGTGGTGGTACTGTCTGGTGCTAAAATCATGTATGAAGCAATCCTCACCTAAGCCTACCACATTTTATAACTGGCCCTAGATTTATTAATCGACGATGCGAAATAGACTCTAAGGCAAAATTGTAGTCGCTTGAATTCAAAAACATAATAATAAGGTATAAGCGGTATAAACAATCCCCAAGTACAGCCAGTGAACACAGTGGCACATAAAAATTTACATTGGTAATATTTTTCCCTTATAAACCCAGGTATCAATTTTCATACAGATTAGAGATTGAATTTTAAAAAATTCTTAAATACTAGTTACATTATTTGTATTGAAAATATTAATACTAAATGTTAAGTAAAAATTACCATAACAATTTTCTTAACATGCAAATGTAGCAACCACTATTTACCCCTTAGGAACTGAATATCGGACCATGCTTGTTAAATTATTTGTATTGCAAAGCGTTAATACAAATTTTTAAGTAAAACTGATCATAATAATTTTCCTGACATACAAATTAACAACTCCAATTCACCCACTTAGGGGTTGAATATAGAAATATGCTTAAATACTTGTTTAATTTTTTGTATTAAAAAGTATTAATATAAAGTTTTAAGTAAAAATTACAATAAATTTTTTTCCCATACAAATTTGGTAACCCCTTTTCACCCCTTAAGGCTGAATATAGGAAAATGGCTATTTAGCTTGTTATATGTTTGAAATTTTTAAATAAAAATTACCACAACAATTATTTCCATACAAATTTAGCCATCCCTTTTCACCCCTTAAGGGTTGAATCTCGGATAATCCTTAATGCTTGTTTCATTATTTGTATTAAAAAGAATTAATAAAAAATTTTAAATAAAAATTACCATAACAATTGTTTCCCATACAAATTTAGCCATCCCTTTTCACCCGTTTAGGGATTGAATCTTGGACAATGCTTAATACATGTTTCATTATTTGTGTTGAAAAGCATTAATACCAATTTTTAAGTAAAAATTACCATGATAATTTTTTCCTCATACAAATTTGGCTACCCTTTTTTTGAATTTTGGAAAATTCCAAAGCATATGTTACATTATTTATATTGAAGAGAACTAGTACCAAGTTTCAAGTAAAAATTCCCATAAAAATATTTATCCCATGCAAATTTAACCACCCCTTTTTACCCCCTTAGAGGTTGTATCTCGGAAAATCTTAAAAGGTGGGTAACATTATATTTTGTTAAAGAGCATGAACACCCCGTTTTAAGTAAAAATTACCACAAAAATATTTTTCCCCCTACAAACTTAGTCACACCTTTTCACCCCCTTAGGGGATGAATTTCGAAAAATCTCTTCTTAAACGATGCCTGCACTATAAAATCAACACTCTCTACAAATTTCAAACATTTAACATTAGCGGTTTGGGCTGGACGTTAATATGTCATTCGGGATATTGCCTTTTATATATAAAGATATGATGATTGGATGCCATTTATATAAGTGGTATCATAATGTTAATTATAGACATCACAGATCATTCTACGAAACTAAGAAGGCCGCTTTATATCTTTAAGCCCTTTGTCAAATATTAAACTTCAAAACAACACGCAATGTGGTTCCAACCTCTCTAATTTTTCAGCTATGACTTTGAAAAATCGGAAAAAATTCCAAAAACTACGAGCTGATAGGAAATTTCCAAAACAATCAAACATTTTTCTATAAAAATATTATTTAAAATTAATTATTAGCACAAACGACGGGAACTTCTTTAAAAACGGCTATAGAACTTTATTATCTCTTCTTATATTTATATTGGGGTATTTAGTTAAACATATTGATAATTTCCAGAATATAATTTCTATATGAGTTATTAATCACTTACTAAAATTAGGAGTAACCCCAAACTTTACAATAATATATTTCATATGCGCGTTAAGGTCTCCCGTATGTATATAATATTACATAGAAATTTTTCCAAAAATTATAAATAATTTAAAAAAACATTCTTTAATTCTTAATAAATATTTACGCATAAAAATAAAAACATCTACGCATTATCATAAAAACTAACTTCAAAACGATGACGATATCCGTCAAGTCATCCCCGTGTTGTACTTTGAAATGTTCATTTTTTTAATATATTTATAATTTTTGTAAGGAAGAACTAGCACCCCTGGAATAATTCAATATAGATCATAAAATAACCATTTTTAAAATCTATAATGTATTCAGAAATCAATATAATGAAAAAATGTTCAATGTTAAATGTTCAAAGTCAACCCTAATAAAATATAGCTATTTCGAAACTGGAAAGAAAGTGTTAAGTTTTCACTTTATTCATTGCAACACTGTGACGATAATTAGAATGAGGGACATAGTTTTTCTTTGTCAAATTGTAATAATTATTCCACTAGTTTCATACCCAATCCAGCAGAATTTTTATTTATATTCTATATTTGAGCCGTAACTTCTCTCGCGTGGAAAATGACGAAAGTAATGAATTACATCGTTATAAATTGTATAGTATATTAATATATGTAAAAATGTTTTGTTCGAACATTAGAGCATTGAAAATAACTAAATAGTTAAATACCTCTATATATGTTCACGCTCTTATCCCTAGCGGAATATTTTTTTTATTACCAAATGAAATAAACCTACTTTGAAACGTAGGCAACGTGATTAATTTGGCTGAAACAGGCTACGTGTGTCTTATTTAGAACAAGTTAATGAAAGCCCATGCTTAAAATCAAATTGAGTAAGTAAAATAGATTTTTTAAATAGCTGACTATTTTATTTCTAACCCACCAATATTTCACTTTAGTACTGAAATAACGGATTCCTTCCACATTTGACTATCGAATTAAAACTAAGTATATTCGCCTAGAGACACCTCATATTTACGCAAAGTTGAATACTCAAGGATAATTTTAGATATGGGCTTACATCCACATTATTTGCGGTATCAAAGTCTACTCTTATATTAGTGCCTAAGTATTTCGGGTTTTTTCCCAAGTTTGAGACTAAACATTTCACAGTATAATCTAAGCGTATTTTTTTCAGTCACGAAACTAACAGAGTGCCAAGATAATATATTTTCGTGATACCTTTAATGCTTTTTGCGCCATATAGGTTAATTAATCTATTTGGACTCGGCTGTCAGCAGATGATACTTAATTTAATCAGTATAAAGACTTTATTCAATTAATTTATCCTTCCACAAAGATGCACGATAGACAATCCAACCCTGCTTATTAAACTCTGTAATTAATTACTTATAGTATAAAATAACACTTCTTTCTCTCAATCACTGTCTCGTAACCTAAAAGTTTATAGAAAAAAGTTTTTAACCCTATTTCCTGACGCGGTAATTTTTGACTTGGAGAATATAGTGATGTGTACTTAATAAAATACTAACCATATATAACTGGGAATTTAATATTATATTCCCACTTCAATTTTTAATTAGCCTTTGTCCTACTCCCTGTTCCATTAACCTCGCTACGCTGTAGGCCCTGAATTAATTAAACGCGTAAAACGGATACACTGGTGAAGGTCAAAAATGTCTAAGCTCAAACAAAAATCTTATATCCCGGGGATAATTTGAAATAAAGAAATATCTTTCGAAGCAAAAAATAATTTAATAGATCAAATGATAACATGATAATTGCAATAGTTAAAAACTTGCAATTTATTACAAACCTTCCATTAATTACAATTTTGCCACCCTTCAATCCCACCAGACAACATCAAATAGATATAAAAAGCAGAAAATAATTGTAAAACGAAAAAAACTTCGATTAGGATATCAACTTGATCGATTTTATTGTATCAAGTTTTAATAGAACATAGCATGCAAATCCCAGCCCATGTAACAAGCATATGCAAAAATTAAATTAAGGCATCAAACAATTTAAAACAAAAATTTAGCGATTTAGATGTTCGTAAGTAGCAACGATATACCGTCATTGTCCCCAAAAACTATGCCTCTGTTGGTGGCAATTCTCACCCACCTCTTTCAAAATAAAATTTTCATTTTACTTGATACCTGAAAGCGTGCGTGTATGCAGTTCTACCAAATAGATTCTTTAAAATGGCTTAATATACAAAACTTTAATATACAATTAGTGACTGAAAAATTAGGCTTCTTTTCACTTGCGAACAATTCTTTAGACCATAACCTCTTTTTACATTATACAATTTAATTGAAATGGCTATGTTAATAATAGACAATTCAATTTCGCTTGATCCAACATACCATTAAAAATTAAGACGTAAGTCGCGGCTGAGGAATTAGACGCAATTTAACTTGCGAACAATTCCTTACACCATAACATCTTTCTATTATACAATTTAATAGAAATGGGTATGTTAGTAATATATAAGTCAATTTAACTTGATCCAACTTGCCATTAGAAATTAAGACCCAATTCACGGCCGGAGAATTAAATGTATTTTCACTAGGGAAATAATACTATTTACGACATAACAACACCTATAAGATTTAAAAAAAAATCATGTGTGCATTTCACACGTGATAGAAGTGAAACCATCAAAAATTTTAAATTTTAATATTTAAGTTTAATATAAATTTTTTATTTTGATAAAAACTAAAATAATTAGAAAAGCTTTTATAATTAATAATATGTAAATAAAAATGATAAATTTCATCTAATTTTATAATTAAATTAAATTAATCTCTTATTTCATTTTTTTGCACATCTATGTTTTTTTTTAATTCAGTAAATGATAGACTACACACAAATTTAAAGTTTATGAAAATTTACATACAAGTACCTCACAATCATTATTCACATATATATCATTTTTAATTGCGCGCATAAACACGTATTAACACACGTACAACGCTGAGACCCAAGCAAACTCTCGCTATGCCTTGATAAACACGAGTGGAGGGGATACGAAGCAGAGCACAAAGAGAACCACGAACATAAGAAACACTGTATAATGCTTCCTATCTCATTTTCTCCCACGTTAAATCTTATGAATTTATGTGTCTGTCTCTTTTTACTGTCGCTTTTTCGTTTCATCGACTTTCAAATCACAACGATACTAAAGAAGTTTTCACTTCAAAATACATTTATGTTAGAAACTTCTATTCATTTATCTACTTTTTTTGGATTTCTTATATTTTTTTTTAAATCGTAAGCATATGCCTACTGGAAATAGAAATGTGTCTCTCTTAAAATCTTCAACCGTCTTCTTCGAAGGTTCAGTTCAGTCAGAAAATAAAAATAAAATGGATCTAAGTTTGTAACTAGAGAGATCGATGAAAGTATGAATAAGACAGTTAAGTTAAAGATCGTTTTGAAGAACGACTACAACAGTTTGATAACATTCTTCGTTTTAAAAAATTTTCAAACTTTACTATTAACACAACAAACTGATTACTATATGAATAATGTATTACGATTTTATCATTATTAAAGGTATTTAATCACAACTGCTTCTATAAACCACTGATTGTATATAATCATTGTGAACATATTAAGCCTTACAAGTTACTGGCGACACAGCCCAACCTGGCTTGTATGGCAATCGATTTTATGCTGTGACTAATAGATGTAACTGCAGAAAGTTACTTAGAATTTCAGACGCTACAAATATTGTCACTTAATAGATTATAGCAGGGTGTCTACTGGTTTTTAAGTGATGAAAATTTAATAATAATTTATAATTTATAATTCAAATACACACATACCGAAACTTAATCTCACTCAGAGAAATACACTTAAAATATATTTTAAAAAGCTTATAAGCACTATTTCTATCACGAATAATTACAATAAATAAATGATTTTTTTCTAATAAGGGGACCACTATTAAATTTCAATGACTAAAAATATTATTTAAAAGCATAGATATAACTTAGATTTGTATGAATATAAAACACGCGCTGTGTATTTACAAATACCTCAATAACTATCATGAATATAGCATCAGTCATTACACGCATGTAAACATAGTGAACAATTTCATCCTGTCGATTTTTATTACATAGTAAAATTTCACTCATCGTCATTTTTTTATAACGCGCCTTACAAAGTATAAAACGCCAGAAGAAAAAAATTGAAGGCGATAGCGAAAAGAATTATTTTTGGAAATTTTAAGATATTTTTGTAAATGTTTAATAATAAGCAGTTTAGTAATGTTTTTAATTTAAAAATACGTGAAATAATTTAAATAACTTATAACACTTGTTTTATATGTGTGTGTGTGTATGTGTGTGTATGTATATATATATATATATATATATATATATATATATATATATATATATATATATATATATATATATATATATATACTAGTTCCGATACCCGGCTTCGCTCAGGGAGTTGATATGAGATTGTGTGGTAGTTGAAATAAAAGGATAAACTTTAAAACATAAGAGGTAAAATTGTTTAATTGAAAACATATTCTCACTATTTATCTGTGTATGAACCTAATACCTGTTATGAACATTTTTCATTTTGTTATTGAAAAATTTGTACATATATAATGTACTAATTTTTCGAATTTCCTACTCGAGAGTAAGCTACGTATAGTTGACCGTGAGAAAAGCAGATTACTTTGAGGTTGATGTTGCAATGTTTTAAAGTTTGTTTTTGCGCTTTGCTAATTGTAAAACTATAAGCTAATTCGATTGGGTATTGCAGTCTTTTAAATTGGATAGGCAGGCAGTTCATTGGTATTCTGGAGATAAATACTGCGTGTCCTTTGTCTTTTCCATTCATAAGTTCGGCTTCGACGATGTTATTCGATAGCTTTTGACGATCATGCTTGTTCCATTACGTAGTATTGGTGAGTTGAGATTTCTGAGTAGTATGATCGGAGATCTAATTTTCAGTTGAAGGCAGTGTAATGGCATTTCTGATACTTGAGTAAAGAGTTTAAAAGTTTTGTAGGGAAGTTGACACTTTCTTCAACGGTTACCATCCTATCGATCGATTTATATATCCTTTCTTTCCGGGAGTTTTCTTTTGAATATTAAAGTTGATATCATCGACAATATTATTTCTAGTTGCTAAAATAGCCACTCCGGATTTGTGAAGTTGTGAACAATGTTTGGATAAATTTGATCGATGAGTTCGTTCTCAGTAGTGGCTGTGTTGCAGAAATCACTGTTGAGTTCAACGGGGCCGGTCGTCTGGTCAATTGGATATACGCCTTCGGCCTATTTGTAAAGTTTTGAGTAAAATATTCTGTTGTTTCGTCTTTTGATACTTCAACTCTCGTATTTTTTGTTAGTCGTAGTATTTGTATGTGTGGCCAGAGATGTGATTTTTTTAAACATGCATTGATTTCGTCTGCTGGTGTTGACTTGGGGATAACTGGAAGTGTTTGTCGATAATCTCCTGAGAGTATGAGTAGAGCTCCTCCCATCACTTCAGAGATTCTTCGCAAATCTTGTAATGATCTGTCTACGACTTCGAGTGATTTTTTACGTGCCATTATGCATTCGTCCCAGAAGATAATTTTAACTTGTTTTAGAAGTTCATCCCGTCCAAATGCTCTTGAGATTTTACATACTGGGAATTGTTCTTCGGCTATATTCAACGGTCCATAAGTATGGCGGTAATGCCGGATAATGCCAGTGTAAGTGCGATGTGTTGTTTAGTACGTATTTCTGCCAGCAATAAATTTATTAGAAACGTTTTCCCGATTCCGCCTGGTCTTCTTTTGAGTATTAAAGTTGATATCATCGACCAAGTAATTAATTCTGCCAATGTTGTTGTTGATCTGGTCCATGATAACGTTGTGAATTTTTTTTTATTTTAATTGAGGAGTGGTTTGTTGTGATCAAGGTATTGAAGTGGTTCGTTGATATTGTGGCGTTTTTCCTTTGTAATTCAAAAGTTCATCACACTTAAAGCATCTTGTCGTAGTGCTAGCATCCTAAGTTATACTAAGGTCTGTTTTTTTATTGCTGAACATTTATCTTCTAGGCAAACGAGTGTCTCATTGAAGATGTCGTCTTCCATTCGATAGCCAGTTCTATATGAGCTTGTCGGATTTGGTACAGTATGTCATCACTCATACTCTCTTTGAAGGAGTCCCATAACTGTTTTGGATTCGATGGATTACATGTTGTTAGTAATATGGTGAATAAGTCTCAGCTGAGGCCTGAGTGAGACTTCTTGTAGTGTTAATTCCCAGTGACCGTCGTTTTCCAGTAGTTATAAGCGTTGGCATGCTTCTCTGAACGTCTAGTATAGCTAACCGTCAACAGTCTTGAGATCTGTAAAACTTGTCAATCCCTGTATTTCGTGTAACAACATCCGGAGATAAAACATTCGGCGTTGTTCGGATGTACGGTGTATACTCGGCCTAGTGCGTTAGTTTTCATTCCTGGATAATCCTCTACTGGAATTCCTTGTTTTCGTCGTTGAAAGAGTTTTGTTGAGTTTGTGTTCCATGTATGAGAGGTAGGGACGTCGACAAATAGTAATGTTTTCACGAATGGATCCGTTTGGCACAGTTGGAGAAAAGCTATTAATGTGTTCTTAGGTGGTTCGCTTGCAATTTTTCTGAAGTAAACTCTCTGTCCATTCTGCTAGATGTTGCACAGTTGGTTCGTGCTCGTATATGGGAAACCGAAACTCCGCTACGCTACTTCTTTACTGTTGATATATCTTCCCATTTGGTGCATGAGAATCTCGTCGTTTGTGCTTTGTTGTTCGGTGTCTTTGGCTATTTGATATACCGCCTTTGTTCACATACTTACAGACTTATTTAATGAAGTTCAAAGTATTGCAGTATTCTATGTTCACGTGTGCTTGGAGAAAGTAGTGGGTTATATGGTTAGTATCGTATAACCCACTCCTTTCTCCATTGATTATCTATTTCCAGTTCGTTTCTGCCTCATATTCGTAGTTTTGCTGTGGAACACGATCACTCTTTTTTGGGTGATCGTTTTCTGTATTTGGAATAGCCATCGTCTTCGGTTTGTGTGTCGTCCAAGTATGGTTTTAAGTATTTTTTGTACATTTTCCATCTCTCATACATAGCGAATTGGGGTTTAATGGCCCGCATGGTCCGTGGATCATGTTTTTCACAACTATGCCGCACAACTCCAGATCTTCTTGTGGATTGGAAAATTCAGCTTGCATGGTTTTGTCGATATTCTTGCTATTCGATTGTGTACATCTAACATTTAACGGTTCCAAAGATGTGGTATTTTATGATGACTTCAATAAATCTCATTTATATTCGTCGGAAAACTTGGACTATTATATCGCTTAGATCCATTGAGGCTTGCTTATATCTTAGTTCTTTGAATTCTGGCCACGATGAGTTGCATGTAATTGTTATGAAGAGGTCAGATCGTCCATATTATCTTACGTAGGTCATGGCATCTTGAGTGTATTCGTGCATATGGCTTTGTGCATATGATTTATATCTCATGATTTTAATCCTTCAGATAGATATATATATATATATATATATATATATATATATATATATATATACTGACTTATATATAAGTATGTATGTACATATGCCAATAAATTAGTTGCACGACTTGACAGCGACAGGTTCTCTTTTATATTTTATATTGTTTGGGGTTCACATTCGTTTAGAAAACTTTTTCTTTTTTCTGTATTTTATTTTAAATTAAATTTTTGCTTATTTTACGTAAAATTAATTAACCTATTAATACCAAACTGTAACTCAAAAAATGTATAGCGAATGTTGCCTTGGACATCTTTGCTGGAAATTATCCTATGACGTCCTAAGAATAACACAAGTCACCGTATTTAGAACACATTCTTTTTCATATTTCTTACGCTATCCTTGTGTTCGTTCTAAACCGCTCCTTAAATTTTTTTGAATGCATTTCTGTCAAATATATAATTAAGTAATCAGAACGTACTGATCCATTTCCGGTCGATCTATTGTATACTTTGTACACTTTTATGATTGCTTCTTTGGAAGTTCAATTATTTAATATATTTCTTAAGATCCATCGTTTATTCAGTGTACAAAATATGCAGTGGATCGATTGGCAAACGATCTGTACATTCTGATTCATCCTTTGTGTTTCTGCCATTTTTCTCAGTTATATCATTACGATATACTTACCAGGAGCACGTGCTTATCCACTTCCCACCGACCTACTTTTACGCTTGCTTCTTTTGAACTCGCTTATTCAACGCATTTTCTAAAGCAGCACTAATTTTATTATCTCTCAACCTATTGTTATCGCCAGTGCAGTTTTTATTCCAAAGTTATATTCGGATATTTTGTTCACTTTTCGTGAAAAAAAGTGTGCGTTAACGATAATTTTCATACAGTTATTATTTCTAATGAACCTCTGACGAGACTTCGAAATTTTTGATAGAAATAAATTACGTAAATTCTGAGTTTGCAAATAAGATAAGCTTAGCAAAGGTGATCAAAAATCCAGGAATCATAAAATACAGGAGGGAAAATGCTGAAAAAAATATTTAAAAATGAGCAAATACAACTATAACATTTAGTATGAAGAGGGTAATACGTTGAACTAACTTGAGATTTAATTTCAGAATGAAAGGATTAAAGACAATTTATAAAAAAAATACCGATGCTAAAATTAATAAGGGAAATATGTAAGACATTAGGACTTTATCCATTAATATTCGGATCAGATAGTAAACGTAAATCAAATATAATCATATTATTTACGACCGATCTTACATGACTTCGAGGAACTGATCAATTATTCGAACTACGTGTAATCCTAGGTAACTTTTTAATCCACTCTGACATTAGACAAATACTAGTAAAATATAGTACAAAGACAAATACTAGTAAAATATAGTACAAAGACAAATACTAGTAAAATTAGACAAATACTAGTAAAATTAGACAAATACTAGTAAAATTAGACAAATACTAGTAAAATTAGACAAATACTAGTAAAATTAGATAAATACTAGTAAAATTAGACAAATACTAGTAAAATATAGTACAAATGATTATTTGTGTCTGCGACATTCTAGCCTTTGTGTTAAGTTTTATTTTGCACACGTAACCAAATTCTCATCATACGATATTTCAGCGAGAAAAATACGAGATATTTGTTTAAAATAAAGATAGTATAAGAGTTTAGACATTAAATGTAATGAAATAGTAACGATATTTAACTTTTGTTAAGCCTTAAAAGCTTTTTCATAAAAAAAGATCGATGCAAAAGTAAACCAAATCGCCACATCCTCAAAATACGAGTAACAAAAAATTATAGCATTTCAAATTAAATTTCATTCTGTTAACAAAACTTTATATTGACTCTCGAATATCTACAGATATATTTTAAAAAATTGTAATGCCATACATTTTGAAAAGAATGAATTATTGCTTTAATTAATTATGAAAGAAATATTTGTAATACGATCTAGATGAATAACTCTTGAAACTTATCAAATCACTGAAGAAATTAAATCCTCTCTCATTACATAATATTTTCATAACATAAATGAGAACTTAAGAATGTAAGAATAATAAAAATAATTGTTATCTTTTTGAAGATAACAATTATTTTGTTGTTTATATAGATTGCACGTCCGGAAAGAAAAAGTCTTACTTAAAAACAAAAAGAAATTAACAGATCAGAGGAAGCATTGTCTGTAACCTATACTACATATCTTGGCCTCTTACACTGACCAATCTCTCGTGCAAATTATTTGAAGTACACACCAAATCTTAAAACTTTGAATTCCGTCTCCCAAAAGTTATGATTTTTGAATTGAGTTCCTTTCGGTCCCTGAAGATGCAATAAACTTAATGTTGAATTAAAATTTTTTTTAAAACTTGAAATAATCGAAATTTAAACACGTTTTCAATACATATTTTTTCTATGTAAATATCCGCTCAGAGTATATATATATATATATATATATATATATATATATATATATATATATATATAGATATATATGTGTGTGTGTATATATATATATATATATATATATATATAGATACCAAACTACTCGCATGTAGAAATGTTTTTTATAAAGTCCTTAACATACATGAAATTCACAAAGAAGAAAAAACACGCCTTCTTTTCTTTGAAGAGAAGTGAATGAGCGACGAGAGGAAATTGAGGTGCAGGTACTTGTCGCGAGCTTTTTCTCGTTCATTATTGGGTGAAAAACAATTTTATTTCGATTTACTGTTGACGCGGTAGCCGAGCTCTCGATGGAGCGGAAATTGTTGGGTCCTTTTTAATAAATCTACTACATTTTCATTGTTTTTTTTTTGTTTTATAGCAGGCGATTCTGTTGTAGCGTCACAGTTACCAATTCCGTGTAATTGGAAAGAAAACAAACGGTAAAATATTGAGTTTGTAATAAACTTGAATTTACAAACTGTTATCAGGTATAATAATTAAATTTTCCAATTTAATTTTGTGAATATAACATATACTCACACACGTATGTTTATTTAATATACAAATTTAAAATTGTATAGGAAAAAGGCTTAGGACTAAAGCTGCGCCACATTGATCACACCATCATGTTTGCGTAAAGAGGAAGAAGAAATGAGAAATTGATCGCGTCGAAATTGATACCAAAAACTGGGTCTATGCATAAATTGTTTAAAAATCTAAATAATGATTGTTGATTAATGTAATGAACTCTCCAATACTATCCACAGTAATCCTAAAATTTTGAGGGACCAGGGAGACTAATCTCATCTCAGTATCCAGTCTCAAAAAGGCTCGTAAAGTAAAACAAAAACTCTCGTGTTCTGTATCTTCGTGTAAGGAGTGAAGTCGATCTTAGAAGAAGTGAAATATATAAAATTGGCGCATTAGAAATTACGCATCGAATGCAACGCATTAAGGCATTGCTCCGCATAAAGTACAAAGGCATCAACCTGTCCGAGCAATCCAAACTACGAGTACGGTCTCCAATAAGGTGGTCGGACGAAATCTTAGAGCAGACTAAGTATAACTAATCACCATTTTGTGACATGCCTAAGACCGCGATGAATGAACGGAAGTGACCAATTGCGCGCCAGCTATCTCTAAATAGACACGACTCAAAGCCACAAGGTGCTATATAATGGGTTGATTTAAAACAAAGTTTAAAATATTTACAATTTCCATATTAAATTGTTTAATTTTCCAATTTTGTTTTTATTATGGTAGGTGATTAATGCCATAAATGAATAGATTTAAAATTCAATTGAAAATATTTGCAATTTCATTATTAAATTGATTGATTCTCTATTTTTTACGGTAGGTATGTACATTAATTCAAATGGGAATAGTTCTACAAACAATAACGCCAGCAAAAGCACACAAGCAATTACAATTTCTTTGCCATGTATTAGCCGCTTAAATGGATGAAACTTTACGCACAACCAACATAACAGGGCTAGAAATTGTAATATTTAGACTGTAATATTATATATATATATATATATATATATATATATATATATATATATATATATATATATATATATAAATTGTAATATTTAGTATAACATTTACTTTCTCGTTGCTATATTAACATGTTTCTTTTTTTAATAACTATATTTTACCGAGATTCCGTAATTTTGTTAATTGTTTTCATAATATTTGTTAGCAGTTCTCATTTTATCTTTTGTAATAAGTTTCATTACAGTAACTTAAAAAAGGTTTATTACTAAGTTTTTATCACTCAGCCAATGACTCTTAATTCAAATTAATATATCATTTTCAGAATTAATTTATTACAAAGCCAGATCATAACATATAAGTTCATTACCGTAAACCATTATTTATTATTATATTCTAATTTGAGGATAGTTTTACTTTGCATAACTTAGAAAATAAATCAATTAGAGGCCAGACACACAAAATCAATTATTATAATACAATAAATACAAACATACATTAAAGTGCAATACTACAATATCTTGAGTGAATCGGACAGGGGTAATACCTCCAACACCGAGTTAAGCAATTAAACGCAATAGCAATTGGGTAAAATGTGCTATGTAGAATATGAAATAGTTGGTGCCTTCCTTCTAGCACTTTACGGTACGGTTTCAAAATAAAGTTATATCCAACCATGCCCGAAGTTAAAAGCCTTAGGTACATGTGAGGATAGCATCTAATGAATTTTTCTGGCCTTTCTCCAATATAAGGACGTAAGTTTCCTCAAGACCAAATTACTGAATTTGTTTCCGATTTCCTATGGACTAAAGTATTGTATATAGTTTTAGTACAGTTGGTCTCATTGGATTCCCGGGAGTGGCGTATGACAAACCCAATGCAGTTCCCAATGCAGTCTCACAAATAGTAACAATGTGATCGTAGTAAATGTGTGACGGCTGTCCGAAAGAATACCAAGGCCCTAAAACACGTATGGAACAATCGCATGTTACTGAATACACACTCTGACTCGGGTACGAGAAACAAGTACGTCTTTACCACACATTTATTTATTTTAAATTGAAGCTTATTTCTCAGACTCCATTGCCAAATTATCGGCAAAACAAATTTTTTTTTTTGTTTCGTCTCCCAATTTGAAGTCGTAAGAGAGTCCTATTAAGAGAAGATTATATTTAATCTCAGCATAAATATAGATTAAGTACCAAATTGTTGTAACATGCGAACAAAACTATAAAAATTTTATGAAGAGTGTTACCTATTATACATTGTCTTTTTCGCGATAATGTGACATGGATGAATCACATACAAAAAATCGAAGACAAGAAATTGAACTGCAGATAGTTTTCTATAAAAAGTATATAAATGAAGAAATTAACTAACGCTTGCCGTATCAATACATTGTCTTATTTTGTCTCGAGGTTGATTCAATATGAATTATATTGATTAGTATTAAATCAACCTAGAGTATTCTTTGTAAAGAATACTCTAGATTGATTTAGACATACGTTGATTAAATAAAATAAATTAAATTTTATCTCTAATATACATTGAATAAATAAAATAAATGAAAAATACGTTGAATAAATAAAATAAATGAAATTTATCTATAATATACATTGTTTAACATACGTTGAAATAATAAAATAAATGAAACATACGTTGAATAAATAAAAACATACGTTGAATAGATAAAATAAATGAAATTTTATCTATAAAATACATTGTTTTATAACTATAGAAAATATAATAAATTTTTCCTTTTATATAGTTAACAGTAATAATATATTTGCTAAATTGCATAAGCCAAATTATTACCAGTATTCATTACTGAAATCGTGGAAGAGGACGCAACTTGGTCTCAATAAAATATAAATAAGTATACAAAGAACTCGTTAAAATATTATTGCTTACCGTGTAGAACGAATATAAAAAATAATATATTCCAACAATGTTTGGTTAAAAAACTATTCTCTCTCCTCGCCATCGTGAAGCGGCGGCCGAAAACGGATTTGTGAAAGAATCGCGGACATATTTCAGAACGAAACGAAACTCATGAAACACATCGCTGGTAAAATTAATACAAGTAATATTATAACGTGTACTATTTTATTTAATATAAGACAACATGTTTGAAAGATCTAGCGGTATATTTCAAATATGTGAAGGAAACAGAAGACTTGGGAAAGCACTGGGAAAATGGGAAAGCGATTTGGAATAATAAAAAATGTGTGCTAAATGATTAGTTGCTTCATGAGATTAACAAATTTTTCTCGTTGGTTTTCGACTGCTTCAAATTTTTTAATTAATATTTTTATAATTATCATAAAGAAAATACAATTTTGAGCACTATTACGTTGACGTAATTTTGGGCAATACTACATCGTGCGACGTACAAGATCAAATAAATGAACTGCACTGAAATGAGGAAACGAAGATCCGAAAGACTTTTACGGATCCTCATCGGCTGATTCCTGCCATAACAATACAATAAGTCGAGAATTTTACTTTATATACGTAAGAAATCTTTCATGTTTCGTGCGTGACGCTCATATGGATGAAGCAACTCGTAAAAAAACAAATAAAACTTCGCCCAGCTTAGAACGAAATGGCACGCGATATCGAAATCGATAATGACGATATGATTATAAATGTATTTTATAAAATCCCACAACGCAAAACCGGTGTTTTGGGACCGAATCAATGAATAATGACTTTAAGCAATTTATTAGGAATATTTGAGAAGGAAAAACCCAAACCTTGCCACGCGCGCATTTTGTTCCAGCAAGTTATTATTTTTCAATTTTGCAAAATTATGTAACACGATCTTACAGTTTTTAAATTATAATTTAAATAGAGAAGCCATTCGAGACAATACAAGCACTTTTTATCTGCGTCTATAAAATAACCACTATTATAATATTTTGTTTTATAACGATTTGATAGCTCTTTTTATAGCTATTTTTATGTAATATTAAAAAGTTTCATGTTTTCGCTCATATCATTTTTAAAAATACCAGTGTGCTCATAAATTCTCTTCACGCGAATAGTTGTAGAGAAGTTCTCAGTAAGAAAACTTTTTGACTAAAATTTTTAACTTATTGTATTAACTAAGGAATTAAATATTTTTAAGGAAATAAACGATAATAATTTATTTTTTATCTTAAATAGGCCGCTGTCAGTGAAATAAGATTAAAAACTAGTCTTTCATACTTCACTGTTAATAGTTTATTTATGAAATCACACAACACAAAATTTAAATTTGTGTTCATCCATTATTTTCATAATTTATATCCATGAGTTATATCTATATAATATAATTGAGCACTCACACCGTTTTAAGAAATGAGGTAGGGTAAATGTGCCAGTATTAGACCTGTTTCTTCTAACGTTAAAATTATGAAATTGATTAGTCAGAAAAAGAAAGACGTCACTCTATTTTAAACATATTTGATCTTCAATCGTGGAGAGTTGGAACACAAAATATCTTATCATGCCTTCATTAAACCACTGGCACCTTTGAACCGGAACGGCTCTTGGATAGGACCACAAGATATGTAAGGTAAATAAAATGAATACTACTTAGAAACTTGAAGAAATTACATTTACTAGGGATTAGTAATACCACTATTGACTATAATACGTTATTTAAATCATATCAATATTACAAAGAATTACTTTCAGATATTCAATAAGTTTTTTTCACAATGAATAAAAACGAAAGTAGCAAACAAAACAAGTCTGCTTTTAGCAAAAATAATAATAATAAAGTTGAATAATATTGAAAACAAATTAAATAAGTACAGAGTATAATATTGAAATATTTATTGTAATAGTAAATGAACAGCAACATAAAAGTCTCTTTTATTAACCTTTTTGGGTTTAATGTATGAAAAATTTACTTAAAGTTACATAACAATACGTTGAAAAATAAACTTATCTCATTGGAATCAATTAAAAACCTACATACATTCCTATGTAGATAAATTACGAACATTATTTGTCTTGGTATATAATCCCAATAGTTCTCACAGGTTATACATAAATATTTTTGAGCTTTTTTAACACAGGCACATACCTAATGTACCTATGCATGACATACTGAACATTGAATCATGTCTCCGATAGAACATAAATTACATATTTTGCAGTACCATTGACTTGAATTTGGAGCTTTCTTTCTTAAAATTATTAATCCTGTAATATCTTTCTTTATTTTCTTTAACATATTATCTTGCAAAATATCCAGATATCCTCTATGCAGGGAACTTGTTAACTCCGTAGTTCATTGAGTAGGAGTACTCCTTTTTGATAATTAGGATGCTAACTTCTGTACACCTAGTGATATTGTTAAAATCGTAAAGTAACATTAAACCAAGTTTGAGGGGGACTACCGAGATATCCATGAATTAAAGGTGTCTGTGCTGGAGAAAGCAGATCACCTAACAGAACTACCATTTGACTTAGGCTAGTTTGAAGGAAAATTTTGAGCGAAGGCAATACTTCTGGTATTGTAAATGAGTTTCTAAAGAAGTAACATTTCACTCATTTAGTAAGCCAAATTTTGTTCACAAAATCGAAATCTACAATAATAAATCGGTCAATTGGATAAATGCCACCCTTTTGGAACCACTGGCAGTCGCACCTACAGAAATTACATAAATGTATGCCTTACCAAAAAGCCTAGAGATCTCATATTGCGCAATCGCTCGACCTTGATTTTGTTGTAGTCCCTTTCCGTCTCATCAGTATAATAGTTTAAATTAAGTATTATTTAAAAAATAAATATCAGACGATATGTGTGTGTGTGTGTATATATACATATATATATATATATATATATATATATATATATACATATATATATATATATATATATATATATATACATATATATATATATATATATATATATATATATATATAATGATTCCATGGTTTTGCACCAAATCAACTGAAGACAAATGCATACGATGCATTATGTGGCCATAAAAAATAAGCAGTATTTTTTTGTAAGTGAGGATTTAACTTGTTCAATTAAATGTCGGAGCCAAAGGTAGAAAATATACTTTGTTATATCCACTATCAAGGTTAAATGCAAAAAAAATGGATCCGGAAGAAGCGTCGTCTTGCTACTCGGCTTTGGCTTTTTTTTCCTTTAAATATTGTCATTGACGGTACAAACTGTTCAGCAGCACTTACTTGCGCAGCAAACTGATTTTGAATTCGATCCTCGGTCACCGCTGATGATATATTACGCCGACCTTTTTTGCCTAGCAATTTGCGAGGTTTTCTTTACAAAATTGGATAGTCTAGTTTCGTCAACTCTAAAAATTTTTGTACCGTTTTTATACCGTAACTATCGACAACTTAGATCAATTTTACTACTTTTTTATTAAATATAGTCGCCCTATTTAATGAAGTCGCTGCAGGCTAACGCATGGATAGTTCATAAAAATGTATTACTATTTTTCCCAGCCATTTGAATGATTTTAATAAATCTGTGCGATAACCAATATTCCACTGTAAATTCATAGGCAAGCTTGCGGATATATTTTGGTGTATCGAATAAGCATGACTTCATTCCCAAAATATGACTCGTCATTGAAGACTCAATTTCCAGCGTAAGATCACACTCTGAACCCCTCATTTGAATGTGAGCCTCAGTTTTTTTTATTAGAATTTAAGTCATCGTTGAAAATTTAGAAACAGCATTAAAATTTAAATTTAAATAAAATTAAAAATTTAATTCAAATTTAAATTTAGAAATTCTGTTAGCAGCATTTAAACTCAACCCTTTTTTATTGAAAACTTCGATGGCTAATTTCATGTTTTGTTTATTTCAAATATAATAGTTGCCTCTTCTTTTTCTCGCCTTAGGTAAATCTATTCATAACACTTTCGCCATTCTTCCTACAACCAATATAAAAAAAACATTGGCTGCTTTCATTGGACTGGTTAAAATATGAGATATCCATGGGAAGTTCAGTGATGGCAACGAGGGGTATTATTATGAAAACGCTTATTTATTTTAGGTTAGTTTTAAATAGTACAAGAACTATGACTTCAGATAAATGCATATATATCGTATAATATTGAAAATACAATAAAATTATAAAGAAAGTTCTTACTTTTGCTATGCAGAGATGCAAAATTATTTTTTCACTGCTTAAAAACATATAAACACGTCACTTTGTAATAGCAACTATCGCCAAACTAAAAAAGAAGTTAAAAGAAAGAGTAGCAGAGACAACTTCTCTTATCTTTTGTCTCTTTCGCTCGCGTAAACTCGTGATAGTTTTCGAGAAACATTGGTGGTTCAGTGAAAGCAACGGTCCAATGATAGAAAACTTATTCTAAGTCGCACAGTGATGAAATAAAAATTGTGAGTAGTGTTACATATGAAGTAATTTTGTTTATTTAGATCAGTCAAATCTAACAATAAAAACTGTTCTTCGAGCGCCTGTAACGTCATTTCTTAGCAATTATTATCATGATTGTGTACACGGTTTTACGAAAACTGAATCCATATAACATTGCTTTATGTTTTAAGAAGTATAAAATCCTAAAAACTTATGGTTCTTCTTCAAAATACCGTTGTGGAATTTCTGCGAGCATATTCTATGAGGTATAGAATATGCTCGCAGAAAGTGTACTTCAAGATTCCTTATATATCAAATCGTCAAGTTTCTATTCAAAAATGGTATCACGAAACATTTTGCTAAAATCCCTTATTTTACCTTTTTTCTACAAAATTTTGGCTATTTTGACGAACAAAACCTCCACGCAGTAAAAATACAGATAAAAATCTTGACAAGGCAAATACAAAAAAACTTAATTTGTTCTCATAACCACTCTAAAATTATTTCTGTTTCTATTGTAAAAATAGCTTCCATTCTAAAAGTGTTCACCTCTGGTCTCGCATTAAAACTTCAAGAATAAACAATGGATTGTGGTCTTTTTTTAATTAAGCATGTTTTATTTCCATTTATTTTTTTCGCCATTTCAAAGGTTCCACATCGAGCTGCTACAGAATATTAATGAAATGAACCATGTAAAAGTATTAATTAAAAACTTTTTCCTTTTGCGTGTTCTAGAAATTGACTTAAACATTGTACTTTTATTTTCACTTTACTAATATTTGGTAGCGGTGAGCATACAGATGATATAGATTTACTAATAAACCACCCCGACAATAGTAGCTGAATGATTCTCATAATGGAGTGATTAATAAACTTCTTCTTCTTCTTCGTGGCATCTTCATTACTGAAGGTCGTGCTCATCTTGAAGTGTCTTATAAGTAGTGGTGCGCAATACCTTATAAACAACTACACACAGATTGCCCTTATCATCTAACTTATATATATATATATATACAGCAAACAGGTTAATATGTTTAAATATTCATAAATATGAATATTTAAACAATTATTTACAGCTGTAGCCCGAACACACAAACCAAACGCTGCCAATGTGTGTAATAGATAAAACGTACAAACTTTATGCCTATGAAATTACACGGAACATCGTGTTGAAAACTAACATTGATTACATCATGTCAATTGCCGGTGTAAAGGGAAAATATAAGCTGCAACTTGCTTGCTTTCTTTGGCTATATTCAGAGTGAAATAACTCGTGTTTTGTTATACGCGAAATGAAACAACACACAGTATTATGTTTCACAATCTACCAACTGTCAAATGCTAGCCAAAGTAAACAAACTTTAATGAAATAACTTTGTTGTAAATCTAATAATATCTAGTTTTCATTTCATTAATACACAGATATTGTCAGTGAATTTAATTTATTGAATTAGTTCTAGTGACTCTGTTTCATATTTATATTCAGTTTATTATTGGGTATTTTTGTTGTGATAGTTTGAAACTGTAATATATGGTGTCATGTATTTGAGATTTTCGAATTTATCTTTTATTGAAAAAATAATATAATTTTGAATGGTAGACCGAAGCCAATTTTAAATTAATATGTCTTTAATAAATGTGTTGTACGCCATTTTCATGTGCAATCAATATTTGCAATATTGTATTTTACATAAAATATTGGGCCAGCCTTAACGATAAATTCACTTTTTTCTTTCTATAAATGCAATATTATTATTAGAAAACAACATACTTGATGAAAAATACCGCGCATGATTTTATTAAAAAAATAAAATTTTAAAAGTGCTTTTATTATGATGTCGTCAAATATTAAATTTTCAATCTCTCTTTACCCAAACATTCTTGCTTAATTAAATTTTTGAATTACTTTCTTGTTTATATAAATTCGCGTTTGTATTTGCATGTTCAGTATTTAATGTCACAAAGAATGGCAATTATGCCAAAAAAAATTTAACGGACAGTTTGCGTAGGAAATCGTAGTGCATATGAGAAACATTTATCAAATAAATAATTTGTTATGGAGGGATCGCAAACATAAATTATTTTTGTTAAATACATCGTTTTTTTAATGTATGTTCTTTTATTTAATAATTAATAAGCAATGAAATATTCACTGGTATTAAACTGCATTTGTTCTGATCTAATCAATTTGACAAATTCTGATGTAAATCATTATGCGGTATACATAGAGAAATAAATCATGACGTATTAATGAAAAGAGTGGGTGTATTAGCTCTCGATATGTTTGTTTCACAACTTAACATCATTTTCATTGACATTATGCCGTATACTTTTTAGCTTTTCTTCATCGGAAATGTTGAATTAGTAAACAAGAGAAGCAAGAAGCATAACATTGGCAAGAATTAGATTGGTAAGAACTTTGATTAAATCTCTTCCAAGAGTTAAATCTCCCCGAGTAGCTTGCCCTACCCAAAAAGCCTGCGTGCCACTGCTTGCTAGAAGAGTTGGCCAGCTGCTCCCATATCGACGTGTCTCGGAGCGACAATGACCGAGACGATCCAAACCTGATCAGACCAGCGGCTACGGTATCGACCGTGAAGTTTTGCTCTCTATTTTCCTTACCATAATCAGTAATCCAGATTGTTTGGCTGTCTATTAAGACTGACTGAGAACTTGTTGATAATAAGTAATAAATGCTAACAGTAAGTACTAATTCCAAGTCAAGCGGTGTTAGTGATAGATAGCCAATCGATGTTTGCATCGCTAACTGAAGTTTGATAACCGATTATTCATTTTGATCACAATTATTATTAATTTATTAATAATTTTGATTATTATCCATGACTGAACTAAAACATCGTTATCCATTAATAGCCAGTGTTGCTCTATTAGACTTACATATGTCGATAATATGCATTGTATCAAACGACCGCGTTATTCATTTGTATACGTAATTAATTAATGTAACTAATTAGTAATTGCTAACGATCATAATTAAGATATCTCGAGAAATGTTTATAATTGAACGATTTCAGTAGTATCCTTCATAACCGTCCTTTACTAATATATAACCATGTGTAATCAAAAATTAAATAGTGACTGAATTAAAATTGAAACAAAAATTTAAAAAATTCAACAATTACTTATTCATAATAAGTAATTGTCGTAATCGAAGTAATTGTCGTCGTCGAATTTTGAAATTTATTTGTTATATATTATTGAAATATATTTATTATATTTATTTGTATACTGTTTATTATTAGAATTATTAAATGTTTAAACGTTTGCTTGAGACTTACTTTTTTTAACAAACCTATTTAATATTTAATAATAATAAATCAATTGCTTTAAAAATAATTCATCATATCATTTTGAAATTTGAGTTGTGTGTGTTGAATAAATACTTATCACGATTAAAATAACAAATTAATCATAATTATAATAATATCAATATGATTCTATTCTAGTAAGAGACGAAAATAACAAAAGAGGAATCAGATGAATGTACATAATGGTACTTATCAGAACAATAGATAACGGCCCCTGATGAAATTTTAATTCTAGTTTAAAAGTTTATGTAAAATTACATCGATCTTATAATTGACTTGGCAATATGAGCCGATCTCCGTCCACCATATGCAAAGCACGCGGCATCTCGTTTTGCGATATAAATATTATACTTTATTATTTATTAAAAGTATGTCTTAACTTACAATACATATTTAAAAATATGCATTATAATATTAAGCAAAGAAATACTCATACGTTATAACTTTCGATAAATATTACTAAGCAGTCAACCGAAAACAAAGGCATTAAACATCAAATTAAAACATAAAAACATAAACTAAACGTACTTCCTGAGAATACATGGCAAATATAAAGCACAAAATAATCTCAAAATCCATGACAACGCTCGAATTGTGAAACGTAAGGATATGAATAATGAAATAACACGGCAGAACTTGAACTTTAACCATTATTCAATATACATAGATATAAACCTTATAAACTCCTACTGACCTGAATATGTCATTCCATATAAAATCGTCAAAAAAATTTTCCTTGCTGCACAATTTTTTATTTTACTCAAACCATATAAGAATTTTCTTTAGGGCCCAAAGGAAGGAAATCCAAGGTTATTTAATGCGCCAGTCCTCGCTTACCCGAATTATAACGTCTAAAAAATGACATTTTTATGCTTCAATATTTTCAGCTGTTAAATTGTTGCTATTAAAGATATATCTATACATTCGAGTTGACATTTTAAAGCTGAAAGATGGTAGTTTTTGTGGCAAAAATTTTAATTCATACAATCAATATGCCTGAAAAATAAAACGTTGCTGAAAATATGTATATTTTATTAAATTTTCGCCATATTTAAACTGTTTCTAGTGTCTCGACTATCCAATATAAACAGCTAATACTTTTCAGAAATCAAGTGCACATATTCTAGAAGAAATAAAATCACACTACACCATCACAATTGACTCGTTCGGCCCAATCTGTATAAAAAAAAACACTGTGTTTGAAGTTTTAAAAAAAATCGCATTGTTTAGGCTATAAATATTAATATATTGGCTCCGAGATAAAAATATGAAACTTACCTGATATTTAGTCTTTACCTTGAAGTCAAAAATCTGCATTGTTTTATTTTTATCTTTTATGCATTCACAGGTAGCTTAAAAAAAGTAAAAACATAGTAATTTTTTTACTTTCTAGCTTAAATAATATTATTTATAATTGATTATTTTCATCTGAAAATCCTTGCAGAACTACATATTGCCTTTGCATTGTAATTGAATGTATTTTCCTTACTGCTTTTTGTTACGTTTTTGTGAATAATCAGAAATAAAATTAAGAACAAGAATAATTTTTAACTGGAAATTATATAATTTTTTCATGTAATTATGAGTATATATAACTATGAGCATTAAAATTATCTTAATAAGTAGATTATTGTCGAAAAAAATAACATTGAAAAGTATAAAGTTAAATATTATTTTATATTGGAAAACTTAGCTTTGCGTTGCACAACATTAAGAATTTCAGAATTCATAGAAGCTGAATATTTTTACCCTTTAATTGATAATGAGGGAAAATAAAAAACGATTATGCCTTCTCGTATTTTTATTGTTTTAATATTTACGACTATCCGATAAAAATGTTTCAGCAGTTTGAACATATAGAATCGATACAAAAAAAATTGTGTGCCAAGAACTTAATTAAAAATAAAATATTTGAATTAGATTCACACGATACGTAATAATAAAAACGTTGGTAATTACTTATTTTCTGAATGAATTCATTCTAATTAAAACCGTAATATGTATAAAATATATCTTTACATACATCCTCCGTATTTGTAAAGTAGTTTGTTTTGTTAATAGGTAAGTCGTCATAGATATTAGAATTAGATTTAACGATCTTCTAACGATGCCAAATTACAAGAACGTTCCTGTTCTAACGTTATTCAGAGATTAGACGTTATTCAGAGATTATCGATTAGACGTTTTCATACAGAATGGCTCAAATATAACACCCTCAAACGTAAACTAAAATGAAACTCGACCACTTGATTATGGATATAAATTATTAGAAAGTTTTAAAAGTCTTGAAATTTTACTCAAATAGAAATTAATATTGACTACGCCTATATTGAAATTAATGGGTTACATTAATAAAAGCACCTTTATATCCTGGCATTTGAAAATTTTAAAATGTTTTTGGAAAATTTCTACTGTTTAATTATACGCGTATTTTCATAATTAAACTCGATATCAATTTGTCATTTTAACTTTATTCCTTTCTTAGAAATTTAATTTAATATCCTTGTTATTTCAGAAGTATCTGATCCGATATGTAAGCATAGAGTACATATCTGTAACGCGACTCTGAGTTGTAAGAGTATTACAATAGAAATTGTCTAAAATACCAAGAGTATTCTGGAAAATATTTTTCTAAAAACATCCAGTAGAATTAAATTAGAAATTTGAATCTATGTGACTAAACTATCCATTTTACCATGAAATGTAGTTTGTTTCGTTTTTGCTTGAAAAGGAAAAACATTGTTCATGTTGATAATGAAAGCATAATTATAAATGAGGAAAATGAAGTTTTTACTTAAACTTTCTACCTTAACCAATATTATAGATGTCGCTTTGAATAAAACTGTTTCAAAAATCATACCGATTGACACAAATTCTAATAATCAGTATATCGTCACATGTACGAGTTTGAAGTATTTTAAACCAATCTGTACATAATTTATCTAAATGGCATAAATCCTAAAGATTATGTAAAATGTCACACAATTTACAAACAAATTATAAAATTTAAAACAATAATGCGTGATTATTTTCGATTGAAATAATATTGGAATGGAAAACATATCTTATAAAATGGAAAATACACGACAAATTTATATTTTTCGTCTCCAGAATGTCATAAAATTTTAAACTAATAACTCTTTTAGTAATCGATTTAAATATATTGACAACATTTTAATAAATGCTAAAAATAAATATTCAGAATTATATTTAGTTGGTGACGAGGTAACCTAAGGTTAGTTGATACAACATACACTTTCGAAATGAAACAATCTGTCTCGAGACTTCTTACACTATATATTGCAACTTCTTATTAAAATACTCTTATTTTTTTTGGAGGAATTATTTGCAATATAATGCTTATTCAGCCTCGTATCTAGAGGCTGGCAGAGAGGGGTCTCAACTGGGCGCACTGGCAGACCTCATAGGGTAAGGCCACATTAAGAAATTTTGCGTTTACCCAAAATTAAAACACGAGTTTATGCCAACTTGCACTTGATAATGATAGTTCCTAAAAGAATCTTTGATCAAAAGTATTTAACAGGTATCTGTAAAAATAAATACTTTTGCTTAATTATTCTTCTAGACGCTAATGCCATGAACTTATCCATCACATAATATTTGCAATGCCCTTAGCGTTGCGCGTGTTTGTGCCCTTAGCCCACACCGTATGCGCTATGCGATGGATTGAGCAAGCGGACGGGGATTCCCTTGTGATGCAACGATGCTACTTTTGTTAAAACTTAGAAGAGAAATATGAAAAAATTCGTCATCAGTGAAAAAATAGATAAAGTGTGACATTGCGATAAAGGTAAGTTAAGATTTAGTTAATATTTCATTTTACAACTGCGAAGTGAACATAAAACATTGTATTTCCAATCCAGTTAAACAAAAATTTACACGTTGCTTATATCTTATATTGTGGAGAAATTTATATTTTAAATTTGTTTACCTAGAATGCCACATTTGAATAAACTTCCGAATTTCGAATGATCAGAATCGCAAGGAAGGAAAACAGCAAATTTTAGACCATACAATAAGTAAATGGACAGTATTGAATTCATAATGGGAAAACGCTTGATATTAACACGACTTCTCCTGTAGAAGACCTTAATATCCAACTGGATAGACTCCAAAAAAACACAAGTAACATTCACGAAGAATCAGCTTCAGATACAAACAAAAATTATGATTTGCATTTATTAATTCATTATATTAAATTAGGTACTTTATTTGATATACAATCGACTTTCAATAGTTATGTGCTCGTTAGTTGCCGCTGTTTTGTTGCTCGAATTTTCTCTCACTGAGCATTTTTCTAAGAATTTGACAGATCATTTTCTCATTGTCATGCATTTATTCGCAGAATTTGTCCATTGTATCGTGCTCAAACGAAATCTCGACTTACAGTGGCGTCTCCACTTAGTTCCCCGTCTATTTTAAATGAATGAATTTGTAGGAATCGAAATTGAAATATTCTACTCGTTTTAGTTGCGCGCTCCTCAGAATTTTTTTATACAGCTCCGAACGAGTACGACTGACGATAGCCTACTGTAATATAATACTGCGTGGCGCGTTTATGGCGGCACAATTTTTTTCTTAGATGAAGGGCATCATTCTTATAAAGCAAACATTATTTATTCCGCGAATATGCATATATTATATTTTAGGATTTTTTAATTTTGTTTGAAAAACTTCTTAACTCTATAAAATTTATTATATGAAAACTATCGCGATGTATATTTGGTAAAGAAGAAGTATCTATTGACCTTATCCGAAACGTTTTGAATTGGTTGCACGATCTGTAATCGTGGGTAAACTAAGTACCAGCGTCGGTTTACTACCCTGTGGTCTTCGAAGCAGTGGGCGATGTTTTACTATCTACATAATATAAGTCTTAATATTCTTAAATGTTCGTAAACATACGGTATACAACACTAATAGTGTCCAACGATAAATCTGAAGCTATGAGATCACGCGCACTTAACTTCTCGAACACCGGACTCCACATAAGCGACAATGTAAATCCACCTTTACGGTTAAAATTATTTGGGTTCCTCTTAATTTAAAACACCTCGCACGCTGTTCTTGGATAATAATAATGCCCGCGCGTATCACCGTGTTGAATATATTTTCACTGAACTAATGTTTGCTTCAAAAGATTAACAATGATGTTTTTATCAAAAAAAATTGTTGAACCACTGCACTATAAATGGACCACTTGGTACATAATATTTTGTATCGTCGCATAAAATCGCATTCATAGTTTTATATTTGCTTTTTTTCAGGCGTTGTACCAATGATGGATACATTGGACTCCCGAAAATGCTGATTTAGATAAGTCAAAGTGCATAAATTATATTGATCCTCGGTCATGGTCCGAAATAGATGTAAAGGTTAGATTTTGTTTCAATGAACATGGACCAAAGCAAGGAAAAAGGTTCTATTTCTGGCGAAGGCAAAATTTTCCAGCTGACTGGTTTCAGCAGACTTTGTCAATTAATGAGAAAATAGAGAGGAACTAGCTCATTTATAGTGGAAATTCCAAATCTATTTTTGTTTTCCTTGTTTATTATTTGGCCCGAAAGAATCATTTTTTTCAAAATAATTAAATCCATGGATCGGTAAACACGAGAACTCTGCAGAACACCATACATGTTATGTAACATGGAAAGAAATGGTAATGCTACTGATAAAGGACCTTAGACGATGAATTGCAACGTGGAATAGCTGTATAAAAAGACAAGTGGAGGTATATTCTAAAGGATATAATGGACGTGGTACTGTTTTATGTCGAAAACAACCTGGCACTGAGCGGTGGAGTCGAAAAAATAGGGCAATATCTGGAATTTCTCTGAGTACTTTAAAATTCCTGACCAAACATAAGAAACGAAGTAATTTCTACACTTGGATCAGCAGTCAAAAATTAAATTATATCAAAAATCGGAAGAGTAAAATATCACAGTATCTCACTTCATTTTACTCCAGATAACATCCACCAAGAATAAATATAATAAATAATGCGCTATGTAAATACATATATTGGAAAGTGTTGAAGAAAGTTTTTAAATATCCACAGCTGATCCCCCATTAAAAAAGTTTAATGAGTTAAGCTTAGAGACTAACAGCTACAAACACCAAATAAAAGCATTATTGTTTCATTTAAAAAATGCAGATTACATTCCACTTCTTAATTGCTATGTAGAATATGACTTATTATGCCAGTATAGAGATTGCTGTTCTTAAATCCTAGCATTGGCACAACCTGTGACTTCTGCCAGCTTTAAAACATCTTTCAGCAAATTTCAATCAGTAAAGTATTATTTAAGATCGCAAATTGGTCAAGAACGCTTCAGTAATCTAGCTATACTATCGATTAAGTATCACATTGCAGGAAGTATTTATGTAGACCATGTGATTAACAAATTGGCTTTAAAACGGCCAGAAAAGTAAATTTTTAACATTTTCCCACATTTCAAGGATTTCAAATCTTATGAATCTTAAATTATACTTTATAGTTTATATTATTTCTCGTCCTACAAAATGAGTAAGAATTATAAGCTTTGGGTGTATTATATATTTATATAACTTGCTAGTAATGTAAAAACTTGTCATGTAGAAAGATTGAACTCGTACTAAACCAGCTTGACACCTAATATTTCTGTAACCTTTTATACTAGAAACCGAATTAAATCATTAAGGTTGCTTAATTAATTAATTCGGTTTCTTCGCTGATTTTTTCAATTACATAGAACTTTGGAAACTTTCATGAATGACGCCAATTCATAATTTATTAGAAGTAACCAATTACGAGTACGTCACGCTGCTGTCAGTTTTTATGATAAAATATCAAGATCAGCTTATAAACTATTGACATTGTTTTTGATTCGTTTTGTTATGTAGTTACTAATCTCATAAATTATTCGGTTACCATTTTAGATTATTTAGCATTTGTTTTTAGATTATTCATTTAGATCACCATTATTGATCACCAATCATTTTGGATCACCATTATCAAATGATAGCTTACTTATATACTTAAAATTTAAAACCTTACTTAAATTTTAAAACCTACAAGTTATTAAAGCTTTAAATAACATGGAAAGATGAAACACGCACACATAATATGCACATAAACACAAACATTCCAACAGAGCAAACTTGTTTATTCTAGCGTTGAGACAAGGCGCTTCGTACCTGAACCGCTCAAGCAGATATGGTCAGTCGATAAGACCTGTTATTAGTTTGAATAGTAAATATAAATCTACCAGAATTCGATGACTTGTGAATTCACATATGTTATAATGCTGAAGCTATGATCATTGTAAGCTATGACCATTGTACGTTAAATGACTGAGGAAACTGCGCACGAAGTAATTAGGAAATAAAGCATTAAAGTTGTATTAAAATAATTAAAAAACATAAAATAAAGCTTTATTCACTTAATTTATTATATTATACATAATATTTATCAATAATTTGATTACAAACGAAGAGGAAAATAAAATTGAAATTAATGTAAAGGAAAAATTAAAATGGTATATTTGAATGCTTTGTTATTAATATTAAGAACCATTTTTTGGAAGTTTTAAATAAACTGACAGTTCTATTATTCTTATCTTAATAAATTGATAGTTCTACATTCTGATTTTATTATTCTTAAAAAAATTACATTAAAGATTGAAAAAATTAATAAAAAAACACATTGAAATTGAGGAAAAAGCACTGATTTTTTAAAGTTCTAACAAACTTAATACCTGACTATTCAAAAAAACTCTTTCTTTCGGGGAAGCTTCCGTAGGCTGGTACGAAAGGGTCTGACTGTAATATGAGTGCAATTTTTCGAATATTGTCTCGTCTAAATGCCTTCAAATTGTTATTATTAGCTCAGTAACCTCTTCACATAATTCTCTAACAGATATTAATGCATGCTTTACAATTTTTGAGCTATGTATTAGTACTTTGTACCATGGATATCCTTTTTATCAAAAGTCGCGCGGTTTCCAAACTGATTTCACTATGTATGTATGTATACATATAAATATATATATATATATATATATATATATATATATATATATATATATATGTATATATATATATATATATATATACATATATATACACATATATACATACATATGCATAGATATTGTATCCCGAAGATAAAGCTTGCAAAATTGTAGAACAATGGTCAATTAAATCTCTGTTTGAGCCTATGATTTGGCTGAAGTATCTAAATTCGAAAAGAATTTTCACACAATATTTCCGTCGTTCGATATCCCGATGCTACTTCGTGGTTTATCTACAATTAACCCTAATCGAGACCTAAACTAATTTTGTCCTTATAATTATAATCAGGTATTATTTTGTTATCGCCGTCTGACCTAATCTACCACTTTCTAAAATATATTCTATAAGAAAGGTGAATAATACTCAAATAAACGAATCCATGAATGTACAAGTGACAAACCGTATACAAAATGGTTTTCGTCGCTTTGAATTCGGTGTATCACCTCTACATTCATGAATTCAGCACTTATCTATATCATTCATTTCTTTGGGTGTTGCTTCACAAATATAACGTGTAGCATATAATGTTTCACTTAACATACTACAAACTTTTCCATCAACCATAGTCAGTAGCAAAGAATACTGGATGTTTGAAAATGCATTCGTATAATAAGAATGTTGTCGGACACAAGGAAGCTATTTTTTCTTTAAAATAAGATTTCTCATTCTGGGATACAGTAGAACTTTCCTTCACAAATTGGAAACAAATAGGCCTGCAGTATCTCGTAGAAGAGGTACGGGGATTTTTCCACAAAATATTGGTTTCGCTATCTGAATTTGTTACTAAGTGCAAAGGAATGTAAAAAGTTACAAATAAACTACTATCATCATTTAAACTAGAATCCGCGAAAGACTGTTTATTAACGCTATGACCCGTACTACCGTTAAAACTCCATTTCCCAATTAAAGTTAAATTAGCTGGCTCTACTGGAATACTATTTAAAACAATTTTCTCTGGCTCTAAGATTCACGAAGTTATGTGATCTAACAAACTTTGTAACTCGATCTCGGCTTTTGATACCTATATATACTTTTGATACCTATGGTACTGACGGCCAAATTGCTAGGATAGCACTTTTTTTAGCTTTCAAAAAACTCTGATACGTTGATAAAACTCACTAGAAGTCCTAATATTAACAAAGTTCATTATTTAACAAATAATTATGTTTCGTAACCTTAGTCTCCATAAAAGTGATAAGACTTCATATGCACTAATATTTGTTGTTCCTAATTGTTGAGTAATGTAATAATTGAATCGTTAACCTGTGATAATTCCAGTGTTCGTCGCAATCGTTTGCTAAAATACCTAAAATATTTTTTACTAAGATAATTAAAATAAAATTAAACAAAAACATAGTATTCCTTCCTTCGGTCGACTGCTACCAGAGAAAAACTATTATTGACTGATTTATATTGAGTTAAATCACATTTTGATTTAGATTGCTCATCAGTTGTTGCTAATTCAATACTCTCAATAGTCAACATACTTTTTAAACATTTTTGGTTTATTACAATTCACAAGTTTATAGTATTTGACGATACTTGTACACAAATCAAGTACATGCTTATTTCAAGTAATTCAATGAAGTGTTCCTTTAATAGGTCAATTTTTTTTGAGGTATGGAATTTAGTAAAATGACATGCGAAAGAAAAATACGAATGTATTTTTTCTACATTATATTCTTTACATTATCAAAGTTTTCAAACAGCACTGATAAAATACATTCGTATTTTTCTTTAGCATGTCATTTTACTAAATTCCATGACTCAAAAAAATATGACCTATTAAAGGAGCACTTCATTGAATTACGTGAAATTAAAAACTTATACAATAACTATATATATATATATATATATATATATATATATATATATATATATATATATATATAATACTGCTACCAAAAAGGTATGCTACGAATTGACATAAAGGGCCATAGCACCCACAGGCTGTAATTGCTAAAAGTTGTGGAACCGAGAGAAATCAAAATTATGCATTTTTATCTCAAATTGTAATTAATCTTCGTAGCACTAAAATATTACAAATACTACAAAACTTATAAAATTTAAATACATTAAATGTTGCAATACATATCTTGATCTTGGATTTCCATGTCAGAAACATACAAATAAACGAACAAATATCGGAAAATGTTATTGCAAAGATGAGTCACTGTGCGGTAAAGGATTAAGGATGCCAGAAGGAATTCAGAGATCAAAATGCAACTGAGAAACAATTATTACCGGTGGTATTTATGTTTTCGGATAGTTTGCTTACCGTACTAGTTAGGGGTGAAGTTAGTTAGAAGTGAGAATTTAAGATACTGATTTTTCTATTTACAACCTATGAATCGAACCATCGTGTGGTGTGGAATTCTCTCTGTTTGGTTAATCTACGAAAAGTATTGAAAATTCCATACGAGACAGCAATAGAAGAAAATTTGTGGATAACTTGAAAAAATACTTGCACGTCCTTGGAATGAAAATCTATAATTTTGCACGCACTTTTGCTTAAATGGAGTGTAATTTACTATGTTGCTAACATAGAATTTAATTTCGTTGACCAAATCGCAATTATTTTATAAGTATATCTAATTACATGCCTAATTACTTTTGGGAAAATAACTTTTCTTTGGATTGAGTCTCACACCACCTTGTGTTATAGTGGTGTATTATTTGAGTAACGGCCACAATTTCTGAGCAAAAGGATGATGTCACGTTTTATAAATAACTTTTACATCCATACTCTATTATACTAATTTCTTTTTTATTTTTTTAACAACTGCGAAAGTAATCTTGGGCCACTTCGTATTACAAAAATAGCTAGAATTTTAAGAGTATTTGACAAATTTGGTAACATTTTTTTTGGATTTGTTTGTATAACAAATATCAACAATTTACATTATTAAAATTAGCGTCTTTAATTTGGAATTAAATACGTAGCGGTCTTAATCATTTGTTTAATATATATACAATTTATCATTCTCATCATCACTCTTAAAGATTTATTTACCACTAGCCGCGCTCCGCGATTTCCAGAATTAATCGACGAGATCGGTGATATATCGGTAGAACTACTCGAGATGTTCGATCAATAAAATGCCGGTTCTATTAACTGTGCGCAATTTAAGTAGCATACACCGACTTCTGTCACATTTTTTGTTACTACTCTGTCACTATGAATTTTAAGTAGTGATATGGTATGTAGCCGATAATATTCCTCATACTCTGAGAAATAGCATAACATAGAATTCTTAACATATAAAGAACATATGAGCTGTACCTAAAAATATTTTCTCTGCTTTACTAGAAAACAGTTTATTTCTTTGCATTGTAAAATTCCAGTTTGGGAATTTTTTTAATAACCAACACAGCATCAAAGTGAGAATAAATATTTTGCTGCAAGCTTTACCAGGAACGGATGACTGTACTCTATTTACTGCTCACCTACGAAATGGATATCCATTGTTTTTTTATGTTTTTTGTGTGAATCAAATATGAAGTGCAGTCCCAATGTTCTTCGAACTTTATCTGCTTGCGCCATGTATTTATTTCACCTATTATCAGTATTTACTTAATTTCAACTTTTACTATCAATATTTATTTTACCTTCCATCTCTTCAGAAAGAGCTACGAATTCTATGAGCTTATCTGCCATCATCCATTTGATCCAAACAAGGTGTGAACTTATATTTGTTTTGTAGCACTTTTCAGTATTTCTTTTAATGCCTTTGACTAAAATATACTGACAGACCTTTCCTCGTTAAGTCTTTAAAATGTTGCTTTTACCCTTATTATACGATTATATCACATACCTTAACTTACGTGTAAGATCTAATTAATTAGTCTTATCCGAGTACCGCTTTATTGTGATAACATATAGACTACTTTCAGGTACATATACAGACATCAAGTCTGGCTGAATAATTTTGCAGAATATTTAGTTTTATAGAAATGTCTAGAACACTTCTAGCATGGTTTTAAAGAGCGCCGCGTATGGTCTTTTTTCAGTTAGTTATTAACTTTTGGAAACTAAATGAGAAATAAAATACGGCGTTTTCACATAAAAACACATAGCTATCATATTTATAAATTCCATTCAAAGCGAAAAGCTGGCCCAACAACAGGCAATAGATCCACAGCGATGGATAAAAGTGTATGCTTTCCCATGATAGAGCCCAGCACGGGTTCTGAAGATTCTTAGAAGAAACATTGCATCTCTCCGATAATTCTCATCCAGAGCCACATCCTACATTAATTTTAAAAAACAAAAAAAATTGTGCATGGACTTATGTACGCGAGTTAAAATTTATACTACTTTGGCATAATACAGAAATAACTTTAATTAGCACGCAAATAATTAATAGAAATAAAATAATAAAAGGACTGGAGTGTGAATAAAAATACTGTTGGTAAAATTTAAATTTAATCAAATAATTAAATTTTAAAAATTAAATAATGCTTAATATCATTTTCTTCGTTATTTTTTTTAATTAATTAAATTAATTTTTATAAATTGAATGTTGATTTCAATTTAATTTAAACACGTGCATATAATGTATTGCTAAGTTTACTAAAACCATCTAAGTAAAGTTTAATTAATAATAAAAATAAATATGCTGAAAATGTATTGTAATTTTTAATTTTAAGTATTCAATAAATGATAATTTATAATGCAAATGAATACATACCGAAACTTAACCTCACTTAAAGAAATAAACTTACTATTTTGGAGATAGTATCAGTCACTACACATATGCATATATGTTTTGTGAGAAACTTCATCCTGCCGATTTTTGTTGCATCGTGCGCACGCATCGTGGACAACTTCATACTGTTGATTTTTGTTGTACCGTGCGCGCGCATCGTGACCAACTTCATCCTATCGATTTTTATTGCATCGTGCGTACAATTCATAACGCGCCTAAAGAAGGATAACTTCAAAAAATATTCCAAATTAAGTTCGCATTGTCTAGCAGAGCTACTCTCATGTTCTCGTACTGCGATAATAAATCAACTCCATGCTATGGGGGGAAAATTAATATTTTCTTTCTGGTCACTACATGAACTAAAACCTTTTCAACTGAATTCATATCGCACCAATGATTCACCAAAGTATCTAAAGGTAATGTCACAGTTACCAAAAAGTTCTTTCAATTGTGTGACGAGATATAACATTATTTAACGGGAACTCGTTCCAACTAATAGTACAATTACCACACACAGTTGTTGTAAACAATTGAGTTTCCACTAAAGTTTCAACAAATGAAAAAAATGTACTTATTACATAACGATGCTTGAACCCACATAGCAAAATAATGCGTAAAAAATACGTTTACTCGGCTGGAAGATACTTCTTTATCTGCCGTACTAACCAAACTTCTCGTTTTCTCACTATCGTCGTTTGCCTTGCCGTCTAATTATTCAGGCGATAAAAAAATTAAAGACGCAAAATATCAAAGTAGAACTTACCCAATTGTTCAGTTAAAAGCCCAAATAAATCTACAAAAGAAGACATTTTACCACAGTGGCAATATGTTATGGATAGCGTTAGTGCTTAACTGAAGGTTGGTTTTTATTTTTTGCCTTGCCGCTTAATTATTCACGCGATAAAAAAATTAAAGACGCAAACCATATCAAAGTAGAACTTACCCAATTGTTCAGTTAAAAGGCCAAATAAATCTACAAAAGAAGACATTTTACCACAGTGGCAATATGTTATGGATAGCGTTAGTGCTTAACTGAAGGTTGGTTTTTATTTTTTGCCTTGCCGTTTAATTATTCACGCGATAAAAAAATTAAAGACGCAAACCATATCAAAATAGAACTTACCCAATTGTTCAGTTAAGAGCTCAAATAATTCTACAAAAGAAGACATTTTATCACAGTGGCGATACGTTAAAGATAGCGTTAGAGCTTAACTGAAGGTTGGTTTTATTAGTTACATATAAAAAATAAAATAATTAGGTGACCTGAGATGCTGGGTTTATTAGGTGCTAACCTAATTTATACGATAATGACGCACTCCCACGCTCACGCGTTCATTTTTATGTACGAAATTTGGCCATACTAATGAAAGATAGTAGATTCCACAGTCGTATTAAATATTTTTCTTCTTTTTTTAGCATGTCTACCCACATAAAGTTTGTACGAAGGCCATATGTAATAATCTTATTAGGACTAATATTGAAATGCCTTATTTTTTCATGTTATTTTTTGTGACATTCTAATTTTGCAGAATTGTTTTATATGTGTGTGCATGGTAATATTACTTTTACTTTTGACTTACCAAAGCATACTGATTCGCAGTGTAAGTTGATTAAAATTTTGAAGTAAGAAATAAATAAATAAACCAGCTATTCCAGTGGATAAATATGACGGAACAAGCTTAGATATTAATTCCCTCTTCATGGCAGCAATATTAAATATATTACTGAACCCTTTTTAAACTAATGTAACAGGAAAACATAATTCTATAGGCTTCTTTATGAAATTATAAAATCAATTTTCTTCCTTTTTTATAAAAGTCAGGCAATATTTTTATGCTTAATAAAAGTGAAGTAGAAAAAAATACTTTCGATGCAATTATAAGACAAGAAATTAAAATCCGTTGTAAAAATTGGTGTTAACAAATTAAGGTTAAACAGCAACGTACGACTGTTTGAGATCTTTCAAAAGCGGACAAAATATTTTCTGAGAACAAATGTATAAAATTCGATTTTATTTTCAATAACACTTCAAACGAAGACAGTGAAATAGTTAGTTATAAAAAAACTTAAGGTCGATGCAATATTATGATACTAAATATTATATGTTCTAATCACATATAGATTGCCACGCTTAATTACTAAATATTCGTTTAAAAGAAAATTGGATATATTATCATAACTGAAAAGTATCATAACTGTAAACTTCAAGAAACTCACAAAATAAAAGTGGTAATTAACTTAAAATCCGAACAAGATATTTTTACCGGACGCAGTCCGTCATAATTTATCATCTATATACATAAATAAAATTGGCGTTGGACTTATGTGATTTTGAAATAAATGCCTAGGCTGACTGCATTCTTGACATAAACAACTTTTTCTGCATATTTATTTGTCCAATATGATCTCAGAAATGCTATGTAACAAAGAATGTATATATAGATATATATATATATATATATATATATATATACATATATATATATATATATATATATATATGTATATATATATATATATATATATGTATATATATATATATGTATATATGTATATATATATATATATATATATATATATATATATATATATATATATATATATATATATATATATATATATTTACATATATTGTTAATACATATGTTTCAGCGTCATATATATAGAAAATTCAACTGGACGCAATCCGCAGTTTGTTTTATCCTGATTTGCCAAAAGGTTTCACAAAAAAAAATTTTGAAAATCTCCGCCAGCGGGTGGCGGGCAACGCGCATATAAGCTGATACCGAACCGAACTGAAGCATTCGAAAAGCTATTATTAAACATATGAAAATTCATACAAATACAAAGCAATGTTTCAATAATTAAATCGTAATTGTGTCCAATGCATGTACGGCTGACTTTAGTTTAGACTTTTATTTATTTCAATACCTAGATTATTTCCGAGGCCACAGTTATGATAAATTATTGTCAAACTATTTTATAATATGTATAACTCCTTTGCGTACACACAAAGTTAAGGTTAAGGTTAAAGGACCCCCAAGGCAATCAATATAAAGCAAAATAGAGTTATAAATAAGTGTATAGTTTTGTGACCATAACTTTTGTTTTTTACCAAAACCTAGGAAAACATTTTGAAATTTAGATAATTTTTTATAGAATATCTGATCGCACGGTTAACTAAGGCTGACGTCATTCCAAATACAATATTTATGATTTTTATGACCACACTTTGTCATGGGAATCAAATGAAATGTCGTTACGAGCAGATCTCGTTAAACTAAATGACTTTAGTCTTAATTCAATATGACGGACGCCCCCAAATGGCAAGCTTTTATTATTTACTAGTTGTGCCCCACGGTTTCGCATGCGTAAAATTCGGAATGAGAAGTCGTTAGAATTTTTTGTTGTCTCTCAAGTCTGTTGAGTATAAAGTATTACCATAAATTTTATCAAAATAAGTCTAATAGATTTCGCAAACAAATAAATTAACGTACAGACAGGCAGACATCGATTTTAAAAATAGATTTTGTTGCTTCTATTACCATTCTTCGTACTAAATCGATCACTTTTTTTTTATTATTTCCCATGTACAGAATTCACTCCTTTACAATTTTGTTAAGACTATAGGTAACACGAACTATTACGGAAGTGATGAACGCGTAAAACTTTTTACAAAAGTGAATGTAGGAACTGGAAAAACATTTTTGTTTAATTTGTTAAAAAAATCAGATAGAGAGATATTATAGTAAACAGGCCGTGAATGTGTGTGTATTGACAGAAATGGTAGCTCGTTTGGTAGAAGGATCAACGTTGAATTCAACAGTCAAAGTTTCAGTAAGATAGAAAAAGAGGACAAATACCGATTCTTACTGGAAATAACTTGTACGTTATGCGGCAACTTTTGCGTCATTGAGTTCTTGTTTATTGACGAGATATTAATGGCGCCTACGAAATGCCATACATAGTTCATTCACACCTTAAACAGTTAAAAAGTAAGCAACAAACAAGTGCAAGGTCATAATTAAACTATCCTTGACATTTCGAGCCCGTGGGAAAACGAGGTTAAAAATATTTATTCAAGACACTTTCATTGATGCCACGGGAATATCAAATAAAAGAATAACATTATACCCACAGATGTCAACAAAAGAGAAGAGCTATCTAAGTAACTAGAGATATTCGAAAGTGTCAAGATCGTGCTATGGTCTAATACCGATGTATCAAAAGGTTTAGTGATTGGCGCTATTGGTTAATTTACCAAAATCGTTTAGCTTGGCTTTTGGTGAGCACAATTTACGATATCATCAGTAGGGATAGATTTTGGTGACGACAGAATTCATCATTAATCACATATATATACAGTTTCCGACTAAATACATTTACAACACGGCCGAACAAAGAATTTTTCCCACGGTGTTATGCTGGACATCCACTGTACATAAGATGCAGCACCTTCGTTCGATGGTTCATTTAAGACCTAAACTTTTCTCCAATGGACAAGTTTGTGTTACCTTAATCAAAGTAGAAGCTTTAGACAGCCTGCTCATTGAATAGCTAGATAGCTCAAACCCACAGGAAAAGGGCCTTAGAATAATGATGCGTTTTCAGAATTGCATAGATTAATTTATACTAACTAAATGGCACAAAATAAAATAATAACAATAAATCTTTTATTTAAGCTATGTGATATAAATGTATAAAATAAGTTAAGGTTCTTATTAAGATAATGCAATGACAAGTACTTATCTAACTGGACATACACATTGCACAGAAAATAAGAAGTATGTGTTTTCTGTACAATTCGCACAACATATTTTTGAAAACAAATAACTGAACGTGCTATACAGAGATAGTAAGTATGTTTAGTTTCATTAGCATCTACTAATGGGAAATATGTACGTAGGTAGATATGTCCTGCGAGGCTCCATAATGACTACGCTAACTAACACAGAGAATGAACAGTGCAACGACCTCCTGGCCACCCTGTCGTGAAAAAAATTTTTGGTGTCTTATTACTATTCCTTTCTAGATTATATATGAATTCAGAAAAATAAATAAAAAAAAGTTAAAGGAACATCTATTTGTAAACATTGAAAGTGTAATAAATCGCTGAAGAACTTCTAATTCATAAGATATAACATAAAACTATATATATTATTGATGGAAATAAAAACTCGTATCTAGAATATTGGTCATAAATTTGACTCCTCAATAATTTATTAGGAGCAACTATTTATCAGGCCTCTAGTTTATCGATAAGCCTCGCCTATTTTTTATACCTTCTCTTATAAATTAAACGATTTTTTTTGTTATATATCATTCACAAAAAGTTTCTCTTTGCTAAAACAAAATATTTTAATGTCTTCCTTCGTAGTAAGATTAAAGGTTGGATGATTTATAAGGTTGAATGAAGCATGAGACCCAAGCGGAGTCAAAAAAGTGTTAACTCTTAATTAAAATATTAACGTATTACGGTCTATAGTTCTTAGGGAAATTAGTAGTACAATTTGAGTCCTGCACGACACTGGTCATATATCAGTATATATAAAGCCTTCAAAAATGAAAAAAATACGTGTACGTAACACGTAAGAACTTCTGCCATTTTTAAAATAATTTGCAAAAAAATTAAAAATTGAAAAAGTAATTTTGAATGTTTTCAATGAAACATTAAGAGTGGTCAAATAAATTGTGCTGCGCGCATACCAATGTGGAAACAAACAATGAAGTTTTTATTAGTTTATTTTTTATTTCTATTAAGAGTAGGTGATATGGATAAATAGTTTATGGGATATGGGATAACTATTTTTACACTCTTAGTATCTGGAATCGGCTTTCAAAAGGGCTCCATAGCCATAAATGTTGGAGAAAAAGAGGATCAAACGCGGTATGGAATTAAAAATGATCCAATATTAAATGTGCGCAAAATTGAAAGACTTACTGGTGTACCATATTATGTTGCTCATCACGAACTACGCAGAGAAGACACGTATCCGTATTGTGTCCAATGTAAAGGCGCTGTTATTGTCGAAAGGTTTCGCAAATACAATTCAACTTGGAAAGATATTTAGGAGAAATATGAAAGACCCTTTTACAACATAATTTGGAGTGATGAACCGAAATTTATGCGTTTCAAAATATTTAACTTTCATAATATACATTATTCTTGCATTATAAACCCTGAATGTAGACGTGAATCCAGTTTCCAATATTTTTCTCAGTGAATTTGTGGAGTTATGTTTGGAATAGGTAATTTATTGATCAATCGAGCTGACCTTAAATTTAAATGGAAACAGAAATTAGAAGAAAACGTCCCTTTAGATGCCCGCCAGGAAATATGGTACCAGGAAGATGGCACATTATGTCACTACACGTTTCTCCACATCGATGAATTTATCGCAGTAATATGACTGTTGCCAGCGCGCTCCCTAGATTCAAACACGGTCTTTTTTTATTCCAGGTTATCTTAAAGATATAGTCCACTCCGAGTATTTCATTACCGAACGTTGCTCATGAATGAAAATCCAAACTACAATCGAGTTTATCAGACAAAATTAGCCATCTTTTATTCGATTGCAGCGTAATTTTCTGAGACGGCGTAGATCGTTACAGAGACGTCATAAAATGGAAAAAAGAACCATAATTGCTTTTTTTTCAAATTGTTTGATGATTTAGTCATATATCAATTTTAATATTTTTTCGTTTCATATGTTCTTTTTTTAATATATTCCCGTTTATATACTATTTACCGTAGTAGATTTCTAGTCTTAGGAAGGTAAACGCAATTTTTAAGAATTACATATTTTAAAGAATGACATAGTATAAAGGAATACTCTAATTTATAACCATGCTAAAAAACAATATTTTTCCCAAATTTCGTATCTATCCGTTGCATAACCTTGATCCAGGATCGATTAACGTGCGTCTAGATGTGAAAAATCTAGAATAAATAACTTCTAAACTGTGTAAGTGTATATAACTAGGTTTTGTTTTAGATTCATTGCTTAGGAGACCCTCTCTCCCTGACTTTCGGTTCGACTACTAAGGCAGTGAGACCTATAATCTTAGTTTAAGATTATGCAAATCGGAATAGAATATATAACATACATTCAATTTTATCGTTATAACAGCTTCTGCATTTGATACATATAGCTTGTGGCAAATAAATCTCTGAACATAAGCATGTATCCATGTGCCGCATCAACCAACTATACAGGCTGTTGTATATAACAGCCTGTGGATTATTTTATCCAACTTCCGTATAAACGAATTGGGAATAATTAAGTAAAGCAGTTTATACCTGAATAAAATACATAATCATATTTAATATTCCATTACTATTGTCTTTATATATTATGTTTATCTCCATTTGGTTTACACCACTTTTATTCTCGCTAACTCTTTTTTTATTGACAAATATATGTACTATATTTTTTACTATAATATTACAAAAAACCACAATTTAAACCAATGTTCTATTCATAGGATAAAACATCACTAAACTCGGTCTAGAATATACTACCATTACGCCTATGTTGTCGCCTTCTCTTCCTATCTTGTCAATATGTATTTAAGTATATTTAAACCAAACCTTATTTAAGTTATTAAAATAAGCTATTATTCAAATAACAGGATTTTTTTCTGAGTAATTCTGACAAATAATAACCGCGTTAAAAACTGCATCTTTTCTGCCATTCGTAAGCCACTTGAAAATTTGTCCAACTGTAAAGATACAGCACTGCGCGAGCTACTTCAACGTGATACAAAAACCGTTGTCAAATTGAGCGGCTTATGGCATCATGCAAACAAATGTTTAGTGGCCTACGCGCTACATGACAGCCGCGTCGGCGAGCTTATCGATATTGATGTTCTCGGTAAGAGGGACGCCCCCACGTCGATTTGAAGGATCGTATATTTTGTGAGTGAAATTCAATTCGGGAGATTTTTTATGAATATTAAGAATTCATTACACTTGACGCTTAAAATTTAGGAATTTCATATTTTATATTCAAGTACATCGTTAATCAATTCGCTAGTGAAAAGCAGATTAGCAGTCATCTGAAAAATGTACTAAGGGTTACAGCCAAATAACTAAAGGTGTCCAAAAAAATCCTTGGGTATTGTTACGTGAAAAATAGAATTCGACATTTTAAGTGGAAAACACTAATACTTCTTTAGTCAAAATTATCCTTCGTGGAAGTATATTGCAGTTGCGTACAAATATTTGTGTAATGCAGAAACGTAATGGACCCTCAAAAAAATCAATTTAACTAAGATACGATTCTTAGTTACAAATTACCAAACTTTTCATAAATACAACATTACAAAACTTATATACACTTTCATTTTTACACAAAACGTTAATTAATAAAAGAAAAAAATAATTTACCATTAAACCGTCTTAATTAACAACAAGAATCCATAAATATAAAAAAAACTTTCTGACGATTCTACCAATTCATGTTTCTTTAATTTAAAGAGTTTTAATATTAACCGATAGATTTAATTTAAAGAGTTTTATTATTAACCGACAGAATATATAAAAATTGTTACTAAAATCAAAATGTACAGATTTAAATAGTGTTCTATTTACATAACAGTAATAAAACAAAGAACGGAACGGATATATTCGACCACTATAATTAGAAACGCATGTCCTACAGATCGACGTGCAACCGTCCGGAAAATTAAACAGAAAATATTTTTATTTATTATAAAACGGCATTCGCTCTTAAAATATAATTTAATTGTTAGGTTAACAGTTAAAATACTTTTTCAACTATTGCTTGCATGTTATAGAAACTTTTTGAATATCTCCGGTAAAGGATATAAAGAGCGCGGCGTTCGATGTTATACTCAATTAGCAACTGAGTTTCAATAAGCAAAGAAGAAACAAACTATGGATGCATGATGAAAATAACGTAAAGATATCTTTCTACTTGAATTACATTTCGGGCAAAAGGCTGGCGAAGCAATACGTAACTATATATATCGTTGAGAGAAAGTGTACCCTGTTATTACCCACACAGCTAATCATTGGGTTTCCAAAATTCAAATAAGATAATTCTAAACTCTACACTAACCCCTATCCAGGACAACTTCCAATATTAATTTTTTTTTTAAATTAAAAAGCCTTAACGAAGACATCTCTGATTAAGCTTACATTATCATGCCTTTATACTGCAACAGAAATATTAAGATCAACAAAATTTCGGTGGTTATTGCACATACGAAACGATCAATTTTATTATCCTAGGCCTAATAGTTTTAGAGATACGAGTTTTTAATTTTTTTTCATTTTTGTTACTGCGCATGAAAAAACAAATTATTAGGTTTTATTACTATGTCCGTTTTTTATTGTCTTTTAAAGATTAAAAGAACATTCGTCTGTCTAATTAAAACGTTCTTCATTCGTTATTATTGGCAACATAAAAATTAAACGCTGAAACATGTGCATTTTTTTAATTAGAAAACATGAAAAGTGGTTTTTGAACAATGCTAGTGTAAAAAAATGTGTCACAATCTTGTAGAACTTTATTTGAACATTTACAATTCAGATAGATTCCAAAAGGTAACATTGTTACAATTAATTCTGTAAACATTCGAAGAATACCTGCTTTATTGAAATAACTCCACATTCGCAGAAATGCTTACGATCAAAGCGACCGCTTATCAGAATTGTTTCGCTATCACTTTCCCACTCGTGTGATCTTTTTATTGTTCTCGGCCATCAAGTGACCCCCCTCAACAACTTCGCTTCTTTGGTGACTTGCTTATCGCTCGAAGCTAACAATGTGTTTTTGCTGTTTTTTTTCTCTACCACTTGTATTTATTTGTGACCTACGCTTGAATTGGACCTTGTTTGTGCTTGTGATTTCGATATTGTTTGACCGACTGCATTGCAAAATGCCTCAGACCTACACTGCTCGTGAATATGCACAAATGTATTTCATCCTGTAAAAATACATCTGTGTATGTATATATAGTTATATATATATATATATATATATATATATATATATACAAAACGAAAATAAATTTTATTTGGTTTAATGAATCATTGTAATTTAATAGAAAGATTTACGATTCCCTTTAATATTCTCAATTTAAGGACATTACAGAAAATATTTGGTATTAAATAATTTTATATATATATATATATATATATATATATATATATATATATATATATATATATATATATATATATATATTCATAATATTTTTCTAAAGACAAATTAAATTATGGAAGATTTTTCATATAATGAAAGAAAAAATATATTTCGTTAAGACTTATATTTCGTTCCTTGCACTGATTTGAATTAACAAAAGTAAAATAATTAAGCGAAATTATTCTAAACATTACATTATTGAGGTATTGAACGAAATATTTTAAAGAACGCTTCTTGGGAAAACGATGAACATTCAAGTGTTTAGCGTAGGTTTTTTATAAAAAAAAAACAATTTATTTTGTGCCAAATTCAAAAACTATGCGTCGAAAATTTTGTCATCAGTGATCAAAATGCAATGTTTTGATAATACGATATTGAAATAAATTCATTTTAAGTTTAAAAAGAAGTTTACATATTGGATACGCGTTTCACTTGTAATACAAGGACAATGACCACACGCAACGACTTATTTACGTTATAGTATCCAGAACACTTTAAAACCAGTTGGTCATATAAAAATTGGTCACTTTCGCTTAGTTAAGTTTAGTTTCGAACGTGTTTACAGGTATATGAACGCATAGAGCCCACCCATATTCATACTAAATTCACTGAATATTCATGCGAAATTCACTGAATGCCACCAGATTGTTAGATGTAAATTTAAGTTCAATGAATTTTATAATTAGTAGGGTTGACTACTAGTAGTCGATTTTTAACAAAATGCACGTTAATGGCTATCACTTTCAGATGGATTTCTTCAATGCTTGCTTTTACTTTCATTGTCCAAACTGTAATTAAACGAAAATAAAACCATATTTAAAATAAAAATCGCATTAATTACGCTTATACACATGTAAATATTTAATTGTATTTAATATTTTTATTGAACTAAATTTTAATATTAATTTTGACCATGTTAATACATTCTCTAGTACGTCATTCATAAGCGTACAAATATTGCGAAATATTCAAAAACATTTAGAATCATCGCGACACTTTTCAGGTAACCGTCAGGTGTATTTCTAGTAAGGGTGTTTTTTTCAAATTTTATATTTATCAATTTTTGAAATGAGAAGTAATATTGTTTTTTTTAACATTTTCTGCAATGTTTCCAGACCCATATTATATAAACTTCTAAAAAAATTATATTGATGATCTTAAAATCTTGCTCTTTGAAATGATTTCAGAGAAACACACGTGGAGTACATAGACGGACGTACACATGAGTTATCTTTCAAAGGTTTCGTTTTTTTCTTTTTAGAAATTGAACTCTAAAAAACAATACAAAAAAGTTAATTACCCATAAAATATGTCTTGGGTCTAATTTTTATGCCAATTAATTGCAGCGGCCAATTTTAGAGTAGATGATGCTTTGCATAATTATATGCATACATATATGTAATATAGTAAAAACCGCTCATAATATAATAGTCACAATGAGTTAAAAGCGCAGGTACTATTAAATTCGCGCGAATAAAGAATTGGTACTTATTTTAACAGCTCCAGTATAATTTCGCTATTCATACGAAATACATTCGTATAATTTCGCTATTCATACGAAAACAGAGCAAAGAAACAAGCAAACGGAAAGTATTCGATGGTGAAGTCTACGAAAAGAACATTTGGAAATTATTATTAAATCCATAGAATTGTATAATAGATTTTTTTCAAAACAATGAGAAAAAAACTCTAATTACGATTATCCAGGTTTCATATTTATTTTGATGGGATTATTATTTAGATATTTATTCATTCTCTATAAAATTATTTCCTTTTACTTATTCATTCTCTATAATATAAATCAAATATTAATCGATAAAGTCAGCCGATTAATTATAATTGATGAATAAAAATATATATAGATGACATTATTCCATTTGAATTTATTGTACACAACGGTGGAATACACAGAAAACTACTCCCATTTTATTAAAAATAGGGATTAAATAAAAAAAAGTTATGAAAAAATTTTAAAAATAATAAAAAATAAGTGAGTTTTGAGCTTTTAAATTTAACGAGAGCATTAAAGTGGGAAATAGTGGGTATTTCTCCCTCATGTCATTTCTCTAGTATATATATATATATATATATATATATATATATATATATATAAATGTATATATATATATATATATATATATATATATATATATATATATATATATTAAACGCAATATAAATGTTGAACATACACAAAAACACAGGAGTCTGACTGAAAATGGGTGAAGTAATATCAGGATAGAAAATCAAATTAGTATCGCTGTTACACTAACTTATTCACTACTACTTTCATGACATCCATGTTATACTAACACGTAAATCGCTGCTACACTAATTCATTCACTACTACTTTCATGACATCCGTGTTATACTAACACGTAAATCGCTGTTACACTAACTCATTCACTACTACTCTCAAGACATCCGTGTTATACTAACACGTAAATAGCTGTTACACTAACTCATTCACTACTACTCTCAAGACATCCGTGTTATACTAATACGTAAATCGCTGTTACACTAACTCATTCACTAATACTCTCATGAGATCTGCGCTCTCCATCTCAGTAGTCTGTACAGATTTTACTAGACTCAAACACATGAACTATTAGCCGCCATGAGCAATGACACTATATTATTATATAGGCACGTTATCATTGCTCTAAAAACAGGAAAATCTATTTAAATTTACTTAGCCTTCATCATTATAAATTGTAACTCATAGTACGTGGTTATCCGTTGTCACCGTCTTATTTTTCAAAAAATGCATCAAAATGCCTTCGTGCTTTATCGCAAATTGTTTATTTACACTAAAATAGTAGTCTGTCTATAAGTAGATATCAATATTTAAATGAATTTCGTTTTGATTTCTTTCAAATTACCTTGAAGGTGAGAATGAAATAACAATGTTTGTCACACTTTCACTATGTGAAAAATGTGGCACGTATTGTTGGCAAATGTGACAGGTCAAAGAAAAATCCATCATTTTAGGATGATTCCGCCATTATCCATATGGAATAGACTAATCCAATTGAGCTTACCGATTTTCTATCCTATTCACACTTATATTGTACTCGCTCGTCTGTTAATTGTAACTATATCTTTTTTAAGACTGATTTTTGACTTAAGATCTCTATATATAATTCAATATTAATGTGTATGTGGCACATTTCATAGTATTTGCAGTAGCTCTAGCATAGTAGTAGCTGGAACCAAACAAATTAGCGAGTTTATATTAATTTTTTTTCTTTTAAATATTTTTACATATATAACAACTTCATTTCTGCGTACGTCAAAAAAAACATGCGTACGTCAAATTTCAAAAATTCATGCGTACGTCAAAAAAAACGTAAATTTATAAGATCATTCACGTATCCGTCTGTATTTTGACACAGATGGGCACGCGAATGTTCATATAAGTTTTCCGTTTTTATTTAAAAGAGTGCAGAAACTTGAACTTTAGCGCAGTGATGAAGCATATTAACCCACATCATTTCGATAATTAAAACTCAAAAATATTTGCATCAAAATTTTAGAGGAGACAAATGAAATACAGTGTAAACTCTCTGTAATGTTCTCTCTTTATAATGGAAAACTCTCTATAACGTAAACACTGCTTGATCTTGGTTAGTTTACGTTCAAACCCATACGCTGATTCACCTTTGTAAGTAACCTGCCAGTATACGAGAAGACATTGTTTTGGCGGCAAAAGTAATTTATTGTTTATTAACGCTAAGTACATATTTATTACCAATAGGTTCATATAGACTCCAAAATTATCTTTACGAATGCCGACAATTCTAAGGATGTATAGACACAGTTTTATTGCTCTTATTGTGTACAGTTATTATTGCTGTTTTCGTTAGGCACCCGTGTTTATTGAGTACAGTTAACCCTTAACCTATTACCGTTTTCGTATAAAATAAATAAAATCTAATTAATCGTAAGGTAGATTTTAAAGAGCCAACATGTTTTTGAAGATGAATAGTTTGTGTATAGATCAAAAAATGGCTTTAATACACGCAACAGTGCAAGGAGATAAAAAAGTGATGTTGGGATACGTTTTGGACTTGAGAGCTGCAGGAGAAGATACTAAAGGTTGAAATGGAAAGAAATTCCTGTAAGAAGTCGAAGCTTAAATTTAGATAATTGGATCGAATATAATGTATTTTATTTACACAGTCCATAAAGCGAAAACTCTGTAAAGAAAGAAATACTCGGTCCCTTGAGTTTCGTTATAAAGAGTTTGCACTATCATATTTTTTTTTTAAATTTCATAATCAAGTTTTAAACAAAAGAGAAAGTTATAGATAATAAATTAAAACTATTTCTTTTCAGATTCATATATAATATATATCTAAAAATGTTATCGTAAGAAAGTGAAAAAAAGTGTACACATATTCTTCTCTTCTCCCTACTTACGTATTTCTGAAAATAACTAAATCAAAATGAAAAACAGCCTTATTAGAAGGTCATCGGAAAACTATGGCAGTGTTTCTAAATTTCATAGTTTTTGAGAAATTTATAATATATTTATGCCTGTGAAAGATATGTTAAGCAATATATTTACAAAGTTAAAAATAACGTTAGTATTTATAAATAGTTTAGTTTATAAAGGCTCCCGATATGCTCTCGATCCGGTAAAATATATTTACATGAGAAACAATGAGCGTATTCAACTATCGCTATCGCTCAGGTGTCGATCACATCTCAAAAAATATTTTGTCGGCCAAGATTGGACTTGCGACTCTTGATTCTATTTTGGTAAGTATAATTTCGAATGTAACGGAATTTATTCTATAGTACTGTACAAATGTTTCTTCGTCGTTTATCGAATGACGATACAGCGTATAATATTCACCCTCAATTTTTCGCATTTGCAAATATAAATACACCCACATTGTTCTTTTTTTCGTTTTTGGAGTTTTGCATAATCTACGTCGTAAAGAGTAGCTATTAAAGTTAATTGTTCTGTGGAAAAATTGAACGACATTTCACATCGACTAAATATAAAAAACTAGGGTGCGATCGAAACCTGAAGAGTAAATTGGATATGAAGATATTATATCGAACTGATGGCGGACCCATAGTTGTGACTCGAGCCTAAATGTTTATATATGTCCAAACGCGACGAAACTTTGCAATAAGCTATACCGTGTTACAATAACAATACTTATGAGGTAATAAAATAAATTGTGCGATATTAATATAAACATAATATTTCGGCTTACACCAATTTTTAAAGCTAGGTTGAAGCGAATGTTTCAGATGTCCACCCAGTAAACGGACGCCCAGTAATAAATTGCCAGTAAGTGGACGCGTTTCCTAACTTTATTACCACCCACTGCTCTCGAATAATAATAGTCTATGTTTCATTTACCATTATTTTGCCGTACATTTTTTGAACCTAAGTTTAATTTTTTTTTCAAATGCAATTAGTATATTATATGACTCTTACACCTCTCATTCCCTTCTAAAATGCAGACAGCTTTAAGCCATGTGGGCTGCAACTATATTGAGACTATTAAATAGGGATCAATCTATATATAAATGTTATTAACTCATACAAAAACGTAATAAATTAACGAAAAAAAATTAATTAATTACTAGGCTTACGCAATAGAAATTTTTCTTTTACCAAACAAAACATTTTTTATTTCAATTTTTAATATATAATTACGACCAAAACTAGAAAAACGAAATGATATTTAACAAAGAAATTCTTAGAACGACAAAAACAAAAAGATATTATTCCGCTATTTGATAAAGTTTAAGATGAAAACTTAACGTTTATTTTAATTACCCAACATTCAATTAAAGGTCCCTTTGAAATTTCCTTTGTGACTGGACAATAATGGGCGTGATACAGGACACAAAGGCGAACCTTTTTTAAATGTTTTACGTTAAACTTCTTTCTTAGCGGTGCTACGTTTAAGAACAATGAAACTGGAAACTCGATTTTTATCAATGGTTAGTTAAAAGCAACTGAATAGGAAGTTGCTTCAAATATTATGAATACAAAAAAGTTGCGACTTGTCGATAAATTAAATCGGGTACAGTTTTTTATTATTAATATTTATATAACACTCTAAAATGCTATCAAAATTAAATTGACGTGGACAGAAAGTTCAGCGAAAAAGACAAAAAAAAGAAATATTTAACGTAACTGTAATAAATAATAATTACGTAAATATACAAACGTAATTAAACATGAAACTTTTAGGATTTCATTTAATTGGGTTACGTATTAGTGAAAATAAAATGAAAAGCTATTTCTAAATATAATTTGATAAAATTAACATAATCAATTCATGCACGTGTAGGCGATAAATAAAAGAAATATGCTTTCTGCTATAATAGTAACCAGAAATAAAAATGAGGATTTCCATAAAAAAATATTACCTACAAGATGGTTGATCAATTTACACAATAAACGCACCTCCGGCCATGTTAGAACATAGACATGTGGATATATTAAGATACCTTATGAGGATAAAAACAGCCAAGTGGGGATTGAACTCGCGTACCGATGGTTCCATACCATTCGTAAATATTGGAGTGGCGACTAATAATTTCACCTCAGCTCACCAGTGTAAGCTAACATATTTCCATTTCTTCCCAAAAGCATGAAGTTTTTTTCTCTATTACAGAATAGAAGTACGAGATTAGCTAATCTGGGATCGGATTAATTTCGCGTAATAATTTCGCGAGAATAAATTTTTATTTTTTCTAAGTTTAATAAGAGATCACCCTAGTTGTGGATTATCGGAGAAAACGAAATTTCCTTTCTCGTTGTTAATGCTCGTCTGTGGCATAGAAGAGTACACGTTGGGCAAACATTGCGTGTTACTTCGCTCGCTTTGCGCTTTAAACAGAATTCATGAAATAAATTATTGTTGTGAAATTTCCATTTTCATTTGTTCGCTACTCGCCGAACTTCAGTTGATAACTGAAAAATAAATCGAACACCTCGCTCGTTATATACCCTGTCGGAGATGTTCTTGAAGATTCTATAATATGCCAGAAATCAGTTAAAAGTAGTGGCGGGTTTATTAGTTGCCAACCTAATATTTATTCAAGCTTATTTTGAGATTCATCAACGATGACTGAATCTGACTGGTAATTGTTTATGGTGACTCAATTTCTCAAAATCTTGGTAAAGTTTTTTTTTTTAATTTAAGTTAGGTCTATGATTTGCCTGTAATATGTACATGATTAAACATTTAAGTAAATAATATAAATTCGTTTGGTACTCCAACTCCAGAAGCAAGGAAGGAAACATCTTTTGCACATATTTTTATTAATATACAAAAAAGTATGGTCGGTAAAAACAGTTTGATAAAAATATTTTTAAAATATGCTAAGGGTGGTCTTCTGTACGCAACTCACTAAACGCAGGGAAAATATTCAATTTCCTAACTTAAACCCAAGTTTCTGAAGAGAAAAAGATATTTTTAAAATTTCGTTACCCCGACTAGATGTGAACAATATTATGTATATTATATATGTATATACTATGCTAATTTTAAAGTCAATCGTATGTACGTTGTTTGAGAATAATATCCACAATACTGATGGACGAACGGACGGACAGCGAAGTCTCACTATAATTTTACTATTTTGGTACGGATACCAAAAAAGAAATCAAATGTAAGTTGTCCTGTATATACCCATGTAGATATATGGGTGTACTTTCAGACATATTGATTTTAGGACAATTACGCAAGAGCATTCTGGAAGGATCAACAAGGAAAGATTACGTTCTTCAAGGATAATAAAAGAGATCCTTAATGCAGTACACAGTCTAGATGGAATTTCAAATTGTTATTTTAATTTTAGCTTGTTAAGTATATATACATATATTTTTTTTAAATTTACACTGGTTTGACATCGTAGGATGATGTTCATAGGTAAAACATCCAGCGATCTTTGCCAAACTTTCCAAAAACTTCCAAATACTACACACACACACACACATATATATATATATATATATATATATATATATATATATATAACATTGCCAGAGATTTTACCAACGTATATACAAATAAAGGCAAAGTGGTTTTGGACCGAGAATCATGCTACGATGTCAAACCTATCCCGGTTGACTTAAAAAAATTGAGCTTCAGCTTCACTACTTTTTTCAAAAATTAATCTTACAATTTCATATTTTCAAGACAAACATTTTTTTATTTTTTTGTAAGGATGATTTCTATCTCAAATTCATTACTGCACTGTTCCAATTGTACTAATTGTAGTTTACTTCATATGCACTTATTAATCGAATATATGGCGTTTAGTATCAAAATTTAAAAAAAAAACGAAACACCCTACCAAATCGTCTACGTCATTCATCTATCCTTTTTTTCTACAGAAATTATTCGAATTGGAAATTGCAAACTTGACATGGCCCATTCACACACGTAAAATAAGCTAGATTCCTTATTTAGGCAGACAGTTTTAGGAGGTGACAAAAAAACTTTTTTAGGCATCATCGTATTTAATAACAAACCCTTATGAAGGTATAAATTTGAAAGTGAATGGTTTATTTTTAAACTGTATTAAATATTTTTTTCTCCTACCGCTACCTTCCCTTTTGATATGGAACTTAATGGCCACCTATGCTTTTGTGAAGTATTGAGCATAGAAATCCAAAAAATAAAGATTTCGTAAACGATGCATCGAAGATTTGTCAGCATCGAAGATTTTACGAAAGAATTTTTAGTGTAAAAATGTTTAATGAATAACATTATTTTGCTGTATACAATTATCGTCTGAAATAAATTAAAAGTTATGTATTTCTAAGGCAGCTTTATTTTATTTTCAAGGGCGACCTTGGAAAGGTTAAGAAATAATTTGTTTTGTATGTAAACAATAACGTCTAGAAGCATGGCCGCAAACATATTAATAACCGCAATAATAATACCGTTTTACTAAATTGTTATATACTCACTCATTTACTAGTTTTTAATCTTACATTAAAGTTCGTAAAATAAATCAATCTTACATTAAAGCTGGTAAATTTAGTCATCGCGACTTTTCTAGCTTATTACGGAATCCGATTAAGTAATTAAGGAGTACGTATATACACGATTAGTTTACTTAAACTAACATTTGATTGTCGCACACGCGTTCGTATATATACAAGAACATGCAAATGCACACTTATAAGCAAGAGCGTATATACTCCCACGCGCTCACTAACAAGCACGTGCACGCGAATAAACATAGCAGTTGCGCACAAGCGCAAGTATGCACGCACACACATAATCAAATAAATAAAAAGTAATAAAGTACTTGACCTCAAAATTTAAGTAAACCCTGCTTAATCCTACTTTTCTGTGTTTTCAGAAAAATTACAGATTAATAATCGTTATATGGGTCATCAGATGATTCTTGTATCAATTTTCTTCTTCGTTGGAATCGCAATATATATATATATATATATATATATATATATATATATATATATATATATATATATATATATATATATATCCAAAATAAAAATCTCTGCTTTATACATTTCAAAAATCGCTACCATAAGTTGCAAATTAGTTAAATCAAATGAGAAATGCGAAAATAAAACAAAAAATTTGAAAATCCGAAAATAATTAGAAATTTTGAACTTTATAAATCCATATATTTTACGCAGTACAGGAACATACGTTAAATAACAAACTTTTCAAATTATTTCGTGTGCTGATTCCAGCGACTGTAGCATGTCGATGCCGAAGTTTGTACATAAAGGAGTTAACAATTTTGAACACAAGACGCCTATATTCAAAATTATTATCAAATATTCTGGAACAAATATTAGTAGATGTGATAATTAAATCAATGTGAGAGTAATTTGTCAGCTCATCGATCCCATGTATCTACAAGCATATTATTATTCCGCCACAGTGCTCGGTGTCGTGCGGTCGGGGCGTGCAGACGCGTAGCGTGCGATGTATGCGCGCGGACACTTGTGAACCGTCCGCCCGCCCGCCCACTATGCGAGCTTGCTTCGGCGGTGTCGAGTGCGTAACTCAACGCAAAGCACATCAGGTGAGTTACCACCAATCATAATACGGTAAGTTGAAACGCATCTTTAAGGACATAACACTCATGTGAAGAAATAATGCCTTTCAAGTAAGTCACCCGTAAACTTAAAATTTATTGGTAGGTATTCCATATATTTCCCGTTTCATTAATTGGAAATGGGGTAGGAAGATACATGCGTGCCATTTTACTGGATGCGTACTCCTGCTGACACCCGAACGTCAGCCCTTGATAATTCGTGTCGCTTTACGGAGTGAGTAATTTAAGGAATCTTTTACTTGGAAAGTTCATTTCGAATGTAATTTAGTTGTTGATGGATTTATATTCACAATAGCGTAAGGGATAGGACAGGTTCAGTTTCATAATTTTAGGGAAAATAAAATAAAAAGGTGTATCTCAGTAAAGTCTCTCACCGTAATTTAAGTTATATCTTAAGTTGTCTTTACCCATTTTAGTGATGCGTACCTGAATTAAAAAAATTAGACACTTATAGAGTCATCCTGTCTGTCACAAATACTTTTATCGGATACCACTTGAAACAAAAAGTTGAAATTATTCGTATATCGTTGCAGAAAGCAGTAACTCACTTAAAGACTGTAAGTATAAAAAAGTCGAATTTCCATTTGCAGGACAATTTTCCGTAGTAAGGAAGGAAGTTAAAAAAAACAACGTAATTTTCAAAGTGAAATGAAAGTTTATTAATTACGGATTCAATAATGTATCACATGTTTTTTTTTCATAGTGTTTTCTAATGGCGTTACTGAAAACCACTCTCTCTCTCTCCCTCTCTTCACGACATCAGTTGAAAACTGAGTGCATTCATATAATTTTTGACTGGACAAAATGACAAAACAGAGGGCTTGAAAAACTTATTGAAATATTTATGAAAAAGTACGACAGAAAAGCAAGTTAATAACATATTAAACATCAACTTGATATTTGAAAGAGTATATCCCTATAAGTAAGGCAAACAATTTATACAAACATTTATTTTTTTCGTTTTTGAATCCTTTTTATTAAATAATAAGCTTGAAAGTGATTATGGTTAAAATCATAATTAACCTCGAAGAGGAATTTATCAAATAAATATATTTTTTTTAATTTTTTCATAAATCATCATGAAATAAATGTAAATTTAAGCAATTTTCGGTATTGTCAAAGACAAATCCTTCCAATCCACCTCAACGAAATGAAAGTAACGCGATCTTTACGAAAATTTCGGGTAACTAAAAGTAAATAGTTAAAAGGTAATGAAACCTTTCAATTGTTGTGTAAATGGAGTTGATTTCCCTCGCGAAGAAACCAGGGTCATCATCGGTGCACATCGCCCAATAACTCCATGTCTAGTATTCTTTAAATTATATTATATACGCTACTAATTCTATTGACAAGTCCTAAGACGACAAAACGAAAACCTTTTATACATTCTCCTATGTGACGAGTCAGGTGTCATACTGCAGTACTTCATAGTGGGTGTCAACACCTTACCATTATATATGAGACTGGACCACACCACATATCTCATTCACTGCAAAAACAGAACTAAAAAACACTCAGCTTTCCTTAAAGGTTGTTGATATTTTTATAATTCAATTTTATAAAATTTCCACGCTACGACTTTTGACTAAGTCTAGGCCTTTGATTGCGCTGAAATTTGGATCTACAACTAGTTGGATTAATTAAATTGTTCGCCGTTGTACACAACTTCAAATTACTTTCCCCGCCCGCCCACTTCGAAATTAATTACTCAAATGAATATACAATCTAGCTGTATTTTTAGCTAATTACTCAGTATTCGATTTGGAAATAAAATACATATATGTATTATAATAGCCACCCTGTTTTTGCCAATACCACCTATTGCTGGTATTTTTTAGAATATATATTGGGCATAAATGTTTTGTTGTTTTGAGTCGGACGCAGATGTTTAACTGCGGACGCAGATGTTTAATTATAAAAAATACTATTACCATAACTTATTAATTGAAGACAAGGTTACGATATTTTGTTCTACTCAAAGACCTTATTTCAACTAGGGCAGACCTACCGATATTAGATCGCTGCTAGCAACCATATCTCTGGTTGTGACATCGCTGCCGATTGTATTATGAGTAAAAACGTGATACAGCTTTTATACCTAGAAAATTGCATTTTCTAACTATGACTTTAATTGTCTTCCTTGCATTTTCAGTTTATTTAATGTCAAAGCAATAAATTTGTTTACTAATGTAAGGTACATTACGTAAATTTAAAAACTGAATAAAACTTACATTCTTATAATTTTCAAAATGACAAAAATACAGACCTAACATTACGAAGACCTGAAGAATTCAATGAAACGCTAATAAACGTAAGTACTACAGAAAAACGAATTAATACTAAGCAAGAGTCAAACGTATTAAAAATTAAGTCGATTTAAAATCGAATTAATCGAATACGTATTCTTCCTCTGTTTGTTTAATAATTTGCAATACAAATAAAATCGACCGCTCGAATTTTCCGGCGCGCGTTAAAGAAGTGCCCTAACAAATAATAAAAATAAAATAAAATAAATTTGTCCGCTTAAAAAGAGCAAATGAAAATTCTCCGCTTCCGATTTGCGAGCTTCCCCGCCCCGAGATATGAAAAAAATAGACAAAATGAACGCTAATCTTGGATTTATTTTGCCTTGTTAAGCTAAATTGAACGGAAGATGGCAGTGAAGGGCGCTGTATTAAGTTTTATCAGTAAGTTTGTCGCGAAACGACGCTCGGGGGCTTTGTGCCATAATTGAGTTTATCTGTAGACTGCGATTTTGGTTTTAGTATGATTTCGGCGGCTTTAATTAATTGATATTGACAGCTTATGTTGCGCTGCTATTTAATTAAGATTTTATCGAGATTATTCCTTTTCGTGGGGTTCGTTTTTATCTTTTGCAAACATCACAAGTCGGAATGTTCATTGTTCACGATTTCGCAGTGGCATTACGCGCGGTATTTTAATTTGATATATTAATTTCGAACAGACGAATCGAGGAAAACAAAGTTACATATTTCGTTGGCGGTACTTAAATTCATTCACCGTGGATCCGTTCATGAACGTAATATTTGATTATGAATGCCGTTACATAATATAAATTATAAGCTAAAATAAAGTTGCTATGGAATATATACAAATGCATTCAGTATTTGGCTCGATACTGAACATTTTATTAAATTAATCATTCATGGTGGATGAGAATTTCTTATCAATGATATAAATTGATTTCGCTACTTACACAAATTCGAAATTAAAACACTTTCGATAACAACATAACACGACGTTTTAGGGAAAAGTGGTGTTATGCTATTAACTATTATTTTGGTATGTTATGATATTTGTTTTCATGTTTATCGGTTTAGCTCTAGTACCTACCAGCATCTGCCCAAGTTTTGGTTAAAGAAGAACATTCATTTACCAATATCTTCCCAAGTTTCAGTTAAAGGCGAGCAGTCATTTACAAGTTTATTGACATAAACTTTTATTTTAACTATAATTAATATAATTTATTAGGTTCTATTGTGATATATTTTTTTCAGAAATGGGTATCTGTAGGGGAAAATATCACAATAGTCCCTAAAAAGTGTCAATGAGAATGTTACGTAAAAACCATTCGAAACGCTCGACAATAATTTTCTATACTGTGGTAATTTTCTTTCAATACTGTGATAATTTTAAGCCCCCAAGAAATAGAACCCTAAATCAATCGCTGAAGCTTTAATCAAATTATGTGACTCTTTGAATATATATATCCAAATTTATATTAGCTAGAACTAGTAAATATATATAATAGACACAACAATTTTATATCTTCCTACTCAATACAAGACATCTCGTTATATGTACATGAAATTCTCTGAAATAGTCATTTTGGAATCCCAGAATTCATTCTCTAACAAAATTCATAAAGGTTTATCACTATACGTAACCCACACATGACATAATGAATGATGTAACATTGTTTTCGTGACAAAGATGCGAAAGAATTTATTCACCTTACTTCCAGTCACAAACACTGAATTAGTATCCAATGATTACATTTGTTAGAAACAGTATAATTATTTAAAATGTATTTACACAATAAAGTTAGTTTGATTTGCGATAATGTCAACTGTAAATACAAAATGAAATTTTTAATTTATATTTCATGGCTTTCATGGTGTTTCTGTAGAAAATTGGTACCCTAAGGTACCAATTTTAATACCTGTAGTATTTTTTCACTAACATTATACAAACATTACGAATATTAAACAATGGAAAATATGTCTGTGCATTCAAAATTATGTCTTATTTTTTGCCCGCTTTTTTTAGTCTTCGTTTTCCCTCACTTTTTCTATTTTATTTGTATTATACTTTCTGCATTAAAATCTTCTAAAATTTGTTCTTTCTACTACTCTGTATATAGCTTTGATTATAATCTAATAAATATTACAAAGAGATATTGCGGGTCTGTCTTTTGTTTTTTTTTTATAAGACAGATATAATTTCGAAAACTTAACGACTAATTCCAGAAATTCTTTCACTGTTACAAAGTTGCATTGTTCCAACTGGACATAGTGCTTTATTCTCAAAAGTTTATCACTCCATAAGACAGAAAAAGTACAACTCAAACCGGTAATAAGTGACCAAATTGACTGCTTTTTTGAGTGGCGTTAGATAAACCGCTACAGATATAAGAAAATAATATGACGAAATCAATAACAAGTTTGAGAGACTGTTTATCTTATATGACAAGTCCGTAATATTTGAATTTATGATTAAAAAATATAATAAAGTTAATTTAAAATTTTACGGCACTGTTTCATTATTTTTAAATTGGCTTTTATTCAAATAAACAAAATGCAGAGAATCAGTTTTTTTATGTACATAAATAATTTTGTTAACTGCATATCATTTGAATAATTCGTTCAAAAGGTATAGCAGTGTTTTTAAATATGCAAAAATAAATTACAGCGAGGCCAGCGAAGCGGTGGCGTGGGCAGCAGGTGCGGAAAAGCGGGACGTTGGGGTGAAGTAGGGATGGCATAACTATCAAATACTATGTCATACAAATTCTGCGCGAATAAAGTTATGAGGGGTTGTCGGTATAAGATAAATCCCATCGATCCTCATCGATCGAATTAGAACTGACAAGTTTGTCATTTATTATTAACTCTCACAAATTTTATATTTATTCAGGTACGCTAATGTACACAAATGATACTTATGGCGGGCTTATTGCTATGAGAGTAATCTCTTACAGCTAACTAAATTATCAGTACACTCCCGCTGAAGAGAAGCCAGGAATCGAACCCGGGTCCCGTGGTGCGCCGTACCGTCAAAGGCTGTATACCTTGTTATCAAACCAACACGTCACATCGACGATATTAATGAATCTTTTATGCGAGTAAATCTAGATTTACCAAACCAAGCATGCAAACTTTTTATAGGTAATATGGTATTAGTATTGCACGCCATAAACAAATTATCAGTATATATACTAAGAAACCATTGAATTTTTTGTCAAATCTCCTAAACTTAGTTTTTGGAGCACTGTTGCCTTTTTTCATCTATCACAGATTTTATTTTGGATTCCTTAATAAATTTCTGATGAAACACGGCGTAGATTTATGGAAGCGGTGATAGTTTACAAGGGAGGATGATGGAATATAGCATATTAATGATTCATAAGTTTCCCGTCTTTTACATTTAATAGCACAACAAATTTCACTCTACATACGGCAAATTTGGAGTTCAGTCTTTTCAGACAATTGGAAATCATTTTAGACAGATAAAATTGCATCCGGATGGTGAGCCATGATCACTTACAATACAACAAATGTTACGTAAAATAATTTACATGGGCCAGCTGATAATTGACTTGCCCAAAAAAAGTATAATTTCTTTTTTTCATCATCTTGAACAAAAATAGGGACTTGAATTAGGGCAGAAAAATACATGATGACAAATTATTCTTGTAAAATCGATCAAAGAAAACTTTAAAATCAATGTTCCGCCAAAATACATCTACTCACTAATTTATACTATGACAAAACAAGATTTTTGTTTTAGTTTTCATCCTCAATAGCATTCCGAGTTGTATAAATATTTATAGTCGTAACGGTACTGATGTTGATATTATTACTCAAGTTCAAATAATTCAGATTTTCTCCTAGACGTTATGTTAGTTTTTATGTTTATTTTGTTGCCACCAACTTGATTTTAAAAACATTATCCGATTCAAAGTTAACTCAAAATGAGTGAAGTGACGATTTATATCATTTTTGTCCATATTTTATATAGATAAAATTATTTTTTGAACAATTTATGTAGGTTATCACACATTGTATAGTTTGTTAAGTACGGAGTGTACTTTCATATCTTTGATTTCACAATATCTTTGAGTTTAAATGTTGTATGAAATTTACAAAGTAGAGTTGTCGAAAATTAATATAGTGGTGATTTATTTCGAGACGGAAAAACACAGCTTTTCCGTGTCGAAATAAAATAAATTTTGAAATTCAAATTTGACAAAATTTCAAATTCGTCAAATTGGAAATCGGCACACTAAAGTTAGCGGAAAACCAACACAGTGACAATTTGTTATAAGAAAAATTTCGGTACCTTGAGTCTGAAAAACATTATGAAATTTAGATTCAATACTCTACTGCAATGAATTTCAGAACCCTCAGTAATGCACATTGATTAAGAGTGCCGACCGTAATTGTTGCCCGGTGGTGAATTCCAAAATATACTTATTCCTTACATAATATAAAAATATTGGATATATTAAAATACGCTGGAAAAGTTCTATAAAAGCGTTATATATTAGACTACGAATATATTATTTTTATTCTAACAATTTTTCACTTTATTATTATATATATTATTTTTTATTTATGTTATTAATATCCTAGATAAAATTTAGACTTGACCGTTAAGCTCTCATTCTGCACAATGCAGTATTACCAAATTGCAAATATTATTTAAAATGCAGCATATTTATTATAAACGAGAATATAAATAGAAACCGCGTTGTCATTTGACATAGATCTATTTGAAATTATACATTAAAATATAGACATTTCGCATGGTAAGTAACATAAGAGTTTATCACAAAATTTAAATAAACTGAAGAAAAATATCAGTGCAATGCATAGTATTTTTGTATTCATTATTTTTGTTACCTTATGGACTTTGAGAACTACGTAATATTCAAAATAACATGTCTTTAACACTTTTCTTGACAATGTCAACAATATTTCAAGAAGACCTATGTTTTTATGTACTTTTGATTTATCATAAATAAACTTCATTTGCAATGTATAATTTCGTACAAATACAATTTTAATTATTAATTTCATTTCATTTCATTTTAAAATTACAATACGTTTCATTCAAACAATTTTTGACACAGCCAACATCACTTTGAAAATTTATTTATAAAAACGGCGACAGAACGAACCGAACACAGTAGGCAATACAGTAATATAATTTTGTTTTATTTTATTGGCTGGCTTATTAAGCATTTGCTGTCAGGATCATAAAATATATCATGACGTTACCACCTCGGGCCACCGAAAATAAACTTGAGTAACTCATATAAAATTTAAGTACAAAATTTGAATTATTGCATGTTTTTTCTGTACGAACGCGCAAAATTCATTCAAGTTTTGTACGAAAAAAAAATTATTTATGTCTTGTTTGAAAAAGTCAACAAAAACCAAAATTTTAAAGTTAAAAACAAAAACGGAGGCGGCGAATTATAAACATGCCCAACCGACCGTCCAAGCAGGCAAGCCGAAATACGTTCATAGGCACGCCAAGTAACACGCACGCATGTTTTAATTTAAATTTTTTGCTTTATTGGTACATTGGGATCGATTCTTATCAAAATTCCGACTCTAGGCGACTACAATACTGTCCGAGTATAATAATTGCACAATGGTCCAGGCAACCTCTAAAGGAGATAATGTTATTTATAGATTATGTAAGAAACAAATTAATGGAAAATTAAAAAAAAAATAATACCTTTAAGGACAATAAACTACTTTTCTCTTAACTTTAAAATTGTTAATGAATGCAATAATACAATACTTTACCATTTTTGTTAAGTATTTCTGAGTGAATACAATAATACAATACTTTACCATTTTTGTTAAGTATTTCTGAGTGAATACAATAATACGTAAAAAAATGTTAAAAAAAATATACTGCGTAAAAAAAGTATAACATAAAGTAAATTTGGAACATTTTACTTAATTTTCATGTGAGAGCCTCAGCTTCAAAAGTAATTAATGTAAACTTGTTTCTGGTAAAGTTTTATTATTTGTATTAAAAAAAATTATTTTTTTTTTGTATATTTGTTGTGTCTTTAATATAACGCAAGTTTACTGCAGTAAAAGTAATATCTTATCTAAGGAATATAAGTAATCGGTCTCGAATTGACCTGCAAATATACTAATTGACGACAGATTACTTGTGAAAATAAATATATGCAAAAATATAACCCAAATCTTACGTAAACAGGATAAAGAAGAAAATGATAAAATTAGAACGAAACAGAACGTGAACGAAGAAATGTTAACGCAAGGGAAGTTTGGAGCAAAGAGCTTTTCCAGACGACTTTTGAACCCGAACTTTGGTTTCTCAGCCCGACAAGTGCGTCGAACCAAAGTCGGTACATTTCTAATGCTAGTTTCGAGTAAATTTTGTAACTTATTGGCATAAATATACAAGGAAAATGTTATTGTTAATAAATACCAGTCAGGTGTGTGTGGAAACACGCACAATTTTGATGCCATAGTTGCCTATGTTTTCTGAAATTATTAATGCAAGTTAACCGACATAATTTCATTGGAAATTCAATCAAATACTAGTACCTACAATTTTCACATTTTTCACACCGATGCACGATTGAAAAATTGAAGAACACAGGACATATTTATTTTATGCCACTTTAAAGTTTAATACGGTACTTACAAATGAAAAATGTTAAATGGAATATTAAGTTTATTTTAAAATAAAAATAATTCGTGCATTTTTTATTGTATCAAAAGGTGTATTAAATCTTTTTTTCAATTGAAATCTCCATATGAAGGATACATTAGTAAAACTTCTACACATAGGACAAAAACTTTACAAACTGCGAGGCCCTGGCAGACAAACGAACGAGGGGACATTAAAAAATTATAAACATTCCTTGTTTACTACAAAATCTTGAAAAGTCGAACGAAGTTCAGGAAAAGAGGCCTGCGTTTGGTTTCTGGAAATTATCCGAATGAAAACACACGTAGATAAATTGATGAATGTAGTACTGAGGTATAAAGCAATAAGTTTTAAAAAATGTAATAGTAACACATCCGTAGAACTGCCTCCATTCACCGAAAGCAAACCTTGTAATCGAGTGATGGTAGCGCGAATATGTATATAGTTTTTAAATTTGTATGGCAAGTTTCTAAGAACAAGTGATGATCATCATTCACTTTTTTTTTGTATCTCATTCCGTTTATATTGCAAAGTTCATTCGTTACATGGTACCGCACACTGGGCGTCACCGTCAAAGCAACACGACGCGACGCGGCGAACTCGTTATTGGAATTTAATATTCAACGATACGAATTTACTTCACAGAAAAAATTATCGATTATACTAGTAATTCGTAATAGTGTATAATTTCACGGAGTTTCTCTTTATAATAACGAAACGTTTAAAAGTGATTCTGGTTGGAAAAATATTTAAAATATTTTTGTTGGAAAATAAATTATTACTCTGCAATAAAGGCTCAGATCAAAAAATTACAAGATATTTTCTATATTTTTGAGAGAAACTCGAAAAATCATGCTATATCAATTAACTAACAGCTTGTACATATATATAGTTAAAGTGGTGAAAAATATTGTTTATATTGAATTGATAAATTCATTTCCACAGGTCGAAACCGACAACATGATGGTAGCGGACTTGGTCCTTTTATCTCAGCCGGTAGTGCAAGCATATTCTCAACGCGGACCACGAGCTGAAAAACTCATAGCTGAACAAGTTGTACCATCAGAAGCTACGTGCGTTTGTCTCACTTACTTATTTAACATATAAATAACGTTACTTATCACAAAGTGATTATTGCACCATATAATAAAACTATTATTGCGAGCACGGCTAAATACTACTTTAATCTGATCTTCTAATACTTCAATGGAATAATATTCAAACCCACTCTAGATGTAAAATAACGTTACTTATCGCAAAGCGATTATTACACGCATAGAATAAAAATATTATTGCGAGCACAGTTAAAGTCTACTTTAATCTGATCTTCTAATACTACAATGGATTGAAATTCAAACCCACTCTAGATGTAAAATAACGTTACTTTCACAAAGTGATTATTGCACGCGTAGAATGAAACTATCATTGCGAGCACAGCTAAAGTCAACTTTAATCTGATCTTCCAATGGAATGCGAATAGTAAAATTCTGTTGAAATAGAAACTTGATGTGGTGGACAATACAGGTTCATCAAAGACAACGACTGGAGTCCGTGCAGCGTGACTTGCGGCGAGGGCCATCGGCGTCGCGAGGTGCACTGTAAAATCTTTCTCGAGTTTAGCCGCACTATCGCTCGACTTCCCGATAACAAGTGCGCCGGACCGAAGCCTGCGGAGGAGATCGAACGCTGTATCATGGAGCCGTGTTCCATGGCCTACGGTTCCTCATACAGCGACACTTTCTTACCGAATCCAGCCTTCGCCAGTGATACTTATAGGTGAGTTCATTGTGTAACTATTTTTGTAAGTGTATTGGTATGTGACACGCACTCAATGCAAAAGTCTAATTTTAATCCGAAACACTATTCACATACTGATCTAAATCTATTTTGACTGTATAAGCAAAACACTAATATAAATTAAAATAGACAATATAAAGTAAAACCAAGTGAAACTATCATGAAAATAGCATTTTTGCTGAAAGTTCCCTCTTAAATCTAAGTTTAAAATATATTCGGTCTTTAATCAACAAAACGACGAGCTGTCTTTTTTGGACTAACTGATTCAAACTGTTAATGCCAGTTATAAAATAGCAGTGATTCACCAATAACTGGCAAGGAAAAACTTCACTTTTCACTGTTCAAAATTAGGTTTAATTTTTTTATTAACGTAATTCGAAAGCATAACGACTTCTTGAGTCTAGAAATTTATCACTTTTTTTCGTTATGCTAAGACAAAAATGTCCGTAGTCAATCAGATCCTCAATTCGAATTTTATGCCTTTGAAAATTCACATACGCACTTACATACATACACAAATCTGAGCTTATCCTTTAAAAGCACTTTTCTCTTTTTTATATGCTAACCCAATAAGGAGGCACAAATTTGAATTGAATTATTCAACAAAATAATGAAAATCGATAAACAATTTATTATAAAATGTAAAAATATCCATAATCAACAATTTATTTAAAAACTGTTTTTGACGTTGATTGTTATTAATATGCTGTCAAAAATTGAAATGTTTAACAACTCATACAAAATAGCGGCTGCCGCATTATACATAGTGTCCAGTGGCAGATTTCAATGTTTGAAAAATTGTAAAAAAAAACTACACCTCTAATACAAAGTAGGTTTATTTTAACTTTATAACAACAAATGCGGATTTCATTTTTTAAAAAACCACGTTTTCCAAATGGCGGCCATCGAGTCTGACACACTCTTCGAGTCTAGCACGCATGTTTTCAAAAACGTGTTTGCAGATCGTCTGGGGTATCCTACTGACTTCGGCTCGAATATTTTCTTTAAATTGTGTCACAGTGCTCGGATTTGTTTTGTAAACAACGGATTTTAAATATCCCCATAAGAAAAAGTCACATGGGCCTAAATCGGGTGACCTAGGTGGCCACGGTACGGTACCGTTTCGGGATATGTTTTTTTCTGGAAATAACTGCCGCACTGCATTCATGGACACATTATCAGTGTGAGCTGTGGCCACGTCCTGCTGGAACCATGTGTTTTGGTTAAAGGATGGACTATTCTGTAGGTCTACTCTGAAAAAGTAATTTAAAATCTGGGCATATCTCTCCGAATTCACAGTTACAGTTTGGCCACGTTGATTTTCAAAGAAATAAGGCCCTGTGATTGCAGATGCAGACATGGCACACCAAACTGTTACTTTAGGATTATGTAAAGGCTCTTGATGCATTTGTCTTGGGTTGTGGATATCCCAGTAACGAAAATTCTGCTTATTCACATATCCTCCAATGTGAAAGTGAGCTTCGTCACTAAAGGATGTGTTGCCCATTCGGGTAGCAGTACGAAATCTCATCAACATCACCTCCGCGTAAGTTTTTCGTAACTCAAAGTCAGAATCGTGTAAATCTGGATCAATTTTAATTTTATGTGGATGGAACTTGAGCTTTTTTCGCATTATTACCTGGAAAGTTGATTTCGGAATTCCCAATATCGATGAACGTGTACTCAGTGATAAACGGGGTTTTCAACGACAGAAAACATAACACACTCGACATTTTCATCCGTGGCTACCAATGGTGTAGGTCCTGGCCTGGGCCTATTTAATGTTGATCCTGTATCTCTGAACCTTGCTACCCATGACTGAATGAGGTTGATCGATGGTCCATCACGCAATTGACGAATACTGTAACGATTATTAAATCGACGGCGTGCTACAGACAGCGAAAATCCACTCAATGTACGCCTCGACGGCAAAAGCGCGGTGCTCTCCACTCCACTGTTCCATGGCTACTAAAACATCCGCACAGCTTGCGCTTCGAACGACGCCCCCCCGCGCCCCTCTTATGTGTTGCGTTCAGAAACTATGTTTTTTCAAACTTTGAAATCTGCCACTGGACACCCTGTTTATCTCCGTAATTAATTTACGATTAACGCATATATTTACCACGTAACAATCTTTGAAAATAAAAACATATTACACTGTTATATTGAACAAAATAATTTGTTAACGAATAATACAAAGCAAAAATAAAATGATATAATGATATTATATAAATTATTTTTATTACATAATTGAAAAATTAATTAGGAACACTATTTTCTTCAACACCTTCATCTACTTCATCTATAAACATCGTTGACGACGCATCCAAGCAACTTAATCCTTTGCATTGTAAACACGCTGCAGAGCATTTCATTTACATATGTATTAATTTACCTCGTTTTCTTTGTCTCTAACGTTCTACTGCCAACACAAAATAGTGGAAGGATTTTCTAGTGGTAATTACTAAAACAAAACTTACGTGATTAAAAAAAAGAAATGTATCTTGATATTAGGATTGCCAACCGTTCTTTAAACCATTCTGTTATTTTAGACAAGTGTACTTTATACTATATGAGCACAATAAAGTTCACTAGAAAACTTGGTTTGCATGCGTTAATTTAACTCTCTTTCAGCCGTTATGCTAAGTTGGTGGTGATTTTTAGAGAAACAATGACTAAGCACACAAAACACAACCACAAATTTAATCAAAAACGTTTGTATTCATTCCACCTTGATGAATAATAAAAAATTTTAAGCTTTCATTTGATTTTTAAAAAACGGATGCTTACACTATCGAAGCGATCTTTCCGAGAAACTCGTGATATTCGTTCAGTTGGCATGTTTCAAGTTTAAATATCAATCTTCAATACAGTTATAATAATTTGTTTTTATTTAAATCACTAACTTTATTAAGGCGTATTTAAAAAATTGGAACTCACCTTTTTTACAATAATTAAAAACTTACAAACCAAATTCAACTTCTGTTTATACATTTTAATCATTGTTCAAAGTGAAATCCATTATATTACACCACTCAAATTTGCACGTTTTTTCCTAATAATTGTAGTTTCACAGCCGTATTTCGCCACAAAATTTAAAATGCGTACCTTTACTTGTAATTATTGCAGTCGGACATACATTTTTGCGTGCTGGACAGGCACAGTAAACAAATATTCTCTAAGCGCCTGGCGCTAGCTGAATTAAATTTTTACTTCACTGCGTTTTACCTATGCAGGTGAGGGGACAAGGTAAGGGAATGATTTTCGTCTATCACTGGTGCCCAGTTAATTTAAAATAGGGGTAAAAGCATAAATTCTTTTATTTTCTAATGGAATGTTTGCTAAAATTAAAAAAAAATTTATTTGATTTAGTTGCCGATTCTTAATCACTCCTTAAAATCTGGTCACTGAACAAAATGTAGCCTTGTATATATTTCTATATATATATATATATATATATATATATATATATATGTATATATATACATATATATATATATATATATATATATATATATATATATATATATGTATATATATACATATATATATATATATATATATATATATATATACAAGATTCTTGTGCTAGATTTACTCATAAGCATTTTTGGAGGCGACTTAAACGAAAAGATGAAATACGAAGTGAAAAAAACAAGCTCATTCATAGTGTCAATTAAAACACCTCCCCGGTTATATCTTTAACAATAATTTTCTTCCCGCCTGTTTGTCCTTCCCCTCTCTCTGCACGCATACTCGACCAACTTGCAACTAGTGCATCATCGCCTGCAATTGCGACTACTAAAATATTGATCAAAATATCCTTCAAAAATAAATATATGTCAGGGACAAGCTTTTAGAGCGGTTTGAATCAGTCGGGGCCAGAATGTTTTTTCTCAATAAAACTATAAATTTAAAAAAATAAAAGTAGAAATGAAAATGTAAAGATAATAAAGCAAATTTTAAAAAATATGGAAAAGCCAAAAAGTATATAAAATAAATCCATTAACCCATTTCCGTTATCCACGTAAACAAAGTCGCGGGCAATAGCTAGTATATAATATGTTTCTCATTACGAAAATTACAACAGTAAAGAAAGATACATTTTTGCATAAGAAATCAGGAGTCATGCAAAGAATATATTTAAAAACGGAAAGAAAAAAATGTTAACTACTTTATAAGCGCACAAATATTAAAACAGATAATGAAATGAAACGATAAATTAGAAAAATATCCAAAAATATGTAGAAATTTTATAAAAGCTGTGAGAAGTAATAATCAGTTTCGCCACTTAATTATAGAATGGGAAACCCAATATCAAAAAGTAAAGAAAATAGAACCAAGTTCTATTTTGTATACTTGTTGTTTTTCAACAATTAAACGAGTCTTTTAATAAAAACAAAACAACACAAAAACATTCGTAAAATGATATGAATAAATAAAGCTTTCAAGCGAAAAGTGAAAAAGTTCACAGTATTAAATTACAGTCCGCGATATGACCTCATTCATAAGGTACTTATGTAACCAGTGTCGGCCGCTTTTGTGGACACATTTGTGCCCTTAAGATAATTAGGATTTCGTACATCAAAAAAGCTCTTTTAAGATCACTCGCGTGTCTGTCTGTTTATCGGAACTCTTTAACATGATATGGTGACAAAGCGTACTAACCGGAATATAATTCACTGTAACATATATCATTTGAAAAAATGATTTACTAATATAAAGATTCCAAAAGGTATAAGGATGTATTGTTAGATTTACTGGTAATAATGATTTATTAATAGTTTCATATCTAAAAATATTACTAAAAATGTCCACAAGAACATATTATTTTCCTCTTACCGTGGCTCAAACTGCAAAAGTTTAAAACGTGAAAAAACCATGTCAGTAGAATTGTACCTAAAGTGTACCGAAAAGCTATAGCTATGTCTTAAATTTAATAGTTTTTTAAAAAACTCACATTATATATACGCCTGTGAAAGATGTACAGGGCAGTACGTTAATAAAAATAATATTAATATTTGTAATTAGTTTGATAAAAATAGTAAGTTCCCTTAAATTATTATATAGGCCTACGTGCTTGCCTTAGTCGAAGTTCAACTCTAATGTCGTTCAATAAACAATGCTGTATATAATATTATTACATAAACAAAATGCGATGCCAGGATTTACACAAAACTTTTTAAAACACAATTATGTCTGCCGTAATAAATAAAATGTCGGGTGGAAATCGAACCGGAAATACGACAGACACTAAATTAAAATAATTTTAACATATGTATCTATCAATTTTTTTAGATATCCTTAATGTCACTTCTAGTGTCTTCTAAATATAATGAATTCTAATTATTAGTACTTAATTTACTGTATTTAATGGAATAAATGGAATTCTATTTAATGGAGTAATTCGTTTAATGTGTAAACATTCCAATCGACTTTTTTCGGAATTTGATTAACCCTGCCCCTCATCTTAAAACCTGATAAAGTGAAAATTATGTAAAAAATAGGGTTTTTGGTTGAGATTTCTCGAAGCGAGAAATCTCAACCAAAAACCCTATTTTGGAAACTAACTTTTTTCAAATGAAACAGATTTTCAAACTAATTAAGTTTTTGCTGCAGTTTCCAATAATATTCCACTATCCAATGATACACTACTCGATAAAAAAAGGTTTCCTCTGTTTTTATGTACGGTACACATTTTTTGTTAATACTTTTTTACACATTAATAAATGTCTGAAGCATCCACTTCCACAACTTTACTAAAATTGTTGAAACTGGGAGACATGTTTCCCTAGAGGACCCTGAAATTTTCCTTTTAACGCAGAAGTTAAATAATTATCTTTATCATTTATCTTTTCCACAAACATTTTGAGTATCATTCACCTTTATCTCATAGGAAAGATATTTCAATATTTATATTAATCACAATATGCTTATGACTCGAACCAATTTTAATACCATAAAAAGTTAATACACATTACGTAGTAAATTACTCTTTTATATACAATTAACATGGACATGAGGGTACAATTTATATAGCGAGCCGCCTTAGTGATCAACAAACACTAATCAACGTAATAATATACCGGGCTTTTCTGCGAAATTTGAAATCCTGAAGGAGATATATTAGAACTCACCGACATATGTTACATTAGACATCAATCTTTTCGTATAAACCGTATGTCAGATACGTATTTTACGTCAGATACATTTTCACATAAAACATTTACTTTAGACTTATGAGTTAACATGTTTTGTATATACGTCACATTAAAAAATTATTCCTCGTTTATGAACAAGCGGGGTTGTTTTCATAATAGTGACTAATATACGAAACGTTTAAATATTTACGTGTTGTAAACAAAACTGTTTTGCTTCATAATTTAGGTTAGATAACGATTTTTATGTAAAAATATGTTTTCTTTATATCTATTCATATTTTGATGTCAGCAAATCAAAGTATCTACACATAAATACAAAAACATTTAAACTCAAGTATTATAACTTCTTAAATACCACATTCGAATAAAACAATTTTAAAGGCGCTCACGATTATATTTAGTTAGTAATTTTAAATAACCAACTCTGCACATTTTTACTTTCGATTGATGTAAGAATGGAAAATTATTGCAAATGTCAGAGAAATCGAGGTCGACATTTTAAGGGATAACTTATTCAAAAACAATAATATTGGTTTGATCACTAATAAACCTGCTATCTCAGTTGTAGACTGATGAATTAATTATTTTTTTAAATATAATTAATAAAATCAATCTTCAATTATATAAGTACGATTGTTATTTATCTCTTGCTGCCAGCATGTAGCAAAAGAGTTCATTAGTTCTGAATTGTTTTGGATGTTTAATGTTTAAATGACACATCCGGTAAATTCAAACTTACAATAATTTGCGTCTTTAAATTTTTATGGCTCATGTAATTAGATAACACAAAACTGACGATAGTGAGTGAGCATTCTCATAAAAATATAAACTTGAATTATTAGGAAGTTTAGCGAAGACTCGGCTCGATGGTTCAAAGTAAATATTGTTTTTCTATTACAGTATAAGAGTTTGAATGTATTTCTATCAAATAACACGAACTCAGCCTAGGATCTATTTAGGTGATAAGTCAGGGAAATCAAAATTTCCTTTTCCCACATTCAAGCACCGATTGCAATGGTTCAATCGTTGAAATCAATGCTTGGCTGTATCTTAGAAAAGCCCATTTTCATCCAACGTTGTGCATCCAAGGCGCATTGCTTCGCGGGCTTTTCACCCAAAACGGAATTCACGAAGCCAGATTACTTTTCCTTCATAAAATTTCCCTACTTTATTTGTTCTTTACTCGCCAAAACTCAGTTGCTTACCGAACTGAAAATCGAACGTTGTCCTTTTATATACTGTACCAGAAAGGTTAGAAAAATTCCCAAAAAAATTAATGTGTATGGAATATAAAATATAAAAGAAATAAAAAAACACGAAAATTATAAATGTCTGTGTACCCACACAGTTGGTTCTTTTGAGCGAACCAGAGTGTGTATGCGTTTATGCCAACGCATGTGGGAGAATAAATTAGTGTGTGGGGAGTTGAGTGCGTGGATTGTGAGTAGATCTCAATGAGTATGAGCAAGTTTGAGAGCGGGAAAGTCAGAATGTGAATGTATACGTAAGAATGAATGCATGAATTTGTCTCGCCGAAAGTGAGAATGTGACTGTATGCCTGAGAATGAGTATGAATTTGTCTCGCTGAAAGTGAGAATGTGAATGTATGCGTAAGAATAAGAGTATGCATTTGTCTAGCTTAAAGTGGGAATATGAGTGTATGCGTGAGAATGAGTGTACGAATTTATATCACTAAAAATGAGAATGTGATTATATGCACGCGAATGAGTATATGAATTTGTCTCGCTGAAAGTGAGAATGTGAGCGTATGCGTGGGAATGAGTGTATAAATTTGTCTCGCTAGGAGTGAGAATGTGAGTGTATGCATGAGAATAAGTTTATGAATTTATAAGAATGTAAGCCGTACGGTCTAATGCCTAACCCGCTGGATGGATTGAAATGAAATTTGACATCCGGAATTTTTTTTTATTTCTGACTTGGTAGTTTTAGACACTCTCTATAAAAAAAATATAAAATGTTTTTTCCTAAAATGAATTCGAACAATAACTCGTTTTTCGGGAAGTAATCGAATAAGGCGCGCCTTTTTTCAAAAGAAAATGTATATGGGGTTGTGTTGTATTTGTATGTTGCTTTCCCCGACATAGAATAGGCAGCAGACCTATAGCATTTATCTTTATTATTTTATTCTGTATCTATTCCTTATTATCTTTATTTTTTCGCGCAATTCACTTTTATTTTTATTAAATACTAGCCATTGCCAGCGTTTGCATAAACCATTGTTTTATTTTTTTATTCATTATCAAAAAAATAAAAAGAGATAAAGATTTTCAAAATAAAAAATAATAATAAAAAGAATCGTAAATGTTCTTGTACTGTCAGTGCCTGCAGCTTCTTTCTTATAACTTGTGTCTTACAATGATTTGGTTAATTGTGATTAGGATATTTAAGTGATTTTTATTTATCAATCATTGACTGAACCAATTGTAGCTAAGTTAGTAAACTATAAATTTTGTTTCAGATGGACGGAATAAAATGTCTAAAATCCACAAATAAATTTGTAAATTTGTTTTTGAACAACATTTACGATATCGAAATGGGGTTTTTAACACGTACAGTAATCGTTCGCTATTCGTGGATTTCCTACTCGCAGTTTGCGGTTTTCAAAATTGTTTTTATTAAAATTCTATGATAATTGCACTAACGCAAAATACATACAAACAAGGCGCGCCCTTGCCCCAAGGCAAGGTCGCGCACGCGCTTGTTCTTTTAAAATAGACAAAAAAAATAGCATATCAGGGAATCAGTTTTGAAAAAATAACAACATATCAGATTGCCTTAACTATTGATGAATTCCAGCCATCAATAAATTGAAAATATTATGGATTAAAATCCTTGGAGTTTGAAGTTTAACAGAGAGCTGTAATGCTTGATATCGTCTTACAAAGAAACTCAAGAATTGGGGAAAACACAAATTAATCTAAAATTATAGTTTCCGATTGATTTGTGTTTTCATTGTATTTTTTAGACATAAATATTTCGATTTTATAACAATTTTTATTATAACTCTATATCTCCAAAGAAAAAAACAAACAGAACCCTAATAAATTTATTTATGTGTACATCCATGCTTTAGACGGAAGTGATTGAATTTTTTTTTTAATTTCAGTTGCCGTATATAATTTGAAATGGCTAGTTATAAGGATTTCAAAAATCCTTTTTTTTATAATTAAGCGACATATCTCCAGAGATTACTGAGATATTTTATATATAATATGCAAAAAATACATCAAAACCCTATTTCCGAAACTATTAAACCTAAAATTATAAAAATAACATTTATAGAAACTTGCTTAAAGCTTGAAGCATTGATTCGAAATTTAATAGTTTTTGAGCAATTCGTTATATTTTCACATCTATGAAAGATATACTAAGCAGTCCTGATTATAAAAGATATACTACGCAGTACAAATTATGAACGATGTACTAAGCAGTACTGATTGAAAATTAATGACTACTAGAATACCATGTACTCTTAAACGTTAAAGGAACCTTCGTAGTGCCAATGCCACTCATATTTAGCAGATTTTCTATATGTCAAAACATAATAATTCAAACATACCACAAATAACTTTCCTAATCACTCATCTCTGATTCAACATTTAGATTATTCCTTTACCTTTCATGTATGTATCATTACTGTTGATTAATATTTAATTGCTTGTTAATTAAAATTAATATAATTAAATGATATTTCAATTACATTCTTTCTTAAACTTTAAAAAGTGGATTATTTTCTTTTGATGTTGCCAGATCACCAAGCTATGGGGATTCAAGTATACGTGTGGCACCGGGATCACCTGGCAAATCATATTCGTGGAAGGAAAAGGGCTACACAAGCTGCAGCGCCTCTTGCCTAAGTGGCGTTCAGGTATCTTCAGTTTTATTTTTTTTAAATAAATTAATCCTGAATGATATCGTTAAGTACCGTAATACTTATTGTATTTACCTATTTACATTATATATATATATATATATATATATATATGTGTGTGTGTTTGTGTGTGTGTGTGTGTACATATATACATATGTGTGTGATATTAAATCAATTTTCTTTTGTCCCATAAGCAAAGATTAGGTAACATCCAGTGTGAAAGGTTCTAGAATCTACTGCCTATTAATAAAAGTGACAATTTTCTGGGATATTCGAAAACAAAAAAGGAACATTTATTAAAAGTAACTCATTAGTTGCTAGTGAACCCAATAACACCTACTGCTATCTACTTGTAAGAATAAGCTAGCTCATTCAATAATCTATTATTCTGCATTTAAATTGACTAGTTAGCCTTCAGCAAATTTATCCATGTCAGAATAACTACTTGGCTTCTGATAAATTTTTCCATGAACTTTCCTCGTTTATACTTGATACACGTAAATTAGACAAATTACAAATTGATTCCGCAGAAGTATACATTTTTTCCTGGAAACAAAGCTATTTTACGTATTTGAAGAGTCATTTTGTATCAAGTGTAATTACATATTTAGATATTACAATAATTAACTCAAAAATTATAATTGATCAATTTACTTTTGAGGTTTCAGAATACATCTAAAAACATTACCAGTAACCAATATAGTTCATGATATCTGGTATAGTTAATACAGGCAAGTGGGGATATAAAATCAGGATTATATATAGAACTATTTAATTATCTTTATACAAGTAGTGTTAAATGCTTACTCACAATGTATTTGTCTTAAGTGTGCTAATGAAAATATAGTATTTCTAATAAAGTTATCTTAGAACTGTATATTAATCTACACTCTATGAAGTTAGCTTTTCAGATTTTATCGTAATAACGAAAATTTTAATTAATAATGATCATGCATCCTCTAGAGCAATGGTTCCCAACCAGTGGTCCGTGGACCACCAGTGGTCCGCAGAAGCCAGAATATGGTCCGCGAATGATTTTAAATTATTTCTTTTTATGTAAGTTCCTATTGAGTCTTTAATTAAAATTTATTACATTACTTACAGTCTATTTTTATTATACCTACGTTGCGGTCCCTGCTAACAAGAATTATATAAAAATGGTCCCTGGCCAAGAAAAGGTTGGGAACCCCTGCTCTAGAGAAAACACTTCCTACTTAAATCAATAAATTAATTCTAATACGTGAATAATATGTCATGAACTTTAAAACGTTCTACGTGTGTGATTTTACTATTGTAGGTGGCACAATTACAAAATAATATCATCTGCATTGAAAGTGTTGAACATGAGATTTAAACACTTATTTTTACTTAGCTGAAGTTATCAGAGAATATTAAAATGTTATTTTTTGTTTCTTTTCTCATAACCTGCATAATAATTGTATAAGAAATTAAATTTAACATATTTTATTTCAAATTAAAATATTATTAATTAATTGCAGGAATTAATAATACAGTGCGTGAGAGATGAAGATCAAAAGAACGCCTCTCCATACATGTGCGACCCATTGACTAAACCAGAAAACAGAATAAGAACATGCAATGATCATCCATGTCCACCAAGGTAAAAATATATTTAAACTTATAACTAAATAACATTCTTTTAAAAAGGTGAGTGACTAGAAAAAGAGTTCTAGGTAAAAGGGTCTAGTGAACAGTATATTTCTTTATTCATCGGCACAAAAGTATTGAGGTCGTCAGCATAAATGTGACATATTTATAAACAACAAAGTTATAGTTTTATTAAATATATTTATATTTAATAAAACTATAAGCAGTCAATTTTCATTAGACATTATATACTCTTTCTAAAATCTAGGTTACCTAATTACCCTAAGCTACTACTCACTTTTTAGGACATGGAGGTTTCTTCACAAGGTATTAAAAATGAAAAGATAAGAAAATAATTTAACATTTAATAAAATAATTTAACTTTTACATTTACTTTGAAAATAATCATTAGATATTATAGAATCAGTTAATATCAGAGACCCTCGGACAAATGAAGTAAACTAATATTATAAGAAGGAAAGTTTTCTTTCTTTATTTCTTTTTTACTTTTTCAAGTAAAAATGGCTAATTCATGAACTGCGATATTGCAAAAAGTTTCTGCAGGAAGATATAAATTAGACTGCCTAAACTAAGAAATAATTGGATACAAAGAGCGAGTCTTAGTATTCTTAACACAGACTGTAAAGATCTGCACTCAATAATTTATTGAAAAATGTTATATAACCAAGATGCAAAGGAGCATGCCTGGCATGATCAGAAGAAGGGTAAGAAACAAAATAGGGAAATAACAATGCCTTCTTATTTTATTCACATTTCTGAAGACTTTTCTGAAAACTTGGAAAATTAGGAACATCTGGACTTATTGCTATGAAAATACTGTCTTTTAGCTAGCCACAATTCTAAAACTGCAAAAACATGATGCCATGTTAGAGTAGAAGTTTTAACCGGAAGTTGATTTTGTATGAAGTTATTCTTAAAATGATATTATAATTCCAAAACTGCAAAAAAATAGAAGAAAGTAAAATGTTTAAAATACGATTCAAAGTAATGAGGTCTAATATAATGAAATCTAGAGCAGAAGTATTATAATGAAAAATTGAATGATTCAACCCAAAAGATTATGTAAATAAAGTGAGCAAGCAGAAATGTTAATTTTTGAAATATCTCCTAATCTCAAAGCTATGATTGTCATGCTGGACCACTGACCTGTGTTATGCTGGTACACAGGACTGGCTTTACACAAAGTTCTAATGAAGCAATTTTATTCTCTCCATTTTGGCGCTTATAGTGAGCGACTTCAACATTAAGCGTCCACGCAACTCATAATAGAGATGAGACAGTGTGACCAAATAAATTGATAAAAACTTCGATCAATTAAAGTTGTATATAGCCTAACAAGTTTTTGTCCATTTGTATACACAATTAACCTAGTAACACGTTAATAATCAGTGTTGATAATTGAAACTTTCTATGAGTTGGAATAAAATGTAAGATATATATAAAGACACAATTAACATTAAGTAAGTATTAATTTATTACAGTCATTGGCAAACACATATTTTCATTATCAAAAAATTCCATAATATTAACACCTGAAACATTCAGCTAATAACATTTTATTACGGCATTCAGACAAATTTTTATACATTTCGTGTTAATTCCTTTTACTAATATTTGAAAGCGGCTATTAAAATTATCTAGTATGAACAAAACCATTAAATACTATTGTATTTAATACTGCTGGAAAGCGGGAATTAATTCCATTGGAGAATTACTTTTATATTTTTCCAAGCTTGATGGAATAATAACTACCAATAAACTTACAGAAGGTACGATTAAACAGTAGTGTAGCTAGCATGGGTGGCACCCGATGCAGATATTAATGGTGTCACTCCTAGAATAGAAAAATGTGATAAAGATCAAATATGATTGTATTTTAATAATACAGTGTGTCCAGTGGCAGAGTTCAAAGTATGAACAAATATAGTTTCTGAACGCAACACATAAGAGGGGCGCGGGGGGCGTCGTTAGAAGCGCAAGCGGTGCGGATGTTTTAGTAGCCAAGGAACAGTGGAGTGGAGAGCACGGCACTTTTGCCGTCGAGGCGTACATTTCGAGTGGATTTTCGCTGTCTGTAGCACGCCGTCGATTTAATAATCGTTACAGTATTCGTCGATTACGTGATGGACCATCGATCAACCTCATTCAGTCATGGGTAGCAAGGTTCAGAGCTACAGGATCAACATTAAATAGGCCCAGGCCAGGACCTACACCATTGGTAGCCACGGATGAAAAATGTCGAGCGTGTTATGGTTTCTGTCGTTGAAAATCCCCGTTTATCACTGCGTACACGTTCATCGATATTGGGAATTCCGAAATCAACTTTACAGGTAATAATGCGAAAAAAGCTCAAGTTCCATCCATAAAAAATTCAAATTGTTCAAGATTTACACGATTCTGACTTTGAATTAAGAAAAACTTACGCGGAGGTGATGTTGTTGAGATTTCGTACTGCTACCCGGATGGGCAACATATTCTTTAGTGACTCACTTTCACATATCCTCCAATGTGAAAGTGAGCTCACTTTCACATTGGAGGATATGTGAATAAGCAGAACTTTCGTTACTGGGATATCCACAACCCAAGACAAATGCATCAAGAGCCTTTACATCAGCCTAAAGTAACAGTCTGGTGTGCCCTGTCTGCATCTGCAATCACAGGGCCTTATTTCTTTGAAAATCAACGTGGCCAAACTGTAACTGTGAATTCGGAGAGATATGCCCAGATGTTAAATGACTTTTTCAGAGTAGAACTACAGAATAGTCCATCCTTCAACCAAAACACATGGTTTCAGCAGGACGGGGCCACAACTCACAATGCAGTGCGGCAGTTATTTCCAGAAAAAAACATATCCCGAAACGGTACCGTACCGTGGCCACCTAGGTCACCCGATTTAAGCCCATGTGACTTTTTCTTATGGGGATACTTAAAATCCGTTGTTTACAAAACAAATCCGAGCACTGTGACACAACTTAAAGAAAATATTCGAGCCGAAGTCAGTAGGATACCCCAGTCGCTCTGCAAACGCGTTTTTGAAAACATGCGTGCTAGACTCGAAGAGTGTGTCAGACTCGATGGCCGCCATTTGGAAAAGGTGGTTTTTAAAAATGAAATCCGCATTTGTTTTTATAAAGTTAAAATAAACCTACTTTGTATTAGAGGTGTAGTTTTTTTTTACAAATTTTCAAACATTGTTTTTCAAAGGGACCGGTTTTCAATGAGCATTACAAAGGATGATGGCGACCAGTCGACCATTTGAATGCTTGGGAGGGTTAGGTCGATGATATTTGGCTTAGTGTTACAGTTTCCAATAACAGAACTTTTATTATTTGTCTATGTTATTTACCACCAGACACAAGTTTAGTAAAGTTGAAATCTTTTTATACTAACTGTCAAAGAAGAATTTTAATGCTAAAAAATTTACAACTTTATTTGCATCGGTGATTTTAACATCCCCAAAATATATTGAATCAAACGTCCTAATTCTCCTTGTATGTATGTTACCTTCCTTCCTTCTCCTTGTATGTATGTTATCCTAAATCTGGATTCCTATTGGAAACCATGTCTCTATACAACCTTACACAGTCCAACAATAAAGCTAATAAAAATAATAGATTTCTAGATCTTACTTTATCTCTGCTTACTTGTGTGAGTGTATGTGGTACTTCTCCATTAAGTCGTATAGATGAACATCATCCCCCATTACTTATACATATTCAATTTTCAGACCTGTCATCTAAATTCATTAAATCTAAAAATCACTAGAGACACAACTTTAATAAATGTAATTGCAGACTAAGTTCTGTTGATTGAGAAAATCAAATAAATATTCCATTTGCTTTAGTCCAGGACTTGATACAATTTTTAAAGCAAAAACATAAATTCACAATAATTGCAAAAACATAAATTGCTATTCAATTATGTTATGATAATCTAAATAAAATATTTCATAAACACATCCCCATAAAAAATGCAAGATCAAATAAATATTCCATTTGCTTTAGTCCAGGACTTGATACAATTTTTAAAGCAAAAACATAAATTCATAATAATTGCAAAAACATAAATTGCTATTCAATTATGTTATGATAATCTAAATAAAATATTTCATAAACACATCCCCATAAAAAATGCAAGATCAAATAAATATTCCATTTGCTTTAGTCCAGGACTTGATACAATTTTTAAAGCAAAAACATAAATTCACAATCCCTTTGATTATTACTCATTTGACTTACTACGAGCCAGGTGCTAAAAACTCATCAATAAGCCATATAATATACATATATATTGCATCTGTTCAGGAATGAATTTAAAACGACATAAAACATTTCTTGAGATATGTCAATAACAAAAAAGGTCATAGCACAATTGCAATGACCATGAAATACAATGTTTCAGTATCCTCAAAATCTATCTTAAAGACGGTCTAAACTTACGACAAACATATTTGCAATAACTGAGTGGTGTGCATCTAATAGGATGTTTCTGAATGTCAGCAAGTGCTTTATTATCTCCTTCACTACTACATGTTGGACGATTGGACACTACAACGCAAAACTATTGTCAAGGATCTCTGAGTTTTCTTTGATGAAAAACTGACATTCCGTTATCACTATGATCATGTTGTTCATAAATGTATTCCAGGATTCGTCTCCTGGTTCACTAGGGGATTTAAAAACCATGACACTTCTATATATTTATATTGTTCTCTAGTTAGAAATATTCTGAAATATGGGTCACTTATTTGGTCTCCACATTACAAATCATACAGTGAGAGAATTCGCATATTGACTGTCACTCTTCTCTCTCTACTCAAATTCAACACCCGATTCTCATTCCATAAATCTTCACCAAGATTATTTGCATTTCAAGTTTATAATAATGCCTCTTTTTATAACCCCATAACTTAAATGTGCTGATTGCATAACAATATTGTTATTACAATATAATATTTTTTAACTTAAATCATTAACATTTAAAAAGTAGTAAATTGACGCCCTCCTAAAGTGGAATTAATTATAAGTTCAGTATAAAATAAAATAAATTAAAAATTCAAACTAATGTTACTAATTGATCAATATTTTATGTAATAAATTCGCTAGCGCAAATAACCCTTAAAAATATATATGTAAATATATAAACCATTTTGTGTACACATAATTAGAGGTATAGTCTACTTTTATACTCTGATCTTCTTATTTTACACTTATGTGACTATAACTTGTTGTGTGAGCCATTGAATAAATAAATAAATAAATAGTGGACCACAGATGCATCTCAATTTCAAGTTAAAAGTAATAAACAAGATTTCTGTAGTTCAAACTGAATAAAAAGATTTTATTCATCAAAACGAACTTAGAGTGCACAGTAAATACGCAACATGACAGTTTGCATCTAAAAGGTCGCAACACCTAGCGTCATAATTAGTAACTTATTTTAAACTTAGGCACAGGCAAACACACATACCAGGATTGGCATTATTAAAACAATTTTATTTATAACACATATTTTAAATAGTATTTAAAAAAAAACAAGACTTTTTATTAAAGTTACAAAAAATTTTAAACAGTGTTTAAAACATTAGGCTAAAAACAAAGTTAAAACAACTTTTAATTAAGAATGAAGTGGAAATATATGAAAACTCATATATATTATCAAAGGCTCGAATTAAATGAAAAAGTTGAATCTATGTCACATTTGTCATTTGAATTAGGAATTATAAAGAAACTTTATTTAGACTTGTAATTAAAACATCAAACTCAAACGGTAAGAATTTTAATTACAAAATAACTATCATTAATTAACGATCAAAATTTTGTGTCAGAGAATTTTTTATAACTTCAGACAAGCAAGACAATGCTTATTTTTTTACTTAGGTATTTAAATACTATGATAACTAGCACATTTTTCGATACCAAGTTTATTTTGTACATTGGAATGAATAAATCCAAATGTCGAAAACAGTTTTCCAATACCGGCAGTTGAATCAACAGCAGTATGAAGCTGTGTCACTGTTTGGCCATTAATTTGGCTTTTTAATGACAGTCACTATTCTAGAGATCTGATGTGATTTACATACAAGTAGAAACTTAAAATGGATCAGTCATTGCTGTGTATTTTATACCAAAGGCATCGCCTCTTTGCCATGAACTTCACTTAATGATAAAGCTTCAGAAATATCTTTATTAGTGAGATTTTCATCCCTGTACTTAGGATGTAGAAAGTTTGCTGAGAAATGAGTTGGAGCCATTGCCATTTGAAATCGGGAACTCGGCTTTTTTAAATTGCTCAGTGGATACTCAGCCGCATGCCGCTGCACATTCTCACCCAGGTCACCCATTCTTAAGCTCTATCCATGCTTCAGTCACTTCGCCAATACAACAAGATGTTTTCTGAGAGATATCAACTGTAACAAATATATTTTGTTTTAATTCTCATTCACTTTTAACAGAATTGACATATCTACAGCCTTTGCATTATTTAAGCATATGTCTGACAATATATGCCAGTTTTCCAAAACAACTTTTAGGCAACCAATCATCGTGTTCCACCTGACCTGTTGTGGTATAACAATTGCTTTTCCACCAGCTTGGTTATATTTGGCAGATACAAAGTGTGTGTATTTGAAATATCGCATTACAGATTTAACCTACTTAATAACATCCTCTGCATTTAAGTTGTATGCTTAAGAGGTTTAAGAGTGTAATAAACAACTATCAGTTAGTATATTTTTGTGAGAAGCCAGTTCTTCTTATTGAGCTAACTTTTCCACATTCTGCTCACATTTGCCAGATTTTCTCTTATGATGCTTCGAATATTCCAGCTGAAGCTTTAACATTTTTACGGATGAAATTGCTATTTCCATCAAGTAATCAGCTATGTGGGTTTCGGCGACAGTATTTATTGTCTATTAAATGAGTGCTGTTGGTCAAAATATCTGTGACACAGACACAAACTATTCTTCTATTATATTCTCTAAACTTAGACATTGATTCCATTGACATCCTTCAATTGACATATTAACAACTTAATTTTTCAGTACATCTTTTTCGTTTTTTTAACTTGAGTTGTAGACATCACCGAATAGATCACCAGCAATTTATTTGCAGTTTGGAGATGTATATCCTAAGCATTAAATTTCCATTAATTTCAGGAAGTGGGAATGTAGTTAGATAATTGTAGATCAATTTTCTTCTTATCTTCCTGACTGTTAATAATAGTAAATTTTTCATTGAAACGTTCACGCTGTTGCTGGCACTGGCACTTTTAGATTGAAGAACTGTAACAGATTTGATAGAAGAATCATTTTAAGACCGAGAAGACCAAGCAGCTTCCAACACCTCCACTACACAATCCTCAGACTCTTTGGCCTCCTCAAGAGTTGAATCAGTGTTAGAAATATGGCCACATCTCTGGAAGTATTCCTTCATTCTTTTCACAAATACAACTAGCTCTTGATTATATTTTTTGCAGCTCAAGGTAAGTGATTCGTCTTCAGTGCAGTGTAAGAAAAAGCAAATTAGATGCTTTTTACGCCGTGGAGTTGGTATTTTTAATTTTATGAAGTTCTATTATTACCATCATATGAAGTGCTATTATCACCACCAATTTCGAAAATGAAATGGAATATCAGAAAAAATCCAACCTATATATATTCTCCATTGGTAATACCCCGCCAGTAAAGCCCCGTTCAATCGCCCATCGAGCTGAGGAAGTAATTCCTCACAATTATTGTGGGTATTTATTCCCCTAATTTGAATATTCTTTTAGGTACTTATCCTCTACTAACAAGAACATTCCAACATACAAGTTGTAAAGGGTTCAGTATCGAAAATAGATTACAAAAAAAAATAAAATATAAAATTCTGATCTATAGGCCGTCCAGTGGCAGATTTCAATGTTTGAAAAATTGTAAAAAAAAAAACTACACCTCTAATACAAAGTAGATTTATTTTAATTTTATAACAACAAATGCAGATTTCATTTTTTAAAAACTACGTTTTCCGAATGGCGGCCATTGAGTCTAACACACTCTTCGAGTCTAGAACACATGTTTTCAAAAACGCGTTTGCAGAGCGACTGGGGTATCCTACTGACTTCGGCTCGAATATTTTCTTTAAGTTGTGTCACAGTGCTCGGATTTGTTTTGTAAACAACGGATTTTAAGTATCCCCATAAGAAAAAGTCACATGGGCTTAAATCATGTGACCTAGATGGCCACGGTACGGTACCGTTTCGGGATATGTTTTTTTCTGGAAATAACTGCCGCACTGCATTGTGAGTTGTGGCCCCGTCCTGCTGAAACCATGTGTTTTGGTTGAAGGATGGACTATTCTGTAGTTCTACTCTGAAAAAGTCATTTAACATCTGGGCATATCTCTCCGAATTCACAGTTACAGTTTGGCCACGTTGATTTTCAAAGAAATAAGGCCCTATGATTGTAGATGCAGACATGGCACACCAGACTGTTACTTTAGGCTTATGTAAAGGCTCTTGATGCATTTGTCTTGGGTTGTGGACATCCCAGTAACGAAAGTTCTGCTTATTCACATATCCTCCAATGGGAAAGTGAGCTTCGTCACTAAAGAATATGTTGCCCATCCTGGTAGCAGTACGAAATCTCAACAACATCACCTCCGCATAAGTTTTTCTAATTCAAAGTCAGAATCGTGTAAATCTTGAACAATTTGAATTTTATATGGAGCTTGGAACTTGAGCTTTTTTTGCATTATTACCTGTAAAGTTGATTTCGGAATTCCCAATATTGATGAACGTGTACGCAGTGATAAACGGGGATTTTCAACGACAGTAACCATAACACACTCGACATTTTTCATCCGTGGCTACCAATGGTGTAGATCCTGGCCTGGACCTATTTAATGGTGATCCTGTAGCTCTGAACCTTGCTACCCATGACTGAATGAGGTTGATCGATGGTCCATCACATAATCGACGAATACTGTAACGATTATTAAATCGACGGCATGCTACAGACAGCGAAAATCCACTCGAAATGTACGCCTCAACGGCAAAAGCGCCGTGCTCTCCACTCCACTGTTCCTTGGCTACTAAAACATCCGCACCGCTTGCGCTTCTAAAAACGCCCCCTGCGCCCCTCTTATGTGTTGCGTTCAGAAACTATGTTTGTTCAAACTTTGAAATCTGCCACTGGACATCCTGTATTTTTGTGAATGTTTTCAAATATAATTTGTAAATGTGTTATTTTGAACATGTTTTCAAGTAAGTTTTAAAATAGTCTAGAAATGAATTACATTGGACCCGTTTGATTTGGAATCCCAGTAATGGTTTAAATTTTTATTAAAAAAAAATTTTAATTTACCTACTTCAAACAAAATAAACTTTTAAATAAATAAACTACATAACAAACAATATTTCATCTCTTATATGATCAAATTTAAGAGTAGGTAGAGCCTTTGCAAAAATATCAGCCAGTTGTTCAGAACTTTGCACGTATTTAATATCAATTAACATTTGTATGTTCTCTCTAATAACTGCTAAAAATATGAAACAATAGATGAAGCAATGGGAAATTTGACAATACAGTTTTGCTCATCATTTAAATATGAGCATATTCCTAATATGTCCATTTTAAGAAAATTATTTCTTAATAAAGTGCAAAGAAACAGATCACACAGATGTGTAAGGAAATATTTGATCGATACTTTTGTGTTTCTATGGCCGAAGATACTGAATTTCTAGGATAAAAATTGGTTGCATAACTATTATGACTTTGTAAACAAATGAACCTTCAGCACGTCAGTTAATTACCTCAAAATTTGTGGTGATCATAAATAAAACAATTTTTAACATTTTTGAAAACTTGAAATTGCAATGGTAAGACGATGCTGAAAAAAACTTAAAAAATAATTGTTTTTACTAGGGATTCAGTGAGCCAGTTGACACGGTTTGTAAAATTAAGATGAACATATTACTTACATTGTCCATGGGATTACTGAAGAAATCAGAAATTGATCCAAAGGCAAACCAAAATGAGTTTATAAATGACACTAAAAGTGTTTTCGAAGTTAAGGTTTCAAGTATTTAAAGAAATACATTCTCATATTCTGTTATCACCACAGCCCATGTTTATTCGTTACGGTACATGAAAAGAAGCAATGTGCTAAGTAAAGCAAATTATCATTTCTTTAGATAAAGGCAGAATTCATCAAAATGTCTATTTTTTCTCAAGGAATTCTAAACTGATTCATGAAGTAATAAAAAAACTGTAATCGTCCAGAATAAATATTATATTCAAAATAGAAAAATTATTGTAAGTCAGAATCAATATATATTTATAGCCTTTTGTATCTTTGATCCATTCTCAATATAATTACGGTGTCAACACACTTCATGTGTCGAATTGCACTTACTGACTTGATGATTTTCGGCGCTGTGTAAGTCTAGTGAACTCTAAGCGGTTACAATTTAATGGTATCCAATGCCAGATAAGTCTCATGAGCTCGAAAGGAAACCTCCGACCCCAAGTGAAAATACCCCCACTCGTGCTAATAGCTGTTGTCAATAAAACCAACCATATATTGACATTCTATATATGTGTTATTTAGTGCAGGCAGTCCTAAATACTGAACTCGCCTATTGAATTCAGCACAAATAACTGCCAATTCACAATAAATATATTTATATATTCAAATTGAAACTCATGAATTTTTGAATTATTAACACTTTAATGATTCTAACTTCTCTACTTGAAAATTTACAGTTATAATCCTAATATAACGATGTACAAAAACAAAAAACTAGCAATCTAGATTTTAAATGATTATCCTGCTGTCTCCGAATACAGAAGAAGAATGAATGAAAATGTATTTAATAAACAAATGCCACTGTAATTTTTTTGACGTGTTAATAAACTGTTTTAATAGAAAAGATCTGCGGAAATGACTTTATAAATAAAACTAAATTTTTTGTGGATTATATTGTCATCAACACATTTTTATAAAATATTTTCGAATTTTCAGATGGAACTACACAGAGTTCTCCCCATGCACCAAATCCTGCGGTATAGGCATACAAACCAGAGAAGTTAACTGCATTCACGAGGTAAATAAAACATCTAAAAACAAATAATTTTGAAATATTTTGTAAAGTACCTTTCATCAACATTGTGTCTTTCAAAAACATTGGAAAAAAGTTGAAGAAAATTTGTTTTTTTGATTAATATGTCTTTGACATATTCTTTTTCGAGTTATTGCAGTATTATTAAAAAATTTATAAAATGTACTCATCATAAACACTGTGTAAATATACAAAGTAAAAGCCCACTTATGACAATTGTTCAACTCAACCCATTTAATAATATTTGATTACTGTTTAAAAAAGTGATGATAAAAGAATTAAATTCTAGGTTCCTTGATTTCCATTTCTTGAATCAGTTTTTCTAACTCAGTGGTTTATGAAAACCTTGCGAGGGAAGTAGAAAGGCTCCAAAAATGTCCAAACTTTGTAAATCATTATAAAGTACTTTAAGACTAGAAGGTGGCTGGCTATAAACTTGAATTAAAGCTATCAGAACTATAAATTATAGTCATTTTATCTATGATAGCCATTCTTCCTCTTGATCATCTTGTATTACTTTCTCGTATTCCTCGTACTCGTCTAATTCTAATTGAATTAGTATTTTAAGTATTGAAAATAAGATAATTTTTAATAAAATCATAGTGTTTTTATTTTGATGTCATTTACACTTAAATTGGAACGTCCTTTTATAATAAAAACACTTAGGTATAATCAGTTTGAGGGATATTCAAGACTTCAGAATCATGGGCATTATCACTTACTTTCTCTTCTATTTCTTCCATATTCTTTTTTGCACACCGGATTATCGTCCGGAAAATTAGATTTCCTTCTTAATCTGCTTTTTTATATAAACAGACAAATAATTAAGTCAGACGTAAAAATTAATTTCATGTCATTTTTTGTTGCTTTCTCCTTTTACCTTTGAAGTCTTCATACAGATACAATACTTTTGTCTCTTTTCTAACATAATATGATACTTGATTCTTTCCACAATCTCGTCTTTATTTTATGCTGCCGATTAAAAAGTATTGGCATTGAAAGTGAAATATTCTCAACGGATTTCACTAACAAATAAGCCATAAATACTTAGGGTATTAGGAAATAAGATATTACAAATACTAAATGACCATATTAGGAAAAAATTCTTACTTATTCCTTACAATGTTATGGTACTTTACATAGTTTAAAGTATTTGGTCATTTGGTCATAATTACTAATTTTTTGCAATCTATTGAAAATAAAATTTCTTTGTTCTTTTAGTAGAATGAAGTCTTTGTATTGGCTTTTGTGGCTTTCGTGGACCATCTCTTACAATTCTGTTGCTTTTTTCACCTGTCCAGTCCTTGGCTTTATCAATTTTTCTGTTATTTCTTTTAACAGATATCTAGACTTCAGAATAGTAGTTGTTTGTAAAGTATATTTGGCTACGAAGCACATTTTTTTTCTTAAAAATTTAAATCATGGACATTGGATCAGTATTATTTTCTTTCCTTTGACCTGATGTAATTAAAAGTAAATAATAATGGTTTTAGCTGATGAGCATATACCATATCTATACCTTGATGCAAATGTATAGAGCGTAATTGCCAATTTATGAGATATCATTATGCAATATGCAGTGTAAGGGACAATTTCCTTAATATTTATGGTCATAAAGACTTACTTAAAATATTATAATGATGTTATAATTGAATCACTGTCACCCAGAAGCCACCTTTAAATAGATATTTTCTATTTTTAACCTTGTTCAAAGCATTTTTTAAGAGGTCAGCACCCTTCTGACAAAGAATACAGTCGCATTCTTTATCAGAATGGTGACTCCTTAAACATTATATTATAGGGTAGGTTACCATATCATGATGACTGACTAAATTCTAAATTTCTATAAAACTACAGATTATACTACGCCAAGAACCTATCTTAAGTTTTTCCTAATAATCATGCTGAAAGAAAGAAGTATTTTCATTTCTCATAGAAAAGTGTTCATGACTTTTTAGACAATAAAACTTGTCTTTTTTATTGTTTAAAAAGTCATGAACATTTTTGTGAATATAATAAACATATTTAACACAAAAATAAAATTTCTTGTGATGTGCAACTAATAAGTATTATCACATAAATTAATAGAAGATATTAATCAGTTAAATTGTACTTTGCAAAAATTAGAATTCGGAAATTATGATTTTATGAATGGTCGGTTTTTCTGACTTTTTACCATTATAATCACTTTGACAATAACAATAGATATATTAATAGAAAATATTAATAATCATGGGTTTAATAAGCTATAACTCATTAACAGGTAATATCGATAAAATAACTAAATCTCATGGCAAAATATGAGGCATGTATGCATATTGCATTGTCACCTATTGAAGTAGATGGTTTTTTTCCAATTTTTCACTATAAGAGTCACTTTTGACATAAGAATACAAGCGTTGTAAAAAATAATAACAAAAATACTAATCTAGTGACTTATAAATCATTAACGTTAAAATGTTCACCATGGATTTATTTGTTCCTGACATAAGAAACATCTTTGATCACAGCAACACATACATTCAAAGATATTCATAATTTCGGAGATAATAGGAAAAAACTGATTTGATGTATATGTTGTGCTGGATAAATTATATTTATAAGTACATATTTGCCTAATTATTGGTTTCCAGTGGGGACATAATCATAATAAAGTTGTAGATGAATTTTGGAAAAGGAATGTTTATTTTAATAATCACGGTAAAAACTATTAATTAATGCTTTCTTATTTTGTACTTAGTCAGATTTTGTGTTTACGTATGTTACAAATTACTTTATTTATTGTTTGTTATGCAAAACATAACTTTAACTTATCAACGTAAGATAATGTACTTATGAAAGGATATCAACAAAATATAACTTTCCTCAGAACAACTTAAAAAATCGGTCTGTTGGGAAAGTCACCTGTGACATACATTTTAAATTTTGTTGTATTATGAGAAATTGATTATAGATATTTCTGCTAAATTAAAAATAAAAATTTCTCTTTAAAATGTATGCTGGCTACCATAGGTGCCGATTTTTTGTACCTTATATAAACATACTTTGGTGTGAAAAATATAATACCAAATCTGTCATCTAGTTTAATTAAGTAGTTCATAGGATAACTGCTAAACGTAAATATTAGAAACAGAAGAAATATTGTAAAAAATGGTTGAAATCTATTATTTCTTTAATGCAAAATATTGAAAAATTAGTGAAGTATTGAACTTTAGTTTTACCACATTTAAATACCACGTTTGAAGTGAGTAACCTTCTGTAATGGACAAAAAATATCCTTATACTTGGATGTAATGGATATTTCATTACGTCCAAATTAAAGCTGCATGATTAGCCCAGGTAACATTACTAAGAGTGTAAAGGGTAAAGTTGTATTATTGGACATATAACCATAAATTGTATGAATTAATATATATCTTATTTCAGAAATGTTATAAAACAAGAACTTTTTTTTCTTTTTTGAACTTTGAAATCAAATGTATTGGTATGATATGAATTTAAAACAAATTATGTTTAGCAGTCAAAAAATTATGAACTGTTTACTCTATTTTATAAGAATTTTAAAATTTTATTATTCAAATTGATAAAGAATAAAAAACTGAATAAGACTGCATTAAAATCTCATTTTCGTCAAGTGGGTACACCCCTTTGGGACTCGAAAGTATTGATGCATAATTTCCATTCTATGTGGTATAAATAATTCATTTTTCAAATAATTGCAGGTAACTAGGGGAGGAGCAAACACAGTAGTCGTACCAAACAGTATGTGCCCTCAACCCCCACCTCCAGATAGGCAGTACTGTAATGTACTAGATTGTCCGGTCAAATGGCATACTACAGAATGGTCCAAATGCTCCAAGACCTGCGGTGGTGGGGTAAAAGAAAGAAAGGTATTTATATCATGTACAGGTACACATATATGACAGTTCGAATATTATCCACCAAAATTGCATAGCAAATAAAATAACTACTTTAGTTACTTTTTTCATAAACATTAATCAAGCCAGACATGATGGTAAACCACATTGGAACTTATCTTTGAAATATAATATGATTTATTATATTTATATATAAAATGATTTAGAATAAATCTACGAAATATTTTGAATTGAATAAATACATAATCATGTAAATAATTAATAAGTAATCATTCATTTCTAATATAAAATAAAATAATTTAGTAACTTTAAATATTTCCTTTGAGCTAAAAAGATATATAAATATATATATATTTATATATATATATATATATATATATATATATATATATATATATGTATATATATGTATATATATATATATATATATATATATATATATATATATATGTATATATATATATATATATATATATATATATATATATCTATATATGTATATATATGTATATATATATATATATATATATATATGTGTGTGTGTGTGTGTGTGTGTGTGTGTGTATCTGTAACTTAATTAAAAATTTGTATATAGGTCGAATGTAAACAGACAATGGCTCAGTCTCATATAGTAGAAAGACCAATCTCTTTGTGTTCATCAAGTAAACCGCCTGCAACAAAACCATGTAATTCAAAACCTTGTGTGTTAGACACTTCCTCGCCGGACATCGATATGACAGATACATCATACATTCAACATGACCCAAAGAAGAAAAAGGTATGCAGTTTTGTAACATTTGTTTTATTGTATTTTGTAACACTTTTTTTATTATTTAACTTAATGTTTATTTTTCTCTTAAAATTTTGAACTAATCACCTTGTTTGGTATAAAATAAAATGAACTAAAACATTTGCTTGATTTGCGTTGGCGTCAATTGTGTATATCTCATTTTACAAAAGATACAAAATGCAGCTAAAAGCCACATGCGTTATATATTCAATTTTGTTTTAATTACACACCAATTTCAGGTCACTCTAAAAATAGGAGCATCGGCGACACTATTTTATGGTACACAGGTTAAAATAAAATGTCCTGTGAAAAGATATAATCGAACAAGGATACAATGGGCCAAAGATCACACCTATATTAGTAAATCTAGAAAGTATAAAATATCCAAGAAAGTAAGTACAATAGTAATTATATAAATTTAAAATAAAATATTGTGCTCCGATCTTATAATGTGATCAGCCTTTAAATCTCTTGCCCTCTACGTAGTCCTGCACCACCAGTCTTTCGATCGAATGCTCATTCCTGGATGTGTGGCCAAAGAATTTTAGTATTTGTAGTTGCACAGTCGATGAAAGTCGTCTCTTGACCTTGAGTTCCTTCAGGATAGAGTTGTTAGTGCAGAAAGCTGTCCAAGGGATCATCAGCACACACCTCCAATACCACATCTCCAAGGCAAGGCCTTTCGGTGATTCCGTAAGCACAGGGACCAAATTTCAGCTCCATAGAGAAAGATTGGAAAGACAAGACATTTCATGAGTTGGAGCTTAGTATTTCTGGTTATCCTTCCAAATCTTATTGAGCTTTTCAACTGCAAATTGTGTAATGGAACATTTTCTCTTGATTTCTTGCTTGCAGCCGCCTGTGTTGAATATATTGGATCCGATGTATATATAACTCTGAAATTTTACAGTTGGCAATATTATAAATGTTTGTTTTGTTTTGTTCAACCCAGTCCCCAATCATCATTTCTGTCTTATCTCTGTTGATGGTTAGGCCAAATCCAAGACTGTTTACTTCTAGCTGTGATAATAAGTCTTCAATATCTTCTTTAGTCTGTACCAGAAGTGTAGTGTCATCAGCATATCTTAGGTTATTTACCCGCCTACCTCCAATAGACATACCTTTATTCCAGTCTTCAAGAACATTTCGCTTAATGTATTCAGTGTATACGTTGAGTAGCAGTGGTGACAGAATACATCCCTACCGTACGCCACCTTCCGTCTGAAAGTTTTCCGAGTCAACTTCATCCACTCGGACAGCTGCTATATTACAATGCCTGCACAAGGTATATTAGACGTTGAAGTATTCCCATATCCCTTAGTACTAACTAAAGTTTGTTCCATTTAACCGTGTCAAAGGTTTTTTCTGAAATCGACAAAGCAAATGTAGAGTGGGGTGTTAAATTTTCTGGTTTTCTCTATGATCTGGCGCAATACTAAGATTTGTTCTTGTGCACCTTTTCCTTTCACAAAACTAAGTTGCTCTATTTATATTTTACGAGACAGGTACGACTGGAGTCTGGTATTAAGGTTTGTGAAGCCTTGCTAGCATGCGAAATAAGAGAAAACAGTCAGGTGTTTAATTGCGTTTTAGGTGTTTAACAGCAGCACACACTTCGCCTCTTTGAGATGGCTGGCTCTTGCTCAATCAATTCATCTGCTGTGTAATGGCAGCGATCGAACTATACCTATCAGGACAGAGGGCTTTACGGTAATTCTTCCAGACTTTTACAATATCATTTATTTCTGTGATTATTGCGTCATTCGAACCTTCCACAGACTAGGTCTTGGGTTTAAACTGTCTGGTCAGATATCGTACTTTATCATGTAGGTCTTTAGTTTCATGTTTGTCAGAGTATTCTTCCAGTTCCTTACATACTTTTGCCAAGTCGCTATTACGGTCTCTTCTACAAGCTGTCCGTATCAAAGCATTTATGGTATTCAGTTGCTGCATAGTTGCTCCACAGGCTTTCATGATGCGGCGTTTTTCAACTAAGTTCCATGTCTCCATGGACATCCAGTGTTGTCTCTTTGGTGTGGAAGGTTTTAGTTGTGTTTCTGCCATTGCCTCTTTTATACATTTTTTTGCCGATAACCACAAAGCATTTATATCTTCTTCATGTTTTGTTGCCAAACATCATGTTTAACTTTGCAATTTTTTATGAATGATTCTAGATCATAAACTTTCAATCTTTTTTGTTATATTAGCCGGTTTCGAGTTTTGTAGTTATAACCGAAATTTTCCAACCAGTAGTTAGAATCTGAATGGCAATCGGCTCTGGGCAAAGTATGTACATTGGTGATTGAGCTTCTCCAACTGGATCTTACAAGAATGTAATCTATCTGGTTTCGGTAGTTACCGTCAGGCGATGTCCAAATGTACAGACGTCTCATATGATGTTTGAATACGGTGTTCATGATTGTCAAATTGTTATTTGCGGCAAACTCTATTAGTCTCTCCCTTCATTGATTTCAATTACCAAATCCATATTTTCCAAGGAACTCACGGAGACCTGAGTCTGTACTTGTGTCTCCTACTTTTGAGTTGAAGTCTCCAAATAATAAGGGGCTCGTGTTTCGATATTTTTGTAATACAAGTTTCGAGCTCATTATAGAACCATTCAGCTTCTTCGTCCTTAGGTGAGCTTGTTGGAGGTTAAGGTAGATTATAGTAGGTTATAGTAGATAACATCAAAGTGTATAAAAAAGTTTAAGTTCCATCAAGTTTCACCAGTAGGCAGTCTCTTCTTTTTAGCGTGAATGTCATATGAGTGGATTTAGTAGTCCTTGCTTTTATTCTACACTCTGTATGCCATATTCCAATTTTATCTTGATGTCCTTGAACTTTTATAGACGCTATGTTGTAATCTCTGTGCCTTGAGAGTACTCCTAAAGAAAAAAAGATTTATGGTTAAGAAATGTATAAGAAAATGTTTTTTTTTACAATGGTTTATCTAAATATTCAATAAATGATAAAAAAATGTCAAGTCAATTTCTATGGTGCTTACTTCGCCTTTACGAATTGGTTATTTTTTGAACTTTGTAATAACTCCTGACTTTGTTGCATGTAGTTTTTGGTCATTACCAATATTAAAAATAACACTGAAAGACCGACTTTGAGTCAAGAGAAGATGTCATGCATAAAATAACGAGTCAGTCGTTCACAATATGAAAAGAAGGCTTCCAGAAATGTTTCTAAGACTTTAGATTGTACACCCTTCTTTCTAAGACTTGTTTAGATTGTACATGCTTCTTTCCATGGTCAAGCATGTACAATATAAAATGGGGAATATTTTGATGAAGACAAGTATTAAAAACCTGAGAGTAAATAAATGAATTTTTTGCTGTAGTCTCATTTTTCTTGAACAAACCTTGTATTTATGTTCCCCTCTTTTATTTATTATTGATAATCTAAATGATGAATTTTTAAAAAATAATGTATTATTCCTTCTTTACAGTGTCAAAAGTAGATTTAACTATAACTGATATAAAAATTGTTTAAATAATTTTCTTGAAATAAATTTCAATGAAAGCTACCAACTATTCAATAATATATTTGAATATATTTAAATTCCAACAAGTAATATTATGATCATGAACCCGATTAATTACTAACAGGGTGCACTACGAATACAAGAATTGACGTACAAGGATACTGGTTTGTACACATGTATAGCGGGGCGTTCCACAGCAAATCTAACCCTCATTGTCAAGCCGAGACCCGGAGAATTCCTTAGCTCAGAGGAGATTGAAAGACAGAAAGCAAACCCTTTAGATGATCCTAATGGAGGAAAAGACAGGTTGGAGACATTACACAAATCTTAAAATTAAAAAAACTTATCAGAATATTTTTTTATAAAAGGAATAAAAATTTTACAAATTTTTTTCTTTTTCTATCATTGACATATGAGGCAGATATAAGTTTACTTATTATAATTTTAGTATTGTCTCTTATTTGTACTGTGTGACACTTAGGTATAAGTTTCACACAGTACAAATAAGAGACAATACTACTTGCCACAATACATCATAAATTGCTTAATTTCTCTTAGTTCGAAAGTATTTCCATTTTCTTCAGTAATTAGTTTGTTTTTCAGCACAATTTGAATAAATTCTATATTTCCATTAAATATCAATGAAAAAATTATACGACAGGCAAATAACATTATAAATATATTGTATGCCAAGGGGTCACCAAGGACCTCAGTTATCACGCTACGAAGTGCACTGGTGACCTTAAGGCAGAGCAATTTTTAAGACACTATTCAGTGCCCTCAGTCAAAGTTAGCCTTATTTTAATGGGGAGTATACACGATTATGGCTATAATATCGGGAAACGAACATAGACAAATTGAGATAAGGCTATGCCTCCAATATCATATTAAGAAAACTAGCCATGCACGCAATTGGTGAACATTGGTATATAAAATAATGGATTTCTTCATACTCATATCTAACATTCCTGTAAAAAACTATACTAATCTGAATACTGGCAATATTTGTTTGCATTTTGAATAAATGCAGGGCTGGATGCAACTCTCTCCTTACCTGAAGAGTGTCATATCCAACAATTTCCAAAATAAAAAACAAGGGGTACATGTTTCAGTAAAGCCATTATTTTTAAAATAAAGAAATTGAATAAACGTTTTCTATGTTTTGTCCAAAATAAGAAGATAAGTTATTCGATATGTGTTAAACTTATTCGATATGTGTAAAATTATGTTGTTATGTTGATAACTTACAACCAAGTAACTGAATTTGTTTCTAATTACTACAAATCAGTGTATTGTATAAAGCCATAATACAGTTGGTGTCATGAAATTCCCGGGAGTGTTGTATGACAAATCCTACTAAATTAAATGGTATCTTACAAGTTGCAATAATGTAGTTATGACATGAGAGAAGACTGTCCATAGCTACACTGAAGCTGTTTCTAATATTTAAGAAAACTGGAAACACACATCGAACAAGAGCCCGACAATTCACATACATCATAATCGGAACTTAGATACAAGAATAAATTGTCACTCGTAAAATTACATTAACATCCCACAGAAACATACTACAGTCGCAATATTTACTTATATCTAAAAACAACTTGTCAGCAAAAAATAATCAAGTAAAGTTTTAATCTCTAATAGCCTAGTTATTTATCATTAAAAGAAATAAGAGAGGGCCTAAATTACTACCCTGGCTTACCCAAGAGTTAATAACATAATAGAACTTCAGTACTGGCCAAATTGCTTCTGTAATCGGAAATAGTTTTCGGAAAACCACAAATTGAAGAAAAATTATGTCTTCAATTATTTTATTACGAGAATGTTATTTCAACTATTTTAAAAGATATGTAAAATCAAAATATTATATCTAGCTGGTGTCCTTTATCCATCACAGTAAATACAAAAAAATAGATCAAAAACAATTTTAAAACGTATCAGATACGTCCACACCCAAGTAGGACTACGCTGTAGGCTACAGTCCAGAGAAGCTGACTTTAAATGATTGGATCAAACATACAACCAGAATATCTTTGAATAATTTTTGAGGTGTGCCTCAATACTCTGAATACTCTGAACATACGTACGTACTGTACAAGCCTCTCAAGTTAGTCTTAGTATTGTTTGTGCCATTGGCCAAACATTACACAATTACATTCTTGACCATATTTTTAAATTTCTTATGTTAATCTTATTGATACTGATTGTTAACTCCAACCTGCTTTTTTGATTTACATTTTCATAAATCATAATATAAAACAAACCAGTAACTAACTAATCTAAAATTATGGATGGCTAAACGTATGTCAGTAAACTTTCCTAAGAAAAAAGAGGTACAGTGGCTTCATATAAAATCAAATTAGAAGGTATTAATAAGGTGTTACTTAAAAAATTCGCTACTTACTGTGCACGTAATTTTTTTTTCAGAATTAGCATATTTTTTACCAGAATTAATCAAATTACCTAGATTATCAAAAGGTTTATTCATGTTTACTATATTCAGTCCGAATAATAATCAAGGCCAGCAAAACATTTTAGTGTTTTCTAAACATTACTTGTGATTAGCCATCAACACTAATCGTAAAAATTATTGTGAATACAATGCCGTACAATAGATTTATTATGAACATATAGTTTCAAAATTGTATATAGTCTGTTTACTTTCACAATGAAAATGCACATCAAAAAATAAACTAATGTTAATTTTAATGCACAAAGAAAACAAGTAACCAATAAGTATTTCACTGACAAAATATAATATGTGTATTTAAAAACTTCAAAACTAGTAAAATTATTTTCAAACGAGAATGATAAACTTACAACAGAGATTGTTATAATAACGCAATGATTCACTGTTTGTATGTAAATATTATAAATATGGGATTCTTTCAGTCTGAATATAGCTGATGGTAGTCTAACAAGCTTCAGCTTGCCTTGAGACTATGAACTGACGCTCTGAAGTGAGGTAATCAATTTTAATTTCAAATGGACCATTTCTGATTTGAGAAGTTTTTGTAATTTGGATACAATATAGGAATGAAGTTTGTTCATTTTATCTAAGATTCCATGTATTGGTACATTCGCTTTGTGCACACGAACTGCAAATCATATATGGAAGTACCAAATTCACTTTGTAATTAAATATGTTTAAATTTTCGTAAAAAATGTAATATACATATGCCAAATGTTCAGAACAAGCTATGTGTAATTACTTATAGGACACTGCGCGTCACTGTTGTGTAGTTGGGAGCTATAATGTCCATTAGGGGTTTGAGATCAAAGTGAATATTTAAGCCATCATTGCAGAAGGCTATGGAATTTATTGAAAGAATGCTGACCCTGACTTGACTTTCACAAGTCCATTTACTGAAATTGCTCATTACTGATATCAAATGGAATTACAATAGTCTGATGTCTTGGCAACAGCTTCAAGGACAGTTAGGGGTTTAAAAAAAATTAAATGGGTTAAATCAAACTGGAAATGTGTCCCTTCATTCTACTTGTCTATACTCAGAGTACCTAGAAATTTCCTAACATAATTAACAGAAGAATACTAATTATTGGAAGTCCACTTCCAATAATTAGTATTCTTCTTATAAAGACTGATTTAGTGTGTCTCTCACTACTTTTGGCCTTGGTATTGTCTTGCATCACCATGCACATCTCAGCTAAGGTTATATCTTTGACTCAATTTTAAATCCTTGAAGGTAGCATGTTTGTCACAGGGTGAGATAAGTTTATCCATAAACTTTGTCATCAACTTTTCTAATACTTTGAAAGCATTATCAAAACAATGAACAGGATTTGATGTAAAAATTCAGGAACCGTTTTGACTATATAAAGGAACTTTTTTTGAAAATGGAGGTTAACCTCCTCTTCAAAATATGTTTTAGAAGTAAGATCTATAAGTTACTGTATATTATCTACATATTCATATATCATATTAAAGTGACTAACCTAGTCATATTAAATGAAACTTTGTATAAAAGTCATCCATAAGAGCAGTGAGTATAGCGAGGTAAATAACAATATAAAATTCCTGGGGGAGAATAAATAGCTCCCAGAAGTAACCACATTAAACACTAAAAGACACTTCAGGAGAATAATAAAATCAAATCAAATATCTATCCACTAATTGCCACCAGCAAGTATCTCGTCATCTTTGTAAGAACTGCTAATTGTCTTTGGGAAGTCAGAGTAAAAACCTATGTGAATTTACTACGAATTGCACTTAATACTAAAAATTCTTTCTTGCACATATTGCAATTATTCAGATGATTCTCATAAAAAATTAAGCTTAGACTTTATTTTTTATTAAAATTTCCGATAGTTATTTTGAGCAAAAGTATTTTTAATAAAATCTAAATTTCACCTGATGTAATTGTGATTTCCCTAATATGTTTACTCAATTTGTTGTCATATTCACGGCTCTTGCAGCATCACTCAATTCTTGTGTCACATAAAAATTATGATGCATCCTAATTGAAATAAGAATATGTTTTTCACTTACTCCCTGCATGAAAACTCTAAGTTTTCCAGAAAGTTTTTACTTTGCTAATTTTGTAGAATTTATTTAATTTTATCTAATAACTACGAAACTATTGATCTATTATGATAGTGCTTAGTATAATTTTACGTTAATTACCATATAATTAACTTAATATTTACATTCTATAATAACTTTCTTATTAAAGTGTTTTTCCATACAAACATGTTGATTTTTCTTTGGAAAGCAAACCAAATAGTAAATGTTAATATATAACCAGTTTTGTTTATATAAAACCAGTTTTGCAAATCATTTCAGAAATTCATGAAATAAATAACTTTAATTAAAACTAGTTTTAACAGAAATGATGGTCGATATCATGCAATTATATCTGGTGTAGAAGAAGATCAATCACATGAACAGAGACCAGATGCAGAAAACCGTAAGAAACAACTCCATAAGCTCAACAAAGCAGAAAAAGCAAAGGAAAATGGTACAGGCAGAACAGTTACAACACCAAAACAACAATTGAAATATAATGAAGAAGAAAACATGGACAATCACGATGAAAACGAGGTAATAGTAATACAATTTTTAAACTATTTGTTTTCTATTTTTTAACCCAAATGCCAATTATAGATTTCAAGGAACAAAAACATTCTAGTTAAAACTTAAGCGTTGGTAACTGAATCATAACAAATGTTCGTTGACGTTTTAAGGCATTGGTTACTTCAACTACTTTAACGTATTGTCAGGAAAGCAATATTTAAGTAAAGTAATATTATATGCCTCTTTTATTTAAGAACTTTCATCTCTATGATTTTACATATAATATATGAACAATATTATTTGACAGTGAAACATTTTTTATCTCACAATAAGACGTTCAACGTTACAAAAATTTATGATAGGATTAACTCGGCAAGAATAGGCACAATTCTTAATGGAACAGCTGAGCATTTGTTTGTAAACTTGCCATATTTCTATACTTAACATATAAGGGTTACATTTTTGTGTAAAGTGTAAAATGTACCAACAATAAAAAAATGTAAAATGTGCACTACGAATAAAAAATTATTCTGCAAGATTGGTCATGTTGTTTATGCAGTAACTTATTGTGTTAATGTAGTTTTGACATAAATAAATTAGCTAATATTATTCAGGATAAAAAATTTTCTCTTCAAACTCTTATGTTTGAGGACGTTACACACGTCTTGAAAGATATATCAAACATTAAAAACTGAAACTTGTATAAATTTCATTTTAAATTATATTGAAGCATATTTCATATTTATTACTTAATTTTCATGCTGCATATATGTACGGATTTTGACATCTGTGATCTTTCATCATGAAATAGAAAAATACACTGTCTTTACACAATTCAGGTAAAACGGATAATAAAATAGTTCATGCCACCAGCAGTGGCACCAGATTGATATCAAATCTAGAAGTGATTTTTTGTGTATTACAGGTGAGCTAAACTACATACTGATAAGTAATAAAATAGTTAAAAGAACTAGCAAATCATTTTTATTAATGTTAAATGTTATTATGATTTTCGTTGAATACCAAATACTTAAATTAATTTAAATATTACAATATGAAGTAAAAATATATCACAAAGTCACATTTCAAGCCGCTTATATAAAGTATTAAATTAAATATTAGGTTTTGTCTTTGCCGCATTTATTTCACTCTGTGAAACAAAATTTTGGAACATCCAGTTTCTAGGATTTAAAAGGATATTTTATTTCAATGAGTTTTTAACCACTCGTAGTTAATCATAATTTCTCATTTAATCTGAAGTAATAATTCAAAATGAAATAAAACATGCAATGATATTAATGCCATTTTATTTGACTGGAATCTTAATTTTTTTAAAGATATCATGACAATTCTTAAGCATTTAAAAAATTTCTATAGAATATTTTTTTCCCCATTATATGCACATGGGAGGCGTAGGGAACTGGTTAAGCCTCTTAGAGGTAACGAGCTGACAAAACTTAAGCATGAAGTACTCCCCTGCATCCGAAAGGTTAAACAAACCTCAAATCCATCGTACCTCATTCTCATTTTCAGTTTCATTATGTAAAAATGTCTAATAAACATCGAAATTTCCAAAAGTCATCTGAGCATGCTTTTCCAAATCTCCATTTGAATTCTATAATAAATTGACAGAAAACAATATAAAATTATATATTAACATAAATGCACATTTAACTTCAAATTAAATTTGAAATAAATCAATATATCTGTTCGGCAGATAGAATGAAGTGGACTAGATGTATCTATCTCTATGCTACTCTTCAAAATTATATAATTCACTTCATTGCATAGACAACACCAACACATCAAAATGGATAACTACCAACTCTGTTGCCAGCAACACAAAGAACACACAATATAAAAAGTGCGGCACTACATTTTATAAACTTCTTACCATAACTCGTAACATTGCATAAGAAAATAGGAAATAGAATGAATTTAGTATAAATTAGATAGACAATCGGCTTAGTTTTTAAAGAAATTGTCATGTTTTACTGTGTTTCAGCAGTCAGGACAATGAGGCCTGAGAAAGATAATAGTTTGATTACTATTGAACTTATATAATTTACACTCATTTCTTATTTCATACTTGTTTTGACATATAGTTTTTTTTTTTCTATAAAATTATATACATAATTTAAGAAGAAAAAAAACTGTAAATCAGAACAAATATTTGGTATCACTAAAATTTGTTTGATAATTATAATGGAGGCAATATGTAATTTATTGAACTGCACGAAATGGACTTTTTCAAATTAGGAAAAGATGGTGTGAATTTCTTATGAATCTTTTTCGTTTTAACAATAGGACATAAGGCGATTGGACACTTACTTCGTATCTTACTATATGAGAACAAATAGCATAAAGTTGCAAGAAATTTAATTATATAATGCTACTGTATTCAACAATTAGAAAGTGGAGAGTTAAAACTTATTTCTTTATTTTACCAGCTGTTGCTATTTTTTTAGAACTTTTTTTGGAACCTCAAAAAGTTGTTTTTTGGTATATTTGTCCCTAAATTCAGAATAATGTTTTTATGTTTTGTCTGTAAGCTCAAGTGAAAGAATTTTTATTTTTGATTGGGTAAATTTTGAAATTTCCTTGAACTAATTAACTTATAAACTTTACTTCTTTATTAGTATGGATTATAAATTAGACTGTACAATCTAATCAAAGGCTGGTCTACATTGATATTTCTCAATAGTATTATGTCAAGACGGGAAAATATTGTGTTCAAATTGTGCATTATCGATGCTTCGTACTCCGAAAAAAAAATCTCCAGCCTGGGAGAGGTTTAATTCTATGTCATAAATAATTCATTTGAATGTCACTTTAATGAATATGGAACTTGTATATATTGAATATCTATAAACCAAAAGTATATGTTGATATACTTTTGGTTGTTGAAATTACATGAAACACAATAATTAAATATTTAAGTTTTAGTACCTGCTCTGATTGGCAAGTGCTATTTGCTTTTATATTGTATAAATGGAAAAGAGAGCTCGGAAAAAGCATTTTTAAGTAACATTTTAAAACCCTTTTTTGTTTCGAATAAACCAACATTGGTTGGTAGTAATGTTTAATTTGAGAAGGATAAGAAATACACATGTGTTTATATATTTAAATTTAATTGATAAATAGATACATTAATATCATATTTCTCACATTGTCTTAAAATACTTGTAATAAAATAAGTTGCTTACTGATAAAAAGTTTAATGCGTTATTTGGCATAAATTATTTTTACAGCATTAAATCAATTTTTAAATCTATACTTTATAGAACTAATTGCCACATAAACTGTAATAGCATGTTTAAAACCTCTACAAATATAACATCCCTAAATTGTTTTGAGTCGTCCCATCAATATTGAAAACATTATGCTTACAGCTATTTTGGAGCTATTTATGATTCCCTCTGGTATTGAGTGCTTCTTCCATAAATAAATTTCTTGGTGTCTGGATCATCTGTCAGGTTAGTTTGATAACCATAGATAAATTTTTGTTTACGATACGTTGTAATTATTAAAGAGGTATCCTTGAATGTACTAAAGAAATGAATTGTTTGTTCTCTAGAAGACAATTAAAAAGTTACTTAGAAACTTATTATAGTTTCAACATCTCTAATATTGTTGTACAAAACATACCCATTGAAAAAGAAATTTCGAGAAAAGACCCCTTTTAGTGTCTTTCTAGTAAGATGAGTTCAAGTTTTTACACCCATAAAAGTAAAATAATTTTTCTAATTCCTAATATATCAAATATTAGGAATTAAAAAAAAAATTTTAATTAAAGTCTAATAATCTGGTAACATTATTTATAAATGACTAATACACACATCTGTATTAGTCGTTTATAAACAATGTTAGCAATATAGTTTCTTTGCATTTAACAAAAAAAATTATTATCTAATAAGTATAAAAAACATATAATGAAATACATTGATATGACGGTGTGAAAAATGTTACAATAGTTTTTTTTTCATTGAATAACACGCTATAGATACTTTAAAACTTAATTCATGAAAAAACATATAAGGAAAATTTGAACTGGCAATGTCATGTCGACAGATTTGCCACAAATACAACTTAACATGTTCAATAAACAAAACATGTTCACATCTCGTTTTGATTCTATTCTGATCATAGAAAATTTGTACTCCAATGTCAAATGTCTTTAAAATAATTAAAAACTAGGTTACTATTCGTGTAAAGAACGCCATTTTTTTTATTAAATTAAACTGTATTCATTATTAAAAATATCTATATATTTTCTTCGATTTGTGATTTTCTCCTTTGTTGAAGAAACATCAATTATATTGAATATATCCTTTAACAGCCAACAAATTATATTTTATTATCAATTTGACCTTGAATTCGGGTGGAAAAGAGGTTACTGCACCGATAACAGTGTTAATAAATTAATCGATACCTAGTGTCTATCCATTCACCTTTAATATAAACACAGAAGAGTTATGTTTAAACTAAGAAATATCGCAATAACAATTATTTTCCAGAACAACTGTTCAAATTTCTATCACATTTGAATATCATCTACTCTAGTTGGAATTTTGAATCTAATAAAATATACAACGAATTACCTCTATCGAGGAAAAAACACATCAATCATGTCTCTGCTAAGATACTACGTGAGTATCTTTTAAGCAATTGATGACACAAAAATGTAATAAAATAAAATTATCATCTTTAATATGAGATAGAAATACAAAATAGGCAAAACTGTGTTATGTTGTCCGTGGGTTATGGAATGTGATGGTTTTACATATAAATAGCAGCAAGGTGTGAATACTCAGTGTTATCATAACTTACGGAAAGAAGTAATTTCATTTAGACTATATCTGTTACCAGTTATAGCCGAAACAAAAATGCAGGCATGAGTTGAAATACATTTTCAATAGTGCAAAAAACGTAATGTAACATTAATATGTAAAAAATATGAAATATGTATGTATGTACATTAAATTCATTTCTTTTAAATATTTCTGACTTTAAATATTTAAAATGGAAAAGTTTATAACAAAAACATAACTCGATCCATAGTAATGGTATAAACTCCACTGCCAGACCCATACATACATAGATTATAATATGTATATCTTCATTATAAGTATAACATATTTAAGGATCAACTTAGACGCAATCTGCTACATAGAACTTTGTCACATTTTTCGAAATTGCTGAGATAGAACATATAAAACAGATTCTAAAAGGAGGAAATCGGATATATTCCACTATAAGTTATCCACAAGCATGTCTAACACATTTAACTTGAAATATTGTACTGTATATATAAGAGGATAAATTATATGAATAAATAAAAAAGAGCTAAGCTCAATTAAAATAAAGTATTCGTTCATTTTTAATTAAAATAACATTCACAATCGGTGAAAAGCTCAATAGTACTAAAAAAAAAGCAAGTGGATATATACGTTTACAGTGTCAAGGGTTGCAATGAACTGAACAGAATTGACGTTAGTATCTGGTAAGTGGTCGGAGAGAGCCGCTCATGACGTGTCTTCTGTTTTAATTTATTACCTTATTTAGAGTATATTGAAAAAAGCTAACCAATTCAATCTACACATTTATTTCACCAAATATTGATACTTTTCTTTGTGCGATGGGAGTTTGTATTAAATTGGGTAATCGTAGTTTATTAAATTTAATCTCAAACAATAAATGTTGAATTTTGATTTATAAGCACTAAGAGTTTTGTAATGTTTGTAGTTGGGTACTGGATTGGTTGGATACATAGGAAACGACGTTTGCGCCATACTGAATGAATAAGACCCTTTCACTAACGATCATGCTGTAAAGCATGATGAGGGACATGGAGGACTACATTGTTGTATTGTTAATAATGACGTATAATGGGCTGGACTGTGTAACCATTCATTGACCAAGAGAGCTAGAATGGTCTTTATGATGGCTAGTGAGTGTGCCCTCTAATTCACTGAATCAATTGAGTAAAAAATTTAAATCATTAAATTTGTTACATCCCTTCGCAAAATAACCATATTTGATACTAATTAAATCGCTCAAGTGCATCTAGTATTGATCAATAAAGTCGACTTGATAGCATCACTATGAATCAGCTGTGTCTGTCGCCAGCACCAAAGCACAAGCAGGCTTTAATTATGTAATATTTGCAGACCATTATATTTATATAGTTATAAATGATGGACATAGATAGCGTTATGGCCATTTTTTATAGGACAGATGTATTCATTGTTGGCATTCATTAAAAATTACTTGGTTAAAAATGAACTTCATAGAGCAACTATCCTATGCCACCTGCTATTGTTTCGTAACTGTATGTGAAATGAAACAATCGAAATAAAGTTCAGTAGACTTTATTCATGCATAATGAATTTAAATGAAACTTACTTATACCTATTTTCAATATTTGTTCCCAATACTTTTTTGGCACGGTAAACTGTATGGCTATCACCTACATGCAATGGATACACAACAAATTTTCAAATATATTTTATTTAACTACTCCTTTCTTTCGAAGATCAAACTTTTATTTGTTACTACACTGATGCTCTGCGGCTATCACTAATCACTAAATTTGACAGTAATACCTGAAATATTTGAATAATCAGCCAAAGTCAACCAACTTGATATAATATCCTTTTCATCCTTCTTCTAGTATTTTTCTACTACTAATTTCCAAATCAATAACATATCATTTAAAACAACTCGGTCAATTGAAAAAAGGATTTGCACATAATTAATTGACAGTTATTATCCACTAGAATTGAAATTTTTGTAATGCAAAAATTGTGATAAAAAATTAAATATATAGAAGTCATTGTTTTCACAAAACAACTGACAATGACCGAAAATGATTTGGAAAAATTTTACAATATCTTATATTAGTCAGTTTTAAAAATTATAATAGCTAATTCAAATGCAAACACGAGTTAACTCAATTTGAACATTTAGGTATGTGACCGGTCAACAAAGTTTGGATAAAACCACACATGCCAATAATATTTTTAAAACATGGACAATATAAGACAAAAATAACAATCGTTTTTCGTAAAATATGAAGACTGCTATAAAAAATTATAAGAAAGGTATCTTCCAAAAATCATACAATAAAATGTGAAATAGCGTAAATAACAAAAGTTTAATAAGAATAATGTAGAACCACTTTAATTAAACAAACCTTCTATTCGTAAAATATATATATCAAACAAATTCAATGAACTTATATATGTGAGAAAAATGGCAATAACATTTTAATTGGAAATTATACAAGAATAAATAAAAAATTGAAATTACTGCTGTTCACATTTCTCCCATACAATTACAAAATATTTGCTAAATTTATGATACTTACACTTTTCTATTTTGAAAAGAGAAATTAGTCAAAAAACATAGAATTTAGTCAAAATACATATAATACATATAATTGGATATATTTTCATATGTTCAATTTATGTTTTAAAATCATACAAAAATAGAAAGTTTATATAAAAACATAATAATTACTAAGCATCCTATTCCTTTTTCTATGTTTTTCAAATACAAAACTTGGTTTTCAACAACCTTTTTACACCTGTGTTCTAAACCAATCAATATTATTAAATTAAAGCTAATGAAATAAATCTACAAACCAATTATTACATAAAAGTAAATCTTAAAAATGAATAATTTAATTTATTATCAGAATTCCAACTTAAAAATCTCATAAATTTACATGTTATCTTGTTATTATAGAAACAAAAGTAGAGGTTAAGGTATATGTAATATAAAAAAGTAACATTTATATTAATATCAATAAGTATAAACTAATCTTTATACTACTCATTCCTGAAATATTTACACCAATTTTTAAAGAAACGATACAGATAGATCTAAATAATCCAAGAATCAAAAATAGGCTAAAGTAAATTTGATAAGTATGAGTTTTTATCTGAAATGGAAGCAATTTCTAATCAATTCAGAATCATAAAAATGATAGTTGGAAGAAAGACACTTTACTATTGATAGATACTAAATAGGTCTAAAAGTTTGCAGTCTATACACTTTAGTCGCAAATAATCATTGAACAACAATTTTGATGCCGTTCAGTAAACTGTTCGCTAAATATTCATATAAATATTGTAAAGTTATCTCATTTCCTTTTATAGATATTGTCCACTAAACTCGACTGAATGCAGTATAAAGTACTTAAAATTCAATACCATGCAGCAATTAAATTCCTTACTAAAGAAGAAGTATCTTGGCAGAGAAATAGCAACAAATTGAAAAATTTGAAAAATTTGTGCAACATTCTGAGACCCACTGTGAAAATAAATGAACCACAACAAATATGCAAATGACCGTGAAAATTAACTCGATTTATAATAATTACTTTGGTAAAATTGTACAATTTTATTTTCATGGTAAAATTCAAAATTTGACTCATTTTAAACATAAAATATATAAACATTATTATAATATTAAGGCATAAAAGATACATAAAAAAATAAAAAGATAAATTTTATTCTTATCATTCTGAATAATCATAGTACGGATAGAAAAGTATCAGAGGAATGAAATAAAGCAGCAACTTATTTTAATTTGAAATAGTTATAGGTTTACATTTCTAAGTTTTACTTATTTTATCCCATTGACTACCTGCTTATTTTATTAAGAGCTACCTTCACTAACGTAATAAAATACACATTAATTCTGAACTCGTTAATAATCAGTAAGCTATTGATTGAATATCTATATTTATTTTAATAAGAAGGCTATTATAGCCTTCTTTGACATTGACTTCCTATTCTAAAAAAAATTTAAAAAATCTTGTCGATATGCAAAATAGATTTTTTAAAATGAAAATCAATTTGCTTATTATAATTTCCTTGTTACACGGTCCTTCTTGAAAAAACTTCTAATTAACCTGACATTGTATTTATATAAGAGTTGTACATCAGAATGCGGAATTATGATATTTTATACCTGTAATTAAAAGAAATTATTATGTCCAACTATTTCAACGATTCAATGATATAAATGATCTATCTGAATTTCTAATGTTTACTTTGTGTTAGTTTAACTGTGTGAAACTAGTTACTACTCTGACAACAAGCAATATATTGCTACCCTTATATGAGACAAAACTCGTACCTGTTTTTGTATAAAGGTATACATTGGTTTTCTTCTATTTTTTATGTATTTTGCATTCCAAACGAGCAACTACAGTGCACTGAGAACATTAAAAATACATTGAATCATGCTTTCTGCTCAATACAACTATAATTCAAATGACACACAATTATTGGTGCTATTTAGGGGATGAGGAAAGTCAAATTAATTTAGCATTAAGTTGGTATGCAAAGAGCAATTTGCTAATCTTCAGCCAAGAGCATTAACAACAAGGTCAGCAAGTCAACATATCTTCCACTAGGTAATAGCGCCAAGTAACTTTGTGGAGATGAAACAATATTATTCAACTACTCGTATATCTGAAACTTATCCAATTGTGTCCTATGTGGTACGTTCATTTAATCTGTTTTATGATTGGCCTTCATTTATAGTCCATAAAGTAATATAAATTGTTACTTCAGTCTAGTCTTAAAACCTTATGTGAACTGTTTTTTTTTTATTCTCAACTCAGTGTATTGAAAATGGTAAAGAGAGGGATATAAATTGAAATGGACAACATGTAACTGGGCACAAGGTCTGTTGCAATAACAGCTCTCTAAATATTTGCTTCAAAAATAATAATACAATGAATTATGTGTTCATAATATATTAAGCTGGCAACTAATAAACACACTAGTTTGTCCAACAATTTCTTGAGTTCATTCTTCTTGATCATCTCTGGCAAAATATGTGAAGAATACGGTGTTGGGTCGTCAGTTCGATTTAAAACTGAATTTCATTGAATAAACAACAACCAAAATATGGAAATTTCACGCCGATAACTTAGAAGTACTCTTACTTCGTGGATTCCGATTATGACGAAAAGTGAACGAAGCAACACTCAATTTGTATACAACGATGGGTAAAGGTGTACTGTTCTTTGAAACAGCCGAGCCAAGAAAGAAATTTTAATCTCCGATAATCCTCATCCAGGTTGACCACCTACATTCAATTAAGAAAATTAAAAAAGCGTTATTGAAAGTTGAGTTTGCATTATCTGGAAGAGCTAATCTCATGTTCTCATACTGCAAAAGAAATATGACTAGGCGTTGTAGAAAAAGTGGAAATATATTTGTAATTCAACTGACCTGCCATTGGTTTATTAGTTACCAACCTATTATTAGGAGCAGGACAAACAACTATTCTTGACATAACCTACTGTAATATAAGCGATTGTTACTCGATTGTTAGTATTTTTCTATTTTATTTTAATGTGACTATTAATATGGTTTGCACCATTAACTCAACCTGATGTATACGAGATAAAATATGGTTATGTACAAATTATTTTGTAATGAATATAATAAAAGTTCTTTTTCTACCATTTACTAAACTAACTTGCGGATTGAATTACATGCATATTTTTATCGTGATAATAGTTTTGTTGTACTGATGAAAATTTTCTGTTCTATACTAATACAAAATTGTTGTTTTTAGCTTTTCGTCAGTTTAGGTACTAAGTCAAATAAATTAATGGTGGCATACATTATTGCTCAAAATACTTCCAATATTGAAAAAGAAAAGAAGAATATTTCTGAAATTATTCCCTTCACTAATGAAACAGCCAATAATTACACATATGTCGAGACAAAACCTGAAATTATGCCATTGATCTCTACAAATGAAACTCAAAAAGAAAATTTATGGCATATCACAGAAGACTTGGTAAAAAATGGCACTTCGTTGACGAATGACAGTAATATTTCAAGGTGGGTATATGATTACTTCAACTAAGTTTTCAATATTTAAGAATTCACCATATACCTATGTTTAAGACTATAAGTCATACATAAAATATCTTGTCAACAAGGAAATTGAATAATCTCTTAACTTTCATGTGTATAGTTTTCGTTATAATAAATGTTTATAATTTAGTGCAGAAGCCTGTCTCGTATATTTCAAATGGTAACCAAAGCAGAAATTTTTATTAGCTTTACTGAAAATCATAACATTTAAATCAATAATATCCTCACTACCATACTAATACATCTGCCTATCTCTGATATGAATTATATGTATCAGAATTATATCAACACACAAGGTGGATTATATAGAATATGTGAGTGCCTTATTGCTTTCACCTGAAATGTATACAGGATAAGTTTTAACGATATTTAAAAACTGTGTGTATGGATCAATGCAAGAGGATGCACATGCTTCCAATAACTTATCATTATCACTTAATCACTTCCAGTAAAGCAAAAATTAATCAACATAATGGAAAACAGAGAGTAAAGCTTGATCTAATATTCTGATCCAAGATGAATGGTTCAGTAAGAAAGAGGGGGCTATGAAAAAGGAATAAATTGCAGAATGTAAATATGCAAAATTAGTTTCTTATTATTTTCAAATAATGAAATGTAAAAAGGAACAACGTTCTGATAATGAAAATTACAACGGTGGATTGAAAAATTCTTGGCCCGACCATGAAAATAATGAAAATTAAATAAAAATAATGTATATTTCTCTACGTATTCACATCTTATCTCAGTATACTTATTCAATCTATGCTCTAGTGCTTCTATGCCGCTCTTATAAGTCAATTCCTTCAACTGTTAAAAATCCTCTTCGCCTCAGCTACCATCTCCTCATTTGTTAAAAATTGTTTTCTAGCCAGGAATTTTATTAAATTAGGGAAGAGGTAATAGTCCGATGGGGCTAAATCAGGCAAATATGGAGGATAGTTCAGTACTTGGTCTTTTTTCGTGAATTTTTTTAACTAATTTATCTAACAGTTCAGCGGAATATGGGCCAGTTATAGTTTATCCTTTGGATAGGTAGTCAATAAAAATAATTCCCTTGTAATCCCAGAACACTGATGCCATCACTTTTCTTGTTGACTTTTGTGACTTGGCTTTCGTCAGTGGCGGAGAATCACCATTTTTCCATTGTCGACTATATTTTTTTTTCCGGAGTGGTTGTAAGTCTTCTTAAAAAATCGCTGATATTTGATCGCATTAGTGCCAGATTCTCTCTCGAGGTTTCAACCCGGTTGAGTTTTTGTTTAGCGGTCAATAAACGCAGCACCCGTCTTGCTGACGCCTTTTCCATTACTAATTCGTTTCTTAAAATATGAAACTCTCACTCAGTTGAGATCCCAACAAAATCATTTATATTACACACTTTCAATCTTTGGTCTTCTAAAACCATTTTGTGGATTTCATCGATGATTTTTGGCTTCGAGGATGTTGACAGTCTTTCACTCCTAGGGCCATCTTCAACGTTCTCTCTGCCATGTATGAACAAATTTGCCCACTTTTTGACGGTGGAATACAAAGGTGCAGATTTACCAAATATGTTATCCATGTCTTCCTTGATTTGGTTTGACGCCATATTCTTTTTGACAAAATATTTAATAATGGCTGTTATTTCAGTTTTTTCCATTTTCTGGGAAAGAAGCAGATTCGTTCAAATAAAAAATCATACAAACTTAATAACGCCAGCTGTCACATTGAAACTTGATACACAATTAAATAAAAGATCAAGCTGTTGAACAAGTATAAATATATTTACATACTACTCTTAAATCTAGATTCGGCTGAGAACTTTACAAACCGGCCTCGTATAATGATCACAATGATCACCATATTCAAGGCTGAGGCAATCATAAGTAAAAAGGTGCAATAAAATTTGATAATCTTGGAAGGAGGGTACGTCAAGATCTGCTACCTAATGCTTGAATATCCTTAACCTCAAAACAAGTAGTACTAAATGACTGGGCTATTTGTAGTCAATATGTCTTTGACAATATCACACACGTTACATAGTTCATATACCCTAATGAACAAAATAGTTATAAAAAGCAATTGTGCTTGGGGCAAACTACTTATCTGTTTTTTTTGTTAGTTTGAACAAAAACACATTTCCGTCTTTAAAATACCTTTATAAGAGATTACATTTGTCTATTGACACAGATGTGATAATGGTTAAGCATTGTTGAGTAGATCACGTGATAGTAGCACAATCTGTCTTTGGCCAATCAATTGTCAAAGATTTCTCACGATTGATTTCAGCGAATAAGAAATAATTTTGAAATAAAACGTAATTGTCAAAATGAGCACTCTATGTTAAGCTGTGAACGAGCTTGATGAGTTTCGAGTTTCCTGAACAGTGAGCTCGTTTGGCCGAGTTTACTCGATTCAGTGTCACCAACCCAAGTATGATGGCTCAGTTTTATTCACTGCTCAGAAAAAATGTGCATAGTACGCTTAAAGAAGTTTTCACTTCAAAAATTTAATTCTATTATACTAAAAAATTTCCACAATAAAGTTAGTAACAACTTGTGCTGAATTTTAATTGAATTTTTTTAATTTCATGAAGACTTTCTAATCTCGTTAAATTAGATTCGTTAAATATATTGATTAGAGATCCTTTGTTTATAGAAAAATAAATCGTAAATTAAAATTTAGAGAGTGGAAAACTATGAATTCACAAGATAAGCGCTGAAAAAGTAGAAAATAATTATTTAAACAATTTGACAAGCAATAAATGTTTTTACCATTTTTAAATGCTTTATGAAATTTTTTATACAACCCAGTCTTCAAAATAGGAGAAAATATAATATTCGAGGAATAATTTACAATCATTAATAAGCCAAAAAATAAAAGTGCAAAAAAGTAGATTTCTTTTCCCATCTGAAAAGTACTTACATATTAGACAAATGGTGATCTTACATGGCCATTATATAGTACAAATGAAAAACTAAATTTTTTAGGATTGCTCTCTTTATGTCATGTTGAAAATCTTCAATTACAAATGCTCAAAAAGTATTGTTCCGAAAAAAAGATCTGTTTTCACATCCATCATACCCACAGCCAAAGAGCAAGACTAGTGCAAAATCAAAGTCATGCTGATTGTATATTTCGACTCGCATGGTATGCACCTGGATGCATATATGCAATATGAATATGCACTGGGAGGCTAAATAATTATCTGTGTAAAAGCAATTATAAATAGAGAGTAAATCCCCATCCATTTTATTTAATTTGGACTTTCTTCATGAAAAACAAGTGGTTGGAGAGGTTGGTACCTCTCTTCTCTACTGACATGGCTTCTTTGATTTTTCCTCATTTCCAACATTTAAAATGTCACTGAATAAACTAAAAATAATATACACCTACTTACCAGTAAAAGACTGAATAATAAATGAAACTTCAATTTCAATTCAAAAGATTTGTCCACCATAATACTCCACTTGATAGTCAAGCCTCATCTTTACATTAGGAGGTCCAAAAAATTTTTTTTTAATATTTTCTTAGAATCAATACACTAGTAGTGGACTGAATAAGAAGTATCGTAACATTATTAGTAAAAACACCTGAAATCTTAATAATAACCAATTTTCTATGGGTTATATAGGCAATCTTCGAGTTATGTCGTTTTGACTTAAATTATTTTCAGTTACATCAGACAATATTTTGACACTCTTCCTCGAAATAGCAGCAGTTGCTTCCATTTATATCACGTTGTAGTCGTGTCAGGTTTGGGTAATATAAACTCCTTTGGTTTGAATGTGGGGTCTCTACGGGGATCCCCTTTGACAAAGAGTGCTCGTGCCATTTCACTGTAGTAAGAGATAGACGATGAAACGTGTTGTAGTTTTCTTTATTTCTTGGAGAGTTTCCGTTTGTTACTTGTTTAAAATTTATTTGAACTTATTGAAATTGAATTACTACAATGCCACCTAAATGATATAATAATAGTGAAGTGCAGAAAAAGGTAACAAAAACAATGACAACGGAGATTTAATCTATGATTTTTAAACTCAAACATCGCAATTTATCCATTTAATTGTTACTACAGGACACTTCTTGTAGCTTTACATTCTGTTTCTATAACTAGCACTGTCATACGTAAAGAAACACTTTCATTTCTGAGATAGATAAACCGTTACACACTTGGATTCAAGACCAAACTCAGTAATAGATTTTTCTTAGTCTTATTATCATTGAAAACAAGGCACTCAGTATTATCATTACACTGTAATATTATTGTGGCTAGAATAGCAATGAAGATACAAAAATGTTTTTCTGCTGACGGTAGATGGTTCATGGGCTTTAAGATGAAATATTCACTGCATAATATTCTAATACAAGGAGAGGCTGCTAGTGCCAATCATTTGGCTGCTTAGAGTTTTCCCGGCATATTAAAAGAAATCATCAAAAACGGGGACTTTTCATTGAAACAAATTTTCAACGTGAATGAAACTGGTTTATTTTGGAAGAAAATGCCACTGGCACATTTATATCGCAAGAAGAGAAGTCTATGCCTGGCTTTAAAGTGGCTAAAAATAGCTTAACACTCTTATTGTGATCAAATGCTGAAGGTGATCTCAAATTAAAACCACTTTTGGTTTATAGGTCTGAAAATACGCAAGCTTTTAAAAATTACATCAAGAATATTCTGCGAGTTATTTGGAGGGATAACCCAAAGGCATAGATAATATCAGTACTTCTTAAAGAACAGTTTATTAAACATTTCACACCTGAAGTAAAACAGTACTGTTTAAAAAATTATTTGGCTTCTCATCAATCAAAGTGGATCAAAGTGTCATTGCATCTTTTAAGAACGTTTTCATAGGCGGTGAATGAATATTATGGTACCGAACTTTTTTTTGTAACGGAGATTTTTGGAAATATTACAACATAATCTTTGAATTCAAGGCACAGATAGACACAGGATTTCAGTGAATTCGAGGCACAGAAGGAAATAACAGAAACACAAAAAATAATATCTATTGCTAGCACTGAAAAAGAGCTGTCATTAGAAACACTTTCAGAAGCCTTGAGAAGTATGGAGAATGAAATGAAGATTTTTGAGGAAAATGCTCCCAATTTTGACAGAGATCTTAATGTTAACAACAAATTAGTAATGCCCATAAGTGTTAATCAAGACCTTTATGATAACAAAAAAAGAAGCAAAACAGACTAGAATTGATAATTCTTCAAGACGAAGCTCTAATTTATTGTGTCTCTTATTTGTATATATTTTTTCAAATATGATAAATCATTTAATCAAAATTATCATAATATATCTAAAATTATATACCAGAAATAATTATTTTAATAAATATATATTCTATATTCTTACTTTCAGTAATATAAAATTCTTTGATATCAAATATAAATTTATTTTTCATAAAAGCCACTTGTAGAAACTAACTTCTGAATATTATATGGAAATATATAAAAAAATATGTTTTGACTTATGTCGATACCATTTACGTTGCATATTTCTGGAATCTAACATGGCGTAAGTACTAGGACTGCTTATATATAAAGTTGTAAACTATATCCCATCCATCTACCTGGATCTACCTGGATATATATATATATATATATATATACATATATATATATATATATATATATATATATATATATACATAAGGAACATACTTATTTTCACAGGGCTCATTCTTTATTACAGCTTATACGGTCTATATATGTTTTATCATGGTGTAGGATTTTATTGCCTGTCAATGAAACCAATCATATGAGCTAAGTTGCAATGAAAATATACATTATTCACAGAATTACCCAACTGCAGCGTAACACTACTGGACGATACAGCTGGATAGTCAGTAACTGGTCTACATGTTCCCATAGTTGCGGCAATAAAGGTTTCCAAATACGAGCTGTTCGATGTGTGGTATGTAAATTACAACATTGCTTTGATTTGGCAGTACAGTTGCATGTGTAACCAAGATTTTTTGTCTTAGCTTTTGGTATCTAGTTTTTTCCAAGACATTGTAAAACATTTTAACAAAACATCAATAAATTAAGGTTTTTTAAATTCTATCCTCCCATTTTTGCAAAATTTTGAGCTTGGCATGCAACACAAATTTGACATCGCCGGCATTTAAGTAATAGTTTTCACGTAACAACATTATGGTGTCAACGGATGACATTGCGGTATCTTAATTTAATCTTTAAGTTAATATAGTATTATATTTTTTAAACATAAAATTAGATATTGAGATTTATCTGTTGTATAAATCTCAATATTTTTCTGTTGTATTTTAAAAAATAATAATATAAAATAAAATTCTTGTATATCTTTGACTTGAATGCTATTTCTTTTTATTTTTGTATGTTCTATAATATTAAACTTATTTCTTAATCTGTCAACATCTTTTGTTGTGGGCCGTCTTATGGCAATTTTAAATTAGCCTCTTCAAGTAAAACTTTGATGTCACTACGTTTAACCAAGATTCTTTTGTCTGGTATTGTTATGCTCTTCACCTTAAACCTAACTCTGTCACTGGCATTATTCTAGAGATCATAAACATTTTAGTAAACATGAAAATCCCAACAGTTTTAAACTTTTCAACCCATTTTTTTCCAAATTTCAGGTAGATGTTTATAGAAATGTAAATTTTTATATTATTATATGATATATGATGTCATTGGCATTTGTCCGATAGCTTGAAAAACGACACCTATATAGTATCAAATCGTTGTCATGCATGAGTTCACTTTAAAACTATTGGTATTTGTCGGATAGCTTGAATAGTGGTTTCAGATGACTTAATGTTATAAAGCCAATTAATTAAAATATCTCTTTAGATTAAATTTCTATTTCTGGAGTTATTGCATTTCATAATTATTTGATAACATATTTGTTCTTCTGGATGATATTCTTAACCATGATGATGGTGATGATGTTCTGGACTTAACCGAGCAAACTACTACTTATAGTCTTGTTTCTAGTTTCGCTAGAATCAACAATTTTCATTTATATTGCATTTTTTCTTATAGTCCAGTCCAATTAATAGCAAAATGGTCTTCTTAATTGTGTTTTTTAGTCTCAGCTAAACTAATAATTGAACAAATTCGTGAAAATTATATTATTAACTATTAGTTCTTCTGACTTTTTAGCTTATTAACAAAATAAAAAAACCGAAGGCGTATGATTTTTTGGCTTTCCAAACAAGTAATAATCATCAGTAATATTATCAGATGTAATTCTGTAAAACATACTATTCTATTTGTCAATCAAAACAAACAGAAGGTACACACTGGAGTTAGGATAGTTCATCATTCAGTTTATAATAAATTTGTTGAGACATGCTTGGTTTGAATCAATTCCCATAAATTTCAACCAAATTTTGTATGGTTGTTTTATCATTAAATAACTACTCTCCTGTAATTTTCAACTGTGTAATTCGTATATCTCTCAAAATTATCTAGCCAATTTCGACGAGCATTAATGTTTTTAAAATTTGTGAACTATAACCTGTTTGGTTGTCATGAACATTATGTGTTATACCATGTCTTGAAATTTGTTTGGTTTTATAATAAGTTAAACGTTATTTTAATTCTATGTATATTTGCTCTTCTGGATGATATTCTTAACCCTGAATACATATATAACATATGAAATGTATGTACATATGAAATTTTGAAATGAGTGGCTTTTGAAAAAAACGTCTTCACTAATCCCAACCCATCTTGTTTAATTTAGTCCTAACTTATTCTCTCTAGCTGCATCTCATTTTATATACACCCGACCACAATTTACTTTAATTTATAATATTTTAAATATTATAATTATTAATTTATAATATTTTTTCCTTGAATATAAAATTGTTTCTGAATACTTTAAGTGTTTATTGAAAAAATTAATAAGAAAACATTGATTCTGGATTAAGGTGCATACTTTTAAACATATATACTCATAAATATGTCCCAAGAACAGTTTACTAATGGCTAAGCATAAAAATGTTAAATGACATAAAATCTTGATCGGTACTGTAAAAAATTATAATTTACATTAAAAGAACCTATTAAGCAAATATAAATAGTATATTCGCAATCATATGTTGGAGAGAGTCCTTTGTCAGAAAAAATGTTCAATTACTAATATGAGTCAATACAAATATTTATTAAAAATAAATTGTTCAGCCAATGGATCACCCAATAAATATATAATTAAAACTGTACTTTAATGGAATTAATTTAAATTTCAATGAAATCAAACACAAATAAAGCAAAGCGAACTAACAGAGAAAAAATTCTATTAATAATTTATTAATAACTTAAAAAAATTGTAAAAATCACAGAGATAAATGCAACATTAACCCAAAGCTAATCTAGAAATATATACTCTAAAGCCAATTTCTTATTAGAATTCCAAATATTTAAAGGCTGCCCTAATTAGTTGAAATTGAAGCAACTATGTTATGAAAGTCAACTTAATAAAGAATCTTACATCTTGGTTATCTTATCATTTACACTATGATGTTTCCTTGACAGAAAATGTATTAAAGAACCTATCAAGCTTGAAATGGAACTCGCACTACGAGGGTTCCGCACACATTTAGTCATTTATAAATATTTAACGATGTATAATATTTCTTTTAAACTATTTACAAAATTTCAATTTCTTAGAACTAGAATACACTGCCTACTATATATTTCACAAGCGCATATTACAAAAAAATGTTTAATTCCATACAGAATTAGAAATCATTCATTTTTAAATTTTTCCCTTTATTTGTGCTATAAGACTTTCCTTTATGCCGACTTTCAAAATTGTAGGTCAATCACAAGTACCCTTTAGGTTTCAATGACGGTATAAATAAGAAAAAATACACTTTAAAGGGCCATATGTTTTTTGAAAAACAAATGAAACTCTTATGAAAATAACTCACGTGCCTGTCTGTATGTCACACCTGGTTTTCTAAAAAACTGCACAACGTAAAACTTGAAATTTATGATAACCATACATCTCATTAACCCACATACTTTGCACTAATCAACATTTTTAGAATAGATGTATAAGAATTAAAGGTTTTAATTAAAATACTCAAAAAAACTTTTTTAATTTTATGAATCATGTGGAGTATCATTTGAAAGGTTTATTATGCGGAATAGAAAAATATTTTTCATAATATTAAATTGCGTATTTCATTTTTTTTAAATATGCAAAAATAGAGGATCCCTCCCCCCTTATTCTCAAAACTACTAAATCATAAACCATGAAAAAAGCAGGGTTGGTGAAATCCAACTTGAAAATTACAGGAAAACTATAGTGTATCCAAGATCTTATCTTTTTTTTAAATAAGCACCATGTTTTTACTTTTGAAAAACTAATATTTGTATATAGGTTTATAGAAATACCGTGTACACTTAATATTTATAAATACCTAAGGGTGTAATGAACTTTCATATTGCAAGTTAATAGAACTTAGTTAAAAGGTTTTTATGATTCTTCTTTCACACAAAGAAAGAAACAATGAAAAATGTAATTTTGTCAAAGAACCCTTATATCCCACGAGCACTTAAATGTAGGTGTCTCATTTTTCTTTGCATCCTTTAATAGTATTAAAACTCTTTGCATTAATAGTATTAAAACTCTCAATGATGAAGTTGTGACAGCCGTTATATGATAACCAAGAAAATGTTTACATTGGTGTACTGAACCAAATGTCAGCTGTCTTCATTTTTTTTTGCATCCTTACCTGTTATTAAGAAAAAACAGACTAAAATGGAAATTAATTGTATATAGGTATTCACGCAAATTAAAAGTTTGAGAATTCATGTAAGCTCAAACTTTATTTATTTAAAAAAAGAATTAATCGGTATAGGATATGGCTGCAATGTTTTAAAGTATACGACGACTGTGCTATTAGTGAATGGAGAAGAAATGAAAGTAATTGTACCAAAATACCTGAAGAAGAATTTCTCTTTGAAAAAAGGCATTTACAAAGTTCATCGTATGGATTTGAATTTCATGGAGTCTCTTATAAAATTAATGTTTGTTTGAAGTAAACAATTTACATGTCAATTGCATATTGTGAGAGTAATTATAGTAAATTCAAGCTAATTAAAAACAAATTATGTTCCACGATAATGAAAACATTATTGAATAATCTTACAATATTAATGATTGACCAGGAGTTTACAAAAGTAATTCGAAGATGTAATTTTTGTTAAGGAGATGTAATTTTTGTTAGTTACTTTCTATTATTATACTTTTTGCGAAAAATAGCATATACTAATCCTCCAATTTATATTCACATGGAGTGCCATTTACCCTAGTAATACAACTGGTTGGATGATTTTAATGAAATTAAGAAAGAAATAATAAAAGAAAAATGAATATTTAATTGTAATTTAAAAGTATCCAGACATGTTTTCGGTCTAGTCAGTTTCAGAAATAATTGACTGAAAAATATATAATAAACTGAATATATAATAAATATAATTATATGGAAAATTGTTATTTGAGAAATAGTAGAGACCTTTTAACATGGAAAGCATTTTCATAATGAGGTGATTCATTTCTAAGGCATCCCATTACCAACAAGTTTTTTTTAATCATGTTATTGCAAATACAGGTGTTTCAGTTATAATATGATAGGCTTTTTCATGAAATTGACATTTCTGCAATTATTAAAATACTCCTTAGAAGGAAAGTTATTGAATGTGTTTTCATTTTCGAAAAATATTCTTTTTAGTCACTATATATGCAAAAATAATCTGCTGTGATCCAAGTGAACTGTGCATTTATTCTAGAAGAATATTTTAATTGCAACAACGATTTTTCCTTATGCAATTGGAATATTTTTGTAGCTTTTCTTCAAAATTTTAAACCAAAGTAGTTTTGTTACTGAGGTTATAAACTGAATATTTAACTTCAAATTTTTAAAATGTGGAAAATTTGCTTGAAATTTAATAATATATTAATGCTTCAACATTTGATCTTATTTTCAGTTACAGCAGCTAAATCTGACAGAAGGGGTGGAAACAAAATTTTGTGAAATTAATGAAGAAAAACACCCAGAGACTGTAAGAAAATGTTCACTTCTTTCATGTCCCAATTGGACTACAGGAGATTGGTCACCCTGCATGAAAAATAGATGCTTTGACTGGAATACTGGTAGGTTATTAATTAATATTTTCATGCCCCCTTTGAATGCTTAGTTCAAAAAATTTACAAAGCATTATACTTGATGATTCGAACAAAGTTAACTGATAACAAATACCTAATGATGTTTTGTTTCTGAAAATGCAAGCTTATAATTCAAAAAATCTATTCAGAATTACAAGAATTCTATATGCTCTCTGACACTTGTAAAAGTTTAAACACTTATGGATGTATAGTATTTCTTTTAAACTATTTATAAATATTATTATACACCATGTGAATATATTGCCTAGCATACCTATTACAGATGGGTTTCCCTTCAAACTATATAACCTACGATGATCATTATAGTTATCCTATAACCTTTAAGTAAATTTCTAGAAACCCTGTTGTTACTATAAAAATAAACAAACATTTTGATCAACAAAAATAAAACTTGCAGTGGAAATAAACAAAAGTAAGAACATAATAGATTCTAATCGTTTCTGAAGCTAATTGGATTATCGATGTGCATAATATCAAACACAAGATCAGTTTAGACATGTAACTGTAAATAGTAACTCGTTATCCAAGTAACATTTTCATTATTAAAATCTTAAATAAACACAAAATAGAATAAAAATCAAGAAAAATTTATAGTAAAGAGTCTTTCGTCTGCACCAGCCAAAAAATTTTAATTGAAACCAATAACAACGAAAGTGTATTTAAGAAGCAACAATATTTTTAAAAATCTATTGTCCAAAAAGTTTACCAATACTTAACTATGTGTCATTACCAAAGCAACATTTATTTATGTTTTTAAGTGATATTAGCAAAACATATGTTGTCCCATAAATCAAAGAACAAAAAAAAATATAAAAGTGGCATAATCATCGAAATGTGTGAAAACACATGTCGCCAGTTGAATTGTTCTCTGAAATAATTAATGAATTTTAAACACACCAATTATATTGTCTTCGGGCCAAAATTGTTTTACACGGTCCTGTTTCTGCATGTTTAAATCACATACACTTATCTCACTCAGAAAAAATTTTAAATCTTTCTAAAATTTTAGTGCCGTCTATACATTTATCTACCACTCACCGCAATATTGAGTTATCGTAGTAGTAAAAATAAGCCAATGATACATCTAAATTCAAATTCTTTAAAGAAACTTCTTTAAAGAATTCTAAAAATCTCTCAAATGTCTTTAAAGAATTCTACAAAACTAGAATATTTATGTAAATACTAAAATATTTAATAATTTATTGTCTACATGTGAAATAACAAACTAACTAATGGAAACACTAAAGTTTGCTAATAGGGTTTCGTCAGTTTCAAACAAACAAGTTATGGTTTCTGTTTACCAAAATGATTTTAGGTTTAGTTGCAAAATATTGCCATGTGGATTTAAGCTTTCAGGAATTCCAGGGCGGTAAAGCTACTGAAGACTTTATACGTTTACTTGAGTCACTAAGCTTTCATTTATAAGGTGCCGCTGACAGATAATAATGAAGAGAAAATATTTTATTTGTTACAAAAGAGATGCTCTTATTTAAAATTTCTAAAATATCTTAATAGCACTTTACTGTTTAATAGACGAAGAAAATTAGAATTCGTCAGTTTATTTGATAAAATATTTAACTTATTCAGTTCGTCAAATTTGGTATCAAGATATTTTGTTAAATAATATTAATGAACATTAAGGTACATCTCAAATTCAGTTACAAAAACTTTCGTTAAATCAGTTATAAAACTGCCTGAAAGAAAGTCTTCATACTTATAGAAAGCATTCAAATATCTTCATGGGCATGAACATGGTTTAAAACCTGGATTGTATTTTATTCTTTTTTTATTAATTGCATAAGTTATTCAAGCAACGTATACTTTTTAATAATTTTATTTATATTTTTTTAATCTATCTTATAAAATTAATGAAAAACCGATGAGTCGTTTTTTTCATATCATGATTGTAATAGAGAATTACGTAAATTAAAATACAATTGACACTTCTATCTCATTAATATGACAGTCTCCAAACATATTCACATTGTCGATACATATGTGATAATGACATCAACATCATCAGATCTTACTAACACGTACTGGTACAATGACATCGCCATTAACATTTTTATTTAAAATCTGACAAAATGTATTCAAATTAACTAGAACCGATTATAGAAAATTCTCCAACTGGTTACATTCTTTTGTTACCTTTTATTTTTGCATGGAATTACGGCATAAAAGTACATTTTTGGGTACTTACTACTTAATGAATAATGGAGCTCGACTACTTAGCACATTCTATATACATTTGGTATACGTGGATCATAAGAGTGGCGTGCATACCAAATCTTCTTAACATTTCTAATAATGTTATATGCTCTATGCCATAAATGGCTTAAAAAACAATTGTTTAAAGATCTGATATTTGTCACTGTATATTTCAACTGTTTGAAATTGGGTGCAAGCTTTTTAAAAAGTAAATATGCTTCAATGCTTTTCACTTTTAAATGTTATTTTATTCCCCATTTCATTTACGCGAGTTTAATCTAATCATAAAATATTTTCATTTCTTATATTCATTATACAAAACTTTGTTAACAAGCAAACTTGTTTCATAAAATAAGCATTATATAGTTTAATTGAATATTTTATCTTTATTTTCAAGCAACACAACGCAGAAGTGTAGAATGTATAGAAAGTAACAAGACAAAACTATCAACATTGTTCTGCGACCCACTTACGAGACCTCCCCACCGGCAGGAATGTTTCAATGTCCATTGTAAGGGTGCATGGAAGACTGAAAATTGGAGTGAAGTAAGATATTTGTTATATAACAATGAAATTTATAATTGAAAAAAGGTTGTCAAAGCTGAGAATGATAATAATAAAGTCAGCCTTTTAGAAAATACGCACAATTATAGTTTAATTGAAAATATACATGAATGAAGCAGGAGGAAAAGGTGGAAACCCAGAAAAGGATGTCTATAGAATATTTTCGTACTTCACTTACTGTGCCTGATTATTGGTTCTGTAACAAGAACTTGTCTGATTATGTGATAACATTTTATTATTATCACTTCTTAGAGTAAGCAACGGCATACAAGCAGATCAGCTAAAGTAAATAAATAATAGTAAGTAAAAAAGTTATAAATGTATAGCGAAATAAAATTTTATGACTAGATTTTATGACAAAATTAAATGATAAGAAAATGTAAATTATACAAATTATCTATTCTATAACTTTTTCATATTTTCTATCATTACTCTGTGTTGCAACCAAAAAAAAATTTAATAAATTGAATTAAATTTTAACTCGTATCAAAAAATATATTTTATTAATTTCAACAGTTTTATTAATAGAAAAATAATGTAGACGAGTATACAAATTATATATTATAAGATAAATTTTATCAATTTGTTTCCATGAATATAAGTTTTATAAATCTATAACAACCACAACAGCAAATTTATTATCTATTATATTTAAATATACTAAAAAACGCAACAAAGAAAGTTCCTATTATTCATATGATTCTGTACCTAGTACCATGGTGATTCTGTACCTCAAAGTGAGTATATTTGGAACGCGTTTCTGAACAGTAAAATTTTTGTTGAAATTACAGTTGTGACAGTTATTTATTTTTGAACAGTTAAAAATTTTTATGTAGTTTCTTGACATTGTAGTTCGTTCATTTTTAAATTTTAAATATATACAGGATATGTTTCAGATTAATATAATTTAATACCAAAAATCTTTAATGTATTTTGTGATGCATATTGACTTAATGAAATTCATTTATAGTAATGTATATGTAGAATAGTGTCTTTTACTTTATGAATTTACTAATATTCGCATGCAGTTTCACTTCGGTAATTATTGTGCTATTGCAAAATAGCTTTAAGATATCAATTTTAAAGGTTCGATACCCAAAGGACTCTTAATCTAAGGTCTCTTACTTATGTGCTAATTCTGTCTATCATCTTACCTTCATGTATCAGAGTCTTACATATAAATTTAAAAAAAATTATTATGAAGAGAAAAAATTAGATGCTATTAAATAATAATAATGTAGTAAAAAGTTCTAATAAAAATAAAAAAGTAAATAAAATGACAGTAAAAAGCAAACTAAAATTATGATAAAGCCACAATTACAAAGTTTTTTGAATCTGTAAACTCTTACTAACCAAATAGTAATGACACCGTGAAGCTACGGATGCTTCAAATTGTTATGGATATAACTACATCAGTAAACATCTTCATCATTATTATGAAGATGTCTTCTGATGTAGATATCACACAATTATACCATTTATTCTTGTTATGTATCTCCTGTGGCGAAATGAAATAATTATTAGAAAAATCCTATGTAAGAAAACTCTACAATCATTTCGAAAAAGAAACTGAAAAGATTGTTGTGTTTTCTTTTATAAGTGAATTGTGATAAAATTTTCCAAACCTGAAGAGACCTTTTGTCCAATTAAGTCACCACAATGGTCTGAAAAGGACAACATTCTTGAATATATATTCATCTTTATATCTAATAGATACATATGGCGGACTTATTGCTACGAGAGCAATCTCATACAGCCAACTATAAATACCAGTCCAGCCCCACTCGACGAAGTTAACAACGACGACGATGATGAAGTTTCCAATTATGTATTTACAGAATTATGTATCTTGATCAAACGATAAAAATTACATCCAATAAAATTACATATCAATGTAGGATGTAATGTAACATCTTTGAAAATAGCGGGCACTGTCTGTTGTATTAATTAGTTGCATTGCGGTAATTCCCCGTGATTTATATTAGACTTGGATATTTCATGCATGACATGACAAATATTGAGCGACAATTAGTCCTTTCAAATAAAGAATAGAGTTCAATATTGTCTAATGACCTAACTTAAGGGAAACCACATAAAATGTGATGCAGTGCAAGTAAGTTCCTTTGGGGAAGTCCGTGAGTACTACTTTCAAAATTAAAAGAAAGTTTTATTCATTGCTCGATCGTCAGACATTCAACTTCCATTGACTCATTCAACTTACTCTAGTCCAGTTAAATATTTTCTTTTAGTGTGTATTGTGATTTTGAATTTTTAAATGAATTATAAACAATGTACCACATGTTCGACTTTCCGTTTAGATGATAAATTATATATATTATACAACCATGTGCGTATTTAAAATGTTTTGTTCACTAACTTGTGTAGTTAAACAAAAAAAACAATTTATACAGCAATTTTATAAGTAACAATGAAACAAATTATTACATTTATAACTACAGTACTACAGTACTGGGATCTACATTTGTTTGAGTGAGTAATAAAATCAAGTGAATTAGAGAACACTCTTTTATACCTTTGAATTAAATAAGTTTTGAGAATGTTATAAATGTTACAATATCATAAGATTAATTTCAACAAAACAAAGTATTATTTTTTAAATAAATTTTTAAATTACATTGAATTTGATAATTAATATCTGTGTTCCTTCAATACAATCAGTGTAATAGTTTTAAAAGTTTCAATGACTTTAATTTTTTTAGATTATTTTTTCAACAAGGAAAACTGTAGTTTTACACAAAAAGACACAAACGCACACAATCTTCTATTTGAGAACATTTTATTGAGAGCAGATAATAGACAGTGTCGAATGCATATATTACAAAAAAGTATTAAAATTCCTGGTGGTTCAATTGGAGCTTTACATACCCACATGTGTGCTAAGCAAATTGGTAAAATACCAAAGCGACTCCGAAAGCATCAAGAATCAAGACAGAAACACTAGGAATAAACCTCTACCAAATAAAACAAAATTATCAGATTACAATTCAAGTGTGTTATCTATGGAGGCCCGTGTGACCAGAATGTCTGCCCTAGAAGGAATTCCACTCAACAAAATGTGTACTTTTTGTTGTTACCTACAATAATGTTTAAATAGTCTGGGTTATGGTTTAAAACATTGAATGCCTTACTATTTATGCAATCACATTTTCAGGGGCGAAAAAGGAGAAATAATTTATCCTACTTCATTTCTTTTTTTAATACCAGTTACTCCTGTTGATTTCATAAATATTACTTGTTTCTTTAATAAAAATAAAAATATACCTCCATCTTATAATCTGACTTTTATTGATTTGATTCTTAAAACTACGAATACATTTTTTTAATAATACCAAGTCAGTTATATAATTGCATAATTACATAATTTAAACCCATAGATTTATTACTAGTTGTGTAATTGACATCCATAATTTTGGAAGATCTAAATATTACTGTTAAATTTTTAGTAGTTTATAATTCAAAGTATGTTTTTTTCTTCATTAAGACAATTTAAAATATTTTCACCCTAAAAAGGTGAAATAAATGCTACGTTTGTATAAAGAATTTTCAAATCATGACATTTATTACCACATTCCAACAATCAACTTGATCCAGAGTTATCTTTATGTCTATAATTGGTTATTATTTTCATTGTGCAGTTTATTTTCAATTCTAATTCCGTAAATGAATGATGTAAATTATTAGTTGATGTTATATAATTAAATGATCATATTTGGTAACTAGTAATATGAATGGAATGGATCATCTCTGTTATAATTCTTCTGTATATACAGGTAGTAATACATTTTTTTTCAAGTTAAATAAAAAACCAATTGACCGATTGCCTTAGCTTATTGGCAGTGGAGTTATTTTCAAAAATTTAATAATTTGTATTAGAAAGTAGAAAAATCATTTACATGTGTTAGAGCTGGATAGCTATTAATCCAATCTGTCATTGAAAACGAAATTCAACAATAATAGATAACCATTATGGCAAATGGCAATCACTCGATATTAATAAATATAGCAAAGTATTAATACATAGGTACGTTGTCTATATGTACCTGCTCGCCTAATTTATTCATAGAGGTGGTCAAATAAAAAGCAGTTGAGGAAATAAACTGTTTAAATATAATTTGTTTTTCTTATGCAATGAGCATATTTTAACCTTTTTTATATTTTTTAAAATTATATGAATTTGGCATAGTGAAGTATGTTATTTTAAATTAAAAAAAAACTGTTAACCACAAGTAGAAGCTGCATTAGCCGCATAAGCATTTTAGGGTACATAATATTCCTAATGAACTATTTACAAATACTTATCTTTCACAACGTACCATATGTTTTACAGACTTAAAAACATATCCAAGAAATATACTAATTGCTATAGTATGTGTGGGTTAACATGTTTTATTTCCATGCCAAATATCTACGTCATTCTAGGCCGTCTAAAATTTCTACATCAAGCGATTTCTGAGAAAAGTGACCAGGCAAATGGACAGATCAAAATCACTATGAGCCTCCCCCCCTTGGGTCCTCCCCAGCAAGAGTCAGTGTAATTTATTAGTTGATGTATCCAATAGATCAATAGAAATAGATTTAAAAAGCCTGGCAAACAGAATATTGACTTTAAACTTTTATTTTGAACTTATTGATTTATTTCAACATTTGATTTACTTGTTATGATCTAGAATTGAGATTAAACCTGAATTTGTTTAATAATTTGGTAGTTGACAACTCCTAAATTTGCTGGTTTTAGTAAAATAACAATGGGCAGAAGTCAATAAGCAGCTTTAATTTTCAGTGGAAAAAAATACAAGGCTGCATACTCTCACAAATGCTACACAATCTTTATGCTAAATCGATATTCTCAAAGCTCTGAATAAAGTAAATGAACTAATGTCTGTCAATGGGAAAATTATTAATAACATCCAATATGGAAATGACATTACATTAATATCTGGCAGAATCCAAGGTCGTCAAACACTTTTCAACGCAGTGAGCAGTACCAGATTGCAGTACGGAATCCATGTTAACTGCAAAAAACAAAATGTATGGTGATAATCTGAACACAGAATTTCACACGCCCATCACTATTAATTGAACTCTTTGGAACACGTTAACCATTATAAGTATCTTGGAGCAATGATTAACAACAAAAGTATTCACAGTGTCAAAATTCAATGCAGAATAAACCAATCCCGAAAAACTCTCCGCAAGAAGAGATCTTTTGTAATCATGACTTAAGTTTGAACACGTGTGGTCCATTGCTACCTATTTTCATTCTTATATATGGTGCTGAAACATGGATCATCACCAAAGCAACAAGCAAGTCATTTCGGGGTTCCAGGTGTGTGTGTACCGTAAAATGTTGCATATCTCATGTGTTCAGAAAATATGCAATGCAATTGTACTTCGGTGGATACAGAGATCTTAAAATGAGTAAATATATGCAAGCTTCAATACCTCAAACATATACTAGACAAGAAGAAATACCAACACCTACAGATCATTATGCAGGGTAACATACTGGGTAGAAGGAAACATGGGAGGAGGAGGATATCCAAGCTGAACAAAATTCCCCAGTGGTATAATAAAAATACTCATTTGCTTTTCCGAGCAGCTGCATCCAAAGTTCGAATAACCATGCCTGGGAAGGCACTACAAGAAGAATAATAAAATACCATGAGAATACAGGTTATTTAAAAACCAGTAGTGAAACAGTTATAAAAATTGAAAAAGAATTCATATCCTAAATGTATAATGGCAGGGATAGAATGAGACGCACCTCCCGGTCTCATTCACTTTGAAAAAAATTAATACTTATTAAAAAAATATTTATGCAATGACTTGCCAAATATTTGTTTAATAAGTATTAATTTAACCGTTAGAGTGCCATCGCGCTCGTGCGTGTACTAACTAAATTTGCCACGAGCATAATGGTGCTCGCGAAATCAGTTGCTGTTTAGCGCGCGGGTAGGGGAGGTCGCTTGCACACATCGCTAATTTTTATCTTTCTACGTGTTACATAAAGTTCAAATTATAATATTATTAGTAATTACAATATAAAAAGGATCCAGGAAAAGAAAATCTTTAACCCATAATATCGTAATATGAAAATAATTCAAGTGAAAATGATCATTTTCAAGTTGTGAAGAAAGTGATAGCGGGAGTGACATTGTGGTGTACTCACAATTTGACGTAATGCAAATTTTTAGTGCTAGTGATAATAGTGACGATAACAATTATTTTGCTGATACGGAGGATGTACCGGACTGCGAAAATACGATGTGACCTTGATTTCAGTTTTTGTTATAATTCTTGTTCACAATATATATTTCCATAATTTTTTTTGTATTTTATTATCCTTGTACAAGTTTTTATTAAGAAAACAACGAAAAAATGATTAAAATTGAATAATTTTTGGAAGAGATACAGTTTTTTTTTCAAGACAAGGGTAAATGACATCAAAAACAAAAGATTTCTTTGGCATTTTTAAATATATATGAATAAAAAACCATGACACTAAAACAGTTACATATGATCATAGGCAGGCATTATGATCATGATGGCACTTTAACAGTATGATATGTAATGTTCACCGGCCTGTTATTATAATTTCTCGCCATCGTTACTCTTTTTTGTTAATAATTTGCATTGCTCTTTGAGTCGAGGTTAGGTTATCACAGTCCACTATAATATTTGAGGATTAACCTAATTTTTCTTTTGTGATCACTTAATAGCTATGGATACCAAATGATATTATTACATTTTTTTTGGAATCAAAATAACAAATAACATTACATATGTGATTTCTTAAGATGAAACCTCTATTGAGCATAAATAAACAGACTTTATCATAGAAAGGACAAAAAATAGGAAACACACAGCAAGTCAGATTGCCATACAAATTGCCATTGCATCAAAATACAGATTGCCATAAAATATTGAATTACTTAAATATCGAATATATTTGGCGTTAATTTTGTAGAAATTTGTTATTCACAATTAAATGAAACAATGTGATGTAGTATTATTTCTACTTTCTATAACTTCTTTACCACGACCTAGGTTTCGTTTTCGACCTAGGTTTAATTATCAACAATGAATATCTACAAAATTAACGCCAAATATATTTAATAATTGTGAATACTTAAATATCTTTTGTTAAAACCTCTGATGTAAAATCAATAACAATTGTCTTTTGAATACAGTGTCGTGGGCCGTGTCTGACCTCGTCAGTAAAATTATCATCACAAAATAAGATGCACCAACGTGGTATGCGCTATCGTATCCTCCGTTGCGTGTGGGCAGACACTCAGCGTGCTGCTGGTGATGCCTGTGCCAACCTACCACGACCGCCTGTTGCTAGACCCTGCATACCACCACCATGCATGGATATTCTTAAAGGTTTCTATTTACATGACCCCATGTTATAAAAAACTTTTTTATCAATAAGGTGTATATATATGTAGGTGTAATATATATGATCAACATGTCACTATCACAAGAAGTAATACCTAAAAATAGAGTGCAAATCATATTTACAGTGATAATACAACTGATTAAATTATATAAATATGTAACTTCCTTAGAGATAAAGAACGAATATTTCTAAGAAACAAACAGGCTTCATAGAAATTAACAACATAGGGTTACATATAAATGGAGGTAATTTAAAGAAAAAAAATGCAAAGTTGTTAGTGTAATCAATAATAAATATAGCTTTTGACTGGATTTGCTTTTGATATCAAAAATCCAATTGATAAGAGTATTATAGTTTGATAATGGGTGTTTGGGTCATAAATTGTAATCATAATTTGAAATAGATCGAATGCTCCATTTACTACAATCAACAATAAACAAACACTAACCACAAAACAGATCATGAATATCTAATATAGTTAAATCAAGTCTGTGGCTTAATTTTGCAAAATAATATTCCAATTTAAATGTCTTTCTTTTTCTTCGTCAAATCTCGGACGTTCATAAAGTCTGAGGTAGGTCTTCATCTTTACTAGAAATAGATTCCAAGTTCAATTTTCTGTGCTATTGTCTTCCAATTAATAACATTAAATATTTTCAGGTCTTTTGCAGACAGTTAGTGAACCTTAGCATCTTTCCTTACTCCAACTCCGGTGGGCTTTGCTAAGAACAGTCACTTTATCAACTTTTTCTCCCATTATTTTCTAGGCAACTTTATTTACTGAATTGTTATAATTAATGATTTCTGTTTCTCTATATACCCTCCAAAGCTCCGATTTTGTTACCAACAAATATACCTAGAGATTTCATATCCTAAAAATTACAAGCCACTTTTTATAGCCTTGAATCCATGTTCCAGCAGCATTTCAGCACCTGTATTTAAATGATTTTAACCAATATAATATTAATACAAACCACATATAAAAATATATTTTCCATGTTCATTACATTCCAATGGCTAATAACTAAAATTTATGTTGTTGTTCATTAGTTTTACAGAATTTTATTGAATTATACGAGTTGATTTTACAAAATGATAATTTAAAAATGTTATGTGGCAGCTGTTTGTTATGTACAATATGTTTAATGCCATTGTAAGCTCTTGAATGTTAATATATGTGCTATTATAAGCTCTTATATAAATTACTTATTAGCATTGAAAAAGGCTTTTTTCCTCTAACTAGCTTTATTTCAACATGAGAAGTAATTCTTAACATTATCCTGAACAAAAAACAATTATTGGCTATTTGTTTTTTTATTATTCTCCTCTTTATATATAATTCGTTTTTATTATTAGATATTTTTTAAATTGCGGAAATTCTAACTTTAAAGATGACAATTTTACATTTTATATTCTTGAAGTTTAAAGCGATGAAAAAGCAACAGTTAGTGCGTGGATATCTAAATATTCATTTATACGTAGAATAAGATTAAATTTAATAAATGTAAATAGATTCATGAATTCAAGAAATATGGAGATTTCAATACATTATTTAACCAAATACAAGTACAAAAGTTCTTCTTTTACATCTTATAGTGAAATGCAAAAATCAATTTATGGCCTATACAATAAAGTAAGTAACGTAAAAATTAAAAATAAAAAGTAGTATTGAAATTGCTATTAATGTTGAAAAATTTTCACTTGAAATTTTTAAATGAAACTCGAAGGTACACAAGCTAACATGTATTCTCATAAGCTTAGATTTATTCAGCTCGAATTTATTATGCATTTATCTACCATACAAATCCTTAAGTTACTATAATTTTCATTTCATTTAAATAGTCTTGTTCATATTTTAAAGCATTGAATAAGAAATTTCTAGTTACTTACTCTAATTAATTTCTCATAGCCAGATATTCTTCTTTAATCAACTCAATATATTACAAAATAAGCACAAACATTTATACGATGCTTGCACCTGTGGTTTTATTAGATTTTCAGTTTGCAAACACAGAATATAATTAGTATAAAATTGTGATATAAAATAATTATGAGTGATATAATTTTTTTTTAAAATGAAGAACTTTTTGCTTTCTACAACTAAAAAAAGCTTTCATTTTTGTATGCTGTAACTTTTGAAATTTATACTGACACCATGTTTTTGCAAAAACGCTATCTAGCATAAAGTAGTCTAGAAAAACAACTAGTGACGATTATACAAATAATTAAATAAATTTATAAACTGTGTTACCATAAATTGCATTACATATTTAGTTTATTTATCATTACCAAAACATTTAAATTGTTTGTAGTATTGTTTAGCACTTGTAAAAAATATACAAATTATAGTGCTTACAAATATTATATATATATATATATATATATATATATATATATATATATATATATATATATATGTATATATATATATATATATACATATATATATATATATATATATATATAGATATATATTTATACATATATATATATATATATATACATATATATATATATATATGTGTATATGTATGTATGTAATATAAATTATTTGATTTACTTACTAATTTATTACATTTTTATTGCAGGTAACACATCATGCCAAGATAAATCTAAGTTTTGTGAAAATGTAAGGTACCTGAGCATGTGCAAAATTCATCGTTACAAAGAACAATGCTGTAAAGCTTGTGAAAATTAGATGAATGCAATTGTTTTATAAAATAATATAGTATAATTATTTCATGAATATATTAAACGATTAAAATTCAACTATGAGACATACATTTTTGAATAGCCTATATTTGATAAGATCTTATATCATTAGAAGCTTTTCCTGCAAAAATTTGTGTTGAAATACATCATGTCATATCTTAAATATGTTAGCCCCGCGATATCCCCAAACATAGAAAAAGATTAATTTTATGAAGCTTTTACACGTTACTTGCTGCAAACAATTTGGGGATGGCAACCTTGTCTAAGATGTTAACTTAATGGTAACTTAATGGTTTTTACTGTAAAACATTTGGGGATGGCAACCTTATCTAAGATGTTAACTTAATGGTTTTTGCTGTAAAACATTTGGGGATGGCAACCTTGTCTAAGAGAAGTTAATGTCTCATTAATTTTATGTATTATTAATTATTTATTTACTGTACTAGTTAATTTATCATATTATTTAAAAAATAAGGAAATCTTTGTATATAGTCCTATTTTTGTACGGCTTTATCAGGAGTTATTCTGCTAATGCAATTGAAGAAAAAACTCTTTTAATCCCAAATGTGACTTGGCAGTGGTTTATTGTGTGCCTCAGGTTAACTCATTCGCAAATTAAATTTTTTTGTTGAAAAATTGTTTTTAAATTTAAATTTAACTCAATGTAATTAGCCAATTACTAAATAATTAACAGCAATATTTAAATAAAAAAATTGTAATATAAGGATAAATTGTTACAATAAGATTGCACGTTTTTTAATATACTTGTTATTGTGTACCTCACAAATAATGTAAATATTATTTAAAATTGATTAGAATGATATTAATAACATGTATATATTATATTATAGAAAAAGAAAATAAATTAATTACTACTACTTGCTTATGTACTATATTCAGTATCATATTTACATTTTTATAAGCCATTTTCTTTCTATTGCTTAATTTTTTAGTGGCGGGGGTGAAGAGAGGTTATACAACCCAACAAATGAATCAAACTTTAATAAAAGTGTCAGTCTTACCATGTTTGTTTCTAACACGAAAATTCAGCGTCAACTTCTAGCTAAAATCAATGCGCTTAATCTGCTAAGCATGCTTTCGACGATGTTTTTTATCATTTCCTGAGGAATACATTCCCATTCAGCAACAATCACATTTTTAAGGGCCTGAATGTTTTCTGGAGCTGGTTTTACAGCTCGGGTCAGGTCGAGATTTCTAGCTGGCCAGTCTAACCGATGAATTCCGGCCTCCTACCTATATGCATCAACATCTCTAGAGCGCTGGACGCGAGTGTTGTCGTCCATAAAAATGGACTCGTCTCCAGCTGCTGTTAATGCGGGTTGGGCATAAGGAATAAGAATCTATGTTATGTACCTCTGCGTGTTAAATGTGCCATTTTCAATAAAAACTAACTCGGTACGGTCATCTGAGTTATTACCATCCCAAAACATTACAGAGCCTCCACCATAAGGGGTGATTTCCTCAAAGCACACTTCTGCGAAGCGTTCTCCAGGTCTTCGTAAGACTCGCCGACGTCGATCCTCACCACTAATTGATATTCGAGCTTCATCGGAGAATAAAACACTATTCCAGTCTTGATGAATCCATGCCGAAGAATTTTGAGTGAATCTCAATTTGGCAACTCGATGCTCACGAAGTAATGTAGGGCCCCGAGCTGTGCGATAGCTACATATATTGACGACCTGAAGTCTCCTTCTGACTGTCCATAGGCTTACTCGTGTACCTCTGACGTCCTCGAGGTTCTGTTTGAGATCAACGTATGTAACTTGACGATTTCATAGCGCTTGACTCACTATGAAGCGGCCATCCCGTGGCTCAGTGCACCATTTTCTTCCAGAACCGGGCCTTCTACTGACGGAGCCCGTCTCTTGGTATCGTCGCCAGGTCCTTTGGATGGTGGAACAGCTCACATTATACTGCTGAGACACATAACATTGGCTACAGCCTTCTTCAAGCAGCGCAATAATTTTACTAGCTCTTATCGTTTTTTCAATCATACTGAAAACAGCAAACAGAAGTGAACTAATGCAGGAAACAGCAGAAAATAAAAAAACGTAACAAATTAAAAAGAACTTAATAAGAGTTGGATTTCATTTACTGGAAAAAAAATACGATTTTGTCAGTGAAAGAGAATTTTCATTAAAAAAAATTTCAAATTTAAAACGTTCGTTTTTATGTGCCAGAATACACTACACCTGCCAATAAGAATTACAATTAATACAACCTCTTAATAAATAATATTTTGTTAATATACATATATTTATATAAGTAGATTTATAGGGTCAATGAGTTGAATAATATCGATATTTACCATGCGGCGTTGTAAAATGGACCATACACATGTTTGTTTTCCATGTGGGGACTTAATCAGATGACACCACAATATGTACTTCACTGAGTCTATTTTACAATTTTACATACAACCTGGTTACTTGATAAGTAAATGAGTAAAATAATTAAAATAAATTGGTTTTTCCTTTATGTCATAGGTAAAAGCTATTAAATCAATCAACTTACAGAGTTAGGCTTACCAATATTCGTTTTTTTCTCTCTAAATTTCCCAGGCTTGTCACCCATTTTGACGTTTAATAAAACAATGAAAAATAAAAAACAAATGTAAAATGTGATAACTGTAAAATTAAAGATCACAGAAATCGTCCTCCCTCTGGTGCCAGTTGACAAACTAATTCCAATTTTGTAAAATAGTGAGTGCTTCAGCAATTTTTTTTAAAAAGAATGACTCTTTCTAATAAGAAAAAGTAGTTTTTATGAATCAGATATATCTAATTTGGAGACACTTTTTTGATAGACAAATTTAGTTACATATAGACATTTACTTCAGGGTATTCAGGGGTTCATTACGCAGCATTTAATCTCTAAGATATTTTCTTTATTTAGTTATCTACAACTTCAAGCTGTCTCTTAGTCATTGTAAACAGCAATAAATGCACATCATTGTCTTCTGTGTTCATCTTCATTTATATCATTTTATTTTTAGGATTACCTATTTTACTATACACTAGACTTTTCTTGGCCCGGTCATAAACTTTGGTTTTGTACATTTTCTTCCTATTTCGAAACATTGTGTGTGTATATATATATATATATATATATATATATATATATATATACGTCAGGGCAGCGGCAGGCTCGCGTATGGTATCAGTCGGTTATTGATTTCCCATGTTTTGACTCATTATTGTGGGCAGGGAAACACATACGAATGCTACGACATAGTCTTTAATTATTAAACTTAAATTATAATACTACAAGATACAAGTTGCTAATTGTAACACAAGTTAAACAATTTTGAAAAGTATTTGGTATACACTTTAAACTAAATATAATCGACAATAGCAGAGGCGGGTAACGATTCCGTTGGCCACATGTGATCACGTCGAGCTCCCAAAATTGTATTGTGTCAAAAGTGAAGTCAAAAATCATTACAAAATCAAATCTTTGTGCAGTGCCAGATAAAGCTTCCCACATCCCTCTCGACATATTTCTTTCACATGGATCCACGGCTACGTTTGGTGACAAAAACTGTCACCCCCGTCTCTGTTTCTTTGTTAGGGCACGAATGGTCAGGTATAACATTTGGTAAACAGATGTCGTATGCGACTAGTGCAGGAATGCACTTTTATTGCGTTGATTCTAGTGCGTCAATATATATATATATATATATATATATATATATATATATATATATATATATATATATATATATATATATATATCTATATATATATATATATATATATATATATATATATATATATATATATCTATATATATATATATATATATATATATATCTATATATATATATATATATATATACATTATATCTTCAAATTTTTGACAAGTTTTCGAAAGTTTCTGAGAAAAAGGATTAAACTTGACATTTCAACAAGGACAGCAATACTGATTTTTGACATTATTTTTAATAAAACTCATTGTATTCTACGAGAGCAAATGAGACAGGGAGATATCACTATTCTATAGCTACCATTAAATTTAGCTGGTAACTCACTTCTTTTTCTATTAAATTTAATATTTTTTTCAATACTGGTTTTTAAGTAACCAATATTTTTACATTTTACGAAGAACAGAAAAGTGGTAAATAAAATTTAAAACTCCTTCAATTACTGGGAAAAAATAAAAATTTTTGAAAAGCCTGTCTTTAATTTATGGCGAAAAGAAAAAAATTGTTTATGTGAGACATTATAATTACATTTCAATAACAACTGGAATTTTGTTTTATCTGATGATAAATCATTTTCTTAACTCTAAGAACTTTATTCAGAAAGCCTTTAGACTTTAACAAGTATTTTTTTTGTAAAAGTCTAAAATTAAAAAAGTTTCAAACATTTTTCTTTTTTTCTTTTATTCTGTGGCGATTATTCTCTCCAGAGAGAACGTTTGCCAGTGTCAAGTTTAGTTTACTAGATTACATTCCGAATATCTGTCACTATTGCTAGTTAAGAAAAATAAACTAAAGAGCAAAAAACAATCAAATAGAAGTTTACTATGCTAGAACAAATTAAGTGAAAATATAAACAAAAAAAACAATTATAGAAAATACAAAGGTGACAACAATATATAGACAAATTATAAGTATATACATATGTACATACAAACAAAAATATACATGAATATAGAAGGTCCTAGATTTTGATGTCGTTCTTTCTTATGTATTGAATGATTACGTCAAGAATGGTTTTATTAGAAGCTGATATAAGGGATCTGATGTTAATAGGTAATTGAATTTTTTGATTGAATCATTTATAAATTAATGAAGGAAATTTATTATTTAATTTATTAAAACAATTTTGCATCATCTGATCCCCTGTTATTTTTTTTCCTTGTTTTTTTGACTTCACAAATAAAACATAAATCTCTTACAGCAACATGAAAAAGTAGCAAACGGCAGTATGAGATTCAACAGCTAAAAGCTCCACCAAAATAAAGTAACAAGCAGAGCAAGGAATCAAATTAAATATAGTGATTATTGTTAAATTTAATTTGTAAACCATTGTACATACTAAATGCATTAAAAAATATTATGAGAGGATCAACCCTAATGGTTTTTAATCTTTACCTTCTTTATTTTTTAGCTAATGAATGAACATTTTTGAGCTTTACTTTCATAAGGTTATTCAGAGTTTTGAGCTTTACTTTCATAAGGTTATTCAGTCTAAGGCTTCATTTATTATTTATAGACTGAATCCACAACTAGGTAATAGCAGTTTGTTTTAATCTATTTGATAATTTCAGTACTTTCTTAATCAGTGAATAAATAAATGCATCACAATTTCATAGATATTAAATATTCCATATTTTTGGTTAAATATTTTTCTTTTTTGAAATCTTACAATAAACTGAAACCAAAGTTTTGTGAAAATTATAAATATGACTGAATAACATTGACTATAGATTTGAAAGACTTGATTTTATGACAGTTTTGAAGAGTTGTATCTCTTACTTAGTTATTATATAAGATGTGTCTGTGGTTTTTTTTATCAACATGGTAAGGTAAGTATGGCCAATTTAACTACATGTAATAAAGTGTGAATAACAAATTATAAAATGGATAACATTACAAAGCATTTAATTGTTTTCACAATGTCTAATCAGAAACACATTTCTTTTATTTTTTTTTTCAAGACATTATCTCAATTTTTCTGAAATAGGTTTCTTGAATGTAAACAGTATACCAAAACAATTTAACACACTGAGTGACAAGCAACTATTGGGCTAAATCTTAACTTTTTAAATTTTTTGGTTCAAAAATCTATAATTTTAATAATACTATGAGTCTGTTTTATCCCGAATTGAAAGTAAATTACAGAAAAGTAAAATTTGAACGTTATCCAAATACAAGCCCTGGTAAAGCGAATTGCAACTTTCTAAATCAAGGCCCATTAGAACTTGTGTGGAATAGATATCATTAAATCTCTATCTTATTTTTAAATGTTATTAGTTATTTTTATTGCCATAACAATTATGACTATTTTAATTACTTTTTATACTATTTCATTTTGTTACTGAGCTACCTGGCACTGTGCTAGTTAAACTGGTGGATTGTGTCAATAGACTTCAATGTAAAACTACCATGTAGGCCTATAAGATTTGCAAGTAATAGAACCACACTGAAAGCTATATGGATCTTGTGCCAGCACAGACCTAAATAAATTGTCCTGGCTGAATGCCCAATGTTTTAATTTGATAGTGTTGACATTAAGTTATATATACCTACTATCCATATAATCTAATAAAATTTTTAAAAGATACATATTTATGAAGTAAGAAATCATTGCATTACACGCTTGTTCCAATGAAACGATGACCAAATTTGCAGAGATTAAATTGTAAATGCATTACAACTCTCATATGAATTTTTAAAGCAGTTGTTATTGCTCTTAATCAAATATTCTGAAAATAAACAACGTAGATAATTTATTTAATTACCGATATGAAAATCTAATCGGAATAGTATGTACTATCAAATGAAAATTATGCAAGTCCTATTATATTTTACTATCAAAGCAAAACATTAAAAGTTATGTAATTATTTCGGACATATGGGAACATACATTTGTGGACTGTTTCTGAAAATAGTCAGTTAATCAGCTTTTCAACAGCTAGCTGTGGTATTATAATCAGCGAGCCTTAAGTAATGCAATAAAAATTCAAATCTATTCTAAAATAAATATTTTTAGGCAGACTCAACTGCAGTTCCGCATTTATCATCATAAAAATCTAACAATTCTTCCTCTGACTTTATTTACTTCTCTCATAAACAAAATTCCAATTAAGGCTCTGATTTTAATATTCAATTATTTCAACTTAGAAAGATATTGGTACAATTTGTAATTTTATCAATCATCGTAACTTCTATATTTAAACCCAAAAAAATACTGGAGTCTTACATTATTTGCTTTTAAGACTACTCTACCATATTCTGTTATTAGAGGGTTGAATTTTCAGGTTAGACCTAAAATGTCTGTTTCCTGATTGTGTGCCTGATTTTGAAGGATAAGGCAGCAGCTGAGAAATCTCCACTACTATCCGTCAACCTGTTGTTCTACCTTATCTATTTGTTTCAAAATGCACCATATTGATTGTTGTGCTGCTGGCTCAGACACCAATATGCTGCCACCTTCTACTGAGATGGAGATGTCTGTAAATTGAAGAGCTTGGTGATAATAAGAAAATTAAGTTGAATTGACCATGGATTGAATTGATCATCTATTTCATTATATGTTTAGTTTCTAGGGTTCTACGCCTCAAAAAAAACTGGACTGCTACAAGACGACATACATGTCTGTCATAGCCATTTTTTCTAAGAAAGGTATAACATAGTAATTTGGATCTAGTAATAAAATATATTAATCCTCACATTTATATTTCAATAAATAAAAATACTTACATGACAATTTTAGGGTGGGATTGCCAATAATATTAGTGAACATTTTATTTTTCATTTCATACATTGTGTACAATATGAACTAACTCATAGACGGCGCAGGCCAAAATAAGACAATACACGCTGATGGTCCTGACCCATTTTTTTTTGCACTTCGGGCCTGATTGGCGGGGATTACCGATGAGTGAAAATGGAAAGTTAAAAGGATTTCAAAACAGTTTTTCACAAATTCATTTAAATTTATTCTACAGATATTGTTGAAAGGTCCACGCTGTTTTTCTCAAAAGCTATTCCACATGAAATTTGACAAAACGATAAAGCATATTAATCCACATAAACTTCAGTAAACACACAAAAATACTCACAAACAATTTTAAATGGGACAAATTAAGTAATAGAAAAATAATTGATTAATTTCATATATCGAGAAAGTTATATGAATTGCAAAACTACTTTTTCAGAATTTGATAAAGGTACGTCTGCAACAGCCATAAAAAATATTTTTCCCCTCCCCTCCAAAACTGTATTCAAAGGTATGAAGAAAGCACTACCAGAAGTTTATCTGCAGTTTACCAGGGAACTATTTGAATGATTCTAAATCTTTAATTTTTAAGAAGCTCATGATATTTTGAAACCGGTAAAAGATATATTTGGCAATATATTTATGTGGTGAAAACTAATGTTAATATTTGGAAAAGTTAAGTACTATGTAACCTCATATGTTCATGTGTGCCTTAGTATATACGGAACTTTCATAGTGCAAGTTCTATTCACACTTAACAAGTCTTAATAAATTATATTTACAAACAAATTATTATTCCATGATATGTAATGGAAGATATTTTTGTTCAAATTATCTACGTTCAATGTACAAGACTAGGCAAATATCTAGTTACATAGTGGAGCGCAAAGTAAATACTTTAAAGATGTTATCTTCTGTACATTGTATGCTCTTATTTATAGCATAATTTTATATTTATACAACAAATGTTGTCAGCAAACTTTGTCCTACGCATTTATCTCTGATGCAATTCATCTGTTACTTTGATAAAATTCAATGAAAAGAACAATAAGTCTTACTTTCTTTGAAAATATAGCATATAAACAAAAATATAGTTTACTCCGTTAATTTACAGTCTTATGTGTCGAGGTTTGTCAAACTGATGTTGAGAATTTCATAACAAACTGTTTCCCGTACATGTTAAATCATACTGATGAATATATTATATTACTCTTTGTATCATTACACATTACTTCCATTATTACGATAATCAAAATATTACTGGTCCTAATACTACTAAAGCTATGGAAGCTAATAACTGCTAAAGATATGGAAGTTAATGATAATGGAATTAATTATAACCCTCTTGTGAAACCAAGAGGTTTGAAGTCCATAAAGGCCTTGCTTATACAAAAGAATAAAATGAAATTATGAAACAAGATTCCATTCGCCATAATGTTTCACTTTCCAAGTCCTGCTTCCATTCTGTTGAAGCTTCTTTACAGCATTGCAGAAGTCTCTTTGAAAATCATACTAAAGATGAAAACTGTTGTGTCTTTAGTGAGAGTTACGACTGTAGTATTCAATATAATTATGCAATATTTGCATTAGTGCATCTCCTAACACATCTATGATATTCAGACATAGATATTTATGTAAGTTTACATTTTTTTAAGTACTTGCTCAGAATTTATAAAATTATTTACTAACATTTCATCTATAGAAGTAGTAGTATAGTATTCCTTTTGGTCAAAGGATTCCCTCTTCTATTGTATATTTTGTACTCTCTGTATCATTGTTTAATTAGTTTAAATTCCAAAATTAGCATAGATTCTCATTCCACGTAAAGAAACTTCTTGAAATATGATGATTATTTCGAATTCAACATTTTTTTAAGCTAATATGATAACCTAAAGAAAATGTGCCTTTAGAAAATTGTAAATGTGATTTCACAAATTTTTCTTGAGAATTAATAAATAAGGGATATTATAAAATAGGGGATGACACTGATAGCATATTGCACAGTCCCTATAGGATTTACTTGATTTTAACAACCTGCCAAGTTTAAGTATAAAAGTTATGTTATACAAAAACCTTTACCTTTTAAATTTGAACTTTTTTCTTATTTCACGTGAAAAAACTACTTAGAACTTGACTGCTATTTTGATGTCAACTGTGTTTTCAGCTAATACGATGAGAAAAACATTTTGAAAATTAAAGCTACATCGAATAAACGAATTGAAAAATGTTTAAGGAGTGTCCTTAAGGGATGCAATAATATGTGACAAACCTAAGTATCTTTACTAACATTTAAGTAATTTATAGGTGATTTACCACATTCAGAATTTAATGTACTATACGGCTGGTTTCAGTTTAAAGTGCCTCATTTGTCCCATAACTTTGAAATAAATAAAAAAGTTACAATTGCAGATAATAGTGTAACCAAAAAATATCTCGATGTTTTGTTAAGATAGTTCTCTAATAGAATACAGACTAGTATAAATGTTAAAAATGGGAAGAAATCGGTTTATTTTGTTTGTGCATTTACTTAAGACGGTGGAATTGTTACTTGGTTTAAAATGTGTCAAGTGTATTACAACTAAGTGTCATATACATCAGATTATTTTATTTATGCCGTGAAGGTTTCTTACAAAGTTCTTGTGCTCTCAAAAATAAAAGTAAGGAAGACCTATCAGTCTTTCAGAGAAAAAGAAAGAAGATCAAAAGTTATAGGGCATAGAAGTTTCAAATAATTGCAACTGAACTATATATATGGAAAATACTTCATTACAAGATGAAGACTTAATTAAAACTTTACTCACAATTAAATGAAACTACGTGATGTAGTATTATTCCTACTTTCTTTAATTTCTTTACCACGACCTAGGCTTCATTGTATTACATCTTCAGGTGGGATATTAGCAAAGATTATCTTTTTATATTCAATATTTTAAAACTTTAATAATATTATATAATGAAAATATCTAAAAAATTTTGTCATTTATCAATATATACTCACAGCATTGCTATTTTCTGGCCCATGGGGAAACAATTCCATTTGCTTTCAAAAAAATTGCTTTATTATGATAGTCTCAGTCTTCTAGGTTAATAGAAAAGAACAACATTTATTTTATTGTAATACTATTGTTTATTTTTCTAAAGTAGATCAATTAAATAAAAAACTAGATTTTTTTTCATTAATGAGCTTGAATTATTGAACATAAACATTTATCATTTCAATTCTAGAAGGTAAAAAGTTTATATTAATTTATTAATATTATACCATATTACTTTTACTTCAAGTGTTTATCTTTTATATATGTCTTGTTTATGAAATTATTCTATGAACATTACATCCTAATTTAGTACAAATAATCCCTACTCAGTAACAAATGAAAAATATAATGTAAATCGAAATATATAGCACATATGTACAAGTATGGCAAATAATTATTAAAAACTTAGAAGTTTCCTCACATTTAAAGCAATTATTGCTCCAAAGAAATGTACCATAAGTCATAAAGATGCCTCTCAAATACATTTTTTCACACATTTTTGTGTGAAAAAATGGGTACGTTTTCATTTCAGTACCATCTATGAGTATCCTGTTTCATATGAGTATGTACACTCAAATGAAAAAGTTCGTAGTAAGTATATGTTAATTTCGTAGGTTATGAACCATGTGTGCAGTAGTAAAACGGTGGATTCTAACTCGATGTGCCAATTTTTCCATTTTACAAACATTTTTTTATTTTAAACTAAAATAAAACAAAAAATCCTTCAGTCTAAATTCTGACGTGATGAAAAATAAAACATCAAACTATTATAACTATACATAGTACCATTCAAGAAATGAGTACATTTTCATTTCACTATCAACAATAACAATTTAGTATAAATAACCCCATTTATACTTACCAGAATTACAACATACTATCAAAATTATATAATTTGATTGATCTAATATTTCACTTTTCATTACTCAATATCTAAATACATCCATCAATTTGAATTGAGACTTTAATATAGAGCAGAGACTTTAATATAGCATCTCGAATACTTTAAGCAACATTATATATTATTAGCTTGCTACTGTATTATTCCATTTTGGAAATGCTTGCTACTATTTTAAAAACATAGATCTTCTTGGGAAAATGGCTGACCAGAATGACTCCTTTCTGGAACATATCATTATGTGAGTTTGAACTGTATTTTTAAAGTTATCTTTTAACAAGTTAAACTGAATGCAAATATAAAATGTAGGAACGTTTGTTAATTTTATTTAAATGATAATGTTTCATTGTGAATATGTTCATTTATTTTTGTAAAAATTGAATAATTATTATTTTTTTAATGAAATTATCAGTATGACTTTATTTGACCTTCCTCATCTCATTTCATAAAATTATCAAAAAAAGTTTCAAAACTGTTATCGAACTTAGAACAATTTTCCTCAAAAATCTTTGTCATTGTGTAGGTTTCCAAAATCTGAGGATAACTTTTTCAGTATGAATTCTTTTTTATTACATTCTTCGTAAATTATTGGCTCATTTGAACTTAGACACCTGTGTTCATGAAATTCCACAAAGTCCTCCTTAATCAATACTTGTGAGTGTGATTTCAGTAACTCGTAAATGTCACCAATAGTAACTTTAATCTCAGATAAATTGTTAAATAAGTTTCCGATATCCACTATTATCTCATTCACATTTATAAATGTCTAGACCTCTAAGTCAAATATTTTATCTTAATACTGGAAACTTTCGGTACGGGCTTATCAAACTTATGATTAATTGTTACAAGATAAGTGAAGTACCTATTACATGATGATAAAATAATAGAAGAAGTCCCTCTGTAAAACATTTCTATTGAAAAACATGAAAAAACACTTTTCTATCATTAATTCATTTTATATGCAATCTTTATCTCACCAATTTTTTGAATGCAAAGGAAATTGCTTCAAAAAATATTTGTAAATGTAAAAACATGACCCATACATAAAAAAAAATCATATTTGCTTTGTAATAAATTTTCACTGTGGTTGGCCTTCTTCAAATCCATTTAAATTTATGTCCTTGATTTACGTGAACACTTATACAGTTCTTTGTACATATTCAATTAAGGTGAATGCAAGTAAACACATGCATAACTAATGCACCTTAATTTAATAAGTACAGAGAACTGTAAAAAAGCAATATTTATTTAACTCGGAGCCATTGCGGCAGAAAGGATAAAACATGGATATGTGTATTTTAAAAATAAAATAATGTAAAAATAAAAAAAACAAAATATGGAAGGAGAACTTTTGCATTTTAATATAAAGGTAATTTTTAGTGTAATCAATTTCCAGATGCTTGATAGACTATTAATAAATGCAAGAAAGTGAACCTGTCTTTCAAATATGTACCAAGTGATAGTAAATAACGATTTTAATGAAAATGATGGTATTTTTATGAACTATTTTTTAAACTTATAAATGAAATAAATCAGTCTCATATCATCGTATTTAGTTAAACTCTTTGTGTTTATACACAACAAAATTATAGTTTTTCAGGTCACATATATTTTATACTCCCTTGACACATGCATATTATTTTTTATTCATGGAGGGAGGTATTAATATATGCTCTAAGAATTTAAGCAACATTCTATCACTAGTTAACAAATGACCAAAACTGGTCATTAACTTCACTGGTCATTAACACCCAACTTCAATAATGCCGGGTTAATACTAAGTTATCAGAAAGATAACTGTACAATTAAACATGTTTGTTACATGTTTATTTGAATTTGTGATAATTAAATTACATGTGCTTCAATACGTACTCATAAATTTCCATTAGTTGACAACCAATCATATTTAATTACTAAAGGACTGCAGAAGAGTGGTTACATGAAAAGTGAACCTAAAAGTTCAAAAACCAAAACCAAACAAAAGCAAAAACCAAAAGAATCAAAAATTCAAACGCAAGATGAAATCAAAAATTACTGATTACACTTCACACTCACAGCAATTTCTGTGGTTGATACAGCCAGAGAAAAGTTTCTGTGATACAGCCACAGAAAATTACATTGTGTTATATTTTAAAATACAAAAGTATATTTAACGTACAAACAAAATTTAACGAAATTTTGGGTTTTTTCAACATTTAACCCAACAATAAAAAGACAATTATCTCTATCTACATTTACACGTAAAAACATAGTTCAGGTTATTTAAAATGTTTTTTGTTCAAATTTATTAAAACATCTTTATTTTTATCCTGCATATAAGTCCGCATATAGTTTTTCATTTCTTAGGCTTCCGTACCTCATAGGGAAAACAACGAAACCTGTGTGAGATTACTCGTGTAATCTATCCCCATCTGTCTGTGTATGCCAGCTAATTTTCACAGAAGCAGTTTGAAGCAAATATATATAGTGATATAGAAAATTATCCACACATATTTCAATAGTTAACAATCTAATATATAGAATAGAAATATAGAATAATCAAATATACAGAAACAAAAATACAACCAAAAATAATCAAATATAGACAATATTAAGACAGAGTAAAAAGTAATGAAAACATTTTTTTTTTAAATTTCATATGTTGTGGGGGGTCCTAAAATTATTTTATGTTAAATAATTCTGAAGATATTCTTGAAAGTCCACAAAAAATATATTCCCCTGCCCACTATCTCCGAAACTACTTAAGTCAAAATTATAAAAAAAACAATATTTCTAGACGTTTACTGGAAATCTCTAGTAATAATTCTGAAGCCCTTGGTTTTTGAGAAGTTAACAATGTTTTTACTCCTGGGAAAGATATACAAGTCAAAATGGTGAAACGTTATATTAAAATTTACAAATAGTTCATAAAAGTAAATACTTGATTTAAGCAGAATCGATAAAATTAAAGGTAAGTTCTATATTTATTCCACTAGAACCAGTTTTGCTTTATTAGAGACCTTAAAAATCTTAATTACAATATTACTACACTGAAAACACAGGTTATTCTTTTAAGAGTGAAATAGCTTATTTTGTCATTAAAAATGTGCACGGCATTTATATAAAAGCTAATGAAATAAAATAGTTTCATGTTTTCTAGTGTTTTTTAAAGTATTATTTTTCAATGGATTCTTGCAGTATTATGTAAATTTTAACTCTGAAGTATTACATGATTTTTGAAAAATCTCTTTATGTTTCCAAATTTTTACTAATAAAACAAAAATTTTCTCAAATACATTAATATAATGTTAATAACCTTAATACAATAGATTCAAATATATACATAAGCTTAATTGTGTGTTATAACAAAAATAAGTTGTGGTCATAAATCAAAATTACAGTCAATAATTGGATAATAAGCTACAAAAGAATCTCATGGTATCCCTCGTGACACATTTATATTGTATTAGCACTCGGTCGGATGTGCAGTCTATTAGAAATAAGAGGTCCATTCAAATTTAATATCATCACCTACTTCTGCTATCAAACAGCATTATTGTGTTGTTAACTACATTATTTGTTCAGTGTAGAAAATATTTCAAATAAACTGATAAGTAAGTTGTAAAGATTAAATAAACTTTGTAAGCTAGCTTCTAAATCATTTTAGTTTGTATATGTAGCACTTATCATACATTTGCTTAAATATAACAATTGTGAAGGGAATAACTCTATAATATTTAAGTGGGAATTTACACATCAAAAAGTAAGTACAAATTAATTTCTTATAAAAGTATTCTAAAAAACCTTTAAAAAGAAATTATATTATTTGTATAGAAATTATTATGTAAAAGTTGTATTGCAATATAATAACTTTGATGATTTTTTAAGTTGTTAATTTAAATAAAATAAAAAAATTGTGGCTATTTAAATAATTTTATTTTGTATTATATCTACATCATTAAGAAATTGATCTAAATATATATATATATTCTCTTTAGAAAGGTGGAAATAAATGAGTTTCAAGATTTCTTCAATTATAATAGTTAAATAATTCTTCCTTTGATAAATTAATATGTTGCTAATATTTGTACAAAATTTACAAAATTAAATTTTAAAATAATCTTCAATTTTTATTTTTACATACTTGTAACTGATACTGTGATACTAGTAGTTTAAAATTTTTTTTTTTATTTATGACAAGTGATCATTTTTGATAGATTTGTCATGATGGATCGAACAATGAATATTAAAAACCATAATTGGATAAGAAGGGTGAATGTATGGATCATGGCCATTTTGGGATCACGATCTCGCATGGAACATGTCTATTTTGGGAAATTCAATTAGAAATAATATAAAGATAATTACATATTTATAAATATAAAACAGGTTTCAATAAAACAAAAGTATGCTATAGATATAACAGAGGCGTATTTATTATCGGCTTGATATAATTAAGAAATTAATTTTCCAGAATTGTCAAATATTACTATATAATACATTTTTAAATACATTTTTTAAAATAACTACTTGAGACTTTTTAAACATTGTAATATGTTAGAACAGATGCAAATCTTTTCTTTTATAATTTTTTAGAATTATTCATACAGATTTTCAATACTTCAAAAAATAATATGTTATGTGCATTAGGAAAATTACAATCAACTTTGAATGATAAAGCAGGAGAATTATAGACAAAGAATGAATTTTTTAAACTGAAAACGAGAATAACCTCTTAAATACATGATTATAAACTTCTAATTGTTTAGAAAAAAGATTTTCAATTAAAATATCTGTTTTTTCATTATTCAATAGAATTACGATGAAGACGGCATCAGAAGAAAGTGACACCATTCTTCAATTGGGTACTCATATAAAACCTGACATTGATGACCGTGGTGTTAAGGATCTTGTAAAAAGCCTATATGGAATATCAGTTGCAAGTGTGAAAGAACTCAATTCGTACGATGACAGAAACTTTCGCATTATTGAGAAGGAAGAGATGAAAACCAGTCCACATGGATTTATTTTAAAAATAGTTAATTCCATGGATTCAAAAGATATAAATTTTTTTAACGCACAGAATGAAATGTTACTTTTTTTGAGTAAGTTATTTTTCATGTAATTAAGGTTTTGTTTAGAAGTTAATATTACAGATTTCAAATATTGAATATATTTGGCGTTAATTTTGTAGAAATTCATTATTTACAATTAAATGAAACTACGTGATGTAGTATTATATCTACTTTCTTTAAGTTCATTACCACGACTTAGGTTTCGTTATATTACAACATCTTTGCTAATAGCCCACCATATTTTGTGATACAGTATTGAAATCTGGAATCCACAATTAAATGAAACTACGTGATGTAGTATTATTTCTACTTTCTCTAAGTTCTTTACCACGACCTAGGTTTCATTATATTACTACATCTTCAGGTGGGTTATTAGCAAAGATTAACTCTTAGGAACATCAAAACAGCATTTATATGTTTCAAACACAATAGCGGAAGCCGGGTTTGTGTGGGTTTTCCCCCTGCTTATGTTAGTGAGTTTATTGTATGGGAGCGGTGTAGGTTTTATTATATTTCCGAGAGTTATACGATATACCAGTATTTTAGTGAGGGTAATAAATTCAATTGTTGTTATTATATTCGGTTGTACAATGCAAATGTTCCGGTGTATGTAATAAAATTAAATGGAAGTTATCCTCGGTAACATATTTATACAAAAGCAAGGGTATCTGAAAGTTAGAACAAGGTTATATCCCTAATTCTAGATATCTCCGGGTTTATTTATTTATATATTTATTTATTTATATATATATATATAAACATGTGTGTGTGTATGTGTATATATATATATATATATATATATTTTTTTATATTTATATATTTCTTTTCATTTTTTTTATATACTTATATTTATATGTGTATTTGGGTGGAAAGAATTTGAAGAGTACTGTAGTATCAATGTTGTCTAATTATATTATGTCTAAAATATATTAAGTATGGGTGATGATATTATATTTAGTTGTTCATATAATATATTAACCTTGGTGTCTTTTTTATGAATGTTTATTTCTAATGTTTCTAGGATATTAAGTTTATTACCTTTTGTATTTATTTGTAATATATATGGGGCATTATCAGTATAAGGGTGATAGTTATTTTCAAATTCTTTCAGCCCAAATACACATAACACATAAGTATAAGTATATAAAAAAAATTAAAATAATAAATAAATATAAAAAAAAAAAATATATATATATACATATATACATATATATATATATAAATATATATATATATATATATTTGTATATAAATAAATAAATAAATATATGAATAAATAAAACCGGAGATATGTAGAGTTAGTGGTATAACCTTGTTCTAACTTTCAGATTCCCTTGTTTTTATATAAATATATTACTAAGAATAACTTTAATTTAATTTTATTACATACACCGGAACATTTGCGTTGTATAACTGCATATAATAACAACAATTGAATTTATTACCCTCTCTAAAATACTTGTATATTGTATAACTCTCGGAAATTTAATAAAACCTACACCGCTCCCTTACAATAAACTCACTAACATAAGCAGTGAGAAAACCCACACAAACCCGGCTTCCGCTATTGTGTTTGAAATATATAAATGCTGTTTGATGTTCCTAAGAGTTAATCTTTGCTAATAACCCACCTGAAAATGTTGTAATATAATGAAACCTAGGTTGTGGTAAAGAACTTAGAGAAAGTAGAAATAATACTACATCACGTAATTTCATTTAATTGTGGATTCCAGATTTCAAGGCTGTATCACAAAATATTATTTAATACAAGACTCAGTCAAGAGATTTGATCTAATTTTATAAGGAGAAAAAAGAAGTAAATTTTTATTTGCATGATTCACAGCTTCTAAGCTGTCAGTTTTGTGTTGTAGAGAACAATTACAAAGTTGAAATTAATATCATTTAAAAAAAATTAATAGAACTTATTTAGAAATTTGTGCCTTACATAACCTTTACTAAACTCTACCTAAATTATACAAGTAAAAGATATAAGTATAGAGCTTAAAGAACACGAAATGTAATAACCTTCCATTAATAAATTAGGACGCCCTGTAAATAAATTTTGAGTTTACTATAAATATTTATATGATTTTAGTATGTAATAATAAAATTTGAGTGCAGAAATTGCATTCCAATGAAATTAATTTTGCCTTATAGCTCTCACTTCCCTTTCTTTTAAATCCACTTGTATAAATAATTTATAAATTATTTATACAAATTATATTAATATTTAATAAAATAAGAATACGTTTTTCTCATTTTTCACAATAAATAGAAAATGTTTCGATAAAGAAATATTTTGACATTTATTTAAAATATCACAGCTGCCATAGACACTCCCCGATATAGTTTTGCTTGAACATCACTATTTGTGAATTAATATTGATGTGCAAACTTAATAGAAGAGAGGCTAGCCATCAAAAGTGACTTACAATGTATATTAACCAACATTCTGGTGGATAGAAATTATTTTAAGATTTTTATATTATTCTGTGGAAAATTAAATAATGGGTCACTTTATATTTGTATGCAGTGCACAAAACAATTTCTTCAATGATCTAAAATTCAAGTAATAAATTTGAAGGTTGAAAATAAAAGATAATTAGTTCACGATTGTCTCCTAAATTGATTACGTTTGTCTCCTAATTTTTTTTGAAAATCATTAGTTATGGAATTTATTATATATCATATATACTAACACTCTAAAATGTTTTCTCTAAATTTAATCACACAATTGATGTAATTTAGAAATGAATGGTTACCTTAAACATAACAAACTTTTTTTTTGTTAACATTAAACATACAAACTTTTTTTTGTTATTAGTTAGTAAATTTTATGGCAATGAAGCTCTCCATTTTATTTAATAATTCACTTATCTTTCTCTGTTTTATTTCGTTCCGGATTTCATTATATTTGTCAGGGTAGACAAATTAAAAATTCATGCTATTTTTTATAACAAATTCTATACTGAAAGTAAAATGTGGAGATGATACAAAATAGCGAAATATGCGATTTGATAATCTGAAAGGAATGCACTGTGAATTTATTCAATGAAATTTTAAGAATACAGACACACGTTAGAGTCTTTTTGCCCATGAACAATAAACAATGGCAGAGAGGTATATAGAATGATGCATATAATAGGGTACGTTACCAGTTCGATAAATCTGTTTTTTCAATGAGAAAAAATGTAGTCCACCAAATTGTTTTTTTTTTAATATGGAAAAATAAAAAAAAACAAACTTGTGCTCTAATTAAATGCATAAAAAATCATAAAACGGGGAGCCCCGCACAATACAACTTATAGCATTTTATATATCATTTCTTTTTGGACAAAGGATCCACATGTGTTAAGTTCAAGCCCCTATCTTATTTTGTTACAAAATTTCAAATCCTCACCACACATGAAGCAGAAATTATCATATAAATACTGAATCTATTATGATTGTTACTAATGATGAAAACTAGATTCAAGCTATGAGACTTTCTAGCAAAATACTTCACTTTCAGATTTTACTATAACTTTTATATGTCTAACGCAGCTGCTTTGCTCTCAAGGTATCCATAATAATAAATGAAATGAACCATATTCTTACCCACTACTTGTGTCAAAAAACCATTTTCTATATTGAAACATTTAGTGAGTATACTCCAATTAGACTGAAAATTTTTTTCAATCAACAATCATGATGAATAATTCAAATATATTATCCACAAAGTATGTGTTGATATGATCACAGCCTCACAACATTCGATGGCGAGCAGGACTGTAGTGATGGTTGTAATTACGTAGCTAAAATGCCATACACTAGTAATGTGCAGCAGTATCATTGGTGCGAGAAACTTCGCCCTGCGATTGCCAAACCAGTGTAAACTTCGCACTGCGATCGCTAAACCAGTGTAACCTTTATCAACATTACTTCCAGTCACATGCACGTTGGAAGTAACCTGTATCCTGCAGTGATGGGAGATGGGCTGTTGATTATATAAATCTACCATTAGTGATTTATATAATCAACAGCAAAAGGTTTTTGGTACAGAAAAAATAGTTTGTAACTCCTAATTAAACTAAAAATATCAGAATTTATACAATAGTTAACAATGTTATTTAATTTGCTAGATCAACCTTAGAAGATTTAATGAAGAAACCAAACAATACATGATTCAAGAATACCTAGTTATCTAGGGTTGCGAAATGTAAGAGGATATGATGTGAAATCAAGGAGTTTGATAATACCAAATGAGTTTTGTGAAAACTCCAAAACGACAGAATAAAATGAAATAGATATAAATTACTCCTTGAGATGATTACTATATTTACCTATACATTCCAGTTATGGTGTCCATAGAAAATTTTTTAAACTTTTTTATATTTTCTCCAGCATGAGAATATACGGAGCTTCATAAGGAAATCAAACTTCTGCATTCATTTCAAGAATATTATGGACTAAAGCTTTTAAAAAAGTCACAATATGTTGGATATCATGAAAATCGTGAGTCTGACAAATCCCACATGCTTTCCGACAGGTTTTGATGATATGACCGTAAAATGTGAGATGATTACCCATAATTACATTGAGTTCCCACAAGGATGACAGCTTTTTAAACATAGTTCCGTCTGACTCATAACCTTGCACAAGGGGTTAGACATAAGCGAATGCCTTTTGAAGAACTTAGTAATGAAAGAGATGACGTATGGATAACATAGTTCACAATTATGAATGATTAAATGAATGAGTCAAATGCTTTTACTGTTTTTGTAGGAGACAATAATATAAATAGACGACACTAATTTCTTCAGATGACATAAGAGCAAATTGTACTTTAGGGTTTGTCTGTAGAGACAAATGCACTCATATTGAACTAAGAATTTCAAAGAAGATGATGCTGACTAAATCACATTAAATTGGGTTTGAAAGTAATGTAGTCATGTAGCAAGCAAGCAATGAGAGATTTTGGTTTTCTAAGCTTCTGCTATTGTTTAAAACTTTTAGCTAATTTTTTTTCTCTAAACTTTATGTTGATTTTTTCCAGATGGAAAATGTACATTTATAAAAATCACTTTAGTAAAATATGTACAACTAACTTTTGCCTACGGCTTCGCACGTATGGACCTCGCAAAACGACATCGTTCCCTATAATTATCTCACGAGAATTTACCCTGGGGATAAAATGTAGGTATTCTTTATAGCGATCTAAGTCATGTCTGCGTGTCGTTGGCCTAATTATCAAAACTTTCCAGGATAAAAAGCGTCCTATTTTCTTCTCTGGGATTTCTGCCATTATGCCTCTGCCCACATTCGAGTTGTGCACTTGTCGATGGGGTGTGACGTTGCCTTGCTCGCCTCTCCACCCCGCTCTACGCGCTGACTCATGGCAACTTATTACTGTCGTGTTTTAATAGTGCTCGACTCAAGTCATTCATATCATGATAACTTTTAAACTATTTATCCATATTGTAAAGACAAACTTTATCTATTTTAAATACTAAAAACTATAAACATATTTACTTTAATGAGAATTAATTTAATACTATAAATTGTGCATTGTGAAAAAAGAATTCAAATTTATTATGCCTTTATTATTTTTATTTATGCCTGACTATTCCTAGACGGCTTCCACATAGGAGATAGATATATGCTGTCGCAAACTTTTTGTTAGGGCTGTGTAAGAAAAACAATCCCACTATACGTTATCGTTATGTAACTTTAACAGTTTAGGCAGGAGACGCTAAGATAACTCTTAGAGGACAGGTATTTTTTTTTTTACTTATTTGATTCTTATCATTATATAATAGACAAATCACACATATCCTTGTTAAAGAGCAGCAAACATCCATACATACATCTCCACAAACTTTGACGTTTATGATAATATTAGGACTAGAAATTTACTTATGGTCAATGGAATGATAGATAGAAGGAATGGATAACTAAACCGATAATATTTACACAAAATGAAGTAATTAATTATTATGATGCCATAAATTTTAATAATTAAACAAAGGGCTCCATGCAAAGCTCATTCCAAATTTATGCTCATTATTTCTTAATAATATCCTCATCACAATAAATAACTTCCTTTCAAAAAATTGTAATTACCATACATCAAATAAAAAAAATGGAAATGGAGTTGTGGCTCAAAGAGAAAAGTATTGCGAAATGCTAAAGCCAGAATCTATAATTTAATTTTGGCAGTGGCAGAAGTAGCATAAATGGATGACTTAAGTGGTGAACAATGTGAGTCTATATTTAGATGGACAAAAATATAAAACTTTGTACAATATTTTTGCTTTGAACTGTTTTACATAAAAGGTTAAGGTCATATCTGAAGTCAAATACTAAATGTATAAATGGCAACTTCGTAACTTAAGTCAAGTAATTGCCAATCCGGAATTCAAATACTAGATTAGATCTTCTCAGATTTCATTTACAGAAAAAATTTTTAATATTTACAAAAAAGCATAAAATTCAATTTAATGTTTTTGGAAATTTAGTATTTAAAATTTTTTAACTCGGTTTTTGTTCAAAAACACGTCATTAACTTATATGGGAACCTATTCACAAATCTGTTTGAAGAAAACTTGCTATAGAAAGAAGTTCCTTGAATTTGACAAAATTTGTTTGGAAATTGAAGTACGTAAAGTAAATCATCATACCAGATAACTCACAAATGTGCTTCACAATTGTTTCATTTTCTATAGTAGACTGAGAACTTATGAGTCAACTGCTACCATTTCTTAGTTTGTTTCATAATCTTTTTTAATTTTCTCTCTAAATGTCATCTTACACTAAAGACTTGTCCACACCTACTCTTTGCTCCCTAGCCACAAATCTAAAGAAGGAGGCAATCTCCATCCACATCTCTTATGGGGAGGTTGTAAATTTGAAAACGACCATGAAATCCTGGGTACTTGCCTAATAATAAATGAGACAAATTATCATATTTGCAACGATCTTGTTATTAAGCTAAAAATTACCACATTTTGCGTTTTTTTTAAATATTATGTCTATATTCTTCCTTTCAAAAATATTGTAATTTACATTTTTGTATAAATTACCCTCTAGGACTGAAGTCAGTGTTTTTCCCAGCTAGCTTCAGTTATATTAACTATTAATACAACTTAGATGAGTAGTCTTTACAATAGTATATCACTAAATTTATTATAATTATTTTAAACTTTCGATTTAATCTAATTTCACAAAAATTTTACTTTAATAATATAACTTTTACTAAATACAACAGGTAAACATGGAATAAAATGTCCTACACCCGTACGTAATTTGAAAGGTGATTACATTGCAATAGAAGTTCTGGCTGGAAAAAATCACCTTATTAGATTACTTCATTATCAGCCTGGAGAACTCATTGTGAATGTTCCTCATACTGATGATCTTTTGTATCAACTTGGTATCTATGTTGCAAATTTAGATGAAATTATGAAGGTAAGTATCAAAATATTTATTATATCATATGACAATTAAATAACACTACGTGATGTAGTATTATTTCTACTTTCTTTAATTTCTTTACCACAACCTAGGTTTCTTTGTATTACAACATCTTCAGGTAGGATATTATAAAGAATCTTTGCTAATATCCCACCTGAAGATGTTGTAATACAACGAAACCTAGGTCGTGGTAAAGAAATTAAAGAAAGTAGAAATAATACTACATCACGTAGTTTCATTTAATTGTGAATAATGAATTTCTACAAAATTAACGTCAAATATATTCAATATATCATATGAATTATGTTGCATTCTGTTTTTGAAATTTATAATTACCCGATGCCAGGCTAACATGAATATTCTTCGTACTGTTCTCACCCTACCATTCTAAAACTTATTTACAATTCTTTCATTCGCAGTCATCTGGATTATTGCTCATTCCTCCTTGATCCTATTTCCAAATGTAATGCTACCAAATTAACTTGTATTCAGTCTCAAGCTCTGAGGATCATGGCGGGTGCGATGAAATCCAGCCCCATTAATACCCTACAAGTAGAATGTTTTGATCCTCTTTATCTCTTCGTCGTCAATACTTTGCTGATCGATTTGTCTTGAAAGCAGCTAGGTTCTGCTCCCATCCCATATTCCCTAAACTAACCCTTCTTTCCAGATTTGTTAATAATGATTCCTTTTGACATACTAAGTCTCGTCCTCAACTCACTACCAAAAAAACAAATCCCTTTCAAACACAATTTATCGAAATTCCTCTCTCCCCCCTTATAGTTTTCCATTTGACTCGGTAATTCACAGGCCAAATATAAATTTGTGTTTCGGAGTTGGGAAGAAGTCTAGTAATGCCAATTCGCTGTTCAATTCCATCCTAAATAATTTATGGGTGGCTTGGACGCATCAAAACCCCTAAAAGACGGCTATGTAGGAGCATCTTATTATTGCCTGGCTGCCTCTCATTCGGTATATTTTTGCCTCCTAAAAGATTGTTCGGTATTTTTAGGGAATGTAGAGCTATTGCTGAAGCCTTAAGATATGCTCGGCTTAAAAATTTTGCAGGCTTCTTATCTTAAAAGAAACTTCAGTGGTATCTCCTATGCATTTGGGTCACTATTCTATTCCCTCCCATTTGGCTAGGCTGCATGTCAGAGAGTCTCCAGCCTGTGATTGTGGGTTTGGTGAGGGCGATCTAAATCATCTCATTTTTGCATGCCCATTACATAATAAATTTCCTTTATTCATTTATAAATTATTAAATCAAAAAATTCAGTTACTTATTAACATTAGATATCTTCTATCTGTTTCTAATAAAACCATTCTTGACTTAATAATTTAATATACAAGAAAGAATGACATCAAAATCTAGGACCCTTTGTATGTATATATATCTGTATTTATTTTTGTTTGTATGCACATATGTATATACTTATTATTTGTCTATATATTGCTGTCACCTTTGTATTATCTATAATTGTTTTTTTTTTGTTTATATTTTCTCTTTATTTTTTCTAGTGTCGTAAAATGCTTGATTTTTGTTTTGCTCTTTAGTTTATTTTTCTTATTAAGCAATAGTGACAGATATTCGGAGTGTAATCTATTCAGTGTTGCCTAACCAACAAATCTAAACTTGACACTGACAAAAGTTCTTTCTGGAGAGAATAATCGCCACAGAATAAAAGAAAGAAAAAAAAGACAAATGTCACAAAGTTGACATAAAAATATCGAAAATTCTTTTCTTTTACTTAAGATAAGTTTCCATGTAAACCTAGCATAGAAATCTTAATCTATTTAATGGTTTTGCAGTTTTCTTCATATCATTAAGTTAAAAATTTATTTTTTTCCCTATCCATGTCTCTTTTCTTTTTAAAATACTTCAAAATAAGGGAGGAGATTCTCCATTAACATATAATGTTATAATGAGTGAACATCTTCCTGATGATTCAACCGTTAGAAATATGATTATGAGCTTTCATAAAAGACCACGAAACTCCTCAACGCTTAACAGCATAAGTATAGTGACAGAGTTAGCATATTTATTTAAGACCATAAACACTGCTTGTGTGTATGCTGATGTGATGTGCAAGTGCATGTATACACATATATGTATGTATATGAGGAGTAATGTTGTTTATGATATGATGCATACTAACTTTTTCTTGTCAGGAAGTGATTTTTGTTATGTCGTTTATTTAGTCGTCAGTTACGTTCCATATCACACAATTCTAATCCTTCGACATTTAATTGAACGTAGAGCAACATATAATAGACCTTTCACAAACAATTTTTCTGCAAGATCAATTACAAATTCTTTGTATGTTAATGCTGGCATCACATGTTAAGAAATTCATTGTAATTGATTTGTTCAGTTAAGACTTTTTCATTGTCATATATTTTTCATGATCATACCCAACATTTAAAGCCAAAGCTCCAGTAATGCAGCTTGGAAACTTGCTCTTCATATGTAAATCTTTTTATACTAGTATTCTGTAGTTAAAGTCTGAAATCTTGCTGTCCTTTCGAGACAATTTATTGCTGTTTCATCCTCGACCATGAATTAATTCTCATTTTGAAATGGATAAGACAAACAATTAGGTTATAATAATATCCCTATTTTTCACTACTTAATGTGCAACATTAAATGTGAATCATTGCCCTTTTACTCTTAAGTAAAAGAGCTATTATAATTTTTATTAATTTGAGGGCTTAAGTGTATTATTTTTTAACTTTAAAATCTGATGGTAACTTTATAAATTTTCTATTTAACTCAGCCTCTCCAACTTCCACTCTCTAAATTGTTCCTGTAACTGTTTTATATTATTCACAATTGTCTAGTCCTTATACATAATGATCAAAAAACCTTCAAAATAAAGAATCCTGTTTCTCTGTTTTTAGCTGTTTATGATACGACTTTCCGAAAGCTCATTTCAAAGATGAGTTCCATAATTCCTTCTTTTATCAGCTTATGAAAATCAAGTTGATAGCTGTGATTATCGCGATTTTTATTATATGTGAATATGTGCTTTTGAATTTAACAGCTTATGACTATCTCACATAATTCATTACTCTAAAGATTAAGAAATTATGAAAAAATTCTTTTGCACCAAAAAATATTTAAAGTGGTTCGTTAACTTGAAATAGACCATGAAGATAAAAATAAAGGTTTGTGCCATATCGTGCCTAGTGCATCAAGGCAAAACACACACTTCAAGATTTAATTAACAAAATGCAACTTGCAATTCATAACATCTTTCAGTTGTTTCCATAACAGCAGATGGAAGGAAGTCTAGTATATCAAATTAATATATGTAAATGGGAATTCCTTTATTGTAGAACCAAATTTTATACCAAAAGCTTTAGATTTCCACCCAAAGAATTCAGAATGTTATAAAACAAATAAATTCATTCAGGATATCAATCACAGGATATTCCTATATTAAGCTAAATAATGACGTTTTTATGACAAAAATATTGAATTGTTTATCCAGATAAAGACTTCCATCCACTAGATTTGTTTTTCCAGTGTTTGAGCAAACAAAAAATCAGTCCGAAAAACAGGTGCATATACCATATTACATGGACGATGTATAAACATACCTTTTTTTTATACACATACCTGGACCGAGAGCCAATATTTAATGGTTGCATTTTAAATGAATTGCACCTTCAAGTATTTAAACTGCCTTTCAACTGTTCACATTTATGCTACATCTACACCTATAACATGTTAATGTCACCTACAGCAATATTAATGGTGTGTCACCCTAGAATATTAAAATCCGTGCAACGCTTCACCTTCTTGTTATATTTTATTTCTGTATCACAGTGGTTGATTTGTGACACTCCATCAACTGATGATGTAGCAGTGCATTAGCACTCATTATTTTTTGTAATTTTCGCAACTTATTAAGATTAGTGCTTAAAAATAATGCTTTCCTTTCTTTTTTTTATAAGAACATGTTAGCAACTTACTATGATAGTGTAACATATAATCGTAACATACATTTGATTTGCCGTATTATCGCATAATTATAATTGAACATTAAAATAAAATGACAAATTTTCAAGAGTTATATTTCAAAATGGATTGATATACGAATAAAGTATATAGATACATAGCAAAATAAAAATCTTCTGTCATGATGTGCTTTTCAATTTTCAATACAATGTTAATAAAATTATATATAACCTTCACTTTTAGTTTTAGGTGAGGTTAAAACTTATATAAGTGGCAATGAGCCTCAGTATAGATAGTTTCTTTCAATACAACATTTTTAAATTCAATATTTTTTGTAAACTTGTATAAATGTTTCATTAATTTAATGCAATGTACAGTGCACTTAAGCCAAAGTGTAAGAGCAAATAATACTATGGAATGAATTATCATAGTTTTGTAGTATATAGATAGTAAAATTGCTTGTGGAAACCCCCTTATATTGATAAAATGTTTTAGGAGAAAAGAACATTTATATTTCAACAACTAAATCATATAAGATAACATCTTATCCTGCCCCATCAATTACACCAACCAAAATTAATTTTAAAAATTTAGTTTTTTATTATCAATTTCAGTTTCCTAGAACTTATAAAACATAAAAGTATTTGTTTCATTTGCCATAGAATATTAATACTCAATATCAAACCATGGAAATTCAATAGATACATATATTTTATCAATAATAATACATATATTTTATTATATCTTCTTCTACAAAAATATTATAATTTGTTAGATGTTCTAATACTACATGGTATCTCATTTCAATCAGGTGTTTTTTTAATATCAGCTTGAATTTTCCAGAACTTGCAGTTTGTGTTGAAATATTATTTTATGGTTAAATAATTATCACCGAGTTAATTAGAGTAAATAAGAGTTAAAATTTATATTGGAAAACTATGTATAGCTGGTATTATTTATAGGTACATAAACCTTTGCCATTTCTAAATTGCAAACTGGTGAAGTTGTACAACTACAGTTTAACAGAATTTTCATCATGGTGAATTGAATTCTTCATATTCAAATAATTAACAACGGGGTTGTAATTATATGGCAGATTTATAAAAAAGGAAGAAGAAAAAAGAATAATATTTTATACCTGAAACAACACCTGAACTTGTGGTTCACATATTTTGAAGACAATTTTTGTAGATTATCAAGCAAATTTTCAACAATTTATGTTCATTCCTATTTACTAAGCTCTTTACACTCTGATTAAATGTAACAATAGGTTGTTTTAAAATATATGCACGTACATAAAATATATGACAATTAACAGTAGTACTTTTAAGAACTCCGTTTTAATACATTATTAGTCTCAAATTGAAAAAAAAAGAAATGGTTAACGAGTGCATTTTCAAGATTAAAAGGAAGAAAATAGAAACTATAATATCACTCACATGTTTGTACTGGGCAGTATATTTATTTGGTAGAATTATTTGGTAAAATAATATTAACATTTATGGCTTAAATTACTTAAAAGTTCATTTCTTTAGAAAAGCATTACAACCAGTTTTACTGTATAAAAATACATTTTGGAAAAGTATTATTACAAATCAGTTTTTACTGTATATAAATACATTTTAGAAAAGTATTACTAAAAAGACTAGCAGTAGCTTCTCATTATATTGACTTTTATAAGTAGTAAGAAAATCAGTTTTTACTGTATATAAAAGTCAATTTATTTTATGAAATTGCTTCTTCAAATGTTGAAAACAATTATGCTCATAATGTATACATATATTAATAGACAAAAAATATAAAAATCCATTAAAAAAATTAATTATTAACTGAACCAAAGAAATAAGATACCTATATTTTGCATAAAAGTAACACAAATGATAACCAATGTCACTTTGATATACAATAGGTCTATATTTAATTAAGTATACTATGTCCACATTCTCCTTGCATTCGAAGCAATAATATTGCATGATAACTCGCACTAACAGATTGTATGTCAACGGCTAGTTATGTGTAACATTCATGTTGTAATGTTATCGACAAGCCACATAAAAAATTAAACTCAAACGATATAATTTAAATATTTTTAATCTTCGTTTACATATAAAACAGAGTTATATGTGACATTACTATGTTTAATTGTCTTGATGGGTTAGTAAGTGGAAGAAAGTGCAGGAGTCACTGACCAGGTGTTCTTTTTATCGATATTGCGTAGCTGACATGAAAATCACTATGTGAAAAGTGTTTTATTGCTTTGCATACAACGACACAGCGGCCGTAGTATAGTGTAATTACTTCAGCACCTGGGGGGGCGCAGTTTACACAAAAACAGTAAATTGCAGCGATTTTGCTTAAGAACACATATGTAATTTACTTATTTTTCTAGGTTTTAATGAACGTTTTTTGTTTTAAAAGCAATAGATTGCACTGGTCTATTATAAAAACAGTTTTGTTTTCCAAATAATATAGTAGATTCAATTTATAGCTAAAGGTCTTGCCAAGTAAAGATTAATTATTGCAAACCAATGTAACATGCAAGTAGTAAATAGTAAAATGGATACAGCTGTTATTATTATTATTATATACATACATCAACATAATTTGCACCTTGTATATTGCTATTATATATACCAATATTTTTATAGGGTTTTCATCATGATGGCTTGACACATAGAAAAAGCATTTGGATGCTTGAGAAATTTCTGGAAGTAGAAAAATTCAAGTTTGTAATAAAAGATGAGGAACAACTCAAAATATTTAATGAAGTTTTAGAAGAATTCAAGAATTTTGTTGAACCCAAGTTATATACCTTAGAAAGAGGTGTGATTCACGGAGATTTGAATGAATTTAATGTACTAGTGTCAAAACTTGCTGGTTCAAGGTAAAAAAATATACTTTGTACCTATTTTTATAAGTTACTTTTATCATGAAAATTAGAAGATCCAAAATTTTTATATTTGAAATAAGTCCCGAAATCTATCCAAAGTACCTGATAAAATAGTGTAAAACAAAGTTTAAAGGAAATATTTAATTCAATTTTACAGCAATGACTCAAATTATACAGTGACTGGAGTCATAGACTTCGGAGACATGCACGAATCTTGTTACTTGATTGAACTAGCACTCACAATGGCTTATATGGCACTTGTATCACGACGGCTAGATCAAATTGGACTCATAATGGCTGGTTATAACAGTGTTCGTCCGTTAACAAAGGATGAATGCTCAATTTTGAAGGTACCTTTATTAATTGATGTATACACAAATTTCTTGAACCAACAAGTGAAATTCAATGTTCTTGTGGTTTTTAAAATTAGTTTTAGCAATCACTTGCGTTACATTAGTTTTAGCTATCACTTTAAATATACGCTTCAAAATCTTTAAACATTATTTCCGTTAGTTTTTCATCTTTATTGCACATAAAACTTTTTAGAGCCAATATTTTTTAAATCTTTAATCAACTTTTTTAATACTTCAAAAACATAAATGCGACCAAAAGGGTCAATTTAATACAAAGAACAAATAGATTTGTCAGCTATGACAATAAATGAATTTAAATTTAAATAGTTGCCAAGCTCTATTAAAGTTCCCTCAAGCTTATCTACAGAAATATATAAGATTGTTAAATAATTAATGATTGCTTACTATTAAACCTTTAACATGGTAAAAGTTTTCACATATGGGCCTATTTAAAATATAAAAGACATTTAGTCTCTCGTTTTAGTGGTAAAACAGTCTCTCTTTTTTTGGTGGTACTACTCAATAGAGTTATGACCTAACTTGCTACTTTGAGAGCGGCAATGTAAAATTTATTTTTCTAGTCATTCGAATTAAAAACTATATTTGGCCTTAAATTTGATAAAAAATCAATAAAACATAATTAGTTAATAAACCACCCGATAACACAATGAATAGTAATAATATTTTACAATCCAAAGGAAATGTAAGGAATGTTCTTTCGGTTTGCAAATCTTTAAGTTGACAAAGCAATTAGTGAAAATATGCAAAGGTATGACAAATTTCTTTTATAAACATGTTGATTCACATATTTCAGACTTGTGTCTCAGCACGACTTGCACAAAGTGTGGTGCTGGGATTGTATACCCATGATTTAGAACCAACAAATGTGTATGCTTTATCAAGTCAAGAACCAGGCTGGGAGATACTGAAAAAGTTAAGAACTGAAAAAAACATTTACGAAGTATGGAAGAAGATTGCAGAAGAGTATCTGAATGAAAAGAAAAACATTTAAGAACTGACATATGTCGGTGCTAATGTGAAAACACATATTTAAGAAGAGCAGGAAAAAAATGTTCTTGCTACAACAATTTAAGCATTGGGAGTTCAATCAGTTATTACATTGCCTTGAATTTTAATAAATGATTTGACATTGAAAATCAATTTTTTTTTGACATTGAAAATATTCAAAAGAAAAATGAAATTAATAATACCTATTTTTTATTTTGTTAAATACTTCCAAAATGTTTAGTTTGGGGGTTTCGTATTGGCACCTAAATACATTTATTCATCATTATATCCTCTAATGAAAATATGACAAAATGAATAAATTTATTGATCATGTAATATATATATATATATATATATATATATATATATATATATATATATATATATATATATATATAGTGTGTGTGTGTATGTGTATATATGTATATATATATATATATATATATATATTTATGTATATATTTTGTTGTTACGTAATGAGCTTCTTCATTTATAAAATTAATTTTGTATTTATATTTTAATATTATCTTATTGAATCACTATAATTAATTTAACGAGTTTGAAATTGAAAAACAAATTCCAAACCCATTAATTTTCTATGAGGAAATAAAATTTTACCCTATTTTTTATTTTTGCGAAATAACAAATTTTTTATAATTCCACACATTGATATTTCTCACAAGATTAAAAAATTCAGGTTTTTGAATGTTAGAAGATTGCTTAAAACAAAGGAAAACTAATTTTTGAAAAGTAATTGACAGAGAAATATTGATGTTTAGCGTTAAATCAATAAATATATTTTTATTTTCTATGGATTTCAAAATTGTCCAAAATATTTTCCTTTTTTATTTTATGATTAAAAAATTAATTTGTTTACAAAAATTGGCATTTTTAAGTATAAAGCACAAAAGAAAATTTGCCATAATTTAAATGAAACTAATAAGAAACAAAAAATGTATACAGCTGTTTACTGCTTGATACAATGCAGCCATGGCATTTATAAATTATTTTTGCAACATTTTTCACTAAGCTCATTTTTGGCATTCAGTAACTTTTAATGAACTAGTCCTTTGAGTGTCCTCATACTAAAAGTGAAGCAGATTCAAGTCATGATTCAATGCCATGTTGGGTGGAAATATCCAATTTGCAAAGTTCCTTCATCGTTTAGATTTAGAATAGTTGTTCGTCTGGGATTGTAAATGATTTGTGGAATTCAGCTTAACTGACAACTTAAAAGATTAATCATTTTCTATTTTAAATTGCAGCATATTAATGTACTTACTAAAAATGTTACAAGTTCTGCATGGAAACAAACTTTTTGTTGCTCTGTAGCCAAAATTCATCGCAAATGGGAATCTTTGTATTCACCATATCCGTCTATCAGTCTATTCGCTCATACTTCACAGCATCATTGATCTTTCAGTTTATGACCAATCAAAGGTGTTTTAGATATGATCCAACCATGGACATATGCAGGTCTTTTTGCATTAAGAAATCTACATTTGCTAAAATGTTTAATCATATATTTTTGGAAACATAAATGGGGATTATTTACAGAAAGGGAAAATTGTACATTATGATTATCCATACTTAACTTACTGCTATTAAAAGCATCAAACAATTTATTAAAATCTGATAAAATTTGCTATAGCTTGTCCCTCTATTTTATGAAAAGCAATAAAAACAATCATTACTGTACACATAGAAACATTGAAAATTACTACCTTCATGAATTTACATTTAGTTAGATATATATGATGATGGCTAAGTTTTGGCAACAATTTTAACATTGGGGGATCATTAATATCCAGCGCCACTTTTATAATATAGCACCATTTTACAAGATTACCCTTATAGATTAATTTATATTTATTTCAATTATTTCTAAGAGATTTTAATTAATGGGGCAGATCACAAACAAAGAAAATGCAAACATTTTATATAAAAATATGCCCTATTTACATCCATAACTAATTCGTTTGCCAAACCCTGATTTTGTGTTAAAACACAAATTATTACGCTAATTATTAATACTAATACTAATCTAAAATTTTACCGATACTTTCTATAACTACCTATACATATCTAAGTTATTATTTGCCCCAGCCGTTGACTAACAAACGACCTGTTCAAATTTAATATTTAACCCTGTTATTATGCATACTAATATGGATGTTGAAGCTACATTCGTTCTTGTGTGACAATTATAAACAAATCCTAATTTCTTGTCATTTTTTAAATCATATTGAAAACGTTCTTTTATACTAATTTCGTCAAACCTTCATTTTAATGTAACGTTTAATAAATAAATAGAAAGTCATTAGTACAACATACCTGAAAATCTATAGTAACTCATTTTAAATATTGAAATATACTTTCTGTCATTAAAATAAATCTCTCTTTCATAAAATCATGGGAAGCCCTATTTTAATTAAATTATTGATATTATTTCATTAAAAATTGAGTGAAATGCAGCTGTCCGTAATTTTATAGTACAAATATGCTATTGTTTACAAATTAAACTTTGTTTATGAGATAAATCGTCATACATTTTAAAAGATATAGATAATTTATAATCAGTGTCTTGAGTGTTGGTCATTAGTCCTATTCTTACAACAATTGGGAATTCAGTCAAAGAATGTCTTTGTCACGTAACCTGCAACGTAATAAACAGAGGTACCTATCTTCTATGACAGGATTATTTGATAAAATCTTGACAATTATAATCTTTGTAGGTGAATATTTGCTCATTACTTAATTTATTACAAGCTGAAGAGATAAAAGGAAATAATTATTGTTTATTATTTTTATATATTTCTGAAACATTACTGGCAAGTGTTTGTCAGAGAGAATATTGAAATTGCATAACTGTTGGATTTTTGTAATAATCATTTTGTTGGCAGACAATCGAAGAAAGTTTTCTAATGGAATCTGATTTAATTCTATGAGTAAGTAATTTTGATACGTGGTACTGAGTAGAAAGATCATTGAATAAACCAAAAAATTATTTTATAAATATGATCCAACCATTTGACACATGCAGGTCTTTTTGCTAATCTAAATTTATACTCATTGAAATTCTTAATTAATTCATCTGGAAAAATATAAATAGGGACTCCATTTATGTTTCCTAGAATATTTACAGAAAGGGCATATAGTAAATTATGAGTATCCTTACAAATTAGTTACTATTAAAAGTACTAAACAACCGATAATATCTGAAATAAAATTTGCTGTGTATAGTGTACAGCTTATGCCTTCATTTTTTAAAGAGAATTAAAAACTCTCATTGATGTACGCACGGAATCACTAAAAAATTGAACTGCATACTTTAATTTCATATACTTAAAATGATTGCAATATACGTGATGAAGTTGAGTTTTTGGCAATAATTTTAATTTTTCATCAATATCTAATGCTATATCTTTTATAAAGGACTTATTCGCAATATTATCTTTATACATTAAATTAGATTTATTAAATGATTTTCCAAAGATTATAATAAATGGGATGGATTATAAAAAAAGAGAATCTTGACATTATTATATAAAAAATAAGACCTATTTAAATCACTATTTAATTTTTTTTTTCGCCCTGATATTTGGTCGTAATTATTGCCCTAACTATTAATAATTTATTTAAAATTTACAGATACTTTCTACTCCTTTATCCTTATCTAAGTTATCTGTCCCAGCTTTTAACTAGAAAGCCACAAGCTGTTTAAAAATTGTATATTTAACACTGCCATCATGCACACTAATAAGCTAATATACATAATATTGACGCTTAATTTGTCCTTGTCAATCAAATCACAAATCCTAAAATCTCGTCATCGTTTATATCATATTAAAAATTTTCTTCAAGACTAATTTCATCAAATAGCAAAGTGACCAATTTATTATCATCTAATTTGTTACAGTATTATTTGCCCAAAAATAAAATAATTTATATTTTCCTGCTTTGACTGAAAAATGATTAAACTAAGGTAATATTCTTCTAGCTCATGGTAATTGTAAAATGGTGGTCAAATTTTTATAACCTTTTGGGCAATCTTAATACAAATTCATGGATATCTCTAATTAATAATTAAAAAATCTTTTGATGAAATGAATTTTTCAACATTCATGTTATTTTGGAAATTTTTATAGTTTCCGGATTATCATATTGTTTAAGTTTCCGCAACCTTTTTAATTTGCACCTCAGCTGTTCAATAGTCTTGTTCAGTGCACATACCTTCTTAACAAGCTTGCAACTCCTTAATTTTTATCTGTAGCCTATCTTTAAAACGGTGATGCCGCTATAATTAAAAATAATTCCCAAATACATATAATATTGGAGTAATAATTGGTAAGTGTAAGATATGCAATAGGTACAGTGCCATGTTACTTTCGTCACATTATCTGGTAACTCCAGACATTGAATGACTAACGTAAGATGGACATACTTTAACTCATTTTATTTGTGTCGTAGTTAAAATTGAAATTGTTTATTGCAACATACAGATCTAAAAATATGTCATTGTTTATAATTTAATCGTGAAATGAATAAATTATCAAGTGTTATCTGTATTCCAATGATGAGAACTTGTAACAAAATGAGTTACATAAAGTGAAGACATTTGTTTATAGGCTTTATAATTGGTATGCAGTCAAATTACAATCCTTTACTAGTTTTTATATATATTTAATGTAATGTTTGTTGCCTGGAATGTAAGCAGTATGGTTATGTGAACTCAAATTAAAACCCATGTAGGCTATGAGTAATTCACAGTAAATATGATTGCTTTAAGTTGAGAATAATAAAGGAAATTTTTTTTGTATTAATGTAATACAAATTGTCTTATATATTATTTTATAGAAATAACTGCTATCTTACTGAGGATATCCCGCTGCCACAGCGCGTGAATTAGTGTCCGCTTGTTTCATATATTGCAGATTTACCCCTGCCTAAACTGCGTTTAAACTGGCACTCGGTTGATATTTCTCGTTTTTTCTAACCTGTCTGGTTCGAACCCTTTTATTATAACATCTTTCGTCTATGCTGGAAAATTTTAACTCAACTTTACATTCACCTGTAACAATTTCCTAGGTAAAAACTTTTAAAATCTTAAATATAAAATATTTCACGTAAACTTTTTAATTATGCAATTTCATTAAATTGTTCACTCTTATATGCAAAAAATTTCGATCAGTAGAGTGCCTTGCAAAAATAAAATATATAATTTATGATTTTAAAGATTTTAATCTCCATTTTAACTGAATTTAAAACATATTGTTATATTATTTGCAATACAAATAATACGACACACTGTACTTACCGAGTTTCACATTTTGGTAGTCTGAAAAACGTAAGTTCTATTGTATTTCTTTGGGTTGAGTTACAATAGGGTACAATATATGTCATTTTGAGAAATGAAAAAAATAAAAAAGACACTCAATATATAACTTATCACTATATAAATTAATATAAAAATACTTATGAAATAGTTGTATTAAAAATACAAGCTCACTGGAAACATAAAGCAAATAAAAAACAAGATTTCCCATTGTATATTTTTGTCGCCAAGTTTTATGCGGTCATGTAAAAACCATACGTATACAAATGGAGAGCAAAAAAGGTACGAGACCCGTCAGACACAAAACGAAAATAAAATTGTTAAGGTTTCATATCTTCTGACGTCACGTTTCATGATTAAGCGATATTCAACGATACCTATAATAAATTGAATGAATTTAGCGCCATCTGCTATTTTTGAATATACTTTCTTAATTGCATACCTACTCGTACATCACAAGCGGGTCGAAGCCCAAAGCAGCTAATCGTTTTAAATTTTCGACCTCGGCTTTCCGATCTATCTATGATGACTTTATCTATGATGAGCAACTAATGCTGTACCTACCCATATTAATGTTTTTTGTGAAATGTAAACTTTTTTTGGTTTAACCTTGTACTAGGCGAAACAAAATGTGTTGCCCGCTGTAACAGTAACTAAAGGATACGTATATATTTTAAATGGTTCATTATAAAAATGTTACACCGTGTAAATGTTACAAATATACACAAGTGTTACACTGTTTTTGTCATTAATCATATTTGTATAGGAATGCATTGTGATATAAGACAAAATGGAAGGTACCAGACCACGTCGGAGAACACCGATGAGATGAATAGATCAGGTAAAGGCAGCCATTAACGTTTCCCTACACGAGTGCATCCGGAGAATAGCTGATATAGAAGAATGGCGACATAGCATGTAACGCGTCATTCATCTGCAATACACTTGATGCGATGACCATGATCACTCTGCCAAGAGTGTAACGACTAAGACGAAGGAATGCATTTTTAATTGATAATACACAGTGTCCGGGAATAAGTGTCAGACAAAGAAAGACTATTCTTTGGCTATAAAGGAATAAATTGTCATTGAAATAAAACGTAAAACACAACCTTTTTCTAATTGAGTGCAAAAAAATATTACACTTGACTCTTTTTAACACACTCAATACTTGTCTGGAACGCGGTGCTTACCCGGGCACCTAGATGTCTTCGCAGCTGTTCGCGGGCTATTCCCATAAGTGGCACTGAACAATGTGCGCAAGTATCATGTGTATGAAAAAGATGACAAATAATTATGAATATTATTTTCAATTTTCTGAAGAAAAAGTCAACTTTTACATTTTATTTACTATTTTTCCGTCAACGAATAACGTCTTCCTTTTTCTGACCCTTTTTCCGGACACCGTATATATTGGTCACATTTTTCCTTATTTATAGATCAAAAAAATAAATTTTATTAATGCACCAAATAAAATTATCGATCTTCCATTCAATCTCCTTTATTAAGAAACATATTTAATCATAATATAAAATCCCATGTAAATTGTATGCAAAACACTATTTGCAATGAATTTCTATTTAGCTTCGACATTTAAAAAATTCTATCTACGCAAATGTTTAATAACAAAAAGGTTTGCAATTAATTTAATTGACCCCATGACGAGCTCTAGGAAAGGTAAATTAAACCAAAGCAGGAAAGGCCGATCGTAAAATAATAAAGTGTATTAGAATCAGCGGAGTGCCGCTGCCTTGTTAAAAAACAAAACAATACCTTCCCTCCCCGCCGTTCCGCTATATCCCTCACTTTTACATACCTCGTCAGTTGAATAAGCTGCACACACACCAAGTTTTTTTGCAGCGAAATATTTTTTTTTTCGTAAAGACATTTCCAGTACGTGGTTCAAAAATTGCTAGTCATATTTTTAAAGTAGGTTAAATATTTTTAAGTTAACTTATGTTAAATTATATAACTATTTCTAAACTTTTGAACGGGTTTCGTTCCATTTGTTTCAATCGTTTTACCAAATAAAATATTGAGTTGACTAATAAGTTTTTAATACCGAATTAATCTTACCATCAATATTCCAAAATCTCTCCACAATCTTTATCTAAACTAGCTGCCATCTGAAAAGTCATGTTAACGAGCAGTGAAAATATAGTTTTCGCGAAAAAAATTGGTTAATTAGATTACCCCAAATGATTGCTTAAAGCTCGGAACAAGTGATGATCAGATGGCACTATTTCGAGTGAATAAGGTGGATGTACATACAGAATCCAGCGCAACTCTTATAATTTTTGGCGAATGTACTCTGGGATATGTGGTCTAGTGGTGACACCGTATTAAAAATAAGCATAATTCTGTTAATTGATTAGTGTGTTAGCTAATTAATCTAAATGCTGACAGAAAATCTTTATAATCACTGACCCTTCGGAAGCGACTTCCGATGAATGACTCTCTTGAAATTCCGGCAGCAATTTTGTGTTAAGTTTGCAGTATTCAATTCAATTTTGTGTAAGTTTGCAGTATTCAATTCAATTTTGTGTTAAGTTTGCAGTATTCAATTCAATTTTGTGTTAAGTTTGCAGTATTCAATTCAATTTTGTGTTAAGTTTGCAGTATTCAATTCAATTTTGTGTTAAGTTTGCAGTATTCAATTCAATTTTGTGTTAAGTTTGTAGTATTCAATTCAATTTTGTATTAAGTTTGCAGTATTCAATTCAATTTTGTGTTAAGTTTGTAGTATTCAATTCAATTTTGGCTGTTGCATCAGCCAATCGGAGTTATGTTTCGATGTCAACAAACGTTACCGAGACGATAATAATAAATAGTAGCGTTGGTACTTCCCATCAATTTAAATTTGTTTTGTTTTGATATAATTAAAATGCACTTTATTTTACTTTACTATGACAGTAAAAATGAAATAAACTTTTCTGTAAACTAAAAACCATTATTTTGCATAAAAGAATGGCGAAAAGGCCCATTACATAAATACGTGGCAAGAATGCTCAATTACTGCCATTCTATGTGCTGTGTTCATTGGGCACATATTTTTTTTAAATAGTTAATAAATGTTAAACAAAATCCGTAAAATTACTTGGATTTAAAATTGATTTTTCCTGAATTTTTTTGTTTAGGACACCGTATAAATATCTGTAAAAATATTAACTTCATAAATAATTGGTAGAGCCAACATAAATTAGCAGGATAACTAAAAATGAAAATTCCTTTAAGACCGTTACTGATAAGGATAAACCTATATACCTACAGGTGTTGTTAAATTCGTGTCACAAGCTGATGTCCCGTTCTCATATCTTGATGTACTTCTCTTTTATTCTTTTATTCTGTGGCGATAATTCTCTCCAGAAATAACTTTTGCCAGTGTCAATTTTAGATTTGTTGGTTAGGCAACACTGAGTAGATAACGCTTTACAACGTTAGCGCAAAGGTTAAGAGTATTCTTTCGCAGAAAATACAATTTATCTTTTAATTGAGATTTTGTTAATGATAATTAAACGTCAAAATGTAATTATGAAATGAAAATTTTATAATTTTTGTAAATTAAAAATAGTTAATTTCTTAGCAATAAAGGTCCGAATTACATAATGTTATTATTATATGTCTTACACTTTTGATAGCAATTCTAAAAAAATCTCAATATACCAATTAACCAACGACCTTGTCTATTATGATTTATAAACAATTTAGTCACAAAATTGATTGTGTTGCAAAATACGCAGAGATACTGATGAATTATCATGTATGCAATTGTTGAATGCAGATGCATTCAATTTGTTTTGCTTTAATTTGTTGTCATCCTTATGTTTATCCTGAGGTGTATCTGTGATATCGCAATGAAATTAGTGCAGATTACATTTCGAAATATTGTTCAAGAGGTAACATATTGAACTACTTGTAAAAGCGGGATAAACAGGAAGACAGACAGACAGATATGCACATCAAAGGAATCGTCTACATAAATTAACTCATGCAAAAGTAAACTTGATAAGAGACGACCTTATTTTATACACACGTTATAGGCACGCATACGTAAATTTGAATTAATATAGGTTACAAAGTTGGATATTAATGTCCAACTTCCTATTACAGCCAAAAAAAAGTAAAAATTCATATATGTATACATATATATATATATATATATATATATATATATATATATGTGTGTGTGTGTGTGTGTGTGTGTGTGTACATATACATATTACATTTATTTATCGAATGATCTTAAAAATTAAAATAGAAAAAAAATACAAAAAAGATGTAAACGTAAATTACGAGATAAATAAGCATTCTTTTATAGTGTTGTTATATTGAATTCTATTGAATGTTTTAGAAATCGTTACATTCGTTTTGTCGGAAGACCAGTCGCTTGGTAACAAGCTTTGATGTGAACTGTGCCTAATAGTCGACATTTCAATTTCTACACATACCTGTAGCTACACATAAGGTGTTTTCCGATATCGGTTTTCATTCCTGGCCCCATTCACACCGATTAATTACAGCGAACCAATTACCATATAATTTATTTTTATACCCTCCTGCTTTTCTACATAAATCTATATCGACCAGTTACATTATGTCTAATGCTATATAGAACCCTGCTTACGCGATGAGGGTGTTGTTTTGTTTCAGCAGTTAGACGCGTGCTGGTTGATTGGATGTAATCAGATCCATGCATTTTTTCAGTAGACAATATTTTTATATCTTTTCATAAATATATTATTATAGCACGGAGAACATAGAGCATAATATTGCGTAAGTTTAGAAGCTTCACTTAGTTTTTAAATAACATACGTAAAATAACTTACACAGTTCCTATATAAATAAACTACCTCCTATATAAAAAAATACCTGTTTAGTACGAGTAGAACTTCCGCTATGAGGGTTCCGTACACATTTAGACACAAAGATTTAAGGGTACATAGTATTTCTAATTAAACTATTGGCAAATACAATTTGTTTACAACTTAAATATATTGACTAGTACATCTTTCACAAACTAGTTAAAAAAAACGAGTGTGCTTTAGACCACACGACTGAAGTAAAACTTCAAATTCACAAAATGTGAACTTTAAAATGAATTTACAATTTTATTCATTTTAAACGTAGAATATTTAATGTATTGTACAAAATAATAATTTATAAAAATGTTCAAGAACGAAATGAAATTACAAAATAATAAAAAAATCACCGTTCGCGTAACGCTAGCGGACTCGTATATATATTATATATATATATATATATATATATATATGTATATATATATATATATATATGTATATATGTATATATATATATATATATATATATATATATATATATATTTCATGCACTGGCTATGGGAGGAAGAGAGAAAGAAAATGTGCGCGCGCACTGCTCTCTCTTGCTCCTACAGTGTGATACAGACAATAGGCTTGCACTGTGTCTTAGATATACGAAACATAACTGGCTATGAGAGAAAGAGAGAAAGAAAATATGTGCTCGCACCTCTCTCTCTCTCTCTCTTGTCCCTACAGTAATATACGAAACGTAACTTATATCTCCGTCTCAACTTCTGTTCGCCTCACCCAATCACACTTTTCGTAACGCTCTCGTCACGAATTCACCAGCTTACTCCCCAAGTCAAGCGTGCGTAAAGAAGTTTTACTTCAAAAATGTAAATTTCCACAAAGAATTAGAAAACATCGACTTTTGGATTTTTCCCTTTGTTTGTGCTATAAGAGCTACTGTAATTCCGAAGTTCAAGATTGTAAAACGATAGGAAATAGCTATCGGTTTTGATGATCAACGTGTAAGACTATTGTATGAATAAAAGAATTAAGCTTCAAAGAGCCATATGTTTATGTTGCGTGAACTAAAAACTTTAAATATTTACAGCAGTATAAGGCTGTACACCTTATTATACAATATTATATTTCATTTATTCTTGATATTCATTACTAAGAAAAAGAGCTTTTACAAATAGACAGACGGACGGACAAACCAAGTGTTCCTATAAGGGTGTTGTTTTTTTCATTTTTACGAACAGAATCCTAAAAAATTAGCATATATAAAAATATTGTGTAATTAAAAGTTTTAATTTTTTTACTATTTTATTTAATCAGAATCATAAATTTGAAATAGTCTTTTTAGAAAATGCCTAGCTATGCGTGCACAGTAAGAAACAGATTTTTACCACGACCATAGAGTTCAATTTCTTCTTCTTTTTCTATGATTTTTGTCTTGTCTATAATAATTATAGTAAAAAAATCCTAAAAAAGTACGACATATTAATTAGTTACTTTCCAATTTTCGACGAATTTTTACTGCTTTCAATTACTATATTGGTGCTGTGATATAGAATCTGATAGAACAATCCATCAAGTCAGAATACGATTGACTGTTTATGAAATAAAAGACGAGATTGGTTCACGACGCTGAAATCGCAGTGTTATGTAAAATAGGCTTTTTAGAAATTTATAGCTCTAAATCAACTTAAAGGAAATATTTACAACTAATTTTTGTCACTTTTGAAAATAAAATAATAAGCTATTCTAAAATTTATGTTCTTAACTATAAATTTGATTTAAATTTTGTTTTATATCATATCATTAAATTAATTTACATTTCGATTGAAAACACTTTGGTGTTTCAATAACAATGTTATACTTCTTTAGTGTGTCTATATTTATTCATATCACTCATATAAAAGTCTGTTAAGTGGTAGTCCACTTGTTTGAACGGAATTTTTTTCGCATCGTGAAGAATTATCAGAAAAATGTAAATCAGTTCTGGAGAACACGGTTGGAAACAAAGAGTATTTCAGCAATATCTGTCGTAAGATGGCCTATTTATATATCACGCGACGTAAATCTTTTATGTTGCACACTGACAGAAGAGAACAGCAATTAATTTGTTTCAGTTGTTTGATTGAGCTCACTTCACTAAACTATTGTGTGAACGAAAAATCCTCAGATCCATCTTTGGTGAGTTCTTCGACAATGGATTTTGGAGAAGGAGAACTAATGCCAAACTTTATCGCTTATTTAAAGAACCATATATAATAAAATTTATAAAAATTCAACGTAAGAAGTGAGCCGGCCATGTCATTAGAATGAACGAACAAACATTTTTTTCTGGCCAAACCGACTGGCACAAGAGGAAGAGGAAGACCCAAATTAAGATGGGTGGACTGCCTACAAAGTGTTTTCGACGCTCTCAACTTACCAATTTGGAAATTGTGGCGTCCCGAAGGGGAGCTTGGAACATTCTGCTTGAGAAGGCCAAGGTCCACCGAGGACTATCGAGCCACTGATAATGTTTGATTGAGAATTCTCATGGCGACGGTACCTACCGTTAACAGTAAACCATCATAATTCTTGATCGTAAACATATGCCGTAATTGTTGTATCAGATAGAGTAGATAATAGAAGATAATATTTTTTTGTGATAAAAGTAACATCAAAAAATAAAATAATTTTACAAAATAATAATTTTATTACTATTTTGTTTTGAAGACATTTATTTCATAAAAAAAATTATCTCTGCGAATCCTTTTGGATAGATCAGATTGAAACATTAATCGACTTGCTATAGTTTAACATTTTAAATACGTATATAAGTGTAATCAATTAAAATGGTCTAACTGAGCTAGATATCTACAGGTGTACGGGGAACAAAGGACAGTGCAGCGACAATGGAATGCTGGAGAGCGCACGGCAGCGCGGCATCTTCCTTTCTCTCCTACTCCTTACGAGGACCTTTTTTTTATTAAAATTTTTTATTAAAAATTAATTATTTCAATTTATTTTTTATTTTTTATTAAAAATTAATTATTTCAATTTATTTTCAACACAACGAAATGTTTAAATTTAAACATGTTATACATTATTTTCAACTCCAATTTCCAACGAGAATTTGAAGAAAATGTCTTGCTGTTAACGTATGTACTGTCTTCTTACGAGAACGTCTATATATATTTGGCTAAAAGGGAAATATGTACAATTTGATTACTTGATTGTCAATTATTCTCATTCTGTACTTCAAATTCGTTAAATTTAAAGCTTATTTATTGTATGTTATTAACATAAAGCTACATGCAAAAATTAATGTCTAGTTAACAAAATTAATGTTAAAATAAATGCATGACTTATAATAAACCCAAAGTCGTTATTAAAATATGAGAAAATAATGCAAGATATTTAAAAAATTAAATCTACCTAGGCTAAACATAAATTATGTAATATAAACTAACCACAGTTTTTTTAATGATGTTTTTTGTTATTAAAAAACTTTCATTGAAAATACGTGAAATAACTATAAAAATGTACTCGTATCCGCATTGAAATCAGTACATAACAAATGCTGATACGTGGGTTCATCAATCAGGCCTATCTGGTGTCGCGTACACGCCAGCATACATCACGCCGTATTGAATGTGTTTGCGCCGTGTAGAAGAGTGCTGTGGTCAGTAATGCGACCGCATTCATAGGTTAAAATATCGACGGCTGTTCGAATAAGTGTATTCGCCGTTTATCCACAAATCCATCATTACGGACAGACTCGCATGATGAAATTATTCGAGTTTCGTTTTATGAGCGTGCGTGAATATGTGTGTTTTTGTGTGTGTGGGTATTTGTATGTATTAATTAATTTATTACCTGTGCCAGTGACTCCGCACGAAATTCGGAATAAGAAAATTTATTAGAATTTTTCTTCTGTCTCATATGTTGCTCTAACTCTTACCATACCAAATTCCATCAAAATTTATCCAGTCGATTTCGTGTGATTGACGAAAAAATTAAAATAGAGACAGACAAACAATAATTGTGAAAACAGTTGATGTACAGAATTCATCCTGTTACAATTTTATTATACGTATGGATTTTATCGTTAATGCAACATGATTGTGCATGCAGTGAACTTATGCTACAATAATAATCTCTACCAATCGCCCATAACTATGGAATTTTATCAATTAATTCCGCGGTGAACTCCAAAAGATCTGTAGTGACGATAATTGCCTTAACATAAATAAAAAAATATGTTTATGTGTGTATATATGTACGTAAATAATCATAATTATTCACAATGATAAATAGCTTTAACTTAACATGTCGAAAGGAAAAAGGAAAAAGGAAAAAAAGAATGTGTATGGTAGGAAAATAGCGGGATGAAAGTCAAAAGAGGTATTTTTCCAAGCGACTTTTAGGAGAATCTCTGAAGCCGGGATAGAGTGAATGACTTGGCGGCGTAAAAGGAGAAGAAATACTCATAAGAGGACAAACAATGTTTTGGAATGAAAAGCATACGTAAGTTTTCTGAATGTAACACCAAGCTATGGGCAAATAAATACGTGAATTTCGCACCAAAGTAACAAGGTCTTTGTGCTTTGTTTTAAGCATTTAAGTATTCATCAAAGTAAAGTAAAGTAAGGATATGATGATATCACCGATCACGAATGGGTGATCAACCCATTTAAGTTGCGATGTAATCTAAAGTCAGAAATGAGATCAAATATATTGAGGACATATACTTAAAGGATCCGTCAATTTTGAAAGTTTTCTAGTTTGTTAAACAATTTGCCTGTAAGTTCCAGGAAGCACGCAGTCAAGTGAAGGCAATAAAGAAGTTTAAAAATCCTTGACTTTAAGTTTAAAGGGTATGAACAGTTGAAAATGTTTTAGAGAAACAATCGGGTGTGTGTTGTGTGTGTTTGTGTATGTGTGTGTATTCACGCGTGCGTGCATTTGTGTCAAACAATCAACCGATGAGTAAGTGGCCCTCACTTTCTATTAAAGGACACCGTCAAATTAAAACTTGACTTCTAATATAAAAATAAATATTGACTAATTTACCGAAGCTATGTTCTCCTAGCTCCGGAAGTCTTATTAATAGTTTTTCTTGTGAGGCTGTCTGCTATAATTTGTATCGTATTATAGATGTTTAATGTTGAATGTTTGATACATATATACATTAATACGTGAAGATAAAATTTTGTATCCTTTCTAAGCGTATTGCACACACGGAGGAGTGTGGAATTTGGCATAGTTAAAGTTAATATGGAGAAGGAGAGAAGAAAACTACAATTTATATATAATATGTATTACAAATACATTAAAAATGTTCATTGTTTACCTTCGATAATAAAATATTCATTGTTTTCATTCATACTGTCAATGTCAAACACGTAATAATCTATGGTTAAACAGTCGCACAGAGTAGAGACTGTCGTTTTCAAACGTCAGATTGACGGAATGAGTTTCGAGCTATGAATTTTATGTGGTTTGAAATGTTCCTTTTTCAATAGCATGAAGTGTATGTTAAAGCAAAACGGCGTTTCTTTTATATTTTGTATAATATATATCTGTATTTTATATATTAGTGAAATATAGCTTGCATATATTTCTGTTGCAAAGGGGAAATTTTGTAGCAGCAATTTAAATTGACTTACTCTCGCCTACATTTTAGAGTTTTCAATATAGTGACTAGGTAAGTGCATTATAGTCGAATTCCGACCACTGGACGATAAACAGTATACATATCAATAAAAACAGTATATTTTATGGGACAAATACATGCTGGCTTTATTACTAAAAATAAAATAAAACAAAATACTAACAGAAGTGTGCAATATGATACTAATACTCTGCAAAGAGTATAAACATTTTGATACTCGTAGATATATATATATATATATAAGTTTTAAACTATAATGCATTTGTGCATCAATTGATTTTAAATTTGTTTAATTTCAATACAATCACTGTATTATTGCTTCAACTTAGTACTGCGGCCCATACTTTGATACCAAACGGCTGATCAATGCGAAGTCATTTTTCGCTAGGCAAGCAAAACATGAACAAACTCTATTGTCCGCCGGCGAATATTTGAATAATGTATGCGTTCGTTTTGTCGCGCCAAACTACCGGCACTGCGCCCTTCATCCGTTTACGACCTCCCCGTTTGAACATACTTAAAGTCTCTTGCTGTTAACGGTTGCATCAAAGTTTTTAATCAGCAACTCTTGGTTTAACAAAAATAAGTAATTTTAATTTCATAAAAAACTGAGTTTTATTTAATTGTAGGAAATTTTAACATACAATTTAAAAAAATTATATAATTTAAAAAAAATAATGTGAGACCAATACATTTTATTCCTATTAAAATTGGTATCGGAACAATTGTATTCGAATTTTAAGTCTATTATGACAGAAGAATCAAGGGAAAAGAACAAATATTACCACCTTTTTTATCAACATTTTGTAAATTAATTAATTTCATGATTCAAAACAGGTTAATTCATCTTAACGAAGCATAGATGAGATAAGATTCGTTATAAATGAGTTATAAAATTTAACAAAAAATGGAATCATACTATTAGAGTTATATTAGACTATAACAAAGAACGTCTCTGTTATTCAAACATTACACCTGTCAAACTCAATAGGATATACTTAGGAATTATATGACGATTCTGAGCCGTTTTTTAAAAAATCACGATCAAGTATAAAATTTCAACAAAAAACAATTTTCATTTTTTACAAAAACGCGCTTCGAAGGTACTAAAAACAATTTTCATTTATAAAAAAAGCAATTTTCATTTTTTACAAAAACGCCCTTCGAATGTACTCAGTTTGATGTACAGAATCGCTGTATCAATAAGACACGTTTTTGTTACAACCTGTCTTCACATAGAGTATCAGTATGTACAAGTGTGCACATTATTGCTTAAAGATACGTTATAAAAAAATAAAAAAGAAAGGGACAAGAAAACTGGATACATACATATCAAACTATTTAATCATCAACATTATGAAAATAAAAACTAATTAAACTTCTTCATTTAAACACGGAAAAATAGAAATAAAAAGAACTCAAAATGCTTACACTTGCTTTCCAATGCGGGTAAGTCTGCGTACTTATTGAGGGAAAAGTTTGTGCATATTTTATAAACAATAATCACGTATAAAGGCACCAATTACGTACGCGATATACTCCTCATGCCACCAGTCTTCTCTTGATGCATTGAATCCACTCTTCAACAGGTGGCTCTATATATTTTTCTTTGCATAGTGGACAAAAATATTTGTTTTTTTCCTATCTTTGGTTTTTCTTTGTTATTTCTTTGGTCTTCTTTTTAGATTCTTCGTGTTTTCTTTTCTTCAATATTATGTCAAAGGAACCAGATTGTTGTGATAAATTCTTCAGTGGTGTATCTTTGTAATTTTGATTTTTTTCAGTTTCGCTTTATTTTATAATACTGCTTTTAACGAGCTATTTGTCACTATTTATGAATGCTGAGCTTTTCTTGTTTTCTTTTTTGGTTGACTCGATTTGCGTAACGGAATTATCGTTGACAATAAAATAATTTTTTCCTTTTAAGATTGGTTTTCTTTACTTTCCGTATCAATCAGGCTTTACTTTTTTTATGTCCAGTATCATCTGCGTTATTGGCCAACAAGTTATCGCGACAGAATAGAGTAAATTGTAAATTTATAAGCGAACTATGGCTATCTGTTATTAAAAGAATATATTTTTCTTCAGAAGGGTGAAAATGATATTTGAAGTGATCGCGACATTCAAAGAATAAATCGCTATAAATATGATCTGAATCTGAAGTCATGCCAATGCATCCATTGAACCTGTTATCCAACAACTTTTCTTCCATTCTCGTCCTAAGATAAATTAATGCTGGAAGAATGTAATGACCACCTGCACTCATACAACGAACGACGATTACTGTTGTGCCCCTCTCAGCTGATATTATTTTTGCCACCACTTTTTTTTACTTTTGTAGACACAACTTTAGGAGTTTTCTTTGGGATCGTGCTCTTCCCAGTTTCGTCCATATTATAAATGCGACCCGGTTCAAATTTGTATTTTTCCATGAGTTCTTTTAGATTACAATAAAATATTTCTACCTGGGTTCTGTTAAAACCAAATGCCCCTGGTGAACTCGTCAGAATAGATTGACGAGTAACCAAATTTTTAGTCTTAAGAAAATCTTTGACCCAATCGGCTATCTTTTTGCTTTATTAAAATTACTTGAAATATTATTAACACCAGCATCATAAAAAGCTAATCTTCGTAAATCAACTATTGTAATTGCATAAAATAGTCGATCTAATTTTATACAATGTGCAGCAAGTTCCGATTCCGGTTCATCACTAAAAGTACGAACGTGACTTCCCAAGGATTGTGATACGCATTGCAACTTCATCTCCTTTCTAACAGCTGCCGCATTCCTACTTATTCTACCTCTTCAGCACACCTTTTGTTCCTTCCTTGTTTTAACATTTTGTTTTTGCTTCTTATAGCTGTTCTTATGTTACTGTCTTTCTTTCGGGGGAAAGGAAAGGGGAGAAGTAGGGCACACTTGTACTTACTGACTATACAATAGTTACCAAAACGTATTTCTATTATTCATACACGCGTTTCTGTGCATCAAATTGAGTAGAAAATTTAGGGAACTTCGTAACAATTCCCAACAGTTTCTATAAAATCGTTGTCAAAGTTGCGATTTCAACGAAATAAAAATGTTTTTTTGTTTCAGAAATAAGCTTAAAATATTCAACTCACGTCACGTCCTCTGTAACGTCTGTTTAATCAATATATAAAAGTTAGATTTTTTATAATACCCAAATACCACTGGGATTTGGTAAGGAAATGTGATGTTTTTTTTTTATTTAAGTAATTAAGTTTTTATAAGTTGTTAATTAAGTATGTAACCTATTAATAAAATATTTAATTCTGGGGTTCTATTGTAAAATACAATTCTAATTTTCAGCTTTTCTTCAAATTTAAATTGGAAATTGAAAAATATGTACATCAATAAATATTTTGAATTCCATAATGAATCCAAAATTGAAATATTAATTATTAAATTAAAATAATAAATGTATTTTCCAACTTTCGAAGGTAATAATCTCGGGAACTATTCCGTTTTTTTCACATTCACCAAAAGTTATGTTCCGAATTATAATATGTTAAATACATTTATTATATCAAATCCCACTACTGCCAGGAAAATAATACTTTCAAAACTATCAGCCGATCATTCGTAACGTTCACATGATCTTTTTTTATGATTTTCATCATAGTTGTGTTGCATCACATTATTCTAAATAAAAAAAAAACAAAAGAAAGGAGCATCAAAAATAAAATTTGACGTGATAACTTCTTACTCGTAGAGCAGGCATACCTGTTCAAAAAGTTAGCATTACGATAGTTAACTTCTCTCAATCTCACTTGTTTCTAACAAGCTTTAAGCGGTATATCGGAGATCCTGTTGATATTCGCTTTTCTTCTTGGTTTTAAAATAATAAATTAAATGAAGTTCACTGAAAGTAACAAAATAAAACACACTGCACTGAAAAATGCATCTCCATGTAATTCAGTCATCACAGGCAAACGTTGCCACACCCAAAATTTTGCACGGCCGTGATGGTTGAGGTGTCACACAGTAATGTTCAATTGGACTTAATTTTTAGGCGACTAATATCTTGCCAAGTTCAAACACAAACATGATAAAAACTTGTAATAGACATTTTTTTTCAATTATGATAAAATAAATTAACCAAAAGCAATAATCTAACATTATATACTAAAAATAATACTTATTTTAATAAATATGTATTTTATGTATTTACTGTCAGTAATATATAATTTTTTCTTGATATTAAATTTAGATAGATTTATTTTTAATAAAAACAAATGTGAAATGTGAGAAAAAATATGTTTTGTCCCATATTTCTGAAATTAAAACGTAAGTACAATGACTACCTGTGCTGGCTTTTTATAATATCAATTGAATTAATGTATGTAAGAAATGGCGACAACTTAAAATTAAGCAAAACATGTTGAATTTTTAATTGTTTTGAAGGATAATTTAACTGAACGCATTTTTAATATATTAATTGTTTCAAATTATAATAATTTGTCTACTGCCATATAATAGGCTTTTCAAATAGATCTGCGTTAGGTACATCCCTGTACTTTTCTCTATGTCTAATGTAGAAGACGTGCATTAAAGGGCTGTTTTGTTTTTTTCAATTATTTTTATTCCTTTTTCGGTGTACACAAATATCTTACATACTGTGTAATTTAATTCTTATATACTACATATGGTGTCTTGTTATCTGAACCATACACAAATAGATTTTCTGCTTGTCCGACACATGAGCAAGGCAGGTGCATTTTTCATAATGCTTTTCAAACATACCAGAATATTCTTGGTCATTCCCGTTCAGTTCATTCGTGTACATTCGAGTATATTCTAGTATACTCATACTAATTCTTTTATATTTACACATAGTAGATATTCTAGCATATTCCCACTCATTCTACTACATTCCACGACGGGACTTTGGTAGTCATTGGTAGATAGTGCAAAATACCCTAGGTCGACCATTTTCTACTACCATATGGATGAGAAATTCGAGTCTACCACTATCTATAAACACCAGTTGTATTTTTATTAAATTCTGTCACTGCGCATGAAATTTTTTTTATTAGGTGTTATTATTATTTCTGTTTTTTTATTGGCCAAGTTTTTTAAGAGAACATTCGTCTTCCTAATTAAAATATTAATTATTCGTTATTATGGGCAACATAAAAATCAATAGGTGAAACATATGCGTTTTTTTTTTATTACAAACATGAAAAATTTTTATTGAACAATGCTAGTGTAAAAAAATGTATGGTAACCTTGTGGAATCTTATTTCAAAACATTTACAATTCACACAGATTCCAAAAAGATATAATTTTCTGGTATTAAGTCATTTCGTAATATGTTTTTTGTTCCAAAACCCATACCACTGATTATTTTTTTGGTTATGGTAAAATAAAACATGTGTTAGTATTTATGACCATACCGTATTTATTATATACGTTTTATTACAGTAAATGCTCAAAATTCCTTCCCCTAGCTCTTTGGCATAACCAGCATCTCCTTAAAAAATTTCTTCTTAAACTTCGTAAGGCCCTTTCGTTGTTTTTTACCACTTCAGACACATGGTGTAATTTTTGTCTTAATTGTTATTCATTATTGTTAGTAGTATCATAGACTGCCTCCTTGAAATATATCCATCGAAAATAGTACAATGGATTGAGGTCTGGCGAACGCGGTGGTCATGCAATCGTACCGCCATGTCCTATTCATCGATTTGGGTAAGTTGCATTTAAGTATTCAGTTACTTGTCGTGAAAGTGGGCCGGTACACCATCGTGCTGTAGCCACATCTTGTCACGTATATCTTGTGGCATTTCATTCAACAGATTTCCAAGTCATCTCTTAAAAACCGTAGATAATGAACTCCATTCAACCTCGGTGGTAGTTCAAATGGACCGATAATTTTGCCATCCAGGACCAAAAATTGACTCCGAAGACTTCCAGCCCACAAATTGACTCCGAATTGATGTTGAAATCTACCTTGACTTACTATGCGGGGATTCTCGACATGATGCATAGCTCCATAAGATTGATTTAAAAAAAGCGGATCTTGCCTGCATCGACGCAGCATCTCCCGACAAAAATCTATTCGTCGTTGATAGTCAGCAGGTAGCAGTGCTTGCACTTGTTGTACATGGTACGGGTACAGACTATTTCTTCTTAAAATGCGGTGTACTGTACTTCTTACAACACCACTACGTCGAGGAATCCGCCGAACGCTAGTAAAAGGAGTTTTTTCCAGTTCGGCCGGCACTTGACGCTCATCAACATTTCTAGGTCTTTCTTCAGGAACTATATTTCCAGGAATTCGACCCTCTAAAAATGCGTTATTTACACGAAGAAACACTCTGTTATCGGGATAAGGTTCGCGATTGGGATAGCGCTCGCGATACGTACGTGCAGCTTGCCGAGCATTATCATCACATATCCCGTAAATGAAATATATTTCTGCATATTCAAGAGCAGTGTAGGTCTGAGGCATTTTGCAATGCAGTCGGTTAAACAATCTCCAAATCACAAGCACAACAAGCAAGGTCCAATTCAAACGTAGGTCAACAAATAAAAACAGTGGTAGGCAAAACAAACAGCAAAAATACGTTGTTAACTCCGAGCTATAAGCAAATCACTAAAGAAGTGAGGTTGTCGAGGGAAGGAGTAGAGTGGGTCGTTTGACGGCGGAGAATAATAAAGAGACCACACGAGTGGGAAAGTGATAGCGAAACTATTCTAATAAGCGATTGTTTTGATCGTTAGCATTTCTGCGAATGCGGAGTTATTTCAATAAAGCAGGTATTTTTTGATTTTTTACAGAAATAATTGTAACAATGTTACCTTTTGGAACCGGTGTGAATTGTAAATGTTGCAATAAAGTTCCACAAGATTGCCATACATTTTTTTACACTAGAATTGTTCAAAAATTACTTTTCATGTTTTGTAATGGAAAAAATGCACATGTTTGGACGTTTAATTTGTATGTTGCCAATAATAACGGTTGAATAATATTTTAATTACGAAGACGAATGTTTTCTTAAAGATCTTGGTAAATAAAAAAACAGAAATAATAATAATAATACCTAATAAAAATGTTTTTCATGTGCAATATACACAAATATGTATGTATGCATTTGTCTAAATATATATAAAGATTAATGGGATAGGATTACTTTGTTATTATTTTTAAATATGAAAAAGTATAAACATTTAGGGGTACATAGTATTTCTATAAAACTATTTATAAATACTAGTTTTTCACAACTTAAATATATTGCCTTCTATATATTTCACTTGCATAAAATCACGTTGGATATTGGATAAATTATGGCATCAAGAATCATAGCTTTAATTTTTTTTTAATCTCTCCGTAAACTTCCAAAAACTCTGTTTTCTTATAGTTTTAGGTCCAGTAATCTCGGACATAAGAGGAACAATTTTTTTTTTATTATTTCTCATTGTATATCTGAAAATATCCCAGTGTATACCTTACGAAATTACGAAAAACTATTTTGGAGACCCTTTTAACTAGCAATTTCAAACGATACCCCACGCTATATACGAAATTTTCTAGTTCTTAATCTGCAACCCCTCATGTCATTTCCATATAAATAATTTTAAATGGGGGGATGCCTTATTATTGTGTGAAAAGTCGTTAAATTGGCCAGGAAAAATAATATTCATATGCTGAGTGCCCCACCTCACACGACTAACTCGCTGCAGCCACTTGACCGTACGTCCATGAAGCCTTTTAAATCTGCTTACGATGCATGTGACTCATGGATGAGATCCAACCTGCAGAAAAATCAGTGAAAACAAAATTGCAGAGTTTATTGATTCTGCTTTGAATCGGATTTCTCGGATGGATATTGCGGTTACTGGCTTTCACTACACATTCACCCCTTTGACAGAAATATCTTTAGTAATTTAGATTTCATTGATTCAGATATGACGAACGTTACATAAAGTAAATTAATATCAGAACAATCAATTTTCTCTTCTCAACTGTCAGAACCGACACCTTCAACTTCTGCACAGACAATTCTGCCAAAATTTAATCCTCGACAGATAGAAATACCGTCTTCAGCTTCACGACAACTTGGATCTCCAACTGCAGCCTCCTACTCCGTACCCCAAATTACTTCTAAACAATCCGAGCCTCAAACTGCCGCTACTGACGCCGAACCTCAAATGCCTCTTCTCAGCTTTCCGAATCTCAAACAAAAACTGACATTAATCAATCCATTGAAAATGTTAAAGCTAAGCTTATAAAACTTTCACCGGTTCTTTATGCTTCAAAAAGAAGAGCTGCTGCACGACATCGTAATGCTGAAAGAAGTGAAATCATAACAAGTTTTCCATTCAAAAAGAAGCTGGAAGAGAAAAGAGCAGATAAAAGAAGTGTTGAATCAGCTAAGCGGGAAAAGAATTTGCTTTCAGGAAAAGATGTCAGTAAGAAAGGTAAAAGTTTGCTTAAAGAAGAGATGTCAGCAAGAAAGCCAAGAAAAATAAAAACGAAAATCTGATTTCTCCCGGCAGACCCATTCAGGAAGAGAAAATTTGTGCTTTGTGCCTTGAATCTCATGAGGAGGATTGGGTACACTGTGGAAACCGCATGTTTGGATCCACGAAATAACAATAATAAAGTTGACCATAACTTTTACTCAGAAAATTGTTACATTAGTATAGTTAATGCCACTTAAGATTTTGGGAATATATTCTTTAAGAATTGTAATTCTGAACGAATTTTCGGTGTATCTTAAACTGATTTTTTTATATAAAAATCTATGTACCGAAAGTCAAAAAGTAACAACTTGCGCCAATTTGGAGCAGATTGTTATGGAGCTGGGGCAAGTTGTTACTTAGACTATTCAGTGGCATGCAGCGCCTTATAAGCAGTTATACGTGGCATGCCCTAAACACCTAACATATATACATCATATATTTATGAAAATTTAAATATATTTCATTTATTGTATTCAAGCGAAGTCCGCAATTTAATATATGATGTGTAATCCAAACGCACATACCGAACGCTACTAGTTCACTCAATTTTAAATAAAATGTACTACAATTTTCATTATTATGCCTTTTATAATTACTTTATTATGATAGCTGTAAGCTACGGGCTACTCGCTTACCCTCGCGCTACAAATCGGCTGCTTAATTAGGTACGTCATTTTAAGCAGACGATATGAAGCGCGAGGGCAAGCGAGCAGCCCGTAGCTTACGGCTACATTTAGAATAAAATAATCCCGTGTCTATTCTAAGTGATCGCATAATGACAACTGAGTTGTCATTCACTGATTGTCTGTCTCTTTAAATTTCCATTTTCGCCGTGATGGAAAGATTTGTTGGTTCGTTCAGACTGTTATTCAAGTGAGATTTTCCCTTTTACATTTTATTGAAAAAATAATATAAAGGAGAATGATAGATGGAAGTCAATTCTGAAACAACAAGTTTTCGTGGTTAGCCGGCAATTATATTTTGAATAAAATGTTGTGCTGACCTTGCTAATAATTTCTCTTTTTCTAAATAAAAGAATATTCATAAATAACAACGTACTACCGCACGTCTCAAGATTTTAACAAAAAAAGAATTTTTTGGAATAATTTTTTTATTATGAAATAATTATGAGCGAAAATTATTTTTGTCAAATATTTAATTTTTAAAGTATATTTTTTTCATTTAATAACCAAAAAATAGTAAAATGTCCATTTGTGTTAAACTACTTTTATTCCAATTTAAATAATTTGTTAAATTCTGATAAATATCATTACAGCAGGATATTTTGAGAAAACATTAATGCAAAGTGCGAATGTAGTGATCTTCTACATGTTTCTGTGGTTGGTATTTACACCATTTGCGTTAGTACATGTGCTTATGCGGTTATGTTTTTGGACTTCGGTCATCGTAAACTATGAATTAGTAAGAAATTGGAGGCCCTTTTAAACACGTAATTGGTAAGATTAGATCGGTAACAACTTTGATACGGAGACTTTTGGTAACAACAAAATGGAAATATACTTCACGTAATATACATATATAAGTATATCTATATGTGCATATATATATATATATATATATATATATATATATATATATATATATATATATATGTATTTATATGTATATTTTTTTATATGTGCCTCCCTTATTAGCTAACCCTACTAAAAAGCACTGCACAAGACTGAGTCTAGTTAATTAAGAAAGAATCTGAAGGATAGTTAATTAAGAAAATTATTATTTTTAAATGACCAATGAGAAATCAGTCATATCGCCTAGATAATTTGGACAAAACAATCGTTAAACAAAATATATAATTTTTTATATTTAACACTTTAGAATAATTAATTTGCTATTGATTAACACACATAATTTATACTTTTAAGTTTAACATTATCTTAATTTGAAAATAGCGACTTATGTAACTAATCAGTCTTAGAAACATGAGTTAGTTTACCCTATAATTAGCCTTTGTTAAATCTTTGGAATAAAAAATAAAGATACTTAAAATAAATCATCATATGACCAATCTGAACTACAATTTGGGCATAAATATGTTACTGAGTCACATTTATTCTCACACTTAGAATGGGCCCAATTTTCACATTCTTAATACAGGACCACCACGCGAGTTGGAGAAGCTATCACAGCAAACGATACAATGGTATTCCAAATTATTCTCTTCGTCAGAATTTTCATTCTTGTTTTGTGGAACCTGTCGCTTAACGGGGTTAGTAAAGATAACTTTGCTAATTGCCCACCTGAAGATGTTATGTAATTGATGATATTTGCTAATTGCCACCTGTAGATATGTTTGCTAATATCCCACCTGAAGATGTTGTCATACAACGAAACCTAAGTCGTGGTAAAGAACTTAAATAAAATAGAAATAATACTACATCACGTAGTTTCATTTAATTATGAAAAATGAATTTCTACAAAATTAACGCCGAATATATTCAATATGTGACGTACCGCATTAAACTATTACATGTGACCTGAGTATTTATACAATATTAATGTCTCATATTTGTGAATATTATTTAGAGTGAAAATCGAGAAAATTATAAATTTTTGACACAAAATTTATCTTTGCGGTAACAAAAACGACGCGTCAGCTGAGTATGCTAGTCGAGAGCTCTTTATGCGAGGTAATGTGCTAGAGCAAAAGAGGGTATCGTGCAGTTGTGTTATTACTTTTTGGATGTATGCATGCAGCTCACCTTTGCTTTGTACGCACACTTGACCCACATGTAATCATGTGGGTCTATTGCGCGCTTCATAACAAAAAACGAGCCATAAGTAGATAACAACATACTTTTGACTTTATATAACACTATAGAAAACAGTAGGGTGAAATCCTTTTCAGCGTCCGTCAACGCAACGCAAAAATTTACATGCTTGCAATAATTTTCACAAGAACCATTTCAGACATATAACATTTGTGTTGTTGTTAAACCTACTTGCCCGCAATTGTTCAGTCTTCTCTAATTTCCTACTCCCAGTTACAGGTACCTATAGAAATGATATGTTTAAGAGAAAGAGTCAAAGTTTTTTGACCTCCATCAAGTGGTAAATTAAAAGAATTTTGTCACATTTCAAAAAGAATATATATATATATATATATATATATATATATATATATATATATATATATATATATATATATATATTTGGGTTAAGTTGTTTACAAATATTAACATTATTTTGCTCCACCTTTTACAGGTGTAAAAATATCATAACTCAAAATGTCTTATTAGAACCATCGCTATAATTGTCTGGTAAATTTTAAATAAATTTCTAGCAACGCTCTTTCTTCATAATTCTGACCAAAGCAGTATCATATAAATACCAAAAAATGCAGTTTATTTTAAATGCAGGGTATTAACATTTTTGATAATTAAATATGATTTATTTGAGGATTAATAAGCATCAAAAACTTTATAAGAAAATCATGTTTCAGAAAGATGCTTGACTGGTCTGTTTTTTTTCTATTTGAGATAGGTACGGGAGCATAAAACGTATATACTTCCCCTAAACTGCCAACATTTTTGAACCAATAATTTTAAACATCTTTCCGGCTAATAAACATCCACTAATGATTACTGGACAAATGGACGATTTGTTGAACACCTATTGTGTACGAAATATTAAAAATAGAACGGTTTATTGAACACCTATTGTTTATGAAAGATTAAAAATAGAACTAATTATTTAACACCTATTATTTAAGAAAAATTAAAACTAGAACGGTTTATTCAACACCTATTGTTCACGAAAAATTAAAAAATAGTCATTAACAAAAAGCTTAATTATGCGAAAACTAACAGTGAATCATTAAAATAATATGATAGTATTACGCTCTCTGCAGTAAACTTAGCCAAAATTACATCCACATATTTCAATTTTATATTTATTCATATAAAGGTTGTACTTGCGTTTAACCGTTTTTTGTCTATGTCCTTTCTAGTTTTCCCTTTCCTTTAGTCCTTTTTAACTTTCTAGTTAGTCTTAGTTTTCTAGAATTTTATCCTATTCTAATTTTTATTAATTTATTTAACATCTGCACTGTACAAATACAATACATATACTCACGGGTATATCGCTACTAGAAATACTTCTTCGCTTAGCCGAAACGATATTTAATAAAATAAGTATCTTTTAGTAGAGAAGATGAGAAGATAACTTCATCCTAAAGGATAAAGCGACGAGTGAGCGACGAGAGATCGAGCGGGCGAGCGGCGAGAGTTGATTTATTATTAATTACACTTCTTTTCCGTGTCCTGAAGAAAACAGCGAAAACCATTTCTCTAAGTTCAAAGCGAGTCCGGAATTATTTACTTTCAAATTAATTTTTTTTTGCAAAACGTTTACTATATTTACCCATTTATCTCTCTCGTATTTTAAATTCAAAAATCAATATTATCAATGATATTTCATTTTTTTTTATTTAAAATAAATAACAACTACGAAAGAAATAAGTGATTCCCAAAAAATGTTTTAAACCAAAGTGTCGCACCATTTCATAGCGTATTAAACATGCTTTGTCAAAAAGACATTACGTGTGATATCGGTTTACACGATGTGGGTAATAGGCAGGTCTTTCCGCGTTCGGTGAAAACATATGTCTGCGTGTTTCATAAATCAGGTGACTATTATGTGATGGACTATCAAGGGGGCACTAACTCTTTTAATTTTTGAAACGCTCATGACTTTTCACGATGAAAAATTAAAAAAAAAACGTGTGTGCTTTAGACCACACGACTGAAGTAAAACTTCAAATTCACAAAATATTAACTTTAAAATGAATTTACAAAGTTATTCACTTTAAACGTAGAATATTTAATGTATTGAACAAAATAATAATTTATAAAATTTTTCAAGAACGAAATGAAATTACAAAATAATCCAAAAATCACCGTTCGCGTAACGCTAGCAAACTCGCATATATATATATATATATTTCATGCACTGGCTATGAGAGGAAGAGAGAAAGAAAATGTGCGCGCGCACTGCTTTCTCTTGCTCCTACAGTGTGATACAGACAATACACTTGCACTGTGTCTTAGATATACGAAACATAACTGGCTATGAGAGAAAGATAGAAAGAAAATGTGTGCTCGCACCTCTCTCTCTTGTCCCTACAGTAATATACGAAACGTAACTCTTTCTCTCTCTTTCTGTCTTCACTAACTTATACCTCCCTCTCAACTTCCGTTCGCCTCGCCCCATCACAGTTTTCGTAACGCTCTCGTTACGCATTCACCAGCTTACTCCCCAAGTCAAGCGTGCGTAAAGAAGTTTTACTTCAAAAAACTATTTTCACTATTAGGACATCGATAAAAATTAACTTTACATCCTGCAGAGGGAATCAAAATAGCTGCTTCCGTATCTAGAAATAGATAAAATCACACACGTGGTGGTAATGGTAATTATACCGAGCTCACGGCTTCAGAATCTTTGAAAATTTTAAGTAGATGTAGGTTAAATTCGAGAATTTTCCGTTAAATGGTAAACAATTTTGACAATTGGACCCGAGTTGAAGTAAATACCTAAATTTAACTATCTATTTCCAAGATTCTAGAAAGTTGTGAAGGAATGTGAATTTTTCGATAAAAAAACATTGATTCAAGGTGATAATAAACAAGAGCGCAAAAAAATATTGGGAAACTGATCCCATGTAAGAAGCGAATATGTAATTATTATTTATCAATCTAATGAAACAATGCCCATATGCTAGAAGTACCCATATGTGAAACAAATCGCGTGAAATAACTAGTTACTTTTACGACGTATAAGTAACTTGTTTTTTACAAATATTTCATTATTTTCTAAACTTCCAACTGGTCCTCCAAAGTATTTGAAAAAGATAGTTATATTATCAATAATTTATTTCTGTCAACTTAATTTTTCTTCTCTTGCAATTTTATTTTATTTTATTGCTTTTTATCTTTTCATTGAACTTAGAAAATATACATATATTAATAGTTTACGCAAATTAAGTCTCGGTAAAACGTTATTTATAAAAACGATGTGATTTTTAGCAGTACTCTAAGAATCAACCGGATACTATGAATAACTATTCAAGAGTTTTAATTACGTTCCACATAATTTCTTTTTGTGATACTTTGACTTACATAAACAGTTTTTGATAAGGCAAAATGAGTTCTTTTTTCAAGATATGAGAACGGACATTTTTCCACCATTGGTTGTTTCATTAAACTATTATATCAAACGGAGAAAAGTATTGTGTGAAATATATATTACATAGATACATAACATAAAAAAGGTAACTGTGCCACAAGTGAATATTAACCGGATACTAATTATGTCTCCGCCAATGAGCGCATCCGTCGACACGAGAGGAAGAAGCGACATTGGTTGAAAGAGAGAAGGGCGGATGCTGTAGCATTTGTAGCTTGTCGCTTGATATTGTTGCCGTTTAGGACATGCGCACTAGATTCACGCGCGATTTGTTACAAAGTTTACGAGCTAACTAGATTAGAATTTTTATTGACTCTGGTAAAGATCATCAAAGGTAATAATTAAACAAGTTCATCGTAAAAAAATATTCAAACTATAATATTATTACTGAATAGATACGTTTAATATTGAAAACACTTATGACGACGTTTTGCGTAATTGGATATTTGACTAAATTTTTTTTATTTCATTAATCATAATTTCAAGGTACAAGCTGATGAAGAGTGAAAAAAAATTTTAATAATCTTAAAAATTTACCGAGTTATAAAAGTTTAAATTTAACCTTTAGAGAAGGACGGCAATACTGTCTTGTGAGGTCATTTTTAATATTGCACATTATATTCTACGAGAGGAAAAGTGACAGGGATATACCCAACTCTATCCGTATCTTCGAATTTAGAAGCCTACAACTGGGTTATTTTTCGATCAATTTTTGAATTTTTTTCAAGACTGGTTTTTAATTAACTTATATTTCACAATATTTTACGAAAAATATCAAAATTTAGAATGAGTCAACTACCGTATTATATAACCATTTTATTTGGGCGTTTCAAGTTACCTAAAAACTTCAAATTTGGCATTCAGATAGTACACGAATTGTATATGGAAAAGTCAGTTTGCTGATTTTTTATCTAAACTGACTAGATTATAATCTGATCAGTCTAGTCTAGTCACAGTAATTTAGAACAAGTGAAAAATATATAGCAATTATACCTTTATTTGATCGCTTCTGTAAGTGAATTATTGGAACTACACTAAAGTACTAGTGCTGTACTGAACTCAGAAATGCGGAACTCGAATATCCGAATATGTATTTTTTCCTGCTTTTGTTACCACTTAATTCAATTTGATTTCGTTTTATACTGTCATTATAATCTTTAATAATATTGAATTCATTAATTGTTAAAATTTATTAATACAAAGATATTTTCTTTTATATCATATACTTACATACTTCGCTGATACTTTATACTGACGCTTTAATAAATAAATACATTGCCCAATAATAATTACTTTAAGAAAAATCAAATTCATTACGTATGTTTTTAAGTTTATTTACCCCATAAGGGAAAAAGTGGCAATCGTATAAGATCGCTCATGTTTCCTTATCCGTTAAGCCACTTTTCAAAGAAATTTTTTGAGGTAGGGACTGCAATTTGGTATAAAGATTATATTAACCCGCATATATTTGTTAATAGTTAAAATTCGGAAATATTTATATGAGAATTTTAGAGGCGTTTAGTTAAGTAGATCTTCTTTTTTTTTAATTTCATGCATCGTTCGAAATAAAACGTTCGTTTCATGGATTATATTTCATATTTATAAGTTTCACATCTTCGAATGTGTTACGGAATCACGTGCGAAACAAATTTCCCCTCTACTCTATTTCCGAAGTCATTGAATCCGAAATACTAGCGTTTCTAGAAGATTACTTAAAGTTTATAGGAAAATTAATGCGACGAATCTAAGTCTCATTTTTCTTCGAAAAATTCACTATATTTTTAGGCTTATGAAAGATTTATTAGGCAACATAATTACATGGTCAACAATAATATTAATATTTGCAATTACTTGATAGATGTACTCTCTATCTACCTTCCAATATTTTGATTGTTATTTGTACGTACGTTTGTGGAGAATCCTCATAATGTGGGTTCTATTCGTAAGTAACAGATTTTTTAAAGGCATCACTTAAATGAGTTAAAATTTTGACAGTCTTACCGGATCAAAATATATATATGTCTCGGAATTTGGGAATTTTTTTATAAAAGTGTTTAGGTTGGTAGTGAAATTTTGGCTTTCATGTAGATAATTCGGTTAGAAACAGTCGCCTACTAAAATACTTAATAATTTTCAGATGATACTAAAGTGGAAAGGTTTAACAAAATACACTAACCTTCAAATTTTGGAAACAAATAAAAGGTGTTTAAAGACATACGCAGATATGTATATAATTGTTTCAAAATTAGTTAGATCAAACTTTAAACTTTTTTTTTAATAACATACCATTATTTCTCAAGAAGGTGAACAAGTCTATAGCCGTTTTGAGATTACAATTTTTTTATTAATTTTATAGTTTCTTTAATTCTGTTCATCGGTGTAGATTTACGAAACTTTATTAACTTATTTATAAAAATATTTAATAATTAAGTAATTATGATGTAAGAATCACCTATCACTCTCAAGAGGTAAAATTAATGAAATGATTATTGCGAGGAACATTTCTACCTGCTTGAAAAAACAATTAGGTACTTAAACTATGTAGAACAAGACCTGACTGCCTGATGCGTAGTGTTAACGAAGGGGGTTCAAAAACTAGTTTGAAACAAAAATCTTCAAAAAACTTTCTCTTCGCTGTGAAAACACATATTGTTTAATTGAAGGACACAACAATCTTTATGCGAGCTTCGCGATAGTTTTCTTTGCTTACATACTATATTTTGTCTTTTACATAACTGGTATACACATTATTAAGATAATTTAAAGTTTTATAATAAACGTAATGTAAAAGGTGGGACGGACTATAATAACATATAGATAATATGAACAAATACTGATAAACCACGTCGACCTTCTCTACCTTGTGTTTATATGAAGCAGAAGTATGTTTGATTTTATTTAAATGTACATGGAATCTTCTGTAGTATTCCGTAATAAAACACGCACGGCCCCTTCCTTAGCGTCCGCCCGTACAGCCTAACGTCTTCTATACTTCTACACTTGAAATATTGAATATATTTGGCGTTAATTTTGTAGAAATTCATTATTCACAATTAAATGAAACTACGTGATGTATGAACTATTGAATGAACTACGGATTATTTAAGTTCTTTACCACGATCTAGGTTTCGTTGTATTACAACATCTTCAGGTGAACTATTAGCAAACAATCAATTAGCAAATATCTTTGCTAATAGCCCACCTGAATATGTAATACAACGAAACCTAGGTCGTGGTAAAGAACTTAAAGAAAGTAGAAATAATACTACATCACGTAGTTTCATTTAATTGTTATATTAATATCTCAGTTAATAGATAGCAAAAAACATAAAAGAAAAAAATTAAAGTACCTCCCCATTCACATAACAGAAGACGAAAAATTTTGTTTCGTGCTAGCAATCGAGTGGAGTGTCGTTGGACGAGTCTTTGGAAATGAAATTGAACTTCCGTTACCGGATTTTAAATCCCCTCAGCGGAAAATTAAGCTTCTACTTAACATGCAATATGGCCACCTCTCTCATTTTTAACCACGTATTGGAAAGTGTGAAAAAATCTAGATGTTAGAATTTAGCTGAAATTTTGTATGCGCTGACAATTTCGGGAGATATAGAGAACTACGGAATTTTCGCTCTTACGCGTTCCGAAACGCATTTGACCAACTTCATTTAATTCGAATGATAATAAAGATATAGCTGTTCTGAAACGGCGGCCAAATACTTAAATCTCATTCATTGCCTTATTCTGGAAAATATATTCTGGATAGAGGGCAACGTACAAACGTAGAGTTAGATATCAAGGCAAAGATGTCAAGTGCAAGGCCTCTTTTTTGACTAAAAAAAAATGTATATAATATATATATATATATATATATATATATATACATATCTTTTTTGAAAAAAAAAAAAAAAAAAATATATATATATATATATATATATATATATATGTACTCTAATAAGATGCATTAAAGATATTTCGTCAGCCACTTAATAAAGGTATAGGGAAAATAAAATAATAACTGTACTAACAAACATAATTTTATTTTCCCTGTAATCTTTACTTAGCTTATAGAAGATAAGCAAGAACATTTCCATTTGTTTTGACCCGAAAACTTTTAGGAAATTAATGCAATACATTTCATTGAATTTTGACCAAATCTAGCTTCAGTGATTTTAAAATTCATTATTTGATTGTATTTATTTTCGTTCGTGTTTTCATTATGATTGAAATATGTGTAATAAATAGGTTACTAATTAGATTCAAAACAATTTGATTAATTTTATCTAAAAATTTACAATTAAATAAACCTACCACTTACTTACATGCCTATAATAATATTATAAAGCGGGAAGTTCGTTTGTATATTTGTTTGCTCACGCCATTCCTCGAAACCACACATCCAATTTAAAAAAATAGTTTTGTATAAGAACATTTTTTTTTAAATACTTTGAATTATATAAATCATTACTCTAATTTAAAGGGCAGAATAGTCGTAAAAAAATGCAACAGAAGTCGAGGAACATTATTGAAGCGAGGCAAGGTAGAGAGAGAACGGATTATTCCTGACGAAATATCCCGAGAATTCCCGTCCGTGTATCACCGACTCTGAAGATTTTATATAGAATTTTGGAACATCTGATTTAAAAATAATTAGACCTGTAATGAAAAAATTCTATGCGGATGAAATCGCACAGATAATTTGTTATAAATTCAATACAATAAAGAATAAACTAATAAAAAACCTACTTCGACAACAACTTAAATAGAATTAGGCTTATTAATTAAATATTTGACTATAGCTGACTGTACTTTTTAAGCAGAACTGTTTACGATGATAAAAAAGGGGAGATGAAATAAGATAATCACTATCTCCGAAGACTAAATCAGGTATAACTTTTAACAGTAAAGCGCGTACTCAATAAATTATACCTAAGTACAGAAATAAATTTTGTCTGTTTCTATGTTTATTATAAAAATATAAATGTAACAACGTAACTGTATATTTGTATTTTTACGGATACATTTTTTTAAATTTAATTAAGTTAATGACTTCGAGCCCCTTAGAAGAATGCGTCGAAATCGAGGCAACCACTTAACATTTATTCGTTAACGTAACTTTTAGCACAAGTGCCTTTGTATTTATCTCAAGGTAGATATACACTTTTATCCTGTAACACTTCTTATTGTACCTGTATAGGTTATTAAAGTGGTATTTAAAGTAGTATTTAAAAAATGTATTGAGACGTTTATTTTGATACTTTTCAAACTGAGTTTAAAGTTTACTTATAAAAACTTATCTAATAGGTTCTGCATATATATAATTTATGTCAATAAAACTCATAAAGAAAACTTCGCTACATTCATGAACGTTTTTTGGAAAGGGTGCTGTTATTTGTATAGGTAATATGTATCTGTGTACACATTTGGAATCTTACACTTGATTCGTGATGTACTAACAAAGTTCCATCAACGAGAAATTGAATATTTTGTAAGTGTTAGTTATATCTTGCTGCAAAGAAAAAAATACTTTAGTTTATGATGTAAAATACGTCATGATTCCATTTCATATTCATTGTTTCATAAAATCTGTAGGTAAATAATCATTGAATGTATCTTAATTAATTTCGTGAAAAGACAAAACAACAGGTCGATAACTGAAAATGGAACGTACGAACGAATACTAGGTACTATCGTTACTAGAGATCAGCAGAGATTAGGCAAATATCTCTCCGCAACACGTCACAAATTTTCCTATAGGTAATACTTCATTTAAAAAGTGCCGACTGAGGACTAAAAACTTTTTGATAAATTACTTCCAAATTCAATTATTACATCTCATTGTTGTGTTTAATAAACTCGCGAAAACGGGCGACGGGGCGGGGGTGCGAGGCGGGGGCCGCGCTCGGAGGCGTCGACGTCTTCAAATGAAAATTCTTGCGAGACGCTCGCAATGCCGATCAATTTTGAATTTACTCATTCGCTTTAAGTCTCCAGTTGCCGACTCGGTATGGCTGCGATACGCATTTAAATTACGTTCATTAAATATCGATACAATTGTATTTTATTGCTCTCATTAGTAAGATAATATATAAAGTTAAATATAAAGCAATCAGTGAAAATTCCAAAACAAAATAAAAACTTATTGGTTATAAATATTATATCACAGCATTATATTTCCTTTTTTACTTTTTAAATTATACAAGAATTTACGTTGGATTTTCAGCAATATAGTTACATTGGATTTTAACTTCGACTTTCACTGTTTTGTGTTTATATCGCCCATATTTCTCCAAAATCTTTATTAATACTTTTACTAAAAGTTATATTTATAAGTTTTTAGATTGAATTATAAAACTGTTATATAAATACATATCGGTTACGTGAATTTAGTTTGCCTGTGTAGATTCACTTGTAGAAAATAAAAGGTAAGGGAGATATATGTAACCGGGAATTGATTAATTAATATTGAAGTGAACATTAAATAAATATTGAAGCAAAATCAAACGAAAACAAATTAACTTAATAAAGGTCAAACTTAATAACATATTTTACTAAATAACAATGGAATAAATAATATCTTATACTAAATAATGCACTTTCTAAAGCGAATTTTTGCAATTAGATAAAGTTTCCTTTTAGTCTGAAGAAATAATGTTGTTTAGCTCGAAAACTTTGTATAACTCAGTTCACAACAACAAACGTAAAACGTTAAATTTAAATACAATTTTGCTCATTATCGATGAAATTTAAAAATAAACTTGCGTCCCTAGTGCCAGAGCACGCGGTTCGCTGCGGAACGTCAAAATGAAATGTTGGCAATTTGAATATGGCATGCGGGCGGGGACACGTTTAATATTCCCTCTGCGACACCTCTGTTTCATGTCCGTTTCGTATCCGACTTCTAACATTATGCGGTGCTGCGGATATACATACGTGCCTAGGTACACGGATACTTACATACTTTAATGTCATCCTATTAAGTTTTACTTATCCCGCTGCTTAATTTTTTTTGATGTGAAACATCTATAGGCGCAGGTATAAACCGGATCGTTGGCGTGGCGACGGGTCGCCACGCTATACTAAGGTATATAAATACCTAGTCTATATGTAGTAGAGTGTACGGTATGGCGACGTGTCGCCATGCGCAACCGACTACGCGACCCCCTCCTCACTCAGTTCGACGCTGTTGTTTACTACGGTACACATAACCTGTGCTTTATTATTATTTTTGTATCAATTGTAAATAAATGTTTATTAAATAAAGTCACCATTTTCTGTAAGAAATTCGTAATACTTTATTTTTTCATTATGTTATATTTAGTTCCTATAATAATCTTGTCTTTTATGCATATTACTTGTACGAACACGATGTTTCACATCTGCCAGGCGTCCCGTGACGGCTCACTGTTTTTTTTTTATTTCTATTTAAGCATTCGATTTTTATTTAAATAACAAATAATAAGTATTTAAAGACAGTATAATATAATATGAGGAACTGCTATGAACTTCAAAAGAAACTGACAGGTAAATCACCTTATATTTATCTGTTATATATATTTTATGTCGTCACCGTGGTGTGTTAGGTTGATCGCAAGACATACGACCATTGAGTACGCGGCGCACCGCGGGGTCCCGTGTTCGATTCCCGGCCGCTCATCAAGCGGGACTAGAGAATTCCAACTTTTCGAGGTTCTGGCAACCATTTTTCCATATAAGATCTTCTTCATCTCATGTGGACACGACAACGACAACATATATATTTTATATCGCGCGATAGCTTCACTGTAGTTTAAACGCTAATTTTGTTTTGTTCCAATTTATCTTAAGCAATTTTCTTTCTTAATAATCTTGTTAAATATTCAATTGTTTATCGTATTTCCCTTATGATTTGAATTGAAATTAAGACGAGATATAATATTAACAAGGTAAACTGGAGGAAGTCCACTCTAAAAATATTTTTTTTAAATAAAATTCTGTCATCTTGTTTGATCTTGTAATTAGTTTTGAGCAGTCTTCAAGAATATTTCCATTGAATTGATTTTTATTATATTTCAGAAATGTCCCCTTCAATTATGTTCCTTTGACGCTACGCTGTTCATTGTTCAAAGTTTCAAATTTGCTGCAAGATTCTAATGACGTTTGTACCATAAATAATTTATAAATAGATACTATGATAATGTTTACATGGAAAATTACCATAGAATATTAAATCATTATAATTCTAAAATAATCAAACTTTCTGTAATCCTCGAATAGTACACGAAACATACATTCAAAAAAACGAACAGAAGGGGGTCTTCAAATAGACTTTAGCTGTAAAACTGATAAATAAATATTTATTAATACCGAAAGCTTAAACTTGGAAACTTATTTATTGTCAATAAGTATGCATTGGTTATTAAAAACAAAATTGTTTTGAAAAACAACAATTTATACAATAAAACACTTAATGAAATTTAGCACGATTCCGCCAAGACAAAAGCAAAAAAAAAACAAAAATAAATATCAAAGTTACCTCTTATATAAACTAACTCCCCCTTTCACATCACTACAAAAGAATCAAGTTGTTCAAAAAAGTCACAGAAATGTAGCTTATAAATTAAGTTCTAAATCTAATTCAGCCAATCGCCCGAGGGGGGCGTGGTCTGAAGCTGCCACCGATTGGCTACATTGAAATCAGATCTAAAATTATTTTGTATAATAAAACGGATATAACATATACATTTTGCAGTGAGAAAGAAAGAGATGTCTAACAGTCCACTCGGTGTTGCTATATGTAACTCCTCTATAGTTCACAGTGTGTCGATAGATGTTGAACATTGGTGTATAGTTTATCCCGTTCCCGCACGTTGTTTGTAGGGTTGTTGCTTTGGACGTAGCGAAATATGAAATATGCAACCAGTTGGTTAAAATGAATCGGGCGGGAAGGTTACCATTTGTAAATTGGAACGCGATTACAGTAATACTTCTTTAAGCTAAAAGAAAATACATGTAACCGAGGTAGCGTACCTAAATTTAATTTCTGTGTATTATAAAAAAAAACAATAAATATAAGTATGGTTATTTTACATTGATAGTGCTCACAAAAATAAACTGAATTATGGATTTATACTATGTAACTATTTTTCCGGACGTATTCGTGTATGCTACTGTGCATGTGTGTTTTTGAGGTAGATTTCTGAATATTGAAGAAAAAAAATTCTTTTTGCAAAATGGAAATGTCATTGCCCAATGGCGTCGATGTTTCTCAATTAGTTCAGCATCCAGTATTAGCTGCACTGCCACCTTTTTTCCTGCGTGCTTCTGAACGGTATCAGGTAATATACATATTAATCTAACTTTAATAAGTTTAATGTTGCTGCTATTTGTAACTTTTGAAATATAATTGCTTTTAGATACGTGAGATACTGTTTAATTTCATTAAAATTAATTAAAAACACATATCATGATATTTACAAGCTGTACCACTGCTTATATAATGAAGCCAAAAAAGTCGTTCCGTGGATCGTGAAATAATGCCTTAGGTACTTTCAATTTAAATTATTAATAAGTATGCTTCGAATCTTCTATTGGCCCATTTATTATTTGCAGAATTGAGTATATTATTAATTATAAATTGCTCAATATCCAGAATCAACATGAATATCTGCTAATATAATCAAGCTAAGGAACTTGTTCTATGGATCGTGAAATAATACCTTAGATATTTTCAATTTAAATTATTAATAAATATAATTTCAACGCACTTTCAATCACATATTAGCCTATTTATTGTTTGCAGAATTGATTTTATTTTTTATAAAATGCTCGATATCAATAATCGGGGCACAGATAGGTTTCAGTAATAATCATATTTACTCCTAGTTTATTAGAGTAATTTTCAAATGCTTTGCCATAGACGTGTTATCATCATAATAAATGAATACAAAACAATTAAAAATACAAACAATTAAAATAATTAGTAGGTGAATGAAAAATTAAAAACGATTACAATGACAAGAAGAGACATAAATAACGAGGCGCACCGTCGACACTATAGTACAACTTAGTACAAAAAACACAATGGCAATTTGGCATAAAAAATTAATTTAATTTTTAACAAATGATAACAAATTTTGAAACAAGCCAAGAAAATAATTTGGCTCCAACAGGCAATAAACAATCTACTAACTAATAAAATAAAGAGGGAAGTTGTTTTTGTTTGTATTTTGGGAATTCACGCGAACTATTAATCCGATTGGCATACTAGGTACTTACTTACACAGTGCAATAGCTTAGAGTTTCCAGATCGCCATAGGCTTTATACTTATTATATACACATGTTGTATAATTTTAGAGTGTAACTATGTCTCAAAAAATATATAAAATGTAATGTCAACGTAGTCGAAAAAAAAGCGCTGCCCTGGACGTTTTTGCGACGAACGCTGGCAAAATAATTACAATTGCGCTAAAAATATGTATGGCGTAATTGTAAGTTCTAAAGAAGTCTATGACAACATTTATTTCTTTTTCTTTGTAGATAAGCTGTATGTTTCCGTGAAAAAATTAGAAGAAGCTTTTTAAGATTAAGAATTAGCACGGTCGTAAAGCACTTTAGTAGTAAAACGACAATACATACAGAAATGCTAGTAATTTCCCCTGCGATGTATAATTAAATTAGTTTTTAATTAACGCTTCTTTAAATTACACAGTATATTATAGTGCAGGTAATATTTTCACTATTTATTAAAATTAAGTAAAATTTTTCAGGGTCACTAAGTGACACTAAGTTATAGTAAGGTGTTGATGATAAAACTGCGTGTGATAGTATCTCATATATTACCTATTTCTTATAAAAAGGTCATTTACAGATATGTGTCTACCTACTTGCTTTAGATATAATTTGTTGTACTTTATATTTATTTATGAGGGTGTTAATTATTCGTGCCACTATGAAAATATTTTTGTGAAATAAGTGATGGTAAAAGTTATGTTACATTTGTTAGATCTCAAATAACTTTCTTTTAAAAATAACCAACATATCCATAAAAAATATGAAAATACAGAAAAATAATTTGTGCTATGTTTACTCCGGATTATATCAGTAAATACGTACGTTCTAACTTAATTTTTGACGTAATTTTGAAACTTCAATACCTTAAATTTTCTTGAAGATAACTTTATTTACTCCAGTATTTTCTTAAATATTCGAATTATTAGTTATCACATTTTACTTCACTTATGGATTTTGTAGAATTGATATTTCTGCATTACAATCTTAAAATGTTTTTTATTACTCGTGGGCACGGTGAGCATCTGCATTACTTTTTTCTCAGATCTGGAAATTACTTCATTCTCTTTTAAACTTATAATTAGTAATTTTATTTAGTTTAATAATATGCTGGTTTGAAATATATCGAAATAGTTATATCTCATAAACGGTCGTGACCTGCCTGATTTTGACCAGCTACCGTTTACACTCTGACACATGTAAAACGGTACCTCCCATTGAGATGTTTTGGTTTATGCTCATTGAAGAAAATTTAACTATTTAGCGGCGGCAGTATTGTCATTTGTTGCAAATTATGATATTACAATAAGGGATTGTAAGTGACGTAGTTATGGTAATGCACCAAATAAATTGGGTAATGTGATCGAAAATTAAATTGAATTATCTATTTTAATACCACGCTGGTGACACTCTCTTAACTTGATAAGTCTTCATGATGCTGAATGTGAACTGAGGACATTTCTTTTTCAAATTGTTCCACACTGTATAATTTATTATCGAGTTTAAACCACGTAGGATACATTAATGGAATTTACACAATTGTCAAATAAAGTGGTTAGAGGTCTTTCCGAAGCTAGATGGTCTACAAAGATGATGATGCGTTACATAGGTGTTATAAATGAACTCTTGAAGAAGCAAACACTTGAAGAAGAAGAAGAAGCTTTGATATCAATCATTAGAAACATGTTAGTTTAAGATAGTAAGAATAAAACAAGTTACGCCCATTAAAAAGACGCTAAAATAATGCACGTTCCCACAAAATTGTTAACTTCACTTGGTGATTTCATTAATACTCGTAATAACAGATGTGGTTTTGATAAGTTTTAATCATTGATTAAAAGAATTTCAGAAGCTGACTACAAAGATTAAATTCGAAAAATTATAACTAAAAGTTAACGCATGACATATTTCGATGGAGGTGTTGGTCTACATAACTACCTATATGGCAAGGAAAAATTTAACGCAGAAGCTTTTATTCCTCTAATTGATAGGTATCTTGGCCGTGCATCTGAAATAATATTCAAGTTGTTACAAATCGAATAGTCTGGCGAGAAACCCGCAATACAAAATGTTCATCAAGATGGAAAAAAATTTGATTTGACTGACAAAAATGTGTCACAGTTAAATTTTAAAACTCAATCAATCCATGAGTCAATCCTTGAGTTATGTTATAAACAGAATTGGTTTCGCATTTTATATGGCTAGTTTATCCGAATTATACTAAAAAAGGATAATCAATAGAATCTGAGCCCTCAACCAACAAGTCAAGAAAGACAACGCGTCAGTAATTTTTCTCTATTGCACGCGCGCCAAAAACCAGTTACTACTATATCCTAGTATACGGAAAAAAATGGAATTTTTTACCTTAATCCCTAAAAATACTTTCTGATTATAACTAAAACAATAAATGTCATTTATGGATCAATACGAACAGCTTGCATCAATAGTCCTTCTATAGTTTAAATTTTAGGTCACATAACTCAAGTACGGAACGAATTTTCAACTAGAAAATTTATCGTTTCTCTCTTTCCACTAAATACTATAAAATAAAAATCTGTAATTAAACGAATTCAATTTTTCAAACCTTTTAATACGCACACACGTACGCACATACATACATACTCACAGACCCACTAACATTACCTCTGAAAACACTCTACTTCCCTTGCTTTTATTAACCTTTTCCTGAATCCTAACGCAGTACTTTTATCATTATGATGATAATTACAAATAAGAAATGAAATAAAACTTACAACACTTCAAGAAATATTGATCAGTTTGCCTCTAATGTGCACAGAAAGTGAAAAAAATACATTTAATATTTTGCAAAAGATAAACTTTTAAAAATGTATCTTGTATGATTATAACTTTTTTCAAAAATGTTCACAACTCTTCAAAATGTTGAAAATAAAGTATTCCTAAAGTTTTTAAAAGTAACTTCTGTCAAAGATATCTAGAGTTAAAGGTCTTACACTGTAATAGTTTGGCTCCAAAGGGGCCTTGTTAATTATAACCCTATAAGGTTACTGTAACTAAAATTTCAGGCAAGAAAAATGTTTTACGAGAAGAATTATTTTAATTTTTTTCATAACTTTATTTACGAGATATTCTTTAAAATGTTCGCAAATATGGCAAAACATTTTTATAACGATAGTATTACAAAAATATAACTGCTGTATAAACGCAAACAGTAATGTTCACATTAAAACAAATTTCGTGATAATAAGGTTTTCACGTCACATTAGAACATAATATTCCTAAAACAATCGATCGGAAACAGAAAAGGGAAGTGACCATTTTTTATGTGTGTGCATATATTGTTCATTAAGTGTAAATTATCAGATTGAGTTTGGCTTTATGTCGACTCCAAGCATCGAAGCAGGATTTTATTACCCATACTTAGCACTTATGAAGAGCATAATATGTAATAATTAAGCTTCTGATATCCATTGCACAGTGAATAGGATACGTTGGAAGTAGGTAAATCGAATACGGTTCGTAGAGATTGTTTGCTATGTGCTGTCCATGGATAACAAACAACAGTTTCTAACTTAATATTAAACAAACAGATTTTCCTGCTCCAGCACAGACGGTAGTGATGGAGCAAACCCAAAATTGGAAGTTGCCAAGATGTGTTTTATTCGCATTTTGTGCAAAGAAAAACTTCTTTTTAAAATTTTCTGTTACTTCCTTTTATCATAATTGTAAAAAGTTTTAAAAACGGATGCTTTAAAGAATTATTAACATTATTATTAAGTACAACTATAAAAACATGTTCTGTTTATGGCCGTAGTGAAATCTTTAATAACTCCATCATATATCTACTTCAATACATAAAACAGCAAAAGTAAAGAGTAAGTACAATGAGTCAGGAAAGTCATTCCTGATCCATTATACTTGTTAAAAAAATATTTATCACTTTCGACAAATGGTAATAATAGAATTTTCACTACTTCAATCCTACTTTCTAGCCTTTAATCTGACAAAAACTGAAATTTGCTGGTCCGTCATGCAGTCCATTTCTATAGTTTTTGCGCTATTGTCATCTCCATGACTGTAATATTCCCATTCTTTCCTAATACTGACATTCTTTTCTAAATCTACCAGTATTGTGTTAGTTTAATATTGTCCAGTAGTTTCAGTGAAAGCAAGAAATCCTATAAAGTGTTCTTCAATAGACACATCAGGTATTGTACCATCACAAAATAACGGATATTTATTCAAAGCGGTTAATCTGTCTAGTGCAACCGAACAAGAAAGCGTAATATTTTGTGTCTATAACCCTTCAAGTTATTTCTTCGTAATCTGTGTTTGATATCAATATGATCTATTTGTTTTGAATTTATAGCTTATATTATGTTGTGTAAGTTAATTTTTGTTAACGTTTTCATATGTTCACGTACCTACTCAAGACCGGAATCACAAAAATAATGGGGAAACGGACATATGGGGGTGGGGGAGTGTTTGTAAATAGTCTTATTATATTTTAGTCTAGCAGTAATTAAGCGCGGGAATAAAAAAACAACTGAGTGCTAACTATTTTTTAATTTTATGATCACTAGATTATCCAACCTCATTGATCCGCCCATATGGCTACAACTCTGCACATATTATAGGATTATACTTTAATAATTATTTTAATACATATATCAAGTCATCAGAATTCCCCTATTACTTGTCATATCTTGCGAAATTATTTACCAACCTTAAAGACCAGATTAGGGAAGGTTAAGAAATTCACGAATTAGCCTTTCGCTTATAATATATTATTTGTCTTGCTTTATTCCTTACTTTAATGCCATACATTTAAACATAGACTTTATCTTCTAACGTCTCTCTGAAATACTACTTAAATTTATCCAGTCAGTGCACTATTCCTATAAAATCTGAGTTTAAACATTTAGAAAAAATCAATAAACGTTATCGTGAAATGAATTAATAAACTGACCATCTACGAGGTCCGATTTCATCCTTAGTTAGATTTGTTACGTGATGAAAATTAAAAAAGTGTCTCCAATAATCGTTTCTAGAACAATTTTTCTCATTGTTTTTATATAAGACAGCCTTAACTTCATCATCTTTCGAGGGTTCCTTTTAGCTGTGTTGTGCTTCTGAGAATACGATATTGGAAACGTCGCCATTTTCGAATTTGAACTAATAAATAATTTTTCTAACAGCATTTTTCTGTTTATTTCTTGTTTACTTATGCAGTGGCTAATTTGCGGGGAATCGTTTGTTCTTTGTGATTACTATTGAATAAAAAAGTTTCATAGCCACATTATCCAGAATTTAATTAGTATATTTATTACATTTATTTTGATCTGGGATTTGGCCTTAAATTCTTTATTCAACTCAGTCAGGATGGGGTTGCTTCTTATATTCAACTCAATCAAGATAGGGTTGTATTTTTAGGGAATGTTACTTCCATTGATTCCGCTGAGAATACAGATGAAGTTTTTTTTTAAATCTTTATCTTACTAGAAAACTCGTATAAAAAGCCATATGCAAACTCATAGAAAGGCCCTGTCATACCGTGCTATCATACTGTATTTTCATCATAGTAAAATCAAATGTATGTAAATAAATCGGATAGTAAAATCAATCAGATTTTCATTTCTTTTCCATCTATCTCTATTAAGATCTGAGCCTACCACGATCGAGGGATTGTATATTGTATTTTCAAACAATGATACAATTTTGAAATCATAATTTTCTTTACATTTTTTCTATAACATTATAGAATCGTAAATGATGCCAGTAATTTAAACCGGCTTCATGACCATTTACCTACATTGTATGATGAGAAATAGCTGTACATATCAATCTAACCTCATAGTGAACTATTATTGGTGTTTGGCTTAACAACCGTTAAAAGTGATCTAACTAAGTAACTATGTTCTACATAACTGAGAATCAAAACGGGAAGAGAAAATTTTATGAGGAGGAAACAATTATTATATTTTAGACCGATGTAATATTCAAAACAGGCGTATTGTTTTTAAACAACACACCAAGCATATTGTCACTTAATGTGATTTATGATACTAGCGAAATGTTTGACAATTAGCAATATGAGGAGAGACATTAACTCCCTCTGTACATAGGTGCTACGAAGATTCAAATGTTTTGACTACAAGTAATAAATCAGTATAAATCAACATTTTACTTATGTATCTCATCGGCAAATCATTCCATAAAAAATTGAGTAAAATAGGCAGTGTAGTACCTAGATTTGAAAGAGACATAGAAATCATGCGCATAGGATCCTGAACTAAAAAAAATTACATTTATTGGAGCAATTTTGGATGATAACGCGGATAAAGTAGAACTACACACTTTATTGTGCGATTTTTTCCAAGATACCTCTCAGTTTAAAGTTTTGCATTATCTTGTAACAATAGCACTTGAGATTCACTAAACTTGGTTGTTTATGAAGCAATTCGTCTTGCATGTGTCCGAGTTGTTTACTGTTGTCTTCATCATATATATTTAGCTCCTCTTGGAAAAACTCGTAACAAATAATATCGACCGCAGTTCATCATCCATAAAAGTAATATTTAGGAATGAAAGTTGAAGATAAACATTGAATATATTTGGCGTTAATTTTGTAGAAATTAATTACTCACAATTAAATGAAACTACGTGATGTAGTATTATTTCTACTTTCTTTGATTTCTTTACCACGACCTAGGTTTCATTGTATTACAACATCTTCAGGTGGGATATTAGCAAAGATAATATTTTAAAAATCATTAGCTTTGCTAATAGCCCACCTGAAGATGTTGTAATACAACGAAACCTAGGTCGTGGTAAAGAAATCAAAGAAAGTAGAAATAATACATTACGTAGTTTCATTTAATTGTTGAAAATAAACCTTAACAGTTCTCTTTTCTGCTACAAAAGAAACCGTACTTTCTTAAAGAAAGTTGATAAACGATCAAACGAAAAACATCAAAAAAAAAATTGGAACAAACTGTCAATTTTTAAAAATCATTATCTTCTGCTAGTTTATTTCACGTTACTTGCCAAAACCACCCACTTGCTCAACTGCCACGCCTTTTCTAGTTAATGTAAGTGTAAACGAAATATTTTATCATCAATTTTTACCATTTTGGCAAGTTGACAAGTTAATTTTAACAGAGACATCTAACTCTTCATTATACATAACAGAAGTTCTCCTTGAATAGTGTTTCACTTTGAGTGATGCATCCCCAGAAAAAAAAATTATAAACCGCTCCTGTGTTGTTGGTATCCCCAAATGCAACGCATATCGTAACATTCGGAGAGAATTTAAGAAAAAATCCAAGAGTTCAAAGTATGGATTATAATCGATTTTACAGGCATTTAAACAAAATCAATAACCATAAGCGAAAATATTCTAACAATCACTTCTCCAACATTTTCCAACTGAAAGATAAATTAGCATTTCGTACACGTTCCATTTTTCAAACACTTCACATACTTATTAGAAGATGATAAATTTTGAAATTAAATTAGTACTGGCATTAAAATCGTGAAATCTTGGTGACAGAGGACGCCGAAGTGCGCACGCTGCCGCAACCATGGTGTGGTGTCGGCATTGAAGGGTCACAAGCGCTACTGCCGCTGGCGCGACTGCGTGTGCGCCAAGTGCACACTCATAGCAGAGAGGCAGCGCGTTATGGCTGCTCAGGTAGGTTACTCACTTTGATGACTAAATCTTATTTACATAATGTGTTATCTAGACAACTAAGTATAAAGATGACGAATTTATTGCCACGAAAATTATCCCGCACAGCTTGACATATGTAGTGAGTATTGAAATTTTGTTTCATGGTAAAAGAACATATTTGTTAAATGCAAAATTTGTGTCTGCGCATAATGTAAAAAAAATATTAATAATTAACCGATAATACAAATTACCTACTAAGTTTCTGGAAAGGTTGTCGAGGGTTCCACAACATTACATTATAACGTGGGAATAGGCCAAGTACGTTTCGTTAATGGCAATCCTTTCATTGCGTTTCGTTAATGACATAAGACTTCAAGTGCGTTACATCAAAGGAAATGAAATTGAACAGACGTCAAGTAATTATTCTTCTAATTTACAAGTTTCACTCGGGTCACAATTATTGATGTTATAACTTTTAATAGCTGAAGCAAATAATTACTGGTAATGGGAATTAGGATACCCACGTTAATCACTGATGTAAACTCCTTTTAATAGCTGAAGCAAATATAGTAATGAAAATTAGGTTACACACTTTAGTCACTAGCGTAAACTGCAATGGCTTAGTGTGAGACAAAAAGGAGTTTCAGCTTCCAAACCTGAAATAAATATCAGAAAAAGAAACTGCCGGTGGAATATCAAAGCCGTTATTCCTTAGGAGTTATTTTCCGCGAAATCTACAGTGAATGCAGAGATTTACCATCACCACTTAGATTGATTAGTTGACAGATTTTAGTGTCTCTATTATATTGATATACTTTATATCGCAAAATATACTCGCCAAAAATTAGTTGAGGGCTAAATTAGTCTATTTTATTCACTAGATATTGTGTCATCTACTTTAAAAATACAACAGTGTGGGCTTCCAATTTTTCCACATGTTCACGTTGTAAGTATGTTTGTCTCCCCATCGGATGGCGGCAAGTCATAAGATGCAGATATACATTCAGTTGTCTTAAAGTCACAAGTGTTTTTGAGATACTTGACTAATAAATAAATTAGGTAAAAGGAAAGAATTAATATCTAAAGATCGATCAGATTTGATTTAAATTTACAAGTACATCTATTAGTGCACTGAGTATAACTCTGATTGTCTCACTGTTTTATGTACCTTATAGTCGATCATACACGGACATTAATTTACTTTGCTTAAAATTGAAGGAACGAGCAAGCTCTCTTCATCACCAGCATGACGATAAATAGTTTGGTTTTGAAGTTATACTTCTTTAGACGCATTATGAAAAAAATGTCATCATTTTTCGAGTGAAATTTTATGAGGGGCGTGCACGATGCAACAAAAACAACAGTATGAATTTGCTCACTAAACATGCGTGTATTGTACTATATTCATGATAGTTATTGAGGTATTTATAAAAACACAACACGTATTTTATATTCATACAAATCTAAGTTATATCTGTGCTTTTAAATAATATTTTTTAGTAATTGAAGCTTAATAGTGGTCTGTATAACAAAAACCATTTGGTTTGAATATCGTGATAAAAATAGTGTTTATAAGCTTTTTAAAATATATTTTAAGTTTATTTCTGCAAGTGAGATTAAGTTTCGGTATGTATTTATTTGCATTATAAATCGTAAATTATTTAAAATTTGATTATTCGATTGAATTTAGATTTTACCAGTAGTATTTACAATCACACTCCAGTCCTATCATTATTTTATATCGATTAATTATATGCGTGCTAAATAAAGTCATTCTTGTATTATGCCAAAGAAGTGCGACTTCTAACGCTTGAATATAAGTATACATACATCTTTTTTGTAGCATTTAGATTTGAAAATACTTTTTTTAAGAATAAGTCGAGGCTAATAACTTATTAACCTCCCAATTTAATTGTCCTGTTCCATAGTCGGGCGGATGACTACTTAAAGTTATATGGTGTTAAATATATTTATTTGGTACTGTCAATTATATTTCTTTGATATGTCATACTCGTGCTTTCACGTATTTGGAGTCCTTATTTAGCCCGAATTAATTTTGTATTTGTGTACATGTGTGTGTATGTACGTGTGGGTATTTTGACGGTCTACATCCGCTAATTGGATAATATTTAATTATTGCTATATAAGAAAAATTATAATTCAATAGTTTCATCACACTTTCGGTAAATAAGCTGTAAACACTATCGTATCAAAGTTATCGCTAGATCTTCTGAGATTTTAATACCAAGCCAAACGATTGTTCCACTACAAAACGTAAAAAAACAATTTTTAAACAAATATCTGTAATTTTAAGGACTATGTTACATCATCTGCTACAGTCAAACCAAACATCGTCAAATAGTAAGGTGGAATAGAACGTATCTTCAGAATACCTCAGGTCGTGCCGGCACGTTCATTACTAATGAAAAGATCGAAAGAGACAAGAAACTTGTAGTGAAAAATCGTAGAATAAATATATAGTAAATAACTAACTAACTAGCAAAATACAAATTGGGAATATTTGGCGTAAGAGAAAAGTCAGCGCGCGATACCAATAAACATTTCTCGAGACTTTTTGGAGCTCTATAAGGACAATTTGAAAAAAATATACATAAATTTCATACACAAAAATATTACGCAAGTTTATTGAATAAGATCCGGCAAGCTTTTATAAAGAACAGATGAGCCAAATTCAACACAGTAATTCTTATTCGTAAGATATCGCGGCATTCAGTAAACGGTGCGAGTTTCGAGACAAATCTTAAGAAAGGCAGAAATTAGTTTAATTACATAAATTAATTTTATTCTTGACCAATAGTTTTTGTAATATTTCATTTCTACTACGTTTTTTCAAAGTTTGTACTAAACAGAGTAATAAAAGTCTATGAGTTTATTGTATAATACGTTTGGCTCTTCCAAGACACAGACGTTTCCAATTCTGACTTGAATTTTTAATAATAAAACAATATTAAAGTATTTTTTGTGTTTAAATATCTATTTCAATCAATTTTATATCGACTGTAGGTACTATTCGCGTCTTAACTCGAATAAGATTGTCATAATCTTGATTATCGTAATGGTAATAATGTACATTTAACCAGAGCACATGTAACACGATAGTACGTATGTGTGTAGGTGGCTTTGCGCCGGCAGCAGGCTCAAGAGGAGAACGAAGCGCGGGAGCTGGGCATCCTGTACGCGAGCCGCAGCCCGCCCGCGCCGAGCGCACCGCCCGCCCACCAACAGTCGCTGCCATACACCGATATTGATGAGCAACCCGGTAAGAAGTTACTTAATCTAATACACAATTTTAATTTTCAAAATTAAACAAAAATAACTTTCACTTCCTCAACTCTCTTAGATATTATTCTCGTCAAGTCAGCCTATGTCACACGCTTCATTATTAATTGTATATCGACCTTTCATTCGTTTCGAAATAAGAAATTATTTGAATTTCATTATGTCTTTTGAAATTAAGTTCCATATACGGTTTTTGGATTTTAAAATGAGATTTCATTTTAAATCCAAATTCCAAATTTCTTTTAATTCTTAATTTGTTATTTTAAAATAAAGTTACATTTACAATTTTTTATCTTAAAATGAAGTTTCATTTACGATTTTTCATTTTGAAGTGAGGTTCCATTTACGATTTTTAATTTTAAAATGAGGTTCCATTTACGATTTTTAATTTTAAAATGAGGTCCCATTTACGATTTTTTATTTTAAAATGAGGTCCCATTTACGATTTTTTCATTTTAAACTGAGGTTCAATTTACGCTTTGTCATTTTAAAATGAGATTCCATTTACAATTTTTAAGTCCTGTTTGTGAAATATTGACCTTTAAAGAAATATTCTCAACTGAAATAAGACTCATAAAAGAGATGTCAGTTAATTTCAATAACAAACAGAAACCCCATTATTTTTTGGCGCACCCTCGACTGTCAGTTACGAAATAATCCTAAAACATGAGTTTATTAAAAACAATGTTTAATAAAACGAAGATACATGAAGAGAAAAAAAGTTCAAAACATTTCAATTATGAACGGAAGCCCCAAGTGTAGAAGCCGTATCTATGCGCGAACAATTGAAATTATCTGACGAGTTTCGCTAGCATTTTTTAAAATGTTTTACTTTTTTTTTACTTTCGCCGTTACAAAAGATGATTTAGGAAATGTTGTAATATCTTTACTACATTTTATGTTTGACGGATCGATACAACAGTCAAGGGTGAGTGAAAATTAAAATTAGAGTAATGAAGAAATTTATCAACCCATTAGTTGGTGGCCTTTTTGGCTGCTTTTGTATAAGCAAACAGTTTAGACTAAATGAGAAAAAAAGAGACATTTAACATAGAAAACCAATTCTACATGGGCATTTATAATTACTCTAATATTAAAATATTATAGTACATTCTACATAGTACATTTTCACTGTAATTCTAGGTAATTTCTAAAAGTCCTTTCTTTCAATTTTTACTTATTTTTAAAATGACTTGAATTACAAGGATGATAATTATTTCATCACTATTCCACGTAAGAGGGTTTAATGATTTTGAAATTACAACATTTCAACACAGTATAAATATTTATTAAATAAAGATAAACTGATTTCGGAATCTCGTTGCCGTGTTTGAATCGCAGACTGAAATGACTAAGGATCTCCCCATATTTATAGACTCAGAACCGACTTGAACTGGCCACATCTCACAACACTATTCGTATATCGCCGGAAACGAATAGAGTATAAAGTGGGCGTTCGGCTGCTGTTGCCTTCAATCGAATGCGGTCGGAAAATTGGCAAAATGCTTTATCGTCGTCGGCCGATCTTCGTCCTCCGTTTTCTCAGATAGGGGATGAACAACGGTGAGATGTGAACGACGTCATTCGCACCTTTATACAATTGACACAAAGGTGTAATGCAATTCCGTGTCGATAAACGTGAGATGACCCCAAATAAAATTATTATATCATTTAATGTAGACGGGTACATCCTAATAATATCAATATTTTTCTCTCGTTATTTAAGCTTTTTACTTTTACAATTAGAATATTTAATTTTAAATATTTAATATAGGTGCTGCTATAGATATTTGATTATATTTTCGTGCAATTTTTTTTTAATTTAAGGATGTTGAATATTTGGATGAAACCCATGCTATCATCGTGTTGCAGTTTTTAAAGGAGTTATAATAATTTCCAGCTATCATCCAAATAGATGGGACAATATTATACACAATAAATCTATTGATTAGAGTATAAATTAATTTTACCCGATTAATTAGTCACGTTATCTCATAGATAGAAGGATTCATGAATATATTGGAACAGAGTTCATTATCGCACGTTATACACTTGATGAATGAGAGTTAGCCTGAAAAACGTAAGATTTCGATCGACACTTTTGCTATCGTATAAAATTGTAAGATTTCGACCAACACTTTTGCTACATTACAAGTATTTGCCTGTTAGAGCTATAGGTATATTACTACATATAGGTATATTACTACAGTATTGATGTGCGGCGTGCACGTCAACTGTATTCGTTTAAGCTTGTATGTTTAGCAATCTGTGCGCACCATAATGATCATAACCTCTCTTTACTGTTTTCAAACTCGTATTATTGTTATCAATAAAGAATGAATTGTGAAAAGCATTCAGTAGAAGTTGAGAATGATGATAATGAAGTCAGGTAAGTACAAGTGTTAAAGTGATAATAAGTGGATGATTTATTTTGAACTTAAATTTTGGCATCATCTTTTATTTGCATCGACAAAACTATACACATATATTAATTGATACCAATATTAATTCATATAATACTGTTCACGTATTATGCAAGTTGTGTTTAATTAGAAGATGTTGCTCGGATCGATCCATTGCCATTATTATTCTCTCATACCTTACGATTAACAATGCAAAGATGTAAACAATATATCGTATGATTTCTTCATATATTTCTTTTAATTCTTAATCTAATTATTCTCAAACGTTTTAACTTATTTAACGATTAAATTTAAAGACGAAGGTCGCCGTTGGTCGGAAGATTATCAGAGAGATAAAAATTTAATTCTTTGTTTGAATCTAGCATTGGATGCTACGAATGCTAGAAGAGAACACATGCAGCCATCGTTGTGCATATATCGCGTGGCGCTTCGCTCGTTTTTCGCCATAAAATATGAGCACTTTAAGTTCTCTTGATGACATTTTTATATTTTATTTGTTCTTTACTCGCCGAAAATGAATTGTTAACTAAACAGAAAATTGAAGGCAGCCTTCTTTACATGTACCATTAGAGGCGTTTGATTATTTTGATAGCATTCTAAAAATAAGTGGAACATTGGTAAATTCTCTTGTTGCCCACCGTATAAATCCTTTACGTTTAATGCTATAATAATATACTTGCATCATAGTGTAATTGCGAAATATTTGATTCATTACATAATAAAGATATTCATTACATAATAAAGATATTCATTACATAATAAAGATATTCATTACATAATACTACTCGTCTACTCGTAATTAGAACATATCAATAGGAAGATACCAAATTTAAAGCGAATGAACATGTAAAAGCGATTTTAAGTTCAGTCATAATTTTTGAGCATTAGTATGTTGTTACATATTTGAAAAGTATTGCGAAGATTATGAAGGATATTTTATAACTTCAGTCAGACAAACAACCACAAAATTAATATAAATAATTTCTCTCAAAGTAAGACCTAGTAAAAAGTTTGCTTGAATTATTTGAATTATATTCTCGTAGCGGGTATCTATATATTAATACGTAAAGAGAAATCTTTATACCTCTTTTTAAGCAAATTGTGCGCACGTAGGAATGTGAGATTTGGTATTGATTAAGTTTATATAGAAAAGGAGTGCAGAAAACTAAAATGTATATATAACATGTGTTACAAATGCATTAAATTATATATTACAAATACATTAAGAGATTAATTTTTTTACGTTCAACAATAAAACATTCAGTGTTTATGTACGTACTGACAATGTCAAACACGTAATTGTCTGTGGTCAAACAGTCGCATAGAGCAGGGATTGTAGCCAAACATTTTTGAAATGTCAGATTGACTGAACGAGTTTCGAACTGTAAATTTTGTGCGATTTCAAATGTTTCTTTTTCAAAAACATATAACAATATCTGTGGAGTACATGTCAAGGCAAAAAAGGGTTTATTTTATATTTTGTGAAATACAGCTTGCTTAATATAGCCGTTGCAAAAGGAAAAATCTGTCGCAAAAGGAAATTTTTGTAGTAGCAATCTGAATTGATTAACTCTCGCCTACCTATTAATGTTTTTGAAAAATTGAGTAGGTAAGTACATTACGATCGAATTTCGAATATAATCCACTGTACAGTATAAAAATCCAAATTGACACAGTAGTGCAGATTTACTTTAAACCAAAATTCTTGCCTCACAATCATCCTAAAACTTCAAATTTATCCATACAGACAGATAAAAAGACGTTAAAAGCACTTTACGAAATGGAAATGGCCTTCGAAAGGCCGTCGATCTGGTCGTTACCGCCCGGCTAGGTAAGCGATGAGGTAGGGATGTGCGTATTTGGCTACTGCTATCTATTTATTACGTGCTACTGTTGTAATAGCTAATTAATTTAAGCGTTATAGCTCTACAGTCGGCATGGAAATAATGACTTTAAAAATGAAAGCCGTAATTAAAATCAGTATTATAAACGCACCTGATGGATAGTGCAGACACTTTCACAATAATTAAACAAATATCGAACTCGACGTTCATTGCACGTTAGGCGTCCACGAATTACTTAGAGGTGGTTGCATTTTCTCAGGTTGGTAATTTTATTTTGTAACACTACGATTATATTATATTTTTAATGTGTTTCTCAACAGAGTAATGCTTATTTTTCTCATCTACTTCATTTTCACAAGTTATTCTTTAATATATTTAAAACAAACATTTTTACTAAAAGACACACACACACACACGCACGCACGCACGCACGCACGCACGCACGCACGCGCACACACGCACACACATATATACTTCACAGTTAGATGTGAATGTTAATCAGTTGAATAATAAACAAAGATTTTCTTTAATAATTATTTGTTATATGAACGCATAATCCGTGACGCGAAGTTCTTAAATCTAATACAAAATATTCAATTTTTTATTATACTTGGCTAAGCGCACCTAGGATCATATAAAAAAATGAATGTTCGCACGCTGTACACTACAATATGAATCATTTAGAACCAGTTTTAATCCACCTGTGACTTAATAATTTTCTTTTACAAAGAGCTCAAATTGTATCGACAGAATGAAATACCCGTTATAATCATAAAGCGATAAGCGAATGTGACACCGATATTTTCATCGTGACAAATCATTAAAATATTTGGAACACTTAATATTGATTCAAAAACTACAGAAATGTTAGAATCTTTAGAATTACTTTCAGTCGATTTTAATATTAAATAAATCTTATCAAATCGTACTCGTTATTAAATTTATTTATTTAATAACTTTGTTTCACCTTATAGTTTATATGAACCATTAAAATCCTTACTCAGTGGAATATTATGGACAAAAAGAATATTGTGCTATAAGATACTATTGTGCCTAATTAAATACATGTACTTAAAATATAATTGAGTCAGAAAAAATCCAAACAATATTAGATTTCGCGATCGAATATCGCCACCATTCAAACACCAACTGTTTGTTCAAAAAGACGTTTCATAAGTAAAATACGAAAGAAAACAAAAATGGAGGAGTTTTAAAAAGAAATAATGTACTGAGATCTCATCAAAAATGACACAAATTTTTTTAGACACACAAATTTTTTTCAGACTTCAAAAAAATAATAGAAATATGAAATAATGTCAAATTTTAATTCAAAAAGACTTGAATCGTTTTTAAAGTAATACAAGTTTTAAATTTAAACTTGGCTATACTTTTTAACAATAATTTGATAAGTAACTGGAAAGTACGAGCTAAGATCATGATCTTAGCTCGTACTGTCCAATTCAACTTTTTAAGTATCATACGATGTATAACTTATTCTCCACCATTTTAATGGGTCGTATCTCAAAAAATATACCTATTCTCTACGTAAGACTTTTTAGGGCTAGTTGCTCAATGGTCTAAATAATAATATATTATATAATGGACCACAATTCAATTACAAATGTTTGTGTCAATAGATGGACAAAAAACTTTTTTTTTTAATCCCTCTTTGAGACATTCAGATATCTGGATGCATGGGAGTCAAAAAAAGAAAAGATCGTTGAATGGTTGTGGATAACCATTGAAAGAAAACTAAACAAATCTTATTTTTTTAATTGTAATGTATACATATAAAGTAGAAAGGAAAAAAAGGATAAGGTAAAAGATAATAAGGTAAAGGATAAGATAAAAGGATGAAAGATAAAGCAGAAGGATTTTTTGTCGCACAATCCATCGAATGACGCGTCAATGAAAATATCTTGTGAAGCTAAAATGTAAACGGATACTCCATTTACCGTTTTTCACTTTTAAGTTCCGTTCGTGAAGAGTTAGTCTTCAAAATTTCAACCCTGGCTGGGAAAGAATTTGGAAAAATTCAGTATGCGGCCATTTAGTTAGAACTTTAAAAAATGGTTAACTTGCATCAACAACTGCGAAATATTAAGACATCTAGGAACCCAACTTTTTGTACAAACCTCACTTGTTTAATTTCAAGTTCCATTTGTGAAAAGTTCTTGGAATATACTTATATTGCAGCTCTTTTTTATTAGCTAAACTTATATATGAAGAGAACTTGTTTCGTTTTCCACATCAATATATTTGGAGATGCACACGTAGAGAAAATTTAAAGAATGTACACGTATGAAATGCACTAGCGCGAAATAATTAAACATATTAATGAAGAAAGTAATTTGGATTTGTAGCTATCTTAGTAGTATGTTACGAAGTTAAGGTAGTTGTCGCATAAAATACATTATCAACAAAATTCAATGTTTTTTTTACATTATTCGAACTATAAATATCTAACTTATTTAAAAATTATTTACAGTTTAGTTTTGGTAAAAATGATTCTCAAAATTTGTATTATGAACGTTAGAGGAAAATTAGTACTAGTTATTGCACCACACTTTTAATTTAATTTAAAAAACCATTAAAAACAATTGTTTAATAAAAAAATGTTTTACTAATTTTGGCAATTTTGCTGTCACACGATAACTACCTTAATTTCACCGTGTTCTAATGATACAAGCCTAGTACGCATATAAGATGTATCGCAAAATAACAAATCTGGGTTTGTATCTCATACCAAAAGGCATTGTAAAGGAGTTATGATAACTCCTAAAAAAATGAAACCACATGCATCCATGCCGTTCAGCTTTTTGTGAGCAGCATAACACAAATTACTTGGTTTTAATTTTTCATATGCGATGGATAAATACTCACTCACTCTGGGGAAGGATCACACATTCGCGTGTTTTTGAAATGAGTTGAGTCAAATGTTGCGGTTAGGCGGAACTGTCGCGACAGTTAACGGCGGAACTGTTGCGACAGTTGACAGAAGATGATTTCCGCCAGACGTTTGACCAGTGAAAAACATGGATGGCACACTCACTATGGTACGGAAGGGCAGTATATGGAAGGAGAAAAATAACTAAATTTGTAACAAGATAAATAATGTTACTGAATAATTTTCATTATTCTTGAGGCAACTCGTAGACTACATACTATCATATTGTTACGCACTTAATTATTAAAATCAAAATAGTCATATTGGTTACCTGGATACTAATTATTATTGGTCTTGTACGGGTAATCTTCGTTTCGATTATGCATTTAAGATGCTTGTTAACTTTTTTAATGTTTTTATATAGGGATTTATGTGCATAATATAGTAGTAAGACGTAAAATAAATTTATTAATAACCCTTCTAATCAATTCCAATGGTCTAAAATAAATAAGAACTGTGCAAAAAACTTCAGATAAACAATACTCAGAATTGTTGTCCTGACGTACCAGTTATAACAATATGCTTCTTTCACCTTATTTCGACCACGTATTTTTATTTTGAGAATATTAAAGGAGTCAATTACTAAAGTAGTCTATGGTTAAAATCGTTTATAGAAAAAACTCAACATAACGATCGCGGAATTTAAAAATTTCGACCAAGATAGCCGTCAACACGTGGTAAGAAAATCTTTTCGTATTTTTGTTTTTCTTACAAACTAAATTAAGTTATTATTATAAGATATTGAAAACTGAAACTCATAACTTTTTAGATTATCAAAATAGTATATACTTTTTACAGAATTTCGGCAATTACAACTACTCTTTAAAAACAGACTGAGTAGAGTATTTGATGCTCAGAATAAAACACACAAGAATTATCTATTAAATCGATGAACACGATTTCCATTATCAAATTAATTTTATCATAGAACATTTTCTTCTGCGCTGCAAATTATGGTAATACATCATACCAAGAAGAAAATCAGTACGAAAGAGAAAAGGGAAGTGCCCTTACCGTCTCAGATATAAGTATAGAAGGAACATCTTATTGAAACGTTCATTCGTGAGAGTTTTTAACACTGATTGACATAATATTTCATTTATTTTTTTAAATATTATATATGAAATATTTCCTCATAAATGGAATTTTTATTCTAAACATGAAATAGAAGCATATTCCTGTTTATTGTATTGTATTTTAAGAGTGATAAACATACTTAAAAGACATGTCAAAGGATTTTTCTAATCCTTTGACACTTTTTTTGTGTGGAGCTGGAGCACTATAATAATAAGTGCCAACCTTAAAGGCATTGTCGCTATAAATTCGTAGTCTTCTAAGTCACAAGTTTTAGTCTAAGCTGTATTCAATTACTACACTAAACTATTTATATGGAATATTGAAATTTTTCGAAAAAAAATAGTCCGAAAAATTTCAGAGGTCATTTGAATGACGAAAAAATAAAGAAAATATAAAAATATAAAGAGGGAATTTAATAAACGTTCCTCGACAAAAGTAATGGCGAAGATTAATATGTTTTTGTGGATATTTTTAGCAATACCTCTAAAATCATATCGCAAGAAAGTTTATAAAATATAGTTTTGAAATCATTATAACTCGCTCTCAATCGATTAAGATATCCCACATAACAGAAAAACACCAAATCGACAATTTATTTTGACCCTTATAATATTTATATATCAATATTGTTAGACGTTGATATATATGACGATTATTTTTATTACAATGCTAACATTCAAGTTTCTACATCGAGCGATTTCTAGAAGAAATGCTATAGCAGACGTACGGACACGCGAGTAATCTCGTAAGGAATCCGCTTTTTCTTTTTGAGTTACGGAATCCTATAAACAAAAGAAGATGTGACATTTTATGAAGCAAATTATGTGAGGAGCGTCTAAATAATGCTATATTGGAGAATTGTTATCGAACATTCATATTATAGCTAAACAATTCCTTGAAAATAATATCACTTTGACCACCACATAAATATCAAATCGAAAATTTAGTTTGACCCTTACAATATTTATATATCAATATTGTTAGGCTTTGATATATATGATGATTAAAACACTTTATTACTAAGCTAAAATTCAAGTTTCTACATAAAGCGGTTTCTAAAAGAAGTGCTATAGCAGGCGTACGGACACGCGAGTAATCTCGTAAGGAACCCGCTTTTTCTTTTTGAGTTACGGAATACTATAAACAAAAGATGTGGCATTCGGTGAAGTAAATTATGAAGTGTGCTTACAATCAATCAATGGTTTAAAAATTATAAGTTACATGTGAGGAGCCGTCCAAATAATGCGATATTGCAGAATTGTTATCAAACATTCATATAATAGCTAAACGATTAATAGCACAATAGACTTTTATGTTACGTACTTTTTACACGTACAATTATTTAAAATAAACTCTAATGGTTAAGAATAAAAGCATTGTTTGTTTAATAAACAAAGACATAATTTCAATTTTAAAATACAAGATTTTTTCATATTTATATCTTGAAGCATATTTACAATTTTTCCGTCGATATCAAACTAAATTGTAGCTATAAAGTTTTACACGTGTCTTTATCGAGCGTTGCTTCAAGACTTAAAGAAAAATAAACATTAAATGTTTACAATATTACGGCCTATTCCAGTCTCATTCTTTTTCAAAACTTTCACCCATACAAAACTTTCACCTATAAAATTAATATTTTTAAAACTTCCAAATAATAATATTATTTATCACCGCGTCAATGTATTACCTAGTAAACCTTTCATGTACACATAAATATCGTGAATTTTTCAAAAATTATGACGTTTAAAGTAATCGCTACTGTAATTTTGACTTAAGTAATTTTTTGACAGAGGGGGAGCAATAGCTCAATTTCAGCAGCATCTCTATTTCTGCAGTTGAGAATTCTAAAAAAATTATTAGGGAAACCTTGTAACTCGCTCTTTCAAATTATAAATAAAATTGAATATAAAACGTTCACATACTTTATTACGAATAATTTTCATAGCCTTATTTTGAGTTTTAACTGTTATACGCATGAATTTTATGTTGAATTATATGCGGGTTAATATCCTTCATCACTATTCAAGTTCCAAGTTTTTATATAAAAAAGTTTATGATCAAAATGGCTGTGATATAAAGATAGATAAACGCTCTGATGACTGATTTTCTAAGGGTTCCGTTTTCTTCCTTCTGGAGTACGGAAATTAAAATAAAAAAACTATTCTTCATTTCCAGTTCAATTCCAATACTAATAAAAATATCATGTTACCTAGTTTAGGTACATGATGATACTTCTCAATTTAAACGTCATTTATGAGAAGCCCCTTCAAATAAAATTTATGATTTTGATAGGTTTTACGCACAAGCGATCTAATTTTTGGAAAATCTCCAGTATTTTGTTAATTATAGTTATATAATTTCAAGGCAAGATCACTTTGAAATTATATAACTATATATATAACTATATATATTATATAACTATATATATTTTGTAAGTGATTTAGCGTATCGAACGATCGAAGAAGCCAGAAAATCTGTTTCTAGAATTTTTGTCTGTATGTTAATCTGTTCGTCAATCACGCAAACTCTACTGAACTGATTTTGATGAAATTTTGTGCGGTGATAGTTTATACCCAAGAGCAATACATGAGAGAAAGGAAGTTCTAATAACTTTTCTTATTTTGAATTTCACGCGAGTAAAACCATGGTACAATGCTAGAGTAGAATATAAAGGGGGAAAACAAAAAGTTTAAATAACTGAAAAATATGACCTTACAGATTTTGTTCATGGTTTTTTCCATAATCATAGTAATTTGCATAATTTACTATGAGTTTTTTCATATCAGAAGGAATAAATATACAATTCCAAAACATAGCTTAAATCTTTTTGGGATTCACAGCGCTTAAACACTATAAGTTATAACTGGCCATATATAGACAGAACAGCCCAGTTATATTTAGGTACTATTAATTGGCATGACTTTAAAATACAATTGAAATATTGATGATGGACTTTACATTGAATAAACTTGCTGAAAAATCAAATCCATTTTCAATGTTAATGTTGATTGCCGTCTGAACACCAACTTAATCGAGCAACGAGACTTAAAAATTACCGTTACCGTTTCAATTATTGCTACCGAGGGAAACAGCGATAAAGTTATTCAGAATGGCGGTGTGTTTCCCGGCACCCTCGCCGCATTGGGCGCGCTTAACTGGGAAATGGGGTAGTTTTTACAATTGAACTGTAATGTAAGTACTTTTATATTTTGAAAAAACAAACTTGATCATTTCTACAGGCGCGTTTTACATTTTTAAAAATACGGAGAATTGATACAAACAGAAAGTTCATGTGTCATATATATGTTTGTATACTTTCATTTAAATTAGTTGCAGACTTTATGCGATAAGTTTAGAATTTAAGGAGACATCAAGAAGATTCTACGAGCAGTATTAAATGCATAAGATACTAATCGCACTTGTAAGTATCAAATGGCAATTTGCCGAATGGTGTTAGCCACACCAATGCCCATCACTCGCGTTCGACTGCGATAACATTCGATAGCATGCATAAATATGCATAAACATGCTATCGCACGCTACCGATTGTGGCAGCATTCGAAGAAACTATGACTTTCTAACGGATGTTAAAGAATATAGTCTTGGTATAAAATATTATATCGACCGTTCTCGAAGCGAGCGATAGCGAGAAGCGATTAAGCGCACGTAGTAAGCTGCACTCATCGAATGTGATGGATGCAGACCGAATGCATTAATATGTGATCGCTTGCATAAGCAAGCATCGGCATCGTTAAACATTATAGAATATACCTATATTTATACAAATTTAACTCCACTTAACGCAAACACCAAATTTGTGGGAAAAAATGAAAGAATGCATGAGTACAGTCACACAATATATAAATTGTCCATAAGTGGCGAATACGGTAGTCCACTCATTCTAAATTTTGATATGTTTCGTACAATATTGTGAAATATAAGTTAATTAAAAACCAGTGTTGAAAAAAATTCAAAAATTGATCGAAAAATAAGCCAGTTGTAGGCTTCTAAATTTAAAGATACGGATGGAGTTGTGTATATCCCTGTCTCTTTTCCTCTCGTAGAATATAATGTGCAATATTAAAAATGACCTCACAACACAGTATTGCCGTCCTTCTCTAAAGGTTAAATTTAAACTTTTATAACTCGGTAAATTTTTAAGATTATTAAAAAAAAGTTCACTCTTCATCACCTTGAAATTATGATTAATGAAATAAAAAAAAATTTAGTCAAATACCCAATTGACGCCGATAAGTGTGATTAATCCCACTCACCTACAGGAATTTTAAAGGCCAAATTCGTTCCTAACAAATAACAAGTTTTAATTCAAATTCACATAACTGATAATTTATACGAATTTTAAAAAAATAACCGACAGTGGACTATATACCGTCACGTTGTTCGTATATTTTCCACGCCGTTCGAATATTCATTACCCGTAAGTAACGTACATAGTATATAAAGTAGTGAATACGATATTCACATGAGAACGTAGGCATTGCCTACTTTCGATCGGTGTGACGCAACATACGTACCCGCAGTAACTATTCGTCTGTTTGTCAAGCAATTAATTTTTAAGCATTTGTTTAATTAAATTAACAAAATATCCTCATGTTTGTGTTTGCACACTGCAAATTACGACGGATTCCTCTGACGAACGCTTTATAATACTTCAATAATTTGAATATGTGGAAATAAGGCCTTGATGCGGATGAGGTTATTTCTATTTAGTTATTGTACAAAATCTTAGCTAATATAATAAATGTAGTAGTGAGTTTGTTTGTTTGTTTTTGAAGTAAAACTTCTTTACGCACGCTTGACTTGGGGAGTAAGCTGGTGAATGCGTGACGAGAGCGTTACGAAAAGTGTGATCGGGCATGGCGAACGGAAGTTGATATAAGTTAGGGAGATATAAGTTAGTGAAGATAGAAAAAGAGAGAGTTACGTTTCGTATATTACTGTAGGGACAAGACAGAGAGGCGCGAGCACACATTTTCTTTCTCTCTTTCTCTCATAGCCAGTTATGTTTCGTATATCTAAGACACAGTGCAAGCCTATTGTCTGTATCACACTGTAGGAGCAAGAGAGAGCAGTGCGCGCGCACATTTTCTTTCTCTCTTCCTCTCATAGCCAGTGCATGAAATATATATATATATATATATATATATATATATATATATATATATATATATATACATATACACATATATATATATATGCGAGTTTGCTAGCGTTACGCGAACGGTGATTTTTTGATTATTTTGTAATTTCATTTCGTTCTTGAACAATTTTATAAATTATTATTTTGTTCAATACAATAAATATTTTACATTTAAAGTGAATAAAATTGTAAATTCATTTTAAAGTTCATATTTTGTGAATTTGAAGTTTTACTTCAGTCGCGTGGTATAAAGCACACTCGTTTTTTTTTCTATGGCGTCTCAACTTCTCAACAATTTTCTCCATCACACAGGCTATTGGCATGCATATAGCCTATGTAATGAAGATAAATATAGTGTAACAGATTCACTCGACATTAGAATTTATTTCTTTTCCGACGCCAGCAGCCGCGCTCCAGGTATTTTCTTTTCAACAATTATCAACACTATTTAATCGCTTCTATGCGCCTCAAACTAGTTAGACATTTTTCATGCTGAGATCTAATTTTTTCACAAGAATATTTTTATATTATTTTGCCCATTACTCTCATAAGAACATTTTTACAATTTTTTGCCCATCATCACGCGAGCGAAGCCGCCAGTCAAAAAGCGTATGAAATAAAATACTCTAATGCGAATTGTATTCGTACCGCAAACATTTCTTACTTATTCCTGCATCAAAACATCGTTGATATGAGCCTGTGACATGCGCAAATAATTTATTTCCAATATAAATGTTTGTTAATTGTAAAACAAAGTCTAATGATCGAAATATAACCTTTTGACAACACTTAAATTAAAACTGGCTCCTCGATATCGTAATAATGTGATATACTCGGTTGGCTAATAAATTTTTAGCCACGAGTTTTTTATATTTCTAGAAAGTTGACAAATTTCTAGAAATTCCCAAATATTCTGTTTTAAGACATATGTAAATAGGCCGAAGCACGCTCTGTTAATATCAGTTAGCGATATAACTTGAAGTGCATTTATATCGCTAACTGATATTAACATATGAAAGAAAATGGATTTAAATCCACATTAGTTACCAGCTCTTCTACTTATGTTTGTTTGTATGCTTGTTAAACATTTATTGACATTGAAAACTTAACTTCAATTGGTTGAAGTAGTTAGTAATTGGGTATTTCACTAAATTTTTTTTATTTCATTAATCATAATTTCAAGGTACAAGCTGATGAAGAGTGAAACATTTTTTTAATAATCTTAAAAATTGACAGAATTATAAAAGTTTGAATTCAACCTTTAGAGAAGGACGGCAATGCTGTGTTGTGAGGTCATTTTTAATATTGCACATTATATTCTACAACAGGAAAAGAGACAGGGATATACCCAACTCTATCCGTATCTTCAAATTTAGAAGCCTACAACTGGCTTATTTTTCAATCAATTTTTGAATTTTTTTCAAGACTGGTTTTTAATTAACTTATATTTCAGAATATTGTACGAAAAATATCAAAATTTACAATGAGTCAGGTCAATGAGTGATGATGAAAAGTGCATTAGATATGTTGAGGGTCCCATACCGATTTGTCGTAATTTATTCAACGGAAATGGTACCCATTGATGGCGCTGAACCGCTAGCTATCTCAACCCTGCACGGGCGATCATAAAAATGTCGATAAAGATATCTTGATACTTTGAGACAATTAATTTTTCATTCATTATTTTACGTCGCCTTAGCATTAAAAAAAGATGCAACTCGCTCTTAGTAATATGTCGGACGTCTGTGTAGTCATATAATGCGGTATATAATCCGGATTGGTCACTAAAAGTAAATTTTACATTATTTTAATTACGAATTTTAAATGGATGTTCTATGGGAAAATTTGATTTTAAGTCAAGGCTTCCTCGCTGCTTCACATATCGTCCACAATATTTAACTTCGAGCGTACGCTTCGCCAAACTAGCCAGCCAATTATTGCTAAAAAGATTCAATCGTACTTTGAAATGATAACAGCTCAACAGCGTAGAAATGATATTTATTTTCAATATTAATCGATTCAAAAATAACTTTCTAAAGTAAATAATTAAAATATTATTTTTCTTACATTTTTCCTTCATAACTAATATTATTCTCTAAAAATTCGCTATTAGTACCTATTACATAATAAGAAAAAGCTAAAAATCGAAGAAAATCAAAATGCACTTTATATATTTTAATTTTTTTACTCAAACTTGTTCTCAAATATTTTCTAGCATTCATTTATTTACCAAAAAATAAATACTGTGCTGAAATAAATATCATGGCATTGTAATTTTGTTAACATAACTTTTGCCTTCAGAATAAAATATTTTAAAAAACTGTAACTATTCGCAACCTGTCAATATTATATTCACGCTATAATCCAACTAAAATTATTGAGGAAAGTTTATTTATTTGTTTGTATGTTTTTTTTAGAGAATCATGCAAACACTATTGATCTAGTTGATATAAAACTTCAGTAATATGATAGCTTATAGTTTCCAGATTGCCATAGACTACTCGTATATAGTATGTATGTTGTATATTTATCGAGATACAATTAAAAACACCAACGTAGTGGAAAAAAATGTCACTCATATGGGTGCTTTCATGACAAACGCTCAGTAAAACTGTTACAGGTACATTAACACTTGGAATAAGGGAAGTACATAGAAATGCCTGAAATAGCATTTATATAGAAGTTGTTGTCATAAGTGAGTAACTGTAATGGTTTTTAAGTTTAAAAAAAGTGGTGTGAGGATAGAGGTAAACTTTATTAATTCATTTTAAAACAATGTTTAGTTATTTTTTAAACATTTATGGAGTTGAAACTTTTCTCTAAGTGGAATAAAAATATTTTGAGAGGGGGAAATGGGACACGCTTGGCGTGAAAATATGTTCATGAATAAAATGTATTAGAGTACATTCATGAAAAAAATCATATCAAAAACCGTAATAAAACATTCTAATTGTACTCTTATCAAGTCGGGGATTTTTTCCATGTTTAGTTGTGAAAAAACAAATGGAGACTTATAAACCAGTCATCGTATCAATCAAATCTTACTTATATTCTCAACATTCATCAAGGAGCTTTATAGAAATAAAGATCTAATATTCATTGATCTCGAATACCCCGGATCAACAAAGTCTAGAAGTGAATAGTCATTATAAAATTTAATTAGTTTATATTTCATTTCGTTCTCCCAAAGTTGATCATCTCGCTCGACTTTCAATTGTGTATTCTTGCTAGTCCAAACGGCAAATACGCAATGGTTTCGTTTTGTAATGTGCAGCTGAACCTGAACCTGATAACACCAAACGTGTTTTATATCCATGATTAGCTACCGATTGCAACTTTGTTCCAAAATGTTTTTTTTTCGATTGCATCTTCTACGTCCATATTGGCACTAGAAGAAGGACATTTTATTTCTAAAATGCCATTTCCGTATTTGCAGTGAGGAGTACTCTCCAAAAAATAATATTCCTCACCAACAAACAAATCGCACTCCTCAGTAATCATATTTTCTTGGATGCAAAGCTAGTTTCATGCAGTTTGTTTATTACTTTTACCATATTTGATTGATGAAATATTATCTAATGGGGAACCGTACAAAATGGTGTCGAGACTCCAATTAATTTTTTTCTTCGCTTGCATGCCCTGCCAAACCGTGACGTAGTTAGAAGTATTTTTCGAATTTCAAGCCACTTTGAGCTACCACTTTGTAATGGTATTTCTTTCTAGATTATCTCATTCAGGTTTGGGAGAAACCATTTACTTGAAAATTCAGATTTGTATTTCCAAAGTAAACTGTTTCTTATATCAGCTTGTTGGATTTTTTTCTTTCGTGACACTAGTCTGGATTTTTATTTTTTCGTGGTTTTGGACATAAAACTATTTAATATCTCTTTGAGTCCAGGCGCGCAATTGACTCGACAGCAGGTTTTCCAAAAATAACTTCACGGAAAACGGAATGAAACCGTTGCGTATTAAACATTTTGACTGTCGCTGTACAGTGTCCACTATACAAAATCACTATATAAGTTTTTCCTTCAATAAATTTGGCAACCTGAGCATTAAGATTTTCTACGACGTTGCTCGTAACGTCGCATATTAAATTTCACGAACGTCTGGAAAATGTTACGCTTAATTCTTGTAGTTTACACATTATAGGCTAACATTTTTATAGCAATTGCGGGTTACTCGAATAGCTGAGGAACAAAAAATGTTAGGCACAATTTGTGTCGTCGCCAAATACATGACAAGGACCGTTTAAGATATTTTCTGATAAAAATTTGATTTTTTCGTCTAAACTTAATACTTGTTGCTTCCAATGACAAAAATTAAAATTAACAAGGGCAAGTATAGCAAGTATATCCTTCACGGTTTTAAAGCACATATGTTCCGAAGGAATATCGTTCTTATTTTTTGCTCCAGTACAAATTACACAATATTTATTTTGAACACCGAAATATAGAAAGTTTTTGTATGAAAGCCTGCGATAGTAACAACACCCGAAAGAGCATTGCTATTTGTTCTATATCATCTTTTTGACTAACACCAGCTGCTACCGTTATCGTAAGTATTCTTTTAGCGATCACATTGCCAATAGACATTGCATAATTTGCCTCTTCCTTCGCGGCATGTCACAGAGTAAGTTTTGAAGCAGTTTGCCACAAGTCATGTACCTGATTATGAAGACGACTATAAAGCTGCCAAGATATCTTTGGAATATCCAAAGTGGCTGATATAATTTCTAAATGGCTAAAGAATAAAACCTAAAATTTCGGCTTCCTTTCCTCGCTATCATATGGACTTTACAAAGTAAAATTTCTAACACATACACGGCATTTTAAACTAAATGTTAATGAGATACCTTTCGTTATCTCAGAAATTATAGGGATGTGTATCAATCTGCAATTCATGCGTTCGTGTACAGAAATTGATTTAAGTTGATTGAAAAAAAAGAAAATACTATATTATTCTACGACTACGTATATCCATGGGCACCATATTCTGAAGTGAATGGATTGCATTCAATGACTTAAAAAGGTAGCTTATCATCAAATAAGTTTCTACAAAATTTTTGAACTTAAGATAATTCAGCTGTATGAAGCATTATAAAAATATAGGTATACTATTTCTAAGTACCGATCAATTCAGTCGCTGATGCGAGATTACACCGACCGTTGCATGTTGAATGGACCGAATAACAGATTAAAGCACAGTGGGTTATTTAAAAGCCAGAATTTCTCTTAAAAAGGCTACTTTAAAAGTGTCGGTTTTTGATAGGTTAGTATTGCGTGACACCATATACTAGTCATTCTTAAACTTAAAATAAAACAAATACAACAACTTTATCGCAAAACAAAATTAAATTTGAGCACTTTAAAAGATCGATACATTTAACAAAACCACATCATGACATCACATAAGTTATAACCAAACATACACTCTTTTCAGTCACGTTACTAATCTTGTTTTTTGATTGTTAAGATAATCATTAATATTTTTAATTGAACGACTATATGTAAATCAATTAAAACTAATGAATCGAAGTTGCTGCAATTCATAGGAAAATTTGATTAACATCAAATAGGGTACTATTGGTAAGTGACACGATATATTCTGATAAAAATAATAAATACATGGACGTGTAAATACCTCATTATTCTGATCAATTTTCTCATTAACAAAAGTTTTGTTCTCCTCAATGACTGGAGAATAATTTTCGAAAATTTCGTCTAATTTTCTATTGAAATCCATTTCCAAATAATAAAAATTATTATCTATTTTAATAATTTTTAAATTATACACATCAAGTGTACTGAATCTACAAATTCATAAGAATTATTAATCGTTATCTCACGTGTATATTACAACGATGTTTTGACACTCGATCAATACGATTTTAAAGAGTCTAATATAATTATTTCATTTCAAAAAATTAAATGATGAAAAATATTTAAATAGTTGACTTAGTGTTTACTCGGCGATAACAAGAAAAAGTGAGAAGAAACTTAAAATAGAATTTGAGTCAGTCATTACCTAAGAATTTGTCTTCCTAGGTTTAATGTACTCCTTAGCTTTTTTGATAAAGGGTTTTTTCACATAAACCATCTGTAAAATTAATGTTTTGCCACAAAAAATATGAAAAACTAAATCAAAATATGTTATACTGCATTAAAAATATTTAACTATAAAATGTCCAAGACCAATGACGAGACTATAAATAATGGTATATCTATGTCGAATTTCGAAACTATAAAATTGACCAAAGTGGCCAAGAACTATATCGTTAGCGGCATTCAGCGGTCGACAATTTCGTTTAACATTTTTACACATTATTATAGGAGAATTTAGTGCGTAATTTTGGGTGATTTGAATTCGTGTTTATGAAATAAATATAACAGGTATTGAAATTTTGGATAACTATGTTCTTGACGTACTGAATGTAACTTTATATTGTAAATTAACGTAGTGGTTGAGATTAAGCATCCTAAAATGTACCTATATCACGATTCTTCTGAATTTAGATGACTCGTAACTTCATTAATAGAATTTTTTTCCTATATTCGGCAGAATATAGGAAAAAAAGTGGCAACTTTAAGGATTTTAACTTTATGGAGAATGAGAGTATCTTTCTAACCATATATAATTTATGAACATGTGTTTCTATAGATATAGCAACTCTAATTCCGCCTGTATCGGCATAATTTGAGTGACAACCCTTTAACCAGAACCCTAAACACCAACAGCTCAATAGAAATCAAACAGCGAATGTAATGATTTGCCGCCGCAAGTTAGATCAGTTAGCCAACAAATTAAACATTCAACAGGACATATTTTATTTTCTCGACGATAACGCTAAACCACAAACCACAATATAAACTCGTCAACAATTAATGTAAAATGAAAAAAAAACAAATCTCTTAGAGGATAGCCCGTCTGTCTGTCTTTTTTTCTTCTGCATGAAATTTTTATCAGAAATGGCTTGAGCTATTAAATTGACATTACTATCGTATACTGAGGTCCATAGCCTTACATTGCCATACAAATTTTGCTGTTTTTTTATTCAAGCAACAAATGATATGGGCCTTTACAGAGTACATTTTTTTAATTTTTACCATAGTCTTATTCTCTGATCATCAAAACCCATGGGATTTTTTTAAATATTTCACCTGCTGTTATGCTGAAGCTGTATTGTAGATGCCTATTAGATTGCAGCAAGTCATATACATAGATGGTGTATTATATATACATGTAACAGTTTAATTTCTTCGTGATAAATTAAATATTTTAAAATATTTTTGGAGAACTATGCAGGTTTCGATATTTATTAGCCGACTCAATATCTTAGTTCGTTCGTAAAGCTTTAGATTATGAAAATAGAAATGTATAAAAACGGATACCGCGCATGTAATCAACGTGTAATTATGTTCCATATGACTTTACTAATATATTAGTTTTCATTGAATCTAAGAAAAAATGGATTGGAATTCCTATTTTTCACCCATTTTCACACATATTTTTCAGCCTTTCCTTGAATCCTTACAAAGGAAATAAATAACCAAAACATATATCCAAAATAGGCAAGAATATTATATCGATATTTTATTCCTAATAAAAAACCGCGGAACAATTGTATTCATATAGCAATAAAATTGTTATACAATTGGTTCTAATTTCTATATATCCACTGATTCGAAAATATATAAAAAAACCTTAGCTTAAATTACTCCAAGAATCACAATTAAATGAAACTACGCGATATAGTATTAAGTCTACTTTCATTAATTTCTTTACCACAACATAGGTTTCGTTGTATTACAACATATTCAGGTGGGCAATTAGCAAAGATAGCAACTATCTTTGTTAATAAATCCTAGATCAGCGACGAAATCTAGATCGTAGTAAAGAAATTAAAGAAAGTAGAAATAATACTACATCACGTAGTTTCCTTTAATTGTGAATAATGAATTTCTACAAAATTAAAAACGCCAAATATATTCAATACTCCAAGAGTGTTCCCGAATATGAGTTCTCCAGTTAGATTTGACACTTTCTCGAGATACATCAAAGGATTTGTTATGTAAAATCTGCCAAACCTCTATTCAGAAGATATCAGATTTACTGGAAAACAGACTTTCATAAGTAATATCTTTTCGCTGATTTACTATTCGCTATTTTGAGTATTTGTGGTTTGCCACAATAAACACGCGCGCACACATACGGTTAACGCATACGCAAACGCGCGCCTTATCTATTGAAAGAAAAAGATGAAGAAGTCGAACTATAGACGAGTTAATATTTGAAAAGTTACCATGTATCAGCTCGAATTGCTGACATTAAGAAAACTACTGAAGAATTAAGGTGGCCATGGACACAAAATGCTCCTATGATAAATAACAGAGAGCTAGAACAATGAGGTTAACTCCATAGTTCATAAAAGTATTTCACGTGCCTAATATGTTTTGAATTAAGTGCTTTAAGTTATTATAATATCGTTTTTACAAAAAAATGATTTTATATAAAAAAATCATCATAAATTAATGATTTTATATAAAAAATACTATAAATAAAATTGATTTAAAACGCTACAGTCATGTTTCTCCCTGTTATTAACACTTCGCCCTACCTTCATTTTTCTTAACTGGGAGTCTCGCTATCCGCGGTTTTGTTCTACCATGCAGTTCAAACGAACGCAATCCCCGCGAATATCGAGGCATTACTATAATATAATAAAAATATATTTCACCGAATACGTTTGACCCCGACCAGTAATTGCGTATACATAGTTGTGAAGCTGAAGATGGGCGGCACCTCTAACGTCTGAGGCGGCTCGTAATATTTGTATCGCGCGAACGTCGGTCGGAATGCGCCGCAATATTCCGCCGCCTAACGGCCGCTTCGACACGTCTCGCTATTCGCGCTATTCCAACACTTTATTTCTTACTTGCGCCTCTTATCATTTTGTTATACCTCAAGAAGAGTTTCAATGAATCAAATAAGGGTACCTACTCCTTAATTTAATTATAAGATATTTATTTAATAAACTTAAATCTTTATTTTTGTAGGCATAAAATTAATTATCCTAAAACATCATGAGATGTAAATATAAATTAAGATAAATAATAACAGCAACGCTTTCTTTTAAACATTTTATCGGTTAACAAGTTAACAGTATATTCGCCATGTCTATTAGGGTTGCCATATGTAAAATCTCTTTTTCCGAGTCGAGAATTGAAAGCAAAGTTAAAAATAAAACCTCATTCAAGTAACATTATTTATTACCTTTTATTTACACCATACTATAGAAATCAACATACTATAACTACTAGTGGTTTAAGGAAAAAAATTAGTTTTACTAAATAAAATGTTTTTTTGAACCCACTAAAATATTCAGATTAATAAAAATGAATAAAAAAACTGTCTTCTATTGCCAAAATATAAAGTAAATTTTTTAACAAAGTCTACTGAATCAATTAAGTAATGATAACTTAATACTAAAACAGCCGTTATGTCAATCACATTTATCCAAATTCCTAAAGGTAATACTAAAATTTGGCAAAAGAAAATTGTCTTGCAATAATTAATCTTATCTAATTTCAATAAAGAGTTTAACTTTATAACATTTATATTGTTATGTTCATGTTTTGATTTAGTTATTTTAATCATTTTATTGCCTTCGGAATTATTTAAAAGCGGCTGTTAAATACTGAAGCAGGAATCTTTGCAATTCATTCTAATTTGAAATTATGCCTTGATCAAATCCGTGGTCATCATATTTCCGTCTTTCCATTGATCAAGCTAGCAAAATCCAATCCAATAGGTTCACGAAAAATGTCAATAAAGACAATTTTTTAAGAATTACCGCAATTTGTCTACATTTCCAGGACAAAGTTATTACATTCCTGGATACGGGATACATGAAAACAACAAAATTCCGGGACCATCCTGGAAATCCCGGACATCCGACAATCCTAATCTCAGTTGATCAGTATTTCTCATGAGGTAGCAAAACAGAATATCCCCACTTGTTTCCCAAGGCGTGAAGCTGTATTTCTCTTATACAAGAGCATGAATGTAGCTCTGTCAGATAACATGAATTTAACTTGGGATCTGTTGCGTAAGATTTTGCAATTTTTCTAAATGTAATGTACTAAGTCGCTCTGTGTAAGAATCATAAAAGAGGTCAAAACTTCCTTCTTTTATCTTTGGAAACAAAGCTTGACTCTGTCATGGGCATGCATGTTTCCCTCTCCTCGCTTTGAGCGCTAAATGTAATTCATGAAACGAGCGCACTCTAAATTATCTTCTTGAAATTTCCATATTTTGTTTGTTCTTTCCTTGCCGAAAGTCAATTACTAAGTGAACTGGAGAACGAATGCTGTGGTCGTTATATATGCTACAAGAAACATAACCCACTTCATTTCTAGAAGATTTTAAAAATTGCTAGAAAAGTGGCGGATTTTTTATTCACCAACACAATGGTTTATGTCGCGACATTTAGGAGAACTGACGTAAAATATATCTCACAAATTTTTCCAATTGCCTTCAGTAACAAAATATTTTACGCATTAATACGAATCATTTTCCACAAAACGCTTTACTAATAAATAACCCCCCCAATTTGAAGCGTAATTCATTAAACTGTATTCAGAGACACAATATCAAACCAACATTTCAAACACAGGATGTAATAAAATTATAATTTATAAGCGCAATATTTAATACACGTACTGGGGTCATGCGTACATCCCCCAACAGGGATCGACAACCTTTTTTTAATCTGCATATTCAATGCAGGTCGGTTTTTCCTTTTCTAACTTAGATTTACAAATTATTACCTTATATTTAGATAAAAGTGTTTTAATGTCTCAACCTTCGAAACATAATAAATTTCCTGCGTAATCATTCTCTTCATTTCTCATTTTATTTCATAAACATTTTTTTCCTTAATATCATTTTTAATTCTATTTACGCACCCTTTTAACAGAGAAAACAAAACAATCAGACCAATAATTCAACTGAATTTTTTATATAATGAATTAATAATGCAGAATCTATCTATGCAATAATAGTTTCAAATAACTGAAAGCAGATGCGAACTCAGTTTAAGTAATTACAATTTTTTAACCATTAAAATTTACGTACATATGTGTGTGTATGTGTATATATATAACGCATATAAATGAATATAGAGAAATTATTTTTTTCTTTTCTACTTAGTAATAATTAAATCTAATTTATATTTATTAAATTATTATCAGTGAAAACGTAGTCGTGCTTCCATTGTATTTTATCCCGGATACGCCTATATTTCCAAAAACAATAGTAACTTGCGTGAAACTAAAACCCAACACAATAGTTAACGAATTACGACAACAGTGCCAAAGGTTGAGCCGACCGTGCTCTTGTACACGGAATGCAGGGGTGTCGCTCGATCGTAATAAAGCGGGTCCATATCGTATTATACAGTATTACGGGCGGCAAATCTACGAGGCGACGACGCTCACTGCGAATTAATTTCGACAATTTACAAAAGAATTTTCCTCCTCAGTTCACAGACAGACATTGCGGGTCGTATTTTAATCCCATTTTAAGTGAATTTCACCCTTCGTTTAGTGTGTCGTTTTAACTGTTATAAACTTATTAGAACATGTGGATGCTTCGCGCTTATTGAAACCTATGTGTTTTTATTTATTTTTGAAGCCCGATAATTTTACTTCTCTGGTCACTACCAGAGGAGATAAATTATTGGCCTGAACCGATATTTTTTTTCATATTGTGTTAATTATTCAAACATTGGACTAATCAAAATTTTTATTCAGAATTGGATATTTATTAACACAATTTTCTACTACAGGTTATATCGGTCTTTAAACTGATCACATATGTAGAGAGGTAATTCAATGGATAAATGCGCTTGAGCACTATATTATTATTGTTCAATATGTATTTACAATTTAGTCTCGAACGAGATAATGAGTGACTTAATTTGATTACCACAGTTTACTATACGTAGACCAGGGATAGATAGGGCACGGTGAAACAAAAAAAATATTTTTCTTTTCTAGACAAGAAATTATTAATAAAACCAACAAAGTTTTTGATACGAACCATAGTTATTAGCAAAATTACCCCAAGTTAGGGCTCAGTGAAATGTCCATAGGAGCACATTGAGGCATAATGCAACAAGACAAATAATCGTAAATCAACAAAGTTAATCAATAATATTTAAATCAAATTGTATATTTTAAAAACACTCTGTGAAAAATGATACATATTTACTTTACGTTTCGTTTATGTACTTCGTTCCAAAGGCTCTGAAAAAACTTCTATATAATTTTAAGACACAACTTTGCTTCGTCGTGTAGCCTAATCTTGATTTGTCTTCCTCATTTCCATCCCATTGTTACCCATTTCACTGCAAAACATGCTTGAAACAAGTTCCACTGCGCCTCTAGATGACTGCAGAAGGAAAAAATACATTCAAAGAAATCTAGTTTGAGATGCCAGCCAACTGATTTATATCACGGATAATAAACAATAATTACTGGAAAAATAGATTTGTTTATCAAAACCTATACGAAATTTAATGGAAAAAACAGCCACTGGAATTTTCAATAAATTAAAAACAAAATTCAATTTTTTTTAAAAATCATAAATAACTCGCAATCACTAAATAAAAATTTGTAGCAGGAAAGCAACATAAGAATTTATTGACTTAAGTTATTATTAAGTTTCATTTATTTAATTTTATTTGTTTTTGGCACCTATTATTGAAACAATACCCAAAACTATATGTTCACTTTTAATTATCCTATTTTAATATATAATTACCTAAAATTATAGTAGTAAAGCGTTGTTAGTGATCAAAATTGATTTCTTTTATTCATATTTTTTATGTATCCATACAAAATAATACTGTTTTTCATTTTATTTTATATGAGCTTTCTCACATACTTCATTCTATGTTAATTTTTTTATTATCAAATTTTTAATTTAATGTTTATTCTTTAAGTATGAATTAGTTTAAAAAACAGATTACAATAATTATATTAATTACCTGAAAGTAAGAAAAAAAATATCATAAAATGACGACTTATTTTTTTTCGATATGAAGTAAAATAAACGCCGTAATTCGATACTTTTTCCATACATAAAATAGAACAAGAAAGTTAAAGAATAAACAAATTTGAAGACGAAGCGTCTTCAAATTTGTTTCTTCTTGAGAGTACCTAATTTTTTTTCTAATCGATTTTGGTACATTAATTAATCACGACCAAAAATGGTTTTTTGTAAATACTTCGTTTTCAATATATATTCTTTTATGCCATATCCAAAAAACAGCCAAATTTTCATAAGCTATTTAATACTTTAACGTAAACATTCTACCAAAATCAGTCCTAAAATCCGACTTTGACCGACTCTCGCCGACCCGAATGTTACGAGTTAAAATGCGCTAACGCAGAAGAGACTTAAACACACGATTGAACACGCATTGACAGACACAGGAGACATTTTGAACACTGTACGCGCCTCTTGGCGTATGCATTGAATCGATGGAAAGTTGGCGCCCGACCTTGTCCACAAAAGTCGGCGGTTGTCGGCCGCCGACTCACCACCTAGAACAGTCGTTTATCTGCATTGCTGGTAACTGTTATAAAAATCGGTCAAATAATGAGAGATTCGCACTAAAATACACAACCATGGATTTTAAGCTTTACTGAAATTGCGTGTTATTCAACTTTCACAAGCATAATTTGCATGCTCAAGTGAAATGCGTTGCAGTCGCGTTTTATAGTCGCGTCTGCCTGAACGTCGAGTCTTTAACGTTCAAATAAACCGTGTTATGTTAACACACTATTAACTTGATATCATCTTCTCATTTAATAAAAATTGACACATAAAGACAATTTTTATTAAATGAGAAGATGATATCAAGTTACAAAATATTATCTAGACAGTACCTAGTTAAAAATATCATATTTTTTTAAATTATTTTTTTCATCTGCCAGTTCTTATTTTTGGCCGGAATTAGTTCCGAAAGAGTTAAATGGTTTATATTAATGAAACTTTCAAAGATTATTGATTCTAGCCATAATATTCCAATCCTTTGTATAACGTTTTTTACCTTCATTTGATAATAAATAACCATTCCTTTACAGAGAGATAATATCTCATAAGGCTCAAAAAAATAAAAATTACTTGTTTATTTGATATACCAATATTTTAAAAACGTGAATATGTGTGTTAATAAAGTGTATTACTACGCCAAATTCCAAGTTTTTAAGTATGTATTTCTGAGAAAATCGGCTACAACAGACGAATAGCCAGACACGTGATTGAAGGTGCAGAAGGTGAGTAACACATGAAAAAAATTATGAAATTAATTTTTTTTTATTTTAATATAGGCAATTAATTTTTCCATGTTTCGATTATAACTTAGATTTAAATAATTAAAGAGTTTATGAAAAGGAGATCGTGAATTTTATAAAATTACTTGTATTCTGATTTTAATACTGATCTTATTGTTCATATTTGCAATTAATATAATATTTTATGTGCTACGAATTTGCGATAAGCAATTCAGAGCAGTTGTTTTAAGCTCTTCTTAAACGATTATTCTTAAACCTCCTTTTTTCCAATTATAAATGAGTGCTAAATTACATCACCTAATTTGAAAGGTTGCAGTTTGAGAATAAAAATATTGGCGGCTCAGTTAAAAATAATATAAATATAATATGAAAATAATTTAATTAAATAAAAATAATTTAATTATTTCTAAACGTGTTTCAAGGTGAGCCGGTTTTCAAAACAAATAAAAATAATTTCATTTCCTGAAATAGTTTTCTATCATCAAACTTAACAACTATGCCACGTTTCAGCTAAAAAGATGTGACAAACTATTAGTTGAACGAACACCAAGGTTAAATCATATATGTTCCCTTTGACGATTCTCTTTCATCAGCCATACGGAACCCTGAAAATGGGTAGAATGCTTCAGCGAACGTCGAAACAGACCGCCAAGTGGGAGTAGGATCTCGAAGATTCTGCGCCATCACATCATATTGTCGTAAAGCTTAGTAAGAAGGTACGTACAAGAAAGCATGGAAGAACCAAAAAATTAAATTTGTTATGTAACAGTTTCATCAGAATTATAAATTAATGATGTTAGGATGTTTTTCCTTTATTTATTTTGAGACCTTTTTTTGGTCAAATATCAAGATTCTAGGTAAACAGATACCCTGAGGTTTTAATGAACGAGTGAGTACCGAAATATGTGACGTTTGAAAGGATGTATTTTTTTAGTTCCTCGAGTTAGAAGCTTGAATTTGTTAAAGGATATGGGATCGCAGACCTTAGTATTTTAATTGTTGATATATAAAATTAAAATCTCAACTTGATAGTTTAGCCTTTCCTGATAAAAGCGGTCTTAATTGAGAGACGAAAAACAAAGTGACGTTTCGACTTTTCTTTTTGAAGTACGGTATCCTAAAAGAGGTTTACTTCCAAGGCATTCCTTTCTTCTGTTTGTGTTTGTTTCTGTTTTATTTTGCACAAGATTTAATAAAATGTAATATCTTCACCGCGATTGAATTTTCACGCTTTTTTAGATTTGATGGAAAATCGTTTAGGTAATCTCTTCTGGAAGGATAATATTACCCATATATTAGTTGGTTATCGATTAGTAAAGAGCTGTTTGATCCCACTTTCTGTGGTGTCTGTCTTAACTACTCAATTTGTTAGCAAATATATCTAATTTCTAACAGTAAATCTCTGCATTCACTATACATCACTCTAGAAGGAACTTCCAATGAAGAAAGTTCTCAATACTTCACAAGCAGCTCAGTTTTAACAACTTGGAGTAGTTCGGATTCGAGTACTGAAACTCCTCTTTATCCTATGCTAAACTATAGCTTTTGCGTTTATAATTAACGTCTGTATACAGCTTCTCATCACTAGTTACTAAAGTAAATATAAAAAATGTAAATCACTTGAAGGCTTGTCCTATCTCTCACTAATTTAATTTGTACTTTTTAATCAAAGGTAATAATAATAATCATAATCGAGTATTCGAAATGTTTTGACAACCTTTTCAGAAAAAATGCTGACTAAAAATTTATTATTCAATATATTTGGCGTTAATTTTGTAGAAACTCATTATTCACGATTAAATGAAACTACGTGGTGTAGTATTATTTCTACTTTCTTTAAGTTCTTTACTACGATCTAGGTTTCGTTGTATTACAACTTTTCGGGTGAGCTATTAGCAAAGATGTTGTAATACAACGAAACCTAGGTCGTGGTAAAGAAATTAAAGAAAGTAGAAATAATACTACATCGTGTAGTTTCATTTAATTGTGAATAATGAATTTCTACAAAATTAATGCCAAATATATTCAATCTTTAGTAATTGTTAATGCTTAGAAACTAGCTGGTAGCAATTGTATTAGTTCATTTTTATCTCTAATAGCGCACGGTGGTTGCCCGCATTGGTTGCTACGTACGTATACTCTAGCACGTGCACACTTGAGCCTGCACAGGTAACATCGTATTCAACGATCCGGAGCGCTTAAATCGTCAGTTACGAAGTCCACTCGAGCCCCGTATTCAGTCGACCGCTCGCGCCACTCCAAGCGTAGACCATTGCCTGGCGGCCAACTCGCCAATTGCGCCCACCGCTAATTATTTTGTTGCACATATTCACAGTCATACATTGAAGTTATATAGTCAATTATGTTGTGTAAATTTTGGCTACCGCCCTTGTTTTTGCAGTTCTCTTTCATCTCCTTTTATATTCCAACTTATGTTTCATAAGTTCTTTAGATAGATGGTCAAATGATGTTTCTAATCGCGCGATGTATCTGATGTTTCTAACAGCGCGGTGGGTGCAAGCATATGTAATAAACGTTACAAAAGTGTGTGACGGAAGTAACCCTAAGACGGAAGTAATATATCTAAGAAAGGTTACGAAAGTGTGTGACGAAAGTAAAACAATGAAAATTAGAATAGCGCCCTATGTTACAATTGAACATAAACGATTATACTTGTCAGTTGCCGTGCTTAAGGCTAATATCTATATTGATTTTGAAAATCTTTATAAAGTTTCTGAGGTCTTTTTGTTATTTTTTTGTTATGATACCATTCTAATGCTATTTATGGGTATATTCTACCTACGTTTTTATGATAAAATGTAAGATTTTTTCTTTATGGCAATTTTCTAAGAAACGATTAAAAATTTCTGCACCGTTTTCTAACATTATCTACACGATTTAGTACCGAAAATGATGGGTTTAATTGATAGAAACATTTTGGATCATCAATACAAATGGCTTGTACAATCCGTTTTAGAGTTCCTTAAAATTATTCCGTAATTTCGATCCGTCTGTCACAGCGTCACAGTCTAGAGTTTTGATACAGGTTAATTTGGAATTTGTTAAATGAAAATGCTTCACATGGCCTCTCAACAAAAATTTATTAATAAAAATACGTTTTTCAATTTTTTTTTTCACCGTTCACAGCCCGCTAAATAAACCATTGAAACTAATATCTTTGAAAACATCTTTTAAAATGGAATTGAAGTTTCACTGATAATATTTTTTTTATTTTGTGCAATATGAAAACCAAAGACCTCAAGTTTTTCAACCTTATCAAGAATTGTAGGAATTTGATTATAACTTTCAATTAAAATGATATCGATTTACATGTATCAGCAGTTTAAAGAGTTCATTTCAAAACATTAAACGTAAACTAAGAGTTAATAAATAATTTTTAATGGCACAAGGCCAATGGGGCAATTTTATTCAATATCTGAAGTATAAAAAAATCTTAATAAAACTTATTCTATACGCAACCATATAAAGACATATTTAAATAGACACTTGTAAATGCTTAAAGTAATTTGTTAGCGAAGTTATTCCAGGAAGTCGACCGCACAAAACGTACCCTTTTCAGCTGCAGACCATTGTATTGAAGTGTGCTGTGATCTCTGCCCGACCAGAGCTTCTAAATACTTCACTATTTGTGCAGATAGTATTTTAAAGATTAATGGAGTTCTAAAGTATCCCTTGTATTAATTACATGTCTATTTTTAGTCGGTTTGAATAAAAACGATCGATTAATAGTTCTTGTAAGTATTGCTTTTCATAAAGGGAAACCGAGAATTTCTAAGGTATCGGATAGAGGCGATTTATTTATTGTGTTTTTATTTTTTGAAAATGTTAAAATTGTATTGTAAAAGTTGTTAAAATGGCGTTCATTCCAAACAAAAATTTTGGGCAGTCATTTTTTTTTTATTTATTTACTCAAAGGCTCACAAACAAGTTACAGCCACGTAGGTGTTTTAAAAAAAAATGAGAATATAAAACTAGATTATAACTCTAATTATGTGTGCACAATATGGTTAGAATATTTGCATATATATTTTTAAGGGTTTGTAAATTTATTACATAATCTATTAGTCAACCAGTAAATTTAGTTTTAACTTTGAATTTATATTGAATATATTTGGCGTTAATTTTGTAGAAATTCATTATTCACAATTAAATGAAACTACATGATGTAGTATTATTTCTACTATCTTTAATTTCTTTACCACGGCCTAGGTTTCGTTGTATTACAACATCTTCAGGTGGGATATTAGCAAAGATTAGAATTTATCTTAGAAGATTAGAATTTATCTAGCTTAGAATTTATCTTACATACTGAACTTATCATTAATACTATTTTAGGTGGACTTTAATTCATAAACAATATATTTTATATTTCCTTTTCAAATGTTAATGATTTCCCTTCAAAAATATCCAAAGAATCATGTTCTGAATCAATATCATTATGGAATCGACACATTTGAATTATGTATGGGTTATAAAAAGAGGTATTATTGTTATAAACTTGTAGTACGAGTAATCTTGGTGAAAGTTTGTGGGACATGAACGAGTGCTGAATTTGACTAAAGTGAGGTTGTAAATGATTTTGTATAAAGAAATAAACCGGCGCTTTTTCTCCGTGAAGTTTGTGATGACAAATTGAATCTCTGTAGTATTTCATAGAATCTATATCCTCGACAAAGATGAAGGCTATGGCAAAGAATACCCAACAACCTTTTTGTAATTGGTCAATTCTCTCACTGTGTGATTTGTAGCGTATAGGTGTAGAAGTATGATGGTTTTTAAATCCTTTAGTAAACGAGATGAATCCTAGACTTTGGGTATATTTATAAACAACATGACCATTGTGAGAACGTAATGTCAGTTTTTCATCAAAGGAAACATCGTAGTGTCAAGCCGCCTAATATTCTTGAGGCTATATTTTTCATTACGGAGACGTTTTCAGTACAAATATGTTTACTATGACAGGGAAATCCTATAAAATGAGAGACTAGAGATATAAAATTGGAAAATGGATGAAATAAAAAGTAAAAAAAAATCCTAGTCTACTAAAAATCCATATGAAAAATTACAAAGAAAAGAATTTTGGATTTTTTGTATTTCTTCATGAGACAAAAATACTGGGAAATGAATTCTAATTACTTTTTTATTATTTTATATCTGAAAGTGTTGAAAATAATTTGAGGTTTGTTTAAAAAAAACTTTCGACTGGAGCGTAGGGAAATCCCGACTAAGAGCATAAAAAATAAATGCTTATTTAATGACGTTAAAGCAAAAAATAACCTCTCCTACGAAGGTAAATATTTCATTTTTGGCTACATAAAAAAAAATATGTTTGCTTTAGAAATTTTTTTTAAATCTCAAGGCGCCTCCCATAATGTAGGGCTTGTTCACCGTACCTAATACATTTTTCTAAAGAATAGATGTTTATAAATTATGTGATGAGCCCCCAAAAAAATTGGTCCAAAATCAATGATCTCATTTCCATATTTTAACGTACTTTCAAAACTAGTAGTCGCGATCTCCAGCTAAAAAGAATTTTGGTAACTTCCTAGTTTCTTTTCATCAATTACAAATGTAAATAATATTTTAATTAAACGAGTCAATATTTGCTAGAGTATGTTTCGCCTCACACATAGCAAGCTGTCCATGTTTGTAAAATGTAATGGAAATCCATTGCGTGATGTAGTTTGGGAATATCTGTCTGACATCGTTATAGCAGTGTCCGCGGACACTTGAATCTGCGTATTTGCTAACAGTTTTTCGTTTTGCAATCATTTTATAGGGATCCGCCTCTTGACGCTCTCCCTGCGTAGCCGCGCGCCATTGACGGTTGAGTGGACGCCAGCCGAGAGTGAGCGCAGTTAGTTAACCCAATATCTGAACTTTTGAAAACGATGTTGTTTTCAGAAAGAAACCTTTTTCTGCCATATTGACTTTTTAAAGAAACAAAATCATTTTATATCAGTAAAATGTTTCATCTGGTTCGATGCGGTTTAGAAAAGGTTAAACGTCAAATTTAAAACGATTCTAATCGTTTTGATGAATTATATAAATTTGAAAAATTACTTGAAAAGTTGTAATACTTCATATTATATTGTTCTTTATCTCAAAGATCAGTCTCTAGAACATCATATCTGAAACGTTGTACATAAAATACTTTACAACGTTAGTTTCGTGAATTGTAATAAATGACTTTGACTTTTTAGTCAATTTGGAAAGTTTGACAAGTTTAGATCTTTTTTTGGCACATCAATGGCACATCCGTGCAACATTTCATTAGCGTTTCTGTGTATCTTTAACGATGATCCAAAATGAGAAGCCAAGATTAAAATATTAATTTCCATTTTTTGGTGAGTTTTGGAAACTGAACAAACAACCACCAGTTTACCGCCATTGTTTAAGTCATACTTTACTGGCGCGACGTGCCTCGCATTTTGAAATGTGTAAGAATCGCTCGACAACTAAATGACTTAAATGTATCTGGCAAACAATAAACAGTGCATAAATAAAGTGTTTAAAGAAAACCAAACATGCCACATATATTAATAAAAGTAAAGTTGGTCGGTACAAAACCTATACGTCTAGGAAATAGAATTTAAACTCCATAGTCTTGCAACAAATGTTTCAGGTTATAAAGAGGTTCAGCAGGAATTTTTCAAATTTGAATGTAAATTAAAAGCAAATAAATAAATGTTGTACATTTATTATACTTTTAAAATGCAGCAGGGATCTGCAGATTTTAGTTTTCAAAATTTCATCATCTAAATAACATCCACTTCTCGCAATGAAATCCTGCAAGCGAATCATCATATTGCGAACTAGGCGCGAATAAAACACTAGATCGATGGCGGCGATTTCCGAAAGGTCATTGCAGTACAGTTTAGATTTGCAGTATCCCCATCAGAAAAAATCCCAAGTAATAATCTGCGATCGAGGTAGACAGGGTATGCTTCCGTATTTGTTGATTAATTTTCTGGGAAAACATTTTCACAGTTTGGCCATCGACACCCCAGCAGTGTGTGTAGTCGCTACATCCTGTTGAAACTACATCCTGTTATTGCATTTCCGGTGTAAAAAAACATTTGCGATTTTGGTGCCAAAAACTCACCAATCATGCAACAGTAAACCTCAGAAATTATAGTTTCTTCCTGGTTAAAAAAATAAAGACCAATCATTCTTGGAGAAGAAATTGCACACCAAACAGTCGCTTTAGGGCAATGTAAACTATTTTTAATGGCGTTCTCTTGGATTGCGAGGGTTCCAGTATGCGCGATTTGCATTTTATAGGAATGGAGTTTACGTTTGTTACTCAAATTATATGCACCGATGCTGCAATCTTCCTTACAGATTTTCTTGGAATTGCAATAACTTCTTTTCGTACCTTGCCACAGGTCCCGGCGTCGCCGCTGAAATCGTTGTCCTACATGCGGTCCTTTAACTGCAGTCCCGTATTGTCTATACCTCTGTGTCTATGACTTGATTACTTGTGTCCTCTAACCATCACTTAAACTACGAATAAAGAAAGAACTACAGAAAGCACGACGTGCTCGAACCAATGATTCGTCACACTTTAGACATTGCTCGACTTCAAACCCGCCGTGCGCTCCTGTCCAAAAACTCATTGCTACTGACCAATCCGCAATTAAATAATAGCCCTATCGTGCTCCTTTCCCCACTAATACGACGGTAGCAATGATATAAACGTGAAAAGTTTCCACAGCACACATTTTAACAGGCTCAATGTTATATGTCCACGTGATTGGTGGTTGTTATTAGCTGTATTAAAAAAGTAATAATAATACCTTGTTTATGAGGAAGAGTTTAAAATTGTTATTTTTCAAGAATCGAATAGTATGTTTTTTGACAGTCAAATTGGTAGTTTTCGACAGCTTCCAGATATCGGATTATACATAAAAGTCATTGAGGAACTACATTATTATCGTTCAGTGAACTCACATCAAATTTTAATAATTGTTTTGCTTGAATTGATTCTTAAATATGATGAACGAAATTCGGTAAAGATAATGAGCAAAACCTTTATGTATTATTTAAAGACTTATCTATCACCGTAATGTTGAATCTAACTGTTAATAAGAATCGTTATCGTAAGTATAGAATTTTCGAATCTAGATTTAAAAAGGAAAATAAAATTATTATGAGTAATGAAACAAAAAATTAAAAATGTGCAAATCACACACGCTGTGAACAGAAAAGTGCCCGAACGAGAGGACGAACAGTCTACTCTCACCCTCTCTCCCCGTAGCTTGCTGATAATCCCTCAAGCGAAGAGTTTCAATTGAAATTAACCCGTACGTATTAAATCTGGCAATAAGTCGACACCGTGGATCGGCAAATCATCCCCCGCCGCGCTGCCTTTATCCCGGCCCCCAGACGCGGCATTGTCTCCCGCACGACAATGCAACCTCGAGATAGATTATAAGTTATTCTCTAATATGCTCACTCGTTTTATAATATTCCTGTTACCTGCTGCCTTGTTCCATTCATTAACATACTTATTCATTCCTATCTGTTCTTGTTAAGTGCCTATTCAATTAGTTAGAGTGCCAACCTTGATAGATATATTGAGGCAGATGATTGAATATGGTATACAGGCTGTGAATTTGGTAAATCAAAAGTCCCCTATCTATCAAAGTAAATATATAAATGATACTGAAAATAATATGTCAATAATTTCAATTTAATTTTTTTAATCGCTCAATACTTTGTACACTTGAAGACAAGTTACGGAAACAATGTTTTCTTATCTATAAAGATGAAAATTGACCAAAAGATATGCAGAAGCCTTAAAGGATAAGTGATTATTCTCTTAGCCAAAAATTAATGTCTAAAAATGGAAAAACAGCAGAAACTTGATGAAAATTGTTTGTGAACATAAAATAAGTACCGCACCACGGTATAATGGTTTTAGCACTGATTGAAAACTGATTAGTTTACAATTTTCTGTTTTACATCTTCAAAATAATTTTAGCAGGAATTAGAATTACAGCGCCATTGAACTAATTATAATAATTTCATTCCATATACTCTATCGTTGTGTGCCATTGTTGATTATTACTTTTAACATAACACATACTAGCTATGCCCCACAGTTTTACTCGCATGGAATTCGGAATAATTTTAATATTGTTTTTTCTCAACCGTTGCTCTAGATTACACACTATTACATACCGAATTTCATCAAAATCCATTCAGTAGATTTTGTATGATTGACGCTCGAAATAACATACAGACGGACAAATAAAAAAAAAAAAAAGGTTTTCCGGCTTCTATTAACATTCTATGCGCTAAATCAATAACTCTTTAAAATATTTTCCACGTACAGAATTTACTCTGCAATTTTATTATATACATAGATTTCATTTGTTTGAACTTTATTAAACGAACGTAAATATAAGTAATTTATTTAAACTTTATTAGACGAACATAAACATAAGTAATTGATTTGGACTTTATTAGACGAACATAAATATAAGTAATTTGTTTGGACTTTATTAGACGAACATAAATATAAGTAATTTGTTTAGACTTTACTAGACGAATATAAATGTAAGTAATTTATTTGGACTTTATTAGACGAACATAAATATAAGTAATGTATTTGGACTTTATTAGACGAACATAAATATAAGTAATTTGTTTGGACTTTATTAGACAAACATAAATATAAGTAATTTGTTTGGTCTTTATTAAACGGACATAAATATCAGCAATTTATTTGGACTTAATTAGACGAACATAAATATAAGTAATTTGTTTGGACTTTATTAGACAAACATAAATATAAGTAATTTGTTTGGTCTTTATTAGACGAACATAAATATAAGTAATTTGTTTGGACTTTATTAGACAAACATAAATATAAGTAATTTGTTTGGTCTTTATTAGACGAACATAAATATAAGTAATTTATTTGAACTTTATTAGACGAACGTAAATATAAGTAATTTATTTGGACTTTATTAGACGAACGTAAATATAAGTAATTTTTTTGGACTTTACTAGACGAATATAAATATAAGTAATTTATTTGGATTTTATTAAACAACTGAAGAGCGCCAATGCTGTCGACTCCGTCTCTTTTTGATGTTTCCTTTGTTTTACTGAGAATTGGATATCTATCGTGGGTAATGAGCCAAACATTTAGAACATAGAGTTTAGTTGCACTCAATTAAATACAATTATTTTTAAATTAACACCTAAAATATATTTTTACACCTGTGGCTAACACACATAGATTATAAACATAGAACAGCACGAATCAGAATAGATTATAAACATAGAACAGCACGAATCAGAGTGCGCGAAGTCACGGTAATATAAACAAAGCTTGTGTCTTCAATTGTTCTGTTGATGTTGTGAATCAGTTTGTGAAGAATGTATGTCAATCAGTTTTGAAGGAAACGGAAATTGTTTCGTCGAAGCTCATAGTGAAAACTTGCCGGAAGCTGATTATTTTAGATAGATTTTATTGCTTTGTTATCTACTTTTGATCAGCAGAATTCATGAATATAAAAGACTTCGCTGTAAATATATTAATTGGAAATATTTATTTAACTGAAACTGTCGTATGTATTATATTTTGTGAAGTTAAAGTAACATGGCGTCAAATTCAAGTAAACACAATTAGCCTGAACATGGGGTTCTGTTGTGACACTAAGTATAGATGTCAAGATCTAATCTAAGATATCTTGGTATCGATTTACTTCTTTTTCAATGCTTATTGACTATATACATATTGAATATATTTGGCGTTAATTTTGTAGAAATTCATTATCACTTAATTTTTATTCACAACGAAATGAAACTACGTGTTGTAATATTATTTCTACTTTATTTAAATTCTTTAACCACGACCTAGGTTTCGTTGTATGACTTAATCTTTTGGTGGGCAATTTATAAAAATCAAATTAAGTGATTTCTAATTGCCAATATACGTAGCAACATGTATTTTTACTTACGTTAAAGTGATTATTGCAAAAATAAATTTGTAATTTTTCCGACGATCGATTTGGGACTCGTGTTAATGGCAACCATTCATTACAAATCCCTGAATTGAGTGGCGCATGGATAAATAACTTATCAACGTTATTTGCAGTTTTACTTTCACATAAGGACACTGCACAAGATCTACTTGACGTTAAAACCATTTTAGGCGATTTATGTACAAAACATTATACAACGTCTTTAGTATTTACACTAATAGTCTCTTTAATTTGACTAAATTGTGACGCCGTCACGTGACTGGGTATTTTGGCGCGACTACAAAAAAACTTAACCGTTTATGAAAAAGTTAATTTTTTCAATAAACTCACCTTTTTTTGAGCAAATCTCATTATTATGGTATAACAAGCTTTAGGATATTTAAAAATAAAATTAAATATCCCATTGAATTTTGTCCCGTTATTTAACGTAATTAAATATTTTTCAAAAACCTTGATTTATTGCAGTGAGCTGTTAAAACTTGTTACGTCACACGTGTTGTGACGTAACAAGTTACGAGTATCATGATACGTGTTACGAGTACCGTGATATATCCATATATTAAAAATATCATGACACATCTTAAATTATAAATAGACAAGTGCAATATAATTTCCGGAATGTTAAAGTAACTTCTCGAACACCTTCGGTAGAATAAATGAAGAACGTGGCGTTCGAACTTCTGTTCGGTTAGCGACTGATTTTCGATGAGTAAAGAATAAAGAAAATAAGCAAATTACAAGAAAAGAACTTATTTTGCAAGATAATTATCGCGCAACATATGCACAATAATAGGTGAACGTGCAGTTCCCTATAGCAGAACCAAGAATTGTTTCTAAATATTTAAAGCGGAAAATTTTAATCATTTCTATAGTCCTTATCTGGGAGGAGATCTCCTACACTATATTTAAGAAGCCTTACTGGAACAGATACCAGGTTATCTCAGTTCGCGTTATCTGACAGAGCTATCCTCATGCTCTCATGCTGCGATAGAAAAGCAACTCCATGCTTTATATCTTATTGTGTAAATGTGTGAATACTCGTCGAGCTGACACTGATAAACTGAAATGGCGGATTTCTAATTGCCAATATAATATTTATTAAACAGTATATTCTATAATCATTCAAATAAAAACATTTATTCACGTTATTACAGGCAAAAAAAAATTAAACCTAGTCTAATTTTTTGCCTATAATCACGTGAATCAAATTTAAAAAAAAAGTATTAGGGACATTTGGATATAATATAGTATTGCCAGAAGTCCCAATTTTCGCAAGGTGTCCTGATTTTCCACTATTCGATTATCTATCTTGCCAATACCTAAACAGGACACCAAACGCCCTACTTTTCGACGATGGACGGTCTCTTTTTAAATTTGTGCTTTATTTGCAAAGTGAGCAATTTAAAAATGGCATCACTATTTTAAATGGACATTACATCACACCTTGCTTTCATTAAATATTGGTTTATTTAATATACGTGAGAAAACTACAGTGGCTTAGTGTAATGAATAATAGTTTTGAAAAACGATTATAAAATAAAATGCTACAATTCACGTGCCGTCCCCACGTATATAAGTTTGTTCCTATCTTAAAGTTCCATTCCTCGTGATAGAAAAACCCAACTTTTATGGAGTCATTTTTTTGTCCGTCTGGGAAAATCCTTTTTCTTACGAATGGCTAGAGGTAACAATTTGAAAGGAATACTGAATACTAAGGTCTACGAACCCACTAGAACTGTAAGGCTTCTAAAGCAATGCAATAAAAAGATACGCCGCCTGTCAAAAATTACTTACTTTTATACTGACTCGCTCACCAAAACTACTAAGTTATACTTCCCGATTACCTAAAATCTTAAAAATTTATACTTAGAAAGGTTTCATAATAGGAATAAAGGTAAAAAGTAATTTTAATTCTATCTGAAACTAATTAATTTATTAAAGTATAAAGTTATTACACGACGAACTAAATTTTTCGGTATATTTCAAAATATTTATATCAAATACCTACTAATTAAACTTTACGTTAATATGATATAACGGTGTATTACTCTCAGGACGCGCGTTCTAATCTAATCGAATCTAATCGCAATTACAAACTTTCGTTTAAACTTAAGTTCCGTTCTTTTTACATTATATCTACCAACCCTAGTTAAGAATGAATGTGACGTTTATGACCAAATAGTTTACTTACATATATTAGGTAAGTTTAAATGAACCCCCCTATACTAAAGTATCGTGTGACACGTCATAACGTCTGTTACATTATGAAATATACTTTTTTGTATTACAACATTGTCACTGAGTTAACGCGCGGCGTATTGTATAACCTACAATTACCTTCGTCTTAATTCACAGTTCCATGTCTATCTGTATTATTATCAAATAGTGATTTAATATGAATATAATGTTTCGAAAATAAGCTTTTTTATTTCGGCTGCCTTTTGTATTAACACCCCCTTTAGAAATATTTAGCATGCTTGTGGTATCATATAACGTAACAATTTTTATTATAAGTTATTTCGAAATTGTATTCCTTTTTATTCGAACTTGCAAACAGAATGAGATTATTTTTTTAAGTATAACGGATTATTTTAAAAAATGTATATTTAAAAATTTAAATGTAACGAAAACTCCAGATTTAATAATATTAGGTTGCCAAATAATAAACCCGCCATCTCGTGCGATAGCCAAATAGAATATGTTAACTTCCTAACCAAAGCGTTAAGTTTTATTTCTTTTTTATTACAACATGAAAGCAGGAACGCAGCTCTGCTAAATAACGCAAACTGAATTTGGGATCGCTCTCAATAAGCCTTTCTACATTCTTCTAAATTAAAAATTTCCTTCTTTCAATCTTTGGAATCGATACCTGACTATATCACAAGGATGCACCTTCACCCTTTGTACCACATATATAGCTGTTACTTCGTTTGCTTCTCACTCGACCTCAACTAAGTTCATGAAGCGAAAGCACCGTAATTTTTGTTCCTTGAATTTCAGTATTTTGTTCTTTACTAACCGTAACTCAATTTTAAACTGTACCAAAGATCAAACGATGATCTCTTTATACCTATATATTACAAGGAATGTTGGGAATGTTACTAAAGTATTCCAGAATTTTTTGGAAAAAGTGACAGATTTATTAGTTAACAAGGTAATTTTAATTGTTGGGTATAGATATAACCGTACTTAATTGTAGTAAATACCATTGGGCATGAACAAGATTTGGAGATGTCTACGAAACCACTAGGAGATGTTTGCGGACCTACAAGGAGGTGTTTACGAACGCCACACGGGAATCCAACTAGGATATAGTTGGACCGGGCAGGCAACATAATCCCATAAATCAGAGGAATAAATGGAAACAACAGGCCGTGGGCACAATGGACGCTACACAATGCGCTAGACGACAGTGTTAGCGACATGACCACCCGATTTACTGCCGCCCTGGGCAGGAACTTATTACTGCAGTATATGAACCTACTATCTTGTATGTCTGTACACATATTTATAATTGGTACAAATGAGACTTTGATTTAAATGGACGTTGGCCGGCCATCGTTTTCATATCGATTATATTGGTGAGGGTGTAAGGGGTAATGCTGCTGTAGCTATTACTAATGTGCGTAGCAATAGATTCTGTGACTAAGCTATGCAATATGGAATGGTTTTTATTTCTGGAACTGGAACCAAATATTGAATCTGAATTCCGGAACTGGTTCCAGGATTGTCGTTTTCTGAAATAAAAGACAATTTTCACATCGAATTAATTTTTATTATAATTAATAGATCCACAACTGAGTATTTATTAATAACGAGATTAAAATACAAAAGGATTCTTGTTATAGATTATGTATGCTACGAAAAATATCATAATATGAAATCAAAATTCTCAGCAGCTTTTTTAAACGTTAGGTCTCTCACAACACTTACAAATTAAACTATCTCACAATACTAACTACCTAACAACTTACACATTAAACTTTCTCAATATTGGATTGGCTAATAAGTTTTTAATCCCGAGTTGCTGTCATCAATTTTTACTAAAAAGTTATGTTACACTAAATTTAATTTAAGTAAGCACCATTATTATCTACTACTTTTTTCCACTTAGTTGGCGGTGACAATATTCCTTTCTTTTAAAATTCCGATGACTTTGATTAAAAAAACTGTGCGAGGTTGTTTTTGATATATTTTTAACATCGATTTTTTTTTACCTAAATGGTTACTTAAAGCCCTGAATAAATGATAATCAGAGGGCGCACAGTAAGCTAATCCAGCCGAGCTCCTCTAATTTATCACTAGTACATTCTGAAACATATGGTCTAGCATTATCTTGTAGAAAATAAACTCGATCCTGTGTAAAGTCACAGCAAATACCTTCTTTAATTGTAGATCCCTCTGGAAGCATCTTCCAATGAATATTGCCCTTGAAATGCCACCAGCCGCTGAGCATCAACTTTTTGGCACTTATTTCAGGTTTGGATACTGAAACTTCTGTTTATCCGACACCCACCCATTGACGGTTACGTGTATGGTTAACGTATGTAACCCACTTCTCATCGCCAGATACTAACTGATTTAGCCCGTCGAAGTTACGTTTCAATGTCAATAACTATTGACAAGTATCAACTCTTCCGAGAATTTGCCATGCGCAAATTGAAAAAATGAATTTGAAATGCGCAAAGCGTGATGGTTATTAACAAGTCATTAGGTTAAATTATTAGGTAATTTATTTTTATTTAACTAGATTGCAATGAGTTTAGTTATAGTATCCATTAAGAATGTCGTCCAACGAGGTGAACAGAAGAGGACATAGTAGTAACATTAGGGAATACTATTAACCTTTATGTATGCATAACCTTCTAGTACTTTATAAATCGATTTTATATCAAATTGAGGAAAAATTCCGCTCCACCCCGACTTGCCTTTAATTTTATAATCACTGAATGTACAGCAGTTTGGATTAGCTCCAGCGTTATATGAATTGATCAAATGCAATTGAATTTTAGCAGACCACAATACCAATTTACTTTCCTTGGTTTTTTTAATTTCACTCTTCATAATCTTCATGTGATTATTTTGTTCGCTTTCCTTTTACTTTAGTAGCGTATCGCAACGGTTTTTTTTCTGTATCTATCGATACAGGAACGAAATTCAAATTATAGTTCTTCTCGCTTTGAAAGCTTTTTGAGTAGGTAGTCTTTCAGACATGGTTATTTTTTCGGGACGTACGCTGATAATGCTATTGGAATTTTTTTTTTCATTTACAACTTAAAATAAAAAATATTTTGAAAGTTTACTTCCATGTATGAAGACTGTATATTTTATGCTACCGACATTATTGATAACTTATTGTTTAGTAACTAGAAACGATATGATTTAAAAAACCACGTATTCATAAAATTGACAGCCAAAGATCGTCAACGTTTAGATTCAAATAGATCATTAACATTTAGATTACCAACAATCGCTCCTATTTTAAAAGTATCTTCAAGAATGCTACAAAATGTGAATTTATTTAACAGTTTAATAAAAAAATTGTTATCCCTTAGGTTTTTTACAATGATGTTTTTTCCAAATTTCAATGAACATTGTTTCTTTGAAGAAATTTAACAAAAAGCTTTCCTGTAATACACTTTCCTTTGGCATTTGATAAGCACATGTGCATACAATAATAACAAATGGAATCGAAAACCAACTGTCAACTTAGTATTCATATCCATCCGCCAGCTTACTGTCCGTTTTACTTTTGGTAAATTGAGTAATATAACATTGACTTTAGTACACTGACAGAGTGAAATTTATCTCAAACTTGATTGTAACAGAATCTTGAATATATAAATCTAAAATTTGAATAAACAATTCTTGGATATTCAAGTCAATAAGGTAATTGGCACTCGTCTTCTCTTAACATAAAGTTATAAATAGATAGAATGAAAAGAAAAATTCATTATTACAATGGAGAAGCGTGTCAGCAGTAGCTGAGCTTTTCAACTCAGTTGTAATTTAAAATATTTGCTTGCTCACTATACATATAGTGGTAAACCATATTATAATACCCAGGGACTGAAGTGTAAAAGGAAGGAAGTTTAATATTAGTTTTGATTATTATAATATTTACTTAATAATTTTTCTACAAAAAAACTAAAAAAAATCAATACGACAAAATATGAAATTGTTGAACTCTGTTTTTAAAGACTACATCAAGTACATTATAATCAAGTCTGTGTAAATAATCGAAATGTTACTTTTAATTGGTTTTACTTGTATTTTTCTAAAAAAAACTGACAAAAAATATCAGTCATATATTTTAAGTGTGAACACGAAAGAGTTTATTATTTCCAAAATGATTTACTGAAAAAAGTGAACGAGCCTTTTAAAAGTAACAAAGTTCATCAAAATTAATTTGATAGGATAGACAATTCAGATACGTCTACTACACAAGTGAAATACTTCGAATCAAAAATTTTAGCAAACTTTGTCCTCTAAAATAAACAGCGAATAAAGAAACATTTATACAAATAGCATTTTCCAATAAGATTTTAAGAGTTTGTTTATACGAACAGTGAATTAAAAAGACTTTCTAGAGAAATACTTCCTATCAAAAGCACGGAAAAGTGTTATCTTACAATAAACATTGAATAACAATGGATATATAAAAGTGACAATTAATTAAAGAACAAATCCGTTGACAAAACGCATGGGGAGGATTAAAAAAATTTGTTATTACTAGATCTAAATACTGCTGGCGACTTAAATAAACGAGATGCACCGATTCGTGATTAAATCATTTAAACGAATTTAAGCGATATTTCATATTTATTCATGGACGCATAAACCTAGCTTTCGTAGATTCTAAATTTCAATTGGTTACAATTTTACTATGTGTGTCATAGTGGAGTGGTCATTTGGCTAACACGTGGAGCGTGTTGTGCTAAAGGATACTATTGATTGCTTAATTGCAACTAATAAACGAGCGCAGACCCTTTCGTCGCTTATCACCTTTTATACACAATTATATCTAGACGTCGTATTTGTGAAACTTAATTTTGCAGTCAATACACTTTTTAAGGATTTAACTATTTTGGAAATTAGAGCTATAAAAATTCTGTCGTCAAAATCTAGCAAATTGGTGACAATACGTGATAGAAATTGGTGACAATACGTGTTAGAAATTGGTGACAATACGTGTTAGAAATAGTATTCTAAAGGCGTTTAGATTCTTGGGGAAGTTCATGTCATAAAATAATGGTTTTAAATTTGTTTAGCTAATACAAAATGAGTATTACAAATGACACTGCAAAATACAAATTATTTGAATATGATACACAATTAAATGAAACTACGTGATGTAGTATTACTTCTACTTTCTGTAAGTTCTTTACCACTACCTTGACCTAGGTTTCGTTATTACAACATCTTCAGGTGGTCTATTAGCAAAGATTCTTTGCTAACTTAATTTTAAAAGCTAATAGCCCACCTGAAGATGTAATATAAAGAAACCTAGGTCGTGGTAAAGAACTTAAAAAAAGTAGAAATAATACTACGTCACGTAGTTTCATTTAATTGTGAATTATGAATTTCTACAAAATTAACGCCAAATATATACAATATTTGAATATGATACGTAGTTGAATATTTAGATAGCAATTTATATATATATATATATATATATATATATATATGCATATATATACATATATATATATATATATATATATATATATATATATATATATAAATATATATATACGCTTATTTCGAAACAAAATTTATTATTATACTGAACTGCTTTCAATATTTTAGCATATTATCTTTTAAAATAAAAAGTGAACAAATTAACATTCATACAAATATAATTTTCTAACGAGTTTCGTCAAAATTCATTTGTGCTGCAGCGAATTAAGAAAACAACTCTTTTTATTATTCTAGTGAAATGCTTCCAAAGGAGTTTGTTCGTAAATGCCGACAATCAAATAGTATACAACTACATAAAGTATGAATGCGGCTTTATGCACGAATAAAGCATTTATTTATGAATCCATTCACTATGTGCTCTTTGTTTGTTAGCTTCAAACAAAACTCGATTCGCCATTTTGTAAAGGCTTAGTGTTCAGTGTTATGGATCTTAGAGCTTTTAATTTATTATAACCAACTGGGTGTTCAAAATTATGATAAATACTCACTTTTATAAATTAAAATGTTCAAGTAAATGTCGAGGTAAACGTAACTCAGTAAAAACTTCTTCCCCTACAATATATTTTCTCTACTCACAATTAAATGAAACTACGTGATATAGTATTATTTCCACATGTTTTCTATCTTTGCTAATAGCCCACCTGAAGATGTTGTAATACAACTAAACTTAGGTCATGATAAAGAATTTTAAAAAAGTAGAAATGATACTACATCATTTAGTTTCATTTAATTATGAATAATGAATTTCTATAAAATTAACTTTCTCTACTTAAAGAAAATCTAATTACTGTAGTGACTTGTCTTTAACAAAATATAAAAAAGGCTTTCTTCTTATGCTTACAATATAAGAAACAAGAACATCTGTAAAGTTTAAATTTAAAATAATCAAATTATTTCCAATAGTTTATCAAAATGATTTAAATGAAATCATTAAACAAAAACTGAAAGGCGAGATTTCAAATCAACGATTTCTTTGAAAATTTGACATCAATTGCTTATTCTAGACTTACCTAAAATTAAAATGCCAAAAATTATGAAATAAGGTTAAATTAAGATCTTTTCTATAATATTTTATTAAAATATATGTTTTCAAGTTATGATTTATTACACTTATAAGAAAAAATAATGCCATTTATCAGCAAATTATGTATCTCAGAATCACATTGAAGTGCGAAATTTCCTTTATTTATTTATTTACCAAATAATTACACCTATATACTTTCCCATGTACTTTAAAATAAATGCTTTTGAAACACCCGATCCAAGAAAAAAAAACATACAAGCATAATAATGGTGGATGTTTCAGTGACCGACGGCGCGGACAAAATAAAGCGCAAAAAAACGCAAATGCAAACGGAGCAGAAAATGCAGGAGGGGAAACGAGACAGAGATATAGAGCAACACAAATGAAATAAAACACAAATACAAAATACAAATACAATACGACATAAAATGCCATTCGCGTGTGCAATTTTAATGGTGATTTGAGTACTGTTTTTATTTAAACCGAGTTTTGTTTTTTTTTACTTCGTCATGTGATTAAACGTTGTGCTCTTTTATTTTAAACCAAAGTATTTGCTGCATAACTTCTTTAGACGACCCTGTTTGTCGGTAGACTTTCAACAAATGAAGTGACCAACCTTTCCTCTATTAATAGGACTTACATTTTACATAAAATTTAACCATGCGTCATTAAATTAATAACTGTATAAACCAATAGTATATATCCAGAATTAAATGAAAATACGTGATGTAGTATTATTTCTACTTTCTTTAAATTCTTTACCACGATCTACGTTTCGTTGTATTACAACATCCTCAGATGGGCTATTAGCAAAGATATTCTAATAGACCTGAAGATGTTGTAATACAACGAAACCTAGGTCGTGGTAAAGAACTTAAAGAAAGTAGAAATAATATTACATCACGTATTTTAATTTAATTGTGAATAATGAATTTCTACAAAATTAACGCCAAAAATATTCAATAGTATATACATATATTAACCAATATATAAAATGTTATATTTAATATATAACTAGATACGTTTATTGGAAGGAATGTCCCTGTTAATTAAAATTGTAATCATTTAACTTTTTAATTAGTTTTTTTTTTCTTCGACAGTACAAAAACGTGCAAGAATAACGGAAGTTTGCCCTACACCTTCGCCGCCAGCCGACGCCAGTTCTGCTAATTCTACAACAGACATCAAGTCATCTAGTAGCCCGGCGTCCAATGCGCATGTTAGTCCTCGCAGAGAGAGTACATCAGCATCAGAAAACGAACTGAACGTTGAGGAAGAGGAAGCAGACGATAACTCTAATCAAAGCTCTATTTTAACTCCAGAAAATTTGTGCACGAAAGAATCTAGATCTAACCAAGTTCAAAATTTGGTTGTAAAGCATGAAAATTCAGCCGACAAATGGCCTAACCCCGACGATACCAAATATAGCATAATAAATGAATCTCGGCAATTTCCAAAATATAAACATATAAACCCAAGAATTAATCGGGAAAATTTAAAAAAAGTACAGTCCGTCGAAGCCCAATCTAATTCTAATCTACAACCTCCATCTGACTTAGAAAGAAACGACAGTTCTGTAGAAGGTGAAAATGGTTCATCTCTTTATTCTGGGTCCCAAGGTTCTAAATCACCCGTTGACGTACTTTTAAGAGTGTTTCCCGGGAAAAGGAGATCTGAAATCGAAAGCGTACTTTCAAAATATAGAGGTGATGTCATATCAGCTATGGAAGCTATCCTCAGTGGAAGTACCGACATGAATCATCCAATGATGCACGTTCAAAATATTTACGGTTTGAATCAAGAGTCACCACCATACTCTATACACAATTATCAATCCAAATCTGCTTTTTCACCTCTGAGCGGTCAAAGTCTAAAATTTTCCCCTTCACGACGATTTCTGACTCCTCCATATTCAGGGACCGGATATTTGTCTACAGTTATTAGACCACCTCCAGACTATCTGAATGCATTTATGCCACATTCTGCAGCGGACCTAGTTTATGGCTCCAGGCCTAATTTACAAATCACTTCACCGGCTACTTCACCGAGATCAGATAATACAAATAATGAAGGATTCTCCGATTAATGACAAACTGTTTCTGTAATTAAACACGTATCTATTAATGCGAAACTCCTTTTAACATCGTCTACTTATCGTCTGCAACATTTTAAAAATTTAATTTGATTTTTGTGTTCGTAATTTTCATGCTAAATAAACATGGAATTAAAAATAAATTTAAATGTAATATATGCATGTCATGAATAAATTCTTATTTTAAAGAATATCTCCATTTAAAATAATATTGTATATAAATCAGAATATTCCATGTAGATTTCTTTAATAATTTCTAATCCTATACGGAATAATTTCCAAGTAAATGTTTTTTTAATGTCTAAGTTATTTACTTTTTACCTTCAACTTTATTCAACGTAATTGACATAATATAAAATAATTACTTTCAATTCAAAACATTCGTTTTCCAAATCTCGTTGATTACTTAAGTATAACAAAATAGGAGAAATCTGTATAGATCAGGAGTTCCCAACCAGGGGGCCGCGCCTCCCAAGGGGGCATAGAGAGATGTCAAGGGGGGCGGAAAGCGTTTGTATTTTAGAAAGAAAAAACAAAAAAATATACAAACAACATTAACAAATAACATTACAATGTAATGTTTAATTTACATGCATAAAATTAATGAAATTAAATATCATATTCTCTATTATTACCACAAACTTGCGAGAAATTTGACGTTTTGGTATACATTTTTTGTTGAGAAATCAGTTCGAGTGTGTAAAATTATTTTGTCTCACTGTTAAAAGATAAGTTTGTGTATTTACAAACTTCAGTTACCATTTTTATTTAAATTACTAAATCAAGGGGGGGGGCATAAAAAAGTAAAGGGGGGGGGGTGGCATGACAATATAAATTAAAATCCGGGGAGCCTCAACAAAAAAAAAGGTTGGGAAACCCTGGTATAGATTGTCTTTTGTATTATTACATTAATGGTAGATACAAGGTTCTATATATGTATAAAATAAATAGGTTTTTCATTATTCTTAGTCGATAACAGATATTAATTATATAAAATTCTGATAGTGAGTAGTTTTGAAAAATTAATTAGATCGATGTTTCCATTCATTTGAAATTTAGTTTGTAAGTAATAGTATCGTTCAAATATAAAGGTAATGTTATGTGGAATCTATAAAATATATTTATATAATGTTTAAAGTAGAACTTTAGATAAACGATTCGTATATATATCCATCAAAATAGTGTACTTGTTAATATCATAAACTTATGTAGAATAGTATTAATAACTTTACATAGAAATAATAAACGATGTTATAGTTTGCAATTGATGACGATGATGTATAATAAATATAGGTATATATAAATGAAATTAAAAATACAGTTTTATTGTTTTTTTTTAAATTAATTCTACAAACAGTCTCTACCGATTATTTTTGTCAGTTTCATAGAATGCGATAATTAATAAAGATGGATAACTCTTTCAGCTTTCTTTCACCCCCTTTCTAGCAAATATACATTACCTTCTACTTACCTATCGTTAAAATCTTATAATTAATATTTTTAATACCATAATTATTTTATTTAAAATCGATTACGATGTTTTAAATTAATGAAATGCACTTTATGGATTGTGCATTACAATTGATACAAAAAAATCTCCTGTTATGTAAAATACATATTTGAAAAGAATCATCTGTGGAAACGTATCGTTTGCGTGATTTTATATGACATGTTTATCAGGTATTGTTCACAGTTATATATTGGAATATTATGAGTTTTTATCTATTTTGTCTTGGATATTCTTTGTATAGATTCAGACTTTTTTAGAAAATGAGGCTTGAAAAAGAGATAAATTTTGATCGTTGACTCTACCGTATCTATTTATTTATTGAAACCTTGTATAGTTACCTATTTCATTACATATTATCCTATATTAGGAAAGTATAGCTGAAGTGTGTAAGGTCAAAAAAATATTGTGACAAGATTCAAATCAAATGTTAGTAGATGGAAGTAAGTACAAGCACGAGGATGTACTGTGGGAGTATTTTATAGATCGGATGTGGATTACGCCTTTTGTGCTATGGAGTATGGCTATGAGATTTTCATATATTAACCCAATTTTCATATAATTATTAGTTCCAAAATATTTTACTCAATTCGAGAGTTACACCCGTGCCAAAAATAAAGATATAAACATGTGGCTCAAGTAACACCACGTGAGAACTATGAGATAAGAGGTAAAAAGCACGTATATAAAACCGACAGTTGTATTGAATAGAAGAAAATCACTCATCAAAGTAAAAAGCACGTATATAAAACCGACAATTGTATTGAAAAGACGAAAATTACTCATGAAAGTAAGTAAACAGCACGTATATAAAGCCGACATTTGTATTGAAAAGAAGAAAATCGCTCATCAAAGTAAGTAAAAAGCACGTGTATAAAACAGACAGTTGTATTGAAAAGGAGAAAATTACTCGTCTTACGGTGCATATTTTCAAAGCCCTAATTATAAGTATATTTAATACGACATTATTATTTATTTCTATAACATTGTCGTAAGTTGCTCTAATCAATTATTACTTGCGTCATCACTACGTCGAGTTAAACAAAGATGTATCAATTAAAACGATATATCGATAAATAAGGGAGGAATATTTGAATAATAGTAATAACGTCGTAATATGAAAGCGCAAAATATTGCTTATTACTATGGACTCACAAGCATGACAATCTCTTATTATCTATCACAACGTACTAAGTGTAAAACATCGTAGTATGTCTACTGATAATTACTATCGTAAGTCATCACGGAAGTGAAGCCAGTAATCATTTAAGCTATCAAAGGTAGTGTAATTGTTTATTACTTTAAATAAAAACTCTCGAGTGGACTCATTTCTATCTCTACTAGTCATTCCATACGTCTATTGCATAAAGGTTATCGATTCGTCAGATAATGTCGTTCATATCGATATATTAGGATAGTTATTCGAACATTATTAAATCCTTACATAGTATAAAACAAAGTCGCTTCCCGCGTCTGTCTGTCCCTCTGTAAGCTTAGAACTTTTAAACTACGCAACGACTTTTGATGTGGTTTTCCCTAGTAATCAGATAATTTGTTCTGGAAGGTTTATAAGTATAATACATGCATGTTATATATACGGGAAATATAAAAAATTCAATATTTCGTAAAAAAGTAGATTTTTAGGCGCTTTCATTGCTAACGCTAACTAAACTTTATGAGATTTATAAAAATGTTGTGTTATGGAATTGTGTATTTTAAACATATCTTCAAAAAGTCCAGAATGGCATATATCCATAACCCACAATAACCATTTTTATTAATTTTTTGTGGGTTATATTTAAGATGTTATCTTGATCAATATTATATTAATCTTTATTTAATTAAATAAATTGGTTTCGTTGGGCATTTGGTGTAGATAATATTGGTTGTGTACAACAATTCATTATCATTAATATTTTAGAAAATATCACATATTAAAATTTTCAAAAATCAGTATTTGAGATACCGATGCCGCTAATGCACGGCGGCGGAGGCGGGCGGCGACGACGGACGGCGACGACGGACGGCGGTGGGCGGTGACGGCGCGAGAATGACAGTAAAATTATTAATCACTCCACAATTACACCACATTAGTACCTACATTGCACACGTGCGAAGCCGGGGCGGATTGCTAGTGTTCTATAATCGTAATATTGAAATCGAAGACATGAGGATACGAGGATTATTGAGGATATTTTATACGTAAGATCAGTACTCTATTGTACACTGCCCTGATTGAAATATCTGTTTATGAGACCTACTGGCTGCACACATCTAGGAATTCAATTTAGATTATAAATGTAGGAAGATATTAAACAATACAAAACAATACAATATGAGTAAATTTAGATATAATTAGACATTGAAGAGACCATATAATCCAAATAAAAATTGGCTAGTACAGATAAAAAAACCTACCAAGTACGAGTAGAACTCGCACACTACGAGGATTCCATACATATTTAGGCACTTGTAAAAATTAAAGAGTGTATATTATTTCTATCAAACTATTCACAAATATTAATTTTTCACAACCTTTCAAACTATTTCTAAATATTTCTATAAAACTATTCACAAATATTAATTTTTCACAACATATCAAACTGTCTAAATATATTTATCAAACTAGTTGCAAATATTAATTTTTCACAACCTATCAAACTATTTCTAAATATATCCATAAAACTATTTACAAATATTAATTTTTCACAAGCTATTAAATTATTTCTAAATGTATCTATAAAACTATTTACCTACAAATATTAATTTTTCACATGGCCTACTATACCTTTCACACGCGTGAAAGCATGGAGGGTACTTATAAATTATTTTTTATAAATTAATATAATATATTGCCTATTACATCTTTTACAGACATGATAAATGTACATTATAAAATACTAGGGCCGCTAGTCCCGGCTTCGCACGGTTGAACATTTATTTTTTAAACATTTTGGGATAAACGTAGAGTAAATGCAGGACATACCTAAATAATATGTATTCAGTAATAAAGTCTCTCTAGCTCCCTTTGGGTACAGGACTTGATGATTGAAAAAATTGGTTCTAGGACAACGAAAAGTAAAGTACGAAAAGTAATTACCTAGGCAGACAGACAGAAGAACAGCAAAGTATAATGGTTCTCTTTTTCCTTTTGAGGTACAGAACCCTAACAATAAAGTCGTACTAAAAAAATATTATTTACAAAATAAAATTGGTAACCCGTTAATGACGAAGGTTTTTGAAACAGAACAAACACTTAAATATATTTTGATAAAGATGTTTAGAATGATTTATATTTTTTTGTTTTATGTATTTTATTTTTATTTATGTTACATTTCTTTATTTACATCTTTTATTTTAAGGCTTTTTAATTTAAATTTTTTTTAATTTTTAATTTTCCATTTTTTACCTTAATGCTTCACACTACACTATTTTAGCAGAGGTATTTGTAGATGGCAATAAAACATATTGATATTCAGGAGATCCTACTCGCGAAAGTGCAACATATAATGGCCATGAGAAAAGCACTCTTTTCTTAGATCGATGCCAACCATTGAAAAAGTTTGTGCCTGGAATTTATTTATTGTAAGGGCAAACTATATCTTTACAGGAAACTGTAACCTTTTGAAAGATATAGGCAAATCCGTCGGCATCATCGGGATCCGCGGAATGTGAGCGAGCTGTCCGGCCGCGGGGCCGGTGATGATAGTAGCTACAATCACATTGTCTCGCAATTCCTTTATCAAAAGTCTTGTCCCATTACACATATTGGGAGGGCTTAAATTTCTCAATAGCATAATGTGAGTACCTTCTTTTGTTTTCAGTTTGTGGGGTGGCAAGCCGAAAGGATTGAGAGAATTTAAAAATTCTTGTGGGTCACTGTATCTTCGATGTTGCACATGGTGTCAATAAATTTGTAACATTTAAAATCACCGGGTTCTTTTTCCCTAATCATTTTGTTTATTTCGTTTACTGAGTCGTTTCTCAGTGACACTATTGCCCTCGAAAAGAACCAATTGAAATTTCTTTGTATAAGATTTTCGATCTCGGGATAGATTATTTCTACCAGTATTTCTAGACTGTGAACAATTTGAGCCAATTCATTATCCAATAATACTTGAAGGTTATTTGCAATTGGAGATGGTAATTTTCCGTCGCCACGTTTAAGTATTTTTTGTGAAAAATTGCCATCGTGGTTATTACTTAAATGTGCTCTCATGTGCTGAAGTAGAAGATAAACATTTCCATTTAAAAAACTTAATAAAATAACCAAACAACAAAAATTAATTATCATAATTGCATCCTTTTAAAAATAGGTTACAATTAATAAAAAAGCCAGTATAATTGAACAATTTGTCCTCTAATGGTATCTAATAATATAAGTAGTTTTGTTATTTACCTAATAAAGGTAAGCGAATAGTATTTGAAAATGTGACAGTAAAATATTTATTTAAAATGTCATAGCCTCATTTTAGTACACAGAATACATTTCGATCTATAGTGAAATCAATAAAATAAAGTTAGCAATAAAAGGTGTATAAATATATAAATTCTCCACCTATTTCTCCCCAATTTATTCATGTAAGTTAAACAAAATAATTTTTCATTGCGGTGGTTAATTAGTACCACTGCAGTGAATTTTTTTCATATGTTCCAAATGCAGAGTTAAAAGATGGTGGTACTTTGCGGACTTTGCAGACTCCAGTCTTGTTCAGTATCAAAAATCTGTACGACATTTTTGAATGAACTTTTCTGTAACGACCGTTCGATGATGTTAGTCCTTATGTATCAAAAAATAAAAGCTTTGGCTTTTTTATTGTGTTTTTTTTAGTAAGTGTAATTAATATAGATTTTTCTGTAAAATTGCATTACGGTCGGAGTTAAATTGAAAAAAAGTTATGATACTACGACATACGAACGAACAGATAGACACATAACAAAATCGTAAGGACTCGGTTTCTGCCATTTATAGAAACCTGAAACATTTAAAAAAATCACGAGCTATAATTGACAAATTGGAATTAAATTGTATAAAAAAAAGCAAAAATAACGCGGACCATCCAAAAGAAACAAAAATAAATAAGCGATTCATTTTCTATTTATTGTTTGTCTTTATAATAAAATAGGCTAACTGCAAGTCTGGCCGCGAATCGATAATTATACATCACTTTTAAAAAGAAATTGCTTTATTTATATAAATCATAAAACCTAATTTTATTAACCCAGGGGAGGCCTGTCATGTTAAAAGTTAAGAATAATACAATAATACTTACACCTAAAAAGAAATCCATTGAATCTACAAATCTTCCAACACTATTACATAGATGTAAAACTCAGGCGTTTACATGGCAAATAATTGAGATAATTCTGATATTATCAAAGGTCAATCATGAGAAAATATAGATATGGGAAACAAAATGCAAGTTATCAGCGGCTTAACTCTGAACTCGCTTACAAACTTGAATGAAGATGGACCCTGGAGCGAGCGCATGCTGCACTGGTGGCCGCGCAGGTACAACAGATTGTGTAGAGGCCATCACTGGACCGGCCTGGACCAGCCCACCATGCAGGAGGACTTTACTCGAAAAAAATTCAAATAACGTTAATAGAAATATATATATATATATATATATATATATATATATATATATATATATATATATATATATATATATATATATATATGTATATATTCAGTATTCTCGAACTTCATTAATAATGATATGGACATTTAATTGCAATTTTTTTGATGTATTAAAAGCTTTTGATTGAGAAAGAAATGTGGAGTGCAATATAATTGTTTATTTTTCTAATAATATCGTTATGTTGTTATGATAAATGGTTTATTATCATTCTGAAGATCCAAAGAAATAAAGTAACTATTATCTGAAATAATTATTGTTCTCATATTTTCCTTTTTATTTCAATAATTATTTTGCATTATTGAGGAATTTAGCCAAAATTAAATATGTCCTTAAATGTTGATAATAATACCAACAAAACACTGATTTTATAGATTTAAGAAGACTGTAAGTAAAATAAAAGTTAAATCAGAATTTTAAATCATGAAACAATAAAATAAATGAAAAAAATAATATTTCTTTGAGATTCCACTAAGAAAAAATTGATGTGATATTATAAACATGTTTCTAATGTCAATATAGACAAATAGTAAGGGTTTATTTTTATTATTAAATTTTAAAGAGAAATTAAGCCCTGAATATGTTAAATGTTCTTTTTTTGATTTTTATTTCCATTTTTGCATTGTTTGCTATTCAACGAACATCAATTTTTCCTTCACTGTTAAAAAAATGTTTCTATAATACATGACTTATATTTCAATACATAAGATAAGCTCAAAGACCCAAAAATCCCACTGAGGAAAAAAGACCACAATGCATTCTGACTCCTCATTTCTGCCCACAATGCGAAATTCATGTCATGACTTTCGAAAACGCTCATAATGCATTTCAGTAAAGTCGGAAGGGCCACAAAGGTAATTTCGTATTGAGATTATTTTAATATTCTACCGGCATGCGTCCTGGATACGAAAATATGTCATGCCGTGTTGCAGACGGTCACAGAGGATGGAGTGACATTAAGTAGGTGATAAAAATATCCTTATTTTAACGAATGGTTATATTTTTTATTGTAGCGTGACTTGGCATTTATTTATTCCCAAAACGCATTCTGGTCGAATATTAAACAATTATGCTTTGTGGCCCCTTGCGAATTTCACCTTTGTGGTCTTTTCGAAAAAGTTATGATTCAAATTTTGCATTGAGGACAAATATAGCTCAAAACAGAGAGTGGTGAGTTTTTTTCATTTATTGAGCGTTTTTCATCCTTTGTCCTAACATGTATTGCAGATTATGATTTAACAAGTTTCAAAGAAAATATGAATATCTTTATTTATAGAAGATTTAGTTATAATTAACGAAAACTTAAAAAGCCACTGTGTCCTAGATATGATACGTTTAAAAGTTGGAGTTGTTAGTAATTGCAATTATTTTATGAAATTTTTAACAATTAATTCAGTTGAAGCTATAATATTACGCAATTGTCCCTCATGAAACTGATTTGATTATAATTACATAAACTAAACTGAGCTATGTAATTGTCTACTTGCAATATGTCCGCTTTGAAAGGCTTTATTAGAAAGCTGACATTTTTAAATAATTGACAATTCAATGTTAAATTTAAGTTTTCATTTATTTCTTAAAATCTTACACACCCCATTCAAATTTTCCCGAAGTATTACCCATACACAAATACGAAAGATGCAACGATTTGAAAATGAAAACAAATAATAACATATTCACTAATAATCAATCGTTAACCAATAGCCAACCCCACAATCACATTTCTAAAACGATCAATGGTGCTAAGAGAAATGTCGAGATGTTAAGAATATTGGTCGCGTCTCACAATATCACTTCGCTTATTTGATAACATAAATGAGCGAAAAACAAATAAGCTATAATGGTTACTGACGAACATGGTATGCACTACAGAATCAGTAACTATTTGCGTTGGCATTGAAAGGAATTACATCAGACCATAACGTAAATTAATACTATGAAATAAAGATAGTAATCAAACCTTAAACAAATTTAATATTTCATCCAGTATGCATGGAGAAGTGCATTTCTTACAAGAATGCAATTGGATTAGTATGTTAAACAAAGTTACAATGTACTATATATCATGAAAATTCCTGTACTTTTTTGGGATTTTTCGATGTTTTGCTGTGAAATAACGTAATTCCATCTACCTGTGAAGTAACAGTTTCATCTATCTCAATCATAATTCAAAGGGAATACAAATGTGTATGAGTACGTCATCGTTGTATATATATTCAATTTATATTATGGTCTATTGTCCTAACTTCCTTCGAAACCACATCACGTTGGAACGGCTACAAACAATCAGGAACATCTATAAATCAATTATCTACACCGATGAAGAGTTTTGCTTCAAAAATAAACAGAAATCATTGAACAACGCTGATGTTTAAAAGCAAGTTCTTTATTAAAAGTTGAGCGCAAGTCGTCGTGAAATTATTTACGTGAAATTTATTTTACCACATTCACTGACTGTAGATTGAACAATATAAGGGTCGAGTTTAAAATTTTCAAATTGGTTATATTGTTTTATAATCCATAAATATATGATAAAGAAAAATTACTATAGCGAAAGACATACCAACCTCTCATAAATTTTATCAGATCAACTCAGTCTTTTGAAAGCATACGTGCCACATTTACCTATCATCCTCTATCTAATTCAATAGCAACATTTTCACAAACGTTTAGGATGAGAACCTTGCTGACAGGCTATCAGCTAGCACAGTACTTGTAATTAGACACATACAGGAACAGGCTTTCAATACTTATCACAGTACTTATTTTTGCTCTTAAATAAATACCCTTAACTTTCGCTGACTCCAAGAAAGAAGAATGCCATTTGATCGTATATATCACTTACGTATGTTCAATATTATCATTTGAAAGAATACATATATTAAGATTTGTGTTTTCTATTTTAGAATACATTCTTACCACAAGTTCATTAAGGCATGACCAAAATAAGCTTAATTTTTTGTAGAGGTAAAGATGATTTTATTGTACAGCATAAAATTTAAAAAAATATTCTTTTAAATGTATTTTTCCTGATATATTTTCTTATTAAGATTATTTATACCTCTAAACATGTCTTTTCCTATTTCAGTAAGCGGAAAAAATTCAATATAGATATATGACTGGCTTATCTAAGAATTTAAATAACCCTTGGACACGGAATCAAAATTAAACTTTCTATGTAAATTACCAACAAAAATTTAAAAAAAACGTTTAGAATAAAAATGCAGCAAATATTTTATCGTAGGTTTAAGAAACGTTTATATACATTTTTGGTGTACATGGTACAACAAAAATAATAAAGAAATACTAGAATAATTTTGTCATGTAAAAGGGAGGCTTAATATCAACTGCATGAGAAATACATTCATATCCTATTAACGGTGTGCTCATGTCATCTCCACAATGCAGCGGCCTGATAAGCCTCACAGACTGTAAGTCAACGTCATTCTGATGATAAGCTCTATGAAGATTATTGACCAACGCTACGATGACTTCTGATTCAGACGGCATTAATAATACAATTCTATTGCTTACGATGAAGATGGATTATCATTGCACCAACACTTAATTGTGTAGTTCTAAATATATAGAAGATGAAATGATATACACAACAATATAATTGTATAAAGGAAAGTATTTGTTCTTGAATTACAACTTAATTAGGTACACATTTTAAATACGTCCGAATTAAGATAAAAATGATTGTTTTTAAAGATTATATTTATAATTATTGAATTTTCTATTAAATGCTTGATAGGGAGCAGTCATTGTTAGAGCAGTCGTTGTCATAGCCGAAACTACATCATTTTTATTAGGTTTTAAATATAGTTATTACTTATTTATTACATACACTATCCAACGTGACTAATAATAATAGTTTTAACAGTTTTAACCTCTACTTATTCTTACCATACTTGTCTATATATGCGTATAGTATAAAAAGCTAGTGAAATAAAAAAAAAGATTATCATATGAAGATTCAGCATATTGTCGATTTTCTTTTCTAGAAATGGTTTACCCGGAACTCTGTAGAAGTGATAATTAATAAGGCGGATTATTATTTATCACTTATTCAGCGTTCCGGGTAATCATGCTGAATCTTTATGAAATAATCTTTTTTTTTATTTCACTAGAGAATATACTACAAGGATATATGTGAAATTGTATATTTGCGGCATATAGTCTAACTTTATCTTAGAGAAAATAAAGTCCATCCTGTTGGTTGTTTAGTTTTTTAACCAAACCATCTAATTGCTAACAATAAATCTTTACACTCTACCAATATTAATTAATAACCTAACATTTAACAAGCAGTTAATCATTACCTTCCTCATATTAGTTAAGTTTACCTATACTCCTGTTTGGTCAGCACTAAGCCACTGGCGTCTGTGTGAGTAATTAACGTAAGTAATCCTCTTCTCGTCACTAATTACTGATTGCTTCGGCCTATTGAAATTTTAATATCAATAATTATCTACTAATCAACATTACATAATGTAGTAGAAGTCCCTATATTTGAAGTCGATTTATATCCGTTTTCATAGCACTTGAATACTTTAGCGCTGTCATTAATGGGGCGCGCTGCGGCCTATTTGTATTTTATAATAACATATTCTGGAACTTTAAATAACTGCTTTAAAAAAGTCTCACCAAACTCTAATTAGCCAACGCAATGTAATTTTGAATTCTCCATTGTAATCAAATGCTTTATGGGAAGTAGTCGAAACATTTTCCGAAGAATTGCAATTTACCTATTGGAAGTGATCTGATCTTTTAGTATATTATTTATTTATTTTACTACTATACAAACAGAAACATGTAACGAAGTTAAGTGGCTTTAAAATGTAAGTCAATTAAAGGTGAACAGAAAATTTCAAAAACTTGAGAACTAAGCTTAAAATATCAATAATTATTTTAACGTGCTTAAAATTCTAAGGCGGGTACCGCAAAATGTATAAATAGACTAAACGATTAATAACCACGATTTTAAAACATTCCACAAACAATGCTGCTCTGTGCGCGATTTAAAACTGAGTACACAATTAGCGAGGCCACGTGCCCATCAACAAAGGCCAGCACACACGCGGCTCATAGTTAACCTATCATTTGTGAATTACGCTAATGCAACTTGCATTCACATCCAAAACGACGCCGAATATTATTATGTAGCTCGCCATTATGGTTTATGTTTGGTGGGGGATCACGGTTCGCATTTTGAATTGTGGATTCTGATTTGTAAAGTCCTGTCACCCACTGTGCACTGCATTGTTTTTACATCTGTTGATTGCTTTATAGGAAGTTTCGCCTTATTTTTCCGATAACTGGCAACGTATTCTCTGAGACTCTGTGTGATTGATATTTGGTAATACCTATAGGAATATTGATTATTTGAGGTAGGATGTACCTTCCTCAAATTCAAAATAGTCTAGTTAGCTCTTTTTTTAATTATTTACATTAACATAAGAGACTAACCTTGTTTTATTATATATTTCGTTTTATTATATATTCTGTATGACGCTTTATATTTTACTTTAAACTGAGTGGGAAATTTTAGTATTAACTTTAATAGACCATATTACCATCGTAACAATAATACACACAGAAATAAAGCTTATATTATATATAAAATTAAGTTATATCCTCTTATAAAAATAATAATATGTGGTAATGAAATTATTGAATAAGCAAAAGGTGATCATGGTCTTCTGAAAAAAAGTAAGTGTTCTGAAAAAAAGTAGTTTAAATCCAAAGAACTGACTACACGCAGGGGTGGATATTTTCACAGCATCACTTAGACTCGTCTTCAGAGGAGTGTATTTGCTTACAGGTTTTTTTATACTTAGCATGTCGGGGATTTAATATTAGGTTTATAGAACATTTTTAGATAACATACATTTGATTATGCAGTGCGTAATAAAAACCTCATTTAATCGTGATGTAAGTATTGTTTAGTGCCGATTTATCTCATTACTAACAAATTCACTTTTTTATAATTCTTAAAATTTTCTTATGAAAATTAATTTTTCAGAAAATGTTGTCTATTTCGATTCGCCTGAGATGCAGTGAATCGAAATTTCTGTATTGTTTAGTTTTCATTAGCAATTTATAGATATATATATATATATATATATATATATATATATATATATATATATATATATATATGTATGTATGTATGTATATTTTATTCATGTATCATCAATCATCATCATCATACCAACTTTATTATACGTAACAAAGTGAATTCTGTACATAGAAAATATTTTAAATAATGATTGATTAGATATAGAAAAATAATAACAGTAGCCAGAAAAACTTTTTGAGGATATTTGTCTATCTGTCCGTATGTTGATTTGAACAGGTATCACGCAAAATCTACTGGACAAATTTTGATGATACTTTGTATGGTATACCCAGGACCAACATATAAGATAAAAAATGACAAAAAAATTCCTAATTACACACTAACAAAGCCTTAGGCACAGCTAACCTATACTAATTTTGCAGATAAATAATTGTTAATAACAAATGAACACAGAAATATTGATTTCTTCACAGTTTATTTTTTATCACCAAAGGAACATTGATCCAGTTCACCACCATAACATATTAATCCCTATATTTTTTCAATATTTTCACTTAAAAAATAACTGTTGACAATGTTCTATTTATTAACCTTTATTTAAGGAAACAATAAACAAAATATAAACTTCGTATCCTATGAGAGAGAGAGGACGATTCACCCTAACAAAGAGTATAAACAAATATCAACCCTTCGGACACCACCACTATTAACATAATATTACTAACAACCGGTTAACAATGGATCGAACTGCACACGGGTCCCGGGATCGTGAAACGTTCAATCATACATTCTAAATATCACTAGTTCATTTGTCGAGCAAAAAGACTTATTTGAAATCTGGAAAATTTTGATTTTATTGTAAATCTATAATGGAGTCGGTTTTTCTAATGATTCCTTTTAAGGCGTTATTTTTATTATGGCATTCCTTTCACATAATCAGTCAAATCCTTTGCTTTTTCGTGTTCATATTCAACAATTCGCGTTATTTTTTAATATAAATTTCTCTGTTGAAGTTATGCATCGTAAAGATCATATAATATTAACAAGGTGTACAAACAAAGTAACACAAACGAATACGACTAAAACCTCAAACAGTTAAAAAAGGGAGTTAGGAACTCCATTCCTTATGAGATTGATGGCTTTATTGACTGACAGAAATAAAGAATTTCTAAATTGTTTTGTCTTATCTGTCTTTTATGATGAAAAGTGAACTTTATATAATAACCGTGAATATTTCCATGACGGTTCGATACAGTCGCCTAAGTCGAAATAAGAAAATCAGCCAGAAGAAACCGACTGGTATATAAATTGCTGATCTTGCGGAAGTACCATTCAATGCAACTTAATTTGATCTGGCTCAACAGTTACTGCAGATGTTTATCTTGAAAAAACTGTGAATAAAAAGTAATAGAGAAGCTTTCAGTCAAACAATCAATACTGGTCAATTGCTCTTCCCCACGAATCAAGCACCATTACAACGAGCAACCAAATGCGAAAGCTTCGACGAACATTAATAATCATACTAGATTAATATTGCGCAGACTGATTTCTTTAAATGTTTGCTTTGCATTCTTAAAAAACCTAATGCTCAAATCTTAAACAATAAGCTCCAGTAATCTGATGATGTAATATAAATATACAAAGGCTTTTCATGGAGAAAAAATAAATCAAACGTCTGCGCTGTTGCAATTAATTGATAATGAAATTTAACAACCTAAAGGAACTTTGACAAGATTCGACAGTATGAATTTTGTAAACTTCAAAAATTCTCAAAATATAATTATAAAGTCAAGAGATAATCTACTTCAACAAATTACAAAATTAAAACTCTATCTGCCTGCTCTTTACAATGAATGCCGTTGTCAGTGATCTAATTTGACACGAAAAACGAGAGTAAACTAAGGATAGAATAATTTTCGGATAAATTAATTGTTGTAAGCGTTTACGCATACATATGTTTTTCTCGTAATCTATATTACAAATAGAAAACCAATCAATATCGTGGCGGAACAAACTGAACAAACAAGAAGTTCCGGAAGTCGCTATATATGTTGAAATAGAACTATTGAATTTACAATGGAACTATATCTTAAAAATATTGTAGAGTTGTTAGGCTAGTAAAAACTGGAAAGTACGGGTATTAAGTAACTAAAAATCTTGACTAGTTTTCTAAAAGTTATTGATATCTTTAATCTTTTATGGAGTTCTAACGAAAAGGTGACCGAACTGAATCAAACCACCATTTCTTGACAAGAAACCCAACTACGCTAATGAATTGTGGGTATAGTTCTCTAAGAATTTTCAGGCGTATATAGACACGATTAACCGGAGCAATATTTTTAGTCAATATTCGAAAAATCTTGGCATGTTTCACAACAATTTTATGCCTTCTTAAAAAAATTCCTTTTTTTTTCTCACACTTTACATATCAGTAGCAGTACTAAAACTCTACAAAAAAATTGATTTTAATGAAATTAATTTTTAAAACCGCGAGCAGGAAAAAATCTTCTTCATTTTACAGGAACTTATTTTTTTTAAATTAAATATGTATTAATTGAGATACCCATCTAATATAAAACTGTGCCATTTCAAGCACATAAGTGTAAAAGTGTAAAAACTGTAAAGCTGGGACAGACGGACTAGTGGAAATGACACAATTACATAAAATAATTCCTTGTACAGAACATTAAAAAACAAATCGGTTTTCAGAATAAATTAATTCCGAATAAGTTTCCAATATTTCTTAATAAATGCTTTTATTTAAACACAATTTTTATATTTCTTGGGACATATTAGTTTTAATTATTGAACGCTAATGTAACAATCAGATAGAACTTTCTTAAGCGGCATCCGTTCAGTTCGTCAACAGCCCCCAAACAATATAATAATTCGTCGGGCTCGCTGCGCGAATGCAACACATAGCAAGCAGAGAAGGGACTTGGATCGAGATACGATTGTGGAGGGCACTCGAGGGCGGGCGCGCGACAGAATGGGTCCAGCCCTCGCCGGGGGCGCGGCCACTTGATATTGTGGCTTGTTCCTGACAGTCTACTTTGTCCACGTCCAGCCGAGCGTGCCCGGTTAGTTTAAATTATTTTTGCGTCTAACCAGCACAACGTGGCGCGCATTATTTTTCTCTTCGTTATCATATATTTTTTTTAGTTCCTGTCGGGCCGAGATTGTGATGTTTAATTTGTATAATTTTGTTAATGGTCATCCAATAGTTTTATCATATTAAATTCTATTATAAAAAATAAGGACTTGATAAATCACGTAGTTACTGCGTGACCAAAATGTAGACGTATATAATGTGGCCAAAAAACTTGTGGAAAAACCAATTAAAAACAAAACGTCAATATAAGTTGCAATGTGTACTAGAAATAAGAAATGTCTATCCAAAACATGGCAGTTTATATTTTGAAAAATATATCAACATAATATTCATTAATAAAAACTAAATATTCAAATTAAAGTTTTAAACGCAATATATGCAATATTTTAGGACTTGTTTAATAAAATTAGTTATTAAGATTAGGCCATAAAATAGTCAAACACATCATGGTCGCGTCGTAACAAAATTAGGACTAGATATTAACAAATTAAACAATAGTGACAAGTCGAAATAAGTAATTTTGCCTAACATGTCAATTCGTATATAATTAGAGATCACAGGTGGATATGTGATGCCAAATGACAAAACAAAGCAGGAAAACAAAACTAACGTAATTTTGCTAGTTTTTCAACTAATCATTTTTTAATTTCATTTAATGAATGCTGATTGCCTAATGATTCTAGTACGGAAAACATTTTTCAGTTTAGTTTTGTAAAAGTAGGCGTTGATAAAAAAAACATTGTGTGTGTAATTATGTGCACGCGTTAGAAGTTATACTTCTTTGGCATTATACAAAAGTAACTTTAGCACGCAAATAATTAATGGAAATAAAATAATAAAAGTTCTGTAGCGCGATTATATACACGTTTGGTAAAATAAAAATTCAATGAAATAATTTAATTTTAAAAAACAAAATTTTGCAATTTATTTGACAGATGAACTGTCCACCATTTTATTTTTCTGCTAGCTTTCCAGTATAAGCCAATTATCTGTCAGGCCCTTTCCAAAATTATCGCGCTTCATATTTATTATTTTCTCATACGATATAGTAAAAAATTTTATCTTGTTATAAAATTACATTTAAAACTAATTTTAAAATTTAATTTAATTAATTTAAAATTTTAAATAAATTTTTAGCATCTAATTTAGTATAAACACGAGTATGTAATTAATTGAAAAATTTACTAAAACAATAAATAAAGTTTATATGATAATAAATAATAATGAAAAGAAATGAATATGCTGAATATTTTAATTTATTAATTTTAAGTATTTAATCATTTACAATGCAAATAAATACCTACCGAATTCGAAACGATCCAGCAGATGATTGACTTGCAATAGGAAGCAAGCGGAAAAATAAAATGATGGACTACTTGTATGTAAAATAAAATATGTAAATATATGTTTAGTGAGCAACTACATGGTGTCAATTTTTTATTGCACCGTGCCAACTTCATCCCGTATTTTTAAAATTTTACTCTCATAATTTTTTCATAAATCGCCTAAAGAAGTATAAATTCAAAAATATACATAAAATATAAAATTACATCCACATATTGGAAATAGCGAATTTATCGTCGAACGCTTGAAAATTGTAAGGGCACCGTCCACTTGACATGATAATACAGTAACCCTTCCCGCCGGGTGTCGCGATCGACCCACACCTGTTTACCTACTCCAATCCCTTTGCGGCTGATACGAACCCATTCACTCTACAGACAATATTTACTACCAAATTATCATACATATTGTATCCTTGTTATTATGCTTAGTGCTCAGGTTTAAGATGAAATAATAATTTGTATATTAGCCTTGCAATATTTTGTCACATTATTTAATGCATGATGTTGTTAAGTACAAAATTAGTTCTGTATTTATTTATATCTCTTGAATAGAAGTAAGACAACTGAAATAATTTCATTTGAAAATTCGAATAAAATTCTAGTTTCTAGAATCTCGTCAAAATTTCAAGTCGATGGCTTAAAAATTAAAGTAACAAACACATTGCATGTCACAATGAAACTTAACATTTCACAAAGAAGGATTAAAAATGACAAAATGATAAGGGAATATTCAATCTAATTTCAAGATAGCTGTCCAATGATAGTCCTGAGCGGAAAAAAAATCACTCTTACTTTACATGTATTGCCAATATTTTTTTTATTTTTACTACATATTAATTCAAATCTCCATATGAAACATCTAGTGGCAAAATGTTATGCACATAAGTATAAAACTGTATAAATTGTTAGATTAAGACAGACGAATTTGATTCACATAAGTATAAAACTGTATAAATTGTTAGATTAAGACAGACGAATTTGACGCACATAAGTATAAAACTGTATAAATTGTTAGATTAAGACAGACGGATGTACGAACATGGCACGAAACTATAAAGATTCCCCGTTTCTCTATGGAACCCTAAAATTATTTTTATAGTCCATGTGTATTTAAATGCGACTCTTTAAAAAGATGCGTCTTGAAATCTCTAATTGCTTTTATTCTGTATTTAGTTTTTTACATTCAAATATAAGTACCTATCATATCATAATATTTCTTAACCACCTCTTTGTTTATTTTATGATCGGTCGTACTTAACTAAAATAAATAAATTATCTACAAGTCGCTCGAAATCGACTTCAATACTTTTGTTACCGTTCCATCTGACAATTTGACCTTATATCGCACTTATATAATTATATCTACAATAATATTTCCTATTCACTGCGTTGTTTGTTTAATTAGGTAGTCTTCAATTAAAATGAAAACGTTCTCATCTACCACTTCTATTATTCTAATACGAAGATACTTACAGAATTGGATAAGGTCCTTTTAAAATACCTAAATCGCCCACAGATGGCGTGAAATGGTTATCAGAATTTTTTTACCGTTCCATCAGGCAATTTGGCCTTATATCGCACTTATATATTATATCTACAGTAATATTTCCTATTCACTGCGTTGTTTGCTTTAATTAGGTAATCTTCAATTAAAATTAAAAAGTTCTCATCTACCACTTCAATTATTCTGATACGAAGATACCTACAAAATTTGATAAGGTCCTTTTAAAATATCTAAATCGGCCACAGATGGCGTGAAATTGATATCAGTACTTTTGTTACCGTTCCGTCTTGCGGTTTGGACTTACAATGTTCTTTCAAAGAAATCGTCGATTTTATTGAACTCATGATCACAATGTATTTGATGTTATCAAAACAATTTGAGGAGCAGGTAGTCGTGGGAAACTTTTTTCTACCTGTTTATATTATTTTTGTTAAGCCATCGATAATTGTGTAAACTTGTGGGACACTGACGATATTTATTAGTACGGTTTAGTGCTTCGTACAGTCTTTGTATTTTTATCCTATGATTGTTGTTCATGTCTTAATAGGGTATTGTTATCAGCGTAAACAGGGCATTAAATATTGCGACTAACTCACAGGCAAATTTAAGTTATATGCACTGAAAGATATATAGTTGCCAGCTTCTATCGCGAGTCCCATATAGGTTATCTATTTTAATATGTCATGTTTTACTCATAATATTTTTGTATATAAATATATAGGTTCCGTAGTGAAACAATCAAATTTCATAATGTGTGTGTATGTGTATGAATGTATTTTGCGTCGCAGAGATCTATTGACTAAATGAAGCGTGAAAGCGACAAAAGCAAATATGCAAGCTCACCTTAACATTTGTAATATTAATTAGGAATAAATTAATCACATTTTTTATTTATTTTATTTTCGTACCATCGTTGCATCATAATATTACAACGGTAAAAAATTATTATGTACTAGCTTTTGCCCGTAACTTCACTCGTATGTATTTTTTTATTTTAACCTTTTCTCCAATAATATTGTTTTCGTCTCGTAAGTAACATTTGAATAAGTAGTTGAAAATTGAAATGTCTTTAAAGACTTCATTTGGAAAGTACCTCTGACCGATTTAAAACAATTTTATGTCTGGATTTTGGCCGAGCCGAAGCCTTGTCGCCATTCATCAGTTTTAAGCCCGTGCCCCCAATCTTACTGCTGGAGTGCTTATAATTGAATTTCTAGTTCACTAGCAATCGAAAAAACTTAAAACCAATTTAATAAAATAGTATTTCAAGTTTTAATCTGTAGGTACTTTTAGCATTATCCCACTGAAAATTTAACTCAAATAAATTCAATAGTATTTACGCGATGACAAACAGATAATCAAAAACTGACAAAACATCTCTTTGAAAACATTTAAGGGTGACATAATATAAGTTAAGTTTTAATAATCGTTCTAATTTTTTTCCGTTCGTTCCTTGATATGCGAACAAACGGACAGACAGAAAAAATATAAAAAACGACATTTCGATTAATTTTTATAATGCTTAATATAGATAAGTACTCTATCTAAGTAAAATTTATAACCTATTCAATGACGTTTTCAAATATATATCAATTATTTTAATATATATGTTAATGTATAGGTTAACATTATTAAACTACAGTGACAAGAACTATATCAGAGTAAAACCATAAAAAATAATGTAAAAATTGAACGATGTTTGTATTGTGTATGTAAAGGAATAAAGCTTTCTTTTCTGCTCAATTGAGTTGCTTACTTGTATGGAGCTTTTTGTGTCGCGCGAGATACGCATATCACGTTTCATGATCTCTCTCAAGACTCCGTATAAAAGATAGAGGCTGTTTATGTTTTAAAAATTTCAAGAGATAACAAAAATTATCAAAACTTTAATTTCCTATGGTTCGTTTTAAAATTTTCAGTCAGATAAGAAAATTATTAGTATTATTAAATGGTTCAATTTGAGTTTTTGGAATAGAGTTGAGCGGAAAGTTAGAAGAGTAGTAAATAAATTTTGCAGTAAAATAATTCTGTCCAAATTAATATTATGATACTAAGTTGAAAAATCAGTGCTTTCAAAAATTCAATGCTTCTACACCTGGTAGGTGTCGAAGTTAGCTGGCGCCAAATTCTGTTTTCCGGTTGAACTGTCTTTTGCACTCCCAGGAAGATCCCTTAGCGCAACCTGAATAAACTCAATACATATCGTTCTTCCATGAACTCTAGATTTACTGCCTGACCTGGCTTTCATGTGTGAGACAAGGTAACCTCTTAAAAGACATCCAGAAAACAAAGCGATAGAGTTAAACTATCAATTTGGTTCGCTTGGAGTCTTTGTGTTTCCCTATAAATGATTTGCTTACCGCTTCCTGAAATCTCCTGGAACTTCTCCTTAAATTTCTATGGAAACATACTCACTAAAAAAGAAATTATATCACCATATAAAAACACCAACATATGATATGAGCATGCAGTTCGAATATATTTCGCATTTTGCATATTTTTTTCTAAAATTATTTAAAGAAAAATTACGTTAAAACGCATCAACCTGTGTACGAATGTTCTCGTATATTATTACGTAGGTACGATTTCGAAAGCTTTGTTGTCTTTCGATGCCGTTCTCTATTTCCTTATTGCATTTTTGTTTCTTCCTTCTTTATGTAAGTGCGTTATTATTTGGTTGGTAGTACGTAGAACGAAACTTAACACCGTACATTAACTTGACATCAATAAGCTTCTAAAACACCACTGAAATCAATTCAGTTATTTCGATTCTTTTGAGACCTTTCCATTTTGTAGGTTACAATAATCTTTTCATTCTCTTTGAAATAGCATTTTTACTTCAAAATCTAATTTATACGTTTCGAAAAGACATTTTATTTGCAATAGTAAGTAATCTTTGTTAGCTGACAGCGTGCCATTCACTTTTTTTTTCTTCGGATAAGCGAAATTATTTATTATTTTACCCTAGCTTTAGTTGCGGTTTACCCGCATAGATTTTCCATTAAGACAGCGATATTTTCATAAAGGTTCTGGGCTCCAGAGCCGATTACCTCCAGAGACAATTGGCTGATGTATTAAACATACATGATGCGTTGCGCTATCTATTGACATATTTTAGTAAAACACCCAGTTTCAATTGTAGAAAATATGTTATTTCTTATAATAAAATATAGTTTATATATTAACTCAATTCGTGTATTTGTACAAAGTTTGATAAAAATCTGTCCATGCAAAATATCGTTACTAACTGATTTTAAAATTTCTTTAAAAAAGCTCACGAAAATTTAAAAGTGACTGAAGTTTAAATTACTGACAATTTTAGACGAAAGACTACGATATTGTTGAAATATAGGAATTAAAACCGGCCAAAACCATGTTCAATATACTCATGATGAGTTACGTAACCTAAGATCTACAGGTCTAGTAAAAACATATATCTAGTTTTAAAATTGTACGATGAAAACTCTTCATTTACCTTTAAAATACTTACTAAGACCAACTATATTTTAAAAATTAGAAAGTGGAGACGCCTTAATGACGACTTTGAAAGAAAAACCTCCAAATGTTATTACTTAGTTCTGAAATAATTTTTTTTAAGTTTTAAACAAACCTTGAAAAAAATGTGCATCGGCGCCCAAATTGACAAGGTGGGCCCTTTTATTTTAATCCCTTTCATTGTATCAAATATTGTGCATTTTCTATTTTACTTCGTATTCGATTTTGCGTCATTAACTTAAATTCTTAAGCCACTTTTTGGAATTTCAACTCAATAGGTACAAAATATTTAGGTACAAACATACAAACGAGCAGATATGATAAAACTTAGAAGTTACTGACTGAAAATAGGGAACCCTAAAAACACACAAAATCAATTAAAGATTCTATTAATAATCGTTCAAAAATTATTTTTAATTTTTTTACTAATGAAAATGTAAGAAAAGTCGACATTGATATTGATGTACGAAATTTTCAATGCTTGCAAAAATGGTACAAACCTTAAAAGAAAAATACCGCTTTGAAAACTGTCACTGACTGAATTACACCAACAAAACATTAAAATTTGCATGGGAAATATCTCATGGAAGAAGAAATGGCAAAAAGTAATATATTCCGGCCAGTAAAATTTCACTTGAATCTTCAGGTAAATATCAAACAGTATCCATGATTTCAGGAGAAAAAAAGAAACAAAATAAATCTGAGTCACTCGTAAGTGCGCTTAATTTATTTATCATCAAATTGTGGCCACGATAGACGAGTATTAAATATATAATATTAACTATGAAAGGCCTAGTATTTTGTGCATTCTATATTTATGGAAAGCGAATTGCAGATTTGTTAAATACTATTTAAATACATATTTAGAATATGTTCATTAGCTAGAGATATCGCATTAGAAAATACTAGTAGATCAATTTATCACACCATATCAGTTCATTACTCTTTGCTCACGTGATGACCAAACACTCTAAAGCGTGAATTTGTTTGTCTATTGCTGTATGAGAGCATGAAAGTAGATCTGCCATATAACGCGAACTTCACTTGAGGCCAGTTTCAATAAAACTTTTCCAGCGGAACTAAATTTAGCCTAGGCAATATCAGTTTGTCCTGATAATAAAATACATATTCAGTCTAAAGATGTATCGCCTAAGCAAAACTAAATGAACCGTCGTAAAACGTAACCTAACATAATCTAACCTGTCTTAGCCTAACCCAATTGATAATCTAACCTATCTAGTCTGAATTAACATGAAAACCTAATCTAACCTAATCTAAAACCTAATCTAACCTGAATTTATTACCAGGTCAAACTGATATCGCTTAGGTAAAACTAGTATTGCCTGGAACACATTATAAAGACATTTAAATCTTAGCAATGTATTAGATTGGAAACTAACAAAGTCACCATCTCAGTTCATCGGTTTTATGGTAACCGAACAGGATATTTTCTCTTCTCCTTCAAAGCATGAAGTCATTTTTCTATAGCTGTATAAGAGAACAGCATGAGAGTAGATTTTGCAGATAAAAAGACTGTCTTCAAAAGTGCTTCTATCCAATTTCCTAGATTTTTTGAGAATTCGCCAAAAACCATTTTATTGCACATAACTTAAGCTACATCTCTTAATTAAATGACGTCTTATGACAAATGAATAATGTTTTCGATTCGTAAGGTTAATTAGCTTTGCAAACATTATTAATACTATAAAAAATATTGAAATCTGGATAGAGGCCATTCTGCATCTTATTAGTTGAAAGAGGCGGTTTTGCATCTGCCGCTATAGGATAGATGCGGTTTTTCTCCTCAATCGGTCGCGTGAATGGTTTTACGCAATCGAATTATCGATGTTGCAATTTTTTATAATATTTACTTTTATGATACAAATTGGGGGCGAGTTTGTTTTAGTTACTGCAATGAATTACTAAATTGCTTCATTACTAAATTTAAAAAATTACTGATTTTTTTGGCTACTGAATTTAAAAAAAAACTATTAACGATGTGAAATTTTTGTAAAAGAGAAGTTGGTCACATCCTAATTCTGATTTCCAATTATCACCGAAATGTTTGTCGACGTCAGTAAGTTTCAAAGCAGATGCCCTATTTTGAAATGATGGTACGTCTCTAATACCAAACTCGGGGGTTGAGGATACAACTCGTTTAATTACGCTTTTAGTGACTCCTAAGACACTTCTATAATTAACTTCTCCTCTGAGAAGGAATTGCCCGGCTTGTTCTTGACTCTAGCTATATAGTACTTCTTGCACTCAGCAAATTTGAAATGATATTGGTCCAGGGGTTTGATTGTTTCACTCGCGTAGGCCTTCCAATCTTTTACCATACAATCCTCGCCCAATTTGCGAACAAAACCGGAACAATTATAAATGGCTCTATATTCGGATGGACCTATAATCACTTCCTTACTTTTCACTTGTTTTTCGATATATCTGAAGGTACGATAAGCCGTCATAAAAGAATGTCCGAGTACAGAGAATATGAGTTCAACGGTCTTGACATTCCTTGGCGCGCTATTTGTTAACCAGTAAGTAACCATATCAATCATTGTACTGTTATTATTTTATGAACTGCATCCATCTGTCAACATTCGCACCTTCTTTTTCTATAAAAGTAAATAAAAAAGAGCCGATTCAATCTCGTTAGAATACTTAGCATGAACATTTTCAGTTCACGTATATCTGCGGACACATTCCTTTGGAATTTTGTTTCTACTTGTTCCAATCATAATGGTAAAGTTATAGATATACGTCTGTCTGGAATAATACGCAGCTTGGTCAGCAACTTTTAGTGACAGTTGGTTTTTTGGCAATCGAATGATATTGAAAACTTGTATTCATCATATTCCCGCAAAAACGTACAAAAACACTTTGCTTTTAACTTATGGATTCGTAATGAGGTCATCAATGCGACTTTTTCTTCATCTTATGTTTTTTTTATTTTATCGGAGAACCCCGTATATTTAGGACAAACATCTACACTTGGAGTTTTGAAACCAATGTTATAGTTTGTGTTAAAAATCTTTCTAAAAAAACAATGGAATACTTGGAGACTTTCGTCTTTTTGTTTATCTTAGTACATTTTCCACATTTTACGAATATTTAGGTCAAACGAGATATATTTTCGTACTGTTGTTGCAGACCAGCAATAGTGCGACTCAATACATCTAAAGGACTCAATGAGCGTCATTACCTTATACTTTTTTGGGGAATTTGTATTTGAAAACCTATCACCGCCTGAACTTTTCCTGTGGTATATTGCTGCGTAGTAAGAATTTTTGGATATATTACGAATCCTATGTACACCAACGCCAAGGATTTCTGAAAAGGCTCGTTGACAAACTCTTATTAATTTATATGGTTTGATGTATGTGCGGATATAATACCACGTATACGTGGTCGATTTTGCACGATTTGCCACTTTACGTCTTCCACTTTTCGGTCTATGGACTTTCATGGATTTTAATATAAAATTGTCTTGAAACGTTTTATTTAGTGTTGCAAAAATCCCTGATGACATTTTCTAATATTTTGAGGTATTGAATATATTTGGCATTAATTTTGTAGAAATTCATTATTGACAAATAAAAGAAACTACGTGATGTAGTATTATTTCTACTTTCTTTATATTACATCTGTTTCTTTATACTACAATATCTTCAGGTGGGCTATCAGCAAAGACCTTTGCTAAGATATTGTAATACAACAGAAAGGAATTTAATTGTATTTTTAATATAAAATCGATTTTCAAACATATATAATGACAGCAAAGTCAAAATATTTGCCTTATGAAAAACTCGTACCAATTCACAAACTTTCATATTATAGATGGCTTGGACTGCTCTCTTTTGTAGAATAAAAATAGTTTTAATATCGACAGCACTGCTCCACAGCATAACACCATAAGACATGATGCTGTAGAAATAATTAAAATAAACTAACCTTACCATCGCGTCATCTATCAGCTATCTGTGCAAAGCCTCCCGATAAACCTATATAGAGTGGATATATCAATAGAACCCAAACCAACTCCTATAATGTTTGACTAATATATTTTACGATATGTAATCGCCGTCATGAAAAAAAACTCGGTCGCCTTGACTATTTTCTTTGTTAGCTGGTCGGTCTTTTTATTGACGATAATTCCCTGCATTCTCGTTAGATTTCTCCAGAGACAGATCGCACTCAATAACGCCATTGATATTCCACAAGCAACTCAACGATACATTTCTAACACTCGGTTCAGGTTTGGATGCTGAAATTCCTGTACTTCTTATATTTGCATTTGGATATTGACATTGTAAGATTAAAGCATGTAAACAACTTCTCAACATTTGTTACTTATTGCTTCAGCCAAACAAAGTTACATATTATTGTCAATAATCGGAGCAAACATTAACTCGTAGAGTGAAAGTTCGAGCTTAATGTCGGTTTAAAATCATTTTCTTTGATTTCAAAAGCTTTATGCTGTCATCGACTGAGAGCACTTCGATCTGTTTATATATTCGAAAACAATCCAGAAAAATTCGAATCAATGGCTAAAAATTTATTAGCAGATCCATTATTTTTAAGCCGAGATAAAAATTTACAATATGCATATATATATATATATATTTACTATATATATATATATATATATATATATATAAACATTTTTTTTTGCTTTTTCCTCCATTTCCTCATTGTTTTTTTTTCTATTTACTTACATACATTTCTTTTGCGTAACTACGTTGTTTATAATTTTATTAATTGTAGGGAGTAAAAGTACTGGTATCCAGTTAAAAGCGTACAGTATACTGTATTGGTAGGAATCATGAGAACCACGCCGGTCCACCAACGTAAATGTAGATCCAGAATGCAGGCGGGTCATGGGAAGGGTGGGCGGGCGTGTAATCAGTTTTGATATTACATAACCAGAGGATTATTTTAAAACTCCCTTTTAAAACTACCCCTAAAAGATATAGCAGTATAAGCATAGCGAATTGGCCCCAAAGCTAAATGTTATGAATTTTATATTGATAGTTAGTAAATTACATTTATTTCTTATCTTTAACCATTTTTGAGGAACCTTCGAAAAGTGTCCTGTAAACGATGAATTTTTTACACTTAATTTTCTCTGAAATTTATAAAGTTAGAATTATGATTATATAAAGCAACTATAGATAATATTTAAAATAATATTGCGTATTATTTTCCTAATTACACATATGTTGTAATGCTTTTTTTAAAGGAAATATTTTTCTTTTAGTTCCCTTTAAAAAACCATCTTGGGAAAATTCTCAAATAAAGCCCTCAGCGTGCATATTAACTTGTAAGTTTCATCACAATCAAACTAATGTAAAATAGTAAAAAAATGTGTTGTGTTCATTCCTGGTTGACCCTCACCTTATCATCTAACGATACAAATACTAATAAATAAACAAAAACATGTTATGCTCTGAGGGCAATTCCATATGCTTATATAATCTATAACCTTCAGGATAGTTATTTCACGTTTGGTCTTTTCATTTAAGTTTCCTCCAAAAATGACTTTGTAAACTTCATCTTGTTCATTTATCTACTTTAATGTATCTAATTGATACATATGGCGGACTTATTGCTACGAGAGCAATCTCTTATAGCCAACCATAACACCCGTCCAGCCCTGCTTGACGAACGGCCGAGAATCGAACCCGGGTCTCCGCGGTGCGCCGCGTCGTCACAGAACGTATGCCTTGTGATTAACCCAACACACCACGGCGACGATCTTACCATTCTCTATACCAGGACTCGTCTAGTGAAATGCAGGCATTTAACCCTTACTTTCATCATTTCAACAATTTCAGCAGCCCAGTCTGAAACTGAGTAAAATATACCTATGTTAGAACACAAGGTATCATCTATCCACCAGCGGATGAATTTTTAGAATCGATTCAACTGTCTTTGAAATTGCCTAGAACTAACAAACTTTATTGTTTTATTATATTAGTCTGATATATATATATATATATATATATATATATATATGTATGTATGTATGTATATATATATATATATATATATATATATATATATATATATATATTAATAAGATACCTATGCACATATTTGTATATTCATATACAATTCAATAAAAAAATATCATATAAAAATCCCGCCACTGCATAATACAGTGGTAACTTAAAACCCACAATTGAAATCTATTCAACTTAACTCGCTCAGTTTATAAAACTATCTCCGTCCACCGCAACGGTTTTCAACAAAAAGCTTTAAATTTACAAAGAAATACCCGAACAAAAATATCAATGTACATATTAGAACACAGCCTTCGCAGCATGTTTTACACACAATTATTGTTTAATAAAAGCTTATAAAGGTAGTCGTACGTACTCTCGCGGCGCGATATAAAAGATTTGTAATCAATCCAAGTGTATTATAATGAGAATAATGCGTAGAGGTACTTTTAAATTCAATAAAGCAAAACATCGTTTCAGCACATTATTTTATTTGTGCTCGAACTTTTGTTTAGCGTTTTGTGCTCGAGCCCCAAATCGTTTATACTTTATGGCGCATTCGGCTTTATATTGGTTTTTTGCCCAGAGGAAGATCGACGGATACGGTTTATTGAAATATATATATTGTTTTACGTTACACATTCTGAACTCATTTATATAGTATTAATTGAGTTCAGAATGTGTAACGTAAAACAATATATATATACTTCAATATTCTATTAAAATGGCAAATTATAATATTCTATTAAAATGGCAAATTATATTATAGATTATATTTCCAAATTAACCTTAAGTATAAAATTTATTGAATATATTTGGCGTTAATTTTGTAGAAATTCATTATTCACAATTAAATGAAACTTTCAATATTAAATGAAACTTGAAATAACTAATAGCCCACCTGAAGATATTGTAATACAACGAAACTTAGGTCGTGGTAAAGAACTTAAAGAAAGTAGAAATAATACTACATCACGTAGTTTCATTTAATTGTGAACAAAATTTGTGGTAATAATTTCTACATGTAGACACTCATTCTTGGTCATTTCAGGAGAAGCGCCATAGCGCTTCTAATATTTTTCGCCTATTCACGAAGAAGCGTAAATGCGGTGGTCAATATCTATGGATTAAGAAAATTCATAAATTCATATTTATTTAACTAAATATGAATCGTCTTTATACTTAGGTATTGACAAGCGCATTCATGCTCCTCATTTCCACAGAATATTTTAGGTTTTGTGCTCCATACATGGTAAAAAATACTATAAGCGCCGTCGCACTTCTCTCTAATTTACCCCAAGAAACTACAAAACCGAACTATTTTCACAATAAATAGGTGTAATCATATCTTTCTATTTGAAAAATGTACCACAAACTGTGCATAGCATACCATCACACGTGTCTTACTTCGCATATAAATTTATACCGGCGAATGCGGCGGCGCTTTTCCATACATATGGGGTACAATACCAACTTTCCTCGATAAACTGAAAAAATAAAGTTTTTTAAACAATAAAAAGAATACTGACATTTTATTTAGCAAATGCGTAACTTTACAGAAGTGTCGTCATGTCACATCTCTTCTAATACCAAGAAAAGTTGTAATGTAGGTCGAGGTAAATTGTGAGACCTATTATGTATTTGATAATTATAAGGAAATAAATTTAATTTAAACGCTAGCTTTGTTAAAGAAACTTTTATATTAATAATAAATATTACTGTAATTTTATCACATTAATCAACTTTTGGCATATAGTTATACAAGATAAGTTAAGTACCTTAATACTAATTAGATTACATTACTCATACTTTAGCACACCATAACAACCTTCAATAACAATTAATTTAGTTAATATCAATTACTATAATAAAAAGTATAAATTATCTTATAATAGTAACAAAACGTGGTATTTTTGTGTGAATAACTGAATTAAAATCAAGTCCGTCCGAAATCTATTCCGAAAGCAATTACGACTGAACATGACATGAAGCTTATATAGTTCCTCCAATATAAGCTTCATGTGACCATCATTTGATTCGATGCGCTAAATCCACTTCTCATTTGTTTTGCTATTTGCAATGAGTTCGAGGCAACACGAGCAGAAACAATTATTTTCTGTATCTGCGTTTTCTTTGTCATCAGTTTTATTTTTGTTTAATTAATCTTTGATTTATTTTCTTTTATTTTCTTAGACTTCTTTTTTTCCTCACTAAAACACCCTTTTTCACATTCTTCACCTTTTTACAGGCTTCTACAGTCATTCTCTCCTTGATTGGTGTCTCAGTTAGCACAGCACATTTGGTCTTGCTTCTATTCGGTTGTTTCTGTTTTCTTGGTGAAAATTTTGACAACGGTGTAAGTGCCTATTGCGAGAATATACTAGATGTCGTGGCTAATGGACTATGAGCTATTTATGTGAAAACAACAGGTTCACTGTTTACGAATTCCTTGGTGTCAATATTTAAAATAGATTGACTACCGGCATATGTGTTTTGTTCTTCGATTGCACTATCATTGTTCTCAGCTATACCAACAGATATATTTGGGTAGCGGCTCTTTCGTTTCTATTTTTCGTCGCTTCTGCGACACTTAAAACATACTCATGACATCTGATACTGGATGGATCTATAACATCTGATGGACCTATAACATCTGATGGACTTATAACACTGGATGGATCAAAAAACGATCGGTTACTTGTTCAGGCAGAAAGTCAGCTTCTCAAAAAATATCTATATCAACAGACGAAGTCCGTTGCAGTAAAACCAGCGCCGATATTCTTTGCCGTGATTGTCACTTAAAATGTAGTTCTCATTATCGACGGGATATCATAGGTGTACATGACATTTTCAGCATTTGAGAGCACCCAAATGTCGTAGTTGTGTTAGTGGCCTTCTTTAAAGAACCAAAAATAGCACAATCCATTGGTTGCAATTTGTGAGTACAGTGCTGCAACATTTAATATTTTCAAGGTCATGTACAACGAATGTTTATCCAGAAGTAACAAAGCTCTTTGCCCGTTTAATGATCTTGCTTAATTCTTGAATTGCGCAAGAAAAAAATGAAAGTCATTCTCCTGCATCCATGCAAATCTGTTAGTTGTTCCTATCGAACCAACTGCGCTATCTCTAATGAAATGTACTTGGAATAGGGTACAAGCAAAAATGAACATAGGTGGTACGTAATTACCTATGGCATTCCCAGCCGAAGCCATCGTAACTAGAGTTCCCCTCTGTGCTAATATAACGGTACTGATCTATTTGTTTCGACATCGTGTGATTACTCGATATGGTTTTTGAACTACCATAATTTTAGTCTCGTCAACATTCCAAACATATTTTACTTCAAGTGCGTGCTTATCCAAGACAACTGTATAACTGCCAAAAAAAGCGGCTGCATTCGTTTTATTAAACTTGAGGTGACCTTGAGGGCAAATTTGGATAGCGTTCCATAAATACTTTGAGCCGTACTTCCCCTATTTCTGTTTTCTTTTGATGACACCGGAAATTCTTTATTATGCTTTTTTGCTAAAATACAGGCCAAGTTCCCATGTTTCTTTGTTGCCAGATGAAAATCTCGTCTATTAGGTTAGCCTGATATACCTTTTTCTTTTTAATATACCTTTGTAGTGACATGAATTGACACTGTAAGAGGATGAGGTATTTCGAAGTCTTTAGACACTTAATTTACCTCCTCAAAAGCCAGTTCACATATTTTGATACTAGATTTGCCCTATAAACAAGAAGAATTGACTTCGTGATATGCATCATTCTGTAGGTTCAAAAATGAGAGAAAGAAAGCAATTGTTAACGACTATCGATATCTCGTTCATCAGTAGCCAGGGATGTATTGGAATTCGTCTAATACTTTGTGTCTAGTTATATCATAGATATAAAGACTATTTTTCAGCTAATTCTGTTCATTCCCTTTAAGAGAGAAAACCTTTGCCAGTATCAACAGAAGAAGAGGTTAGGCGATACTGACAAAATAAATTCTTAAATACCTGTCATTATTGCTTGTTTATAAAAATATGAACTGTGGCGAAAAATAACAATGTAACATGAAATAAAATAAAATTATATTTATGTGTAGTTATCCGATGCAAATTGTGAGTGACGAAGTTACAATCGGTTTTTATATTTTCATTTGATTTGTATAAATTTACAAACATTGCAAGCACAATAGTGAATGTATATGTTTCGTGTGTAAGTAGTGAGGTTATAAAAAACACCGCAGATCATTTCATAAATAACGAGTAATAAAGAAAAACGTTCGGTTAGGGTTGTCGTAAAAATTTTATTCAAAAATTAGTTATGAAATAACTCATATGATTTTTTATCGCTTCACCACTGACATACAAAAATATATATTTACAAATATGCTTGTATTATCTATAATATAAATAAAAAGAAACTAAATAAATAAATAATATCAAATTTTGTATAAATAACCGTAGATAAAGAAATCTGTGAACAAAGTCTATAGTAAAAACTAAACGAATTTCTAGTACACTCCTGGCTGATAATGAAAGAGATATCGATTATCGTCAACAATTGCTATCTTTCTTTCGTTTTTGAGCTTACAGAATAATACGAATCGCACAGTCCGTTCTTCTTGTCTATAACATACTACTATCAGTTTTTCTCACATATTCTTTAGACATTCCGAAACAATAAAATATCAGTGCAATATTCAAAGTTACACCACGAAATATTTTTGCTACGAAATAAACAAAGAAGAGTCATGAGGAGAGTCGTGACAAGCTATAACAATTTTCCACTTGACAAGCTATCATTTATCAGAATTATAACTCTTAACATCCAAACATCCAACAAAAAAAATAATATCATACATTAAAACTTGAAGAACCAATGCACATTAGAAAAAAAGGCACAATAACACTAACATAATACGTATTGAGTTACTTATAGTAGATTCGCCAAGACACACTTAATATATTAAATGCGCTGCTACATTTTGTTCAAATTTTCAAGCTATATTTAATACAAATTCTTTGTTCTATCTTTGTCGAAAGTTAAAAATACGCAGAACACGTATAACCTTTTCGACTGTCAAAAATAAACTGAACAATTTAATGGCTGCGAATATCAACATACGTCAGAAACATGTATACCAACAAATTAAAAAAAATTATGTGTGTCAGCTCCGACGCGCGACTAGAGTTTACACCTTCAGTACGATTTTCTTGGAATGTATAAAATAGGTAAATGAAAATTCTTTAATAAAAGAATGTTGACAGTATTATTATTTTCAAGTAAAACACAAATGAATAAGATCAAATTTATACAACAAAATTAAAAATATTTAGTAATGTCAGACTAAGGGGTCTCCTCTTTTCATTTGAGTTCAAATTAAAAGAGATTTTTTAATTTAGTAGGATAGAAGACAAACATTCACACATAATGACATTTAATTATTACATCTTTATATAAGCGAACGATAGTAAACTATGTGTGTCACACTTCGTTATTGCGATTACCCCATAAGAAAATGGCAAATAAACATATCGATATCTCACTCTAAAGATGCGTCGAAATGTTACGCGGAGAGGCCACCTAACGATTACACTTTATTTAACGCTCGGAACTTCCTACGACCAGAACCTAACGGTTACACTTACACTTTTTTAACGCTTTGAACTTCGTACGCTCTGAACTTCTAATTTTACTCTTCATAAAACTTCATACTGGGCGCTATATGTGAAAATGATTGTTAAGGAGTAAACTCTAAAAAAATTTAAATTCCTATTTATAAACCCCGCAAATTTAAAATTTTCTCATTTTTTTATCACACTTCGTATACATAAGAAATACATGACACGTGTAATAAATATAATATTAGTTTAACATAATTAACAGTTCTATTCCCATGAAACTTAAATATAAATAATATTCGCATAAACTACTTTCTCTTGTTTTAACCAAAAAAAATTGTTTAAATATTTAATCACATATTTTGTATTTATCTATACTCATGAAAGGGTTTTCTATAATCATCATAGATAAAAAGAAGTGGATGCATTTGAAACCAGCTATGTTCGTATAATTTATTCGAATCATTGTGATGGTAACAAAAATACCCAAAACTTTACATACAAAGTTCGAAAAGAAATTTTACCTGAGACAGCAGGAGCCCATATTGGCTCACAGCACTCCAGGTACAATAGCTTGAAAAGTATAATATGTAATTGAAGTTAATACAATTAGAAAAGCATTTGGATGATTTTATCGTTATTTTAGGTCTCAAATGTTGACATTTCAATTGACCATACACACATCTCCTTAAACGGCTAACAATGGCCATTGTGCAAAGAATAGGGGAGTGTTTTTGCGGTCGCAAGTTCAATTGTGAATTTATTGGAAATATTCTCGTTCGCTATATCGATTACCTGTATTATTGATAGTAATATTCAAAATGTTGCTATCAATAATATGAACAATTATAAATTTGTTATATTTTCGCATACTTTTGCGACTGAAAAACTCTATTGTACTCAACAAACTTCGTTAACCATATCCTTTCATGTATATTGTACATTTGGTTGTAAAAATTTAAGTATAAAAAAATTATCAAGAAGTTTTGTAACTTTTATGTATATAAAACATATTCATATTAAAATAAATGTTTTGAGGCGATCGTTCATTAAGAAGATTCGATCAATATTACATGTTTAATGTCAATATACTTCAATGTAGATTCATTGTTATTTAGCCCCTAAGTTTATTTGATCAGACTGGTGTTGATTAATTACAACACTTAAAATTTTATTTATCTCAAATGAAAATCGTTGCTTTCAATTAAAGTTAAGATTTTAACATTTCGGTAAATTAAAACGATAATAAAATGTAAACAAGTCGATTACAATAATATGTCATCACCATAGTGTGTTGGGTTGATCACAAGGAATACGGTCTTTGACTGCGAGGCGCACCGCAGAAACCCGGGTTGGATTCCCGGCCGTTCGTCGAGCGGAGCTAGACTGGTTTTCTGGTTAGCTGTAAGAGATTTCTCTTGTAGCAATAAGTCCGCCTTATGTATCAATTAGATACATTAAAGTACAGAAATAAAATAAATAAACAAGTGCTAAAACTCCGCAATGTTTTGTACAATGTTTACCGTATCCATGTGAATTTGGATAGAATTATATCCAATTTAAAATAATCGTTTATTCTATACTAGCTTATTGCTGGCAATGACTTTTCCATTAAGACAAGACGGCAGGATTCTCTGAACAAATGAGACTTCTATCTATAAATACTTGATACGTGTGTGTGTATGTATATATATATATATATATATATATATATACATATATATATATATATATATATATATATATATATATATATATATATAATATATGTGTGCACCATTTTTATTTTTGAACAAAAAACACCAAGTTCCAATCTAAAGAAAATACGGTATTTAGCGGGTTAAAAGTGACCTGTATGAAAATTTGAACTAGGCCAAACCAAGTTTTATGAAAATATGACCTAGGCGTGTTTGGAATCCTAGACGCGATTGGGTAACAAACATCCAAACACACTTTTTATAGTATTAAGAATTACGGATAATAGCCCTGCGTTACTCCGCCACATGTAATATGCACGTGTCTTTGATAATTATTAAATATAATTATAATTATTTGATTGTAATTATTAGACAAAAAACGTTCAAACTTTCACATTTATAATATAGTTAAATCTACAAATGCTGAATCCTTTTAATGCCTTAAAATATTTTAACGTGTTGTTTAATGCCAACAAACTTGAAGCAAAATTCACCGTTATTTTTAATTGAGTAACTCGTTGTAAACAATTTATATTGTTACTTACATAAAAATCATTAATACTCGTAAAGAGTTTCTAATTTTCATGCTTCCTTTTAAACACTTATCTGTTCAAATTAACCTAACAGTGCAGTTGACATTTTTCCACCTATGTAAATTAAGTTTAAATTTAATATTAATCAAGGCTTTATTTAATTTCTGTATGAAGCGAGAATACATTAAATTCTCTAAATTTGATCAGGAGATTGAATAAACACCCTATCCGTTTATGATTATTAATATTGTATGGTTATTGCCAGGGCGAATACAAATACGGCTAAATAAACAAATTAAATTGACACCCCCGCGCGATCTATGCCACGGGCGATACTAATAATGCTAACCCCTTCCCCGCGCAGCCGCCGACTGCACTCGAAACTGTATGGCGGGATTAGCCTGCATTTGGCATATCCAATCTAATTCCCGATACCCTCTCGTGATCTCCCACGCCGCCGCCCGCACACCCGCGGGCGCCTCCTCAATACTTTATTCGCTTCCTACATTTCAACGTGCTGTGTGTATGTATAAACAATTCTTCTTTTGCTTTATTTTTCGCGTTGGCTGATAATACTTAATGAACCTTCTTACAGTTAGGGCTGTCAATACTTTGGCAGTTTAAATCGCTGGATTTATAACTGACATCACAATAAACTTTGTGGTTTATCATAAATCAGATTTTCCACCTCGACTTGAACACTGAAATGTAGCCGCAATTAATTAGTAGTGTCTCTTTGGGTTTCGAACATTGTTTTCGTAAGGGTAGCGTTTGAAATCCCTAGACCGCAATCGTTTATCCGATTGTATAATTTTTTGTGATGTGATCCTAAGGTGTATTGTTACTTTCCTCCCTTCTGATTTCTCCAGAAACCAATCCTTTGGCATGCCTTTTGCAACCTCTTCACATTTTTTCACTTAAGACAAAAACAACAAATATCGAAATGTGTATATGCGTGATTTCCAGAAAAAAACCGAAGAAACAAAAAAAAAGAAAATCGATAATCAAGACACTAATTTCTAATTCAATATCACAAAAAATATGTTGTGGCTGGATTCAAAAGTAACTAACAATTAGAGTTTATTCTTGGAAAAACATGTTAATAGATAAAGGAAACATAAAACTTGAGCCCAATTTTTATAGAAAAAAGTCAAAGCAAGATAAATTGTTCAATACCTCAACAGGCAAGGCAAAAAATAACCTCATTTCACCAACCAAATCTTCACACGTACAAGAAAATCGTTTTTCTACCTATGCGTATGGATCACCACAACAAATTCTTTGAGTAGAGTGCCAAAATATTTACAAAATTTGTTTAAATCAAAGGTAATGATGTGGGAGACGTTAAAATTTGATTTTAGACTTCCCTTTTACGAACTCCAATGGATCTCAATTTTAGTTTTAGATACATAATGTCGTAAAGTTAACATTACATTTTCAATCAACATTGAAATATGTACAATGTTCTCAATTTGTAGATTATTTAATTCTTACCGTGAAACTGAACCTTCTTCTTGTAATATGAAGATAATTCAACTTTTAGACAATAGATAGTATCAAGTATGCCCTTAGATTGGATCAATAACGTCTATTTACATATACATAGAACATTTCGTTAACCTATATATTTTGTAATACAGAACCAATTGAACTTTTTAAATATTTTCTCCAACATGAGGATATAATAGAGTATTTGAGTATATTTTTATTACTAGAATAGCATAAGTAATAACAGTAAAAACGGTTAAAATAAGTATATTGCACCTAGGACTTTTTATTACAAAGTTATAACAACTTAAAAACTGACGAACTACGATTTTTGCGAAAACACCCCATACAAAACACAGCTTATTACGTCACTGGCCAGGTACATAGCATTCATTATAAGGAGTTTATTAAATATTTTTAATATCTCGTTAAATATTGCATTTAAGTTATATATTGCATATTATAATTTTCTCATTTTTTGTGTGGAAACTAAATTCATAACATCAACAACAACAAACCTATATTGTTTGGAGAATATAAATGTTTGACTTTTATTGCAGAGTACAAATAATTTAGTAACAAATTAATGTCAATTCGTTCGTCTGTTCATTCGTTGATTTTTCTTTTTCTATTTTTAAATAAAATAATAAATATTACTAAAAAGTTATATTAGATAACTTTCTAATATGCTCATAATTCAATTAATATAAGGTATTCAAATCTCGTCACTAGTACAATTTTTGTTTTATTTTGCTGTATGTCACGAATGACGCATTGTTCTTTCTTTTACGTCAAACAACTGTTTTATTATTCAATTATATGCCATATGTTTTAACATAAAGTTGAGATTTAACTTAATCCTGTAAAAATTATCTAAAATAAAGATAATCTAAACGATCATGACGTCCAGACTACATAACCACCGTTCTTTAAAATATCGCTCGCTTCGTGAATAGAGTCTTATAATCATATATTTCCTAAGTCCGTCATTTCCAGTCGACGCCAATGATAATTAGTTTTCTCATCCGAATAAATAGCATTCGTCACTATCAGTTGTAGTATCTCCTCGTTAAAAAAACAAATGAGGACCAATTATTCCGTTGCGCCAAAGTCCAACTGGAAGGTAATTTCTTTTGGGACGTAATGGATATCCTCAAAACTCATTTGGGTACTCATTTCTTCAAATGTAACAATTCCGTTTGTAAGAAAATGTTACATTCAAAAATTGGGCTCGTAACTCGATATGGTTTTAAGGCCAGATTTCTACCTGTAACTTTCCACTCTTGTTTGTCAAGATTAATTAAACACTCCGGCAAAATATGACAGATGTAACTTCGCAAACAGGCCCCCAAAAATATGCATAAATAGAACTTCTCTATTGAAAGAATTTATATTTAAATAATTTTAAACATAATTTGGGATTAATCCAGCAAAACCCGAAAGTATAAAACCGCTTCGGCTTCTCTGGAATAATTTCGGAATAATTAATAAGTTGTACTTAAAAACCATGAATAGAGATAGATTAAAAAAAGGTTAATAATAACTTCTTTTGTTTTAATTGATGGTGATTCTTTAACCTAGTATCTTATGCATTCTATATTTATGCAAAGCAAATTGCAGAGATTTGTTAAATACCATTTAAAATACATATTTAAAATATGTTCATTAAAATTGTCCTTAACGAGTAGCTAGAGATGTTGCGTAAGAAAATACTGGTAGATCAGCTTATCACGCCATCTCAGTCCATCACTGTTTGCTCACGTGGTGATCAGACAGAATATGTCCATTTCTTCTCTAAAGCGTGAACTTGTTTGTCTATTGCTATACGAGAGCATGAAAGTAGCTCTGCCATATAACGCGAACTCAACTTGAGGCCAGTTTTAATAAAAAATTTTTTCTACATTTAATATAGGAGGTCATCCTGGATGAGGATTGTCGGATAGTTCAAAATGTCCTTCTTCAAATCTTCAGAACCGACGCTTGGCCCTGTCATCGGAGAGCATAGGATTACTTATCGTTGTGTACATATTGCAATTACTTCATTCGTTTTTCGCTCTAAGCAGAATTCATGAAAATCTGCGAAATTTTCATATTATTTTTCATTCTTCACTCAGCAAAAATCGTTTACCAACTGAACAGAAGATCAGATACTGCGCTCTTTCTATGAGAACCAGAATGTTCTAAAAGTTTCTATAACATATCAGAAATCATTAGAAATATTACTAAAAAACATGCATAATAAAAGATTTACAAGCCTGTGACTTCAATAAATCTGGTGACAGTAAATGTAGCTCACATGTTGAAATTTTAAAATAAGTAAAAAAGTTGAAGTATGCCCGTGTAAGTAATATGCCGTGGATTCAAAATTTTCCTGTCACAACAAAGACATCCATTAGTAAACTGGTTCTGGCTATGTCGCTGTAACTGTTAAAGAAAATAAATGTCATCGTTTGTCGACTCGTCTTTGCGGTACAAACTATCGATATAATGTGCCGGTCTCACCACGCCATGGGCGGTGCATATCATGTAAAGAAACATAACAATTATTTTCTTTTAAGTAAACATGTTTCCTCATATTGAGAAAATTTGCAACGTATGGGAAAATTCTATAAATTGCTCTATATTAAAAATGGTTTCGTATAATTTCCGTGAAAAATATTGTTATACACTAAATATATAGACATATACAGTAATAAAGCGGCGCTATTGGCAAATATACTTAGTATAACGTCATTACCTGTATGTATGTATGTATATATATATATATATATATATATATATATATATATATATATATATATATAATATATATCCATGTAAAAATGTAATATGTGACTAGATAACCATTATACCGTTCACCTAATAACTGAAGTATTCATAAATTATTAGAAATTTAGTCGTTGCTACTTATATTAAATAGAATTAAAATTTTATATACGAGTAGTTTCCTACAATTTTTTTATTATTTTAATCTTAATGAAATTAAATTTTCTTCAACCTAGGGAATGTATCTGACTCAAAAAATAAAAAAAATGTGTGTGCTCAGTGGATCAAAATAGAACTTCTAGATAATAAAACTATATTTTTTTTAAATTTTATTAAACATATCAGATATATAGAAGAAAAATGATTGAATAAAAAATTAATTAATTAGCAGAGCATTATAGGAGAAATAAACACATTGTATCGTTCTAATAGAGAAATAAAGACACTGTAGACCTTACTCCCAGTAGTAAAGTTACATAACTTATGTCACTATTTTAGTGCAACATAGAAATACCACTCATTGTAGTACATTTGGAACTTATACACTGACTAACATGTAGAACCAATATCATTCACAGCTAACTCCCCAAGTCTAACATAAAGTGTGCTGCAAATGGCTTCACACCGCGCAGTAAGAAGTTTAATTTTAAAAAAATAATGCGGGTGTTTATAGGTGAAAAAATTGTAATAACATATTATTTTATTAAAGTTTATTATTTTACATTTTATCTTATAATAAACACCTTGTGAATGCCAAAGCGCACCTTCGCCAATAAAGAAGAAATATAAATAAATTGACTTAAGATATACTTGCAGTGGTACTGGTTTGACAAAGTGCTCACATCGTCGCTATCTTGTCGAGTGCGAGTTTACTCCACTCTACGCGGCTGACAACGATATAATGTTTTCTGGTAATATATGGAAAAAAATTAAAAAATATTTTTTTCTTCATTAATCATTTCAACTTCCCGTCTGTTTCCACATATATTTACAAATCGTATATATGCATATAATATACACTTATTGTCAAATTAAAAGAGCGCATTTTCTCAATTATGTAACGATAATTCGTGAACTAGTATTTCTTAATCTGTAACCGGTTATCAAGAGACGATTGACTGCGTTTTATACTTTTTTAACAACTTAACGCTTTCATTTTGTAACCCCATAATCTTGATCCATTTTAAATTAATATTTCTTTACTATATACAAGTGGCAAAATTTAACTGATCATATAGAGATGACTATTTTTATGGAATAGTTTTCTTTGTACATCGCCCGCAAAATCTCAGTATACACGGGTATGTCATCATTTACCAAACAGGATTCTGTCCACAATTATTCATTCAGATAGGAATTGATATTTTCACCACTCAAATAAGCGTAACGCTTTCCCCGTAAAGGAGTATCCTAAATTAAAAAAATTGTTTGGATTGAGCTTTTAATAATAAGTTAAGGAAAATTTAACTTTCAACGACATATCAAAGTTAGTATTAACTAGAGTAAAATTTAACGTATCCTACGATCCCACGATGACGGATAAGTGACCGAAAATATCCTTTCGTATACTTTCGGATACTTACTCGTAATCACGTCGCAACATAGAGCCACGAGACGAGCCACCCATGGAATGCCACCATGGTAGTTGTTTCACTTTGAGATTCACCGGTCCCACTCAGCTCGCTAGCTCTAGTGCGAGTAAACACGAGCCACACTCTTGTTTGCGCAAGCAGCCGCTCAGGATGTACCCGCGCTCTGGACCAATCATAACATACGCGCGCTCCAGCTCACGCTTCACAGATGCTGCGGAGATCGTTTCAAAATGCCTATCAGATATTTTCCCACATCTAGTATAAAGTTCACGCACCTAGTCGAGTAATAGTTCAGAGCTAATTCTGCCCAGAGACACAGGTAGTAACGTGATAACACCAAAAACGACTGCCGTATTTTTAGGTAGCAGTCGTTTCCAGCAGTTTTAAAGTTTAAAAAATTATTTGTCGTGAAATCTTTGCTTCGTTTTTGATGAATATATAATTTATATACTTAGTTAATTAAAAGAACTTGTTACGCAATGCGTATTTATTGAATAAAATTTACAAGATTGGCGCAGATTCATGTCACACGAGCTAATAAAGGATAGCACTTATGAGGTTAAGTGTTGACGTGAAATTGCATAAAAAGAAATAATCGGGTTAATGTTTCACAATAATTAAATAATAATATAATAATTATATTTTCTCAATGATTATTTATTTAAATAATATAATATAAAGTTTTTATCTTTGACTTGACTTGCCGTCATCTAATGGACGATGGCAATACAGCGTCAGTATAAAAATTTAGCGACTTATATTATAAAAAGATGAACAAGTTCTTTGGAGATCCATATTTTATTCTATAAATTATTGTTCAGAACTCTGGACAAGTTATGATGTAATATCGGGTAAATAAAATCCAAGCCAAACTCCTGCTAAGAAAGTAAACTTGATTCTATTCACTAATTAGTTTTTTTATATAGTCGATATAAATCCCCGCAATAAATTTCTGCATTAATCCTCTGTCTTGCATTAATCTCTGAACTTTCGGCAACTTTTCCAGAAAAGTCTTAAAAATTTATAAGCAATACATGGCTTAGACAGAAAGTACCCAGCCACAAATCATAAACCATTCTTCAATATACTTTTCGTAACATAGACCTTTCGACACAAATAATTGGTAAAAGCAAACAACACAGAAAATTTATTTGGTTCGCGTTACTCTTAATAAACAAAAACCTACCTATAAGTCGCATATTTTCAAACATAAATGGCATTTAGTAATATTCAATCACGACTACTCACGTACATAGCTGCTCACGTTTACGTAAATATATAAATTTTTACGTAACTCTATCCACTTGAAATATTAAAACAAATTAAACGAATCACCTGGCTTTTTTCTTCATTTAATATTTAATTTCGCATCACGTAGTTTTAACTGTTTAAATATACGGATGAGACGGCGCAATCATACTGACCCGTTCTATTCTCAAATATGTTATTGTTTGTTTTTCGTCGCATACAGCGTGCTTCTACTAGTGGATTTTAATTAATTAATAGAAAATGTTATTTACAAACGATTTTTTTTGTCTATTTTACGTTATACCTAATATTGAATATATTTGTCGTTAATTTTGTAGAAATTCATTATTCACAATTAAATGAAACTACGTGATGTAGTATTATTTCTACTTTCTTTAAGTTCTTTACCACGACCCAGATCTTTGCTAATATCCCACCTGAAGATGTTGTAATACAACGAAACCTAGGTCGTGGTAAAGAACTTAAAGAAAGTAGAAATAATATTACATCACGTAGTTTCATTTAATTGTGTTATACCTAATGTCAGTTTAATTTAAGAGTTCCTTTTTAAAACAACCACTGTTACAGCTTTCCACATGTTACAGCCGTTCATCTGTTACAGCTTTCCAGTATCTATAGGGTTGCACCTACGTGCATTAAACGATGTAAATAGATGTGTCATATTTTTCAAGATACTCTCCCATACACATAAAGTAAAGGTGAACATTTTTTTATTGGATATTGCCCAAACGCGCCCCTCACCGCCTCTCACCCACCCTTTTATCATTTTTCAACGTGTATGTAAAAACCTGAAAAAATTTTGAATACTAGAATTTAATTAAAACTTTTAATTTAAATTATATCGATTAACTTGAACAATTCCAAGATATACAACTACATTCCCTTATTCTGTGCCAATTTTTAATTTACTTGTTATGCAATACGAATTATAACTAATATGCGTTGAAAACTTCATGTTATTTTTTATTTAATTTCTTATTAAAATATTTAATACGTAAATTATAATATGACTATTTAACTACATATTTATAAAAAATCATTTAAACACTTTTATCTATAAATATATATTGTGCATGTTAAAACGTAAATGAGATTAGAAAATATTGAGATGTATAAAATTTTCTCCTATACTCGTACGTATATTAATAACAGTGTTTCTCAGGCAATTTTGGGCATGCTCCTTGGCGACACCACACGCAAAGATACAAGTGTTTAAAGGCCGGTCCCCTAATAATCGCCGCGTATGCGAGTGAGAACGATCAGAGGCGGGGCGCTGGCAAGTGGATACCGCACTAATGTGTACGCAAACATACATTGTATACCGACCACACTGCGCCACCGATATTGACACTATGCTAATGGTGTTCAAACGTGATACAAATTTTGTAATTTAAAGATTTTGAAATTATGAAGCACAATAAAAATACTAAATGAATAATACTTATCTGAAAAAGAGTACCCGGTCTAACATACTTATGGTTAACATGCAATTGGGTCTTATTCTTTTTCTGTTGATCCAAAATATGTCTGATGTATGTTTAAATTTATAATGATACGTTTTAAGTATTTGTTTTTATTTCATATACGTCAATTTAATGTGTAGCAAACAAATAGTAATACTTAGGTTAATATTTCACCTAATTTTGTTCATATTTAAAAAAGTTTTTTAAAAATCACCGTGTATGTGAGCTTAAATTTTCGATGTTTTATGCAAGTCCATTACTCGGTTTTACCTTTACCTATAAGTTATTAAAATGAAAATCTATCCTTGTAAAATAACATAATTAAAAAAGAAATTTTTGATGTGAAACATCTATAGGCGCAGGTATAAACCGGGTCGTTGGCGTGGCGACGCTTGCCGTGGCGACGGGTCGCCACGCTAAGGTATATATATATAGTCTATATGTAGTAGAGTGTACGGTATGGCGACGTGTCGCCATGCGCAACCGACTACGCGACCCCCTCCTCACTCAGTTCGACGCTGTTGTTTCTACGGTACACATAACCTATGCTTTATTATTGTTGTATTAATTGTAAATAAATGTTTATTAAATAAAGTCACCTTTTTCTGAAAGAAATTCGTAATACTTTATTTTTTCATTATGCTATATTTAGTTCCTATAATAATCTTGTCTTTTATGCATATTACTTGTAGGAACGCGATGTTTCACATCTGCCAGGCGTCCCGTGACGGCTCACTGTTTTTTTAATTACTATCCTATCTATCCCAGCTTTATATTCAATTACATATTAAAGTACATGAAATAAATGCAAAAATTCAATTGACATGGTAACATATCGCAAATCGTTAAGCGTTGAGGTTTTTTAAACCACAACTTGTATTTTCAGCGTAATTCTGTCACTGAAATATTAATTATAATTTTCATTCTTTCACACTACTTTTTTCTCCTTCAACATATAAAAACGTCACCATAGCTTGTGTGACAGAGTTGTAAATTATGAGCTACTGCTACCTGATAATTATGCATATTTCTACTTATAACCGAAGCAAAACATAACTATGACCGCTGTCGGAAAGCAGAGGCGTTACAGAGAAAAAAGAAACACCTTTCCAAAGCAGTTGAGATAGTGAAAATATTTAAAAGGCTATTAAGTTAGAAAAAAATGTTTTTAACGATAATGCTAACGTCTGTTAGCTAAACTGACATGGTAATTAGCAAATAAAAAAGGGCTTCAAATTATTAACAGAATACTCAATACCTTGACACTCTATCACTCGTGAACTTGGATACAGGACGCACGTCTTCGTATTCGAATATCGCTATAATAAAGTTTTATTGTAAGACTGGTAACGCCATATCTATTATCGTATAATAGAGTGTAGACAACAGGCTACAGTGCTCAAAAATATAATAAAAATGTCTTTGAAATTTTGTTGAGAAAATTCGTATGTTGCGTTTAGTCTGTTGTATGTCATAAAGGGTTAAATTTCTACTCTGCGGCTGATATATCACGTCTCTATACCTGGTTCTTTAAAATTTTCTATAAGGGAAAAGAATATAAGAAGAGATAAAATATTTGGTTAACAAGACAATAAATAAATTAAATCGACAATGTATAAAATGTGACAAAATATTTCATAGAACTAAAAGAGGTACTAAACATAAATTATTTGAATGTATTTATTAAATTTATGAGTTAAAAATTATCGATGAGGAAGTATTAAATAAATTAAAAAGTTGAAGCAACAGCTTGTATATATAAAAAAGAAGCTTAAAATATAAAATAAATTTCGAAAAACAAACCATATTGAACAAAAAATATCCTTTTTGCAATACCGGCGATTGAGGTCGAAAAAATAATACGTAGCAGAACAATAGCAAATAGTACATAATCGGTTTGTTATTGACAGAATGAAAAATACCTGAAGATAAATTCTTAAAGAAAACCCATGTATAATATTGTGGAAAACAGTTGTCGTTTAAATCACACCACAATTTGTTGATGAATGAGGTACAACTCGCAAATACGCAAATACAACATACATTATAAATAATTGAAGAAAAAGTACAAAAAATACTCATTCTCTTTTGCAGAGTTGTATAATTTCTATCCCGCTACTCTCTTATTTCCATTCCGGAACCTAAGCGGTATTGAAAATATTCATTTGAACAAAATAAAACTACGCTGAATCATTTCCCACAGTTACACATACATTCACGCTATCAAAATCGATACTTTCTATTTACAAAAAATATTATTGAAATTGTGCCAACAATAAAAAGGAGAATAGATCATATATCATAAAAGTGTTTAAGATCACATATCAAAAGTGTTTCTTCGTATATCAAAAGTGTTTAAGATCACATATCAAAAGTGCTTCTTCGTATATCAAAAGTGTTTAAGATCACATATCAAAAGTGTTTCTTCGTATATCAAAAGTGTTTAAAATCATATATCAAAAGTGTTTAAAATCATATATCAAAAGTGTTATCTTTTAAACTAGGTCTTATTTGCAAGGTATGAATATATGGTTTGAACAAATGGTAAAAAACCGACCAAACATATATCGGAACACACGTAAAATTGAATTCCGTAGTTATCTTCTGAATTTGTTGACGCAAGTTAACAAATAATTTTCTTTGAAAGTTCTTATCATTTTTTATAAAAGTTCTAAGCATGATATCTAGAGGTTATTCAATTGTTTTCTAAACGACGGTTGATTTTGTTGCGTTATATGCAAATGGAGCTTAAAATGAGAAAAAAACTAAACGAAAGCTCAATATCACTTTATAAAAATATACGCAAAAAAAGCCCTCGCACTATACACGTACGGGGAGACATTTCTTTATCTAATACCATTGAAATCTCCATATTACCCATCTATTTGCGAAATGCACATAAGTAGAAGTTGTGAACTTGTGACAGATGGGTAGAAACACGGACGGACTCGACGATATTATAAAAGTTCCTTTTTTCTCTACAGAAATCGAAAACAATATTCCATCTAAATCATATTAAAGTGAATATATCGCAATGGGTATCTTTAATAAAACGAGGTAAAAACAAATGTGTATTAAAACTACCATAATTATCTTTCCAATTACACCTTCGTACCCGTTCCATACCATTTAATACGATCACATTACATACCATATAGTAACCATCGGTTGGCCGTAAACATAAACAAATAACATTATATTTAACAACGAATTAAAAAAGAAAGTTATAACTATAAAGTTACATATATTTTCAAACATGTCAAATGGCTTCTTTTACGAAATAAGGACACAAGTCATGAAACTCTACTTGTCGATTAACATCACCCACTCGCTGCGAAAGGGTATTCTTACGAAGAGGGGAACCAACCCCTTCGAAACAATTATGTGTTAAAATCGTAGAGATGGTTTTTATCACTTTTTTATTCGTCCACAAAAGGACATTTGCCACAGTCTAATGCGGCAATTGCGCGCCGGAAATCGAACTTGGGACGGCCAGCTATCATCCGCACGCCGGTATCAATCATTATTTAATGTCTCTTCGCCTTTAAAAGGAAAGTTTCTTATTTTGCTTTTAAAGAAATTAACGCACTGAGCAGACGTAAAAATGGTCGTTATTCACAAAGTTTATTTGCAGTTTTTGTAAATGTGAAATTTATTGAAATTTCATTATTATATACAAATTCGACAAAAGTGCGTATATCGCATCGGATTACGGAAGAAAAAACATATAAACCTTAAATACATAATGTCAATGATCTTCTACACTATTTTAAATAAAGAAAATAATAAAGATTTGAAGTTGTTAAAACATTTAACATTTTTCTAAGATGGTAACACTATTTTTTGCTTTTTAAATACTGTAATAAGATAGGAAGCGATTAATTAAATAACGAAAAGATTTTAATTACTGCGAAGCGAGTAATTAAAATCTTTTCGTTATTACTTTCTCTTGTTATAAATGATTTTTTCTTATTTTTTTTATAAACAAATCTTAAGAATAAGCTCTTAATAATACGGTATCACAGTTCAGTTAGCAATGAAACAGAAATGTAAGAAAATGGGCTAGCTTCTCTCGAGTTACAGCTAATAATAAATAACATCAAAAATGAACAGCAAACGTTAAATTAAAAAAAAAAACAAAATACTTGTTCCGGAATATGTCAAAAATTTAAAATTGCTACAAGTATTCTTAAAAAAGTACCCATTTGTATACATAACCAAAATAACTAAAATACAAATAATAATCACAAACCACGATATCGTGTTATATTCAAACGTACCTACAGCGATCGCCGAGTTAATAATAACAAACGCTGAGATACACATTAACTAGAGACCCGCGACTGCTGGCGGCACGAAATGGCGATAGCAATTTAGCTAAAACACTTGAGAATCTCATCCCGAACCACAAAGGCGCAGGAAAAGACTCAATCCTGATAACAGAAACGAGAAAGGAAATTAATTCGGGACAATGTACGCGCACAAAGGAAATAGAAACGAGACGACATGACTACACAACTTTGTGAAGAATTTGTCTTATAAGAAAGGGATGACTATACATACTCTACCGGTATATGTGTAGGTAAAACTTGTCTTTGCCGTTGAATAGGTGGAGTAGAGACATTACGAGAGAATATTCGATATAAATATTAACATTTAACTATGTATCTGTTAAAAATTCAATAAGAATATTGAACTGATAATGTATAGACAAAACGAAAAAAAATTCTTGTTCGTTTCTTATTCTGACTAATATTTCGTACTAGGTTGTGCCCGTGTCTTCGCTCGCATTTTTTTTTTATTTTAGGGACAAGACAAGGTTTTCCTCCAGTTATACTTGACCGAGATAAAAATATTTCTTGAACATTAAACCGAATAGCAGTAACGGTCTCAACAGTTTAAATTCACATATTTTAAGCTGATCTTATTGCCTAAATTCAAATAATTAAATTCCGACTTCCTTAGAAAGTAGTTTAGATTTCAATTTGGAGAATAAGTATAATTTCAGTGAAACTTTAACACAAATCGGTTCAGTAAATTTTACGTGATACTTCAACAAACAAACGAACAGATCAAAAGCAGAAAGCATCAAAAAACAGACAGACACACAAAAACTTTAAGTAATATTCGACAGGGATAAAACGTAAAAAATTTAATTTAAGCACCAAAATTATTCCAGTTAAGGTTTGACTGATCCAGCACTTTTTGCGTTATACCCCAACGAACAAAGAGATATTTAAAAATTCTAAAATTTTGTCTTTGAAGCCTAAACATCATATTCCACCATTATTTTTCTAATATCTTTAATAAACCAAGACGCCTTGTTAGAGTTTTTTAATAGTAAAGATAACTATTTTGCAAATGTAAGATTTAGTAACAAACCCCCAAAATTGTCAAAAATATCTGAACTTTAAGATTATATCTTAAACAAAAAATTTATACTGACAAATAAATAAAATTTTTTAATAGTTTTGCCCATAAATCTCGTTTCCATTGACTATATAATAATATGTACATCATATACACATGAGATGAAGAATATCTCATATGGAAAATGGTTGCCAGAGCCTCGAAATGTTGGACTTCTCCAGTCCCACTTGTTGAGCGACCAGGATCGAACCCGGGTCCTCCCGGTGCGCACTCAACGACCGTACGTCTTAGGATCAATCCATCACACCACGGTGTTCTAATATAATATAATAACATGTATGCCGTAATATAATATTTATGGTCACTAGTTTCGTTACTCTAATCTAATTGCCCTTAAACATAGATGTATCGACCAAATAAGCACATTTTTAAATGAACATGAAAAAGATGCTCTTCTACTACGTTTGTTTTAAAAGTAATTATTAAAATCAGTTAACTTCTTCCTCAAATATTTTCTTCCTAAGTTTTTTGAAGCATAAGAAAGCTCCTGTCATTAGCAGGGATCGGCATGAATATTCAACTTTGACACTAAATATCCTTAAAGACATAAGGACTGCTGTTACGGATTTAAATTCAGCATAGAACACAATTTAATTAAATTAAAATTTGACAAACTTAATTGTAAGTGACCTTTGAAATTATCCCAAATGGGAATTAAATACTAACAAGAAGTTTTGTAGCAAGTGGACCGATACACAATAAATTATTTTAAACTCGTACTTGCTTAATTATATCCGAATTTTTTCGTCAAATAATTTCGCACTCAATTAAAAAGTTTCACATCACCAAAATACATTTAATATTAGTTTAATAATATTATTTTATCCTTAACAAGATTACTCATCGCATAATCTATATATTAATACATGAAGAGAAAACTTTTACCCCCTTTTAAGCACATTACGCGCACAGAAGAGTGTGATATTTGGCACAGTTGGAATTGATATGGGGAAGAAGTGCAGAAAGTTAAAATTTAAATACAATATGTATTACAAATACATTAAAAGATTCATTGTTTACATTCATACTGTCAATGTGAAACCTTGATAGTCAATGGTCAAACATTTGCACAGAGTAAAGATTGTCGCCAAAGAAGATTGATTCAGGTTGATTGAATGAAGTCAAATTGATTGAATGAGTTTCACATTAACGAATAAAGTCCATACTTAACAATTTGATGAATTACAGTCGAATTTCGACCACCAGGCGACCACTAGTAATATAAAAGATATTATGAAAAATACTAATGGTTTAATATCTTAAAATTTGACAATACTATCCAACTGGTTATTTTGTAATGCAAAGGAACATGTGCGAATCTCGGTGGACCATATTTTAAGACATTATGCGGCACGAATCGGCCAGGACGAGATTTTCACTCGTTTTTATATTATTTAATTATTCAATATCAACTAGCGTTGAATAACTATCTTTGACAGCAGGAGTTGGTTGTTGAAAAGTTAGCGTAGGTACGCAATCGCCTACGGTTTTAGTTGCGTGACGTCGTTAGTGCTACGGGCGGCAAAAAACTTTAATTAGTATAAAAAAATTAGTTATTTCAATATAAAAACATTAATATTATGAAAAATATCGAAAACAAAAGCAAGTAACTCATTTCTAATGAATTTCAAAATAAATTTTCAACACTTGCTGAGGAAAAACAAAGAAAGATCCTATATTGATTTTGAATGCTGATATAATCTAATTTCTTAGGAAAAACAATGGCTTGTTCAATATATTTAGCACGCAACAGAGTAACTGTAGTGATCAGCATCCTCTGTTTTTAAGATAAGTAATCTGTTTCTAATTCTGCATCCATTTTAGCGAGGTGACTAGGAAGCGCAGCGATGAGAAACTTTTCTTGTAATTAAAATTTTGTTTCCGAAGGAAGATCTTAGGTTAATCGGGCAGACATTGCATATCTAACCCCGTTATTGCTTGCCATATACCAATATAATATCCTCAAAACCCAATGTTAATTTATACTTTATTAACTCTTATATTTCATTAACATATGAAAGGAAGACTTCTAGAAATTTTACGTTTAGATCAGTTAGTAACAATTTTGTAATAGATAGACAGAATATTATATTGTGTGGGTATATATATATATATATATATATATATATATATATATATATATATATATATATATATATATATATATATATATAGTCATTCATGTCATTTATACGCTAAAACGTTAAACTTCGCCGAAAGGAATGAAATAATTATGTTATTTTTCGTTTTTAAGGTCCCTCCTCAAAAAATAAAACTTTATGAGACCGTTCACCATTCGCGTGTCCATCTGTCTGTCACAGCCATTTTTCTTTCTCAGCTGGTTTAAGTATATTAACAGGCGCATATATCAATAGGTAATTACAGTCAAAAATATTTATATGAAAGCTTTAGAGCGGCGAATTGGGCTATCGTTTGAAATGTTTAGTTATAATGATCTAAAAAAATATTTTTTCAGAAATATACTGAAAATATGGGAAAAAAGTATAGAATATTTCCCAAACTTAAATACAACAAAATTTTAAGAAATATACTGGAAATATGGAAAAAAGTATAGAATATTTCCCAAGCGACTAAACCTACCATTATAAAATAACAATGTATCTGAAAAGTTGCTTAAAGTTTAAAAGAAATTAATAGAAATATGTGAGTTATTTAATAGAAATACTGGATATCTTCAATATTTGAATATTTATAAGTACCTAAATACGTAAAAAACTCTCGTATGGCAAATTCTACCACATGTACTCAACACCCTTCTTTTTAACATTTACAGACCACGACTTTTTCCTGTAAGTTCTGCATTTCTCCTCAATTGTTTCGTAAACGTATTTATGAAAACTAGAACTACTCAATATGAATCGGAGTAGGACGGGGTTAGAATAAGGGCTTGTTGAGCAACAGCTACATCTCGTAAACTATACGTTGTTCAATGAAACATAGTAAAAGCGAAAAAATATGCTTTTTCCAAACTACTAAACATACTGTTATAAAAATAACGTGAACTTTAACAAAAGAGAAATTTCAAAGAAAAAAAAATTGTTTATTCGCCGAGTTTCTTTCATTTACCTACATCACTATGAATTTCGTTCGTTCAATGGTTATCAATGTGAGATACGAATATTTCATTTAAGCAAAATGTAATCTTAACTTTGACTTAACTGCACTCCTCCCTGGAATAAATTTCATTTCTTTCCATTCTTTTTTTATAAATTTACATTTTCACGTAATACTTAACAGGGCGAATGACGCCGTCTTCAAGTCTAAATTGTGCCTCAGGCTGCGATGTATTTCGGTCGGTCGCTCCGTAAAGCGAGGCGTCTTCCCCACCCGCCCTCGCTTCCTCTTTAATCTCCTGCTAAGTTGAACCTCGATATACTTGCACAATTGCCTATTGCCGCATACGGGAGTTGTGATGTCACAATGTAGTGCTAGCTGAGCTACCATACCGCTCTACATCGGCTGGCGCGATGTTGAGTTTATTGAAATTCAAGCAGCCTATTAGTTATAAATAAGTTTCATGAACTTTCGGATAGGAGCTTATTTGTTGTAAATAAGTTGCATGAACTTTCAGGAGGAGCTTATTTGTTATAAATAAGTTACATGATTCTGGTTATAAATAAGTTATATGAATAGAACATTAAATAAATAAAACCGGTGTTCTGCGCATATATATATTAGTTTTGTAACCTATCCAACATTGTATTACTTTTCTAAACTTACAATGTATTAGATTTACAATATTTAATTATAAAATAAGAGCAAGATAATTTAGTATTTATTGCAATATGAAATATGGAACAGTTTTTCATTATCGAACTTAAAATAAATTCAGATGGAACTAGCATGTCGGTCTCCTTAACTTTAAAGAAATTCCAATAAACTTTCAAAATTAAATTATTTCTCGAAAACTAAGTGATATATACATATATTTCATCTCATATATTTATCATATTCGTTATTATTAGACAGCGAAGATTTTAATATTTTAAATTTGAATGAATTTAATACAATATTATATTTAATTTTAGTTTACATAAAAAAATAGAACCGCTTTGCTGCCTAAAACAAATGTTTAAATAAACTTTCAAAATTAAATTATTTTTCAAAAACTAGGTGATATATACAGATGTTTCATTGCATATATCTATCATATTCGTTGTTATTAGACAGCGTAGATTTTAATATTTTGAATTTGAATGCAATTAATACAATGTTATATTTAATTTTAATTTACATAAAAAAATAGAACCGCTTTGCTGGCTCAAAGTGGCTACAAGATTTACATCTTCTTTGAATAATTTGAAAGGCTAATAACATTTTATTTGCCTTATTTAACCATTAGTTAAATAAAGTAAACTTGCTAACATTGAGTAAAATGTGCATTAGGAGAGTTCCGCACGCACTTAAACACATAGAAATTTCTCAACCTAATTTAAGAACACATAGTATTTCTATTAGACTATTTGCAATTATTAATATTATTTTTCAATATGAAAACATATTGCCTACTTTTCTCTTTCACGCGCGTAAAAATATCCTAAATTTCTGAAAAATACCTGTTCGATTGGTTATTATTTTCTACTCTTTTATATTTAGCTCACATTGATGCTTATAGTTTAAATAGAGGAAACGGGGAGTATATCACCTGAGTTACAGCTTTCCACGTAACATGGTTTTAAATTCGCCTAAAGTGACAATGTCGATGGTTCAAGTTAAATTGTTCACTGTATTTCTTTACCCGTATTCCGACATCACCCAACCCAACCTAGCCTAAGCTAATTCAACTTATTCAACCTTACTAACTAATTCAACTTAACCCAACCTAACTTAGCTTTATCCAACCTAACCCACCTTAAACTGACCTAACATAACTCAACCTAACTCAAGTTAAAAACTTAAAAACGTACTACCAGAGTTTAATGAACCTGAGAGGAAGTAGGCAGGAGAAAAAAGTGGAGGGTATTTGCCCCTCCGACAGTAATTCGTCGTCAACGGAATTTTCAATTTTTAAAAAAAATTGAAAATTTTAATACCTGACCTTATCTAGCACAACATAACCCAATCCAATCTAACTCGATTCAACTTAATTCAACCTAACCCAATCTAATCCAACATAACACAAGCTAACTCAGTTAGTAATCAATGTTATCCAACCTAACCAAACTCAATCTTACTCATCTTAACCCGACTTAAATATCCCTACCCAAAAATCAACCTAACGTAATCCATTCAACCTTGCCTAAACTAAGCCTAACTAACACAATCTAACCAGCCTTACCTAATATAATCCAGTTTTACCAAACATAACACAATTTAATCCAATATAACTTAAGGTGTCCCAACGTAATCCATCTTAATATAACCTAACCCAACCAAACCAAACCCAACTCAACCTAATCCAATCTAACCTAACCTAACTTGCATTAACCTAACTTAACCTAACCTGACACACTCTGAAAGAAACTAATATAACCTAACAAAATCTAATCTAACCAAACTTAAGCCGACCAAACTCGAACTTACTCAACCTAACCTAACACAACCTAGACCCTATCTAATCTAAGCTAACTCAACGTCAACTAACGTAACCTAACGTAAAGAAAAGAATAACAAATATTCGCATTTGCCACTTAGAGACTCAGAGACAAAATGACTAACTTACGTTTCAGGTATCTGTGCGGCTTGCAATTTGATTTGTGATGACTTAAAGAACACGTTTTCTTGATGAAAAGACTGCATCTCACAGCCTTCCTCACCTGATAGGTGGATCCGATGGGAAATTAAGGTACTATTTCCCACCGAATCCTAAAATTATATTTTGGATCGTTATTAACGCGCACAGTATGGAAGTTTTCAAAATATGTTTTCTGAAAACTAAGCACCTCTACGAGCGGGAAATTTGGGGATATTAGGATGTGCAAAATGTTTTAAAATATACTACAAAATCAAATGTTTGTAGATTTTTGCTTAGGATTTAAGTTTTTGTGATTTTTGAGGATGTTAAAATAAAATAGCGTGCTTCGATAATTTCCGCTCTAATGTACATTTTTAATCTTTAAGTCTAAGGGGATCATACGAATGCATTAAATTTAACTGTATCGATGAAGCTTACTTTGTGAAATAATTCATCGGTTTACGCGACATTTTGGTGCACATGCTTAAAGTCCTGTTAGTCATTGTTATTTTTTATAACCATGACAGTCACTTTACACTAGTCGTGTACGAATATCGTCATGGAAATGGGACATTGCAATGTTATAAAATAAATGTCCTCAAAGAATATTTCCTACGTTCAACTACTCGAACTTACGTCTTATAATCCTCTCAAATCTGGCATTACAGAATAAAATGTTTTAAGTACGAACAGTACCGGCCCAACAAGAGTTCCGTACATATTTAAGCTTGTCTAAACATTAAAGTATAAAAAATCGCAATTAAACTACTTACTAATATTATTATCATTTTTTGTCTCGTAAATATTATATGTTATCACTTTCACAGTGTAAAAAGAATGATTTTCAAAAAGGAAAAATTATCGTGAAATTCACAAAAACTGTAAGATTTTGAATCATTGCTTTCTGGTAAATTTCAAGTAACGCTGTTTCGTGCTTCAAAAGGAAAAAAACTGAACTCTTATAAGATCACAAACGTCACAGTCCGTCTGCGTTTTTCTTAACCATCGTTTGCAGTACAAACTTGAAATTGAAAAAATTAATAAATTTAGCATACTAACCTACATTTATGGCAATAGCTAACATTAAACTATTCATATAGAAATTTAAGAAGTAATTTCTTGTATTGTGATTAACCCTAACTTAACCTAACCTAAATTAATTATATCACGTGGTATATGATAGAACCTATTACAAGGATTGCATAAATATTAATTTTAAAATTTGATGTAAGATAGTAAGTACTATTATTACAATTTCTTTTCAGAATATGGCAAAACTTGAAATTTGGCTTATTTATAAAATATACTAATTCGCAAGTAGTTAATATCCAAAAATGTTCAAGTAAAAATATTAAATATTCTAATTACTTCATGCCTTTGTATATATCTACCTACTTACCTTACGTCCTAGTTGCTTAATGCCCTTGTACCTTTACGTACTTACCTACCAACTAATATTTTAGTTGCTTCATGCCTTTGTATGTGCTTGTGAATACTTGCTTATCTATATATCTATCTACCTTACAGGTTTCATGGCTTTGTTTATACCTGTACTTACTTGCTTACCCACATACCTACCTACCTACTAACACACAAAATATATCGTACAGTCTGCATAGACTACGACATTAATTGCAACACAAATGTTGTCTATTCCATTCACACATAAGACAGTTTCAGTGTCCTAAAAAATGTCTGAATTGCGATGTCGCTACGCAAGTATCTCAACTGTTCGCATACAATTGTCAGGTCTCCGCAGTACTTGCTCGGTTACCGTGAAGAAATACCATGCGGTGGCAATCATAATTGTGTGCGTTGCAGGTAAGAAACGATGTAAACAAAATAAAAAAATTAGATCCAACAATGGATACAAAATCTTATATTTTTACAGGGAACCTATCATAGATTATCATAGATTATTAAACGAATTACGAGACGAAGGTCCGAAATCATACCACATCTTCGCTCAAATGGTGCATGAAGACTTTAAATATATACTAGAAAAGGTTCGACTTTTTTGATAAAAAGATGAGGTCAGCAATTACTCCAGGTGAACGATTATCACTTACTTTGAGGTTTTCAGCCTCTGATAAGTGTTAGTGTTGTGCGTTTCAATACAGCGTACACATGCACATTAAGTATGATTGAATTAAATATATCTGTTAAGTATCACAGAGAATAATTTTTGAAATAGTGTTTTATATACAATAATTTTCCATCTACGAGAATGAACTTTAATTTTACTTTGAAAAAAAGTACGTAAGCTAAATTTTGGGTAAAGATATGTTTAATCAACTTGTTTAATATGTTTATACAACTTTTTATTTTTATTTTAGGGGACAATTATCATTCACCTAACTATCTATTTCGAAAATCTGCCCGTATCAACAATTTCAACCACCATTTCGGAACGCTGTGAAGAGATTTTCAAAGTGATAAAAATTAGTATTGGAAGATAAGTCAACATTTTTGGTCATCTAACACAATAACTTTACAAATATTATTAAAGAATATGATTTACTCATATATTTAATACTATTTTTAAACATCTTTTTATAATATCTTTTATATATATTTATTATTATTAAATTTAGGACGGCAGTCAATCTCCCTTTATTTGATTAATTTATTATATTTAATTAAAAAAGAGTCAAACGTAACAGTCAACACATAAATGATTTTGCCACAATTGACGTAGTAGTGACGCAAAAGTTTGACCTATAGATGTATTACATAAATCATAAGACATATATCTATTTCTTCAGCCCAGAACGTCGCTGAACAGGCATCGGAGTCGTCGATAATGATTCCTGTAAATCGTTTTTTTCTTCTATTTCAAAAATTAAACGCTGAATTTGCCGGTTCAGTTTCTTTTTACGTTAATCTGTCTTTAGGTTTCTTGAAGAAGAAGCAACAAACTGACCGAAAATAATATAATCGTCATCCGATTTATTCATTACTTCAAGAATATCATCTTGCATTTTTTCTTTTCTTTTCTTCGAATTATTTAATATCTGATTAATAAATCCGCTTAATTGTGAGCTCTTACTCTCTGCATTCATATATTCTAATAATTTCACAGGGATTTGTACGTCAATAGGATATTCTGAATGCTATTGGAGCCCCTGACGGCAAGCATGTAGTCATTCAAGCGCCGCAGCGAAGCCGTTATTAGAATTACATTTACTGTCGTCCTAATGGCATTAGCAGACCCGAAATATAATTTTATTTGTACAGATGTTATTGATAACTGTTCACTCTGTAACTCAATTTTATAACTGTTCACTCTCTGGTGCCCTTGTAGGAAAAATGTTAAATACCCCAGGACCAAAACTATTTCCTGGTAGAATTAGACCGATGCCATATGTTATAATAGTCGATGATGCATTTGTTATGAAAATCTATCTGATGAAACCATTCTTTTATAGAAATCATCCCGGTTGAACTGCATTTATTATTACAGGGTATTCACACGCGTGGTTGAATAAATTTTCGGTATATTCGCTAATCGGTACAGAATTCTACTTAAACCGATTAAACTTACTCGGAAAAGTTAATAGTATTGTATGTGCTATATGTGTCCTATACAATTTTTAGATTTCAAGAAAGTCACGACGAACGTATGGTTCATATGTGCGTCGTGTCTTTCTTTCCAGATACAATGGACTGCAAAGTTAATTATGTCTTTAAGCCTGGTAGTTGACGCCAAGAAAAAACCACCAGATAATGTGAAATGTCTTTAAAATCACACCGGTACATACGTGCACCAGAACAGAAAAATGACCCGTAATGGAAATATCCATACCGTCTTGCCTTAATAATTCCCTACCTATTAGTCTTAAACACATAATGCAGTGTCATTATTTAATGTATATATCAGCTCACTGATACGACCTTGAGTTTGCGTCACGGGCGAGCGGGTTAGAGCGGAAGGGTATTCGTGCAGATTGGCTAAAACAGGCACTCTCGCTCCTTTTATGCAGTGTAGCTCGCGACTCAGACGTAATAGCACGATGATTCATATGTATGTGTAAAGAGTTTATTTCGATGGAACGATATAAGCAAAATAGTATATTTTGAACAAAATTTATATGTAAAAATAAAAAATAAGCCTATAAAAAAGTATTAAAATACAATATGTCAACCCGTCTAAGAGCTAGCCGAAAATATAAATCATGCCTATCATTGGAACGAGGAGGCTATGAACCACGCGCAGTTACCCCAATGTCTGGTGCTGAGCGAGTGAGACTGTTTCGGGAGCGTCGCAAAGCTGTCACGGCACTCTGAGTGAATAACATAGACTCCGTGAGTACCTTTATCGCTATTGTACGCTATGATACCAACGAGTGAAGATCTGACGAACATATCGAATGAAGATAGCATCCACACATCTGTAGAAGAATTCGCTCCGAACTGACAGATATAAGCTTCAGTCAAAATGATGTGATATAGGACCATTGATGCGCAGTGGACGAACATGGCAACTAGTGAAACTTGGATGGATTGCGCCAACAATGTGAAGCTCAACGGCTTTGAACCAAAAGCAAGCAATAACACCGCAACTGAATATCATAGAGATCGTCCGTCTACCTCGTCTGAACTGCGGCTCTAGAACAAATTTCTGCAGCCGGAGGTTCTGCAATCAACAGAAAACTACAAATTTCCACGAGCTGCAGACAAATCATCGTCAATGACATTAGTGCCATCGGAAATTCTGACATATGCCTGGTGGACGTGAAATTCGAAAATCGTGTGCTGTTTATCCTCGAGCTCATCATATATATATATACATCATAAAACGTCGGCCGAAGATATTAAACTATATCTTTATCAGTCGATCCTGCCACATTCAGCGAACTTGACGAAACGATTACCGAGCTCTCAACCAGACTTAAAGACTCCGATTGTTCGTGTGGCGACTTCAGTAACAATCCACGATACAACAGCTACCTCGTTGAATTTGTGAAGGATGAATTCGGCCTCAACTACGCGCCCACAAAACCGACAGCACTGGGCAATACCGCTATAGATTGTAAGTTCCCCAGACACATTAATCTTAATATTATGCCTTTTGTATCTTATTTCTCCTATCATAGGCCAGTGTTAAACTAAATTGTCAACGAATATTAAGTGAAATAAATAATTATGTACAATAGTGTGTCTGATTTGTATTAAAATTTTTAAACGCAGTCAATATCTCGTTTTCATTTCAATCCATTTCCCTAAAACCGACGTGCTGATATAGACGTTTCACATTAAACCAACGGCCGTATGTTCCGGCACAGCCCCACCCGATTTTTTCAATTAGATATATCAGAAGCACATAATATAAGTAAAGACAGTAGTCATTCACGAAGAATTTAAAAAGTATTTTGTCCACAGGATGAATTAAATTAGCAATATTACTTATATAAAAGACATACGTATTCGTGAAGTTAAGCATACATTGTTTTTATTTGAATCAGAAAAATAAAGTTATTTTCCATGGTTCCCCAACTTTCGGTTATTTCCGTAGTAGCTATAATATAGTTCATGGCTTCAAAAAATCCCTACATGCTGTTATTGTTTTCGTCTGTTGGTTGTCCACTGTTTTTTTTCTCATCTTCCTTAATTCATCATTACGCTGTGTCCTTGAATTTTGAATTTTTATGCTGACTTCTGCCAATGTTGCACCAAACTGTTCCGCTAAGCAGTCAAGTGTTGCCTGTTTTTTATTTTATTTTATAATCAGCACAAGATGTACGCCAAAGTTCAGTTGCAGTCCTTCCAAAAAGGATATCAAATTTTTAGTGCTCTCCTTACTCCACATAACAGACATTTTTATTGAGTGTCTTTTTTTTGTGTGAGTCTGAATAATTTTGCATCGATTCGACAACTTGGACAATGCGGAAGACACTGCAACACTCATGCTCACACAAAGCCCAGTGCGACATTAAACGCAATGTCATAAACACAGACAGTGGTATTCACACACAGACACTCGATGTATGCATTTAGTGTATACACCAGTAGGGAACTTATGTAGTATTTGAGGCGAGAAATATATTTATAATTTGAAAAATGTTAATTTTTTTCATAAAATATTAGTATATTATCTCAAGAAAATAAGACATTGAGTCAAGCGATCGGTACGAGGCTACCTGCTTTTTATAATACCCTCTTTTCAGATCCTTGTACTGTTAGATTAGGTACAGGAGATATTTTGAAAGAAGTATTTCAAAGAAAATAACCGTCAAAAATATACGTCATTGAACGGTCTACACGAGGGGCCGCCCATAAACCACATAATGTTTTTTTTCACGTTTTTCCTTACCACCTCCAGGCAGACATTCGGCTTGACCCCTACATCCCTCTGTGACGTAACTTTCCAGTGAGTGAAATTTCCAAAATTCAAATATTTTTGGGGTTCCGTACTTTAAAGGGTTTTTCCCATTAACCCTTATAAAATAACATACATGTCTCTCTGTCCATCTATCACAACTATTTTTCCTTAAAATCGTATAATGTTAAAACTTGAAATCTGGCATAGTAATAAAACATATTAATCCGCACATATATCAATAACGCTCAAAAATATTTGTAAAAAAATTTTAGATGGGGGCAAAGACCATATATAGTGAAGATTATTATTTGAAAGGGTTAACAAGGGCCTAAAAACAACTTTTTTTTATAATTTTAAGCAGTAAATTTGATTTTTAGATGCCTATACAAAGATAATAGGAAAACTATAATGATTATTATAAATCTTATAATTATGGAAATATGCATCATATTTTTACACCTGCAATATATTTAAGTTGTAAAAAATTTATATTTATAAACAGTTTAATAGAAATACTGGCACCGTTAAATACTTTTTAAGTATGTGCACGGAACCCTCATAGCGCGAGTACTGCTCTGGTTTTTTTACATAATACTTTTATTAAAATTTGTTAATAATCACTATATATATTTTTATAGTACTTAAATATATCAACTGAGCAAGACGATAGAACCTATCTCTAATATTTAAGCCCACCACATCAACTTAGTCCCCTTCAAACCACTCAACTTGCTAAGCCCAGTCTCAGCTATTTAAGGTGGGCAATAATTTCTTATCACATTGTGCAATAATACAAATAGGCTGTACCTTAAATAGCCTTTAATAGGCCATTTGCCACAATATTTGCACAATCTATCTTGAAGAAGAACCTGAACAGTCAGGTGGGAAAAGTCAAAAAGAAAACGGATGAAACCACCTCCAAGATGTTCATTTAAAATTGATTTACATTTTTATTACATCAAATATGCTGGTAGTCATAATTCAACTGAATGCACTTGTAAAAGCTGATCAGAAGATGTTAAGTTTATAATCTACAGTAAAAACCATAAGTTAATTATAAAAGAAGCAAAGTATACAGAGAATATCAAAAAGTCAAAAATAAAGATGTCCCCAAACATAGAAACACTCAATTAAAACCTGGAAACACAATAAACCAACTGTCTAATATCCCATCACAAAAAACGCAACCCGATAAATCATATTCAAAAATACTTCAGAAAAATTATTAAATACTACAGAAAAAAGGCTGGTAATGTAGAAAACACAGCAAATTGTAAAAGCAATAGTACAACAGATTTGCGAGAACTAATGATCATGTTTCAACAAATAATGTAGCAAATGACCACCATGAACAAACTATTCTTAATGATAACAGCAATACTAGCGTAAAACGCACATGGTGGTAAGGCAATACTAATGAAGAATAAAATAAAGCACTACGAAACAATGGCAGACTGCGAAGAGAAACTGAGAGAAACTGCTCAGAACATACACAAGCACCAAATATAGTTTTCAAATATTGGAATGAACCAATAAAAATATGTATTGTTTGTAGTCCACATAAACACAATATTAAAAAAGAAGACTATGAACATTATTTCTCAAACTTAGGATATAGATTCATACCTGGGAGTAACTATAATGCAAAACACACTCACAGGGGATCAAGAATAAATATCCCTAAGAAACGCCAATTGCTGCTAGCAATCCAAAACAAACAACTAACAGTGGTCTCTTTTTTACTATTTCTTTTTCAAGTAGGACTATTAAAGTATACATTTTACACTATACTGTACACTATAACAACCTCCACACATCTTTGTCCTCGACGCTATAATAAGCCTTTGAGACAAGCACGTGCTTAATATGCATTTTAAATTTTGCTACGGGAAGGTTTATTATACTTTCAGGTATTTTGTTAAAAGAGCAAATACCATTACCCAAGGAAGACGTATTATTTATTTATAATCGAAATTTAGGATAATGAATTTTATTTCTTTTTCTTTTATTCAGACCTATTAACAAAGAAATTAAAATTCTTTTTAACGTAAAATAAGTTTTCATTGATGTATAATAAATAAATAAAATAAAATATAAATAAAATAAAAATGCCTTTCCTTTCTTCCAAAATTGTTAGTTTACAAAGTTAATTTGTTTTGTTAGTACTTATTGAAAAAGATAATCTGTAGTTTATTATATAGTAGTTAGTAATTGTAATTATAGTTTAAAATATAAATATGTTAGAAAAATTATATTAAAGTATTATAGGTACAAAATTATTCTGAAAGAACCCTACAGGTAAAGGCCTCCTCCAAATTGAGCCAGTTTTCCCTTGATTGCGCTGTCATACTCTTCGATTTTATTTCCCATACGTCGTGTTTCAGCTAATCCTAATATGTCGTATTTAATATCTCTAAGAACTTCGTTTAGTTCTATCAAACGTTCGTATGAAGAAAGTGTTTTAATGTTGTATGTCATAATATATAACGTTTTTTGTGAGGTTGTTACATTTATCGAAGGGTTATTTGGAGGGTTTTGGTCATGATCCTCCACGGTGACCAGCCGGCTTGGAGGATGAGTTTTGTTTTTTGATAGTGGTTGTTGTATGTTGGCGTTGCGAGAGGGGGGTGGTGATTGCTATTTATTTATGTTGTTATTTTGTTGTAGATCTGATGGGTTGTTCGTATTCTTATTAATCAAATAATTCAGCATGCCTGGTTTTAAAACACCTTCCGATAGGCTTGAAGTTCTTCTTAATTGTGTTTGTGATTTATTTTTCTTGCTAGCCTGTGTATTTGTTTTTGTTCCGGCTCCCTTTGTGGTACTGTTTTCAGGCGAAGTTGAGAGCATTCTTTTGTTATTGACAGCCGTTTTGTTTTTCTCAATTATGACAAGCTTGTCGTATTTTATTTTTACAAGGTTACCCTTTTCCTTTTCAACTCTAGCTTGTTCCTGAAGTTCTCTCCTCTTCTCTAAAATATTTTGTGGGAAATCTTCCGTTATGTAGAAACCGGTATTTTTAAGATCAATTCTATTTTTAAACAAATTAATTTTTGTGCCCAGTGTACTAAAGGTGACAATTATTGGTCTAGGTCTTTCACCTTTCTTGCCTATTCTTCTAACTTCTTGGATGTTCCAGCGATCCAGTTCTTGAGAGAAATGTCCTTTGATAAAGTTCACTACTATATTTTCTAGGTTTGAGTATGATGTTTCCGTTTCTTTTATTCCGAAAAAGACTATGTTATTTTTCCTTGCCTGTTTTTCTAGAAAATACAGTCGTTTTTCGTGGTTTTCACATTTTTCCCTTAGATGTTCGTATTTTTCATTAAATAGTTGAAGTTTGTCTTCTAAAATGCAGTTTATATTTTGTGTAACTTTCTCCGTCACTTTTTCCCCACTTCTATGTATAGCAGTTTTTTGTTCGTCTAAATCTCTTCGAATTTTCCGAAGCTCGAGTATAATTTCCTCCATTTGTTGGACTTTCTAGGCCGCTTTAAAGTTATATTTCAATATAAGATTGATTGTTTTGATACTACTAGCGCCCTCTTGCGTACCTATTCCGACTTGCTAAGATGACAGCTAGCTCTTTGACTTTAACGGACAGATCGAAGATGGTTCGGATTTATACTAGTGATACGGGTAACTCTCCACAGATGGCGCTATGTGTAACTCGCTAATTTTTGCAAGTCACTTCTTGTTATTGGAAAAATATTATTTTATTACACTTTTATGTTTAAAAACAATTGCTGGGATTATGAAAGTTCACAATTTCATCAGTCTTAGTTTGTTTTTTCACTTCAGATGCATAAAGTATGGGTATATATCCGTATAAAATACATTCACTATTAATGTTCACAGTCGAGTCATTTACACTGATTACATAGTTTTAGCCGATTGTTCGATGTTATCCACAATGTATGATGTAGATCACTTGTTTATTTATTCACTTTTGTCTTTTTTCACTAATTAAATGCACTTATTTTAATTTTTAGATCACTATTAATACGGAGCCGGAGTAAACATTGGCACTGCAGCGCCTACCCTCATTGATGTATAACAACAGTAAAGTCAGAATTTTGCCTCTGAAAAGATCTTGTAATAATTCTCGGGATTCCACGTTATATATGGCTCAGGTTGCTCTCTTGTAGAACAAAAATAAGTTTAATATGGGCAGCGCTGCACCACAATATAATACCATAAACGAGCAAAATAAACTAAACTAGTCGTCGCTTCATCTGTCAGCTGTCTAATTTTTCTAATTGCAAGCGCAGCTGGGCTTAACCTACTAGTGACTACTACTAGTAGGTTAAGCCCAGCTGAATATGAGTAGCTCATTGTATCTTAGAGTCAAGAGTAATAACCAAGAAAATAGCAGTGGTTATTAACTCTAATACTTCGTTATTCAGAATTGCAGTTATATTAGGCAGTGAAAGTTTTATGAACTTTGTTTTCTTAGTATTTAAAAATAAGTTATTGACATTTATATAAGTTATTTAAAGTTTCATTAATATTTTTCTTTCCTACCCACTTTGAAAATCAAAATGTCATCAGCGAAAAGAACAATATCGCACATATCTCTTACCATGAATGGTAAGTCACTAATGTAGACAAGAAACAAGGATGGACCCAGTATAGAGCCCCTGAGGCACTATCAATTTCATAATTTGACAAACAGGACTTTATTAGGTTGTAAAGATAGAGTGTTCATGAAATGAAATCCAGCATCTTGGGTGGATCTTCCTCTGGTAAATCCATATTGTAAATTGTGTAAAATCTCACATTCATTGAAATGATAGAGAAGTTGATTTAACATAACTATTTCAAAAATTGTATTAAGAGAAGGCAACACTGAGATTGGACGATAACTCCTAGGATCGCTCGTACAGCCTGCCTTAAAAATAGGAATAATTTTACCGTGTTTCATCAAATTGAGAAACTTGCCTCTGTTGACACATATTTAATAATAGTGCTAGCTATGGTGCAATATTTAGGATAACAGATCCAACGGCTTTAACTGATAGACCCCATATGTCTTCAGACTTTTTTATATTTAGCAATTTAAACGTTTTTTTTAAAACCTCCATATGTCACATGATTAAAATTAAAGTTAAGCACATTCAGTTTAGCATTTTGCTTTAATGTCATTTATTTTTAACATGAATTTTTTGTCTTTTTTTTTATTTTACTAGTTTTAGAATGGATCATTTTCCATATAATTTTTGTTTTGTTATCAGAAAATTTAATTTAATTATTTATGTATAAAAATTTTGCTTGAAAACATACATATTTAAAAATCTTTCAATACCTTTTAATATAATTATAAAAGGTTTTATTACTGATCAATGAGCATTTATTATAGAGACCATACAAGATGTCTCTACTTACTAGTATTCCCATAGTCACCCAGACATGATTTTCTTTTCTGTACATATGCTATTGAATTCACTACTCAGTATTTTAAAAAAGAATCATAAACAATATTTGGGTCTCATGAATCAACATTGAAAAAACTTAATTTTTTTAAATGTTGCCATTAAATTTATCTAACCTGTATTGATTCGAAAGTCTGCACACCAAGTTCCGCTTTAATTGCTTGTTTCCTTTACAGAATAGTCATTTTTTACTTATCATTTTACAATTTGTCATTACATTGTCTATATACACTGCAGATGTGGAAGCAACTCTGGTCGGTTCATTAAACATGTAATCTAAATTAATGACAAAAATGAACCTTTGTTTACCAACAGAATCTAATAAAATATGAATATTTAAATCGCCACATACTATAACAGGCTTATTACTTTTTAGTTTACTTAAGGTATCTTCTAATATGAGATAAAAAGTACATAAATTTGGATGACGGTGGCCTATATGTACATAAGATAATGTATTCATCCATTTCTGCACAGGCAATCATATCATCACGTAATGTTCTATTGAACATGTATATAATCATATATACATGTTCAATAGAACATTACATAATATCTTTCCTTTCTTTGAACTTTAAATTATTGTCATGTAATATTAATGAACTTCACCCTTCACATGAGATCCTATTGAAAGCCACTGAAAAATTGTCTATATTAAAATTCATGTTGTTGACTTTTAGCCATACTTCAGTAAAACATTGTATTTTTTAATGAATTATTCTATGTCTAGAATATTGACAGAGAAGCAATTTATGTTTGATAAGTAAATATCAAATGATTACAATACATCTCTGTTGTCTTATTTAATGGTTTAATATATTATCCACAATATTATTCCTACCAAATTTTGTATTATCATGAACATACGTTATAATGTCTATAACTGAATCAAAATAACAAGCTACTAATCTAGCAAACTTAAATAAAAATGTTTGGTTAAGTTTGCTAGATTATTTTATAAATTAATTTTTTATAATTAATCAGTCTCCACCTCTCCACCAGATGGTGACCATATATACTGGCCCACAGAAAGAAGAAAAATACCTGACCTTACTTATTTCCTTATCTTTAAAGAAATTGCTAAAACTTATTTTATTTATGAGTAGAGTCTAGATCACTCTTCAGATCAGATCCCTTCAGATAAAGTAACCCTCAATAAAAAAGCCCTAATCAAAACAGAACCATGTGGCCTCCACCGTGTTAAAACTAATCGGAAATACTTTAGACAGCTAGTAAGACAAATGTTACATTGTAAATGAAACTGTACAATGTAATCTTTTGGCAAGGTTCAGTACTGCTACATTGGAAATGGTGCAAGTCATAGTGATCTTAATGCCTGGGAAAAGTATAGAAGATATTATATCCTACCATCCCATAAGCCTACTTTAAATACCCTCAAAAATAAAAGAAATATTACTATTATTTACGTAAAATCAAAGCTAGGCAACGTCTCGAGGCCGATTTTGTATCGCATGTGCACATAAGATTTTCCAACAACAGAAAATGTGATCACTCGTTGACAAACATTCGTTGACGATACAAGAATTACAGCAATTTATTAAAACCCATGTCAAGCTTCACAGAAACTACACATTAACCTTGACAACATTTCTAACTGATTAAAAGACTGGCGCTTGAAGGCCAATGATACCAAATTCATGCAAGTTACCTTTATCTTGAGAAAAGACACTTGTCCACCCATTGAACTAAATGGAGTCAGAATTTTACAGACGATAAAGCCCATTATTTGAAATCTAAATCAGAGACTAACATGGAAGAAGCATATATTTACAAAATGTCTAGCACTGGGCCAACAATTTTGCAATAAATAGAAAACCTCAGCTAACAATGGAAAACAAACTGCTAATTTATAAACCTATGCTGACGCAAGTATGGAATACTGCCACTAATTCAAACAGAAATTTTCCAACATTACATTGCGCATTATTGCTGAAGCTCTTTGGTATATTAACAATAACAGACTTAATCATGAACTAGAAATAGCAACAATAAAAAAGGAAATAAATGTGTGAACTACCAAATATAATCCAAGCTTTTTAATCACGCAACAAACTCACTTGCCATCTTATGGACAAATGTAAGGTACATTCTATACTGTAATCATTAGGTAATATTATTAATACGGATATATCACAGGATATATACCATACAAGTCTTTTCATACACTTTTTTAGTCTATCGCTAAATGTCTTGAGATAGATTACAATATGATTATATAAACAAAAAAATGTTGCTATTTATGAACATATGGTTTACCAGCTGCACAAACTTAAATTCATTGTAAACCACTTTAATAATTAAAGTAAAATTATATCTAGTCAATATTTGTCCAAAACGTTTGAAAGAACTCATTAGACATTTTCACACTTACAACTGGAAAGTAAAGTCTGTATGTCAAAAAGTGTTGTAGAGCAAAAAAAGATTTATAGACAGTTAAAATTTTGCTTTCAAATTTTTTTATTTATTCGACAAGAAAAACATTAAAACAGGGAAAACAGGAATTGAGCAATGCCACTTTTGCTCTAAAACAGAAGGAGTCCATTTACCCACAATAAATATACATCAAAGCGACAGGTTATAACAATTCACAGACATTTAACACCAACTGTCCAGGATAAAAGTAAGACTTCGGAAGTATAATTTTAATTGGGCTAGGTGATGATTTTTACCTGTTTGGAACCATTGATGAAATCAACCATTTATTGTATTATCTTTTCATTTAATGAGTAGAGTTCTCATTTCTCAAGTGTAGGGAAATAAGTAAATAAATATCATACGGAATCAGCTTGAAGAAGGATTCTCTGGTATGAGTCCAGAAACAACACAACACACTCTACATCCAGACTTACTATAAATGATAAAGAGCAAATATTTTGACTAAAAGGTTATTAGATAATATCATTGGCATATATCCAAAATTGAGTATATTATAACTAAAATTTCTTATTGACTTGGCAATATAGTATTAAAATATTTGACCTTAAAGTTAAAAAAAAGTCGCGAGTTATTAAGTATTCTTAGTTAATTCTTACATTCAGTCCTTTCTACATAGCCTTGATTTTACCTACTCATCTAAAATTTACTAAGTGCACTTACTTTCCACCGTCAAATACTTAACTAAAGATAAAACACTCACTAATTATTTGAAAAAGAAATTCATAAATAAGAGAGCGAAAATTTTATTCCATAATTTAATTAGAAACAATTTATTAAATTTTGCATGAAATAAAGTCACTCTTTAACAATGTGACAACATAATAATTTCATGCAAATTTGTTACATCACAAAAGGAAATCATGACTTTATACAAATTATTTCATGACACAACTTAGTATATTTCATTTTGTACCTTTGCTCTGTTTTTCATTATAAAAAATGTATCTTGCTTTAAAATTATCTTTTGTATGGAGAAAGTCTAAGTCTTAAGTTTACATTACGAAGACTTTAAATAATTCAAATAATAAACTTGTTAGTTAAAGGAACACATTAGGGTTAGTGAGTTAATCTAAATTGCTACAAGCAAAACTGATGTAGTAACATATGTTTTGCTTACCATAAATTATGGAATTTAGTGGTAACAATTTTTGAAGTCTTAAATATTTATAAATGTTTTAAATATAATAATACTGTTAATTAAATTACAAGTGTAGATGTTTCCAAGAAATATCAAACTTTTTTGGCATATGGCCATGAAACATATTCCATGCCATGAAACGTAACCTTCAGTTTAAGATTATACAGATACTAGAGTTTGTTTGATATATGTCTAATTTCACGAATTTTAAAATGTCAGAAAACCTGGAGCAGAAAAATTCTGATAGTTTCCTCCATACTTCACTGACATAGCTCCTTCTTTTTTTAATTTTTGGTTATTTCCAAAATTAAAAATGCCATCCATTTAGGACACACCTTGAATTGAGAAAAAATATCTTCACAAAAATTACAAGTCTAGTGTACTCGACAAAAAAAATAATTTCCAGAAATATTTCCATTGACAGAAAAACTGCTAGAAGAAAGGTATGCAATCTATAGGGGATATTTGTTAAAATCGGAGGAAATAAATATTAAAAACTTACAAGAAAATAAATGTTTTTCCTAGTCTAAACTTTAATACTCTTTGACCACACCTAGTAATATCCATGTTCGACGGTAGTAAGTTGATACCTCGAGAACCAAGATTTTGAGATATGTCATTTTAACGCTGCAAAACAATATATAATGTACACAAAAGAAAACCAACTCGCCTAATATTCCATAATTATCCTAATTTTATATCCCTATTTTTGACGATTTTAGTTTCATAACATGACTAAAAGGGGAATATTTGCTAAAATGAAAGGGAATAAATATTAAAAACTTAAGTAAATAGATGTTTTTCCTAACCTAAATTTTGATACTTTTTGAACACACCTAGTAATATCCATGTTCGGCAGGAGTAAGTTGATACCTCGAGATACCAAGATTTTAAGACAAATCATTTTAACGCTCCAGAACAATATATATAGTACACAGAATTAAACAAACTCAATTAATATTCCATAATAATCCTAGTTTTTGACAATTTTAGTTTGATAACATGACTTATTAACGTCATTTTTTCTTTGGTCTATCATTTTAAATGAAAGTATAAAAATAAAAATGTAACTTGATGACAACATCAACATATAATAATTAAAAACATATTGATAAAGTAACTACAAACGCTCTGCAAATTTCAAGTTCATAAAATTGTTTTGATTTTATAGCTCGTGTGGTCTATATAATTGCTCTAAAAACTATCTATATGACTATCTTTCATGATTTATTTACATATTAAGTTGATTTCATAATCAAGCCAAGAAAATATAAGTTTATTTGTTAATAAAATTAATGAAATGATTTAAGACTTTTATTGTTTATCACTATTTATTGATTAGGGCGCTGGAAAAAATAAAGCAGCTTTGGCATCTAAGAGGAAATTCATGATTAATTTAGAAGACTCTGGGACCTCATGAGAATCTTATTTCGAACAAAAGTAATGTCTTATTATTTCTTACAGGATGACATAAACGAAGTAGAGGAAACATTTTTAAAATTATGAAAACACGATAAGGAAAATTATATTATTTGTTTTCTAAATAAGTAACTGTTTCAAAAAGATTAATTTCTTCAACATAACTTCGCTTTAGTAAAAATAGTTTTATTTACTAGATTTCGAAATAATCATTTGAAATGCACAATACGTTCAAATTATCCTGGCCCCTACTTTTCCAAACGAACTAAACTTCATAAGTATATTGACGCTGTTTGAAACAACAACATTTCTAACAGATTTTCAAAATCAACAAACTGACTTTCACAAAATTTACGATGATATTTTTACTCAGTGAGGTTTCATTTTATATTATGAATTGGCAATTCTTAAAATTATTATAGAATACATCTCTAAAAATCATAATCTCACACATAAGAATGAAGACATAAATACATATATGACGAAAATTACAATAATCATAGAAAGAATTCCAGAAAAAAATATTAGCAGACAATAAAGGAACAGATAAAAACATGAATTTGGAAGAAAATTGCAAATAACAAGTATTTAAAAAATAACAAACAACATATAAAAGACGATGATGTTTAAAAGTATGAACTTGGTATTATATATCGAGTAGAAGGTGAAAAAAAAGTTTCAAAAAGTAAACGAAATCAAACAATCTAGAAGCAATAACAAGCTTTGAGACTGCATATAGAATAGAACAATATAATCAAAGTTGTACTCATATCAACCAAAGGCAGATTCGCATTTGTTAGAAAGGGACAAATAATGCATGATAGGGATCATCTGTTAAGCTCTGAAATCATAATTGTGATATCTGTGCAACCAGCTGATTTTAACTACTTAAATTTCTAAACATTTTTTTACAGTTTACTAACGTAAATTATATTGGAACTATGTATTCCAAATATTTTGGTGATAAATATATCCATTTATTTACAATGTCTTGCGGTACATTTAACTCTAAAAGTCAGGTAGCAAAATCAGACAAAAACATAGCATTAACATTTCATAGTTAAGTCATATTTTAAGATATTCATAACAAAATTCAATGACACTTCCCATTACATATTCTAAATTAATAAGGTAAACTTCAATTAAGTCATAAGAATATACCTAAAGTCTATTTTTATATAGTTTATCTATATTTGAAAATATTAATCTTTTGAAAGCTTTCTGTACTATATGCAAAAATATATTGTATATAGACATTTTGCTCACGAGTGACTGCTTGTTGATAGGTGTTCACATATATTTTATAATGACTTCATTATATTATTTAAGTTTTATTAACTTTCGACTTAGGTTCCCAATAGATCCAGAATTGATTCCGAGATTTATACAAAACATTTTGAAGATGGGTATTTCACACATACATTGAAAAGAAAAACTTTGCAAACTGATGCAGTCCCAACTTTATTTTCCAAATATCCTACATACGAGCAACAATAATAATTTTTTTATAATACATTAATGTATTATAAATCCTGATTACAGATAATGTATGGTAAAAAAATAGTATGATCAAACATATTATTTTTTTACCATACATTCAACATACATTATCTGTAATCAGGAGCCTCTACACAAAACATGCTTCTAGACTTACCACAGCTGCCATTAAACGGCACCTTTCTTTTAACTGAAGCTACATTTTGGCTGCTTACCCCATTTTTGCAAGAAATCGGATGATATTATAATATTCTATTCACAATTTACGGCAAACATAGAAATACCACTCAGAAATAGATTCACATGTGGAATAATCCAGTTAAACAACCCATTTAAAATGTCCTTTAATCATATATTACGAAATACTCCCAGTAAGATAAAACTACTCAGAGAACTGAGGAGCCAAAACATATATCGAACTGAAGGTCGCTCACGTGAAATAAAATGATCGCTTAATAATCCTACGTGGAAGAAACTGAGGGCCAAAACTAGTTTTTACAGTGGCAAAATTGTCATAATATAAAGTATAAAACAATTAGTTTAAAAATAAAATGTATTGGCATTCATTTAATTAAAATCTTGTTTTAGGAATAATTGAGTTTAATACGCCACTGCCACAATACGATTTTGAACCCAAAATTTAAAAAATACACTTAAATTTAAATTAAAACCATATCCAAAATTGGGACACATGGTTACTGTCTATTGAAGTAACGAGCGGACACCAACCATGCAGACGTTGCCCTCACATACAGAAGTTCATTTGAGAAAAATATCAATATGTAGAATGCAAGCCTCACTACAATTATTCTCAAACTTAATATTTCATATGCAAATCCAGGGCATAATTCACAATTATTTAAATGATTTATAATGTGTGCACCCCATGGCAGGAATGGAACCCAGAGCCTTTAATGTTGGTTTCTATCGCTTTAATATCTGTGATATAAACCAGTTGCGATATAAAAACAGTAATATCAAGTAAAGCCCAATTCACCTATAAACAATTATATCGAACACGGATGGGCAATTTGGGTACAGATGTTTAAAAGAGTGTGTTAATAGTATATTTTCTATTCCTTTCTTACTCATTTAGAACATAAGCGAAAAAAACAGCAGCCGCTGTGCTATACACATTACCTTCATTTTTTATGTGGTCTCCAGGCCTACAATTGCTGCTAGGAAACAATAACGGAGAGCTTGAAATAACCGAAGAAAAAGATGAACATAATAATAGTTTAAATACCCCAGCAGAAAGGTGAAACAGTGCAGATTTATAATTAAAATTGCTAGTTTCTTTTTTAATCCTTTCGGAATGAGACAGACCAGACTTTTAAATTGCTATCCAAGCCAGAATTTGCCTCAGGTTAAAAAGAAAATATATCAGTAAACAAAAACTGGCAAATTCATCATTAAACGAAAATAATAATACATAGAGAAGGAAACGAGCAAGTGAGACACAAAGGTAAAATGCGATGTAGTGATCTTAGGATGATGATACTGATGCAAGTGACATTAATGGTAAAAACATATATAATACTCGAGAGGATATATAGACTTGTTACGTGCAGGCTCAAATGCTCAGAACAGCCAAGGAGGATCAAAGATTTATTTTCCAATAATTGTATGAAATTATTGGAAACTAGGCAGCAGAGACAGAAGGATAATGTTTGTAGCAAGGCTACATTAGCAAATAAAAGTAATATAGATAACATTGGAGGGAAAAGGAATTATTATTGACTTAAAAACAACAAAAAAAACAAGATTATGGTTTTTCTTATTGTTATTATGGATGAAAAGAAGAATTATGCTTATGACATTAATAAATGAAAGAGGATGAACAATATTTAAAAATAAAAAAGACTCATGATATACCTATAATAAAAAAAGACTCTAGGTGAAATTCTTTTGATTTTAAAAATACGTAAAAAACTGTGAAACAATATGAACAACATTTTCATGGGTTAAGATTTGTGTTCAAAAAGACATCCAAAGACATGTATTGCAGATTCAAAATAATAGATATTAAAATAAAATTAGGTTAAAGAGATGAGAAAAGAGATTTATCAGCGGAATTAAGCGAATGTCAGTGTGAAGCTGGAAAAGCTAATGACAAAAGCATAAAGATGTAGAAAAAGCACAGAACTTATAATAGAAAAATAGTTCTTTCAAAGGTTTTGCTTTTGACCTGCAACAATATTTTCCCACTCCATATTTGAAAACATCTGTTGCATTTTTCAAAAAGCATCAATAGACATTCAACACGATATGGCAACAAATGAAGTAAATTATTACATATAGGATGATGTAGGCAGAGCACAACAGGCAAACCAAAATCCATCCTATCCATTTCATCATTTAATGAAATTGCTTCCACAAATGATGGGAGTTACTCTGTACTTTTATACATGTGGAGGCCAAAACAAGAAAGCTATGTACATTCTTACTTCATCAGCACACAACTTTACAATTAATAAACCATAAACTTCTCATCAGTATCCACTGTCATACGAAATACGACTCCATAATGAAGAGAAGAAAAGAAACAGCCACAAAAATAAGTCATTTGAATCATTGGTTTCAGTTAGTAAGATCATGTAAAATTTGTAAAAAAAAATAATTGTAAAAAAATACTTTGAAAAGGGGGAAAAAACTCCTAGGGTTTTTCTAAGTAATAAATTTGACAAATTTTTATGGATATCAATCAAATAGACCGGAGAAATGGCTCTGAAGTAGGAGTATGTTGCTCTTGTCAGCATTTCATGGTTTGTAGTTTGATACAATATGAAACTGTAATTTCTTGGGAATTCAATAAGTCTAAATTTGATTTCACACTACAAGTGAGTACTGAATTACGATATTCCAAAATTTTAACATCTGTCTTGCAATAAACTGTTACCATATTTTTTTTAAATTACTTGACAGGCTGAATAGCAATTTCACAATATTTTTGTGATCCAAAATAGCAACAACTATCCCTCCCCCCATCAAGTGTCGCTCTATTCATACAAATATAAGGTAAATCAAAATTTACCTTATATTCCTAAATTTGAATTTAAGAATGTCTCAGATTCAAGATGGTGGAACTTGTCTTGCAATACATAGTCACTATATTAATTTTCTACTAACTTTGAATTCAAATTTCACATTATTTTGATAGTCAAGATAATAGCAACAAAAAGTATCAACAATTACTACAATGTAATGGCAAGAAATTCTGTACTGTTTGTATACAATTAATAGTTTTAATTTTGTTAAGACAATACTGGGCAATGTAATAAACACCAGCAGCAACATCAGTATAATGTCATTTTTTACACAGATGTCTCATAAATAATGTCAGTTTTTAGTCACAATTAAATGAAACTACATGATGTATTATATCTACTTTCTTTAATTTCTTTACCACGACCTAGGTTTCGTTGTATTACAACATCTTCAGGTGGGATATTAGCAAAGATTATTAGAATCTTGAGATTATTAGAAGAGAAAGTGATGAATCTATAGAAGAAATAATACTTGAAAGTGATAGAGCTGTGGAGAGAGAATTCACAGATAACGATAAAGACTGGGTTATAGATGAGAATTTTTCTTTCATTATGTCGGCAACCAAAACATGATGCCTGAGTACTAATCTTGCTGGAATCCAAGAAACAAGCTATTTATTATGTCACTAAAATGGTGGATGATGACCAAGAAAATGAATAGTCAGTGTTTTTCTTAAAACTAAAAAGGGAGAACAACCAAGTGTCGTATTTCGTTGGGAACCAGACTTAGCAGTTGTGAGCATGTCTGACATTAAGTTTATTCTTCCTCCTTCAAGAGTAAACGGCTAATCAAATATTTTTTTAAAGTAAATAATTCATAAATAATTTTTTATTTATTTGCAAGGAGACTCATTTATTCCAAAACATGAAAGTAGATTCTTCAGCATTTTGTCTGTCTTTTCTTTTTAATTAAGGCGTTTTATTTTTTGTCATTTATATGAATGTAGGTTAATTTTTTCTTATAAGAGTAAGCTTACAACTTATTTGTTTTAATTAAAAAGTTATTTTTTGTTACAATATGATAATTTAAGTAAGTAGAGAAAATCTATTTTTACAAGAAAAGACTAATTTGTTTTTAAGAGTCCCTAATTTGTCCTAAGAGCTGTTTATAGTTACTTATAGTGTGTTTCAATAAGAATTGACTTTTTGTTATATTATTTTTTTTATTTGATTATGAACTCAATAAAACCAAAAATTACATTACTCTTATTTTTTTTAATTCCTTGTTTTTTCTTTGAATAAACTCCACAGGTACTAATTCAGTGTGTAACATGGATAGTACATGGTGAATCAATTCTCAGTTTTTAAAAAACAAGATCTGTGAGCTTCATATTTTAAATTAAAGGACTGAGGTTTATTTCCATAAAATTACAATAAATTTGCTAGATAAAGTAAAAACTCTGGAATTGAAAACCTTTAATCTTCCAAGACATAGGTCTCAGAAAAAAATGTGGTTCACTGTTCGACTAACTATCCTTCTAAAAAATATATTAAAAATATTTTTTATTAGAAGTTCTCATTTTATGTTTACAATAGTTTATGGTTGAAAGACTACATCATATTTAAAACCATAAATTTAAAATATTATAAGCAGGTGACATATAACAGCTTAACAACCGTAACCAAAAAGTGGAGTTTAATATTAGTGGCTTAATGCAGTGGCCACACATATTTGATTAAATATTAATGTATAAACCTTTAATGTAAACATTGTTTAAACTTACCAAAACCTTATTAGAACCTAAACCGATTCCAAATTAGTTGACATAATCAGACGATACTGACGGACATATTAACGTGTCGTGTAAATAAATGCATACACAATTATTATTCAAATAGTTCAAACTGCAGATAGAGGCTTCAATTTGAGTTATAGTGATATTTAAAAAGTACATTTGTTATACTTCATTGTATATTTATATATTTAAAATAGCTTCCACATTTCCTTATCAAATTTAGTTATTAAAACAAAATAGATGGTTAGATCTTAAATGAGATCATACATAAAATTAATTATGTACTTATAATATATCATTAATATAAAGCTTCATTTCATCTTTAATGACAAATGATATCTTCTTATTCTGAAACTTTAACTTGAAAATGGCCCTAAAATATAAATCATTTAACTGATATTAATAGAGTAGGTAACAAATGAAATTAAGTTGTAAAGATGGAAAGACTGAAATGTGATATAATGATTAAGATAAGTTATATTTTTTAAGATAGTTAAAGTTGTTTCAACTTTAACTATCTTAAAATCCAAATCCACCCTATATTTTTCTTAGAATGTTAACCAAACGCAAAATCAAGATAAATTGGCGTGGCGCTCTTATAGTAGGAATTTCGTAAAATTTTTCGCAATCAGAAATTTGTTTATTTTTGTTGGTAATTCCCTAACTTATATAAATATATTTTTAACACAACTAAGATCAAGTATTCCCACATTATGTTAAATTGCAAGCAAAAGTATAAAATAAATGATTTTATTTCTATGGTGATAATGTACTCCACTATTTAAATGATTAACGACTTGCAAATGTTTGTCACCTTATTACGATAAAAAAGTCCAAAATGTAGTTGCGACTCCGATATACATTAATAATTAGATAAGTTTTGAATCTGAAATGCTTAAAAATTTACAATAAACATTTCACAATAAATCATGAGAAATTTGTAAACTGAAACAATCAATGTCATAAGTTACATACCTCTGTAATGTAATACGGGGCAATTTTCTGTGTAAAGTGCTATCACATTTGTAGGCACTACACTTAACCACTTTTAAAGATAATTCTTGAATAAATAATTTACATAAATGTTGAAATTACAAAATAAAACATCAAATTCCATGAAGTTGACAATTCAGCTTGTCAATGTGGTGTTCGACCACATTCAAAAATAAGTCGTAGTTAGTTCTGAATTAAGAAATCATAAAACAAATGCGATCTCGCTCAAACTATTATAGGTAACGATGAAAAGAAATGAAAGTATGTCAGTCATTATGATTTTAGCTGAATAACACCCGATTATTTATGTGTCATCTGCTTCTTAATATTGTAAATCTGTGTTTAAAACTCACAATTGATTTTAGAATGTTCTCTTGTAACTTTATTAGAACTAAATAACCAAGTTTATATTCAAAACCAACTCGGAAATATTTGTTTCTTACAAGGGCGTTGAGAAAAAGCAACAACAAAGATGCATGTGTATAATCAACATGAGACGACTTTGTTTTTGATAAATCAACACCAGAAAATACATAGAAATTGCAGACGTTTATGTAGCATCTCACATACTATTTCTGTGACGAGTACTGGACTGTGTATATCTGAAAATCGCAAATAAAGTTGCTTTGAAAATTTATGATTCAGGTTTAAATATTACTATAATTAATATTAAAATATATGTAAAACATTACGCTTGACAATTTTCTTTTATATGTGAAAATAACTTACTTTAGAAAAAACACTTTTGCTTTAGGTAAACATGACTTTTCAATTTTGACCCACGTTTCGGTAATCAAGGCACGAGTAGTTTTACTAAAATCCTATTCCATTTTATTATGGACCAGCATAACACAACCTTTCATTGAAAATAGTAATATTTTACCACTACGCACTTTAATAGCATCCTCCAATGGCCCAAATGAAATGAAACTTTTTCAGTGTCATGAATTACAAAGCATCAAAATATTTTGGTAATCAGAATTGAATCATTATGATTAGTAACAGCACTTTTCTATATTGAATATGCATATGCTACTTTAAAATGTGACAAATCCAATCTTTTCCTTTAAATATAGATAGAAAGATAGAAGTGAAAACTAAAATAAAAAATACAATAACATTAATTAAATTACTCTCAAATAAAATATTAAACACTAACTGAATACACTTGAAATATTACACTAATTATATACAATATTAAATTATACTCAAGTAAAATATTAATAAAAAATAAAAAGTATTCTTGAAACGATGCACGTCGTATTAGACTGTGGAGTCGCTTGGCCGATGCCGAAAGGAGCCGAACTTACCCGAACAGCGAACTCGCCTGACCGATGCTGAAGGGAGCGGAGTTTACGCGATTCGGCTTCACCAACCCGAGCGTGATGGCTTATTTTCATTCACTGCTCATAAAAAGTGCACATAGTACGTCTAAAGAAGTTTTCACTTCAATTATATAATACTCTTAAGTATTTTCAAATTCAAATATAAGTACATCGTAGTGTACTTTTAAATTCAAATAATAGGATCAAGTTAAGAGAATTTAATGCGAGTCAAAATTTAATTATTCTCATAATTCTATCCATTATTTACCTACCTACTCATATCGCATATTACCTATCGCATCGCTATCGCAGTTACCTATTCATATCGCATAGTTATAAAAATAATACACAATTTTGTTATCATCTATTCATTTGTTTTTCCAATACTGCATACTGAAGATTAACATAGTCTAACATTCTTTGTTTAATTTTTAATTCTAATTTAATACTTTCTTCTTTTAGTTGCCGTTCAACGGCCATAAATTCTAACTTCCTTTCGTGAATTTCACGCTTGTGTTCAATATCTTGCTGAAGAGATTGTATTTTAAGATCTTTAACACACATTTCTGTAGGAACATGGTGGTTCATTCTTCTCCGTTTCATTGAATATTCCCTATCTTGTGACTTCGTTTGTGCCCATGAATTTGAATTATCATCACCATTTAATTCGTGAATTAAGTCTGTAACGAATAAATGCATATGTAAAATAAATATACTAAGATATAGCGAAATGACAAATCAGAAAATGAATTAATTAATGAAATTTGCTCAGCAATTTCCTAAAAAAAACAAGCATACCAATTTTGATAATGCCGATAATGCTCAGCATTATATAATATCTACATGGAAAAATCCAGAACTGTGTAATTATTTTATAGGTATAATTTGATAATTATATAGTTACACTGGAATAGAACATGTGGCTGCCGTATAATTCAAATGTAGTATACAATACAAAATACCAACATTTTAGTGTTGCATAGTAAAACAAGGAACCCTTACAACTTTGTCACGACCATCAGTAATAGCACCACATTTAAGACAGTTTTAGACCAATACGCATGAAAGTTAACAAGTAGATCCTTCATATGGTGATCTCAATTTATGTTTAGCCAAATGTTAAAGAAAAGCTTTTTAATGCACCTGTCTGTGTGAAGTTTAGGGTGGTAAAAAATTTTTTCCATAATCCCATCGAATAACGTATATTATTGGATAGGTTTTTCAAAATGAAGTTTAGTGAAATCAATGAAGTTTTTACTTCTCACACCTCAGAAAATTATGAATCTTTTTAAATGTTTTTTTTTATTATTTACTACTTGAAATCAGAAACATTGCAAGAGGAGGAGGCAGATGTTGATATTGTTTAGACAATAACAAACAAATTTTCGTAAACAATGTACTTTTTTCAATTTAAGCATAAAAAATATGATCTAATTAAAATGCATTTAAACAAAATGTTTAATAAAATATATCATTTTTGTTTAGTTCAACATAAAAATTCTATATTGAAAACATACAACGTAAACATACATGGACTAAAGGTTAAACAGATGTTTGACCGGTATTCTACCTTCTCCTGCCCAAATTTATATATCAACTTTTATTATCAATTTTTTATATTACCAATTTTTATGATTTTGAGATCAAAAATTATAGTGATTAGCAAAATAAAGAAAAATAGTTGTATTCTATTAATAAATGAAAAAAACAAGTTACAACACAATGGAAGAGGTAATTATATGCGTTTATCACTGAGTTCATAAACATTTATTTACATCTTATAGTCAATACGTATCATTGAGTGTATTTATTAATTTATATAATGAATTATTAACTTATCAAAAACTTATAGTAACATTAATTTTACTCTATCTTTTCTTTTTATTCCACATTGCTTCTTTCACTGTTTTTCCTTAGTATCTTACCAGAAGTGATAAGAGATTTGCCAACACTAAAAGCAGTAGCCACTAAACTACAACGAAATGACATGCTCAATTACTTAAATAGCACTAAAATTTTACACACAAGTAATAGAGTTGACATAAACAACTAACGGAAAGAAAATCAATTACCGGAAAGATAATCAACAAAAAGTCGCAACGAAATACAAACATTGGAACTAAGAAAAACATAATAATTATCTATCAATTAGGAAGGAATTTATTTTATTTGCACAAAACATGTCTATAAAAAAATTAAATAATTTTAGAGTGTATCTACAATCACTTAATAACACTCACACCATTAAAAATAAACAAAACAACCTTTTGTTTTTAACCTTGTTCACCAAGTGGAGATCTGTGGGAAACTATCATCGGTTTTAGCTAATGATAAAAATAAAAACAGATTTAATTTTCTTTTCAAGAAGAAGATAATTTCGAGTGTAATCAGAAAGTGATGTTGAACATTTGATAATACAGTTAGTTGTGGATTGCTCTTTTTTCCTTACATAGCTATTGTAGCAGACCACATTACCGTTTTATTGTTACTGATGTACTTTTTACCCAAGGTAAGGTATTACATTTCTCAAAACCACCAAGAAATTATGCATTACACAGGGTTTACTTAACGAAGACAAATTTAAGAAAATTCCCGAAAGTCAAAGAGGAACATCTTTTCTTCATTCATACCTTTACAGTGTGTGACACTACTTCTACTTTTGTAGGAAAAAAGTAATCATATTTTCTTGAAACTCAGAATGATGGACGACTATTCCAAGATAGTGTCAAATGTATCCTCACACTGTTTGGTGCAGAAACAGCTATAAATTTAAATGAATTAAAATTTAAATAGTTTATAACTTTAACTCCTAAAAATAATTTGTTCATTACCTCTGATACAAAATGCAGCCAAATAACATATTAAATGAATTTATTTGCAAGCCTAGAAATGGAAAAATAATTCAATACCCGCCGAAGAAAGGGTTAGACAGGAGAAAAATTTCCCAAACCAATAGAAATGACAGAACCAACCCACCCTTAAAACTATTACGAAAATTATTTTCTATTCCTTTAATACTAGATGTAGTGCATCTGGCTGCAGAAAAAGTTTGTATCGCTCACAGACATGTATTGTTTGCAGTGGGAATTACTGCAATAACCAGCCATCCATACGGGAGAACGTAGATGACACAGGCGAGAGTTAAAAATTATTGTTTTTTATATTTAATTATGAATAAAAGGTTTAATGAATAAATATAGATACTTTTTTTTATTTCATATATTACTTTTAATATTGCCTAAATCTATTTTTTGTAGTCAAACATTATATCTAAAGTTTGAAATAAAAATTAATATATTGAAAACCTCATATTTTAAGTTTCAAATTTTTCACCCAATTTATTGGAAAAGCCTTGAAATTTCTTTGATCATTCTTACCAGGATAATATTTAACACGTAACTGTTATACAGAGCAAACTAATGTGAGTACTGAATATTATTCTTGCAATTATTTTCTTTAAAATTGTATAGATATGAAGACATAATTTTTGTAGTGACAATACTTTGGTTAGTAATCAAATGGCTGGGGTTTATGATACACCTACGATACGCTTTCAAAAAGAACTAGACAACTAACTATTTTAAATAACTGATTTTAATTATTGATAAGTAAAAAAACTAACACAACCATGATAATGTTTGTCACCATCAAAAATTCAAGAGATACTCTATCAAGAATTCCAGCAATACTACTATTATTTATTACTGTATTAATACTATTTATTATTTAACTGCACTAAGAAAAGCATATTATATATGTGATATCTGCTCGTCTGCTGTGAGTGTAATAGTATTAATTTGTGTAATAAATGATGAATATATCTAAAATATCTTAAATTGTTATTTAACATTTGTTATAATTTCGCTACATTCACATCTCTATATTTTTTTTATAAAGGAAATATTAATTTTTTATCATTTTGGCATGTTATTAAGATATGTCCATTTATTTATAGACATATTGATTTGAACATATTTTTTCTATTTTAAGTAATCATAAGGTGAATCCAGTAACGCTTTATAAACTTTTCTGATTATAATTTTATTTCCAATATAATTCTAACATACGAGAGGAGCGGAAATGAAGGATAAGGGAGGGGGGGGGACACATTTTTCCTTGCTACCCCAATAATTAGGACCTCATTAAAGATATATGAATCAAATGTCAAGTACCTAACGTCACTAATTAATGAATAACAGTCCCTTAAAGAAGTAAATCTGAAAGTAAACTGCGAACGTGGAGCAAATCGTACTATGTGCTGTAATTAAATTCCTCACCAAGTAAGAAAAAACTCCTTAAACCATCATGATTGAGATGGGAGTTATTTACGAAGATCATTGCCTTATTAAAACCATAATTTACAAGCATGGTCTATTTAAACAAGGTCGGGACTTGATTGAACACCACCCCCAACCCAGAACGGTCGATTCAGGCCACCGCGTCAGATATTATTCGAAAAATAGAAAAAGTTGTATTGGAAGATGCTCACCTGAAAAACAAAACAACTTTCTGCATTAATTGGTGTATCAGATACAACAATTTTGAAAACTCTACACGACCATCTTGGCATGACTAAAGTCAGTGGAAGATGGGTCCCAAGAATGTTTACGCCGCTGCAAAAGCAACGAGTCTAGGTGTCTAAGGAGTATTTGGAGCTGTGTGCTGATGAACCTACGCCAATTTTGGTGAGAATTGTGACTCGAGATGAAACTTGGATTCATTACTTTGAGTCTGAATCCAGGCAAGAGTCGATGCAATGGCACAAAAAGCATTTTTGCAAGACAACATGCCGGTTCACAAAAGCAAAGTTGTAATGAATGCTATTCACAAACTTGGCTTCAAATCTCTGATTCACCCACCCTACAGCCCCAATCTAACTCCCAATGATTTTGACATCTTCCCAAACTTGACAAAGAGCTCCGTGGAATAAAATTTAAGGATGACAGTAAGGTGAAGGAGGCAATTTCAGCTTATTTTCAGTTGCGTTTTTTTATGGTTTTAAAAATTAATTTCAAGATCTATTAAGAGAGATTATATTGAAAAAGAGGAATAGTTTCATTACTTTTATTTAAATTGCAACCCTTCTGTTCCTCTGACATTTGGGCCCTCCCTCTTACATAAAGAGCTAGATCGGAAGAAATTCAAGATTTACAGACAAATAAATTAACTATGGATAGACAGACATGGTGAAACTATAAGGTTTCCTGGGGTAAAATTCATTAGTTAATTCATTAGTGAGTGCTGTACACTCACTTTCAGAGAACCAGAAAAAAAATTCTAAAATGTTCTGAAAACCAAAGTTGTTTTGAGTCTTTTTTAAATACATTGTGCATCCAAGCGAGAAACGTGTTTACTCTTTTAACATATTGTTTGTGAACAAGAAAAATTCTTATATAAAAAAATTATAAAGTTGATTTTAAAGCCAGCTTAGTTTAGTTAGATAAATATGTATATATTAGGTGTTGGAATTAATTTGTAGCGTTTTACGAGAGATGGTGTGGGAATTACAGTATTCTGTTTTAACTTCAGAAACAAATTTATCGTAAACCAGCTGTTATTAGGTGTTATTTTTACGACATATTTTATTTTTCAATTGTTAATAACTGTTGCAATTATTTAAATAAGTTGAAATTTTTGTAGGGAGTTTTACTACATTATTTTAATATGAATAAAAGTGCTGCAGAAAGTCATTGGATTTTGGAAGAAGTTTATGGTGAACATGCTTTAGCTGAGCAAATGTGTCAGAAGTGGTTTGCACCTTTTAAAAGTGGTGATTTTGACTTGGAAAACAAGGAACAACTTGGACAGCCAAAAAAGTTGAAAGATAGAGAATCCGAGGAATTACTCGAAGAAAACTCATCTCAAATAATTAAAGATTATTTACATTGTTGGGGGTTAATTTATCAACTGTAGGAAAACGCCTTAAAGGTTTAGGAATGATCCAAAAGGAAGGAAATTAGGTCCCAAATGAATTAAAACCAAGGGACGTTGCAAGGCACTTTTTAACCTGTGAATTACAACTTCAATGGCACAAAAGAAAAAGTTTTTTTTTTCGGATTGTTACTGGTGATGAAAAGTGGATACATTATGACAATCCTAAGTGTAGAAGATCATGGGTGAAGCCCAGGCAACCATCATCATCAGTGGCAAAACGTAATATTCATGGGCCTAAGCTCCCCTTTTGTATATGGTGAGATCAACAATGTGTGGTATATTATGAACTGTTAAAAATGAACGAAACCATCACTGGGGATCGTTACCAATTACAACTGATACGATTGAGTCATTCATTGAAGGAAAAATGCCCGGAATGGTGCGACAGACACGATAAAATTATTTTGCTGCACGACAATGCTCAACTGCACACCGCAAAACTAGTGAAAAGATATCTACAAACACTGAAATGGGAAGACATTGCCCCTTCGGACTACCACCTGTTCCGATCGATGGGTCATGGATTGTCAGGGGAGAATATCACGTCTTACGAAGATTATAAAAATTGGATTGACTCATGGATTGCCTCCAAGGACGAAGTGTTCTTTCAACGGGGTATCCGTCTCCTACCCGAAAGATGAAAAAAAGTAGTGGCAAGCGATGGGCAGTATTTTCATTAATGTATCTTTTTATTTTCATTTAAAATAAATTGTTATTTGGCTCTCAAAAAACTCTACGAATTAATTCCAACACTACTAGGTTTGGAAGATAAATTTACCAATATTGTATGTATTAAATTTAATACAGCCTTATTTTTAAAGTACTGTTTCATTTGTATACTTCTTATTCTAGTGATTTGAAATTTTATTAAAATTATATTATTATTAAAAAAACATCATTATCAAATTGAAAACATCTTGCTATTATCCTGACGCTTGCAGAGATGAACTCTGCAAACAAAAAACACAGCTGAAAGCTGTCCAAATAGTGTGTTTATACAAAACAGTTCAATATTTCATAAACATCACACTATTGTTGATTCAACGAGGTCATCATGACTAGAAAATGGCAGTAACATTTCTCAATAGTTCAATTGTATGCAGAACAGTAGCAGTTCAGAAGTTCCGTTTGGATCTGTCATCAATCAAATTCTAGATGTTGCAATAGTATAATTAGCTCATCTTAGAAGTCAAAACTCTGTATCTTGACGTTTTATGCCATATCTATTACCATCAGGCAACTGAGGTGTCAGAAAAACTATAGCAAATATATAGGCGCGAGTACATATAACAAAAAATTTCATTAGCTACTTTGTCAAAACTTATTTAAACATCCATCTTTTAATCTTCAAATGAACTCGGAAAATGAAGGCTAAAATTATTTTATTTTCAATTTAATTTGATTAATTTTTCTTTAATCATGTTACATATTAAGTAGGGTTTTTATTAATTAAATAAATTTTAATAAAACAGGGATAATATTTGTAAATATAAATAGTGTAACGGTATAATGACTCTGTAGAAAGAGATCTAAGATAACATCACAACTATTACCATATCTTTCATTTGAAGAAACCCCACAAAAATCAATCTATCTTTTCTTGAACTAAGAAGGACATAAACGAATTCAATGTCCACCATACACGTAACATTCCTAGATACATTAAGCATGAATTTATTGTGCGCATGGAGGAGTGAGATTTGGCATAGATAAAGTTTATATGGGAATGAGAGCAGAAAGCTAAAATTTATATGCAATACATGTTACAAATACATTAAATTATATATTTCAAATACATTGAAAGGTTCATTGTTCACGTTCAACAATAAAAGATTCATTCTTTAAGTTCATACTATCAAAGTCAAACACATAATAGTCTGTCGCTAAAAAATTTTAAAATGTCAGATTGCACCTGTTGCAGAAGAATAATTTTCGCAGCAGCAATCTGAATTGACTTACTCTCACCTAGTATATAAGAATATAAGAGTATAAATTTTCACGCTTGCTTTACATGCATGGGGAAACGGGTGTATAAAAAAAAATTTTTATATTTTGCTAAATTTCAAAATTTCTTCCTTCTTTAAAGTATCTACTTACAAAAATTGCATATATTTAGGTCTAAAACTGCAGAAATTTTAAAGCCAAACAGATGGACGAACATGGCAAAATTATGACTTTTCTATTTCAAAATGGAATCCTAAACATCATTGTGCAATCCTACTATTGCAATATCCAGTCTTCATAACTATTTTCATTAAGAGTTTTAAACAATAATATGAATTTACACTTTCATTGTGTACAGATGAAAATTATGTAGGATTGAAAATTATTATTAAACTTAATTTAGTTTATTAGCATAACTTACACTATTTAAAATATTTTCTTTTAACAGATATTATTGACGAAGAGAAACTTCTTTTATCAATATTAACTCACGTATACAATCAGTACCTGATTTAATAACACCATCCATTTCAACGTCAACATTAGCTATGTTTTTATCAATGGATAGCACAATAGCATCAGTCTCATCCAAATCAGATCCAGTTCCTGAAGCGTTTTGTTGTGTTTCTTTAATTTTTGCTTTTGCTTTCAAATTATTCCACAATTTTATTAGTTGCTTAGATGTAACCTGAAATTAAATTAATTAATGTATTTATTAAATATTTTTTCCATTTAATGTATCGATGTTAGAATCAATTTTGGCTAAGCAAACAAAACGTAAATCTAGCCTTTCTTAGATAATTTCTTACCCTACTGTTTTGACCTAAGTACCTCCAATGCCCTCCATCTGTAAAATATCAGGGCACATTTTACCTTATAATTCATCCACGCCAAAAACCTTAATAATTATAATGGCTGTCTACTTCTCTGTTCCTAATTTCTTGTATTATTTACTATAAATTTATTTTCATTCACAGTAAACAAACCACACTCAGTTATAATAGTGACTAGGTGGTTCAGAACTTGTAGACGAATCAGAAGTTCCATCTTTAAGAAAATTAATTATAACACATTTTCAAAAAGTTTCATTAGAATAATTAGAATACAGAATTCAAAGAATTAGAATACAGATTTCACAAATTATTAGGTTGACTAATAATCCGCCATCACAGTTTATCAGCTCATTTGGTATTTAAACGGTTATTTCCACTTTTTCCTACTAGCATGAAGTTGTTTTTCTACTGCAGTATGAAAACATGAGGGTATCTCTGCCAAATAAAGTAAACTTAACCTGGAATCTCGTTTAACAAGGCTTTTTAATTTTTCAAAATTTAGTGTAGGAGGTCATCCTGGAGTAAGATTATCGACGAAAATATTATTTGCTTGATACATACATAAAGGTAAATGAGTATTTGATAAATAGAGGAAGTCAAACAATCATATACGATAAATTAATATTCCTTCTTAGTAGTAATCAACAGATTAATTCATGTTCATCATTTGATTCAACAACAAAGATTAGAAGTTGTTGAATTTATACAATCGTGCAGCGCTTAGGTAAATGTCAAATATCACTAAAACATACGCTGACCAAACCAACCTTCTCACAAACGAAAGGAGATCTATTAAATTCATTTGTTATTTTCTCCCATGTCTGCATTTTAATAGCAGAAGAAGTAGCATCTGTTTTTCTGCAAGTAATTATATCGCTAAATCTATCAACTAAATTAATCAGTAGTCTTTTTTCAATCTTTGAATAAGGCTTTTTTTTTATAAAACTCATGTCCATTGATAAGTCAATTTTACTTATATTTGCCTATTAATATAACTATGAAATTAAACAAACACTTAAATATTATGAAACATTTATATATACATCACAAATCTTGCACTAAAATGTATATAACAAATAATAATAATGTTCATGATCAACGATGACATATTGTTTTTTTTACATTGGACAAGGGCGTGTGGTATAATTTGACATATTTATTTTTCTTCTCGTTCATAATTTAACTTAACATTTATTTATAAATTTCTTCTCTTATATTTAACTATATTCTTCATTGTGTATAAATGTATTTATACCTACAGCCAGCATGGACGTTATCTTAAATAAATGAATACATTTGAAAAATATACACTTTATCGAATTAAAATAACTTACAAACTTAGTATCAAGGTATTTAATTTAAAATAATATAGCTTGGTCATTGTAGTCATTGAGTTTAAAATAAAAAGAAATATTAACGCTTTCATTTTTATTAAACTTCTATAAAATCTGAATTTGAAAGATATTTAATATCTTTCAAATTCAGATTTTTCGTGCTTATAAAAATTATTTGTATAATATAAATTAAACAGTATAACTTTGACATTGGCCATCTTATCTGAAAAGTATATATATATATATATAAGTTGCATATTGTATACTTGTTTTTTTATATAATATGCAACTTATTTATGCCAATAGTGAAGCACTGTGATCAAAGACCATGTTTTCGTAACGGAATCACATTAATTTATTATTATTATGATGTGCCGGGACGTCTGGCAGATGGGAAACATGTATTTTTTTTATATTGAAAACGAAAAGACAAAAATTATGAGTTGTTAATAATAAAATATTAAATTTATTTTATTTCTAACAAATAATTTACCACAGAAATAATTCTTAACAATCGGATGAAAATATATTTGAAATTGTATTGTGCTGTTAGCCAACAACACGGGAAGCTAACCGAATGGCACGTCGCCACGTGCCACCAAAACGTTTTAACTCTCATCCAAACTTGCCATTAAATGTTTCACATCAATATTATATTTTCAAAATTAAAAATACTACCACCACGAATATTTGAAAAAATTGGAGTCGTTTCAAATTGTTGAGCTAAAAAATACATTATTTTTTATAGTTTCAAAAAAAATTACATTTGCAGCAGCTGGTATACACAAATAGTCATAGTTTAATGGTATTAACTAGACATGTATTGAAAGGACTTTAAAATACTTAGGTTGGCCATCTTACACTGAATTATCTTATTGAACACTGCTACAGATAGATTGAAAAAGAACACTATGATTTAAACTGAAAAGAATCAATTATTATTTTGCCGCCTACAAAATGAATCAATTTTTTAAAAAAATTAAGTTTTAATGAGATTTTTTAATAGTTTTAAGGGGATTTTTCCCACTTTTATTTTTAATATATATTTTTCGTTGCAATGAATTTTTCAAAAATAATGTCTGGTAAGTAATATAAAGTTCTTATTGATTTTTGCTGGTCAGTGGTTGGATGAACAAAATCCTACATTTTATTCCCTTCTGATAATTAATCCTGAGTGACAGTGTGAGCTGTAAACAGGAAAATAAATTATAATTTCATTATTGTCGGCACTTGTCAAATTTTGTTTACTCTTGTCCTAATTGTTTTTTCCTTGTTTTCTCAGTGCAAACCAGATTCACTCCAGCATTGCAGAATTCATTTTATGAGATTCGTGTAAATAAATACGAATTAAGTTTTTCTTTCACTCTGATTGAATTATCCGGGACGGTCATTACGATTGAACAGTCTAAAGAACACGATTTAATAGATAGGCGGACACTAATACGTGCAGCTCTTAACATTCGTCCTAGTTTAGTTAGGCGGCAACAGGGAAAACAGCGCCATCTAGTGGTTAAAATTATTGGTAGATTAGCTCCCCAGTTATAAATAAAGATAGAACGGCGTAAAGGTTAGGGCAATCACCCACTTAAAATAATTTCTTTCAACGTAAATACAAATGTTAGATGGCGCTAAAATCCGACCGCGTGTAAAACCTTAAAGCGCTGAAAATATTATTGTGGATAAAATAATACTTTTTCATTATTTATTTCGTTAACGTAGCTTTGTTATGCGTGTTTAACATAGCTTTTTGATTATCCTCTTGATGAACAATTACAAATACTTGTACAGTCAGAGGGCACCTTCGCAGCAGTTAATCCTGTGATGTAACAATTTTAGAAATTTATATTCAGGGCACTTCGGAAAGCCGATCGGTATTCAAAATTTCTGTCTAGGATACTCAATAATAGTCATGCTATTTCCAAACCCCAATAATTGTTACTATTTTTTGATATATTAATATATTTTATATTTTATAGGATGATAGAAATTTATTTTAGACTTAAAAAAACAAACTGACCTGCTGCGAGTTGAAATAGCTCTAATTGTCTGAATTTTCCTGAGATGTTGTCGCGTGTTAACGGACACAAGTACCCCAGGCCAAGTGTAGTACCACGACTAGAAATAATATAATGTAAATTCATTACTATACTAATAAACATTGGTGAAAATAAATAATAAAAATAACTTATGAGTGTATTATGTGTACATTATATATGCTTATAAATCATGTATTAAAACAATTACTTTGCAGCTTTCATTCCTTTGCCCTCAGAGATTCCATCATGAGAGAATGGACTTGGTAGAAATCCCTCGTTTTTTGAATACAAATATAGTCTCAAATAGGCTAGATTAGTGAACATTAGTGTGGTTATTATTTATTTAATTTTATTTTTAGAAAGTATTCTCATAATTAATATTATTTAAAGCAGCTATCATAACATTGGAGGCTTTTATAATTTTATTACACATCAATACTTCGAGCTTTGATTCAGTTATAAACTTTTAATTATTCCAGTGGTTTACTTTAATTACTAGTTTATTTTGATATCTAGTAACAATTGTAAGACTATAGTTGAACTTGCTCAATCTTGAACTCCTCTTAGTCCTTGTTATCAATAATATGATCTAGATTGTATTTTTTTCTGCATCCAGTATTTAACAGGTGTAAAATAATGGAAAATTATGCTGAAATCTGCCCGAATCTTAACAAATCACTTTGACCTAAGAGAAAAAAGTTATTTTCTTAGAACAAGTCAGTTTATTTATTTATTTAGTTTGTTCTATTACAAAAACTTTTGATCACTGGTCATCGATGGGATTTCACAGATATACCTATTTGTTCACCCAGTCCTTTCGTGTAAATCACGTGCACCTATTTTCTAAACACATCTCTGCGCACTGAACCCTCCTGTTTACAAATAATTTTAAACGTGATTAATTCGAGAAATTCTGGTTTGCGAAAGCCCTAAAAAAAGGAACAAAAATGCCTATATTATAACCATATAAAATCATGCATCTCCTGGAATTCAAACTTTCATCTGACGCTCTGAGTTCTTTTAAAATAGTTGGAATTAATTTGTAATATTTATGCGACATGGTTACTGACTCAACTTTTACACTCCATTGAGTATACTGTACCTTCTTTAAGCTCCTACCCTATAGCAATGACAATGAGTAGATATGTAAACGAAGATGAAGCAAATGCATGGCAGTGTTCTTATGTGTCAAAGGAGATTACTGAATTTGCCTCAAGTGTGGCAACATTTAAACAAAGCCAGGTTCAATGAATGGTTTGTTTAAGATACCATTCAATGTAGATTTTATTTTGACTTTAAATAATTTTGAAAAATATAATTTGCGAATTTTTAAATAGAGTTGAGTAAACAAAATCAAACGTAGAATAGATTTAAGCTTATTTATTCGAAATTATAAAAATAATAATGTCACTTTTTGTTGACATTTTTAAGTTGAGCTCCCAGCAAAATGCCACGGGCCGCATGTACAAAAGATGTTGAGAAATTCTTTTCTTACAGTATAACTTATAATATAGATTAATGTTTTTAAATATTTTAATAGAAACATGATAGATTTTTACCTTCATGTTTAAATTGTAATGCAAGTTTGATTTATAATTAACAAGTTTATTAAGATAAATATTCAAAATTATTTTTTTAAGGGAGAAATTGCATCGATACTAAAGGTAGAATTGGGACTATTTTTATCATGTTGATTATTATCAGGCAGCAATTTGATTTCAGTTAATCTAGTAATTTTCCATGGAAAATATTCATATTTAGACTAAATAATTTTGCCAGGTATTTTCATTTCAACTCGTTAACATTAATAACATAAATATATAGATAAACAAAAAATGAAAATGAATGTAAATATTATAGAGTCTTATTATTTATTCATTATACCATTTTATGTATATTAAATAAAGGAAATATTATTGCAGTTATATTCAATGTGAACCATTTTAACACTACTCTTGTTTTTCTATATCTAACATTATTTGCACTTAAAAGTATAACAAAATATATCAATAAATACATGTAACTATCACAGTGTTAACAGAATTACACAAGATTTGAGTAATTAGGATGAAATTATTGTTAAAAAAAAAGAAAAGCGAATGTTACCCCACTCCATTTGTTTGCCATTGAACTGTTTTAAAGTTCATGAGTTATTAATAATTTTTAAAGTGGTGTTGACATACAAATGTAATGAAAAATGTCAATAAATATATGTAGAGTTTTTAGACAAAAGAAATGAAAAATTTATGTTATTTTAAAACCAATATAAGCCAAACTTGTAATAGTTTGATACTGCTGTTATTTTTCAAGTTCAAATGTTATTTATACCTTACACTATACATAATGTATCAATGATATATGTTCTTATTCCAGTATTAATAAAATTGCACCAGATATGACGTATCCTTATGCAATTTTATCAACACTGGAAGAGGAAGAAATTATGAATTAATTTATTTCTATATCTATATAATATTTCAAATCTACTTATTATACCTATATTTTTATATATACAGTTTCGTGGTATGACAACTTGATGACCTAACTATTTACAAAACTAATATACTCTAGTATAAGCACGGACAAAGATAGATATACAGAGAACCTCATAATTGTTTTTATTAAATTAAATTAATCACATAAAATGGCTCCACAAATTCATAAAAGCACCTGTATGTGAAAATACTATAAAGAATATTGGTAAATTATTTATCCATGTGCTACTTAATCCATAGATTTGTAATAACAATTTTCTATAGCTTGCACGACAAGATAAAAATATAAAACATAAATCTCAGATCATATTTTAGAATCGATACCAAGGACATAAATAATACTAGATGGGCCCTGCTAATACATAAAGTACGCAAAAATTTCCGATGTAGAATTTATGCATGCAGACATCTTCCATTGAGAATTTTGATAGCGATATTTAGGGATCACAATACCTTATAACTACAACCCGATTATATATTAATTATGCTCTTATACAATATAAAGTTACCTCTCGTTCAAATAGAGAAATCAGTGAGTAATATAAGAAACAGCGAATCAAAGAAAGCAAACATCAAAAGGAGTAGTCATAATTATGGAAGTAGAGCCATTATTTAATTATTTTATTGCCAGTATTTTCCTCAGATTGAAAATTTTAAACCATAACCAATACCATACCAGAAAAGTCGCTGACGTGGAGAAGTTAAATTCAAAAATCATTACTTTAACATTCTTGAATAGAAGAAAATGAAAAGTACAAAACTTGTCTTTCCTAATAATAATTAGGTTAAATATGGAACAGAAATCAAATGTCCTCTTAGTCAGCTATTTTTTATATCTCAGTTAGTAATGTTAAATGAAGGTGATACAAGGGCACACAACAAACACAGCAGTGGGTATTCTAATAAAATAAGGTAAAACATACTAAATACTTCTGCTAGACGCTGCATAACTTATATTTTTCTGTTATCCTTCAAATTAATACAGAAATTGCGTGCTCATGACAAGTAATGGACATATTTTGTAGTAATATAAGAAGCCTTATAGGAAGATGTCATATTTTTGTTATTCAAGACAATGTATTTTTATTAATCTTTGATTCCTGCTCTGAACATGAACTTTGCAAAAAAAATTGAATTTTTACTAATTGATTGATATCCAATAATTATATACACCTAATATATTATTATTAAATATCTAATAATTAGTAAAAATTTAATTTTTTTTGAAAGTTAATACTTGGAGCAGGAAAGTTCTTACTTACAGCAGGGTTTCTAAAAGAGGCTGAACTTTATTTACTTTCAAATAAAGTTGCTAAACCACTTTTGTACAACTGACATATATTTGTAAAGGAAAGGACCTTCGATAAATAAATTAACATTTGGCACTTTGTGACCCTAAAAAACAGCGGGAATTTTAGAAATTAAATTTATTTTTTTCAAGTACTTATTAATGTACATTTTAATACAAAGAAATATTTTACACCGTATTTATTAAGGTAATTTTCAATATTTGCTGAGGTTATATTACTAACTTACAAGTCGCATTTCATAGACTGATTATTTTGTTAGATTATTACTTTGGATTCAGGATGAAGCAATAGAGTTTTTTAAGTTGTTTACTTTAAGAAAGGAAATATTTAATCTTCTTTCAAGGGTTTTCCTCAAATATTCAATATTACCAAGCAAACACAATATAATTCCATCAAAACTTTAGTGTAAAAAGGACCACATTCCTTTTTAAAAAGTTTGCCTTAAAAAGTAGTGAGATAAAAGCATTAATTTCTTGCAGTTTTGCTAAATGGCAGTAGATGATAAAGAAACAGTTTTGTGTCCAAGTTTATGGAATGTTGTATCTGTTACATTCACAGCCTTCAACTGTTTTAGAATGACACTTTTTAAAATTCTATGGAAGACAAATCCTGTATGTAGATCTTTCTTAATCAGTAGCATTCAGCAATGCTGATTTTTATAATGAATTAAATGGACACCATCAAATGTCTTCACCTTAAAAAATATGACGTAAACTTGTCCACATGAGAAAAGAGTAGGCTCAGTTTTATAGCATATGCCACATACTGTCATTACCTTTATATTGTCATTAGGAACCCATTTAATATTTTCCTCTTAATTGACTGTACATATACACTGTAAATAAATTTTATATTGCCTGCTAATGTCAGTCCCCAAAAAACAGAGATATCTGACTGGACCACTATCATCATATCGGTCCCTAGTGACCAATTTTCATATACTTGAATTGGATATAGGAATGAAGCCCTCGCTACCACTGACACATAACTCTATATATGGACAATGGTGCAAATATAAACTTTGGTGTTAGGTTAATTCTTCTGAAGATCATCCCAATTATCTTCTACAAACTGCATAATAATTGATCTTATTCACATAATATATTCGGTCTTCTCTTAGACAAAATAAGAAATAATGAAACAAACGTAACCCATCGCCTGGCATGTGAATTACCCTATGACTAGACAACTGATCATCACGAAGGTCTAAAAACTTAATTTCTTCCTTAATGAGACGCTCCATAGTAGGTGAGTATTATTATATCAGGTTCGTATACTTTTTCAGAATGAAAAAATTTCTTTCATAAAGACAAAATTCTATTCAATGATACTGAAGTAGTTCTTTAGGTGTTTCAAACTAGACCATGTAATGTAAATTTCCCAATTATTTGCGGAAAAATAGTTTTTTTCAAGCTAAAGTGTTAGTTTTTAAAATGTAGAAATCACCTACAGGAAATAATACAAAATAAAACCATAGCGAGTTTGAAAGACAAATCTCGAATATAAATTCTAAATATATCTATAATCTCAAATAGGTAAATTTCTGATTTATTAATTTATTTTAACTTCTCTAAAACAACAGCTGTTGATACAAATACATGTAGTCATAAAAAAACTATATATAAAGCTTGATAGATACATAAACTTTATTTCTAGCCAACTACTTCTGGATTTCAAACTTTTTCCATTATCCTTAAATACTAAATTTATACCAAAATTACCTTAAAAACTTAAATACTAAATTTACATCAAGTTCATTCAACATTCTAGATCTTCCAGAAGTGGTTTTATAGGTTTTGATGATTTGTCAGCGAGCTTATAAACCATTAAAGTGAGGATTTTTTATGTGAAATATCTCGGTAACTACTACAGATATAAACTTCAAATTTGGAATATTTTGTAATCATGTACATATCTCAAAGTTAATTAAATTTTTACTAAACATTTTGCAACCAACCAACCTTTGATACCTTGCTACACAGCAATCTGTCTTTGATACACAGCAATCTGTCATTGACATTTAGCTGCTCTTTTCTCTGACCAGTGTCTGCTTCTGTCATTTTTTAGTGGGAAAAGCCCATTGGCCTTATCCCGATAATTTAGAAGCCAGAGCATTCACATGTTTGGCTAGTTTTTGCTGATAGTTTTCAGTTTTCAGCCTCAGATCTTGTATAATGTAATTATTATGGATGCATTTTGGTGTATTGAACATAGATCTGATAGCTTTGGATTGAAACCTTTCTAGAATCTCAATGTTACTATTACTTGCTGTTCCCCAGAGTTCAATTCCGTACGTCAAAACCGGCTTTAATATGGTTTTATAGATTGCGATTTTACTTTCGTTTGTAAGTTGGACTTCCCTCCAATCAGCCAGTATATTGCTCAAGCTTTGAGTCTAGATATTTCCTTTTGCTCCAGATATATTTCTGCCATGTCAGTCTTCTGTCCAGGTGCATGCCCAAGTATTTGGCAGTATCAGGATGTGGGATTTGTTCTCCATTTAATGCAATTGGGGGACTGTTACCTTTTCTTAGGGTAAAGGTAACATGTGCAGATTTGCCTTGATTTGATTTTATTCTCCAGGTCTTCATTCAGTCTTCAATTTCAGTCATATGCTTCTGCAGATTTAATGATGCAGTATCTGGATTTGCATTTACTGACAATATGGCTGTGTCATCAGCATATGTGGCAATGAAAGTATTGTCATCTGTTGGAATATCAGCTGTGAATATAAGGTACAGCACTGGTCCCAGGATGCTACCCTGAGGTACACCCGATCGAATTTCGTGCAAATCTGAAGTTATTTTGTTGACTTTGACTTCGAAACATCTTGTATTCAGATCTTCAACATGAGGAAGAAGGAATGTGGCAAGTACTTTTTAATCTTGTAAAGCAGTCCATCGTGCCAGACTCGATCGAAGGCTTGGCTTATGTCCAGAAAAACAGCTGAGCAGTATTTCTTGGACTCCAAGGTGTGGCTAATGGTATCTATAAGCCGATGTACCTGCTCTATAGTGGAGTGTTTTTGCCTAAAGCCAAATTGATGACCGGGCAGAATGGCATCCAAATGTGGACGCATTCTGTTCAAGATAACCTTTTCGAAAAGTTTTCCCAGCAGAGGGAGAAGACTAATCGGTCTATAGGATGAGACCTCCTCTGGTGGTTTACCAGGTTTGGGATTCATGATCACTTGAGCGAGTTTCCATTGGATGTATAGTGGGAGAGTCTTAAACATGCGTTAAATATTGCTACCAAGAAGATCATGCCCTTTCTTGGAAGATTGTTTAGCAGAACAGAGTCCAACAGATCATATCCTGGGGACTTCTTTTTCGGGAGGGCTTTGATTTCTCTTGCTATTTCAATCTGGCTCACAGGTTTCAAAGGAAAGCATAGTTGGATTGGTGACTGAAAGTAAGATATTCTTTTCTCATCCTCGTTCCGGTCGTTACTATCCAGAAGTGTGAAGTCTGTATATAGGTGTTCAGCAAATGCAGTCACTTTTTCGGAGTCGGATCTTGCCCAAGTTCTATTCCGTCCTCTCAAAGGTGATATATGATTCTTAGGTCGCTTGAAGTTTCTGGTGGCGCGCCACAACAAAGAGTTTGACTCCTTTTCTGCAGTGAGGTGAGTCAGGTGGTTTTGCAGACAGAGATTCTCGTGTTCTTTGATCATGTCTTTCAGCTGTTCTGTAGCTCTGTTAAGTCTTGCTTCAACTGAAGGATACCTGGTTCTGTGCCACTATCTTCTCAGTTTACGCCGTTCCCGCACTTTCTCAATCATTTCTTTTGGGTATTCCTTCTGCTTGACCCTCGGTGTTCTGTTTCTGCATTTGGGCGTGGAAGTAGAAGCAGCTGTGTGTATTAAGCAGTTGAAATTTTCAATATTAATCTCTAGGTCGTCACCCGTCTTCAGTCGAACGTTTAAATCCATACTATTAGTGGTGATCTCGCAGTATAAGTCCCAGTTCGTATTTTTGTTATAAATATAGTCTGGTGACTCAATTGGAACGATTTGTTTGTACAAGTTTAGGATCACTGGTGAGAATTGTTTGAATTCTTCAACTCCCACAGAATGTAGTGGTGGGCAGTAAACCGCAGCGACTGCTGTTTCCCCATTCTTATGTAGTAGTATAATTGAATTTGCCTGGATTTTTTCTGTCTTGTAGGGTACTAGCGTGTAATGTTTAATGTTATTCTTTAATACTGCAGTCCCACCGTGGGAATTTCCAGAAGGGTGGTCGGTTCTATAGACTATGTAGTTTTTTATGTTTACATGTGATCGTTGAGTGAGCTTTGTCTCTGATATTAGGGCAATATCTATATTTTCAACATGCATGAATATCTCCAGTTCCTGTCTTCTAGCAGTTAACCCGTTGGCGTTCCAGATCATGATACGGATGTTTAGTCCCTCTGTGGAACCAGGCGTGTTATTAGTTTGATCATCTGTTCGATCATATTGTCCATCATGTCTTTCATGATGGATGGATGTCAAACATTGTATCTAACAAGTTCTTCACGTTGTCTTGTTAGCTATCCACAGTGGAGTCAGTAGGTTTAGCGTTGTCTCGTTGGCTTTTTAATGCATCGGCGTAAGTGTTCCTTGGATGGGGCGCTGACTTGGTAATCTTGGTAATATCATTTGTGTTCGGATGTGTGTGTGCTGTTTTGTTTAACTGTTGGTTGTTGCATGGTCGATTTAAGTTTTAATATTTTTTCTTTATACTGCTTATATTTGTCGCAGTCTATATAGCTGGCAGGGTGTTTGCCTTGGCAGTTTGCACATGTGGCTTCTTCTTCTCGGGGCTTCACGCACGATGCAGTTGATTGTTCATTCCCACATTTGACACAGCGGAAAGGTCTAATACACCGATTTTTTGAATTCTGGCAACGTTTGCATTGTAACACCTCCTTTTTCTTGTAGGGTGCTTCGATGTTTACTTTCACATGACTTATATGCTTTACATCAAACACATCTTTGTTATTACTATTTGGCTCTAGGTCAACAAAATAGATGGGAAGTTTCTCTTTCTTTTTTGTTTTATTTGTAGTTTTTTGACAATTGGTCGTACCTCATGTCATTTACTTTGAAGTTCTGCCTTAATCATTGCCTTATCTTCTGTGGCGTGCAGGCCGCTGATGACCACTCTGCATGCCCTTTCAGTTTTGAGCTTGTAGGTATAATGGCTTATGTTGTTACTGATTAGATGGTCTCTAATAACTTTATAAGTCTCCACATCAGCAGGCATTAGTTTGATTACGTGTCCTGATCTTAGAGTAGTCATTGTAAGTTTACTGGGAACCAATACTTTTCTTAGGACGTTTCTGAGAGGTGTCACATTAACCACGCCAGTTACAAAAATTGGTTCGGGTTTTGGTGTGCATTCCTTGCTTTTGTTTTCAGCTGCAGGCTTTTCGTCACTGAGGATATCAAATCTATTCTGCACAGGAACTGAGTAGTTTATTCGTTTGTTAGACGACTGTTTGAGTTTTCCATCTGCTGGACTCGCCTTTCTTATGCGCTGGCTTATAGGACTTTGTCTCTTTGCCACTCTTGGTAGGATATTTCCCCTATTTGTTTTTCTGGAGATTTGTTTTGCTGTGTTAAGGTTGTTGTATCGTCTGAAGCGTCGACTTGCATCGAACTTGTTTGCGAAGTAATTAGATAACTTTCCAGTGTGTTACATTGTTTATCACTGCTTCTGCAGTCGCTCAATGACAAGGACCTCGGTCTTGCTTCGAAAAGGCCTTTGTGAAATAGTTGTTGGTTATAAGTTTTGTTTTGGGATTTATTTTCAGACATCAGGGTTTATGTTCCCATGAGTAAGGACGAAAGGGTGGTCACTCATAGGGTGACGCCTTTCCTATGAGAAGGCTACGTACAATGGTGTTCGCCAGGTTCACCAAGGTTGGCGCTAGTGACTGAGAAACCCCTCAGCCATTCATCCTCTTATCACGGTCCCACCATAGGATTGGGGTGACTTTTTATTCAGGGTTTCTACCTCTTGACACGGGCGGTTAAGCCAATGTCCCCACTTCAGTGGAGTCCATCATGAAGCGGGTAGTGAGGATCATTTCCTCTCCTCACTGTTAGATCTTATCGGGTTTTTTGACCGCCGCCCGAGGCTCGGCGTTGACCTTTTACAGCTGGTTTGGTCTCCCTCAACTAACCCTCCTCCTTTCTCATACGGGCTTGGGACCATCAATGGCGGAGTTTAATTCCGTCCGTCAATGGCGGAAGTTAATTAAGTATCACAGGTTATATATATCACCGATTATCTTAGACAATCGAGTTTCTGCGACTAGATTTATAATTTGGAAAAGATTAAAAACGCTCGCTTATTGAACATGCATGAAGTTCACAAAAAATTATTTAAAATCTTTTGGTGTTGTAGATTCTATTTTAGGCCAAGTAATGATTATAATTTTTTTTATTGTAGTGAATATAAATATCTACATAGCAATTGAAGGGCAAGAAGACTTTGACTTCGAATTTAGATGTATTTTGAATAGTAAATTCTTATTATTAGATTAATAAAGTTAACACTGACAAACACGTTTATTTTGTAGAATTGGGTACGAGTACAATCTTCTGTTGTTGAAACATGATGTAGTTATTTCTGTAAACCCAGCAGATTTATTACACGAAAACTATTTACCAGCTTTGTCCCTTCTGGCTATGAGGGTATGAGTAGAACCGTTAAGTTAAAGTATCCATTTCAGTATAATTTACTTTCGAGGCTCGTGTTATTTTCATAAAGATGTAAGTTCTACGGTGAATTCTGCATCTAATAAAACCCAATTTTTGAAGTAAAACTTCTTTACGCATGCTTGACTTGGGGAGTAAGCTGGTGAATGCGTGATGAGAGCGTTACGAAAAGTGTGATCGGGCGAGGCGAAGAGGGAGATATAAGTTAGTGAAGACAGAAAGAGAGAGAGTTACGTTTCATATATTACTGTAGGGACAAGAGAGAGAGGTGCGAGCACACATTTTCTTTCTCTCTTTCTCTCATAGCCAGTTATGTTTCGTATATCTAAGACACAGTGCAAACCTATTGTCTGTATCACTCTGTAGGAGCAAGAGAGAGCAGTGCGCGCGCACATTTTCTTTCTATCTTCCTCTCATAGCCAGTGCATGAAATATGTATATGCGAGTTTGCTAGCGTTACGCAATTGTAAATTCATTTTAAAGTTCATGTTCATGTTGAAGTTTTACTTCCATCGTGTGGTCTAAAGCACACTGGTTTTTTTTTGATCCGTCAAATTTTTATGTATTTTTTATTGTTCCACCAATGGTACTATCAGCGTCAGTACACAGTTCACGAAATTATTGCATCGATGCTTATTTACATATTTTCATTTTTCGAGACAAATTTTAAGTAGAGTTTAGTCAATGTGATTTTAGTAGTACCAAATTATTTTTACAATATTTGATATCCAGCTACGTTTGTAGATTATTGAATCACTTTTAAAACATGCCTTTATATTTTAAGATAAAAATATTTCTTGAATATATTTGGCGTTAATTTTGTAGAAATTCATTATTCACAATTAAATGAAACTACGTGATATAGTATTATTTCTACTTTCTTTAAATTCTATTAGCAAAGATTAACCCACCTGAAGATGTTGTAATACAACAAAACCTAGGTGTGGTAAAGAATAAGAAAAGTGGAGTTTTTAAAGAAAGTAGAAATAATACTACAATCCGTAGTTTCATTTAATTGTGAATAAAAATATTTCGGGAAGAAGTATAATTATAGGTTTATTGACAATTTTAGGTACTTTGAACATTTTCCATTTACTTCAAAGCATCTCAAACAAGAACTCATTCTTTCTTTAAGATATGATAAGTTCCAAATTAGAGTCATCATGATGCTCATGATATAAAGTCAAATTTCGAGTGTGGCGCATTGTTCAGCCATACTCAACTTATGGCACGGCCAGGTTTAAAACGTTCTTATCACACTGGAAAGTGATGGCACGGTACAGGAAAAGCACCAGTGGAAGCAAATATATATGAAAAAAGAAGAATGCATTTTTACATTAGACAGCACCGGCCCTGGCACGGCGCCGGCAAAACCAGCCCCGCGCCACGTCGGTGCCAGCGTTAACTTCCCACCAGTGCCGCCAAGGCAAACGTGCACATTTGTTACGTAATTACAGAAACTGTATAGAGTCAGGGTTACAACCATTCAGTTTTAGACGGAACTACCCGATTTTACGAACTTTAAATTGGATTCGGTTGGATTTATAATGCGACCGGATATAATATATCTGGTTACTTTATAATGATAAAATTTATTAAAGCAGATATCTTTGTATTGGTAAAGTTACGTCCTAATATTTATAAAATTACATTTTCCTTTAATTATTATACTCATAAACCATACTTAAATCGGATTCGGTCGGATTAATAATGCGGCCGGATATAAAATGTCTGGTTAATTTATAACGATAAAATTTATCAAAACAGATATCATTGTATTGGTAAAGTTACGTCCTAATATTTATAAAGTTACATTTTCCTATAATAATTATAATCATAAATCAAAATCATAATTATAGTAATTGCACTGATTTGCTACACGTTTAGTGTACGTATACTTATGTTTAAAATTATTAGTACCTATAATAAACAATTATTTCCACGTCAATAAGCATAATGCAAATAAAAATGGAATACATAATATAAAGCTATATGTTGGCTATTATTCAAAAGTAACTAATTCCATTTCTCCCCGTGAACGTTTTGTCTGGTATGACAAGTTTAGCAACCCTGCGTGGAGTGCATGTACGTGAGCGCGACGAACGCGCAGTGTGAGGTGACATTCCGCGTTATTACTGCGCTGTCAGTTACATAATTTTGATTAACATATTTAATAAATGGTATTTAATTGTGGCATTATTACATTAATTGAGTTAGTAGAACTAGGAGACGTGCTTTTTTCTTTGAAATTCCTAAACAGATAATTCAATTTGCCTTTATTCACGCCCGCTTATGCGAAATAAAAGAAATTTCGGAATAGTTTATTTTAAACTTTCTAAATATATTATTTTCAAAATTGAATGAGCTCAGTGCTGTTGAATCGTTTTAGAAAAAATAGAATCGTTTGACATAACTGCCCAAAAAATTATTAGGTATAGTTTTCTGTATTCAAGTGTATCATATTTGTAAAAGCTAAAAGAAAATTTTAGCTATTTTGCCGTAACAATATCTGAAAAGATGCAATTTTTAACTCTCATACTAAGAAAATAGAATATAAATAATGTTTCCAAATATATAGAAGTCTCAAATTTCATGGTAGAAAACTTAAACTTCTTAAAAAAAAGAAGGAATCACAGATTCGTCTAATCGTCGTCCTGGAAGAATTCTTTCACATAAGATTGTTAACGCTGTGTGCAATTTTTACGAAGATAATGAGAATTGCCCTATAACGCCTGTTAATAAACTTTGAAAGTTTATTTATCGCTTAAACAAGAAAATGGTGAACCATGTAAATATTAAAACCTTATTGAACTTTATGCTCGATTCCAATTTGTTTCGTTGCGACCAAAAAGCTGCGTCCTTTCCCACTCAACATTTACTGTTTTTCAAGTTATACTTCTTTCTATGAAAATATGATGAGAGTGAAATTTTAGATGTGCGTGCATGATGCAACAAAAATCGACAGGATGAAGTTGCTTACTAAAAATGCGTGTAGTGACTGATACTATATTCATGATAATTATTAAGGTGCTTGTTAATACACTACACGTGTTTTATATCTATACAAATCTAAGTTATATCTATGCTTTTAAATAGATTTTTTAGTAATTGAAATTTAATAGTGGTCCATATAACAAAAAAATTATTGTAAATGTTCCTGATACAATTAGTACTTATAAGCTTTTGAAATATATTTTAAGTGTATTCTTCTAACCGAGATTAAGTTTTGATATGTATTTATTTGCATTATAAATTATAATTTATTTAAAATTTTATTATTTGATTGAATTTAGATTTTACCAGTCGTATTTGTAATCACGCTCCAGTCCTTTTATTATTTTATATACTAATTATTTGTGTGCTAAATAAAGTTATTCTTGTATTATGCCAAAGAAGTATAACTTCTAACGCACGTACATAAATACGCGCATAATTTGTTTTATAAGTTGTACGTCATAACTATGCTATTCTTATGATTGGAGCTCAAAAAGTGGAACAGTTCACAAAAGAGTCTGATATTCCAATGAATAGGTACCAACACGCCTTAAATTGTATTATTTGTCCAAATTCCACGGCTGTAAGCCATTTTAGTAATGATATTGCTCACTTAAGTGTAAATTCTATCCAGATATAACAACAAAACGAAAAGCTTAAAACTATTTTTGAGGAAAACGAATTTAACCTTGTGGAGTGTCAAACCTGGTAAATAATAGATAATAATACATTTTTCTGACAGATCCGTTTAAAAAAAACCTAGATTATGAAGAGTACATAATTTATAGTTATTCTGTGCAATACATTAGATCAATTTAAGCCATATTCGTTAATTGCAAAAAACAAACCAACTTTAAGCATTTGAAAAAAAACCTTATTGAAATTGACCATGTAGAAAATAATTTTTTTTTGCTTAAAACGCAGGCAGGAGAACTTCCCACGGAATAAGCCGTCAGTCAGTGCTCAACCATACTGCGATCATCTAGTATAAAGAAGTGAAACGTTTGCACATAAAGCAATTGCAATTTTGTCCGATAATTCCATACTTGCGCCGTTTATACTTGCTAGGAAATAAAATTTGTAGTAAACAATTATTTCATATTATGGCTGATACCGCACGATATTAAATAAATAGATTTAATTATTCAAAGTTTTATCAATAAGAGGATAAGTCTCTGCTTAAAATTTGTTTCGAAAAATAATTTAATGTAAATAGAAAATGGAGCAATATTTTAATGAACAGACGTTCGTAGTATCACAGGTGTAATAAATCAAATAAAAATTGAAAGGATCGGTAAAAAAGAATCTGATTTGATGTGGAATGCTTCACATATACCTATGGTACTTAAGAGAATCTGAGGAAGATCGTATTGTTGGAAGAGGATGATTAGAAAGGCGAAAAATAAATCAGTGGCCATAGCAAATTTTCGACGTGACCAATAACTGTTGTTGCTTAGCTCGTTGCAATGGAACGCGTAGCTTACAAACATGAAAGAAATAACAAATCCGTTATTTATTTGTGATTAGATAGATAAACAAAAATGCGTCGAATGTTTAATTTTATCGATACTTTCGCCCTATCTTTCACAAAGTTGGAATAGATAGTGATTATAGAATACCATATTGGTGAGTTACTTATAGCTGCCGTTACAGTACTTCCTCTTCGCATGAGCACCTCGTTTTTGTGGATCACGGCGTTAATGATAATATATTAATTTTTCTAACCGAAGATCGCGGCTGCCAATTAAACAAGCCTTTATTTAGCAACAAGACATAAAAATGTTATTAGAAAAATTACGGTTCATTTTTGTAAAAAACATTTTTAATTAAAAAAAATGTTTGTAGAAACCGGTCTTACAGGCTCGTAACCGTTGAGATGATATACTGGCTTTATCTCATCGCAATAAAATAGAGAATACCTACTAGATCCACTGTATCGAACGATTTGTTTACAAAGAATCAACTCTTGGTTTAAGTCACGATTAGTCGATGCACGATTTTGTGGCGTGGTGTTGTTTTTTTTCTTCTTGAAAAGCTCATTTGAGAAGTTCGAGGTCTTCGCGAGCTAATGACCATCGAGGCAGCGGCTGTTTGAGTCAGCGATGATGCTGCATTCTTGTTATTCGTAAGATGACATCACTCCATGACCATTGCTATAGCAGGTCAGTATTTAAAATAAGTATATGTTTTCATAACATTGAAGGCATAGTTAAATAAAAGAAATACAATAATTTAATACAGACACATATATTTGAGCAAATCACATTTTTTTTCACTTAAATTTAATTACAAAGACTGGTTTCGTGAAATTGTTTTTGGTACAAACTATTTTATGTCCTCCGGTACTACCGGAACTTTGTAAGTACAAAGTGTAACGTCAAATTTTAATTTAAAAAGCTATAAATAACACTACAAAATCAGATATTTGATAGATATTTAGTTATCAATTGTGATGTTAAGAGTTATTTACATTATAACTCGATGTAACGTGTTTTAAAATTTTCTGAATCCTTTTTTCGTGGCTCGTTAGTACGTCTCAGTAGTAAATATAATTAATGAGACACATAGTCTTAATAGTAAAGGAAGCTTTAATTAATTCTGATAAAGTGATTTTACACATCCGGTAATATTGAGACCTCGTACCTCATTCGATTTTACTCTATTATTTTTTGCAATGATTACTGAGAGTCAATTAATTTATTAAGGTAATGTCCAATATTTAGTTAAATCGACGACTTCAACAAAAACAACTTAAATGAAGGTTATGATTGAAAGGATTATCAATCCTTTTAAATGTCCATATACTCAAGGACGGATACAAAATTTGGGGGGGGGGGGGTCACAAGCAAGTTGACAACGAGTGTCAGTTGAAGTAAATTAGCAGGAAAAAACTCTTGCCGATCACTCGCTCGCTCGCAGACACGCGTGCAATTCAAAACTGTAGACTACATATGTAGTAGCTATGGGTACTAGTACCGGTATTATTTATTCTATAATTTCGCACACGCAAACACGCTTTTCATCGTTAAAAAAATATTTGTATGGAATTTTTACGTATATTGTTTTGTAACTTGCGAGAAATAAACAAAATAGATTATTCTGGGACTACCGGGCACGTGCCCCGTGCCCCCCCCCCCCCTCTTAAATCCGCCTATGCATATACTTGTTATATTTTATTGAAATTACAATTAAATTAAGATAAAGTCAATTATATAAATTTAATTGAAAGGGAAATGTGAAGAGATATCCAACGAAGCCGGGAAATAAACTACTCATCGAAATTAACGGATCACGCAAAATTTTAAAAAGTTTTGGGTCATTCTTAGAATAATAAGTACTCCAGAACGAGAACAAGCCAGATAGTGTGTCCAAAAAACTACGCATAAAATGCGTAGTATCAAAACGCGGCTGTCAGTGCAATTTAAGACACAGCTCTGAAAGGTCCTGTGCTTTCTACGTGACAATATAGCTTAAAATGCCGGCTTGTGCTATTCCCACCTGCAAAAATATCACTGGACTGCGAAAGAAACTAATAGGGATTAATTTCATACGTAAATAATATAACCTAATTTAATTAGCTATGCAATTTTAAAATATCGAATTAGATTATTATTAAAAGAAGAGCGCTATTTTTGCTGGTGTTGTCACCTCTTAAAAAATTGTTTACCCAAATTAAAACGTTTATTGCTTGGTAATGAAAAATGTAAAATTTAATCACTCAAAAAATCAGGATTTGGGAGGTGTCGTTGGAGAATTCCGTTGTCATATTCAATTTTAGAATATTTTACCTACCTACACATATAATAAAATTGTAATAGAGTGAATTACGTACATTGAAAATATTTAAAAAAAATATTGATTAGCGCATAGAATGATTTAAAAACTTTTTTAGAATTTTTATCTCTGTATGTTAATTTGTACGGGTATCACGCAAAATCTACTGGACGAATTTTGATGTAGTTTGGTATAGTAACAGTATATAGGAGCAACACATAAGAGAGAAAAAAAACGATTTTTTTCCTATTTACTTGCGAACGTAAGCAAAGCTATTTGCATAGATAATCATTGTAAGTAGGATTACAGACACGCGCGAAAGAAATTAATGTTACGTTCATTCATTTTTGCCATCTTTAATTTTTTCAAAATATTGTTTAAAATAAGAAGAAAATTTATCACAACACTGAACGCTAATTAACATAAATAATGTTTTCGTGCTATTTTGAATTTCTTTAGTATGGGACCGATTATTTTCTAATTTCTATTACGGGCTTTTTAACCTCTCTTTTTACTTTAAGACACTAAGCTAATTTTTTTCTTGCTGTATTAACAAAAAAATATTAATTTGCATAATTACCAAAACAATTTGTAGACTAATTTGTACACACACTTATATGCACACGCATTCATACACACCCAAACGCGCCATATTTAATGATAATGTACTTTAATACTCATTTTAATTAATACAATGGTAAAATGTGACATAAAGTTTTTAAATAAATTTAACCTAAATACTTTATATTGGTTGTGGTTATAATAAACATTTTACAAATTTAACATGGCGGCCTTAATAATATTTCATATAAGCCAAACCATGCACCATAAAAATCGATGCAAATGTGAATCGTACTGCCGCAAGCAAATATATTTATGTGCATCGATTTCCTGAAGTTGGTGGGTAAATCTATTCTGCTGGTAACACCGCGTGAAATGAGGGGGCGGGAGGGAGCGCTAGTAGGCGGAGTGCGGTGCCCCCTCCACCGATTTTTGGCTTCAGGCGGCCGCGAAGAGATTTGTGCGTATGCGCCTTCTATATTCTAAGGGGTTATTTTTAAACTGGTGTAAATTTTCGTTTAAATGTAGCATTACAAAGCTGAGATTTCTTCCTTTTTTAATGAATTAAGACATTTTTTATCTTCTATTACAGAATTGTCACAGTATTAGTTTCTCTACAGAGTAACAGATTAAAAAGTAAAATTAAAAATATTTAATATACGCAAGATTGATTTATGCACAGCAAAGATTTTATTACTTAAATAGTTTCTAAAAGCAGAACGTTTATATCTTATAAAAAATGTGGAAAATGTTTTTAACACTCGAATGCACTGAATTTCGAGATAATTTAGATATTTATATTATGATCACAAAATTAAAAAAAAATATTAGGTAAATCATGAGTTCTTAAAAAATATATTTACCAACATTCAAACCACCCTTGTGTTTGTTTTACGATTATTTATTTGTTTACCAATCATGAGCAACCGAAGAAAACATTTTTTTTTCTTTACACTGAATAACTCCCTTGTAAATAATAATACTAATAGAAATATTTATAAAAAAAATTAAATTAAAGGAAAATATTCCCTTTTATTTTTCTTCTTGCACTATATTGAAATAAAAATAACTTATACAAATAATTACAAAATCTTACCTTTTTTAATTTATCTCTGTTGTACATCTCATCAATATAATTATACTTGCGCATAAGGTTTTAACCATTTCCGTTTAATTTAAATTTTCCGGTATTGAATCACATTACCTTTCATTGTGAAATAAAGAATAATACTTTTCATCGAAAACACGTTAAAGTTTTACTTTAGTAAGAAATAACAAATAACGTTAGTAAGAAATAAGTTTATTATCATTTTCGATTTGTGTAGTGCGTTGATAACAAAATGTGCACCCGCACGTTCGATTTCCCGAAAGCGTATCTAAATAAATTCTAGCAAGCTTGTAAATTGAACTTTAGCAGATATTAAATTCATAAAAAATAAGCATTTTTGATGACATGGAAAAAACAAAATATTAAATATATCGGAACACTTCCTACCTGTACAATCAAATGCTTAAGAAGCTTAAGATTTTCTGATCCATATCTTTTCTTTCGTATGAGTGTTTCCTGCGCTTTATTTTAATTAACGGCGATGTGACCCCCGCGCTCCGCCCCCTTCCTACCCCCTCTCCATTTGCGAATGCATTGCACCGAACGTTTCTACTTTAATTTACTATCAAAACATGTCCATATATTTTAAACTACTAATTAAAATTATGAAGTGTGAAGGCTCAATTTTTAGCGTTCCGTACATCGTTGTTCGTCCATCCGTCCGTCCGTCTGTCTGACAAGACCTTTTTTATCTTAATTCCAAGTTGAAAATCATCAAATACTTATAAATAATATAGAATACTTAGGTAAATAATGTCAAATGCTTAGGTCCACGGTCCCTTGGAGCTGAAAAAAAAATTAAGTTTTTAAGTTAACGCAATAAAAAAATCCTAAATATACGGACGTTTATGCCGCATATTTTGATACTCGCGAATAAATCTAACCCTGTATGGTATTTCCCGTTGACCTAGAATCATGAAATTTGGCAATAAGCAAGGTCTCACAGTACAAGTAAAGGAAAACATCCGAAAATCGTTAATTTCTAGTTATATCACATAAAATTTATTTCTTTATATATACGCCTGTGAAAGATATAGTAGACAATATATTTTCGTTCTAAAAAAATAAAATTTTGCAAATAGTTTAATAGGAATATTATATACCATTAATTTTTTATAAATGTCTAAATGTGCACGGAACCTTCGTAGTGCAAGTACCACTTGTGTCTGACAGGTTTTTTATTACATATCCTAACACTTAAAATGATTATGATATTTATTTTAATGAGGATTAATAACATACACTCACAGAAAGTTGAAACAGTTACAGTCTGAAAACTGTTCGAAACGGAGCACATTTTCCTTACCGCAAAGGTGGACAAGAACATGTAAGTTAGCAAATTGTTATTTAATCTTGATAACTAGAAAGTGTGACTTTAAAATTTGTCACCCGGACTAATCATTCTATTCTTTCCAAATCCCCATAGCTTATTTGGCTTTTCCTACGTCAATAAGTCTATACAGAGTACCACAAATGAAAATCGAACTTTTTTAGGTGCATACTCCCTATAGGCTACGGTACAGTTTCGCCTCTATCTTCAGAGTTGAAAAGAGCAAGAAGTACCTAAGCCAGATGAATCTAATAATTGCCACACGTGCTAGATTAAAATAAAAGGGCGGGCGGATTGCATTATTGCCTAGGCTATATAATTACCTATTTCCAAATATCTTCATAATAACATAATTACTTAATAATACTTTTGGTATATTGAGACTCTTAATTACAAGATGATATTTTCCATAGAATCCTTTTTTAACCCATAAATTTTTCTGCAAAGAAAAACGGAACTCTAATAGACCACTCACGTCTTTGTCCGTAAGTCCGTCTCAACCGTTTTTCTCAGAAACCGCGCAACGTAGAGACTTGAAATGTGGCACAGTAATAAAACATATTAACCTGCACATATGACAACACGCACGTATAACTAAAATCCCAAAATATTCATTTTGAAAATTTTGGCGAGTGCAAATTAAGTACTCGAATTTTTAAAAAAATTCTATATATAGTAAGGAGTCTCTTTTCAAAGGGAGTATTTTATAATTTCGAATTTATTACTTCTTTGCTTTGATTTTATAATTCAGTATATGACCTTCTTAATTTGTTTACAAACATACTCAGATTTTTATTGTTTTTCATTTTAATTGTTGCTTCTGCAAACATTTCTGTCTCTGCTGTAGTCGCATAAATTTTTGTAAATTATATTAACTATGGTAATCAATCTATCTATAGTAACATTATTTTATTTATCAAAGTCGTATAAGAGCACTGAGCATTCGAAATAAGAAATGTGTTCATTTCTTTTTCAAATAATATATTTAATAATATATTTTAAAAAATATATTTTATTGTTCCCTCTTCTTCTGTCGGTGTTAGGTCTGAAACACTTTTTTAGTAATTGTTTAACGTCGTATAGGCCAGTGTATTGACTGTGTAGCCCAAGTAGCGAAGTCTAAGTTCATTTTTGCTTCATCTTTGTCTTGATTTGGAGGGATATTGTTACATTGTGGAGTATGTCAGACGGAAGACAGATGGCGATCACACCGCCATGTCTAGAATTACGATCAGTGCGTACACAGGAATGATCTGGGCGTTTAATTTATTCATCCATTCCATTACTACTACTGAATGTTGAATTGAGTACGGCGTGGGTACGTAAATAAGTAATAATATATAGTTTTGTATATATATATATATATATATATATATATATTCCATATTTCACTGAAGCCAGTTTGATGCGGAATCATAGGTTAAGGAAGTAAAGAAGTTTGCAAGAGATGATGAAGTCATGTCAATACTTCAATATAATTTTAATCTGCAAATATACAAATTCAAACAAATGGAAACAAATTAAGAGAAAAAAAATATAATTAATTCAAATGAAAGGAAATAAACTAGGAAATGAAAAAAATATAATTACAAGATACAGCTATACACGGGAAAAATGTTAGTTAGCGGCTATTAATAGAAACCAAATCATTAAGCTTGTTAATACTTATAAAAAATACTTTTTACACGAGAAGAAAGAAAAAAAAGAAATAAACGCACATATTCAAGCGTCTCTTCATGAATGCAGCGGAGCAGTGCGCTCGCCGGCAGAACACGTAAAACGAAGAGAAATATTTATTTATATGCGTTTGTGAAAGTCTGCATTTATGAATAACAAGGTTTTGCCCGTGGCTTCACCTGCGTGTATTGAAGCATCCCCTGCCCTTTCGATCCACCTCGTACACATGCGCAAACGCTCCATCTCCCAGAATTTCCAGCTTGACATACGAAGGTAATGCGGAAATACACGCAAGGATAAATTATTACCTTTAAACTAGTAAACTATAAATGATAAGTATGTCATGTCAATGGAACGTTTGTATATATTCACTGGCCAACAGTCAAATTTATTTAGGTAACCATTTATAACTTTCCGCAATAAATATCCACGAATATGATGTTCAGCAATAATGCTTTTATTTATCATTAAAAAACTTCTTGTGTGTTACCTATTCACGGTAGGAAAATAGGAAAATATTGTCGCGAACTTTTCCTATAGTTTTGGCGACGTTATTCAGTTTTTTGCAAGTCGGCGTATATATATATATATATATATATATATAGCGTAATTATGTACAGCCTATATTTTAATCTAGGATGTCTATTATTTTTATGTTAATACACGAAGAGAAACAACTTTGTACCCCTTTTAAGCATGTTGCGTGCACGAAGAGTGTGAGATTTGGCACAGTTAAAGTTTATATGGAGAAGGAATGCAGAAAGTTAAAATTTGTAAATAATATGTGTTACAAATACATTAAATGATATTTTCTGGTTCGAATTGTTTATTGTCAAAGACAAACATATAATAGTCTGTGGTCAAACAGTCGTACAGGGTAGAGATTGCCGCCAAATTATTTTAAAATGTCAGATTGACTGAATGAGTTTCGAGCTGTGATTTTTTTGCGATTTCAAATATTCCTTTTTGAATAGTCTGTGGAGCTTATGTCAAGGTAAAAAAGAGTTTATTTTATATTTTGTGTAATGGATCCCTGTGTTTTATACATTAGTCAAATACAGCTTGCTTTATATGCACCTGTTGCAAAAGAAAAAAATCTACCAGCTTGCTTAATATACAATTGTTGTAAAAGGAAAAAACTGTTAGCTTGCTTAATATACAATTGACAAAAGAACCTCAATAACGTTCAAACTTAAAAATTTTATGAATTACGGTCGAATTTCGACTACTAGGTGACCACTAGTTTCATTAAAATCGCTTGGTATGTTTAAGCGCGAAAGAAATAAAAAAAAAGATATAAACAAACAACGTTACAGTTTTATTATATTAGTAGGGATGAACAATAGTAGGGAAGTTACAATTGAGATACAGACACAGTACAATGAATGATTCCAATAATATTAGTTTTTTTATTAATTTTACTAAGAAATTTTGTGAGAAAATGAGGAGCAGGAAATGACATATATTGGAATAAAACACAGATTTAATTAATATGAAATAATTAAATAAATAATAATGTTGAAATTACCATAATAAGATTAATGCGCGATTACCGTGATAAGATTAATTGATAAGGCTCACTAAAAATCGAGAAAGAGAAGCTTTCCCCGCATAGAATAAAAAAAATATATTTTGTAAATTTTTTTTTACTTAAATACTCTATATATCCTAAACTTTGCGTAGGATATAAAAAAAAATAATAATAATACAATCGTTATGAATGGCATATTTTATAAGAACCCAAAGTTTTACAGCACCAAACTGAGTGCTGATCTATATTATAACTTAATTAATTAAGTAGTTAGCTCAAAAATAAACGTGGAATTGACTATTTACATTAGATCAAAGTAGTCAAGAATAAATAACTTTAAAAACTGTGTTCCAAATGTTATATAACATAAAAATAATTAGAGAGAATAAGAAAAAAAAATTTAATTTTTTTTATTCTCTCTACTTATCGATTTATGTTATATACACAAAAAAACGCAAAACTTGTTTTTAATTAAAAATCAAAAACTGTATGCGTAATCGAATTAACTCCTGGAACCAAATGCAAAACGTTAGTTCAAATATAGTTACACTGTAAGAAATTATTACTGTTTTATTTAGAATCACATCTATACGTATTAGATAAATATTGATAAATATAATGCTTATTCAAATACAGCGAACATATTACACACGTAGGTATTAAAAACAGTGGGGCCAAAAACTTATTAAAATAGAGAGTTGAAATAAAGTACAAAAGAAAGACATAACGCTTAAAAAGCAAACACGCGACATAAAATTGTAATTTTAAAAAAGAAAAAATGTAACTCAATGTAGGACTTATTTCAAAACTGTAAATATTAGTTAATGATTTTACTCAATATCAGCCCGAGAATTTTCCCATTTTTGGAAAAAGGCCAGCGTGTAAAATAATGCTTTATTCCTGCATCCCCTTTCAAGTTAAAACAGTTGTGAGTGATCTGAAGAAAGGCTATATGTACGATAGCATGTTAAAGAAAACTCCATCTACTCTTTAAAATTGATTTTTTTAGGGTTTCGTAGCCAAAAGGCAAAAAGGATCCCTTATAATTTCGTCACGCCTGTCTGTCTGCGCTTCTAAAGTTTTAAAAAGTGACACCCTCCCCCCTTCCCCATAATGTGTGTAAAATTCTGAAAAAAATAAGGTAATAGAATTTAAAATAAATTTTCAACGAAAATTGGTTTCAATAAGATTCGTTGTGTAGTTCTGAGATATGTTTTTGGCACCGACCACAGCAAAAACTTTGTTTTTCACAGCGTCTGATAAATACAAACTTATAAGTTTAATATTGTTGATTTCTAGGGAACCCTACGTAAGACTCGCACTTGGCTGGTTTTTTAAAGTTAATTTAAACATATTTCAGATTGGTATACACAATACAATATTGATATCGCCCAGATAGACATTAATGATTAAAAGAAATAAAAGACCATAAATTATGCTTCGTGAAAACAGTGTTGCCTATTGGATATAGCGATTAGCTAACAAGTGGTTAAATATTAAAAATGTATAAATATGTAAAATTCAGTTTGTGAAATTAACACATTAATAATATTTGTGTACTTATTCGTAGTTTTAAGTTAATATATTTTTGAGCTAACTACTATAATAAATATTATTACAGCCACTAAGCTTACGGAAATACGTTTTAAGCCGTGAAAGAACATCATAGTTCCTATTTCGCTAATTAAAGGAGCGCGCTAGCTGACTTCGCACCTCGCCTGTAGCGGGAGCTTTTACGGCTGCTTTGCCTCTTCTTTACCTTCATAATGTGTTTCGCATCTATGTGCGAAGTATTAACATATCAAAAATGAGAATATAAATATTACAACATATTTGCACATTATTAAAATTATTATAAGAGATTACTATTTTCAATTTAAGACAGAAGAGACCATATAGAATATTCTATCTAAACGGATACACACACATATATATGTGTATATATATATATATATATATATATATTTATATATATATATATATATATGTTATATATATATATATTTATATATATATATATATATATATATATATATATATATATATATATATATATATATATATATATATATATAACCAATGTGTAAGAAAAAGTGGTCGATTTATTTCGCTAGGAATAGCGATAGTTTATAAGTTAAAAGACATATTAATAAGTTGCATCATTACTTGGCTGTGCTCACCACGCTTCTTTTAATTGTTTTCTTTGTGAAAATGCCATTAAAGTTTTGCTCGTTTAAATGGTACATATATATGGATTTAAAAGAGCGTTAATTTCAGTGTTGGAAAATAAGTACGATTTCACTAATAATATTATGAAACGAAATATCGCCCTACCCAAATAAGCTGATTTAGGTAGAAGACATTTAATAATATTGGTTCCAACACAACATGTTGGCTTTTAATTTTTAGGCAAACTATAGTTATATTAAAAAAAATTATATAATAATTGTGTAGTTCATTACTTCTAGTGTTAGCCTGCTTTCGTGAAACAATTAAAAAGAGTTGAGTGTGTACTGATGTACGCGCGTTGCCAGTTATACTTCTTTGACATAATACAAGAATAACTTTATTTAGCAGGCAATAATAATTTATGAATATAAAATAATATAAGAACTTGAGTGTGATTATAAATACGGTTGGTAAAATCTAAATTCAATCATATAATTGAATTTTAAAAATTAAAATTTATTTTCTGATGTAGAGCAGGGACAAATTTGATCTTTTTATCTAGAATTACAATGATTATCATTTAATAATTAAAAATTAAAATTTAATCATTTTAAAAATTTAAATGAATATAATATAATATATAAATGCATTCAATTTAATATAAACACGTGTATATATTGAATGGTTAAGTTTACTAAAAGATTCTAAATAAAATTTAATTAATAATGAAAATAAACGAATAGCACTAATTTGTATCAATCTCCACCGGACTAAAACGCGCAAGTTCTGTAAACGTATATTTGATATAACATGTTACGTATATATTTGACTTGTGTGCTTTAGTCCGGTGTCACACTTATACAACCAGTGACTAAAGTTATAAGAGTATATTGTGTATATTGAGTCTTCCAACCTAGAATATTTATTTCTCTACAGTTTGTGTCTTGAAATTATGAAATATAAAAATAAATCGTCAAGTACCCTAAAAAGTGTCAGACATTGGGAATGAGAACATAGAATACGCCCTTGTTATTAGTGATACCTGTCCTAGGGGAGGTACTTAAAAAAAGTAAAACCTATTAATTTTTTATTGCAATCGGCCTTAAACTAAACGAGTTATGACGATTTTACGTACGGACAGGTACAGGGTTATTGCGCAATTGTTATGGTTCCATTTTTGCTATTAGGCATATGCAGAATTAAAAAATTACATCTTTATCAAACTTAACGAAACTTTCAATAAACAAAAAATATTTGCTAATTTTAATTTGTATGAAAGTTTTAGTAGTTTAAAGGACCTATTAACTTAAAGTGAAATACTGGCGCCATCGTCCATTAGAGATACTTGTCGCTTGATTCCGTTTGACTTTTATCGGGTGAAGTGTTTGATTTTTTAAATTACTAATCTGAGTTCTTCCAAAAGTCCTAGTAGAAAATAATCATAAAAATATAATCTCATTTTTTTTTCATAGTCTTGGTAATTACAAGTTAAACCATTATTTATTGTCATTATAAAATATGCAAGTAATGGATATGTAATGTCACAATTCGAATTATTGTAAAAGCTAATATACGATACTTGGTAATCATTATTGTTAATAAACTTAACAAATGATACCGATTTTGATATGATTTTCTAATGGATATCCATTAGAAAATCAAATTAAAATTATATAGTGATTGTTTAGGGTTCCGTATATCAAAAGGAAACAAGGAAATTTTATGGGATCATTTCGTTATCCGTCTGTTGGTCTGTTAAGATCCTTTTTCTCAGAAACGCGTGGAGGTTTCACATTGAAATTAATATAAAATACTTAGTTATATAGTCCCTTGAAGTTGTAAAAAAGTAAGCTTCTAAATCAACACTAAAAAATACGGCCATTTAAGCTGCATATTTTGACACTCGCAAATAAATCAAAAGAGTATTTCCCGTTGACCTAGAATCATGAAATTTGGCAAGAAGCAAGATCTTACAGCACAAGTAAAGAACAAAATCCGAAAATTGTTAATTTGTGGTCATATTACATAAAAAATATTTTTTAAATATGCGCCTGTGAAAGATAATTAAAATTATAATAAAATAATATTTTTATATTAAAAAATTAAATTTTGTAAATAGTTTAATAGGAAAATTATGTACCGTTAAATATTTATAAATGCCTAAATAAGTACGGAGCCTTTGTAGTGCAGGTTCCGTTCGTGCTTGACAGACGATCACACAGATTATAGCACTAATGTTGAATACGTCTTCGTTATTTTTCTTTCCGAATTAACTCGATCTCATTGGGAATATTTCCTTTGTAAGCTGACTTTTCCAGCAGAGAAGATGTGTCAAGATGTCGTTTATAGTCTTTTATCAGATCCGTTTCATGTTATTTTATATTTAATTGTTGCCTCAGCTACAAAAATATTCAGATGTGTTGTATAATTTTCAATTGGCTTGTGCATGAAGTAAAGCTTCCACTTTTGTTGCAAATTTCAATAATTTCATTCTAGGTCTACCTTTTCAATGACATATAATTTTACTCAAATATATAAAGTTGTAATATATCAAATTTTCCTTCCGTTTCATTCTCAACACATAATAAATAATAAATACCTGGTATAACTAAAAATTAAGTATATCTAAAAAGTAAGTATATCTAAAAATTAAGTATATCTAAAAATTAGGTATATCTAAAAATTAAGTATATCTAAAAATTAAGTATATCTAAAAATTAGGTATATCTAAAAATTAAGTATATCTAAAAATTAGGTATATCTAAAAATTAAGTATATCTAAAAATTAAGTATATCTAAAAATTAAGTATATCTAAAAATTAAGTATATCTAAAAATTCTTCTCTATATTCCGTTATCTGCTTTCTCTTCTCCGTTATCTATTCTCATCTCCACTATCTGTTCTGCTTGTGTACTCCGTTAAAAATATTCAGTTTTTAACATTTTTTTTCTAAAAGATAGCAGGCGTAACCGGGACTAAGCTAAAGGCAAATTAGAAAATATTTTTCTTAAATTCGTGAGGATATTTTCCTTAATTTTGCAACAAATGTTATTACTCTGAAGTGGTCAGAGTGTAAATCGACAGCGTGTCTTTTGACAAGGGTTGCTTCTGTTATGAAATCGTTCAGCCTATTTGGCTCTGGCTGTCTTTTATTTTTTGGGATCCACGTTGGTTCAAGTGACGTGTCACGTTTTCAACAAAAGCAACTAAAATTCGCATCAAAAATTGTTTCTGCTCTCTTCAGATTGTATAGACATTAATACGTGAAGAGAAAACGTTGTACCCCCTTTTAGGTATATTGTGCGCACGGAGGAATGTGAAATATTGCATAGTAAATGTATATGGAACAGGAGCGCAGAAAGCAAAAATTTGTATACATTATGTGTTACAAATACATTAAATTATATATTAAAAATACATTAAAAGATTTATTGTTTACGTTCAGCAATAAAAGATTCATTGTTTACGTTCATACTGTCAATATCAAACACGTAATAGTCTGTGGGCAAACAATCGCACAGAGTAGAGATTGGCGCCAAAGAAAATTAAAATGTCAGATTGACAGAATGAGTTTCACGTAAACGAATATCGTTCAAACGTAAAAATTTAACGAATTACGGTCGAATTTCGACAACTGAGCGAACACTAGTTTGTATAATGACACCTTGCTTGTAATATATCGCTTGGCTTATGAGCGTCTTTCGTTTGAAAATATTTAGTTATTATATTAAGTCTATATTTAGTTATTATATTAAGTTTATGTCTAACGTACTCTTAATGGTTACATGATTCTTAAAAACTGCTTTGCAACTTTCAATTCAACAAGCTCAACATGTAGAGCTAGAGCACCGAATTTCAAATCCAAATTGGTAAGTAACTCCTTAATTTTTTGGAGATGGGCATGACGGCTTGAATAAATAAAATGTACATGAAGAGCTTCAATAGTATTGAAAAATGAAGTTGTTGTAAACATTTGTGCACGAACCAATGATTACTAAATAGAGTCTGAAGATTAAAAGAATGACACAAGTACAAAATAAGAAAAGTTTTATGTAACGTGTTAAAGAAAACCCCACTTATTTCTTAAAATTGAAATGTTTTATATCTAATGATTCCACCATAAAACAATAAAGAAGTAGAATATTTGTATACTATTTTAGCCATTATAAGAAAAAACATAGACCGACTTCCCGTGGCGTTGTGCATACTGATCCCCTAAAATTGTACTTTACTTCTATTCAGCCCCAATCAAGTTGAAACAAATTGTAACGTTATTACTAGAATTTTCTTCCACTATATAAGTTATTACACCTATGATTTTTAATAAATGATTTTCAATACACTCATGATTTTCAACAACAATTCATTTAAATGAACTCAGAAATACTACAAAACGTAACGGTGACACGCTTTAACAAGTTTATTCTCACTCATCAGAAACTGGAAGAGAAAATTAGTGCAAGCGCGTTCGAGTAGTTTAGAAATGGAATACCGTGGAGAAGTAGAAAAATCGATATAATAGGTTTCTAAATGCCTACATAGCAAAAAGTTATGATTGTGCTCGTACAGTCATTACATTTCGAATACGAAGAACCGATTTTTTTCAGTAAATTCGGGTTTAAATATTTTCCATTTAAAAATAGCAAAATACACTTAAGCAAAAAAATTTTTCTTCATCGTTACAATGGATATATACTCAGCATACCATACATATTACGTATCCAGCATACCACTCGACTACTGCATCGATATCACGCGGCAGTAACTTGAAATGTGCTACACTTTGTTATTATATAACAGAAAAATCTTCATGTCATCCGCTAATAAAAGGCAGTGTGCAGGTCGAACCATTTTACCGATATTATTTACCAGGATAGTGAAAAGTCAAAATCCGAGATTCGAACCCTGGCTGACTTCTGATCGAGTGAAATAAGAATCAGATATATATAGGTATTGCTTACTCACTCATAAGAATTGCTTTCTACCGCAAAATACGAAGATAAGAAACGTAAGAGTTAAGAAGGAAAGAACGAGATACGAGAAGATTATGTCGGTGGTCCGGTAAGGGAACGGAAGGGAAAATATTTGATGAAGAAATATCTGCTATTTTCCACTTCTAGTACTAATCGTATCTGTGAATTTACCTTTGGGTTTTTCTTTATTAATTTAATGTAAATTAAGTGAAATTGAAATATTAATAATAAGAAATAGAATAATGACTTGAAAAATAGCGTTTAGGATGACTTGAGTTCTCTTACATTAGGAACATTGTTATATTTCAATTAGTTTTAAGTGATGCATTTTGCTCTATAGGGATGCGTTGTACCTTTAAGTGTTACTGTTAATTTCTGGCTGTGCTCGTCAATTTGTTTAATAGTAGTTTCACAAGTGTCCATTTAACTATGAAAGCTAATCCTTCAGTTAATTCTAACAGATAAGTCCCCCTAATAAAGATGTGACCTTTCCTGGTTTCAGGATAACATGATTTGGTGCGTTTTGGCCAGTTTGCAATGTTGTTGTAATCATCTAATTTTTTTAGTATTTTATTAATACGCAAAATACGAAGAGATGAAACGGAAGAGTTAAGAAAAAGAGATGCCATGAGCTTATGAGAAGATTATGTCGACGGTCCGGTAAGAGAAAGCCATGAGACCTCCTTTAACAAGTGCCAAGCCTTTCTTTATATTTGATGAAGAAATGTCTCGTATTTTCCACTTTTAATCCTAATCGTATTTACCTTTGGGTTTTTCTTTATTAAATTAATGTAAATCAAGTGAAATTGGAATATTAATATTAAGAAATACAGCGATGACTTGAAAAAGAGAGTTCAGGATCACTTGAGTCCTCTAAGATTAGGAACATTGTTCTCTTTCAATTAATTCGTCTAAGTGATGCATTTTGCTCTATAGTCGTTATATCGTTGTATATGCATTGTATCTTTAAGGGTTGCTGTTAATTTCTGATCGCGCTCGTCAATTTGTTTAAGAGTAATTTCACAAGTGCCCATTTAACTTGTTATATGAAAGTAAATCCTTCCGCTAACTCTAACAGATAGGCCTCCCTAATAAAGGTGTGGCTTTTTCTAGTTTCAGGAGGAGGTAATCATCTAATTTTTCTAGTATTGTATTTGAAAGTATTGTGGAAGTATGTCAACAGGTTGATGTAAGCTGTTAATGCAGTATTAGTTTATGGGTGCAATGTTTGAATGTTTTTGTAGACGTTATACATATATTAGTAGATCCTTTTCCAGAGAGAGTTATGGCGGAATGATTATGGTGTTGTTAGTTGTTAGAGTAGGGAACATATAATATAAGGAAAAGGTTTTTTCGTTGTTTATAACGATTACTGTCATCTTGTCTGTGTAATAGGAATTCAATTCAATAATATCATACAATTTTTCTGTTTCTGTTTAGTCGTTTAGTGGTTAAATTTGAATGGTGAGTATAATGATGTAAGCGGTTTTGTATAGGTGTTTCCAGACTATAATATGATATAATGCGAAATGTGTAAATAAGACAAAGCTATGGCATTTTTATTGGCTCCATTTTGATTATTTATACCAGAATGAGGTGGGATCGAAAGTTTATAGGATTAGTTTGTTTAGACTTGTACCTACCTTTATTTATATGCTATGTTATTTTCCTTTGATTATTTTGCAGATAGTTATTAATTAATAAGTTGAATTCTTTTGTATTATTTTGTGTGACTGCATTTTGATTATTTATAACAGAATGAGGTGGTATTGAAAGTTTATAGGATTAGTTTGTTTAGACTTGTACCTTTATTTATACGCTATGTTATTTACCTTTGGTTATTTTGAAGATAGTTACTAATTAGTAGGTTGAATTCTTTCGTATTATTTTGTGTGACTGCATTTTGATTATTTATAACAGAATGAGGTGGTATTGAAAGTTTATAGGATTAGTTTGTTTAGGCTTGTACCTTTATTTATACGCTATGTTATTTACCTTTGGTTATTTTGAACGTAGTTATTAATAACTAGTTTGAATTCTTTCGTATTATTTTGTGTGACTGCATTTTGATTATTTATAACAGAATGAGGTGGAATTAAAAGTTTATAGGATTAGTTTGTTTAGACTTGTACCTTTATTTATACGCTATGTTATTTTCCTTTGGTTATTTTGAAGATAGTTACTAATTACTAGGTTGAATTCTTTCGTATTATTTTGTACGACTGCATTTTGATTATTTATAACAGAATGAGGTGGAATTAAACGTTTATAGGATTAGTTTGTTTAGACTTGTACTTTTATTTATACGCTATGTTATTTACCTTTGGTTATTTTGAAGATAGTTACTAATTACTAGGTTGAATTCTTTCGTATTATTTTGTGTGACTGCATTTTGATTATTTATAACAGAATGAGGTGGTATTGAAAGTTTATAGGATTAGTTTGTTTAGGCTTGTACCTTTATTTATACGCTATGTTATTTACCTTTGGTTATTTTGAACGTAGTTATTAATAACTAGGTTGAATTCTTTCGTATTATTTTGTGTGACTGCATTTTAATTATTTATAACAGAATGAGGTGGAATTAAAAGTTTATAGGATTAGTTTGTTTAGGCTTGTACCTTTATTTATACGCTATGTTATTTTCCTTTGGTTATTTTGAAGATAGTTACTAAATACTAGATTGAATTCTTTCGTATTATTTTGAGTGACTGCATTTTGATTATTTATAACAGAATGAGGTGGTATTGAAAGTTTATAGGATTAGTTTGTTTAGGCTTGTACCTTTATTTATACGTTATGTTATTTACCTTTGGTTATTTTGTACGTAGTTATTAATAACTAGATTGAATTCTTTCGAATTATTTTGTGCGACTGCATTTTGATTATTTATAACAGAATGAGGTGGAATTAAAAGTTTATAGGATTAGTTTGTTTAGGCTTGTACCTTTATTTATACGCTATGTTATTTTCCTTTGGTTATTTTGAAGATAGTTACTAATTACTAGGTTGAATTCTTTCGTATTATTTTGTGTGACTGCATTTTGATTATTTATAACAGAATGAGGTGGTATTGAAAGTTTATAGGATTAGTTTGTTTAGGCTTGTACCTTTATTTATACGTTATGTTATTTACCTTTGGTTATTTTGAACGTAGTTATTAATAACTAGATTGAATTCTTTCGAATTATTTTGTGCGACTGCATTTTGATTATTTATAACAGAATGAGGTGGAATTAAAAGTTTATAGGATTAGTTTGTTTAGGCTTGTACCTTTATTTATACGCTATGTTATTTTCCTTTGGTTATTTTGAAGATAGTTACTAATTACTAGGTTGAATTCTTTCGTAATATTTTGTGTGACTGCATTTTGATTATTTATAACAGAATGAGGTGGTATTGAAAGTTTATAGGATTAGTTTGTTTAGGCTTGTACCTTTATTTATACGTTATGTTATTTACCTTTGGTTATTTTGAAGATAGTTACTAATAACTAGGTTGAATTCTTTCGTATTATTTTGTGTGACTGCATTTTGATTATTTATAACAGAATGAGGTGGTATTGAAAGTTTATAGGATTAGTTTGTTTAGGCTTGTACCTTTATTTATACGCTATGTTATTTACCTTTGGTTATTTTGAACGTAGTTATTAATAACTAGGTTGAATTCTTTTGTATTATTTTGTGTGACTGCATTTTGATTATTTATAACAGAATGAGGTGGAATTAAACGTTTATAGGATTAGTTTGTTTAGACTTGTACCTTTATTTATACGCTATGTTATTTTCCTTTGGTTATTTTGAAGATAGTTACTAATTACTAGGTTGAATTCTTTCGTATTATTTTGTGTGACTGCATTTTGATTATTTATACCAGAATGAGGTGGTATTGAAAGTTTATAGGATTAGTTTGTTTAGGCTTGTACCTTTATTTATACGCTATGTTATTTACCTTTGGTTATTTTGAACGTAGTTATTAATAACTAGGTTGAATTCTTTTGTATTATTTTGTGTGACTGCATTTTGATTATTTATAACAGAATGAGGTGGAATTGAAAGTTTATAGGATTAGTTTGTTTAGACTTGTACCTTTATTTATACGCTATGTTATTTTCCTTCGGTTATTTTGAAGATAGTTACAAATTACTAGGTTGAATTCTTTCGTATTATTTTGTGTGACTGCATTTTGATTATTTATAACAGAATGAGGTGATATTGAAAGTTTATAGGATTAGTTTGTTTAGGCTTGTACCTTTATTTATACGCTATGTTATTTACCTTTGGTTATTTTGAATGTAGTTATTAATAACTAGGTTGAATTCTTTCGTATTATTTTGTGTGACTGCATTTTGATTATTTATAACAGAATGAGGTGGTGTTGAAAGTTTATAGGATTAGTTTGTTTAGGCTTGTACCTTTATTTATACGCTATGTTATTTTCCTTTGGTTATTTTGAAGATAGTTATTAATTACTAGGTTGAATTCTTGCGTATAATTTTGATCTAGATTGCCTATTATCTTTTTCTTTATCTTTTTCTACGAGTCTTCCGATGTCGGATTCCATAGATTTATATTTGGTAATTGAATGATTTTTATATTTAATTAAACTAAATCTGTTTGCTATATAAGCTATATTGAATATATTTAGAATGTTTCTTTGAGTGCAGAAAGAGTGAGTTGCTTTCTAGTATTATTATATTTTCTTTTATTTCATTTAGGTCAAAAAGTGTAAAAATAGGTGATCTGATTTTTTAATCTTTAGATTACCTAATCTAAAGGGTAGTGAGCTAGGGTTGTTAGTTAAGGGTGTTAACTTGCTGCTACAAGGGCTGTCGTTAGAAGCAAACTGTAATAAAAGTTTTTGGCTATCGGTTATGTTAGTTTATTTTAGTTAGCATTCGATTAATTTACGGGGTGAATTTCTATAGATACTTAGACGGATGATTATGAGTTCAGGTATATATTTCTGACCTGAAAGTCAGATGTCATGTGGGATGTTCGATTTTGTAAATTGTTTAAAGAAGTAGGTAGTTCCTTCGTTCAATTGTTAAATTCAATTTGTGCTACTAATTTCTATCCATTATGGAGCGATTTAAGGTTTCATAACTTAGAGTTGAAATGAGATCTTTGTGAAATTGATCGTCGCTAAATTCGACGATGTGTTATTTTTAAAATCGATTATTCCTTCCAGTGTTTATAAAAGTTTTTTCGGACAAGTTCTGGATTAATAGGGCATTGGTATCGTTGCTCTTTAACTCATTCTTATAAGTGCCTCTGCATTTAAACTGTGTTCAATTTCTTTTGTATTATCTTATAGTCAAACTCTTCTTTAGCATTAGTCTCTATGAAATGAGGAGCGAATTGGTTTTTTTTCAGAAAATGTGACCACTGAAGTGGTTTATGATTCGTTACTATGTTGAATTTTCTGCCAAATATATAAATATATATATATATATATATATATATATATATATATATATATATATATATATATATATATATTTATATATATATATATATATATATATATATATATATACACGTGTTTATGGTCAGGCGTATCTAGAGGCCCAGACGAGAGTTAGGAACTCATTCTCTATCGTACTGTACTTAACCTCGCTGTCATTTAATATGCGTTATACGTAAGAACAGCCTTGTTTGATCCGATAGGACCTTGGGACATAACTGCGCCTATGGCGAAATTTGAAGCGTCGAAAGTCACGTTGAATTACTTTTTCGAAAGTTAAGTGCTTTAGGAAGGGGTCATTCTTCAATATCTCTCACAGAGTCTGAAACAGTTGATATGTTTGGATTCATTTCGTATTTGATCATTTTTTAAGCAAGAAGTTAAAGAGTTTGTTATCTTGGTGAAATTGGGAATAAATTTTCGATAAAAACCGAGTAGGCCCAAGAAATCTTTTAATTTTTTTGTGTTTTTGAGTGGGAAAATTTTTTATTTGACTGATTTTGTCTAGGTTCGGTATTAAGCCTCTCAAAGTTTTTATAAGACGAGATAAGGAGTTACTCGTATGTGGAATTCTGATTTGCCTAGTTTAATTTCAAAGTTGTCGTTGAAATACGCTGGTTAGATTGACTACACACTGAGAGACGAGAAAAAACTACGAGGTCTTCTAGATATACCAGACAGATATTTTTCTGCAGTCCTCGGAGTATATTGTCCCTTATTCTTTGTAACGTGGACGGTGCCTTTTTAGTCTACAAGACATTCTTAAAAATTCCTGTTTTCCATTTTCTACGAAAAACTTCAAGCTCGAAAAATATTGGCATCAGGCTAAATTATCAAGTACGTGAGTTATGACAACTACCCCTTAGTAGTCATCTATTGACTCGATCCTTACTTTTCGGTATTCAACAACGATACGTCATTTTTGTTTTCCCGCCCATCACCCTTTTTTTTTAACAATCCAGATTGGAGATAACTAGGTGAGTCTGAGGGTTGTACGATCTTTTCTTAAAACCTTTTAATAATAGAGACTTCTATTTCGGGCTTATGGATGAACAGGTAAGTATTTGTACGATCATGAGGACACAAGAATATCGTCAGTCTTTTTAATAGTATGATTTACTTGGCTGGTAACAGTTAGAGAGGTATATTTGCGGTAAAATAGATCTTGGCATTGGTTGCTTAGTTGGCTTTTCTCGAGGTTTAAACTAAGGCGTGTACTAATTTTCAATGTTAGTATTATTGTTAGTTTTGTAACGTTCGAAGTTCACGCCACTAAATTTGTTGGTTAATGGTAGTGCACTAAGAGGTGCCGTTAAGCTCATTTTTAAATAGTTTTGGTTGGGTTATTCGTTTCAATGTAAGTATATATTTGGTGGACCTTGTTACTCCACGGGTGATGCGTAGCGTTGATTAAAAATGTTTTTGGGATATAAATTTCACCTTCTATATAGTCTTTAATGGCTGGGAACTATTTGAATGGACTAAGGGTTCATATATTTACTAAGGACTAAGGCTGCATAGATTTGTGGTGTCCGATTTGAATATATAGATTTTGTTTACGGCGTTTGATGTGCGTAAGTAAATCAAGCGATCAACGATAGAACCAATTATACGAATATCGTTCAATATATTGTAAAATTTATTGAAATTAAAATAGCCAAGTTCAATGAATCCTTATAGTATCCTCGAATATTTATTATGTGTAGTGGGAAGTACATTTGTTACAGTGAAAAGGTCGTATTTAAGTTCAAAACATTTATTTCTTAGGAAAGGCAAAATCTAGTGTTTATCAAGAGTACAAGTGGGGGATTTTGTATTTACATAAAGGACATTTCTCTTTTATTCTCAGTATTTGTCTCTACTATGAAATTACTTTCCACACACACGGACCCTCTGTTTAAAACTTTGATGATGACTGTGTTTTTTGGGTAATTATTATTGTAGGTTTCAAATTCTGATTGATCTTTAATAAATATCGGGATTAAGATATATTTAATTTTCTGTGTTGGGTGTAATTCATTAAATATAGTTAAAAAATGGTCCATTATTTTGTAAGAAGTTTGGTGTAGTATGCGGGAGATTTTGCGTTTTCTTCGTATAAGTTGTGATAATATAGCCAATACCACTCATGGGTTCTGGTTTAACTGCGTTTGGTTGATTGGCTCTGGATTGCCAATGGTTTTGTAAGTTTGCTGGGGTTTTTTTTAAATTGTTGATTCATTTGGGAAAATTGATTCAATGAAAAAACCGCCCGACTATCAATTGATTCAATTGATAGCCGGGCGGTATTTTTGTTGCCAGTTCAGTTGGTTAAATTTTGTTAGTATTAAAATTAGTTTGGGGTACGAAAGCTGGGTCATTTCTTTTGTAATGTTAAAATGTGTTTAAGATGATTATTTTTAAAGATATTTTTTTTATTTTGAATATGACTTATGTTTCCTTTTTCTTTAATTTCCTCGTAGGACTTAGTGACCAAATCAATTTGCGTTGATCGGCGGCGTAGTTGGTTAATCGTTGTGATGAAGGGTTACTATTTTCGATAAACAACTGCGTCAGCAGTATCCTCAATAGCTTCAACAGAATTAAACACAAATTTTAGTCTTTTAAAAAAATATATTTGATTTATAAAAATAAACCTGATAGCACAAATGACAAAAAGAAAAATATAATAATAGAATAGAAAAAGGGCAGAATAAAATATTATTTACTTAAAATTAGTACGATCGACTGTATTGACGACGCAAACTTTCCCTAAAATGTAGAGCCAGCCCCTAGGCTCCAGCTTGCGATTGACCGGGTAAAGTTGATGTATCGCAATGAGCTTACGAAAAGATAAAGTTAGCATTACACCGGTGATCCGATAAAGGAGAGTCATAACACGTGCATTCAAAACCATGTAATCAAAGAAATTTGTAAAACGAAAAAAGGGGTGATCATAAAATATAATTTACAAAGATGAAATTATTCCAATTAATAAAACTATGTCAATACATAAACATGTAATGGCCAGCACCAATTTCAGTTTTTGAAAATGAACATTAAAAAAACAGTTTATTTTTATTAAATATTAATGTGTGAAGTAAATTAACATATAAAGTAAATGCCTCTAAAATTAGCTAAAATTGTTGATGTTTGTCTTTGACAGTTATGAAGTCAGGAATTATTTCTTGGAAATCTATATTTTTTATCATTTATTCTTTTATCACAATGACGATATGATTGGTTTATTACGGGTTAATTATTATGGACCCCAAATAGTTTTTTTTTAATTCTAATTTACTAAATTTCTCTCATAACATGCATTTGATTTATTAGTCGTGAAAAACAACTTAATTGCCAACCAACATGAAATATGGGAGAGAGTCTACGAAATCTCACTTTAGGATAAACTTTAAAAAATCTAGATATCGAGAGATACCCTTTGATTTTAAAATGTGAAGCTTTATATATCAGGTTTTAAATGCCTTCTCAATTTTGGTATTTCTAGAAGAAATTTTTTCATTTTCATTTGTTTTTGCGATGAAGTCTTCGTTCTATGGGAATGACCTAATCAAAATATTTTGGTAATTTTAATTAATATAAATTCAGTGATTTACGTAGATTAATGATGGATAATGTCTATTAATAATTTTTATGGGTAATGAAAATGTTATTAATGTATATATATATATGAATTAAGTTCCATTTACTATATGCCACAAGCAAGTGACGGATAACAGTTCCAGTGGTGCGAAAAGTAAACATGGCGATGGTCACCTCAGCGTGGCTATTATGGACATTATCTAGATATAGAGGCCTATGTCTAGTAAAGCACTAAGACAGGTTGTTGATGGCCTTATATATTAGACTTAAACTTGTTTTGTAAATTAAAAGTAATAAATAACTTTTAACAACTCTTTAGTTTTTATTGATCCATAATTTCGTAGGAATACAAGATACAAGGATATACAATATATCTATATCTCTCTAATAATAGTGACAAAGTAGTAGAAACAGAATGTGGTGATTGCGGTTATGTTAATAGCACAGTCACATCATTCTTTGTAAATACCATTTGTATTTTTGCATAAAACTTTTCTGGGTCTTTCAAATTTAAGCTTTGAATATTGAATATATTTGTCGTTAATTTTGTAGAAATTCATTATTCACAATTAAATGAAACTACGTGATGTAGTATTATTTCTACTTTCTTTAAGTTCATTACCACGACTTAGGTTTCGTTATATTACAACATCTTTGCTAATAGCTCACCTGAAGACGTTGTAATACAACGAAACCTAGGTCGTGGTAAAGAACTTAAATAAGGTAGAAATAATACTATATCACGTAGTTTCATTTAATTGTGAAATTTAAGCTTGTTTATGATGGCAAACGTGGATTTTTCTATTAAAATTCTATTAAAAAACAACACGAGATACATAAGGAAAAAATTGAACATCTACTAAAATCATTTTCATTTTGTAACAAAATAATTGCGCATAAGTAATAGATAGTAGCCCATGACTTCGACTGCATGGTCTAAGTAATTTGGTAGCATCATTTTAGACCATGTTAAAGAACCTCTTTGTAGACTACGTTCCTAACTCTTACTAGATGGAGTCAATATGAACATATTACTGAAAGAGCTCACCCCAGAGCGAGTCACATAAAATTAAGCTAGAACCAATCTTCTTTTAGGTCAACCCCGGCCAAATTATTCGTCTGATCCTGTACTTTGTAGAAACTTTACAAAATTCCGAAGAATATTTAGTATCAAATATCTTAGATTTCTCGTTTCTGTGACTGTCAGTTGATAAATAAGATCCCAAATGGAAATTTGGTCAAGTCCTTGTTGAAGAAAAAAAGTCTCATCCAAGAAGCCCTATACAAAACTTCCCACTTCTGCACGAAACTGTTACTAGTTAGTCACACTCTTTGTTCTTTACATATATACGTATTTTAAATTTTATTTTTAGACATATAACGATGTTTTTTATGGAAATGGTTATTTGCTTAAGCATGGACACCTTAAATAAAACATTATAAATGCCTCATCGTTCGAGTTTTTTTCAAATAAACCTGTCATTCAACATAAGCTCATTGCACTTTTATAACGATAGCGTACAAGATAACCCAAATCATGATACAATGCGCATGCTACTCGTATCATTGTGGGGCATCTGCTTATTCCTTATCACTTAATGTCGTTTCTAATCTATTTTGAAAATAAACAACCGTGTCATAAAATATGGAGTACCCTTAGGTAATAATATAACATCAGGTTTCTCATTCATTTGCGAAATAATCTTTTGCCGTATTTATATCGTTAAAATATAGGATTTTTTGACATTTTGTGTATGACACGCGCAATAATCACTGAGATGAAGTGTGATATTATTATCATATAGCGAGAAGGAGCGAAAGTATTATCATATAGCGAAAGTATTATCATATTGCGATAAATGTAGTTAAATTGAAGTTTCTTATTTGGAATAATTAAACTATAATTAATCTAAACTAAAGAAGCTGTTTCGGACGACCGCTGTAACCAACGCAACTATCAGGCGACCGTGGGTTCATAACCCCTGGCGATACAACCGGCGGTTGCCCAATGGGATCACATAGCGGCATAAAAGAAGGGTCATGACACTATAATACCAATTGAGTTCATCAGTTCGATAAATTCATCGTTTCGACTTCGAGTAGCTTCGAGTAGTATATTTTACAACTAGTAGCTGAAGCTACTCGTTGTAAAATATATATCATAAAGAAAACATTTCATTTCCTACTATGTATTTATTTTCAGATTAAAATAAATCGATGTTTTTTTCTAAGAATTAAGCTTAAACTCTGGCACAGATATTTATTTGTCTGTCCGTCTGTATTGTGTACCTCACGTTATTATTGCTTTAAACTTTAGATTGTTGATTCGGGGAGATGGGGAAATAGTCTTCGTAGAACGGAAAATATACGACAATGTAAATCGACAAGTATGTAGAATAAACGCCGCTCTTATAAAAGGAGTAAATATATATATATATATATATATATATATATATATATATATATATATATTAATTTTTTTTATTACAGTGATATATTAATGTAAAGAATTTTGTTCTTTAATGAGCCTTAGTTAATAAAAAATGCAGTCAAGTGCGTATCTGACCACGTATTAATTACGGTTTTTTAATCGCTTCATAAAATATTTAACTATTTATATTTTATAAATTACTGTGTCGTGCTCATACGCGCCCATAAATATCTAAGGTAGCTAAATAATATTTGTAATATCCCGACAGCTGGATCTGCTACTGCGATCATCTACCTTATTTTTTTTAATATATAATAAATACTTCTTGTATTGCAAAACATATTTTAATTATTCATAATAATTTATGTGTACCTAATTTTTTTTTTAGAGTGCCATCAATTACGGTTTTATAATCGCTTCACAAAAATATCAAACTATATTTTATAAATTGCTATGTCGTGCTCATACGCGCCCATAAATATCTATGGTAGCTAAATAACAATTGTAATATTCCGACAGCTGGATCTGCTACTGCCATCATCCACCTTATTTTTTTCTAATATATAATAAATACTTCTTGTATTGCAAAACATATTTTAATTATTCATAATAATTTATGTGTACTGAATTGTTTTTTTAGAGTGCCATCAATTACGGTTTTATAATCGCTTCACAAAAATATCAAACTATATTTTATAAATTACTATGTCGGGCTAATACGCGCCCATAAATATCTATGGTAGCTAAATAACAATTGTAATATTCCGACAGCTGGATCTGCTACTGCGATCATCTACCTTATTTTTTTTAATATATAATAAATACTTCTTGTATTGCAAAACATATTTTAATTATTCATAATAATTTATGTGTACTGAATTGTTTTTTTAGAGTGCCATCAATTACGGTTTTATAATCGCTTCACACAAATATCAAACTATATTTTATAAATTACTATGTCGTGCTCATACGCGCCCATAAATATCTATGGTAGCTAAATAACAATTGTAATATTCCGACAGCTGGATCTGCTACTGCGATCACCTACCTTATTTTTTTTAATATATAATAAATACTTCTTGTATTGCAATAAAATATTTTATTTGAAAATTGTTTTTTTAGAGTTCCACAATGAATGAAGTTGGATTACTCGTTATAACTTCATTTGAAAGTAGTCCTGAAACGTATTTGCGGTATTTTTTCCATACTTTTTAACAAATACCGCAAATAGGGGAGGAATAGGGGGCGGGTAAGGGAGACATTGTAATTATTTTGAAAGAGGGCTAAAACATGAAAAGTGGTAAATGGAATATAAACTTCACTCTAAAATGCCTTTATAACAATAACATACAATGTATTACGCTAATAAGAAATCATCCCCACTTTCTAATAAAACTTAGAAATATAAAACGTTTTTGCTATATGTTAAATATTTATCTGAAGAAAACACTTGATATATTAGGTCTAAAACTGTTGAAATTACGAGGGCGTAACGGACGCACTGACACACACACACACGCGCGACCACGAAGAAACTACTAGTATGAGGGCCCGAAAATGAGATACGATTAGAGCACGACCTTGAATTTTTAAACGTGAATACGTCGTGTGAATGTAAAGAGCCAAAGAAAAACAGTTTTCTCAATCAACTGCGAAATACCGTGACTTCCGATTACTTCCTCCCCCGTAGAGCCCATTGTATCCCAAACTCGTGAATAGCAATTTTTTAATCATAACGAACTCTTCTTTCTTTCCTAAAATTCCATTTAGATAACTTACCATATGCCTCGATAATATTAAATTTTTACACTCACTATTGAACTCTTTTTTACAGCTGTTATAGGGTAACTTTAAAAATTTTGTAAAATGTTTTAAATAATATACTATATTTTGCACAATATAGACTTTAAATAATTTAAGTCGGCTTCTTGTGGCCGGTAGGCGTTCTCAGTATACACAGGGCGCTCGGAATCGAATGTTGGAAAAATAAGTGCTTTTTGGCCTTCATAATTGCATTATAATTAATAATAAAGTTATTAACGCATATGTGAACTTTTGACCTGCATATCTGTAAAAATAACTTGACTCTACTACGCGCGGTTTCTATTTTGAAACGTTTTAAAATTTTCCCGGTTTCCTCGAGACAATTTATTAACAAGTAACCCGATTTTTGAGACATATTTACATAAAACAGGAGGTTTTCAGGAAATTAAAGCAAGTTGAATGCAACTGAAACTAAATTATTTGAATCATATAAATAAATAAAGAAAAATATTAAAATGTTTGAAAAATTTTAAATGTTTAAAAATATTAAATACCTTGGTAAGTAATTATCTATTTTCTTATATCTAGGTCTTCAAATTAATGCGTGTTATCCTAGATAAATATCGTGCCAAGTATATTCGTTCATTGCGACATGATTATCCTATTTATTTTAGCAGCAACTACTACACCCTTTATTAAATATTGGGTTAGCTAACAAACAGTGAGGGTTTCGAAAGAAAAAAAAATAACTTACCGTAAGTGACGTGCATGTGGCATCATTATCGACCACTAAACTTTGTCTATAATGGGTAACATCATAATGTAAACTTGCAGGTTTTGAATTGAAAAACTGATTAATCAGAGATGATTTTAAGTACCATAGTTTTTTCGGGCAAAGCATTACTTAGCAGTGGACAAGAATGGAACACAATCAGGTCTGGTGAATAAGATGATGTGGAATCATCTCCCATGAGCAGGCTCAGTTGACTTTAATCCAGTAATTGTTGCAATGTGCCACAATTACTCAATAAGTCATTATCATGTAGATAAAAAACTTTATCACGATCCTGTCCCAAAATTCTGAACAGAATGCTGTAAACTGTTGGGGTAATAGTTTTATAACTCTAGAAAGTATTTTCCAAAATATTATTGCATAAGTTAACGCAATCCCTTTTGAACTAACTGCTGACGCTTACGGGTATGTTTTATATACATGAACCACTTTGCATTCCCAGTGATAAGCTGATTCAACCTGATGAAAGTGCGCCGGAAAGATAAAAGTGGTATGCCGTACATATGTCCACACGACAACCTTATTGATCCTGACCCAATTCATAGGGTATCCAAACATTATGTTTATATTTATAGACTTGTCTAATGCATGTAAAAGTTTCTCTACTCTGCCTTGACATACACTCCACAGACTGCTGAAAAAGAAACATTTGAAATCACACAAAATCCACATCAAGATACTTGTTCAGTCAATTTGACATTTTAAAATTCTTTGGCGACAATCTGTGCGACTGTTTGACCACAGACTATCATGTGTTTGACATTAACAGTGTAAATGTAAATAATTAATCTTTTAATGTATAGGTTATATATAATTTAGTGTATTTTTAACACATATTATATATAAATTTTAGGTTTCTGCACTCCCTCTTCGTATAAAGTTTAACTATGCTAAATTTCACACTCCTCCGTGCGCGCAATGTGCTTAAAAAAGGTGTACAAAGTTTTCTTTCCACTTATTAATACGTAGATGACAGATTAGCCCCTCGTACGTTACACCAAGCACCCCCACTCTCATATTTTTAACTGACACTAAAGTCATGAAATATACCACAAAATATCGATGATAAGAAATTTAATTATATGAAACTTATTTATTAGATTCTAAGTTCATTTTTAATTTTGTAACAGGGTTTCCTTTTGCATTATATCTGCCAAATATTCAGATGCAGTAGTACTTATATGTGCATAATTTATTTGACTATAAAAATGTATTCTTTAATGAACACAGTGATTAAATTTGCCTTTTTTCATATACGCCAAAAAATTCGAAGTGCCGGTCGGTGCTAATATAATTTTAACATGGTTCTCAACAAGCATTTCATTTATGCACACATTTGAATACAAATTACTATAGTATAACTTATATTTAAAGACAACTGAATTACGGATCTGTATCTAAATTCTTTCTTGTTTCTATACACGGGCTTAACACTCTAAACTGGTATTTATTGACTGATATGTGAGAGTGACACATCGCTAGAACATAATGCGATATCGTGCCTTACCTTTATAAGTATACTCATTTTTAGGGTTCCGTACCTCAAAAGGAAAAAAGTAGCTCTTATACGATAATTTCGTTGTCCGTCCGTCTGTCTGTTTTCTCAGAGACGCGTTGAGACACGATGTTGAAATTAAAATCAAATACTTAAGTCTGCGGTTCTTTGGTTAACGCAATAAAAAACATAAAAATACGGCCATCTATACCGCATTTTCGACACTCGCGAATAAATAAAAACTTGAATACTTCCTTCCTACTTCATGAAAATCGTTAATTTATAATTATATCACATAATTTTTTTTAATATGCATGTGTGAAACATATAGTGGGAAATATATTTTCGTTCCGGCCATTTATGCCCTATATTTTGACACTCGCGAATAAATCAAAACCTATAGGGTACTTCCTGTTGATCTTTGAATCATGAAATTTGGCAAGTAGCAAGGTCACAGCACAAATAATGGGAAAAATTTGAAAAATGTTAATTTGTAGTTATATTAAATAAAAAATATTTTTTTATATATGCGCTTTAAAGCCAATACATTTTCGTTATTGAAAATTGAAATTTTGTAAATAGTTTAATAGTAATATTATGTACCATTAAATATAACTATTAAATTATTTACAAACTTTTATTTACAATGTTACTATTAAACTATTTACAAAATTATGTACCATAAATACCTAAATATGTACGGAACCGTCGTAGTGAGTGTTCCACTCGTACTTGACAGGTTTTTATGCTTTGGTCTAGTTCACTTGATGATATAGAATAAATTATACTTTTGCAAATATAATGTAAATTCAGAGAGTAAAAAGTAGATGTATACGTTATATACTATAAGAGCAACATTCAAGCATTTGGCTAATTACACAGATTGTATTTTTTCTTGCAACATTCTTTCACCAGAATGATTCAGAATGATTCACCAGAATGATCACTCATCATTCTTAATTAAAATGTCTTGGGAAAAGGTGAAAAATCCAATCATTTACAACAAATTTCATAATGAATAAAACATTTTATTTATTTTTAGGGTGCTGTAATTAAATCGCGAAAAAGAAAACCATGATAATTTCGTTATGCGTTTCCGCCTGTCTCTGTTTTTTTGTAAATATAAGTGATCATAAGGAATGTTTACAGCAACATGTAAAATAATTTTTCCAATATATAAAAATAAAGTAACTTTTATTTTTTTAATGGGCTTTCCAATTTTTGTTCGAGACAATTTTCATATTTTTTGTTTATGGACGTACTATGACATTAAACTTAAAAATTCAACTTGTTTCTTTTCAAATCCCATCAAGAAGACCTTTCAATATACAATCGAAAATATCTTCTAAAAAAAAAAAAATATTTTTCTAGGGTTGCATCTTCCAACACAATTTTTTTACTTTTTTGACGATATCTGATATGAATGATGAAACCCTGATCTTAACACCCCATTCTGCGTGGGGTTTGTCTTTAATTCACTTTCAACCATGTTTAATAAAAGTGAAGCTCGTAAATCGTGATTTTATAAGAATGTTGTTCCTCATAAATAGCTCTCATCCCACTTATTATATGTAGTTTGAGGAGTTTATCATCAGGTTTTAAGACTGAGACTTGATATAGATAATTTTAATAATGATTCAAAGGTCCTTGAGATATGAAAAAATTATGAGCACTTTTGATTGCTTGGTTGATCGGTTTGGTAAATATGCCCAATACAGATTATGCGCACACCAAATCAAAGCTTGCTATATAAGTTTCAATTTTTGTTCCATTGATGTGGAAAGTAAAATAGTTTCTTTAAGGATTGAAATCAATAAGTTGACTTGTAATTTGTATGGGTAATGAGCCCATCATTTTTGGGGAATTTATTTTTTTTATAATTTAGGTGTCCACAAAGAAATAATTTTTCAAAACTTCGCCCATAAAGGAATGAAAACTGGTGAATGTATTAAATTATAGATTTAACAATTCTTTATATCCAGCTATTGGCCTTACTCCTATGGCACAGTAATCGAATAGTATATTATATCAAATTTCATGTGATTTAGTGGAATAGTTCTCGAAGAAAAGTAATTTATATAACCGGAGTAAAGATTTTTCAAAAAAGTAAAAAACTCATGATTTTTAAATTATCGATTTTCGCGGAAATGTTTTCTTTTTAAATTACTTATTACGATATACTCTACCTGAAATAATTTTTGGATAACTTTAATTGGGCCACCTGAATGTTATCTCGTGACGTACTGGATATCGTTTACAATCGCAGTGGGTCACACGTCATGTGTGGTATCTAATCGATTTTAATCATCACGAATAAATAAAGAATTGAGGTTCCAACATCGCCACGTACTAATGAATGGTGAGTTTTATCTGTGGTATTTACAAATTAATTATAAATTGTACTATGTTTTTAACACACGCGTAGGGGATCTCATCATGATAAACGAAATGGTAGTGTCCGTATGCTTACAAGATATTTCTGAAATTACCTTAGAGATTGAGCTTGAAACTCAGCTTAACTCCGCTTTTGTATGTCTTAAACGTATTTCCCTTTTTTCCTTTCATTTGGCACTGTGATTCGTTTATTTAAACTCCATAAAGCACGCCTAATTTAGACATCGATGTTTTGACTACTATTTGATCGGAAAACGCCATGCGTGTCGTATCACGAAATGTTAGTGTCCGTATGCTTACAAGATATTTCTGAAATTACTTTAGAGACTGTGCTTGAAACTCAGTTTAACTCCGCTTCTGTATGTCTTAAACGTATTTCCCTTTTTTCCTTTCATTTGGCACTGTGATTCGTTTTTTCTACACAAGGCACGCCCAATTTAAACATCGACGTTCTGACTACTGTTTGACCGGAAAGAGCAATGCGTGTCGTATTAAGGAAAAATGATGCCAGATCCACGCTTATCGAATGCGCAGTGTGCGGTAACGCTTTTGTGTGGTTATGCTTTACAAAGTGTGGTGATAAGTTTCAAATATTTTAATTTACTTATAAATACTTGTGAAGTTTTAAGTGTGAAAACAACATTTTTAATTATTATGAATTTATTACCTTTTGGGCACCAGGTTTGAATAAAGGCGTGTATATGGCCTGATTTGATTGTCAAAAGTGTTAATGGCCTTATGAATTTGTGAACATATGGATGTATGGCAAGAAATATTTGAAGAACAGTGCTAATCCTAGATTAAATTTGCAATCTGTACTTAGCCCCACCTACTTGGCCAATACACAGACAGAAATATCTAAAATAGAAACTCTAAAGAATGTGACGAGCAATGAGATGCAAATGAACATAAACAAACTTTCAGTCAGCGTAAAATATCTAGACGTAGTTATGGATCATTCATCTTAGACACCGTCGAAACTTACTGATTCCACTCTGAAAAAGAACGATCGTTAAGTAAAACTAAGTTTTAAACCATAATGTAAAAATAACGGTACCGTAGAGTTTAAATTATTTTGTTTCCATATTTGCTACTCTACTTACCTATAGATTTCTATCAATGACAATATATTAAAAGTCTAAAATTTGTTTGGCTTGCAAGTACGTTGCTATAAATATATGGAATGTTTAATCTGCAACAGTCAAACACACGCCATCTTCTATTAAAGAGTGAATTATTTGTATGCATGTGACGAGTCTTAAGTATGGGTTTTCATGTAAGTTATGGTAAGTAGAGACCCTATACTGCTAGATTGCCATATATATATAAATGGAGCAAACGGCAATAAATTTTTCCCTCAGTGAAATTAACTATTTATTATATAAATTAATATTTAATAATTAACGATTTTGTGATAAAAAATGAATTAACACCATCAAAAACTGTTCAAACTGGGGTTCAGTATGAGAGTTTTCAATATAAGATCTGATTTATTAGAGTTTTCTAAACTACTAGGAATTTCGAAAGAAAAATCTCACTTTGAAATTGAGAGAAAAACAATTTATTACATTTTTGAATTCGCACACATATCAAAGTGTGTTAGAAATAATTTATTAAATATTATTTTGAATTTGAAAGTAAAAGAGCCATTGGAATGACTTATATAATATATTGAATATATTTGGAGTTAATTTTATTAACATTCATTATTCACAATTAAATGAAACTACGTGATGTAGTATTATTTCTACTTTCTTTAAGTTCTTTACCACGACCTAGATTTCGTTGTATTACATCATCTTCAGGTGGGCTATTAGCAAAGATTCCCACCTGAAAGTATCCAACGAAATCTAGGTCGTGGTAAAGAACTTAAAGCAAATAGAAATAATACTACATGACGTAGTTTCATTTAATTGGTTATATAATATACACAAAAATATATGCGATTAGTTTTTGATTGTCAAACGCTCGTATATTATCTAATAATTCCTGAAAATAAAAAAAATGCGATTTGGTTCCTAAGTTTTTAGCCATAACGTTGTGACGGTGTTGAAAACTTGTTGTATGAGGTAACTAATGAAACTGTGTATTAAGGTAGCTGATGGAACTATAGAGTTTACTGAACTTATGAACGACGTCTTCGAGTTACTAAATTCTTGTAAAATACACAAACCCTCCTAAATATAACTTAATAAGTAATTCAAATACAATTTTTTTTATTATATTATACTGGTTTTTAGTATTCTGGTCTGCTGAGATTGAAAAGCTGTTCTCAATGGGAATAAATATGCAAGTTTATCCGTAGGACATTCTATATTTCTGAAAAAAAAATGTAACAATAACATAGAATTAATCCTTATGAAATTCAACTATAACGAACCTGGGTTGATGGTATACGAAGATTTGAAAGTAATCAACATGCTACTCAGACAACAAGGTAACTATATAAAATGTTTTGTCTCATTTGTGAGAAAAGATTGGCAATTAAGAAAAACGTTAAAAACATGCAGTAAAACTATCATTAAATAGAGTCTAGTAGATCCCAGGAATCAGGAACAGGTGTAATGCTTCCAGATAAGTACTACTTTTACACATCAACCTCAGACTTCTAAATCAATTTATCAAAACTTTGTCAAAGAAAGATACTTCACAAATATCTCTGTCAAAGTAATCAAACATTGTTTAAGATAAAACTCAAGGAAGGGATATTTGTTGGTACAAACATACGACAACACGTGAAAAACTAACTTTAAATGAAAAAAATAAATCATCGATAACTTTCAAAACGGTTAAATTTATTCTTGTAAATAAAAAAGATAAAAATTTGTATTGTAGCCTGAGTTTGTTTGGTTTTTTTAAAAAAAATGAATATAGCAAGAAAGATGAAATGCCAGTTTGGTTGTCGGCTGCTGCTGGACATTACGGGGTTTTAATTAGTAAGAATAGGTGAAAATATTCTTTTCTAATATAATCATGGACAGAATTTTGCAAAAGTATAATATTATAGGATTTTTTTGTAAAGTTAATTTTTAGAGTTTGTACCTCAAAGCGAAAAACGGCACCCTTATAAGATCACTCATGTGTCTGTCTGTCGTCCATCACTGCCGTTTTTCTCACAAAACGTGGCACGAATAAAATTGAAGTTTGGCATACTCGTAGTAATAAAACTCGCATATGTCTCGATAGCTAAAACTGGGAACTATTTTCGAATTTTAGCTTTGAAATTTTGCTTGGAAAGTTTAGAGGGGTTTATAAATTTTAAAGGGGCATATAATATAAATTTTTAGAGAGGCATATGACATTAGTTTTTAGAGGGGCATGAAATTGAATTTTTAGAGAGGCTTGTAATATAAATTTTTGGAGAGGCATATAATATAACTTTTTAGAGGGGCATATAAAATATATTTTTAGAGAGGCATGTAACATAAATTTTTAGAGAGGCGTATAATATAAATTTTCAGATTGGCATATAATAAAATTTTTTGGGGAGGCATATGATATACATTTTTAGAGAGACATGTAATATGACTTTTTAGATGGACATAAAATATACATTTTTAGAGGAGCATATAACATAAATTTTTAAAGGAAAATATAATACAAATTTTTAGAGGGGTATATAATATAATTTTTTAGAGTGACATATAATTCATATTTTTAAAGAATTATATAATATAAAGTTTCCGAGGAGCATTTATTGTACATTTTTAGAGGGGCACATAATAAGAATTTTTAGACGGGCATATAATATAAATTTTTAGAGGGTCATATTAATTTTTAGAAAGACATATAATGTAAATTTTTGGAGGGGCACATAATATAACTTTTTAGAAAGACATATAAATATATTTTAGAGAGACACGTAATATAAATTTTTAGAGGGGCATATAATATAAATTTGGGGGGGGGGTATGATGCAAAATTTTTAGTGGGACAAATAATATAAATTTTTGAGGGACTTGTAATATAATTTTTAGAGAGGTATATAATATAAAATTTTAGTGGGACATATAATATAAATTTTTAGAGATTATATATTTTTAAAGAGGTATGTAATGTAAATTTTTATAAATTTTTAAAGAGGTATAATATAATTATTTAGACGAGTATATTAGTTTTAGAGCGGCCTATAATATCAATTTTTACAGGAGTATATGATATAATTTTTTTTCATTTCCATAAATTCCAGTTCGTTTGAAAAACCAGCATATAATATGCAAAAATTATCCGTGCTCCTCATTTCCGAAAGTACTGAATCTAAAATTATGAAAAATATGGGTTTTTGGAAGCCCAAGCAAAGGTTGCAGGAAAACCGTACTGATGATTCTAGATGTTATAATTTTTTAAGTATGCACCGTACTCTTACGCCTACGAAAGAAATAATACACCCCATACGAAAGAAATAATACAACCCATACGAAAGAAATAATACAACCCATACATTTTGTACCAGTTAACTTTTTAAAAATGTTCAAACATAAATTAAAGAGGAGTTTTAATTTTCTTTTAATTTTACATACCACGTGGGTATATAAAATTTAAAAGAAACGCAAAAATATTAATTTTTTCATAGTTTTAAATTACATGTTTAAAAAGATATTTCAAAAGAGGTGAAAATATAGCCCACCCCCTTCCTTCTTAGTTCCAAAATTACTGAATCTTAAATCGTGAAGAAAACAGCCTTGGTTCACACCAGGAGGTTACGGGGTAACTATGGCAATTATCCTAGATCTTATAATTTTTGAAATATCTACCATCTTTTATGCGTGTCAAAAATATAGAAGAATATTTAGATTGTAAAAAATTAATATTTTTTAAATAGTTTAATAGAAATACTGCGTACATTAAATGTTTACAAGTGCCTAAATGTGTGCGGAAACCTTATAGTGCGAGTACTATTCGTGCTTAATAAGTTTTATTTTTATTTAAAACCAACCAAATCTCAAATTTATTTTTCAAAAATTCCTTACGGGATAAAAAAATATTTCACATTTGTAAACCTGTGATCAAAGCTCGTTACAACAAACTGATCATTCAAAAATGTTTCAATTGCTTAAATCTCGCGTACCCTCGATAGTTCAGCTATGCGCGTGGCCATAGTAGTAACTATAGGTTTAAAAAATAAATTTGGAGAATACGTTTCTTTTGAGTTTGGTTTAGAGAACTGACTTTTTTTCAAAATTCCACCTTTTAACGGCTTAAAGTTACGTTTTGCATAAATTTAATAGTTCCGTCCGTTTTATCGGTTATATACCTTACTTTCAAGATATTTTCCTACAATGTTGCTATCTATAACGTGTTATACAAAAAGGTGTGAAAATTGTTAAATACATTGAAACTACCTGGCACAGTGAACATAACTAGCTCCTTTACATCGCCTTCATTCCGCAGAGTTTGAACCTCTCCAAGTATTTGTTATATCCAAGAAGATATAAAGACGTGAACTATCCATTAGGAGGTGAGATACCGGAATAACAATTAAAGCTATATACAGGGATAGCTGTCTAAATCATGTGCATTTTGAATATTTTATCCTGACAAACTGCACAAATAAATCGAACTTATTAATCTAGATCGCCTTGTCTCCTCGGCAACACAAGCGGCCTCGCTCTTGTTCTGTTAAAATGCTTACGGAGAGAATGGGGTTATTTTGATATCGGTTCGTAGACACGATTCTTGCATTTCATTCTTCTTAATGATGTAGCTTATTAGTATAATATTTTTGTCGATTATATTCAAAACTCGTCATTAGCGCTGTTAAAAGTAGTTAGTGGTTTCAATAGTTTTCGACACAAGAGTTTTTAAGATTCGCGTGGTGCACTTTTAAATATTCATAATATCTTAACAACATACTTAACTTTGGTTCAAATATATGTATGAAAAACGTGCACTGAAAAAATTGTTAAAATAATTCGAAGTCGGGTAAATTATGGTTTTTGGAGCTAATTAATCAATTTCCCTGTAATCAAACAATAACAATAGTAATTTTACTGTGATTTTTATCACTTCCGACTATACAAATATTCACATAACGTTCCATTAGCATATCCACCTATTCCCGCCATTCCACTCGGGTTGTATCAAGGTTCCTTCTGGGATCCGTAACATTCCCCTTATACAGAAGAAGAGACCTCGAAAGTCCCCTAAAAGTGTCCACTACAATCACAGCGGTCTCACCCAACAGGGTTAAGTGCTGTGCCTACTCAGCAAGTCATTTAATTTTTTCTAAGACACTTTTGGCTAACGCTCTATCTGATCGATCCACACTCGACTAAGTCTCGGTGACTAAAGATACCTCATCCCAACGATTGGCGTGATTCTACTCTTCTCTTATGCTGATGCATGCTCTCAATCAAAACTCTACGCGCATCATCATGCTCACCGCAGAGGAACAAACATGATTCGCGTCCTGCGTATCGAAACCACAGGAGCACGCCGGACTACCTTAAAGCAAATCTATTTAAGCTCGCGCGAAAGGCGCCATGTACCGGCAATAACTGTGTGGCGTAAAAGTCTCGGTATTGAGATAATTTTCATTTAAGCGCTCAGAGACATCAAGGGAGAATAACCTAAGGCTATCCACTTGTTGCACATTGCTACCTGTTATACTAACGAACCAAAGGTAATGTAATTAAAAAGTGAACATTTCAAACATATTTAAATATTTCGCCATCTGAAATTATCCATGCTTACACAAATATTCTTCCTCTGAACTAGTTTGTTTATTAGATTAGTTTAGAGGGAGAATATTTGTTTAAACATAGATCATTTCCGATGGCGACATATGTTAAATTTAATAAAAAGACATCAAAATCATACACAAGTTTTATTTTACTTTCCTGCCCTGTTAATTTACGAAATAATGTTCGCATTTTGATTAATATATGGAGTATTGAATACATTTGGTGTTAATTTTGTAGAAATTCATTATTCCCAATTAAATGAAACTACGTGATGTAGTATTATTTCTACTTTCTTTAAGTTATTTACCACGACCTAGGTTTCGTTGTATTACAACATCTTCAGGTGGGATATTAGCAAAGATCTTTGCTAATATCCCATTAAAGAGAGTAGAAATAATACTACATCACGTAGTTTCATTTAATTGTGAGTACTATATGGAGAACAAATAATTCAAATTTTGTCCTGGATAAATATATCTAAGCATGGGCCTTTTTCATTTTGTGTACAGTTATTCTGCTTCCGGTATTACCTAAAAGTAATACTTGTTTAATTTGTGTAAATTAATACCACTCCATCGTTACAATTAGTGCCATCAGGAAATAAGTACAAGTAAAACTAATCAATACAACAGCGTATGATTTTGTTCATTGCATATCTTTATAATTTGTATTGAAATTTGTATATCTATTTAAATATTTGAAAATATATCGTTAATAAATAAATTCGAACTTCGCCAATAAATAAGATCGAACTTCGCCATTCTTATCATAAATTTGCAAAATAAATATCCCAATGCGTTTTGTTTTTTTAAATTTTGTTTATACTTTAGGTGATCCAGTAATATTTTGTATCGTTCAGAAAATTAACTGCAGTTCATTTGCTTCGTTATCGAGTTGTGAAGAAGTTTGAATTTACTAATTATAGCCTCATTAATTCTGGAATGAGCCAGTTATTATACGGGATACTTCCTATATTCTTTATGCCACGTCAAAAACGGAAATAAACATATATTTCAAACCCTAGGAAACAAAGGCGAAAAGTCATCAAGAACGCTGTTTATGACTACGTTAACGATTTTATTTTGACAAACAATTGTTTCAATTTTCTTAAAACTTTTAAATTACGTAAGCTTCGATACAACACTTCCTACGTACGATTGGATTCAAGTGACGAAAATAAATCAAAGTAAGCGTAAAATAATTAAAGAATGGGGCAGCAATATTTATTGACGACGAAATCAATTAAACAAATAATAAATATATTTCAATCACAAGTGTAAATATTTTTGGGATGCTTGGAAGGGCTGGATTGACAATAATTTCAGTTTCCTTAAGTGTTGATAAAAATAAAAGATAAGATTTCTTTGAATTTGAGCGTAAAATGCGATATGATAGCCCTGTTATAATAAACATAATCGTAAGTTTAATAACACTATGAGGAAAACTGAACTCTGTCTAATTTGAAGAAAGACGCTAAAACAAAAGGTTCTCAAAATATGAATTTAACGTAATTGAACTGATGTGATTAAAGTTAGAAAAATTACAGAGGGGCATAATATTTATATGGAAAGATCGCTGAAACAACTTGATGAAATTACATTTTTACATTGTTTAAGTTACAGCTGATAACTGGCATATATACTAAAAGAAAGTTAAAAGTAAAAAGCATTGATAAATAGATACATGATAATATCTGAGATTTAATTATAATCATGAGTGGATTTAGCAATGGCAGTGACAATAAAAAAATTACTCGTACGATCAGACAGTCAATTAAATAAATAGTAACTGAACAATTTATTTATACTAAATAAAATTAAGTTTTCACACAGTTACAATTGAAAACTTCTAATTAATTTATATATATTTTATGTAATTATCAATATGACCTCAGCATAAAGTCATGTCTAAATTGCAACATTTTAAAATAACGCTGAAGCGTTCATTATTTTCTTTGACACATGTGCCAAACTATTTGTTTTCGTCAATTCATTTCAATTTGATTTGGCGTTGCAACTTTTAATGTCACTTTTAATTTGTAATTAATTTTTAGAGTTTAAGTAGAGTTAAAGATGTTCAGAAAGACTCACTTAATTTTATACGAATTTAGCTAATTTATCTTGATATTGTGTATAGACATCGCATAACTAAATAAACAATTTAATTTGATGATAATAACTTTTAATATATACTAATGCATAAAGCGGAAAAGTATGTTTGATTGTTTGTTCGCACTAATGTCTGGAACGACATATCCGATTTTACAAATTTATTATTATGTAAAAGTCTACAATTGGAGAAAGATTGTGGGCTATATGATAATTATTCTATGATTCATCGGGCCAGAACATTAATACATAATGTAATAGGACTCGGAGAACACCGTTTAGACGGTACACGTCAGAAAGAGACCGGCTTATTTATTGACTGATCACCCCGAGTGTCCCCGCCGATTTACCTCCAACGATCGATGTCATTGTACGAAGAAAGCAGATAGATGCGTTTAGTGATTGCGGCAGTGAGAGCAGTATAATTAAGATAATTCTACGCTGGTGAAACCACATGGAACGGCCAGTTAATAAATATGGCGAGAGTTAGTACATAGGTACATGATCATCATACAAGTGGCGATGTGGTAGGCTCCTCGTGTATGTGATATATGTTACGGCCACAGTAATAAATGCAGTTAGTATCAATAATTACCGATAGGTATTAATAATAATCGCAACAATTGGTCAAGGTAATGAATACCGAGAGAATTATAATATTTATTGATTATTAAGTCTTTAAAGGGTTTAGTTAAAGTAATAACAATAACTTTAATTTGCTTCATAAGACATAATCTTTAAGACTAGACACAGATCTTTCAAAACTAGCAAGGACACAATTTAAACTCTTTACATAGAATCAAACAAATTTTTAAAAACAAATCATTTAAATTAAATTATAAAAATATCGAAGTTAAAATAAATTAATATAAAAGAATTTAGAGTTAAAACATTTATTTATTTTTACAGATCTGATCTGATCAGAAAAAAAAAACAAATAAATATACATTTAAAAACTTTAAACAAGCAAACTGGGGCCGAAAAACATTTTTATTAACCTATTAAAATAATCTTACATGATTATTAGATTAAGGATTAAAATAATCCTACATACTCGTAGCAATAAAAGGTTAACCATGTGAACATTGCCTTCTTTTACAAAAAACTGCTATAAATGTTTTTTTACAGATCATTAGGTTGTACTCGGATTAATTTATATTACATATAATTGTGGTAGATCAACAAATGGGTAAGGCTGGCTTTTTCGAGGTTGAAAGTTATTGAAACATCTAATTGATATGCAGCCACGTCTGTGAGCAAACAAGCTTGATCAATTTTAGACATATTTAGTAATTTTTAACATACACTGTCTTTAGATTTGTTTTTTACCTTGAAAAAATAAAGAAGAAATTGAAACCAATAATTTAAATATAATCACATACTTAAATTTCCATTCATGGAAAAATATCCTAATTTCCGATAAAGATATACGAGGCTTGGTATTAACCAGATCTCTTCATAATACCAGGTACCTACTCATTTTATTCATTGTAGTACCAGATCTGAATTACGCGCTAGGAGACTGCGGTAAGCAGTTAGACTGGTTGGATAGACTGATAAACAGAAAGCAACAGGAAAAAAATAAAAAATATATTTAAAAATCAAATATAATAAAATTATTTTTTCGTTAAAAAATAACCGCCAAAGTTGAAATTCGCTTTGAAACCCATTTCTATATTTGTGATTTTACATTTGGAATTTCTAGATAATATTGCAAATATCCAGAATTTAAATAAGAAATATTAAGATTAGTTTCAATTAAAATAGTGAGTAATACAAAAATACTTTAGTAACCGCCTGAAATACTGCATCCAAGTGACGTTCTTTAAATTAACCAAATATACATCTGTTGCATCAAAGTGTACGTGACATTAAATGATTTGGTACAGAAACCGCACAGAGCGAAGTCGACTCGCATTTGGCCGCTTTTTATTTATTTTCGTTTCTTAGTCAGATTTCCGAAAATTAATAAGTTTTTCTTAAGTTTTATTATGATTGCCCGGTAATCGCAATGATTTTAATTTGAAAAATATTTATATTAATTTTCATTGAAATAAAGTGAAAATGGGGGTTTAAGGGTATCGAACATATAAAAAACCGGAAAAATGCGAGTCGGATTCGCACACAAAGGGTTTCGTAGCACCAAACAATATTAAACTTGTAAGTTTGTACTTCTCAAAGAGATTTTGAAAAACAAAGTTCGCTGCAGTTGGTACAGAAAATATCTCAAAAACTACACATATAGCTTAATAAAATTAATTTTCGTTGAAAGTTTATTTTAAGTTTTAAGTAAGCTTAATTTCTTTAAAAATTGTACACACGTTAGTTGATAAGTTAGAAGATATACACACACACACACATATATATATATATATATATATATATATATATATATATATATATATAGTATTTTTAAGACCTATCTAACAACACCCCACACGCCTGTGCACACTGGATTTCTTTTTCATCCCTCAGTTACATGTATGGAGAGCCACCCCGTGTATTATTTTTTTTCATAATTCGACTATTTATTTTTATAGCGTTTCATAGAAGACACCTACCATCGATATTTCATTTATAAAGTGAAAATAGTTTCCGAGTAAAATGACTGTCATATACGGACAGATAGAAAGACAGACAGACGGGATGAAATTATAGGGATTCCGTTTCTTCCATTTGACTACGGAACTCTAAACCCGGAAAAAGTCACCTTAATAATAGTATGCCACAAAGTATAGGATTATATTATACGATATCACAAATTCTCTATTATCTATTATCGATATTGGTTAATAGATTATTTTATTGCATTATCTCTGCTCTATTTTATTATCTAAATATTATATGTCACGCACATACGCACGCCCGCGTGTATGGAACAAGTCATTGCTCCGAGAAGTACTTAGTTAAGTAGGCCAGATAGACTCGTAGATAAAATGTTTGTAGTTGAATGAGTCCGCTTGTACTATGATCGGGAATTTTTCAGAATATATTATTGAACAAAGTCAGTAAATGAAGTATGCACTCTTACTCAGCTTTATCGGTCGAAATAAAGCTATACATTCCACGTGAATCTGTTTAAAAAAAGATTTTAAAAAGTTCTACAAAACTTTCTCCTTAAAACGTAATTTGTACACAGCAACATTTTAAAGAGATATGAACGTATTTGAGAGGGAAACTTTTTGATAGAAATAGAGTATCGCAATATTTCTTTAGCCACATTTCTTTGATATGATCGTGAAAGTTTACTCTTAATTACACTAAAATCTAGCATGGAAAAAATACATATTGGTATTTACGTTATTGTTCAAATACTAAATAAAATCACACTAGAATATTAAGTACGTATCGCGTTAGAACAGTTCAGTAATATAACCAGAAAAGATTATCCGACAAAGATAATAATATGCTGGATTTTTTTTTAAATTATAATTATCAAACGAAACCTAGTCAATTACAATATTGCGTAATTGACTAGGTTTCGTTTGATAATTACCATTTTTTTGTTTCATCCCTTTTACCACATGTTGTTATTGTCCTGAGTATTTTTAATTTCGTCGACCTTTCTACCCCTGACCTACCAATGAATTTGCGTCTATTAGCTATAATTTCTTGGGTGAATCCAAGCGCTACACCCCTTAGCGACGACTAATTTTGGCCCAATCGGGTCATTCCGTTGCGAACTTGTTAAAGCGTAAGATATATTTTTAATACTTCCGTTACGAGATTAAGCTGGGTTGTGTTAGTTATTTAATAAAAACAATAATCAGACAGTTTTTGACCTTTCAGAGTCGATCAAAAAACACCGATTTATCGATATCTTTGCGGCATCCCTAATTTTTAGTTAATATGGGTTATACCTATTGCTGTGACAGATGGACAGGTAGATAATAAAGTGATCTCTTTAAAGGGGTTCATAATTCTATAAACACAAATGAGACTGGTGAAAATATACCTGACATTAGAGAAAAGGAACATGAATTTTAAAAATGCTGATATTTTTTGAAGCATGTAAACTAAACTTTTCAACGAGTAACAATCAAGAGGCATAAATTAAAATACAAAAACAAAAGAAGGTATCTTTATAAACATGTATATATTATACTAGATGTGCGCACGGCTTTGTAAGCGTGAAAATCGGAATAAGAATTTATTAGATTTTTGTTTCCTCGTCATGCTGCACTTCGGTATGAACTATTAGCATACTAAATTTCATCAAAATTCTTCCAGTAGATTTTGCGTGATTGATGAGAAAATTAACATGTGGACAGACATACAGACAAAAATTCTAAAAACAGGTTTTCTGGCTTCTATTATCGTTCTTTACGGTAAATCAATCACTGTTTTTAAAATACTTCCCATGTACAAAATTCACTCTGTTACAATTTTATATGTATGGATTAATGTTAGGCTGTTTTTGTTATTTTATTTTCGTCGATAATATTATTATTGCTGCAATTATTTTTTAAATACTTTATTGTTTAATTTTTCAATTGACTGTTTTATTAATAATTGTGTATTATCTCAAACCTTATATTAATTTTCTTATTACATTTTTTACTAAAAATATAAATATAGATTACTTTTACATAAAATTGCTTTCTAAATATTAAAGTAAATTTCAATGATAACAAATAAATTAAATTTATGTTTTTGGATATCTTCATTTTAATTTGTCTTTTATAATTTTTTTCGATACTTCTATAGAATTTTTACGCATACGGTATATTCTTTATATATTCAAGCAGAAAATAAAAAGAGAGGGATTAAAATGGTAAAAAAATATGAAATCCTAATTGTAATGATATTCCAAAATTCTTTAACAAAAAGGTTCTAACACAATTAAATGAAACTACGTGATGTAGTATTATTTCTACTTTCTTTAAGTTCTTTACCACGACCTAGGTTTCGTTGTATTACAACATCTTCATCTTTGCTAATAGCCCACTGAAAGAATAATTAGAAATAATACTATATCACGTAGTTTCATTTAATTGTGTATAATGAATTTCTACAAAATTAACGCCAAATATGTTCAACAAAAAGTTTCTACTTAAATATTATACCAACAATTCTCTAAGAAGCTTGAAATGTGTTCTACCGATTTAATGATTAGAATCTGTTCATTACGATACGAATACATGGATTCTAAATGAGATTGTTGAGCGAAATAGCATGAGCAGCAAGAGAAAAGTAAGATTAGTAAACCAAAAAAAAAATCACAAATACGAGTAAAGCATGATTCAAATGATTTCAAATTGTCATATCGATATGAAACTTTGCAAATTTCTACAATTCTGATAACAATATGGTTTCATCGAACTGATACGATAATAGATGAGGGAGGTAGTCGTCTTCTTAATGCCTAACAGTGAATAATTACTCTCCCAATGGCTATATGTTAACTCGTCGAATTCGAACTCGATTTACTTGTCGTAATGAGTTTTTTGGTTGCATCTTGTAACCAAAAAGATCTAATGATGGAGGAAGGAGATGATCATGGGAACCATAGTTAATAGTAAACCCACCGAGTTTGTGTTCGTTTCATTTGCCTTAATGAGCCCTTTGGTTACACGTTGTAACCCGGAGGATCCGATGATGGCGGAGGCGAGGGATCACGGAAATTACTCAATCGCTAACTGTAAACTCATGCGGTCTTATTAATAAAAATAAATTAAACCATTATTAAACTAACCATAGCTAAACCTAGTCTGCCGGTATAAGGCCATTTTAAAAATGTTGTTACTAAACACGGAATACCGGTGGTTTAGCTATACATTTTTAAACCTAGCTTAAGATAGTTCAAATTGGCAATCATACACGATTTTGAACAGTCGCCAACATAATAAAATAAAAACAAGCATCGGTACGTATACACCTTATAATTGCTTAACGCTGCTATCAGATTGATATACGAGGTTGGTAATTTCTAACCGACATCTCTGTGTGAACCATTAAAATGTTTAACATAAGTCAGAAAAAAGCAAGATCAACTTGAGATGAAGAAGAAAAGGTAAGACGGATTAAATTTTTCATGATTAAATTATGAATAATCTATATATTAGTAATGGTATTAGGAAACGTTTTTTTGTTTACAGCAACTTTTAAGAGATGCTCTTAAAGAACACATTGAGATGTTTCGAAAGAAAGTTTGGAGACCAACATTAATAAAATGGAAAAGCGTGAACAGCCGCTCATTGCAGGTAAATTTTTAGAAATAATATTGTTGCTTTTTTAAGGTTATATCATTGCACGGTTTCTTTTGTGAAATTATATATATTTTCCCACACTCGACAACGAAATCGGACGCTAGTTTATATCGTTGAGTTGAGATTTATTTTTCATAATTTTTTATCTATTTTCCGATTAAATAGCTTAAATATAAGGAAAAGGACATTAAAGCAAGTCCAAATTCAGTGGAAAATAATGAAAACGGAGTGTTAAAAATTTATAAGAATGATACCAATCTGGAGACGGTCCCAACTTTTAAAGCCTCACTCTACAGAATCAACTAGGACATAAAATGAGTTCGACTCTGATGGAGATGTATTAACTAATGTTAATAGGTTTTGCTTAATCATTAAATTTGGAGGTCAGCATTATGTTTATTTTTTAACTATCAATAAATTAAAGTATTGTTATTATTATAGGCAATTGTTGTTGGTTTTTCTGCATAAAATGAATAAGAAATATCGAGGCTTTGCCTGAACTTGAAAAATTACAGGCATAACATACACAGTTATTTGTAGTATTGTTAATATTTGCGTAATATCAGGAGAGGATGAAAAAATCTAATCTGATGTAAATTAGAATTTCTTGTTTGCTTCATTAATTAATATAATTTTGCATTATCATCCACAATTGAATATATATATATATATATATATATATATATATATATATATATATATATATATATATATATATATGTTGCATCGTTGCCCTCAAAATGTTCTCTAAGACAACCTTCAACTGCTCTTCGTCCTCAAATCTTCGGCTACATAAATTTTTTTTTCCAGATTTGACTACCAGCGATTACTACTAAAAAGCAAGTAATCGCTGGTAGTCAAATCTGGATTGTAAGGTGGGTAGTTAAATTCATCTCTTGCACGTTATTGAGGTTGTAAGCTGACTCAAGGCGTGTAAATCAGGGCAGTCATCTTGAATCTCTAGGTGAAACGTGATAAATAGATGGTGATTTTGGTAAGACTAACAATTATGATAGTTTAGATTGTATAATATTTATTATTTTTTTTCATTCGAATTACAAAGTACACACCTCTAAATTTGAATTAGAATGAAATGTGTAATAGAAGGAACATTACATTAATTACTTACTTCACCACGCGCCCGCGTTCTTAAAGCAGTTAATAACTGTAGGTACGGTGGAATACTGGAACGTCTAATAGGCGATATTATTAAGTTTAAAATATATTGAAATATTTCTTTCGAAAGTCCATATTTTTGCTTGAATTTTTTGTCACTCAACATCTTCATCGGATTTTTCCAGCATTTGTGGAATTTTCTCGTTTCACATACGAACCACTCTTTTCACCTCTTCCACTTCCATATCTTCTGTAAAATCAAAATCATTATACCAATTCATACTTTTATAAAATTAAACAAATTAAAAAAATAATAAAAACGACAATCGGCCTATGTAACAAACGTGAAACATCCAACTTCAAACAAGTTTTTGAGGTTAAAATCATACGTTAAACTATGGAATACGATGGTTTAGTCAACGATAGATTACAAAGACAAGGTTTAAGTTAAAACAATATAATTCCGTGTTTATTAATAACAAAATTATTTATTCCTCGTCGTAAAGCTAAAACCACGTTATAACTTCGTTAATTCATGTTTATTAAAAAGGGGGTAAGAGATCAAGCTCGTTTGATTTATCTCGATGGGTCCTTTGGTTACAAAAGTGTGTTTTCTACTTATTTTCTTTGGTTAATTGTATCTCAAACTACTTAGTCATTTCCAACACTAAGATCTAATATTTTCTATACAACAACATTATTACAAGCATATACCGATGAAGACTGTAATGGTGATCAATCTGATCGCAACGATGGTAGTATAAAGTAAAATTACTGACGGTATGCAGATATAGACAGGTGTAAACCCAGTTTTTTTAGTGTGAAGGACTTATTTGAAAAAAATTAATAAGTTGCTAAGTAATTTTAAAAAATATCTGATAAATATATTATATAATCGTACCAAAACTATCATTCTTCAAGAGAAGTATTCCAATTATGTGTGTAACATTATATATTTTATTACAATTGGTTCAACCATTCAGCCGATATAAATTATATTTAAAAGCTTTCTTATTAAGTTTTACAGCCAAAGGCCGAAGGTGAAAAACATCGTGATGGCTATTCTATGTACACGAAATTGTCGAAAAATTGGTTATTTATATCGAAAGTAATACTGAACTATCATGTATTAAGAGGTTGATGTCCCTTATTTTGTACAATGTCCCTTATTTCTAATTTAACCAAAGACAACAAGCGAGATATCTGGAATTGCCAGAAAATATTAACACTTATGTTTATTTTAATATCAATGTTTTTTGTTCCAGCAGCGTATACATGGTATCTTTATAATTTCTAGTTGTGTATGATATTTTTCTAACAAGCTGAGTAAAACAGAATAAAGCAGGAACTGAATAAAACAGAAGCTTCTGATTTATTCAGCTAAGTATAAAAATACCATGGTATATTATGTCCCCTGTAATTGCTAATGTGTGAATATGTTTATTTGCACATGTACGCGCGTTAGAAGTTATACTTATTTGGCATAATACAAGAATACCTTTATTTAGCACGCAAATAATTAATGGAAATAAAGTAATAATAAGACCGGAGAGTTATTATAAATACGGTTGGTAAAATCTAAATACAATAAAATAATTAAACTTGAAAAATTAAAGTTTATTTGACAAATGATCGGTCCACCATTTTACTTTTCTGCTGGCGTTCCATTGTGAGTCAATCAATCGTCTGCCAGACCGTTTCTAAATTATTTATTAATTTAATCTGAATTTAAAATTAAATTTAAAATTAATTAATTGAATTTAATTATTTTAAAAATTTAAATGAATATGCAGCATTCAATTTAAAATAAACAGGTGTATACATGGTGTCCGGAAATAACTGTCGGACAAAGAAAGACACTATTCGTTGGCTATAAATGAATAAATTGTCGTTGAAATAAAACGTAAAATATGTCCCTTTTATAATAGAGTGCAAAAAATATTACACAAAACTCTTTTTAACACACCTAATACCGCTAACGCACGCAAACAAACGGTACGCAGCCACTCTATTAACCCGAACGGTGCTGATTTATGTGCGCAAGTATCGTGTGTATGAAAAAAATGATAATAGTGAATATTATTTTACAATTTTCTGAAAAAAAGTCATCTTTTAAATTTCATTTTGACGAGAATCAACTATTTTTCAGTCGACGAATAATGTCTTTTTTGTCCGACATTTATTCCCGGGCGCCTTGTAATCTAAATAAAGTTTAATTAACGATGAAATAAATGAATATGCGGAAAATTTATTTTAATTTATTAATTTTAAGTACTTAATAAAATTAATACATACCGAATTCTGGCAAATGGCAAATGATTGGCTTAAAATAGAAACCCAGCAGAAAAATAAAATGGTGGAGCACTCTTCTGTTAAATAAACTATGTAAATATATATTTAGTGAGCAACTTCATGATATACTATTTCTATAGACTTCATGGGTGAATTTTTGGTTGCACTCATAAAATTATCTTACCATTTTTTAATATAAAATAGTAAAAATTATCTCGTATGCTCTCAATAATTTTCAATAGTTTGAAATAAAAATAGCATCCATTTTTTTGCTTTATATTGAGTAAAGTTAAAATTTATCCTTATGTGATGTGTGTTTTCTTTATTTAATTTCAACAAAGTATAATGATGAAATTGATTTTAATTTTCTTAAAACAATTTCAACAAAAATTAAACATATCACGCATGTAAAACCTTTTTTATTTTAGTACAAAATTATTAACTTTGAAGAAGATTACAGAAAAGACTGATAAAGGGTATATCAAAAAAAAATAAGAAAACAGCTAAAGAAATTTTCGTTTCGCAACCAAGTAATTACACCTAAGTAGCCGATTGTTGGTTTGCACGGTCTAAGTATTGTAGCAGCCACGGAAAGCGCCCGTGCCAAAAGAAGTGCTCCGTTAGGTCAACCCTTAGTAAGTACTTAAGTATCTGACCTAGTACCTAGTACTGTATTCATATGGGTATTTTGTATCCAATTTCTTAAATTCCACAATTACAGGATCGAATATTGAGGCCATAATCAAATTATCCTATACAAATTCCAATACGTTATATGTATTTCAATTACGTCAACATGAAAAAGAACTGTTATTGCCGACAGTAAATTTATTGTTATATCCTTGTTTTCTGTTCTGTGGTTATATCCGTAGGTACTTTAGGTATTTTAACTGGTATTCAATGAATTATTTTCAGTTTCAGGTAGATACATAAACAGTAAAAGTATTAAAAGTGGTTAAATTTAATATGTCAAAGATATTTAAGTTACATAAATAGTTAAGGATATTTAAGTTATATAATTGGTTATAGAAATAATTTAACGACCGATTTTAATGGGAAAATAATAAATATGTAGTCTTATATCGACATAAAGCATACGTCCGCAAAAATTCATGCACATAAATTTAAAATTGAAGATGATTATAATAGACAGACACGAACGAGCAGATGAACGGACATGACGAAACTATAAGGCTTCCGGTTTCGTCATTTGGTATTGAAGACTAATTAACTAGAAGATCATCTAGTTAATTAACTTTGAATTCCCTCAAATCTACACTTAATAACAAATTGTATTAAATAAAATAACAAATGAAAGAATTTTTTTAAACATTTCTTTGGAAAAAACATAAAAATATATTTGCATGTAATTTATCAATCACAAAGGTTATCTCCATATTTACATATCAATTTCGCTTTTTACATAAGAAACAATTCAATAATATAATTTGAGCAACTGTCTTTGGTTCATCTCAACTACGACGTAAGTTGCAATACAAACCGACTTTAGAGGATGCTCTTTCAGATGTACCCGAAGGTGCTATACAGAAATACATAAAAAAAATTTAGACGATATTGCAATTTAGCTGAAGACTTTATATTTAAATATGAAAATTTAAATATTGCTTTAAACAATGGTAGATGAATGAGCAATTGTTGCAATGTTATGGCTATAATACTTTTGCGTCCAAGTGAAATACTACCAGCGGTTAAAGAATAATGATACTTATTTTTTTGCCGAGCAGCAGGCTATTCTAGCATCTAACCTTATTTTTCAACGCTGGTAGTATTTCAGAGCTGGAATAATTAGAATATATGCTGGTTATGATTTATTTGGAAATTCAACATCTTTAAATTATACGCACAGAATATGAGTTTCAGAAATATATATTTCTGTTCATTATACTAATTATAAATTGCCGGAAAAGAAAACCTAGTCTTAAAAAGATCTTTCCGAGCGCTATTCCTTGACTCGCGCAGATAGTTTAGAAAAGCTTCAAATGAGCAGTATATTGTGGCAACGAATGGTATGTGTGGATACCTGAAATTAACTACAACTTCACTACAATCACAATCCATTTTATGTATGAAACAAAATTATGAAATATTACTTTAACTACGTGTGAATTTTGAATTAATGGTATTGCTGAAAAAATTACTACAGGGGTGAAAGGAAATATTTATGACAAAATCGTAAAAATAGTTGCAAACAATGCAGTAATTTAATGCCTGAAATTAAAAAAAATAATCGTGTGTCGCGCCTTCTTTTAATTTTGCTATTATGAATTGTAATTTAAAAATTTTCAAACAATGGTATATCATCCAAATTGGCTGAAGATCATCCAAATTGGCTGAAGAATGTCATAGTGCCATATAATGTCATAGTACCGTATAACCTATATGAAAGACAAGAGAGATAATGGATTTACAGGCGTCGAACCTTAAATGATATATTTAAATGGAATGCATTATACGTTATATTCAACTGCCTACAAAAATAAAAACTCTTGCTTGAAACATTATCAACATTGCCTTCTGTCAGTTCTGTTACAGATAATATAAGTCGAGAAGAGCAAGAGCTTTTTGGATGTTTAGCAGTTTTGAAGCCATCAACTCGCGATTTAGTAATATCAATTGAACATAATCCATCACTTACTGCCACTGAAAAAATATTAAAGAAATGTTTAATGAACGTAACAGACAAGCGATTAAGTATTTTTGAAGTCAACAAGACTACTAGTGAAAGTAATTTGGTGGTGATAGAAGTGTGAATCTTGCGCAATAATGGGTTGCAGAAGAATTAATCAGGCAACAAGGTGACCGGATTGTTTTCAAATAACGAACAATTGTCCGAATTGAACCAGCTTCCGTTTACTCTAATTATTCCAGCTCTGAAATACTACCACCGTTGGAAAATAAGGTTAGATGCTAGAATAGCCTGCTGCTCGGCAAAAAAATAAGTATCATTATTCTTTAACCGCTGGTAGTATTTCACTTGGACGCAAAAGTGCCATACCATAGCAACAATTGCTCATTCATCTACCATTATTTAAAGCAATATTTAATTTTTTTGTATTTAAACATAAAGACTTCGGTAAAATTGCAATATTGTCGTTGAATTTTTTTAAATATTTATGTATAGCACCTTCGGGGACATCTGAAAGAGCATCCTCTAAAGGCGGTGTGAATTGCAACTTACTTCGTAGTTGAGTTGAACTAAAGACAGTTGCTCAAATTATATTATTGAATTGTTTCTTATGTAAAAAGCAAAATAGATATATAAATATGGAGATAACCTTTGTGGTTGATAAATTACATGCAAATATATTTTTATGTTTCTTCCAAAGAAATGTTTAAAAAAATTCTTTCACTTGTTATTTTATTTAATATAATTTGTTGTTAAGTGTAGATTTGAGGGAATTTAAAATGAATTAACTAAATGATTATTTTACATAAAAGGAGAGTTTTTAAAGAAATAGATATTGCTTTTTTTTCAAGTCTTTAATGCCGGAAATTTTTAACTGAAAGCCTTATAATTTTGTCATGTCTTCCGTTTACTCTATTTATTCCATCTGCCCATCCGTGTCTGTCTATTATACTCGTCTTCAATTTTAAATGTATTTGCATCGTTTTTAGTTATAGCAGTAGCAGTAGCTCAAACTTTTTATCAGTGACTCAGTCACTGATAAAAAGTTGTAAACAGTGACCGAGTTACTGTCCGATTATATATACATATATATATATATATATATATATATATATATATATATATATATATATATATATATATGTATATATATATATATATATATATATATATATATATATATATATACGTATATATTAATAGCTGTATTTAATGAGTCATATTACCAATTAAAGTTTAAATTATTTACATAATATGAATACGAGGACACGGACGTTGTTTAAGAAACTCTTGCTCTTAATAGTCACAACGATTAATTCCCCATTGAAACAGAAATAAATGACGATTAGATTAACTTGTTTTTTTGGAGTCTTAATGTTAAAATCTTAGTTCTGTTTTTGTAATATTTTTTTAAATTTTCTTCATTGTTATATTATTACCATAAATTATTTCACGATTTTCAATACATAAAATGAATATTCGGTATTTTGTTTTTAATACGAAATGGGTGAAACAACTATCTGTAAATTATGCATCAAGGCAATCTAAAAAGAAAATTATTTTTTTAATATTTTATTACAGAAAACTGCAACAATGGATATCACATTTCACACAAAATAATTCAAAAGGAACTGAAGACAACTAAAAATAATCTAAAATTCCAAATTATATACAAACTGTGTCTTAGTAGTACCGTTCTACTGAAAATTCATTGTAGCCAATGAGAGTCAAGACCTTGGCATCTCACGACGAGAGTCAAGACTCGGATTAAACGTTCTGTTTCCAACTTTTGTTTTCGACTGTTCCAAAATAAAATTCGCAAAGTATACGGAAAACTCAAGGTCTAAATTCTGATGTTGCTGCTGATTATTTAAAATGATTTTCTCTATGTAAATAGATAGATTATACGTTAATTTGGAAACCATGATTTTTTCGGATTCCTCTCGAAAATACAAAACAAAAATTATCTATAACAATGTGTGATTTAGACCTTAATTACGGAGAAATAATTTACTTTCCAATAACATTTTTTTTTTATTTTGAACATTTTGTTAATCATAATTACAGTTAAATGTTTTGTTGGTTTAATTAGGACCTCCATAAAAAAAAATACTTAGAAAAACGCTGAATTATAAGAATAATGTATCTTTCTTTCTGTGAAGCTTTATTTAAAACCGAATAAGGTACTCACCGTGTCGCGTCGTATCGCTTTAACGAGGCTTTGATGCAGTGCCCGGGGTCCGTGTACTGCAGGATGCTTAATCCTAGCTAGCATTGACATTGAAAAAGTTTAACTCGGGGACGGGATGAAGAACGAAAAAAAATGATTGATTAGGATCGTATTTTTTTACTCAGGAATCCATAGAAATTGTTTGTTTGCTGTACCAATTTAACAACATGTTGTATATTAGGCACAAGCGTGTTTAGTTTCTTTAAGTGTTTCTTTAAAGAAGGATTGCCTATTGGTGAGTCAACACTGGAAAAATTACATCGTGTGACATTATCATCCTAACGCACATGGAACTACTATAGAATCACAGCCATTAACAATTAACTTAACCATTCCCTAAATTAATTGTTAACAATTAATTTAGAAACTGATTAAGTTATTTCTATTAAAAATAATGAAAGATGATTACTTTCTCAGCGATTCTCATTAAAACGGTTAGTTCTTAAATTCCTAGAGCTCGAAATAATAATCGTAGATTTAGAGACATTCATATTCCCACCTTTCTCACTACCCACCTTTCCTTTCCATGATGATAGTTAGATGATAGATATAGAAATAAAAAAGTCGCTGAATAATTTATTCTTAATCAGAAAATAGTATTTAACACTCCGCGAGTTTAATTTAGAAGTAGATATATGTAGAAGTAAGATAGATATAAGCTTTAGTGAGGGTCTAGTGTAACTGGTGACATTAATTGTCTTATGTTCCATGAGATGAATTATATTGGTAAAGAGTATAGGTATGTGAAAATAGTTGAATTTGAGAGATAAAAATAACTAACTATTTGATCCGCATTCAAATTAATACCGAAAACAGTGAACATGGAAAAGCCTTTTATAAGGATTATACACGATTATGTAATTTTTACCTTAGCATAATGGAGTTTTTAGTATGTACTAAAATTTTGATTCCATGTGTATTTCCAGGTAAAATAGTAACATTTATTGTTAATGATGGTTTCTTAAAGATAACATCAAGTCATATGAAGACTAAAATATCGCAATGAATATCTTTCAATCACAATTAGATTTATAAAGTTGAGACCCTAATAAAGATCACTTCGTAAAATTTCTGGCATTTGAAGAAACTACAGCTAAAGACATGAGGAATTACAATATCGTTAAACTGAAATATTACTGAAAAACTGCAGTGCGAATTTCGGGAAAACGCCACGCGAGAGGGAAAAAGTGGTAATTAAAGAAGGATTCTTGAACGTAATTTTCTTTTGTAAATTTTGTACTGTACACCCTATAGTTTTAAGAAATAATAGACTAGAAACAGTATTTCCTTCGAGTTCAATATTTCCTTTATTTTACTTCAAAGGCTATGTATTATTTTGAGTGTAATATAATCAGTTGAAATCGTAAGTTATTAGTTCAACAATACAAGCTTGATTCTATACGCTTTATGGAACTTGACCGAGAAAGCCACATACAAAATACTTTCCGGTTGATTTTGACGAGAACAAGAGGTAAAGCATACTAAGTAATAATGAAAAAGAGGTCAAAACCTCGAAAAAAATTATAATTTTTTATAAAATTTTAGACAAGGCCTCAGAAAAAGCTTGTCAACCAAAAAGTGCCTTAAAATAAATTACCAACATGTTTAACTAAAAAGTTGCATACCAGCTCCTCATAAAACCTATAAGAAATATGACAGATATTTCACTTCACGTATAACGTTGAAAATTCGTGGGTTATCAGTGATACGGTTCTCGTAGTATGTCGGAGAAGCAGTCTTTAAAATAACAGCTCCTTCAATGAAATAGGTCACCCGGAAAGAATTAACTTATATTAAACGTAATTAAGGAATAACCATAAGAACGGTCATTACAAGAAGGTGTTATTCAAAATGGAAACAAATTAAAACGGAGTTGAGGAATTCAATAACTCAAGAATGTCTTTTAGCTTTTATTCTTTTCAATCTTGAAAATGACGTGGCTCTTACTGAAGTTTTCAATCAAAAGTAAAGCCTCATAGGATTCTTTAAGTTATCCACTGCAATTTAATAGCAAGGTTGAAACCTTTCTAACAATGCTATTCTAATGCAATTAACCTTCTCTTTACTTATTATTGTTATATCAAATCAAAAACATGGATTATTTTCGGGGATCTTAAGCCAGTTTTAAATTCATTCGCAATTTTAAAATCTTTTATGCGAACGTTAATACGGAACAGGTTTATTTATAATTTTACGAGTCTTGTTTTTTCCAATGAAGCAATCATCGCGTGGCATTATTCGGATATTTTTTGTAAGGCTCTTAAAATATTAGTGTAACCCAGACTGTCATAGACACATATGTATACGTGGTTTTTTAAAATATTTTTTTAATGTTTAAACATTGTTCCGCAAACAATACTCTTTTAAGAGATGTATCTTAAACGGCATAAGTACCCATAATATAGTATAAGTACCCTTAAAAATAATATTAAGTCATACGAAGACTAAAATATCGCAATGAATATCTTTCAATAACAATTCGATTTATAAAGGCGAGACGCTAAGATCACTTCGTAAAATTTCTGACATTTGAGGAAACTACAGCTAAAGAAAATTGTTCCGCAAACAATACTCATTTAAGACTATTGTTTGCTGAACAATTTTACAAATAAGCAAATCAACTTTAAAAACTCTGAGTTAGTTTTGACGTGTTATGACTAATCTATCATGTGGTTTGTATTTAGTGATGCATTTATTGACTCAAATTAAATGCATTCATGACAATTTTATATTTTGAATACTGAATATATGTATTTGGTGTTAATTTTGTAGAAATGCATTATTCACAATTAAATGAAACTACGTGATGTAGTATTATTTCAACTTTCTTTAATTTCTTTACCACGAACTAGGTGTCGTTGTATTACAACATCTTCAAGTGAGCTATTAGCAAAGATTAACCTTTGCTAATTAATCTTTGCTGCCTTTTGCTTACTAACCTTTGTTAATTAATTTTGCTTATTAGTTACTTGCTTAGCCAAGGAGATCTAAGCGGATACGGAAGTGGGGATTCGATGCAGATGAGGTATTTTTCGTCATTTCGGATAGTAGGATACAAATATTCCGTGGCTTCTTTTCTATGTGTATGCGGGTAGCTGTCCAGAAGAGCGCGGAGTGAGGGTATGCATTTGGAAATGAAACATTTATTTTCGTGCTTTATATAAGGTAGGTAGGTTTTGATTTTTCCTATAAGTATGAATTTGACTAGTGACCTTAAATATAAGTCGATTTAGAGTAATCAAATTTTAATTTTTGCCTTGAAAACGATAGATATATATCACGTCATTCATTTTAATGGTTTTATTTACTACTTCTTATTAATATTTTGTATATCATACTTGACTTCCTATAATTAGATCGTATATAATATGTCCTATTATAGAATGACCCTATCAGATCTAGGCTCCCCCTTCAGACAAAGCAGGTTTTAAAAATATGTTATCGCATATATACCGTCATATTAATCACTGACTTATCTAGGATTATGCAACATACTTAAAATATAAGCTCCGGTGATGGACATTTTTCAATGGAACGCTTTTAATAATATATCTTATTTATAATTGTTTTTAACTCACTTTGAATTTCCCTAAACTAAATATACAATGTTTAATATGCGAAATAATTTTAAATAAAAATATTTGTTTGAATAAGTTTCTAAAGCCAACTCGTTTTACAAAAAAAAATATTGAAAATGTAAATGTCACAAACTAATTAAACTATATATGCACCAACTTTATTTATGGCTTGCCGTCATATGGTAAACAGTGATAACGTAACCTTCAGCGTAAAAAACAGCTGACTTAATAAAAAAATATTGACAAGGCCTTTTTGAAGGTCTTCCATACTGTCGTATTTTTTAATCTATAAATGATTGCTTAGAGCTCTAAACAAGTGGTAATTAGACGGCTTAATGTCGGGTAAATAAAATGGATATATTAACAGAACTAAGCACAGCTTCTATACATTTTGGCGTGTGTATTTTGCGGTATACGGTATAGCATTATGATGAGAAAAATGAACTCGTTCCTGTTGACAACTCAGTTTGTTAGCTTGTCAATCTTACTGCTGGCAGACATGGCTTTATCATAGATCCCTCCAGAATAAACTCCCAATGAATAAACCTTGATATTTCACCAGCAGCTCAGCATTATCTTCCTGCTATTCGGTTCGGATTTGTGTACTTTAATGCCTAATTGTTCTTCACTAAGCCTTTTACGTGTGTGATTTTTGTAGGTCTGTAACATCATAATTTCTCATGATTAATTACTAATTGCTTCACTCACTCAAAGTTATGCTTCAATATCAATAATGGTGACCCAAGCGGAAGAGTTCCTCGTTGTCGATTTAAATACATTTCTTCAGATGTAATTCATTTGCAGCGTTGGTGCTTCCAATCGAGCGATAAACATTTCTAAAAAAATCCCGAATTCGTGGCTTAACCTTACTAGGCAACCAAATACTCAAGTATTAAATTTTCATTTAGTGCGTTTTTATTTGCTGTGTAGATTCAATAGATTTATTTTCAACGAAATTTATAAAAAAAAAATAATAGGTACATGAAATCGCTGTTGAAGGCAAGGATATTTTTCCAGTAAATTTATGGCTTGCACTCATATATGTCAAAAAGAAAAAACGAAACTGATTAGTACGTTGTCACGTTCATTTAAAATTGTATATAATACGTGCCGTAGATCAAGGCTACTGGTGGGTCGAGGATATAAAATCTGCCGTAACTTACGTTTACGTACTTAAAAAATAGGGTTCAGGAAATCGACAGTCATTTTATAAACAACTTCCTAAACAAAAACAATATTAAAAAATTATAGTTGAGGTCAGCGATATTAAAAATACTAACGAGGCATCAAAGCATAGTCTCGTCTGCTAGCAATTATAGTATTCAAATAAAAATAACGTAGACCGTTACCACATTTATACTAATTAAAAAAAGTCTATCGATGTGGTCATTTACTAATTCACCATCTCGTCTGCCCGCCAGGGTCAAAGGCTGCCAATGGCTTTTTATGGCACATCGTGTCAGTCAAAATTAGCGAACCGATTACATGTGCAAGAAATTATCTTCCTAACTAATTTCTTACTCTATTACAAACAGAATAGGAAATCACTACCATTCGCTATTCTCTACGTAAAACGTTTTAGACTTGGTATAAACACATTCGTCTAATAATTATGCAGTTTTTAAATCTTTTAATATTTATTTACATCCAGATATATGGACAAGTAATATATTTGTTGTCAATGAGTACATAGTATGAATATACGTAAAATAATTTTTGATAACTTAATCAAATTTATGACATATTTGTTCCGCCGTTACTAACTGATTTGTAAAAAACAGTTTTGTTTTAAATTCCTTTTGTAAAAAAAGTTTTGTTTTAAATTCCTTTTCTAAAAAAAGTTTTGTTTTAAATTCCTTTTGCAAAAAAAAAAATTATTTTAAATTCCTTTTGTATTTTAAATTTCAAAGAACTTATAACACAGGTAAAATTATCTTAAAATCAATAGACAGCAGACCTCTGTTCGCCTCTAAAGAGATCCTTTGTACACTTTTCATCTCAACCATAAGACCCTGACTCCATCATCATCATATGTTGTCATCAGGAACAAGTAAGTGTGCGAAGCTTCAAGTTTCTATGCAATTATAGTATTGTCGAGTACAATATTTATAGTGGACAGATAAACAATAAAGCAAATTAAATAAAAGCTTTAGAAAGCGGCCGATATCAGAGCGTACCGGAACTTGTAAAAAGTAGGGTTCCGTAATTGTCTATATCTCCTGGAGCAGTTGATGCAAATTTACCGAAATAATTTAATTTGCAAGTTCTGATAAAATGCAACGAGGAGTTTATCGTATTTCTCAAACTCGTAATTGAATGTTGTACATCAAGTGGGACTTAAAGTTAATAAAACCGTCCGATACGCTATTGTAAATAAATTCGAAACCGTCCTATCTATATATACCAATATCTAAAGTATAGTTGTCATACGGTATTTGCATAACAGTCTAGAAACACTGTTTTTCTCGCAATTTTAATTTCAGCAATTGCGGAAATAAATAGTGAGCTCGTTTTTTTTAAAAAATTTCAGTATATCTTTGAAAATATATAACCTAAAATTATAATAAAAATATTTTGAGACCTTTATAATCCTTTCAAACTATATCTCGCACTATTTAATATGGAATACGGAATTTTAGTTTGGGAGTGTAATTTGACCCTAAAGTTTCTATGCAAATATTTTAAGCGTTAGCAAGTAAAACATGTGCGGATTAGTATGCTTTATTACAATGCAAAATATCTACGTGAAGTGATTTCTGAGAAAAACGGCCATAATAGACAGACACATGAGCGATCTTATAAGGGTTACATTTTCTTTTATTTTAGGTGGAGCACCTTAAAAACCTCAGTTTTGTTTTAAAACAGCTATCCAATGACATTCCTCTCAAAGAATTTCGCTCCCACTTAAAGGTAAGGAGAGGTAAGTTAAAAATATTTTTTTCAACATTTAGCTACAAACTTATTGACATCTCTAAATGAGATAAGCATGTGGTGGCAAAATTTAATATAGGTCTAAAACCATAGAAACAGTGAGGATGGACTGACGGATGAACATAATGAAATTATAAGCATTCCAACACCAAATGCATACGTTTTTATATACATTTGCAGTAATGCAAACGTATGTATTTGCAATAATGCATACATATTATTGCAAATGTATACGTTTTAGGGTGCTGGAATGCTTTTAATTTTATTATGTTCGTCCGTCAGTAATTTATCATTTTAGCGTCAGGGTTATTGTGGTGAAGAGTTTTATTATAAGTGAGATAATAAGAAAATAGCTTACAAACAAACGTACATATCATAAATACAGCTTATTTAACTCGCTTATACCAATATTAAAAGCGTTCGCCGATCGACACAACCTTAAACATCAAAATGACCTGATCGCGTGCATCGCTCAGTCCTTGAAACTAGTCACATTTCTAGGCCGGCCTTTGTAAATCCCAACGAAGGTATTGCGACATTTATAAAGTTTCAAACTTAATCTGAATAAAAACTTGTAATTGACGTTGTAATTATTTCTAGTTTGTTTGAGGCAGGAGCCAACAGCAAATTTTAAAAAATTATTTACTTTCTTACAAAGATACAACTTTTTAAATTACTACTATTTCGACAATTAAATGAAACTACGTGATGTAGTATTATTCCTACTTTCTTTAAGTCTTTTACCACGACCTAGGTTTCGTTGTATTATAACATCTTCAGATGAGTTGTTAGCAAAGATCTTTTCTAGGTTGCTTAGGTCGTGGTAAAGAACTTAAAGAAAGTAGAAACAATACATCACGTAGTTTCATTTAATTGTGGATTATGAATTTTTGCAAAATTAACGAAAAATATACTCACTATTATTTTGACAATTAAATGAAACTACGTGATGTAGTATTATTTCTACTTTCTTTAAGTTCTTTACCACGACTTAGGTTTCGTTGTATTACAACATCTTCAGGGGGGCTATTAGCAAAGATCTAAAATATTTTGGTGTACCGAAATGACAAAGGTTACTTTTTATCCCGGGAAAATTCTTAATCGAAACTGAAAACTACATAAATGGTGTAATGCCGCAACGTCGCAACGGAGGAGGTCTGCATGGCGAACGCTACATACGCAACATGAAGGAATAACATAATAAAATTTCTTTAATCGCTAATTTAGAAGGAAATATTTTGATTCCCATTGTCTTTGTTATTATAAAGTCACGAAAACATAGTATTTAAGTTCCCTTAATCATTGAAGATGGCGTTACACGATTTAGTTCCTCTCTATAAGTTTGTAACTATAACCACGCGGGCGAAGCCACAGGAAAAAACTAGTTTAATATCATACATACTAAATTGGGTTTATTTGTTTATCTCGCTTTCACGCTTCAATTGCTCAACCCATCTTGAGGAAATTTTGCAAATATGTAATCTGTGATAATCTGTGTAATCTGTAATATGAACACTGAATATTGGATTCACATCCCGGAACAGGACTTTTTCTAATAAAAAAATCACCCGTTAGGTACAAGAATGTAAGCATACATCTTCATATATATTTATATAATAAATGGATATCAACATCTTACTCTCATAAATATTTGTTTTCAAATCACATCAACATATTTTGCCTTTTCCGTACGAGTGAAATCGCATTTCAAAGCTAGTAATCTTTGACGTCCGTTAACTATATGTATACCTTTAAAGTCATACAAATTCTTTCCGTTAGAGATTTAACCGTAATATTTAATTTTTTAAACGATTTCATAATACCATTAATAATTGTTTAATGTAACTTATTGTGAGCTTAATTAAATTTAAATAATATTTCCTGGTGCCGAACAAGGGCACGCGCATCGTCTAATGACAGCGTCGTGCACGAGGTCGGCAGCGCCCACGAAGCATCATAGCGCTTGTTTGCGCTGACGTCATCTAATTCCACTGCTTCCTTGAAAACTTTTCATTTACTTTAGCTAAAAAACTTAAGTTCTCAACTAAACTTTAGCTTATTTGTTTCACATTTCAGATTTATGTTAATAATCAATCAAAGAATTTCTGACATTGCGTTCGAAATAAATATGGATTGCCGAGCATGGTTTAACTCTAACTCGACGATACATACAGGCAATTACAAGCAGGATATTGAGAGCAGAAAATATTTTTTTACTTAAACATAAAATTACCGTATTAGTATTGAAATTAAATGTATTTACCAAGTTGTTATGCAATTTAAACGTCCTTTAAAACACGCTCGATGATAATTTTCAATTAAGATTAATAACAGGCCGTGTACATTTTTCAATTTTTTCATTTTGTTTATTGGAATACCCATCTATTTAGGTTGTTATAAATACAGTTTTAAATAATGTTATGTGTTGACTTTATAAATCTACATTGATAACAAGCGATTAGGTGGATATTGATTGATTTCAATATATTATATTTCAATTTTTTTAAAAATATCTGTCAAAGTATCTCAAGAAAATGCAGTACTGTTAAAACAGCCGCATTGCACTGTAAGTTACACTAATAAAGTTACCACATTTATATTCTAGCCGCCAATAAGTTTAGTCAATCCAGTAATGGATGTTTTAATCTATTTTGCATTAGTAATGCAACTACAACTTTTCAGTATATTATACTGCGATGCTTAGTTATGTTTAAATTGTAAATTTGATGTGAAATAAGAGGTCTTTTAAATTAACTTGCTCTTTTATTTGATCGTGTGGTGTATGTATGTTATATATATATATATATATATATATATATATATATATATATATATAAATATATGTATATATATATATATATATATACATATATTTATATATATATATATATATATATATATATATATATATATATATATATATAAACATTATATTTTAACTTGTTCTCTAATTTGATGGTGTGGTACATACATATTATATATGTAGATATCATATTTTAACTTGTTCTTTAATTCGATGGTGTGGTGGATACATATTACATATGTATATATCATATTTTAACTTGTTCTTTAATTTGATGGTGCGGTGTACACATATTATATAAATAAACACTATATTTTAACTTGTTCTTTAATTTGAGTGTGTGGTGTAAATATATTATATAAATATACACCATATTTTAACTTGTTCTTTAATTTGATCGTATGGAGTATACATATTATACAAGTATACACCATATTTTAACTTGTTCTTTAATTTGATGGTGTGGTGTATACATATTATATAAGTATACACCAAAATTTAGCTTGTTCTTTAATTTTATCATGTGGTGTATACAAATTATTTAAGTATACACCATATTTTAACCCGTTCTTTAATTTGATGGTGTGGTGTATACATATTATATAAGTATACACCATATTTTCACTTGTTCTTTAATTTGATGGTGTGGTGCATACATATTATATATCATATTTTAACTTGTTCTTTAATTCGATGGTGTGGTGGATACATATTATATATGTATATACCATATTTTAACTTGTTCTTTAATTTGACGGTGCGGTGTATACATATTATATAAATAAACACTATATTTTAACTTATTCTTTAATTTGATTGTGTGGTGTAAATATATTATATAAATGTACACCATATTTTAACTTGTTCTTTAATTTGATCGTGTGGTGTATACATATTATACAAGTATACACCATATTTTAACTTGTTCTTTAATTTGATGGTGTGGTGTATACATATTATATAAGTATACACCAAATTTTAACTTGTTCTTTAATTTTATCATGTGGTGTATACAAATTATTTAAGTATACACCATATTTTAACTCGTTCTTTAATTTGATGGTGTGGTGTATACATATTATATAAATATACACCATATTTTCACTTGTTCTTTAATTTGATGGTGTGGTGCATACATATTATATATCATATTTTAACTTGTTCTTTAATTCGATGGTGTGGTGGATACATATTATATATGTATATACCATATTTTAACTTGTTCTTTAATTTGACGGTGCGGTGTATACATATTATATAAATAAACACTATATTTTAACTTATTCTTTAATTTGATTGTGTGGTGTAAATATATTATATAAATGTACACCACATTTTAACTTGTTCTTTAATTTGATCGTATGGGGTATACATATTATACAAGTATACACCATATTTTAACTTGTTCTTTAATTTGATGGTGTGGTGTATACATATTATATATGTATATACCATATTTTAACTTGTTCTTTAATTTGACGGTGCGGTGTATACATATTATATAAATAAACACTATATTTTAACTTATTCTTTAATTTGATTGTGTGGTGTAAATATATTATATAAATGTACACCATATTTTAACTTGTTCTTTAATTTGATCGTGTGGTGTATACATATTATACAAGTATACACCATATTTTAACTTGTTCTTTAATTTGATGGTGTGGTGTATACATATTATATAAGTATACACCAAATTTTAGCTTGTTCTTTAATTTTATCATGTGGTGTATACGAATTATTTAAGTATACACAATATTTTAACTTGTTCTTTAATTTCATGGTGTGGTGTATACATATTATATAAGTATACACCATATTTTAACTTTTGCTTTAATTTGATGGTGTGGTGTATACAAATTATATAAGTATACATCATACTTTAACTGGTTCTTTAACTTGATGGTGTGGTGTATACAAATTATATAAGTATACACCATATTTTAACTTGTTCTTTAATTTGATGGTGTGGTGTATACAAATTATATAAGTATACCCCATATTTTAACTTGTTCTTTAATTTGATCGTGTGGTGTATACGTAATATAAAAGTATACTCAATATTTTAACTTTTTTTTTTAATTTGATTGTCTGGTGTATACATATTGTAAATATATACACCATACAATCAAAAGAAAGAGTAAGTTAAAAGTATTTCAAAGCAATTTATTTCGCAATTTTGGGTTAAATAGTTCTGACGATATTGTCGAAAGTTCCACCTAAAATATATTCACCCCTCCCCACTACTGATAAATTCAAAAGTACGAAAGAAAAACAGTGTTATTAGAAGTCTACAGAATACCAGAAAATTACTGCAATACTACTAAATCTCATACTCTGAGAACTGCGCTATATTTTACGCCCCTGAAAGACATGTTAGACAATACTTGTACAAGTTGATAAGTAATATTAATATTAACATTTGTACAATTAATGTTTAATAGAAATATTATGTACTCTTGAAGGTTTATATACATATATAAATCTGCTTATCTTAAAGGTGTATATATGGAATCCTCGTAACGCAAGTTCTGCTCGTACTTCACGGACTTTATTATGCTAAAATATCATCACGGACAATCAATTACATAAATATTAAATTATTGTTATATATCCCTTTGATGTTTCCTAACGTAATAATATAATTAAATATAACGTGACGAAACATAATTAATGATTAACCTTTGATGTTAATTACACGCCCGGATTGTACAGATGTACATCAAAAAGCGAAGTTTGCGCGCTTCGAAACATTAACGGGACATTATCTGTCACGTCAGGTCACCCACAAGCTATCAGCATAGCAGTTCTACCGTCACCTTTACCCCGCCGCAAATGACGCGGTTAATTTTAAAATGATGGAATTGAATTTTTAACATTGAGCCAATAAAACGTTAGAGTTGCAACTAATAATATATTAAGCCTTAAACTTAATACCGAATATTCGGCCTGGACCCTAAATAAATATTTGTCAAAACTAATCGGTCGGATTTGACGTCTATATGTATATCTGAAACTATTCCCCGTGTTGTCACTAAACAGCGGTACCGTCGTCTCAAATCTCGGACGTGAAGAAAGCCTATATGGCATCAACAGTATAACAAGATTTTTTTTAAGATACGATGAGGGCAAACGCTTTTTGCAAAGAGAAAACTCCACCAAAACTACGTCTTCTCGAAAACATTATGATACAAAAACAAGCAGTGACGAAAGTGCGTGCTCGTAAACATAGTGATCCAATAATACATATTCTTTATACACATATTAAAGAAAAGATTTTCCCGCAGGCACACGTGCAAACATCTCTTACACGGTGATTGCGCGCAATTTAAAGTTATTAAGCGCATACAAAAATATAGGTTACGGAAGTCTTTAACGGCGGGCAATAAATAGACTACAGTTCACAATTAAATGAAGCTACGTGATGTAGTATTATTTATATTTTCTTTAAGTTCTTTGCCGCGACCTAGGTTTCGTAGTATTACAACATCTTCAGGTAGCTATTAGCAAAGATTAACTCTTAGGAACATCCAACAGCATTTATATGTTTCACACACAATATCGGGTGCCGGGTTTGTGTGGGTTTTCCCACTGCTTATGTTAGTGAGTTTATTGTAGGGAAACGGTGCAGGTTTTATTATATTTCTGAGAGTTATACGATCTACAAATATTTTAGTGAGGGTAATAAATTCAATTGGTGTTATTACATGGGGTTGTACAATGCAAACGTTCTGGTGTATATAATAATGAATTTCTATAAAATTAACGCCAAATATATTCAACAGACTACAGTTTTCAATATCTGATAAAGCTTACAGTAATTTATTCTCACCTTGAAGTAGTGTTTATTTGAAGGTACTAGGGAGAAAAGAAAACCATTTGGCTAGGATTGTAGGAAGATCAATATTTCTACAACACTATTCAACACGTTTACTTATAACATTGCATTAAACAAATCTTCAAGGTGGATAATTAAAATAGCAGAATATAAAGGAAAAGTTGTTTTCATTTTCAACAATAATAAGATAATAAAATCCAATGTAAAAACAGATAATTTGTGTATAGGGTATATAAAAGAATCTTGTCTATATAAAAAACATTGGGTACATTTTTACTGGTGTTGTTAATTTGACTTGAATTTTGTTTTTAAAAACAAATCTGCTGTATCTGCAAATGAAATTCGTCTGTGTCATCTGCAAATGAAATTCGCGCTTCATTTCAGAACACCAAATATTTTATGGATATTGCGAGTTTATTTTTAGTTTCATCTTCGAAGATTTAAATTACAAGAAATAATTTTATTTGTAAATGCGTCTGCTTTTACTCGAAGTTCGTCAAAGACTTCAGTAGCCTTAAGTAACATATATTTTCTTGTGCGCTTAATGACTCCAAATCGCGCGCAGAAACCACCGTGTAAAATATTTTTGCCGGTGTATGCGGGAAAATCATTGCCCACTATATCTTTCAGAGGTGTGAATATATGGTGGTTATTTCAACAAATACGAGATCTATAAATATAGAGATATATATAATTGCTATAGTTTTCCCATAATCTTCGTGTTTGATTTTATCAACCCTGCTTTTTTCATGATTTTTGACCCAAAATCATGAAAAAAACATTTTGGAAATAAGGCTTTCTGTTTTCGTGTTTTTTGTTTATTCTGTTTCGTAATTTCTTTTTAAATATGCAATTATGGAAAAAACATTTTGTATTTTTTATAAGCCCCTTCAAATGGCACCACATATGATAAATACATTTAAAATTTTTGAAACCTTGATTAACTCAAGCTTTAATTCTCATATAAATATTTTGAAAAATTTAATAAATCCAAAACATGTGATACAATAAGATTTATTACTATGCCAAATTTCAAATTCCCATGTCACATGGTTTCCGAGAAAATCGGCTTTGAAAAGTGAAAATGTAAATCTATTGCCTACTACCTATGTCTTTAGTGGGCGTAAAAACATATGGAATTTTTCAAAGATTATTATATTTAGACTTATCATTATAATTTTTCTACAATTTTCACATGGGCTACAAAAAACCTTTTTTTATAATTTTAGATTGAGTAGTTTCGGTAATAAGAGGGAGGATGATTTTGTATATTTTTTAGTATATTTTTGAAGACATAATATCTAAAATTATGAAATACATTTTTGAGACCCTTATAAAAAATATATCCTTATAAAAAATATATCCTATATAATATCCTTATAAATTGAAAGGACTAGCTCCTTTCAAACGACACTCCGAAATATATAAGTATGAAGTTAAAAAAAATTTGAGTAGTTAACTTGCCTTCCCTAAAATTTTCAAATAAACTATTTTTGAGTTTTAGCTATTGTTATATGTGCAGGTTAATATGTTTTATTACGGTAAGACAAACACAACAAACGTACAAGTTTCTACGTCAAGTGGTTTCTGAAGAAAACGTGAGCCAAAAAAAACGGAAAATAGTAAATTCATTTATTTTCAGTTTTTTATTTATTTTATTTTATAGTTTAGGTATAGTCATGGTTTTTAAAGTTTTTATCAATTTCACTACAAATCTGACGAAGAAATATGAACAAATGTAAAATTATTATTTAAAAATCTTAGAAAATTAATCGATTTCAAATTTAATTAATGATATAACTATAGATTTTCCGTAAATACAGGTATAATACATAAATCATAATAAAAAACAACAGAGATGTCAACTCACAGGCAAAACACAACTAAACTTGCCAACTCACGGACAAAAACAACTAGAGATGCCAACTTACACACAAAAAAACAACTAGAGATTTAAATTCACAGGCAAAAAACAACTACAGATACCAACTCACAGTGAAAAAAACAATTAAACATGCCAACTCACAGGAAAAAACCACCAGAGATGCCAACTCACAGACAAAAAAGTCCGGAAGGAAAAATAACTTTAGATAACATGTTATTTGTATTAATGGAAAATACGACTTTAATATAAAGTATATAATAACAAAAAATTGCACATTTCCTTCTAATATAAAATTAAATGATAAATTTCTTAAAATTCAAGTTTAAAGTATATAATTTTTTACTCTACTGATTCAATATATTACAGTTATTAACGACGGGAGAATTTTTGTAAATTCCGGGATACAGAATATGGTCAAAATTAAGAGACTATTTTCGAAAAAATCTCGGAATTTCAGTAAGATTAGAAAGCGGAGACTTAATTTACACTAATCCGAGGTGGTTATAGACGATTGCAACCCTTACTGCAACAATACTTAAAATGCGCCCCAAAAGCGGTATCAAGTTGCTCGCCGGGTTCACTGGATCCGTCCGCGGATTCGTTTAAAGCCAAATTCTCTAAGGAGGAAATTCAATTAAAAATAACTACAATAGAAGTATAAAAAGGGTCCATGTCAGTATTATAAATAGCGATTCCCTTTCGAGAACGAAAAATAAAACGTTTTAGCAAAAATTATTATTTTTCGTCTATTTAAAAACTAAACTTTATCTCCCTCAATACGGTTTGTGCACCCTAATTCTAAGAATTGGCGAGAATTAACACGAGATCTGCGTGTTTGCAGAGCGACGGCCTTTCTTCGACTCATGACGGTCGTTGTTCGGAATTTAGTTTCTGCAACCTAATTCTAAGAATTGACTAGATATCTACATGATTTCATACTTTAAAAGAAAGAGCAATAACCAAGCATGTTTTGAAAAATGTTTAAACGACTAAGGCTGTTTTATTTATTTTTTTAAATGACATAATCAAAACAGTTTTCCTCAATTTTAAATTTTTTCGTTAACTTCAAATTTCTCTAGTATTTTTTCTGATGACATAGATGGTTGGAATCTATTGTAATAAATTGGTTTTATTAAATTTAGACCCGACTATTTTAAAAATTATTAGTGGAATAGCATGACTCATAAAAGCAAAGTTAAATTTAAAATGGGAACATTAGCATTTTTAAGATGTATTTTATTATCACTGAAAGATTATTTTTTAATATTTATTTTATTAGGAACTTTGAAGAAAATTTTTTCGTGCTCTCAAAAAAAATTATAAAACAAAAGAATATTTAAATCGTAACCTATACTCCGATATACATATCGCAACTGATTACTGAGAAATGATAACAATTCATGGAAGTTAGCGAAGTATTTATAATACCGTTTTTGACAGAGTCAGTAACGGAGTTCTAATGAATTATGCCAAGCTAGTTTAAAAATATAATATAACTAAATATAAAGAGTGGCGGTGACGTTAATATGACATAAAAATGAACAATTCTTTATATTTCGTTTAAATTAGCAATAAGTGATGATTAGCAAATATATTAATAGCATAGCTTGCCATCCTCGAGAATAAATTTTATGTAGCTTTTTGGAAAGATGGAATCTTCTTCTAAAAATGAGACTACTTTCTAATTTTTAAAAATATTTATAACCATCTAAATTTGGCTTGTCCGTCACAACACAGGAGTGTCCGTCCGTTGGTACGATGGTCGTTTCCGTCCGTCTGTACCTACAAGTATGTAAGCATGACGATTTGCAAAGATCTTTATCGATTTGGTGATTATTTTTTCTGATTGTTTATGTACCAAAATAAAAGACTTTCGTAATTATTTGTGAAATAGTTTAGTTATAATTTATGAAAAACACTTTTACAAAATCTCCGTTTTTTAGTGCTCGACGACAGTTTCCGGCCTTCGTTTTGTGAGGATTATCTGGTCCTTTTCCTCTACAGCCCGTTGGATTTAACTTTTTTTTATTTTTAAATGTTTCTTACAGTTGTTTATTCATTAAACAATAAAAAACGCGATGTGCGCACTTTTGTTCTTATCAACAATTTTTGACCGTTCATGACAAAATAGGGAAAACGGAAGAGTTATGTAATTATTTCAATTATATCATTGTATTTGCATGCACGCAACGCATGCAAATATAAACCCAAAACATGTATCGTTTGATTTTAAAAGAAGGTTTATTAGAAAAAAACGTTTATTAAAATATATTCATATGGTTTATTAAAGTAATTTATTTCCAACGACATTCCTAAAAATATCTGAAAAATTATGTATATGAAAAATATATGGAAAAATATAGAAAAAATGGAAAGGAAATAATAGTAGTATTGAAGTCTACAATAACCAGAACTTTTTCAATACCATGTTAGTTAGTTATTTTTTTGATATCAACGAATTAATTAATAACATGTAAATTACAAACAAAATATAAAAGCTAACGAAAAATGTTCATCGATATACATTTCACATATTTCATGTTTAAAAAAAATGTCACAGTGACTTCTTTTTACATATTTTAATTTTTTATCGAGGACCCACGAGTACAAGATTAACATATAATTCATAAGACATTGTAAAGTTGTTAGGTTGTGCGCGCATAATACACCAACTGACGCGGATTTAGCACGTTTAGGCTACGATGCTAGTATATGACTAACACTATTATACAGAATACTAATAGGTACGACTTCCATTTGGCTAGTTTTTAGAGTTGTTTATGTCAAAACAAAACGGAATCTTTATCTGATGACTCCCATGTCCGTCCGTGATTCTGTCAGAGTAGTTTTTCTCAGAAAATGTTTGATACAGAAATTTTAAGAACATGACAATAAAGTATATCAATCCGCGTATATTGCAATAATTATTATATAGGTATGGTAACGAAATCCAACGTAAGTATTATCTTGTTTGTTTTTTAATAATATCCATTTTTTTGAACTTGGCACTAACTCGAAAAAAGTTATAACTCTTAGTATATACTTCTTTTAACTGAGTGTCAAGGTAAATTTATTATTGCAGTACTTAAAGCAAATAATAATTATTTTTAATTTTTAATGGTTTTTATAAAGTTAATTTTTACATATTTTCAAGAACATTGGCAGATTGGGACACACAATACGATATTGCCTTCGACCAGATAGACATTAATGATTAAAAAAAATAAAGGGCCATAAATTATTCTTCATAAAAAGGTGTTGTCTATTGGATATAGTGATTTCAGTAACGCTAGTAAAATACTTAAATATTAAAACTACATAATTTTTTTTAAATTCAGTTTCAGAAATTGACGCAATAATAATATTTGCGTACTTATTCGTAGTTTTACGTTAATATATCTTCGATCTAGATATAATAATTATTATTACACTCACTAAGCTTATGGACATGCATTTTAAGCCGTGAAGGAACATCACAGTTTCCATTTCGCTAATTAAAGGAGCGCGCTAGCTGACTTCGCACCTCGCCTGTAGCGGGAGCTTTTACGGCTGCTATGCCTCTTCTTTACCTTCATAATGTTTTTTGCATCTATATCAACATTTCGAAAATAAGAATATAAATATCCTCGAAATTTTTATTTATTATAGTGTTACATAAATACCTAAGGTTATAATAAATATAAATATTCGCAATCGAAATATTACTAAAAATTTCATTCAGTTTCATTCTCAAATCATAATAAGGAATAAGTGCTTGCCTATGTGGATAAATTCGGAGCGCTACACCGACGTATCTAATTTTCCTATATTGTATTTTAATTGCTAATATTTCCTTTCAACTTTCACGCGTATCTTGTCTTTGTTATTCCTGATATAGTTTCCTTTTTCTGCTAAATTATCATGTAAAATTATTTTTAAATACGTACAAATTAAAAGCTTCAGTACTCCGTCCGAAAACACTCAGTTTTTTTAATTTTTCTATCAGTTAGCAGACGTAATTAGGATTTGTAACTGGTCGAGCTCGGCTCCATCATTCTAATAAAATTTATTTATTCATACTTTAACGTACATATGACACATACAGTTGGCGGTCGTATTGCTACAAGATAATATAACACATACAGTTGGCGGCGTATTGTTACAAGATAATATAACACATACAGTTGGCGGTCGTATTGCTACAAGATAATATAACACAAAAAGTTGGCGGTCGTATTGCTACAAGATAATATAACACATACAGTTGGCGGTCGTATTGCTACAAGATAATATAACACAAAAAGTTGGCGGTCGTATTGCTACAAGATAATATAACATATACAGTTGGCGGACGTATTGCTTCCAGTCAATCACATTGGTTAAATATAAATATTTTGTGATGTGGATGACTGTAAAAGACATTAATAAAAAAACGAAATTTAAGACATAACAAATAACAAAAAATGTCATAACATATAAATAAGCAAAACTAAGCTACATGTGAATAATACAAAACAAAAAAAATGGTTAATAATAAATCTTGACATGGTTGGGAACAAGAAAAATGGGGAACAACATGGAATTAGGAACGGTGGGACAGAGGGATTATGAGAGGAAGGACTTTTTGAGACGATCTTTGAATACATTTAAAGAGGGCGAGTTCCTGGTATCCGGATCTAGTCGATTCTAAAGACTTATAGCTTGGACTTTTCAATAAAAGGTGTTTGTATGTTTAGGAAAAAGAAGACTGAGCTGTCTTTCAGAGCGTAGCCCCGTACCGTGTGCAGACAAGTAACTAAATTTGCTTCTAAGATGAGTTGGATAAGTAGAATTATTCAAAATAATTTAGATAAAAAAGAGTAGTGTAAGAATGTGAAGATTGCTCCGATTACGGACTTCCATTCCTTTATGTGTTTTGTCTAATATTATGTGTTTTGATTAATTTCCTCTGTATGTCGTGATAAAAATGTTTCGTGCACAGTTTTTGACACAAAATATCGTTTGTAAGCAATATATATTTCAGTGTATTGTATGTGCAGCGACGATTGCTCATGTTTTAGCAAAGCCTCCGATAGCTTTTTTTAAATTATGAAAACCGTTTATAGTGAGCGTTTCGTTTTAGTAAAGTGATTTGCTTTAGATACAACTTCAAAATGAACCACATGTGCTAGAACTATAGCGGATGATACGAAAGTTAACCAGATAAATCAACATACTTCCCACATTACTGATACTGATAATACCTCGGACAAATTTAAATTTCCTAAGTATACAGAAGAATTAATTCCAATACAGTGTTATCAAGCCAAAATTTTAAAAAGTAGGAGATGCAGTTTCAAAGTTGGTGGTTTCCAAAAATATCTTACGCGAAAACTTAACAGATCTACCACCCTATTTTCCTCTCTTCTTTAATGTAAGAATTACAATAAGACGCATGACAATTCAATAAGAACTTGGTTATTATTTCTTAAAATAGAAGCTTCTTTCATAACTTTAAATGTTCTGATGTTCGTGACCGGCAATTTTAGCGATAAAACTTTTGGAGTGAAGTAATATTAACTAACATAGTTAGTATTACTTAAGCTGCACCTTTTATAATATAGGAGATCGGATATCAAAATTTCGTTATAAAAAAGATGAAAAATTATTATAATAAATTATGTAAATTAATAAAGTATGCTGAATGGACTATAAATGTTATATTGTAATTCTAGTAATGGCACTACAGAGCTACTACTGAAGCTCATAATGTCATAAATTCTGGCCAAAGGAGTTAATATTAAAAAAGAAAAACAAAATAAGGATTATTCGTTTCATGATTATTTCGTTTCCACATATTGGTATTACGATTTTTTACAACTTACATCTAGTAAATGTTGGGTATATAGTGACGGATTTGAGCAAAAATTTGATAGATCTACCGAAAAGTTGCTAGATTTAGTAATGCTGTATCGACATCAATACTTAACAAGTATGTTCAGCCCAGTATAGAAATAATGGTACGTAAATGTTCTGACAAATACGAATATGTTCGGGCTAGTACGGAAATACTGGTATGTAGAGGTTCATAATAAAGTCATTCTATTTAATTGCGTGGATTTATTTATTGCAGCTCTGAGCTGGTTTAGGAAAACAGTTTGTCTTCTGTCTCGAACTCGTATTTTAACAAATTTCGTTACTACTTTTTTCTTTGTTAAAAGTTACATCTGCGCACTCTAATCCTAGTTATTTTCTTTATGGAAAAATGTGCTTTTTCTAGCTACATCGTCTAATAATATGAAGACTGGATTAATTAATAATTACTGCAGTGGACATTAAACAATTCGGTATGTATTCAAACAGACTTTTGACAGAGGCAAACTAACGGACATATGTGACCGCAGCTGTATCTTAATTTGTAATGAATAATATTTTGTGTTTACATTTATTTAAGACAGCATAGTACCTATATGAGTGCAACAGGCATCGTATATGAAGGGGCAAATTAGACTTGTACACGGGCATGCGCCTACGGGCTAACTGGATTTTGTGTAAATAACATCTTACACTATAGTTTTGAACATTTCTTTCATGTATCTTTTAATCTAGTCAAATGATAACTTGGGCTTAAACTGGAGAAGGGCAGACGGATTGATGCTTCGAAAACTCGACTTTGAATTAACGAACAAACTCCCCCCCTCACCACCACTAATTAATTACTTAATAATACACCTTTCCACTTCTACGCCTGATAACATGGGGCAGACTACTATTTATAAAAGTATGGATATTAATTCTGTTAAAAAACTGCTTTTAGTTTATAAGGACGACAGGCATAGTGGAATTTTTAAATTTTCGAAATATTCTATTATATATCATTACATTAATATTTTTTAAAATGTTCACAAGTTTCACTAAGCTATATTCTTTTTGTTAAAAAATCTGGTGAATTTTGCCTGTGTTCCATGTTAACATAGAAATTCCAATTGGTGATTAGGTACAAAATTTTGATCATCAATCAGTACTTTAGATGTATAGCATTGCAAGCTGCTAGCTTTTGGAAACAACAGTTTAGATTGTTTCGTATTCAAAGATCATTATCATCAGCGCAACTTTATATTATAAGAGAGAAAATATTATTATTAACATAGAGTGTGTGGTATTAAGTATCCACTAAAGTGATGTCCATTTACAGCTAAGTAATTCAAGTGGTGCTCTAGCCCTAGCAAAATTTGAAATGATGTTTCTTATGCCAAATCTTAAAGACGAATTTGAATACTTTCATAAATATTGTACTTAATTCCTCCATGAGATGGATCGAGAATACTTTGAATAAGTGCACGCCAAACATTGTAGCTCTTTTAGTGACACTTCAAACTCAGTTATCACCTGGTTGTTTAAGATATGTAAATGCAATTTTGGGGCTGTTCCAGTTTCTTTGATGCCTTTCATAGTCATGTTCTCTTTAGTATTATCGTTGGACTTTGTTATCTTTCTCATTACGTAGTAATTGATTTAATTATCTGATGACACGACGTTACTGGGTTTACAAGTTTTGGTATTTATACCGCTGTTATTATTTTTTTAAATTTCCTTTAGGTTTTTTAAAATTTAAAAGATCTCTACTGGAACTTCTAGGCATACATTGGTAAACACTAATGATCTGAAGATAATTCTGAGCTGATTTCACTTATTATTTTATTTTTGTTTACGCTTTTCACAATATAGATTTCGATGAAGTTATAACTTTTTTCTTCTCAGCTGGCCAATAAGTCCGTATACACCTGAGAAAGTTACATCCTTTTTATAGGGAAAGCTTCGGTATTCATTGAACCCACCTAACATTGTAGTATCCAGTGGTTATAAAGCTAAATATAAAGTTTTCAAAGTTATAAACTTTTTTTTTAATATTTTTATTTGATGGACAATAACACAACTTAAATTGTAAGACGGCCGTTTAGTCTTTCACAACTATTCTAGAAGCTCGAATCTATGCTCTTCTTGAAATAAATTGTTCATAGGCATTTAACTTTCGGATTATAGTTTCTTCTCCCAGGACTTCTTTGTTAACCATGCCAACATTTATTTGTTTTTTATAAACGATAATTATCAATGATAAACTATTTTGATATGAGTTCTCAATAGCCTGAATTTAGGAAGACTTATTTTAAATAGCAATTCTTTTGTTATTTAAATGTATTATAAAAAGCGGATATTAAAATGTCAGTTCGTTCAGTTATAAAATTACTCCTTGTAATATTGAACTAATTCTACTTCAATATTACATGGAGTAATTTTAACTTAACCTCCTGGAACTTAATGACAAGAAGTTTATTAGGTTTAGATTTACTTGGAATTTACAGGCTTAATTTTTTACCATGTTTTAAGTTTTTAGTCGTAGTTTAATGTTTTATCTTAGACCATAATATGTAGACTTACATGTTTCCACAAAGCCAAAATAATTGGTGGGATGGTTATTTTCATATAGCATACATTTTATTCAGATTGTTCATTTATTGGGCAGATTAGTAACTTCATGATTTCATGTATATATTATTCTTTATAACATTTAAACATTTCAGTGCGTCTTTACAACATTTAAAATTCGCATGTTACAGAATATTATCTACCTTTATATGTCATAGCCTCAAAAGCAATAAAAGCAATACAGCTAATTTTATCGGATACAAGATTTTAATCAATAAATGCTTATTTTCTAGTACATGGAAATTACTTTTTAATTTTGAGTTCTGTAGTTTTAACTAAGTAAGTTTCTGTAGTTTTATATCGAGTTTTTTTTCTGTATATTCTATGAGAACTCAATATCATAATGATCTTAAACAGCTTTGTTTAAAAAGTGTTAAGACTTATCTAATTTATTGTCGTTTGTGATTTCATTGCCCACTTTTTAAATAAAAATAGAAGCTTAACAGTTTGAAATTTTCCGTTTGTTAATCCTGCAAAAGTATTTGTCGAAGCCATGAACCCTCTACTAGTTCACATTACTTTTAGTGTCGGTTTTGGTATAGTCTACATTTACTTTTGGTGTCTTAGACTTATGAAAGATTAATTCATTCCCTATGTTATAGAAACACTGTTGTCTAAACAATTGCTAGAGTTAATAATATTTAACCGATGGATTTATTATATTTTTCATCTCTTTTAACGTCAATGACATTTGAGAACAAGACAAAGCTTTTGTTGGCTAAGAACTTTTGTATAAAGGTCTTTCACTTAAATTGATATATGTATCGGATAAAACTTACTTCATTGCAATTTGTTCCAATGACGAGTCTAAAATTAATTTGCCTCTCTCGAAATGACGTCCGTCGCTTAGTATATCGGATCGATCGTTTAGTCGCTCCGGTACTGACAGAATTTATAGTTAAGCTAGTAACTCGCCACTTAATGACTGAATTAAGATATCACACATTTATCTTATTGACAGTAGGATCGGTGTTTTATTATATAGAGGTTACCTTCATTGCCGCTTAAAACGTGAAATCAAGTCCCTTCCAATTATCAGGGTAGTTTTCTGTACCCACTTTTTTGTGTTGGGGTGTTGAATTTCGTCTTTCATACCCAACTATTGCGTCCATGAGGTAAATATTAATCTGTGATCCTCATTATCAGAAAATACTTCTGTTATGGACCCATCACGGGTTATATCCGCTGACTTGCTACGTTCAAGTACGATATATTAATAGAATTGTTTAAATTAAAGCAAAACATTTCAATGACACGCTTTTGTGGCATAAATTCAGCATTTTATTATCCCCTTTTTACGTATCCCTTAGTACAGTTAATACCGCTGATAATAAGCTCCACATATCACAGTATATTTGAAATATTTAACGGTTGAAAAATGTAAAGTTTCAAACAGATTCCTCACCCGATCGCTCACATTATCTTATATGAATGTTGTAGAATAGGTTTTAACGAGATTAAGTGCCTTGTGTGAACTATTATCATCCTTTATCCTACATGCCAACCTCTCACTCTCTTTATAATAGTACAACTATGATACATATCAAGAAATTATTTACAACGGGCGTCTCAACAAAGAATTGTCTATCATTTGAATATATCACCGACCCACCTTACGGTTTCCTTTACACTTATCAAAGTTATAAACACATGTTATACTCTGTTTGTACATTGAACGGTCGATAATGAAAGCTTTGTAAGTTTTTTATTTCCTTAACCCCTTTTATTTCGATCACCGTTTGTTCAAAAGTTGTACGTTTCGTGCTTTTCCCATTGAATGCAAACAATATTGGTCGCACCACGTCACTGTATACTCAAGTAATTTTTCCCTTTTTATCATATTTTCAAGTCCTATTCGTTTTATTTTAAATATATAATTTAAATTTAAAATATAAATAGGTAAAGAAGTTGTTAGACGCCACATGGTTTCCTTGTCAATTGAAAGATGCGCCTTATAGAGCCACGTAAATTTTATATTGATGAAAATAAACTAAAGATATATATATATATATATATATATATATATATATATATATATGTGTGTGTGTGTGTGTGTGTGTGTGTGTGTAATTATTTGTTTTAAATACTATCAGCACTTGGTTAATTTATGTTAGCTACTTTAGATTTGTATCGTTAATGAGATGCAATATTTTTAACGAATTTTTCTCAAAATGTTTTTATAATTGGCCCGTAGTTTGGCCAATTCAAAAAGTATACATCTAATTAATTTCAAGTTTTATTTAAACCTTCAAAAATGAATAATACCTCGTAGAAAAAAAATTTCTGTTGTATTTTTTAAATTTTCTTTTCCTATTAAAAATATAATGTTTTCTTTACATATTCTATGAAAGTCAATATTTTTGGAATCCCTTACATATTTCTGTAGCTGCTAGCATATTGAAGTCTGGGTCAAAATTCACTTATGTTTCGACCCTGAAGTAACCCTCGGCAAAGACACTCTCCTGTACAACATTTTTGTGGCGTTGTTTTATGTTATACCGATCCAAAACATACAAAAACATTTTAAGACACGAAAATAAAACCCTATAATCGGATAATTAAAAAAATTATTTTTTTGTTTATTACAAAAAAAACGTTCATAAATCAATTCATTACTATATTGCGTTTTGGGGGGCTTTTGAATTAGATTGTTTAGATAAAACAAAATAATTATAATTGTAAAAGAAAGTAATTATAAACGTGTATAATCTATACATATAATACAATTTTAACAGAATGAATTCTGAACATTGATAATATTAAAAAAAAGTGACTGATTTAGCGTACAGAATGATAATAGAAAAACGTTTGTAAAATTTTTGTCTGTCTGCATCTTAATTCGAGCGGGTATCACGCAAAATTTACTGGATGGATTTTGATGAAATTTAGTATGGTAATAGTGTGTACCCAGGAGTAACATATAAGAGAAACCCAAAAACCAAAAAAAATATTTTCCTATGTCATACACGCAAATGAAATCGTAGGCACAGCTAGTTCCACGTATAATTAGAAATCGCTAGTTTTTGAATTCTCTTCTCTTTACTTCTCTTTACTTGTGCGAGAAGACTAATCATTATGCCGACTTCCAAGATTGTAGATAGGCTGGAAGTACTCTCTTGGTTTTGATGATTAGTGAATAAAACTAGGGTATGAATAGAAAATAATACACTTTAAAAGACCACATTTTCTTAATACGTGACCAAAAAAGTTTAAATTTATACAGAAATGTAAGGCTTATAAGGCGTATACGATATTATAATTCCAACTGGATATCGCAAGTCGTTTATGAGAAAAAGGGCTTTGACAAACAGGCGGACGAACGTTTTTTTTCATTTTGAGAGATGGAATTCTAAAAACCAAAAAAATTCTTAAATTTGTTGTTGTTGTTGGATCTATTCTGCGTCAATTCTCCGTAATATAATTTATACGAAACAATCCTTTTTGCATTTAACCAGTTGATCGTAAATAAAATTAATAGCAGAAAGTCTCTATGGCATTTTCCAACATCACTCGTCGAACTTATAATATTCAATAAATATTTTCTTTAAAAACAAAAGAAGATTATTAAATATAAAAATTGATTCTAAGTAGATATAGAAGAAAAGGACTTCTAATAATTTCTGGTTCGTTATTTCTTTAACACTACTATTTCTTACAGCCAATTTTGCAATGTTTATAAAAGTGTATTGCGAGTTCTTGTCCTACTATTAATTTATACTAACAATTTTTTTATGGACCCATTTTTTATTTGATCTACTGTGAGTCGATTTGTTTGCTTCAAAATGGCTCTGCTTGGATACGTTTGCTTTGTTTGAAATTTCCCTCATTAATACTATAGTTTTTCTATTATTTTCCAACAACATTTCTACAAAAGAACAGTTTCCGATCCTTGGAAATACTGTTGAGTTAAATAATGAAGGGTAATAGACAATGTAACTTTAACTGTATTTATATAGATAATTTTAAAGAAAACGCTTTAATGTAGAATGAAAAATCCGAATTGGTTGGCATTTTACTGCACTGATCTTCTCATTCTCATGATAGTGTAATGCTGCAGAAATATTAATGTAGTAGCTTCGGTGCGTCTAAAAATATTATATATATATATATATATATATATATATATATATATATACATATATGTATATTTACTACTTTATATAACGCTGTAAGTTGTTATGTTAGTAAAAAAATATATTTATATACTAAAAAAATATACAAGCAAACGAATTAACAATAAACAAAAAAACATTTCAATAAGTACCAGTAACAGGCAGCGTTCCTGGTATGAACACTTGTTCATAAAAATCTGCACATATGTTGTAACAAAGATCGTATTTAAAAAAATTGTAGAATATATACTTATCTATCAAACTGTGTAGTTTTGTATATGTCAGCCGTTTAGTTTCGAAGTTACAGTCGAATGATTATTGCCAGTGTACGGTAGAAAGAACGTGGTATTATTAGTGTATGGATTTATAAATAAATTTATTAACGAATGACCTGAATCCAAGTGTCTTGATTGTAAAAAGTAACATTATATTAATTAATGAATGAGTTTGTTGGTATTTTGCAGAGACGTTTCTGTTGCGATATTCGATACAGATATTTCGGAAATGGTATCAGTTGGATAAACAATAATTTGGGTACCAATTTTATTCAAATTAAGACGCACATTGCTAGATCCTAAAATTAGGTACATTTGAGGTAGTAGTAGATAAAATGTCCATTGTGCAAATTAAGTACTTTTAATTCTAATTCCTTACGTAACTATAGCGTATAATGAGCACACTTTTAATACCAAGATGATCCATTAAAACGAAGTGGTTTCTTAAAAATCAACCGATAATATACATCATATATTATTAATAATATACGATGTATTTTATCGGTTGATTTTAAAGAAACCACTTCATTTTAATGGATCATCTTGGTATTAAAAGTGTGCCTATTACTTATAGAATTTTTGCTTGTAAATTATAAGTAACCAAAATGGATTCATCTTATTTATAAATCTTCTGCAAATGTATCGTTTTTAAAACTAGATGTGTCGAAAGTTTCTTTACGATTTTAATTATTATGTAAACTCAATAATTTAATACTTGGTGTTTAATATAAAAAAGTGAAAAACAATACAATAATATATATATATTGGTGCCATCACATTTCTTATTAAAATCATTTCAACCTTTATTTGAAATACTATTGTTATGTCTAAAATATTATGGAATGAAATAAACAATTGAAATTATATTTAAATAACTAAATTTTAATTACTAAAACCATACCCTTGTATTCATGAAAGAAATAGTTATTTCTTATTTTACATAAAAATAACAATAAAATAATATAAAAATTAATAAAGATTCAATCATTTTTTAACTCTTGAATAATTGCAATAACATTTGGATATAATTTTTGCGCAGAATATGAAATAACCAAAAAGTGAAAATCACAAAATATCACTTTCGCGTTTTTTTAACAATGACGGTATGCTAAAAAGATATACTTAACTTATTATGTTTACTGAGTTCTTCTAAGTATGCCTTAAATCAATTTATATGCAAGTCTTATAAAGAACTGAATAAAGTGCTCGTAGGTACTAGGTACGTATGTATACATACGCGTATATAGATACATATCCAACACTTTTGGTCGGCATTAACCGGTTTGCAGCTAACTCCAAGCAACGACAGCAGCTTTTTATTATGAAGGTCACAAGCGAACTGGCAGGACGCCGTGCAGACGTGTGTCGTTCACCGCTCGGCTCGCCTCGGCAGACTTCGGTTTGTTTTAAAACTAATTCACTCGATAATTCCCGGATTTTTATGTGTTCGATTTTTATCGAAATCGATACTCGAAATATCGCTGTATCAATATTATTCCATTTATTAGTTTCATTAGAACGCCGATTCGTGTAGACGTGTCCGATGCGGTGATGTTTACTAGCAATTCGATTTACGTGTTGCAAGACTTTGGTTTCATCGGCTTGTTTTTTGTTTATTTTGTCCATGCAAAATTAAATTAAAAAAGTAGTTATTTAGTAATATTGAAATAGTAAACTTAACTGAGAGTGAAAATGTAACGTTGAAGTTTCTTTTAAACAATTCAAGAACAAATTTTGAATGTGATGAAGTGCAATTGAAAGTGAAAAATTAAATTACTACTGTGTTTTATTTTTGTTCGGAGAGATTTCCAGTACGATCTTACTGCCTTGTCGCTGAAAGTGTTTCATTGTAAAATTGAAACTTAATACATTCTTAAAGGTAAGCGTTATATTAAACAGTTTCTCGTACTATAAAAATATATATTATATTGCAAGTCAGTATTTTCTCATCTGTTGAAAAATATTTTAAAATTATTTATGGCAACACATTTTACTTTACATCTTATTATGATGCCTTTTAAATTTGATAAAAGTCGCTCTCGGTCGGAATGCAGTTAAGCGACTAGTGTAGGTAGGTATACTGAATTGTAATCCCGAGGTACATGTACTCTAGCAACATTTATTGAAAGTAATTTGCAAATATTTTACGTTTTTCCTACTTTATTGAAAGTAATTTGCAAATATTTTACGAATTTACATTAATTTGCAAATATTGAAAGTAATTTGCAAATATTTTACGTTTTTCCTACTTTATTGAAAGTAATTTGCAAATATTTTAATAATTTACAATAATTTGCAAATATTGAAAGTAATTTGCAAATATTTATTGAAAGTAATGTGCAAATATTTTACGTTTTTCCTACTTTATCAGTTGACAACAGCTGGTAACAAATAGCATAATAGAAGGTTACAAAAGAAGGTTCAGCACTTATGTAAAGGGGAAAGTTGGGGTAAACTGTTTTTTTTTATACTTTCGTCATATTTACGTCATGAATTCTGTTGCTCAGTTCGATGTAATCTGAAGACAAATAATTTTCTTCATCCCATCAAATTAAACTTGTTAATGATAAATTATTTTCTATGTATCAAAATAAATCTTTTATGAGGCACCTTAAACGCAATGCATGCATAACAAAATAAGTGAAATTTAAGTTTGGACTTAAATATACAATAGGTTTGTTGTATTTGTATTTTCACCGTACAATTCGTACATTATCGTATTAAGTAAATATTAAGCGTATTTAAGTTATATACACAGTAGCGATTGTTATCGAATTACTTTCTCAAGCTTAAAAACCCAGTTTTGTTTTAGCCGTTTGCCTAATTTATTCGTTGGTAAATGCACCACCTACCTACGTCAATTCAAAATTATGCCTATAAGTTTTAAATACTAGAGCAATAACTGTAATCATATACCTATAACTTTTAAATACTAGAGCCTTAACTGTAAGCATATGCCTATAATTTTCAAACACTAGAGCCATAACTGTAATCATATGCCTATAACTTTTAAATACTAGAGCCTTAACTGTAATCATATGCCTATAACTTTTCAATACTAGAGCCTTAACTGTAATCATATACCTATAACTTTTAAATACTAGAGCCTTAACTGTAATCATATGCCTATAACTTTTAAATACTAGTGCCTTAACTGTAATCTATGCAATGAACTATTTTGTACATATTCTATCTGCTGTATCCTGCGTTTTTTGACTTTGAAATATTTTCAACAAACAATTAGGTCTTTTCCTGAGCTATGGTTCTGAAAATAAGTTTGTAGATATAAAGATAGCGTAAAATAGAAAGAAAAAACTACATGTATATTAATTTTTTACAATGTGATTTATTTACTATACATAAAATATCATGTAAGGACGATAAAAAATATTGAATATGGGAAACAAAGATGGCCCAAAATATAGTTTTTTTTTCCATTTAAAGTATCAGTCTAACAATACCTCACAATAAATACTAGATGGAGTACAAAACAAATTGTTCGAATTAAAATAGCCAATTCTCAGCTCCGTTTACAGCAATGAAACATAAACAATCGTAGCACTTAGCTTTTACTTACTTTTGTCTATAGTATGAATTTCATAAAGACGACTTTAAGAAATATATAATTTCGAGTTGATTCCATACGACATTCGCAATCGCAGTCTAAATGTTAGGTATATTTTATTAGAAAAAATTCAAATTCTCTATGCGTTTAAAAAATCTGGTCCCATTAGTTAGGGCTTGACACTGACGTTATATTAAACAGTCATATCATTACAACTCTAAGTGACAAAAACAAGCAATCCCCTTGTCTTCAATATTACCATTTTTTATATAGATACGTGGTTTCTTTGAGTGTAACGTCATTGGTTCTAAACCGTTAAGTTCGCGTCATTATGATTTTTTTATTTGTACCTTCACCGCTAAATGAAACAGAGTGCAGTGATAAAGCGTCATAACTAATTTAAGTTTTTATCGAATATTATCTTGTGAGATACACACTTAACGTAAAGCAGGTTCCCTAGCTATACCATAATTAAAGATTGTTTACTAAATATATATATATATATATATATATATATATATATATATATATATATATATATATATATATATATATATACAGTTATTATTATCCGAAAGAAGTAAAGTTAAGTTTGACGCAATTCGAACAAATAAATGGGCATCTCTATTTTCAGATAATTAAGTTGATTCCAGATACAAGCTTTTAAAGAAACCGTTTAACAATGGCATCGACATCTCAGATCAGCGAGCGAGTCTTTATAAGATACTTCAAAAAATATAGTCGAAGCGTAGATCGTGCTTTAAGAACAGCCCAAATGTCATTTAACATAAAGCTGATCGTAGAATTGGATACAGTTGATTACGTCGGCTGTATTCCGTTATATGCTTATCAATTTAACAGTGTCTATGTTTTCCCATTTTACGCACCTGCGTATTTTTACTTTTCTAAAGTAGATTATGCCTCATAATGAATTACCAAAACGATTAAAAAAGTTTATTTCGCTTTTGACAAGTTTCAGATTTATGCCTCGTCAGGTATCTATTTAATGTTTTACCACGTTGGTTATAAAATCGTAATCAACCAAACCATAATGTGTATTCCCATCGGAAACATTTGTAGAAAGTCCTCTGACACGAGTGAGCATACGGCGTTAATTCGATGAATTTAATTACGGTAGTTATCATTTGGTAGCCAATGGTAGAAATAATTAAAAAGTTTTGTTCAATACGGTAGTTGACTCATTCTAAATTTTGATATTTTTCGTACAATATTGTGAAATATAAGTTAATTAAAAACCAATCTTGAAAAAAATTCAAAAATTGATTGAAAAATAAGCCAGTCTTCTAAATTTGACGATACGGATAGGGTTGGGTATATACATGTCTCTTTTCCTCTTATAGAATAAAATGTGCAATATTAAAAATTACCTCACAACAATGTATTTCCGTCCTTGTCTAAAGATTAAATTTAAACTTTTATAACTCGGTCAATTTTTAAGATTATTAAAAAAAAATTTCACTTTTCATCAGCTCGTACCTTGAAATTATGATTATTGAAATAAAAAAAATTTAGTCAAATACCCAATTGTCTTCGACCCGACATACAAAGAAGTGTATTACTGACATTATATTACATAAATCTTGACATACTTCATTATAAATTTTCAAGTTGTGCGTGACAGTGGCGAGCTGACAATTTCGTTCAAAGAATGAATTGGCACTCTCGGAGAGTAGCGAACGCTTTCTATTGAGCACACGGCGGCGGCGCGTTGCCAAATCAGTTTGTTCAATTTCGCCGGAGAGCGGAGCGGCAAGGCCGGCGTTTCACCGCGCGATTAGCGACATTATTGCCATTTGAACTGATCTGACCCTGTTTTAGCTATCTGCAGACCCAAAGACCGTGTCACTCAAAGGTACCGCAGTGATCATTTTACAATAATCAAAAACAGGTTTTCGTTTCTTTTTGTGTTATTTTTGTTATTTTAACATTTTTATGTTTACATTCGTATCTATATTATGCTATTTTTAATTATTGAATTGAAGTACTTGGAATATCTATTTAATTTAATAACAGCTAGTTTAATTACAATAACATTAAAATTAATGATATATCATCAAACAGGGAAAGCAAAGACAAGGTGCAAAGCAGTTTATTCCCGGGGACGTAGATATAAGGATATTCCCCTTTCTACCCCTCATAATAGTAATATATAAAGCAGCGAAAGGCGCGTGGCAGTCACTTTCCCCCTTTTTAATAATATATTTTATTTACTGTACTATTGGTTAAAATGAAAACGGTTTATACTGTCATTTAAAAGAATTGTTCTAATTTCGTTATGTTCAGACAGACGGACGGTCTGTCACAGCCTCACAGTTTCTACAGTTGTATACCTATGTAAATTATATTTTGCATATTAGATATGTTTCACATGGAGATCTCAGAAATGTAGTAAAAAATGTAGAATATTTAAAAAAATAATGTAATTACCCGCCATTGTATGTAAAGTGAGGTGAATAATTTTTTTTCTCATTTCACGTCGAATGGGGTATTAAATCGAAGTGTTTTAAACCGAAGTTAGGGTCCATTTTTCCATTTTAAAGCGACGCTTTAAAAGGACGTGCCTCCCCCATCCCCGCCGCCGAACCTCCTCTTCTTCTCTTTATTTGTAAATGAATTTACTTCACAATTAAATGAAACTAGGTGATGTAGTATTATTTCTATTTTCTTTAAGTTCTTTATCACGACCTAGGTTTCGTTGTATTACAACATCACGTAGCTTCATTTAATAGTGAATAATGAATTTCTACAAAATTAACGCCAAATATATTCAATATTTGAATTTACTTCACTTAATTTGCGTTAACCATTTTAGGGGATGTAGACAACTATGCTTGTTTCAACAAACATTAGACCGGTTTATTAAACTATATTTAACAGTATCGAATTCTACTTTTTTTTATGAAGTCTTAATTTAAAACGAAAGATTGTATAGTAAATGTTGTAACTCTAAAAACTCTAACGCATTGCTTATTGCGCAGCTGTTACGTCTAAAAGTAATATTCAATAAAATTTTGTTTTAAAAGCCATTCCATCTAAACGTGTGAGAAATGAAATAATTATTTTAATTCTCCTAATCAATAAAGACTATTAAAGTTAGAATTTACTTTAATAATTATTAGATAAAGTTTAAATACAGAAATATTTTATTCCCTTAAGACAAAAAAACATTTGGTATTTGATATATCACTGCACAACCAAGAAAATTTTTTTTTATTTTCAGAAACATCTATTTAGCTGTATTTTATGCATAAATGTATTTATTCCCGTATCTGAAAATGTATCCATAAAACAGAGCATAAGAAGAATTTAAAGAGTATTAAATATCAAGAAATGTTTATGTCTCTAAAGGGATAAATTAAATTAGAAAAAAAAACAATCTCAGCATTTACATTTCGAAAATGTTTAGCAGGTTACCGCTATAGAAGTGTCTATACCTGTTTATATGTTCTCACTTTGTCTAATACCTTTTTATATCCAACATTACGGGCAGTATGAGGTTGACAAGTAGGATTGCCACCCGTATTTTAAAATTAAGTGTGATATGCAAAACTTTTAAAAATCTTAAATAAACGCGCTTTGTCTTTTTTAAGTCCAATAAAGTACGCTAGAATGCTATACTATTGTTAAAAGCTGCTCGGGCTTCATAGAAGAACAGAATACATCAACCTAGAATGAATTTTCGACCTACAGACAAACTATCAAAGAGCGTAACATTACTATAGGAGTTATATTCTTTTTTGGATTGAAAACAAAGTTGTAATAAGTAATATTGTTTTTTCTTGAGTAATTCTTTATCATACGTACTTTGTTCTTCCTTGAAAGTTCATTTGTACTTTTATTTGGATGGTCGCCTTGATGACAATCTTTAATTTTAAAATAAATTTTCTTTCAAAATATTTCAAATGTGTCAATGAAATTTCAACTGCTGTTAAATTTGTGTACTTATATTACACATTTAACGGGATATTTTCAAATAATGAGAAATCAGACGCACCATTTTCCTTCGGATAGATACGTGCCAAAAAGCTAATACAAGTAAACGTAGTTAGTATTGCATACAAACACATGCATACTCAATTACATACAAAAATTACAGAAAGTCCAAATTAGGGAAAGAAAAAATAATAATGGACGTTATCCAAACAATAAAAATTTGGTATCTAACACATTTTCTCTAATGTGCTTTTTTGAACTTGTGACATTTTCGTTGTGAGTCTTTTTCGCGCTCTCCGTAATAACAAGTACTTAACCAAATCACTGCAGAGACAAAACTGTGTTTTTAATCAGTGTTGCAAACCAGAAAAAAGGCGGCCATAGTTTTTAATTGTCATTTTACCTAAGTCGTTATACTAAATGCTACAAAGTTATTTCAACTGTTTCCAACAAAATAAACTAGTGCCGCTAGATCCAGTTTGCATAATATTGAGATTGGCGAGTAAAAAAATTCGTACATAAAAAAGCACCGTGTCCCGTCTCTCACAAAAACTCGCTTCGGAAGCCTTCGGAAATATGTATATTGTTGAATACGCGCTAAATATTGAACTTATTAGTTGTGTCCAAAAATCTATATTTTATGTCCCGTATGACTTTTATCTGGGACGTGTCATAACGTTCCTAAAATTGGGACGTCCCGCGAAAATCTGGATATCCAACAACAGTACGCTTTTCATAAAAGTACTGTACACATTAGATTTATATTTTCTCACAAATGCAGGTTACTTACAGATGGAATGAAGCAGCTGGGAGCACCTAAAAACAATGGCTATGTTGAAGATCACTATCGTAAGTACTTCAGGTAGAGAACATGTGTAATCGCCTCGAAAGAGAGTTAAAACAACATAATGAATCTGTATATTATGTCAGTCGTATATAAATCTCAGAGTTATGCCTCTAGAAACTTGCCTCCGAGCATCTGAGTACTCGACATAGAATTTTTAAGCCTAAATTTTGCTCTAAAAAGTGTGGTCAATATGCTCTTAACCTATTGCCACAGATACTTTGACAGTTGCGCATGACAGCGAGATATTAAACATACGAACTGAATGATTTTAGTACGATTGGTATGTGGGTTTCCCCATATCTAGTGCGTCATTTTTGCGGTTTTATATTCACGAATTTTAATAGCAATAATATTACTAATTTAATTGTTTGTTTGATTCTGCTTAAAGTATTTTAACTTATGTAGGCATTTAAACAGTGATTATAGTATAACATATATGTATGCTACAGTATGGGTACATGCGATTGCAGATTCTGAGTATAGTCCAGTCAGCAGGCGGAAAAAAACGGTTCAAAATATATTAAAACTCTGCAGGATATTTTAAATAGGATGTGTTAATGGGTCTATCCCGGATGTAAATCAAGTACGATTCTCAGTAGCAGGGTATAGTCCAGTCAGCAGGCGAAAAGAGAGGGTTTAAATGCATTAAAACTCCGCAGACTATTTTCGATGGGATCTGTTAATCGGTCTATTCCGAATATAAAATCAAGTACGATTATCAGTTGTAGAATATAATCCAGTCAGTAAACAAAAATGAGGGTTCAAAATGAATTAAAACTCCGCAGGATATTTCGAATGGAATCTGTTAATGGGTTTATTCAGGATATAACACCATGTACGATCCTCAGTAGTAGAGTATAGCCTGCTCGGCAGGCGAATAAAGATGGTTCAAATATATTAAAACTACGCAGGATATTTTCCATAGGATCTGTTAATAGGTTTATTTCGGATATAAAAATAAGTACGATTCTCAATAGCAGAGTATACTCCAGTCGGCAGACAAAACAGAGAGCTCAAAGTTCATTAAAAGTGCGCAGGATATTTTCGATGAGATCTGTTAATGGGTCTATTCTGGCTATAAAGCCAAGTACGATTGTCAGTAACAGAGTATAGTCCAGTTGGCAGGCAATAAAGAGGGCGCAAAATGTATTAAAACTCCGCAGTATATTTTCTATGGGATCTGTTAATGGGTCTATTCTGGGTATAAAACCAAATACGATTCTCAGTAGCAGAGTATAGTCCAGTCGGACTATACTCTGGTACTCAACGAAAAAAGAGGATTCAAAATGCATTAAAATTCTGCAGAATATTTTCGATCCGATCTATTAATGGGTCTATTCTGGATATAAAAACAAGTACTCTCATTCAATTTATTGTTAATGAACTTAACTTAGGTTAAAAAAGTAGTTTACACAAAATTTGTAACCAGTTTTACTCTTTACACTTTGACAATAGTATCGACCTACGATTAACCACTAACGGATTATTTATTAAAAAGTAGAAAGTAAAAATTTTGTAGCATAATTGCTAAAAAATATTGGTTTTGCAAAATACTTTAAACGAAAATGAAAGATCACTATTTTTTTTTATAAAAGAGACATCCTGTATTTTCTTCCTTGAACCAACCGTTCTTAAGATATTCATTTATCAAAATGACGGTTGACGTACAACTCTCGCTCGTGTCGCCGCACTGGTTTTTTTCTTTTTTATTTTTGGAAAAAAAAGACTGAAAGGACTGAATATAGTTATTAAAATGTAGAATAATGAAATAAATTGCCACCATATTATTACCATAGTTATTATTACCACTTCCTTAGAAAATTTCTAAATATAATAAATAATTAAATCATTCATTCTTCGGTTAGAAATGTTTCCTATTAACTAAAGTAATAACAAATAATGTGATCTAATAATAATAACAAAACATTCCTTTTCGACGACGTTTGTTACTTTATCACTGCTGTGAGAGTACTTTCAATTTATATAAAATCTATGCGTTGAAATATTATCACAATATCCACATTTGGAGAATTAATAGCGAACGCTTAATCTTATCGACGACTTGACGCATTAACATATCGGTTCTGGTTAGTCACTACTTCACAATTCTTGGAATACATTGAAATATGCCATAACGGCAATAAAATGCTCTTTTGGTTAGCACAAATTAGCTGAATCGTGGCACATATTTCGATTATGCTATATTCGAATAGTTTTTATCCAACAATACTTAATTGGTTTAAAGAATATATTAGTAAGGAATTAATTTTTAAATTATTTTATTAACACGCTCATAATTAATATTGCCTTCCACCGTTTCTTGGACTGATTAATGAGTGACTGTTTTCTCATTCTTATGACATATAAATGTGATACAAAAAACATAAAAGTAATAAAAAAAGTAATTTATACATTAGGTTGACAATTACTAAACCCGCCACCATAATTCACAGTTATTTAATTTTGTTTATATATAATTAATAAGTCTCTAGTGCAGCATGCGGGTATGTGAATAACTTTGCCAGATAACGTGAACTTGACCGGGATCTGTTGCAATAAGGTTTTTTGATTTCTCTATAGTCATTGTAGGAGATCGCTCTGAGGGAGGCATTTCAGGAAGATTAAAATTTCCTTCTTTGAATTTTTCAAACCATTGCTGCCTTCAGCCATTACGCCATTTCTCTATAGTTATTGTAGTCAATCCATTGCTTGTCTCGGTAGAACACCTTCAGCCATTATTGGCTATATATTTGATGTCAGTTCGTTCGCTTTCTCTCTAAACGGAATACGTAAAGTAAGGGCACTTCTAGGTGTTCTTCGTGAAATTTTAGTATTTTATTAATCACTAGTTGAATATCAGTTGGTAATTGAAGATGTGATAGAAAGGATCCCATCAAAGATTTATCTTCGAAAAAATTTTGTAATATTTCAGAAACCTCCGGAGAAAAGTGGCCAGTTACTAGTTGTCAACGTAATAAAATCGGATTCGGCTTATGGCTTCGCTCGCGTAGATTTCGGGACGTAACAATAATATATATTAATGACCCCTTTTAATTAATTTAGTATGTTACCAGTCGTACTAAAATAATTTACTAGGTCGCTTGTTGACTTACATGTATGTACACATCCATGTCAACGTGCAGCAGCAACCGCTCGGACGTACACATAGGTATCGCAATCGTCAGAATGCGGTCCCGTTATCGGCGTGTCTGTCGCGCGCTGAGCGCGACTTGATTGATGTCTAAAGTAAATAGAAGATAAACATTGAAACATACATAGTTGGAAACATCTATATCGATATAATTGCATAAAATATATATAAATCACATAAAACGCAGAAGCAAGGTATCCACTGCGTATATACTCTGGTATCGTCATGAAAAAATTTTCAGCAGACAGCTCAAAATGAAAGACATTCAAGGCATCTAAATTTTCTTTCAAACTTTAAAACTATTTCATTTGTAAGATCTGGATATTTTTTTGGAATTTTTAATTCAAAAATTATAGAAATAATATAACTCTCTATCCTGCGGAGTTTTAATGAATCTTCAAAAAATTCACGAATTTGAAACTTAATTATTTCCTAAAAGCGACATTTGATTTTAGTATAAAATTGATAGCATTAGTTTATCTAAGTCGCTTCACAAAAGTGCTGGCAACTTTTGTATAAATTGCAAGCCAATCCTAGTCCACTAAATTATAACAGTTAAGGTTATTTTGGACGTTAACCGCTCATGATTCACTTCGAGGTTACAAGTTATATAAGCTTAATGATTTTGATTATTCTGATGTTACGATAGTCTGAATATATTAACTACCTGTTTAAATAGGTAAGTAGATACAAAAAAATATACACTACGCACCAAAATTATTAAAGGATCATTAAACATTTTCAAAAACCTTTTGTTCTTTTTAAATAGCTGTAACTTAGCGAAAATTCATCCAATTTAAGTTTAAAAATCTAGTAGTTTTAAAGCGGAATTCTTATTGTTTTTCTACGATCGTTTCTAACGGATTTACTTGTGGACAAGTAAAAACAAATATTTTATAATATTGACGCTTATAACTCATGAACAAATCGTAATTTAACCAATACTAAGACAATTTTAAAAAGCTGAAATTATTCATTGGAATTGCTGAAAATGTTTTTAAATTTGGTTCCATAGTGGGAGGAAATCCAGAAAATTTAATGATACCAAAATCAGGAGATATAGTTTGACAGAGCTACGTAACTGTTATCTACATCCGAAACTTAATTCCACCAATCAATAGTTAAAGGATCAAAGAATTCGTTACGTCGAATGGGAACTATGATGCATCACGCGTGGTAGAGGCGGTACACCGCCATTCTGAGATGGTCGCGTCACATAATTTCCGTTTAGTATAGATTTTGATTCAGAGAAGTTACAACGCTTTTCTAAGTTTCAATCGACAGCTCTCGTCAAGATTTATCTATTGCGTAAAATATTAGTGTGTAGTGGTTACGGTAAATACGTATGCTGTTAAAGTTAAAAATTAAGAAAATTTAATAAAATGGCGATCTATACGTTTAAAAAAAGCCAAATCAAAATATAGAAATCGTATATTTTTGAAAATTTAAAGAACTTTTCATGAGCAATCCAGATATACCCATAAAATACCTTACGCGTACATGTATTTAGATAAAATACACGGTAAAACATACGTAAAACGCACACACATCCCAATTTTGAAATTTATTTTGTCAATCGTAATATAATTTATTTCATTATGTCGGAATTTGCACTTTTCGCCTTTTTCAGTAAATATAACGTAACTTTTAAGTATGCTTTAATTAATAAAAGTCTACAAGATTTTTTAAAATTATTTTATGAGATTTTTTTCCAATAATCAAACCTGCACTAATTAATGAAAGAAATTAAAATATTTTCATTGTTCCGCTATAAATATTAGACTCATTATATTTAGCATATCATCAGTTTAAAATTAATCACATTCTTTTTTTATTAATGAAATCAGCATTGTATTGATATTAAGATATCTGTTTCTTATTTCATAAAAAAATCGCCAACATATAGCCTCCCTATTAGCCTGGACTAACCGGCGAGGAGATATGTAGGAGAAGTATTGCAACCTTATGTTCCGTCGGTTCGACGTCGCGTTGCTATTGATGTTTTTTATAAGAAAGAAAAATTTTTATCGTCATCACAATGCTGATGTCCTTGTATAAATCCAAAACATTTCTGCGAATTTTCAATTCGACTCTAGTTGTCGAGAGGCTTGAGGGTTTTCGGCATCCAGCGTGTACTTTTTATTTTCTTCGAGTGGTTCGGCAAAATATCTCTAACGCATTCTTTACTTATCTGCTGTTAGTCTGCGTCAGTCATCTTTATTCTGCGGTTAACCAACTTCTGATTTTTTTTCAAGGTTTTCGTCGATTATCACCGTTTTTGGGCTGCCCAAACTGGTATCATTTTCCAGTACCTTTTTACTCCGCTGAAACAGTCGAGCCAAAAGTACAATGTAAATGTAGTCATGATAGAGCAGATTACTCGTAAAATTCAGTTGTTTAAAAACATTCTTTGGGTGTTTTTACTTTTTTTATGGAAAATTTAATTACAGCTCGATGATCCAATTTCGTTAACGATAGCGATAACAGGGGCATAGTTATATTTACATTACAAATACTCGAAACATAATTATACTAATGGTAATCTCTCCTTATATATTAATTAAAAATCCCTCAACAAGTGACTAGAACATATAGTCGGTATTTATCATGACTGCAGATCCCTTAGGCGTAGAACTTTTCAGCTGGCCTCGTATGTGTTTCTTGATACCATTTTAGATGCACGAGGGACAGAGCATTATCCAATTGAATTGATTTAATTCTAGTAGTTCGCCTGATATCTGTGTACCACTTTCTGCTATGTCAGTCAACTTCTTTTCTACTTCTAATGATAAAATAGAAATGTATAAAGAAACGCAAAACTTAATATTTACTAACTTTTCCACACTTCTGCATACATAAATATATTTATAAAATTAGCATACAGAGTAACACGGAATTCAGTTAATTGATAAAATGTTTTCGATTTCTGTACTTTACAACAATTGCAGTACTATGTCTACGTAACACCATGGTCGAAAATTAATTTTTAAAAGAATGACTGTTAGGCACAGTTCAATATTAACATAATATTAATGTAAAATTAGATATATATCGTGTTAGCAACGTAAATAAATCCCAACAAAGCAAGCTTGCTTATACTCATTTTAACCAAGGATTGATGTCTGGGTAATCGACAAACATTATTATCGTCCTTCATTCTGGTCACTCCGTGTCTTTGATAGTTATATTTTGTTATTTATATTCATATTTTTAATACAAATGTTATTATTTCCACGTTTTACTCAAGATTAAACTTATTAATTCTTTTAATTGTCTGTCACATTCGATTTCACTACAATATTCAGTTTTTTCTTATTACGTAAATTTTCAAGTATCTAGAATATTTCTTTTTCTAACGGATTCTACAGATCCTACAAATCTTTTAAAATAGAAACGAAAACGTTCAGTAGCATTTTAGGGTTATTCCATGGAAATGTAAACTCATGTTAAAAAATAACTTAATAAATGCTTTGCAGGTGTTCTAGTTCAGAAATGTGGCAATACTTTCTTCATAATTTGAATCTGGTAACACTGGCAGTTAATTAATCACATGGATATTAAGCTTGCATGACTATACAACAAAACTAGAGCCGGGATATATTCCCGGCTCTAGTTATTGTTAATGGGAATATAATGAATAGATTATTTTTGAAGCTATTTTTTTAAAAGATCTAACCGTGAACTACGTTAATTCGAAGTTGTTATTTCATAATCCCAAATTATTGTTTTATGGAAAATATGTGTATAAAGTTATATTATTTATTGCTTATGTGTTGGATGTTACATTGGTCACAAAAGCCTTCATTTTCTTTATAACATAAATATTTTTGCAGCCAATTTTTTTTATTTTTTAATTCGCTCCTTCCTTATGATATACAAACCCTTAAACATATTTTAAAATAATTTTTATATGGCTAAAAAAACTGTGACCAATGTAACACGTTTTTGGACCAATATAACAAGTTTATACGTTAGTCGCATAGTTTTCAAGTGTTTAAAAGTTGTTTTAATATAGGTAGTCACTCTAAAAAATCGAAAATTGAGAAAAATATTTTATTCGAGTTTTTAACACCTTAACAGAACATTTTTCTACTTAAAAATTCATTAATAGAATTGAACACGACTAATAAATTAAAAAATTAGGGACCTTTAAAATCTAGAGACAATGGAAGGTTGTGGAGTTTCTTTTAAATGTTCTTTTGCATTTTTCTCTGTTTCAAAAAAAAAATTAACCTTTTGAATATCATCAACAATTATAACTTTTTCTAATTGTTGTATTTATTTAGAATTTATTTTTGTTGCATTAACTTGAAATTTATATAGGTAACATTAATAAACCAAGGGTATAAATCGATTAAAATATTCTCATGTGCTCGAAAAAATCTCGATAACTGAAATGTCATTTAATTAAGAAACAGTATTTTAATTAAATAACATTTCATTTATCGATATTTTTTCGTCCATTCCATTATACCTTTACTGTTATTTAGTTTATTGCATTCACCATTACAAAACAAACATTTTGGCATATCACATAGTAAAATATAATCAATTTTGGAAGAGATTTGAATGTTAATTATTTTTCATGAAATTAGTCTTAGAAACTTTACTTATAGGATTTAAACTTATTACATTTAAAATTGAAACAAAAGAGTGGTTATCTACCTTTTATAAGTCGCTATGTAAAATGTAAACATATTTAGTAGAAAAAAAAAAAAGAAAAAGAAAAATATATATATATATATATGTAATGGCCCATTTGGATGGGAGTTAAAACGTTCTGATGGCACGTCGCGACCTGGCATTCGCGTCTTGACGGCTAACAGTATTATAAAATTAAAAATATATTTTCATTAGTTGGAAAGAAAGTTTACTGTGATAAATTATTTCAAAAAAGTAATAAAATTAAATTAATATTATTATTGACAACTATTTGAATATTTGTTTTTTTCGTTTTTAATTCGTTCAAATAAAAATATTTCAATAAAAAATTTTAAAAAATTGGATATTTCACATCGGCCAAGCGTCTCTCGACGGCTTATAACTTTTTTTTAAATTGATTATATAGGGTATTTTATATTTGTATCGACATATAATACATTACATGTTTCAAAATAGATTACTTGTAATATAGAAAATCACAAATTTATGTTTATTAACAAAAACTTTCAGAGAACTTGCTTTAATGGTACAGGCTAGTTTTTATGAAGCACTTTTTGTTATGTTGGTCACAGCATGTAATTTTAATGTTTGTAGTTAAATAAATATGGATTATTGATATATTTTGTTGATATTAGACTGTCTTAGCCTATACAGATTAACTAGCAAAAAAATTAAGATATTGGTAAGTTTTTAGTAAAAAAGCAAATTCATGACTTGGAAATATTACGAACGTTACGTTGGTCACCGTGGAATTTAGATACCACATCTCCATGTGGAAATAAGAGTCTCCAAAGTATCTTGCTGTTTCGGCATTTAGTAAATACTTAAATGCAGAATTATTTCGCTGAATTTGCATTTGTAAATTGAACATATATAAGTAATCAATTCAATTATCTTTCGCCTGTGAAAGATATATAAAAAGATGGTAACTATTTAGGATAAATGATAATTATATAAGTGCCACAATTTACAAAATATTTTAATAAAAGTAATAAGCACCTTTATGTGTTTCAACTTTTACTTGTACCTCACTCTGTAAAGTCTCTCTTAGAGCTAGTTCTATATATAGAGAAGTTAATAGGTTCATGGAAAATTAAACTGCTACGCGTGCACAATCATTCCCCAGGTTTCTACTCAGTGCAGGTTATGACAGAGTACTCATATGTCGTGCCAGTTAGTTCGTATGGGATGTTACTACTGTATCCAACCTAAAGTAATAGCGAACTAACCTTCAAACACAAGGCAATCTCCATCGTCTATTTTAAATAACATTTAATAAAAAAACCAACGTATCGTCACCTCTTAAATAAACCTTTACTTTCTTTTTATGCGTCAGCTACGAATTTGACATGAGGTTACGAATTTGATACTTTTAAGCGAGGTTTTCATTCATCCACTCGTGTTCCTCTAGATCCGGCGGGTAGAGTTTGCCGGAAATTATTTATCAATGACGGGCAAAGACGTACTCTCCTAAATACAGCCAAGCATTGCTTCAAAAGATTTAAAAAAGGAAATTTTGATAATCCTCATCCTAGATTAAATTTAGACCTCCTACCTTAAATTTATAAAAATGAAAGAACCTTTTTGAGACAGATCTCAGCTTAAGTTCTTATTATCTGGCGGAGCTACTCTTAAGCTCTCACGCTGTAAGACAAAAACAATGTTATGCTTTATGGAAATATTATGTTTGGCTACCGCACTTAGAGCTAGGATTGAACTGAGATGGGGGTTTATGATATACCAATTTAATGTTATTGACCGAATCAATAACACTAGTATGATATGGATAAAATGAAGGACAAAAAATTGTAATTAACTAGAGTAATGTAATGTTCGCAACTCGTTTGGGAATGAATTGGCACAACTGGCTTACTTACCAATCCTTTAAACAAATGACCAACTTTAATATACGTTTATAAATTGGAGTATCTCTCTTTTATATAAATTGTTATTTTTAAACCATTAGTATAATATAAATTTTTATTTACAGGACAGCTAAATGTAGTCACTAAAAATATTTGTTTATCCCTAATTAAATGCCCGCATTTCATAGAAACATGCTTTACTGATATGAATGAAATTTGCGGTTTTTTTTACGTGAAGTTATTATTAATATAGAAATTAGTGGGACATTTTAAATAAGCTAAATGTTTCAAGCAACATATTGGCTTAGTTCCGAAAACTTAAATATTTGTTATGTCTTTCGACCAAAGATTTCTTTCGATGCTACCAATTCCGCAAATGGACATTCGTGGCTTGTTCGTCCCTATTTTTTACATCAGTACATAATAGGATATACATCTGTGACATAAAAAATGGCAAAATGGATAGAAACCATTTTTGTTTATTTAGCCTTAATAACCGCTCACTTATGCCGTACAATTTAAAAATATCAAACGACATTTTGAAGTAATTTAAAATGTCAGGAAATTTCATTCGTTTGTTTATATATAGAAATACGAATACTACACTTACGTGTTCTACACAGCTATCTTTATCTTTTTATAAAAAATTATTCGTCTGTTTCTATAAAATACAAATCTATAGAACACACCTATTTTTATCTTGCTACAAAAAGTTATTCGTTTGTTTATATAAAAATATGAATCTATAGTACACAGCTTTTTTACCTTGTTGTAAAAATTTATTCGTTTGTATAAAAATACCAATCTATAAAATACAAATGCCTTTATTTTGGTATAAAAATTTATTCGTTTGTTTCTATAAAAATACGTAACTATGCGAAACGCAACTACTTTCATGTTGGAACCCTTTTCTAATTTTTAAAAAAATCAGGTGGCGTAAAGGGCTTACTAAATTGTATTTATGCGGACTTAAAAAGTACCTAAAATAAAGATATTACAATAAAGAAGCAAGATTCTCAACTTTGGTATATCACTCAACACCTTCCGACTGAAACAGACCTGCTACTGAAAACTGCTTAAATAGAAACAGGGTTAATGGAATTAAAAGGCCCAAGAAGGCATTCTATTTCATTTCTATCCACAAATGATATAAAACCGTTGCAAATATCTAAGTACATATCTTGATCTCTTAGCTAATAGCCTTCTACGCCGCTTATTTAAAGAATACGCAAAATTTAACACTTTAAATGCCGCCTCCTACAAGTTATTATTTTTGAGTTGAGTCCGTTTCGCTTTTAAATTACAACATGTTGTGTTAACGAAAACAATTGGCAACAACGGGCAAACAATTGGAAACTCAATAAACGTTTAAGTCTTTGTCTGGTCGACAGACAAATATATTGTTTTTTTATGTCATTTTTATAACAGTTCGTATTCGTATTCTACGATTCGTATTCGTATCTTATTTCTACGGAACTGTTCAAGATGTCGAGATGAAACTAAAGACAAATTGTGAAAGACAAATAAACTCGTATATAACACACTAATCCATTAAACTCGCGACTCTATTAAACCAATACCAGTAGGTGTTGGTTTAATAGAGTCGTTCATCCGTCCCGCACCATAGGACTATTAGTTAATAGTTTCTATTTATTGCATTTATTTAATGGCTACACATTTAAATAGGGGCCAACATTTATATTATTTGCAATCATTTCTAAAAAAAAATTTATGTATTTCGTTGTGTTTTTTAAAATTTTTGTTTATTTTTGTTTTGTTTACCTATTTTATTTTTTAATTTTAGTTTGTATCATAATTGCAAATTATATTTAATGTTTTGCTCTTTCCTAGTTGTAAACCACAAAAATTTTTTTTGTTATAAAAATACCAGCTAGTTTTTAATTATATTCTATTTCTGTAACGCAGATTTATTCAGAATACTAAATGTGTTCATAGGCTTCCCTACTTGAAATATCATTGTGGGAAACTAGATAACCATAAAGCAAAATTAATAACTGCGACATTGTAATGGAACGATATATCTATGTATACTCAGGAATGTTTCGGTCAATTGTGGATATATTAATCACGAATCGAAGTTAGTCTCACCGCCTGGCCGACGACGTCGCACTGCGACACCGGCCGTTAACTCACACAGTGACAGACGCGTGTCAATATTTGCGACAGCCGACACGAAATAAAGCAACTATTTGATAGGTCGATTTTACGCTTTTACGTTTTATTTCGTAAACATGGATGAATGTTCGATAAAACTACGCGCTAATTAATTATTAAGTTACATTAATCGTAAGGTGTCCTTGTTCAATGTGAATTATCTCCGATTCACCATCATCGAATTTTCTTTCCGATAGTTATTCCAAATCTTTTTTTAATCAATAGAAAAAGTTTTCCAAATAGTGTTTTGAGAGTCTTTTCATTCACATCTCTTAAATAATTAAAATTGAAATAACGATTATTGCCGTCCGCGTGGGCATTATAACCGATTTAACCTTCGCTTTCACATTTATGGCATTCAGGTGATTAATTTCAGAACTAACCTTGTGCCCGACTAGAGAGCAAGTTCAATTTGACTTCTCAACCGCAATTACAAGTGGTGTTTATTATTTTGAGATACATTCGAGATCGGTTTCACATAAATTTTAATAAATTTAAAATTTATAAATTTTAAATATAGCTCACAAATGACTCATGTGATGTGTTTCTTTAGTCAATCACTTTCATTGCATCGGCATAAAGCCGACATTTAACACGGCCCCATAAATAAATTCAAGGATTCTAAATCACACCATCTTAGTGACCAGTCGAAACGACGAAATTTTCAGACTTCTTCTTTTTCGATTTTTCCGTGGGTCAGATGATGATGAATAAGATTATTGACACCACATGTTTTTCAAGTCCTTACTTTCCAATTGAGGCCAAAAATAAAAAAAAGTCATAACCCAACTCCTTTTGCCGATGCAACAGGTATTGGGCAGATAGATGGCCTCTGTCCCTCGTCCATATTGGAATAAAAAAATATAAGAACCGATGATTCAGTCAGTTTAAAAACCACCCGAAACGGTAACTTTTTTGGGATAAAGTGGAATTTCTACAATCTCTATTAAAGATTCGACAGAGTAAGGAGAAGTAATACTTGATATTAAACACAAAAAAAACAGTGTGCAATTCGTCTTTCTATTATTTAGTTTATATTTACAAGATGGTCGTATGTTCGAATACTATTACACAAACTCAAAAATTCTGCATCGCAAAAAGTTTTCAGGCCCGAAAACTTAAGAAATATTGGTTTTATGAAAAAAAAAATGATTTGGTCAGTACCAATGACCAAGAAAATTTAATGGTCTACAAGTTCTTAATAACTATTTCAGACCTTCAATTTATGAGTTATGTTCGATAACCTTTTTTTATTATCTTCTAAAACGCTGTAATTTCAATAATATTAATTTTATGAAAAAAAAATGAAATAACTTACAGAGAATTTTTTGTCGTGAATCTCAATGTTGACAAGATATAAAATAATTTGTGTTTTCCAAAATGGCAGATCTAGTAAGACCCACACCTTGCGCCGTTTTCCAAAAATATACTGATAGCCCCAAACCCTAATTAAAAAAATGTGCACTATTTATATGTTTTTATCCTGTTACGAATATTACCAGATATCTAGACTAGAGTCGATGTACGAACATTTAGTAATAAGTTTTAGGCTACTTTTGAGACCGGGACCGAAGACCGGCAAATATAGTAACGTTACTTCCATTGATATTGTGTTGGAAAATTAGAATAAATTTTCCAATATAAAGTGTTGTATTCTATTGGTACGTAATTTTATACAAACTAACGAATAAATTTTCATAACAGGACTTCAGTATTTTAAAGTAATTAGAAGTACTGCTAAAATTGTTGGAAAATGAACTGTTGTAAAATGAAATGAAAAGCTTCGAAATATAAGTTCTCAAGAACCGTTTATAGACATTTGTGGCATTGACTTCAGATGCTATAATTCTGATGGAGTTTATTCTGGAGCAGGGCACGTAAAACTGGCCTCACACTGAACTCTTCTATCTTCAACGACTGTTCTTTTGGATTTATTAAGTATCGTGGCAATACAGCTCTTGATGAAAAATTACGGTCTCTGAAGGTAATTAGTATATTCATGGTGAAACCTCATCTCTTATAGAGTACATACTCCCCCATGGAACCCCATGGCTTCTATAAGGTTCCAAAGGGAAGCTATCACCTGCAACCTGGTGCCGTTAAATAATTTAGATAGGTTAATATTCGTTAGTAATGTGACTGTAAAAGTTCATACAATATGAAGGGATACCAGGTGAGTTAAGGGTGTTAACGAATTATGAGGTAGCAGATAATGACGTTACTTTGTATTACCGAACCGACAAGTTTATATTTTATTACTGCTTCATCGAATGGCTTCAACAGGTTACCATTAATGGCGGCTACTTTATTCTTTATAAGGTTCCGTAACCAAATCTCAAAAGTGGAACCCTTATAATATCGTTATATCCATCTGAACATCTGTCATCATAGCTCATTCAGTGTCTTGTGATGACATTTTGCAAAAAGACCAAGTTGAATTACGTGAACACATAGATAATAAAAAAAATGTAATTTATTTAATTTCTCCATATATCTAATTCGAGAATTTTTTTGCTCGCGGAATGATATTTGATTACACAGGTCTTTTAAAAGACGTTTAAAAATGTTTAGTGCCTCTTTAAATACCGCTTCTCCATCACGCAATAAGAACCTCCAAAACGTTTTGTTGTTTCGGTATGTATAAAGCATTTCAATACAAAAATGTTTCGCCCAACTTGTATTGATAAATTGAAAATATATATCTAAGTAGCACGCTTATGAAAGATATGCTAGGCAATACATTTGCATGTTAAAAAATAATTTCAACACATTGTAACTACTTATAACATATTATGTACATAATTATTTAGAAAAGAGTTTAATAGGAATACTATGTACCCTTAAATGTTTTAACATTTATATGAAAACCTAAGCTAATCTAAGTATATGGATACAAAACTCTCCGAGTGTGTATTTGTCACATTACAAAGAAATCGAAAAAGCAATTTCGAAATTGTTTTTTACCAGAAGAAACCAGTTCATCAAATTATTTTACGTATATAAATATTATTTGAGGTATCTTCATCGATGCCCCATTTTTCTATTCGTTAGGATTCTCACTATTCGCGGTTATTCAAATAAGGAACACAAATCTCGCGAATAGCGAGGTATTATACTTGTTGTATTACTTGTTGTCCTAACAAATTTCCATAACCATAATCTGAGAATATTTCGTTTTTTGCTACGTATTACGACTTCCTTTGGTTCGCATTTATTGTACCGTATAATATTACATATATTTCGTTTTACTAGTCTACCTGTATCTCATTATATTTTATACATTTTTGTGGATTATGAGAATGGAAGTTCTTCATATAATGAAATATTCTGCTTATATTAAATTTATTTATCAGATCTCTTAAAATGCAAACAAATTGAAAACAAATTTATAGATTTAAAATTAATAGTATAACTTTTTAAACCGGAGTTTTTTCGGAGAGGCGATTTATAACGAATTTTACATATTTGTCTTGAATTTATTACAAATTAATAGCTTATTACTTTCATTTCTTTCCCTTCATTTAAAAATCGACAGACTAAAGTTAATGGTAATCGACCATGTTTTTATATAAATTTTGTTTCGATTAGACAAATTAATTACAGACCAAAGATTTATTTGTGAAATTTTTGAGCTTACGCAAATAGTTCAGTCTATACAATTTGAGACTAAAGAAAATTTTGACTGATATAATTATAACTAGTCCAAAATGAAGAAATAACTTTTATAACTTCTACACCTAATCATCAAGCAAAGGCAGCAGAAAATTCTGAAATCACGACAATATGTTTTACCAAATAAATATGGCCTGACTCTTTGTAGGTCTTTAGCTGACTTGTGAACCACATGATATTAAAAGAATTAAAAACTAAGCATTTCCTAGCAAAATTACCATCTTAGAGAAAAAATCAAGTAGCAAATACTGACTTCCTAACTTAATGTGCATTCTAAAGTGAATGTCGTCCTGAAGATACTATTGTAATAGTGCCTAGAGCATTTACCATGTCACCAACTCTGCGAACTGTAAAGTTATTCCTTATAATAGGGCCCATAATATTCCTTATAACCCTATTATAATTAACCCTATTAATACCCATAATTAAATATAAATCAACTGTTTTTTATAACAAAATGGGATTTTGATATCTGGGTATGTTCATCGAAGCTAATATACAATAACTTGGATATCAGTAATACGTCCGTACTCAAGGCATCCAAACGAAACTCTATTGTTGTAGCAACAAAATGAAAGACGAACATACAGATGTTCGTCTTTCATTTTTGCACCCTTGTATTTCCAGGTCTATCTTAGAAAGCCCATTTTATGGGAAGCTGTAATTTCACTTTAATAATTCTTAAATCCTATATTTAAATAAAAAAAATAACTAAATATGAAATAGTGAGGAAGTTATAAGCAGTCAAAGCAAAGTATTTTTAAGTAAATAATGGTATTTTCACTTGTGAAAGCTATAATAGGCAGAATAAGTAAAAATAATGTTTATCATTCTAAATTGTTTAATAGATGTACTATGTACCCTTAAATGTTTATATATCCATAAATGTGTGTGGAACCCTTGTAATGTCTTGTAGAGTCTTACCCGTGCTTGTCATATTTATTTCCTGTGTTTTCAGTTCCACTTGGTTATGTTTCTAGATTTTCTCTAGAAACTATATAACTGATGTATATGCTATACGGTGAAAGAAAAAAATATATCAATTAGTGATGCACGGTATCATCCAAAAAACAAATCCGCGGAGACGGACCTGGCAGGTCGTACGTTCGCTTTGCGTTAACAAAAGCGGAATTTTAAGTTATTTTGAGAAGAAAATTGAAGTGAAAGGCTTTTAATGAAAATATTTATTCGGAAACGAATTTATTAACAACAAAAAGGAGGCATAAGTCAACAAATAACTATTACTTAGAAAAGGTTAATATGTAGTATCATACCGATTCGAAAGGTAAAGAGAAGTTAATTTATTTAATGGTATAAATGCTAGCTTTACTTGATTTGCGCTTTCAACAAGACTTCAAATGTCAGCCATTGGCGGAACACGTCACTAAATTATTTTCTATGTAAAAATATTTTGTTTAACTTACGAGTACTGATACTTGCAATGTACTCTACAATAAAGTTTCAAAGCCGATGAAAATAAATTGATACAATTGTTTTCCTGTATTGTAATTCGTAAATCTCTTTAATAGCTAATATCGACTTCATAAATCTGATTTACATAATAGCAAGAAAAACTGAAGTTTTCTAAAAATCTTAATATTTAATTATGAATAAAAAGTAATTAACAAGAAGTTCGGTTGAATTTTTAATTATTTTTTACAAATCGAATTATGAATTAAAAACCTTCGTTTAAAAAAAATAATTTGGGTACGGATACAGATCTCTTTTCTGCGGATATCCGAGGGAGATGCATTCGAACATCCGGCACACCATTATTGCCAATTATACGTACATCCATCCCCTTGATAGAGAAGACGAAAGAGAAAACATTCAACCCAACTATTAGGTGCAACATGAAATATTTTAATGAGTTTCTTCGATTTATCCATATACATAAGCGTGTGAAATTAGCATGTTTCCTTTTTTATCCAACTACTGCGAAGTAGGAGAAACAATGATGAATTTGGCTGTACGATGAGGAAGTAATATAAGACAACTCAAAATGGAATTTCGAGATAAATTTTTCGTGTTAGGTATGAAATTAGTGGCCATAAAATATAGGTTTTAAAAAAAATTTAAATAAACAGCTTTAAAAACTAAAATCCTACTACTGCTAATACCATTCACTGTCAAAAATCTACAAACAAGCATTTGTATGTGTTTCCTATTATAGTTAGGATTTGGTAACTAACGTTTAGCTACAATCAACATAATTTAATTTTATTGTTTAGTAATTGACTGAATAGCCACAAGTGTGGCAATTTGGTCATACTTAATTCTTTGTGTCTGTCACGTCTGAACTATGCAGTCAATTACTGAGTATTATATAAAGACTTTCGAACGAAATTATAAAATCTTGTTTGGAATTGATAAAACATAATTATTTATTATTTTGGTATACCTATGGTAATAGTGACCAACAGGAATAATATAATATGATGATATATCTTTAAATAATATTAAGTTATTAAATACCACCGCTTTTACTGATTTATTTCTTCTCTAAATAATAGTTATAAATTTTTGACTGTATTTTATTAAAGATGACTCTACAATTAACATGCCTTCACTTCATTTATACTTTTGTTTCATTCTTATTGGATTCAGTACTAGTAAATTAGCTAGTCATATAACGGCCTGTATTAATTTGTATCTACAGACAAAATAAAATGCACCTCTTATCGCATATCGCGGTCTTCGTGCAGCAGTCCTTGCGTGCTTCTACGCCAATAAATAATGCGTAAAGTTTTGCTCCACAGAAAACTACGTGCCTTATTTATTGGCTTGGCGTTTTATTTTCTCAGTGGATATTGTTCACATCGCGCACAGAACGTAGCGTGAACGTGCTCCACCGACTTACTTTACTTCAGGCAGTTAATAGGAAATTGCGAAATTATGGAATGAATAGATCCTTAATGAAATCGGACCCATAGTTTGATTATAAACTGCGGACTCGCAATCGTGTTGACTGTAATGCTACGTTCTATTATATTCCTCACATCAATTTAGGTAGAAAAAAATTTAACAAGCACGTTATTAATTTAATGACGTCTTCACTTATCTTCGCCACAACTAATTTAGCAATTAACATTTACTTCTCTAACTGAATTTGTTCATTTCTTTCTCTGCCTCTTTCACACGTACAGTTGTTGGTTTACGGGCTGAACCAGATTTTTCTGATTCGTCTCGAAAATAATTTATAACAATTTTTTTTGTATTTCAACCTTTATTACGGAAAAAATATTTATTTTTGAATAAAAAAATTGTGCGTGTAATTATGTACATGCATTAGAAGTTTTACTTCTTTGGCATAATACAAGAATAACTTTATTTAGATCACAAATAATTAATTGAAATAAAATAACAAAAGATTGGAGCATGATTATAAATACGGTTGGTAAAATCTAAATTCATCAAATAATTAAATTTTAAATTATTTATAATTTATATTGCAAATAAAACATATTCTCACTGAGAGAAATAAACTTAAGGTATGTTTAAAAAAACTTAGAGGTACTATTTCTATCACGAATATTCACAACAAATAAATATTTTTTTGTTATATGGACCACTATTAAATTTCAATTACTAAAAATATTATTTAAAAGCACAGATATAACTTAGGTTTGCATGAATATAAAACACGCGTTATGTATTACAAATACCTCAATAACTATCCTGAATTTAATATCAGTCACTACACGCATGTTTAGTGAGCAACTTCATCCTGTCAATTTTTGTTGCATCGTGCGCGCACATCGTAATATTTCACTCTCATTTTCTTCATAACGCGCCTAAAGAAGTATAATTTGAAAAATGCTTTTCATTTTTACCATAAACAAGACATTAACGAAAAAAAAACTTAAAAAAACATCGCAGTAACACTGAGCCTATTTTTTTCATGAAACGACACTCGTATCGCTCAATATTCGAAGCCCAATGAGGATTCACTGCGTCCCAGTGTACAGTGCACTGTACGAGGCAAGCTTTATCGTTGCCTTGCCGTTCAAATAGCATATCGAGAGAACATAATGAAGTAAGAGATAACATTATTCATTATAAAATAATTTTATTTTGTATTCGGGAACCCACGGAAATCGGATTGCTATATCAATTTAACGACACGTAATGCTCTTTATACACTTTGATTATTCATAACTACTTAATAGAACAAACGCTTTGTCGTGATGACTTAAATGTTCAACCCTCATATTATTTGTTAATAACATTTTATACACCTCTTACATAATTTTGTGAGCTTCATAACATCAGTGACTGTTCTACTTCATTTTGAATTTTTCTACGCGTACCTGTCGAGATAAATTTTAATCTACAATATAGATTATACAAACATTTATTGTGTATGTGATGTTCATAATTTATATTTTAACTGATAATAACATTTTTAAAACTATCTTGAAATTACTATACACGGTGTCCGGGAATAAGTGTCGGGCAAAGAAAAAAATTTGTTGACTGAAAAATAGTTGATTGTCGTTAAAACAAAATTTAAAATATGACTTTTTTTAGAAAATTGAAAATAATGTTCATAATTATTTGTCATCTTTTTCGTACATACGATACTTGCGTCCATTATTCAGTGCCGCTCAGGGGAATAACTCACAAACAGCTACGGAGACATCTAGCTGCTCCAGTAAGCACCGCGCTCCAAGCAAGTTTTGGATGTGTTAAAAAGAGTTATTGTGGAATATTTTTTTTCTCTCAATTAGAAAAAGGGCGTGTCTTACATTTTATTTCAAGGACAATTTATTCCTTTATAGCCAACGAATAGCGTCTTTCTTTGTCCGAAACTTTTTCCCGGACACCATATATATAATTACTATTAACAATAGACAAATGTATGTACTTTTGTCTATCGTTAATAGTTATTGCGAACAACAAAATTCTGCAGCATACAACCAACATTATTAAGTATCACATCACAACAAGGATGGCAATATATTAATTATATTGCTGTTCTTGTCTAAAAGTTTAAATCTTTGTAACTTAAATTTTCAAGATTTGCCGAACACTTTTTCACTGTTTATCATTTTGTACCTGGAAATTATGGTAAATAAAGAATTAGTCATTTACCTAATGTGATGTTAAACCGTTACAAAAATTTACAAAATCTTATTACGATAATATTTAACTATTAGTTGAAACAAATTTTTACAAATCATTTATCTTTGCATAAACGAAAAGTTTTCAGTATTGGCCTTGAATAACATTTTAAAAACGAGTATACTTTCTTGATAACTCTGGCGGTATTCTGTAATGATCCATCGTCTCTGTAATCAGATTACGAAATCGAATTGATTCAAATGTGCGACCGTTCAAAATTCATCTAAAATAACATAATGAAAATGGCAGTCAATGTCCCTTGGCTACGTCGTGTGCCATCTTTATACAAAATGTGTGGTTTTTTCTCCTTTTTTTTTGTTGTATTGAAAACATTTTGATTTCTTTTATATTAATTTTTGTAAATGCGTTAATTTGATATTAATTTAATGAATTAAAGAAGAACTCATAAAATGCAAAATTCTTCAATTGGAGTTTATAAAATATTCGTAATATTTTTTAGAATATCTATATTAAGCAGTGGAATAGGTCGTCATCTAAAGGTAGACAGCACGAGACGGACATTAAAATGCTCTTCATTGTCGTGTGAATTAGCATACGCGCACAAGTCGCTGCGAGACAATAAAATACGACAATTGTCACTTGTTGAAAGTGAAAGAAAACAAAATACGAGAACCAGTCCTCGCTACTGAATGTAAAGTAGAACAAGAGATTAAACGACACTAACATTTTTTTCAGTGTATCATGAGGAAGTAGAAAGTACAATCAATTTTGACCGAAGCCTTGTCGTTTCGATTTAAAAACTGTGTCTATTAGCTCTCGCCCGCGACTTTATCCATGTAAACATTTATTTGTTACAAAATTTGATTTACCCTAAGTTTTACAATTATTAGAATCGTGTAGTGAAAATACGAATATTATAACGATATAAAATAACGGCGCGGCGGGATTTCTCAATAAGCACCGAGGTCTGTCCACTAGGTGTACCCTTATGTGTGTGCAAGTCGCGTAGGCCTAGCTTGCAATGTACATCCCCTCGCTTCACCGCGCTCCACTGATATCGCCTGCGTGTACACGATCCCGTGAATGTGAATCCGCTGGATACATGTAATGTAGGACAACGAAATGTTGGACTTCATAGAATATCATTTATTTATTTGTAGCTTTCTCGTGTATTGTAAAGGTCACATAAGATGCAAAGGGCGTACAAAATGTATTAGTAAGTACGGTTTTATTTCGACAATTATTAAAAGTGCGAAACTTTGTACCGGCACAAGTTACTTTTATATGACAATGTCATCGGGTAAATTATATATTCTTTAATCTACTGGTAATTTTGTACCCATATCAAATTGTCTATTAAAAAATTATATTGTTGTATTGGAGCATCATTCCAGTGAATTTATGATAAAACAAACGAGTGGCGAAGAGGCATCTACTAAAGCCTTTGGATTTCGACCTACGTTGCTGTAAAATTTGATTCAAATATATTCAGTAGTTTAACCATAATAAACATATGGACAGATAAATATTTATAATAATAAAATAGATTTCTTAAGCAGTTCTGAAGTTTGATCATCGCTGTAACGACAATCGTAATGTTTCAGAACAAAAATTGATACTCTGAAGGACTGAAAACTTCTACAAACATATTTCTATGATCAATATTGCCCAAGGGTGTTTGTAATCTTACGTCGGTAGTAGTTTAGTTGTACTGGAGAGCCATTTCATCATCCACTCTGCATTCCCTCGCATATAAAAACAGATCGCTCTCTCGCAGCCGTTATGCCGCTTTTTAATGTTTATTAAATTGTACACGATTGATTTATGTTGATTTTCTTTCGCTAACTGTTTGGTGTCGGTTTTTTTGTTTTGTAGTATTTTGTCCAATTTGTCGGGTTACATTAGATATTTTGTATTAGAAATATAAATATATGTCAAGCTTAATAATAATATTTATTGAACATACAATACAAAGGAGACAAATAAGTGCGAAATTAGGAAATGTCACTGTTGATTATCTAAGTGATTTGTCATTAAAACCAAATAAAATTTGTATTTTGTCCGGAATTTCATTTATAGTGATCCGTTCTTAGATTTGAATAAATGTTTATATTATATTTTTATTATTTTTATATAAAGGGGTGTTTTTATTATTTATTAGGTAAATGTGTAATTTAACGTGCAAGCAGCAAATTGCTTGCACGAAATATACGCACTTCACGAAATTATAAATTGATACAATTAATATTTTTGAAGAACATAATATATTTTAAATAAAACATTGTCATATAATATATTTAGTTGAAAGATTTAACATTAAAATTGCTCATATTATACATAAAAAGTTTTTGAAATTAGTATTAGTCGCAGTCGTGAAAAACGTGTTTTATATATTCTTTACGGCCGTTAATATTAGTAAGACGTTAATGTGTACATTTACGCGTTAATCTGCAGGAAAACCTCTAAAGTGCGAAATTTCATTTTGTTCATGTTTGTTTCATGTTCAAATTACCTGGCTAATCTGCACATTAACGTGTTTTAAACCGTTAAAGTGCTAGCCTAAACTTACCTAACCTGGCCTAACCTAACCCAATCCAACCTATTATATACACATTAATGAAAGTTTGGTCGCTATTTGAAAATTAATTAGAGTAGCTGCAGAATAGTTAGGTACATTTTTAAGAAAATCAATTTATTCGCACATTAACTGACTCATCTAGATTATAATCTGCAAATTAACTAGATAATATGCACTTTAACTGTTTTACGCACATTAGCGGTAACGCGTATAAAATTACGCGCACAAGTCGTAACATTTGATATAATTACTCCCTTGAATATGAATGACTCCCTTCGTTTGTGTAAAACGTTAAAAATTTTTTATGCGATGCTCTTTGTTTGTATTAAGCAATCGGTTATAGTTAATAAAAACTGTTATTTGATGGCGTTTATTCTTCATTAACTTTATTTATTGCTATTCAATATAAAAATATTTTCTGATTTAAGTTAAAACTCTTGCTGTTAGATATATTTTAAAGCTCTAACATAAAAAATATAGTTTCCCCCCTTTTAATTAACATAATTTTATAAGAAAATAACTACTCTCATTAAAAACTGCTATTAATTTTGAATAAACAAATGAAAGCTTTTATTTAAGAACTCAAATTAAAATGTACTTTTGTAAATGTCCTTTGTGCAAAGAACCGATTTTTACAGTTTGCGTCATTTATTGGTTAAAGACAATATTTTTTTGCGTTTCTGTATAATTTTAAATGCAACGACAATAGCAAAGAATAGTTATAAAAATGACAACATTCATCCCTAATTTAAAACATCCTTATTTTTCCTAATTCTGTGTTGCCTCTTTTAAAATTTAAAGTTGTATGTTCTCACAGCGCTACAAATTCCAAGAACTTTGTTCCTCCTTTGAATTAGCGATCTTATTCTGTAATTAATATCGACAAACACTTTAGGGAATTCAAAATTTTGCATATTGGGACAATGACCTAATATTATCCAGTTAATCGACGAACAATTTAAAACTGGCTAAAATAAACATGTTGCACTCTTCGCACAGACAATTTGCACAGAATTGTTGTATTAAAACTTTGATATTTCTATCAGAATTTTAATAAATAAAATCTACGCACGTTTTTGTTAAAATTTTTTTTTTTAATTTGATCATTTCGCAGAAAAGCAATATAATAAAGCAAATATACGCGAATACAGATATGCCACGAGTTCAGGACCAGTGTGATTCTAAAAAAAACAAACACAGCTGACTGCTTGTTGGTGATTAATAACGATAAATTCCTAATTAGATCATTAACTAAGTACATGGCATTATGAACGATTGCACTCTTTTGAATCCACTGGTTGTGCCTCTTGAACATACAAAAGTTAAGGCATATTTTGTCTCACATAATACAGACAATCAAAAGTAAATCCTGTTTCGTACCCCCGCGTGTTGTTTCAAACTGTTACATGGCGTTATAAACGATTGTACTCTTTTGAATCCACTGGTTGTGCCTCTTGAACATACAAAATTATGATATATTTCGTCTCGAATAATACAGACAATCAAAAGTAAATCCTGTTTCGTACCCCCGTGTGTTGTTTTAAACTGTTACATGGCGTTATAAACGATTGCACTCTTTTGAATCCACTGGTTTTACCTCTTGAACATACAAAAGTTATAACATATTTCGTCTCGCATAATACAGACAATAAAAATTTAATCCTGTATCGTACCCCAGCGTGTTGTTTCAGACTGTGATACTAGATCTGCATTGTTTCATATACTTAACGTAGTCCAAGCTGATCACTTTACAGCTATTTGTCAGTAGGCTGTGGTATAACCGACTACTTAGATGTGCCCAATCACGTATACAAAGGAACTTATGTTTGTGTTATATCCGTATTTGTTGTAATATACAATAGTTAATATACAGAAACGAAAGTACCTTATGTATGTTTTTACTGGGCATAATCTTAAAAGGTGTACTTAACCTAACTAAGTTGACAGCAAATATACTTCTTAGTCATACGAGCACGACCACGCCCTCGTCGCCGAACACTTTCACCGGCAATAGACACAGATCTACATAGAAGTTATATGAAAGTGTGTACATAATTCACGCCGCGCGAGCACTACTATGTGGGCGCTGTTCTTGTTTAAATCAAATATACTTATCATTTGCTAGCTTAATTTTTTTGTGTGAATAGGTTATCGTGTTATAATTTAAAACGAATTTTAAATGAACTGTAACAAAATTTATTTTGATGTCCAATTCCATTTGATTTTGATGTCCAATTCCCTTTGATTTTGATGTCCAATTCATTCCAATTTTCATATATAGTAAATTAGCATTAAGATAAATAACTCTGTTGCATACGAACATAGAGCGAAATGGTTTGTCATTTATCCCAATGGATAATTTTATGAAAGACTCTTCCTTCACTGACCGATACTTTATTTAAAATTTACACTAGTTTAACAAATTATAACCATTGCATAAAATTGGTAATTTTTATTTTTCATTTAATATGTTATTCGTTAAACTAGCGTATTGATAAGTTGTGAGATAACGATGTAATTTACATTAATAATATTCTTTGAAAATAAAGTTATTGTAAAGTAAACTTTAATGGGCAAGGTTTTTTACTTTTTAGAGTCCTCTTCGTTATTACAACATAAAATTACTGATCACTATTCACGTATTAATATTTATATATCTCCGACAAACACATTATTTTTGACTTCATTTCTCGATGTCATCTATTCCTCCAAACTCATAATTTACATTAATTTGAAGATATTCCCATAGCTCATTCGCAGTCTACCTTCAACAAAAAACATAGATTGAAACAAGAAACATAGAAACATTCAAATGGAATAACTGTTCATTATAAACAGGCGAAACTAGATAAACGTATAGACGGCGCGGTATTGTGGTCACAGCGAGAGAGAGATAGGAACTCTGTCATTGGTACAGTGTCGTGCCGTAACGGATCGCGCTATAGATGGTAACGTCTCAGTGGCTCCCCTCCACCGGGCCAACGGACCGATATATTAAACAGGTACGTTGCAAGACAAAGTTGGAACGAGGGTTTAATCTATAGGTAGCAATCACAATGTTAATACAATATTTTAAAGGCCTAATGACCTTTTAAAATAATCTCTTTAAACATATCATTCATGGGAAGGCTCTATCGCGCACTGTGTCACAGCGTGCATCGCCGCTTTACATTCAGATTTTGGATTCTGGAGACAAAAACAATATATTTAAAAAACACGTTGCGCTATCTGTTATTGACATATTATAGCATTAAATTTGTATTTTTGAGTAAATAGGTCGGGTTTCATTCTATACGAAATAAAAACTATTTTCACTACAGCAACACTTCTTTTATAAATTATAATTTCAATGATATTAACATATTCGTGAAACACACGAGCAATAGTTTTAATTTACACGTTGCACCATCTATTAATATATTGTAGTAATCAATTTTTATTATTTTATGTAGAAATACCGAACTTCATCCTGCAGGAATTATGATATTTCGAACTGCGTTTTAAGATTTATAAAAATCCGTCCAGCCATTTAGATGTGATTGCCAAACATTCTAAATATACAAAGTTTATAATTCGTTAGGGGGTTTAGCCTGCAACTTTCAAATATATAATCATATTCCAAATGTATCATCATATAATAAATATATCATTATATTTTAAATATATCGTCATATAATCATATTTCTCTACATTCTCGCTTAATACTAAGATTAATTATATTACGAAGCTCTAAGAAAAGTCCCAAGTTTACACTAACGGTGTTTAGGTTTATTAATTGATTTCAAAAATTCTTTTCAATCGTCCTTTGCTCTAGAGGTTACTTGAACGATAACGCCCAACTTGTGAATAGATATCGAAACCAAGTAGCAACGTCCCGATAGATCGTGCGCGCGGCGCGCTCGTAGCAGTAACGAGGCGTGCGTGCCGTGCCTTTATAAGTGAGCATTGTGATCGTGAGTTACTGTTATAATATTGTACTCCTCGAACGTCCGCGTCGCTGGCCAGCAGTCGCCAATCGCGGTAGTGTTGCCTGCAAGTCAGCTATGTAACGTGACGTCACCGGGATATTATATCAGACAGCTAACTTTTCGTTCATTGTATTCATAGCGGATATCATCATATTTATTACATATATCTTCACCTTCATCTACATCAATAAAAATAGAAACTGACTGACGTGTCAACATACAGCCCAAATTACTGGCTTTAAAAAGTTAAATTCCTTATGTAACGTAAGAATACAACCCTTAAGAGGGTGAAACAGGTGTTAAAATTTGTACGAAAAAATAAGACTTCCTAGCAACACTTTAAAAATAAAAAATCAGATGTTTTTATACAAGTAATGTATTTAACATGAATTTGGGGTAAAACCGTATATGGAGCGCTATCATCTTCGATGTTTTTTTGGAAATCGACTCTTAGAGCGTGTCAGTGGTGTAAAGGTCATATTCTAATTATTAAATAAACAGGTTTGCAGGGGTAGTGCAATTTGGGTCAGGTCGATATTTTATAATATGGCTAGGGTTATTATTAAGAGGTATGTACATATATTTTTACTAGCTATGCCTATAACTTCGCCTGTAATTAGGAAAAATTATTTTGTTGTTTTCTTTGCTTGGGTACACACTATTACCATACCAAATTTCATCAAAATTCGTCCAGTAGACATTGCGTGAAACCCGTTCAAATTAACATACCGGCAGATAACAATTCTGAAAAAAGTTTTTCTGGTTTCTGTTATCTTTCTATACTTACGCTAAATCAAATAACTTTTTTTTAATATTTTCAATGTGCAGAATTCATTCTGTTACAATTTTATTATATGTATAGATAGTAATCCTTCCAGATTTATCCCAATTAATGTAATAAATACGTAAATGGATTTGTTTGTATATTCCAGTTTCATAATTTAACTATTCAGTTAATATTCATAAAATTTTGTTTACAAATTACCCGTTTCATGGAGATAAACTACCAGTTATTTCAATAAATACTAATACCACGCGAGCACAGTCGCGGATATCTGCTAGTAGCACATATTATTGTTGATTTATTGTTGCGCTGGGGGAACCGCATGGGTGACTGATGATATATTCCTTGACAAGGGATCCGGACGAATGGCCACCGCAAGTCTTGATGTCACTGAGCAGAGAAAAGAAGTACGGTGACGGAGTTACGCTTATGTAACCTCCACCATAGACTATACGGATTATACCGGAAGGTGCGACATTATCATAAACTAAATATTTCAACACTCCTCCGTTATTAAAGCCTTCATGACAGATGAAAATATCTATATTAGTTAAGCTTACTTTATGAGGCTTGTTCTAACTTCTATCTGTTTTCATTTTTCATGTTTTACGTGTCACTGTACATCTATTGACATAATTATATTACATTCATATGCAGGGTGTAGGTTGCCAATATGAGATAGTAAGCTACACCATTTGTTTATCCGAAATTACAATTATGCAATAACTCTTATCTTTAATTTTAGGAAGATATGCATTTAATTTTACCTAATTTTATGCCTACAAGTACATTTTACACTTTTAATGTTATAATTTACAATTTACTATTTATATTTCCCATTTTTCATTTTACAGTTTATATTAGAGTGATATAATAACTTTTATTCTATGTGTACACGGATACATTTCTGATTTTACAGTTTACAAGTCTAGTATTGATTTACACTAAAATGGAGTTGTTCAGTAGCTCTTATTTTAATCTACGTGAATACATTTACGAATATCCGAATTCAATTTTTATTAACTTGTCCCTTATTTCAATTTCTACAGCAAAAATTTAAAAAACTCAAAGAAATAATCAAACTGGATTTAAATTTATAACAAAATTCAAATAAAGGGCCATGTAGTGTGTACTTTAGTATGACCTAATCAAACTCTACCAACATTTAAAAGTGAATACTTAGCACCAAATATACAGTTAATATCTGGTAATGTTTATAAGTTAAAAAATTCACAATTATTAATCCAATTATAGAAAGACTTGATCATTGGATAAAACTTAACGTTAATAGACTGTTAACATAACTCTGACAATTATTACAATTGATGAGATTGCTTAGATGTAATCAGTTGTATTTGACTCACATTCCAATCCCTTCTTTTGATAACGCAAACTTTGTTCTAGACAAGGATTTTGTGAATATATCTGCATGTTGATTGTCTGTACGTACATGATTCAACTCTTTAGGGTTTTCAGGAAATTTTTCCATTACAAATGTATATTTGATGTCCGTATGTTTGCATGTGTTGTGAAACTCACCATTCTTTATCACACTTACCTCACTTTTATTATTGCTATTTAAACGCAGAATTTTGCTTCAATTCTCTTATATTACATGATAATTATTTTAGGAATATGGCTTCTTTAGTAGCGAAACGATCTGCTGCGAACTCTGCCATAGCAATGCGTTATTAACGCTAACTGAACAAGGCAATGATGGCTCTGTTTTGACAAGTACGCAACAACCCATAGTTGACCGATTTACCTGCTTGAGCTGACGTCTGCCTGAGACGACTTAGTGCATTAACTGACTGTCTGCTTGAGTTGACTGCCTACCTAAGCCGACTAACTGTCTGAGCTGAGCCGACTGACTGCCGTAGCCGACTATCTACCTGAGACGACTGCCTTCGTGAACCGACTGACTTCCCGAGCCGACTGAATAATCAAGCCGAATGTATAACTAAGTCGACTGAATAACTGAGCCGACTGAATAACAGAGCCTATTGAATAACCGAGTAGTCTGAATATCCGGACCGCTTGAATAACTGAACCCACTGAGTAAATGAGCCGACTGAATAACCGAACCGACTGAATAACCGAGCCTACTGAATAACTGAACCGACTGACTTTCTAACCACGTTCTTCGTACAGAAGATATTTAATACTACTATTTAATTTATTTTAAAATTGGTTTCTGAATTATTTAAACCTCTCTAATTCTTCTAACTTCTCTCGTAGGAAGAAGCAAAATCTTTTTTCTAACAGTCATCTATGATTGTTAAAACGTATCTCGGTCCACCGAGCAATGTGATTTTTATCGAGCCACAAACATCCGAGTGCAGAAAGTCCAGCGCTTTTTGTGGTTTTAAAACCTGTATATTTACGAGGTAGTCGCGTTAGTTTGCCTTCCAAACACATTATGCATGCAAGTTCGTTATCCTTCTTAGATAATTGGATACCTTAAGTGTTAATCATTCCAATTTAGATGTGCACCCAGGCGCTGATGCCACCATATTTTGCTCATCAACGATATATGTATATGTAAAGTAAAGAAACTTCGTCGCTTCGACCACTTGTCCCATTAATCATGGATTACACAGGGATTACAATGTTTTTTTTTTAATTAGTCGCCTAATTTAAAATAATTAAAGTTTAAATTTTGTAAGAAATCATAAATATGTTTAAATTAACACCTGTAACCTTCACTCTAAATATCAGTTTGGCAACGTGGCGCGCCCACTGCAAACTGTCAAGTGTCAAAATGAAATGTCACTTAACCGTTTCAAAAAACTAGAAAACACGTATACATAGTAATTAAAACGCAAATTGTTTTGCTTTATAATGTATTTACCCTTACTAAATTTTATGTTCAAAGTGTCTTCCACATTTCGCAACCGACAACAATAATTTTGACCTAAATTATCTAAGCCACACGGCTTCAAATTTTGTTCCCTTCTGAAATGAATTAGCACATTTTCTTCCATATTTATCGATATTGTTGGATAAGTACCACCTGATATCACTGAAATTATGGGCTTATTCTCACGTATTGCGTTGGTTATAGCTAGACTTGATTGTCGCCGTTTCACATAGCGTTCGGTGTACATTCTGAGGGCTTCGCCAGTATTATATATCGTTTTTTAGGGCTGATTACTATATAGACATGTTATTAGTATCAGCCTATACTAATACCATGTCTATATAGTCACTAGCACTAAAAAACATATTCGTAATTTCACTAACTAGATATAACGAATAACAAATTATTTAACAAAAACTACCGACGCTCATTAAACCAATCAACTGGTATGTCAAAACTAAACTTTCAAAAATATTCCGTTATTGGTAGAACTGTGTGAGGGTTGCCATATTAAATAATAAATAATTCATAAAGATTGAATTTGAAATAAGCAATTAAAATTAATATTGTATTATTAATAAGAAGCGAATAATAATTTATCTAAACGAGAAATGAAAAAATATCGTTTTTATACTAATTCCGATACTACATCACGTAGTTTCATTTAATTGTGAATAATGAATTTCTACAAAATTAACGCCAAATATATTCAATATCGATAATAATATTTTTTATAATCTTTAATATTTGAGGGAACAATAAATGGATGTTAAACATTTTTAAATGGCAATAATTTACGAAATGTAAACGAAGTTGGCCTTAAGATTAATTTTGATATTCTTTTCTTTTTTTATCCTTTATGTAAAACTGTCCAAATGAAAGGGACAGTTAGACCACCATCGTTCACTAAGAAGAATAATCATGCAAAATTGCCACATTTCTTACGTTTATCGAAATATAAGATATAGGATGATGCATTTCCATGTTAGTGCCTTATTTTTTCAAATATCAAGAGAAAAGTGGCATAATTTAAAAAAAAATAGGTGTATTACACTCTACCCATAATGCACTATTACGATTAAAGTGACAAAGTTTCCTTACTTTACATACTGTATATGATAATTGCATATTATCAGCCAGTACATATTATTGAGTAAACCAAATCAACCTCGAATATGTAAATATAACAACCTCGAATATTGGAAATTGTCTGCCGGTACATATTGCTGATTAAACCTTACTCATCAACTTCGAATATACATGGTAATTACATATAGTTAGCTAGTACATATTTTTGACTGACTTTGCTAATCAATGTCGGATATGTAAATATAACTATTATTAATCGTCTGCCAGTACATATTGCTGATTAAACCTTGCTCATCAACGTCGGATAGTTAAATATAACTATTGTATATTGTGTATTGTATACTGTCGGTACAAATTGTTGATTAAACTTTGCGACAACTCTTAATAATTTGATTGACTGATAGCTAAATTGTTGTTATGACATTGAACTTTTATTATATAAATGGAATTGTCATTTTAATACGGAAGTTATATTATATTATATTGAAATTTTGGTAAAATGCAGAACATTTTTATAACTACGAAATGTTAGTATATTACGAAAATTTTATTACATCATTCTAAAATTGTGTTCTAACACTGAATATTTATTATTACGCAGAAATTTCAGTATAGCCCAAAAATTTTATTACATAATACTGGAATTTAGTTATAGCACTTAATATTTATTATAACACGGAAATTTTAGTACGACACGATAATTTTATTACATGATACTGAACTTTGTTATAACACTGAATATTTATAATAACGCGAAAATTTTAGTATAAAATGGAAATTTTATTATATAATACTGAATTTTTTTATAACACTGACCAGCTCTATTTTCTAGCAAAGATTTGTCGTTTGTTACTTTAGTCGTCTTGACAGGTGACGGCGTCCCTGTTGCTAAGTTTCGGTAGCTATTCGTATTCTCGTGACACTTTCGCTTTAACCCAATTCGCACTTATTTTCAAATCCTAGTTCTCGATCGCTATGATCATGGCTCATATTATTCTGGTAGACCGGAGAGCAGCATCCTTACAAGCCACTCGTTATCTGTTGTGAAATTTATAAATCGAAGATTATGCACCGTGGTCATTATTCTGTTAACGTAGTCTTCTATATTTTGACATTCGAGAGTTATGTCGTACATAATAGATCTATAAGCGATCCGACGCGGCGTGATAGCCCAGTATCGTCGAAGGCACATGCCAGGTTATTTCAGCGTTATTTTGCAGTATGAGCTTCTTCAATGTGAATATAAATGGATGTGTTTATAAACGAAATAATTGTTGTTCTTGTCTTTAAGTCGTTTTTCGAAGTAGAGTAAAACAATAGATATTTTACTACTTTCCATACAGTTCCACAATCCTTCGCGCTGAAGGTACATTTTTACTCCGAACCTAACTTTGTTTTTATGGATATTTTCAGCAATATCCCTAATATTATATTACTAATGTTGTATTTGGGAAAGTTTGGATTTGTGTTGTTAAATCACATCTAGACCGATTTTTATGAAATTTGGGATAAGCATAATTCATGATTAATATTAACATATAGACTACTTTTAAACCTAATAAGCAGCACAATTCCTCTAAGATAAAACTCGCTATTTTGAATTCTATTATAAAAATTTAGTACAACAATAATATATACGCTATGTATTAAATCTATTAATCTCGCGTCTAGAGACAAACACGGTAAAACGTTTAATATTAAAATTCGTAACAGACTTTGCAGTACACATCAGGGACAAACCCCGGCGCCTTTACCGAAAATGTTTACGGATAAAACTTCTGACTAAAGCTAGAGTTACATAAAATTTAAAAAAAATAGTTTTGGAATCCTTATAACTCACTCTTTCAGCTAATATCCCGTACAATATAGGAAATTGAAAAAAATTTGAAAACCAAATATTTATACCGAAATATGGTCAACCCTCAAAATTGAAAAAATCCTGGAAACTAAATATTTATACCGAAATGGAGTCAACTCTGCAATATATCCATATAAATATTTTGAATGCGAACTGTTGAAATACATGCATATTAATGTTCTTTTTAACTACCAAATTTCAAGTTTCTGCGTCGAAAAGTTTGTGACGAAAACGCGAAAAATTATTTTAACTATTAAAAAAAACATTTACATGAAGTACTAATTTCCTTTATTGTATAGGGTACCCATTTCATCATCAAATGCATATTGCATATCGTATTCCAGCATAGAGAGCAAATGAGGCAGGAAAAGTGGTGTTATCTTTGCTGACAGGAATATTGTTTTTCTTTTTCGCCATGTCTGTCTATTTATCGGCATTTAACCTTTATTGTTCTCATTTATAATACTGATTCTTCACCATTCTCCATTTCACCCTGAGTTTTTCCACGTGTTAAATTATTTCTTAATTTTTTTCAGAACAATATTTTTATTACTGCACTTGGGAATATCATAATGTGCAATAGAGCATGTGACAAACACAATAAAAAGCGAATAACAATTGTTATATTACAACTAACTGTACCCACGACTTCGTACGCGTATAATTAAGAAAAAAAACTATTTTTCTTCTCTATGTGTCGGTCCTGAATATATACTATTATCATACCAAATTTCATAACAATCCGTCAAGTAGATTTTGCGTGATACCTGTTTAAATTAACATCCAGACAGGCAGACAACAATTCAAAAAAAAGGTTTTTCAAGTTTGTATTATGATTCTGTATGCTAAATCAATCACATTTTTAAAAATATTTTCAGTATACATAATTCACTCTGTTATAAATTAATTAAATGTATAGATTAAATTAACAATTGAAGAAAGTTTCGATTCTCAGTGAACTAACAATGTCTATGTCCCCAGAATCGAATCGTTTTACTCTTGAGAATATTCCAAAAACACTTACTGTTTTCTATCTGCATCTCTTATCATCATGGATCAGCATTCTTAAAATTAATTTCAAAACCTACCAGAAGATTTGAACCTCTATGTATACGGTTCCAAAAAAAATCTTTAAGAAGCGTATAAAGTATTTGTTTTCATAAAGGAACAATAATAATTGGCAATATAGCGTAGTATATTGCAAAGATGTACGCTTGAAACGTTTTGTAAAAGTAAACATTTAACGAACATTTATATTGTGGCTTTATCGTGAAAGAAGACTGCATTGCATGGTAATGTAAAATCTAAGGCTTGCATAAATAAAAGAAGACAACTTTTTTCTATTACAATTGTAAGTTTTAATCCCCCAACTTCAAAAAAAATTAAAATTGTATTATATAGTGTGGTAAACTAATTTTTACATTAATATCATTAATGTTCATAACATACCATTTTTTGAAGCTAATGAACGACGTTATTGAACTGACGCAAACTTTATATACACTATATAGACTTTTACCAGTTGTATTGAAGCCCCCAGCCGGTCAATGTAATTATTATTTAGAAAATGCCACAGTAATAGTAGCAAAGTCTAGAAAAAAAAATTTCAATTTTTGCTACGACTACTTAGTTTCTAATTAATTATACATAGAAACTTTTGTTGATAGTAATATTTAAATTTTATTAAAGTAGCTCTTAATAACGCAGTAGATTACGGTATGACATTCAACTAAAACCATGTCTGAAATCAATGTTAATGCCAAAATTAATATTTTTAGGTAATATCCATATGTAACATTCGTTCGTTTTGATAACTGCATAGGATCCTATTGATCATATTACTAGCAAAAAAATCGGTTAGACCACAATTATTCTGGTTAATTAAATTTGATGGGAACAGCGAATGGTTAGTTAAATATTTGGAATCAGTATCGGGTATAGGGATCATGCAATAACCATAAAAGTCGCTTGAAAATAAATGCCATTGATTGTAAAGAGGCTATGTTACGAGTGAATAGGATATTCTATTTTTTTAAACACTGTATTGTTTTTATGAATTATAAAAAAATGTTTTTTCCAAAGCACTACACCATATTTAGGCACTATAAATATATTTGATTAATTACAATATATATGCATAGCATATATATTGTAATTAATCAAATAAGGACTTCGCAAGAAAAAGTGACATCAGATTTTAACCAAAGGTTTATTAATTTATTACCAGATAGCATCTTATTACATTAGATAACATCTTGCACGATTACCACGATTACGACACCCTTATTAGTTACAGGATCTAATATAATAAATGGCCATACTTACTTATCCTCTATTAAATTGCGTTTCGTTTCATCAATCCAAATATTAAGGACGGTGTTAAACAAATTTCAAAAGTAAAATATTAAATTTTAAGAATTATTCTGCTACATAAATGTTAAACAAAAATGTGTGAGATAAAGAGTACGTATAGGCTAAAATGTACATCTAGTGGTGCCACAAATGGTCCGAATGAAAATTGAGTATCAACACTGTCAGTTGTACGTTTGTTTAAATTATTTTGTAAGAGAAATGTCTATTAAACCGAAAAGAGGGCGAACTTTAGTTGTAACTCTAGTGAAACTTCGTGAATAATCTATTACAGTTTTCCTACCAACTATGAGAACAAAAGAGTAAACAAGGTGGATTGTAGTGCGCCGACGATAATAAAAGTTCTGATGATTCCGGATGCTATTGCCCTAGTCGGTTCTCTCGAAACAATCCCTTTTGTAAAAACTTTTCCCTCTCGTCGTTCTTAAACTATTATATTTACGTGATGGTTTGAAAATTTATAATCCATTTTTTTATATTTTTTGCGAGGGAGCAACCCAGGCACTTAAAACTGATTCTTTATTATTGTTTTCATTATACTTTTTATTACAACTATCCGAATAAATTTCGTACGACGATAATTTGAATAACAATTCATGTTGTAAGATTGTTCTGGTGATTTTGGTGGCATTTCGCTGTAACAATATAACTTAAAAGTATAATTAAACTGGACATATTTCTAGCGTTAGTTAGATGACCAAACTCAGATGATTCCGAAATTGTCCGTTAGGTTTAGCAAAAAAAAGTACTTTTTAGCATTTAATCATTCCAGTAGCAACTTGTGTTACAATCAAGCACAAAATATTTTTTCGGTTTTTTGGACGTTTCTTTGGTAATAATTTTAACATCAATAAGTAAACAAACACACGACTTACAATTTTGACATTTAATTCGTTCTCATTCTGACGATGTGTGGTGTCACTGGAAACACTTTTTAACGTATATAAACAATAATTATTTTTCAAGCAGTTTTCAAATTTTATTTTAAAGTTTACATTTGAAAATATAATTTTCGATTAATTATCTTTATACCTATCTTAAATCCAAATTTCGAAAAGATTACAAATACCTAAGGATGGACTGCGAAATCACTTCATAATAATTGATTTTTCGTACAGGAGTGAAAAGCAAGTTAATACTAATAACTTATTATAAGTGTAATAATATATTATTTGACATTAGATTTAAAATCTCGCGCTGCGTCTTTAAGACATACTTTTTCACTGAACAAAATTAAGTGAATGTCCGCAGTAGTGAGCATCTAACACGAACTGTTCAATGTCACGTGCGCGCCGTATTTAAAATGAAAAGCAAACTTGTTCTAAATAACTAATTGTTTAATGAGCCCGTACACAATACACACGCGAGTTATGGGCGTGAGCGTATTATTATAACTGTTACTTTACAACACAGAAAAAGTAACAACTTTCACTATGAACTACACTTACGTATTTGTAGCTATCTGTACCGCGACCGTATGGCGAATGGGAAATTGCCCGACATACTTTGTTACTTTTCGATGCCAATTTATTTCTTCTTTCTTTCCAGTCGTAGTCGGAAAATTCTTCCTGCATGACTCATTTCCGCTGCGGTAGTGGTACGGAAATTTCCCAAAGTGGTTCGTTCACCACTTATGATAATAGAATATTACTAGTTAAAAGCTCGGCTTTGAGAGGGCTTGGGAAATTTTAAAAATAGTATGTACAAATTAAAAAATTACGATAATAACATTTATATTTTACAAAATACTTTCCATCAATAATCATGATTTATAAAATATTAGATAAATTTATAGCATGGTTTCATAAAAAGTAATTAAATTTATTTTTGATTGTGTACAAAATTGATCACACGTATTTCTTCTTATCTTCAACTTTTTAACATATGACTTTTTATCTTACAAAACCTGTCATAAGGAAATCATCTATTTAAAGCTAATTCCTCGAATGTTTTACTCTAGAAAGCTCAACATCCGTTAAACCAAAAGAAGTTTCTCTTTGTTCAATATCTACAACAGCTTTTATCTAATTTTAAACCTTGCGATTTGTGAATTGTGATCATGAAAGCTAGTTAGAAAGGAAATCGTTTCCTCGAACAAGTAGTTTTTCCACTGTTTTACAAATTGAATGAGAATCGTTTTCAAAATGAACCTTTATCACCGTGGCACTTGATCAGGGTGGTCGTGACTTTCTTCATAACTTATTATATTTGTATCTTCAACGTAATATAAATATTCATTAACTAGTCCTTTTTCGACCCATAAACTAGAGTTTAACGTAACTTTAGATTCTCGTAAATGGTTCAAGGTCACCTAATATTTCGGCACTTGCCGATTTAGCTCTAGAAAAATAATGATTAGCTGGAATATCAGAAACTGGTTGACCCAATTCTTTTAGCTTTTGATGATTAACTTCTTGTAAATAATCTAATGGTATTGTTAAATTAATTACGTTCATTTGGTGAAAATGTTATTATATTCCGTGTCATCAATTTTGCATAATCTTAAAGTGTACATACACCGTTACTAATACGTATATCTAATAATACTTGTTGAGATTCATTTTATCGAAATGATAATGACAAAAAAATAATCTTGGATACTTGATATATACTTGTTATTATTAGATATATATAGATATTAACTTGTTTTTCCTTGAAGCTTCATACTTAGCATATTTAACTCATAACTTAAATATGTCAAAAACTCAAGGTCTATTGACTTTTGAGGATCTATAAGTTCTGGAACAGATTTGCCTTTTTCGATCATAAAAGTGTTGATTTCTTTTCTGAGATCAAACTATTTTTCAGGACTGCACCTCTACTTAACCATCTCACTTCAGAACAATACAAAACATCTCCGTGATCTGCTTCCATATCTGTTGAAATTGGCGATGCGTTAACCCATTTTTTTGATATAGTCGACAGTGGTTATCACGATGTCCATTACTTCTATTCACGCAAGAACTTTGCAGCATAACGCTGGAAAAATAATGGGATATCCCAACCCATCTCTGCCAACTTGGTTTTAATTCTACCCAGCAGGCCTTAGTTTTTTCCACTCATGTTTTTGTCGCCATCAATTGTAACGTTTACCAAATTTACCCATGATAATTGCATTGACGTTATCGCTTATTCCAAGTAGCGAAATACATCTTACCCTGTAGTCGTTCCTTTTAAACTGTAAAAGCTCCTCAAAAACATTAAAATTCTCATCGATTCCACGAACAAATACGAATAGCAGCGCAGTCTAAAACATCATCACTTTCATCGGTAGCTAAATAAAATCATTCACATAATCGTGCCTAGCGCGCCGAGTGCACGTTCTGGCAGATCGACTAATATTTTCAATTTTTTTCTTGATCCGGGCACACCTCCTCAGCCCTAAAACACATTGTTTCATAACTAAAGCACATTGTTTCATAACTAAAGCACATTGTTTCATAACTAAAGCTCATTGTTTTCCTAATTCGCTCTTAGTAAGCGGTTGGCCGGACTTCGCAAGTATTTCTGCTTCCCTTAGACTCGCACCTATACCTGACTCGTTATTTTGTACTTGAACCTTGAAACAACTTTGTAGGCTTTTTACTGACGATTTGAATGCATTTGTTTTATTTTTCCGTAAATCACCCACAAGACATGCAAATTTTGCTTTATGCTCGCTATTGTAATGACGCTTGAGATTATATTCTTTTTCAACAGCAGTAGTTTTTTGACATATTAAGCATAAGGGTATGCCTTTACAAGCAATAAAAAAGTATAAATAAATCCATGCATCATTGAACACTCTATTTTCTTGCAATAACATCCTGTTTTAAGCTATGAGTGATGGTCATTAGGCCCACAACCCAGAGTAAATGCTGCAACAATTGAAGTAGGTATTAATGAGTTGAATACTCGTTATTTAGCTTTCTAGCCACAAGTATGTAAATTAAAAAAAATCTCACGCTTACCGAAATGCAAAACAAAATAGTTGTTTCACTAGTTTCGTTCGAGGCCGTGGATACAATCAACTCGTAATACTCGATCGGTTAGCACGGTCGGTGCGCAGGAGGGAACTGTCATCGCGGACTGCGTTTCGTACGATCGGTGGCACGGTGTGGAGCGGGCGGGAACCGGACGAGCAATGGCCTTTGCGGCCGGTGCAGAAAACAGTGTTCTATGACCCAATAACTGTTTTTCGCGGGTGTCACAGAATTCAGTTCAGGAGCGAAATTAATGTCATTCCAAATGAAAAGACCTTTTATATAATATAGCGCGGGCCGCTTCTTGCCGGCCCCTATATTAGATAATTAAGCACTTGAACATTTATAAAACTCAAAAAAAGAAAAACCGTACCTCTCAATTATTTTCAATGTTATACTACATAAATACTCGAATAGGGTTTACTCTAGAGCCCGTTAAACATGTAACTAAATAAATGTACGTACATTACTTCAATTACTAACAACTTTAAATATTTTACAAACTTCTATCGACAGTTCTGACTCAGTGCTCTTGTTTGGCTTATATACTCTGTCGTATTTAGTAGAAACTTCCCGGAAAGTAGAGAAAGTGACAATTAATGACACCTAGAAATGGCAAGAGTCGACTGAATGATAGTTTTCTGTAATACAATATGCATTCTTATTAATTCCTGTAATATCTAACAGATGGTGTTACTAACACCATTTTGGTAATATTCAAATATTAGCCGTTTTAATGCCATGGTTTTTTACTTATATTTAAGTATATACTTAAAAATGCCAAAGAAATCTTATGTTTTTAATGTAATTTACCTTGTCTTGAAAAAACTGTATCTCTTCCAAAAATTATCCAATTTTAATATATTTTTCGGTGTTTTCTTAAAAAAACTTGTACAAGGATAATAGAATACAAAGAAAATTATGGAAATATGTATTGTGAACAAAAATTATAACAAAAACTGAAATCAAGGTCACATCGTATTTTCGCAGTCCGGTACATCCTCTGTATCAGCAAAATAATTGTTATCGTCACTATTATCACTATCACTCAAAATTCATTACGCCAAATTGTAAGCGCACCGCAATGTCATGGGAGTATCACTTTGTCATTATGAGTTAAAAATTTTCTTTTCCTGGATTCTTTTTATATTGTAATTACTAATAATATTACCATTTGAACTTTATATAACACGTAGAAAGATAAAAAATTAGCGATGCGTGCGAGCGATCGCCCCTACCGCGCGCTAAACAACAACTGATATCGCGAGCGCCATAGCGCTCGTGGTAAATTTAGTTAGTACGCGCACGAGCGCGATGGCGCTCGTCGGCACTCAAACGCTTAAACATCGATTTTTTAACAATTTTTTGTTAAAAATGATTTTTTTCTAAAATGATAGGTTTAGATATAATCGTAATTAACTGTGTTTAATTTAAAATCTAGATGTACTTATCACTGTTTTTTCATAATGTGTACCACAAAATTGTACAATTGTTGCATCATACAAGTGCTTGCTTGCCTCGCCCTTATAACGTGGAATATAATTTGATCACAGGAAATAATAAACAAATTAAACGCTAATTCTTTTAAGTAAAGAAATCAATTTGTTTGAGTAAATTTATTGGTTTTCCAAACAATAAATAATGGGGGTAACCTGGTACTAATCTAAGTGAGCGCCACGATGAATTGAATACTTGATGTGATGTGATGTAAACGTAACCCACGTTCAGAAAGGGTTAAATATTAATTTACTCTTAATCTTCCTAGTAACCCCCTTTATAGTGTGACCGATCGCCACATCCAGTTGACCATGATACCTCCTGTAGTCGGCTGAGCATTGACTGCTAACGACCCTTTAGTATGTCTTAGGATTTTCTTCTCTTCGCTGCTATAATCGATTTTAAGTGGAAATTAAGTTAATATTTAGCGCAACCTGCATGCGCCGCTTGGTCAACTTGAGGGATCGTTAACAAGAATAATTTGTAATTATAATTTACCTTGTATCCAGAACTACTTGACCTTGCTTTGTATAGTTCGTAAAGTTACCTTATCCTACCCATAAATATGTATACTTCACTACTATATACATACGATATACCTACCTACCTTATACTCAATATAACACATTATGACAAAATAGAACAAACGAAAAGTGTGGCCCTAAGTAGTGCTACGCCCGAACTATGATGTAAGACATATAGTCATGAAGGCAGATATATATAAGAGATTGTCCTATTGAAGACGGGACAATTACCTCACCTCATCTTTGGAGGCTAATGACGTGTCGATGTGACGTAACCTCATTCTGGGCGTATAGTGTAATAACACCATCTTCAGTATATAAGCTCCAGATGAATGTGGATGATGAATAGCATCCACTTTCATCTTGACCTTAGACAACAGCCTTTTTAAAAAATTATAATGATTATATTTATTTAGCACTAATTAAATTCATCATCAACCCTATTACACGTTTGTAGAATCGTTCGGGGTGGTAAGTTTGTACATTAAATATTTTTTAGAAAAATTTATTAGAAAGCACATCAACATTTCTTTCAGGATATTTGCCTTTCTGTCTGTCTGTTCGCGTATCATGCAACAACTTCTAGACCGATTTAAATTACACTCTCCCTGGAATGAAGTTTGGAGTTCAGATTAAAATATAGATAGATTAAGATATGTATTTGGTTCAAATAACATATTCATTAATTATCCTCTTGTTTGTATATTTATTTTTTGTTTATCTATATGTCTGTTTATTAGAGCATCGTGCAAAAACTACTAAACCGATTTGAATGTAATTTTCAGTGAGACGAAACTTGGAGTTCTTGTTAAAATTTAAGCCATTTTTCATATTAAATACAACGTGAAGTAACTGAAAGGTAGTGATGCTAAATGAGCATTAGCATCACTGTTGTAATGCGGTGATGCTAACGAGAGCACGAAATTAAGAACCGATGAAAAGAAAATGTGAAGAATTTTACGAGAATTGAACTTAAAGATAAAGCAAAAATATAATTTTCTTTTATTCTGTCCAAGAGTACTTTTGGAAGTGCAAACATATTATGGATGAAAAACTTTGTTGTATTGAAAGAAAACCTGTTAAGTACGGGTAGAACTTTCATTATGAGGGTTCCGTACACATTTAAGAACATTTAAGTAATAGTATTTCCATTAAACTACTCATAAATATAAATCCCCGTGAAAGAACATTGTAATTTCCTTTTGGCGACTTTACAGGAGAGTGCACTAAAGTATTAAAAGGTCGTACAATAAGTGTTAAATGTTAATATTCCGTTATGTTTTTGACGTTTTTTAAGAAGCGCTTACTGGTATGGCGAATGGGTAGTCTTATAGGGAGAGAAACGAACAATAAAAATATAATTATAACTCAAAGCCATCAAAAAGTGAACTACCATCTTAGGGGTGTCGGAATATTTCTATAATCTCGTTGCAAATAATACTATAATATTAGTAATTTTTATTAAAATGTTTACATTAACTCGCCTTTTATATTAAAACACAAGGAAAGATTGCGAATTTATTTGCCCACCCACCCCTAAAACTGCTATAAAATATGTTTGACTGTTAACTACTACTTAAGAATGGGTTAATTACTTTATTACTATGCCAATTTCAAGTTTTTGCGTCGAATGGTTTCTGAAAACATGAGTGATTTTATAAGATTTTCTTTTTTTTCCTATTTCAGGTATGAAAGCCGAAAAACGAGCGATCAAAGGCTCGAGCAAAAGCTAATAATATACATATAAGTAAGTATTTGTAAATTATTATTTATAATTTTGAGTTTATATTTATTCTGAGTGATAAGATAGTTTTATACCTCCAAATAAATACCAATATTTTGTTAAATTGAAATATTTTTGTTAAATGAAAAAAAATCTAAACTTTTTTTATCACCTTCAAAGTTTACAATTTAAAAAAAATCCTCCTTTATCATAAAATTACTTCAATATATTTATTACATTAAATATAACTTTAAGAACTATAACAAAGTGAAAATACAACTTTAAGAACTATAACAAAGTCTGATTGTCTAAACTAAAAAAAAACTTTTTCAAAACTAAATACGTATATCGAATTAGATCACCTGACAAAGTGTTAACATTTTTCTGCACAATTTTCGTTATAGGTCACATTATTCTGAACAGGAAAACTAAACAAAATGGGTTTATTAAAAAAAAGGTTTCAAAATATATCATTTTTCTTTTTTTTATTATTCATAATAATGTGTCGAATTATCAATCAACTACTCTTGTAATACAGGGAAATTTGAATTATTTTATTAATAGATAATGTCTTTTTTCATAAGTACCTTTTACCTTGTGTTATCGTTTCCTTGCCGAAAACTTCCTTTATACTTAATTTATTAAAAAAAAAAAGGTGACAACCCTAGGTGTAAACCAAATGATACGTTTAACGGATCGGTTTTTAAAACATCACCCACGCGGAATGCATGACATGTATACTACTAACAATGGATCCAAGTATGTAAGTTCTATAGGTACAAATGTATACGAGTCTGTGTTGTATGTGTGTGATCTCACATTTTGATTTGGACGTATTATACAAAAAGACATTGTAAATTATACCTAATTACATTTTGGCGCATAATTATTCTGGATGGATGAGCTATAAACAGTCTGTTTGTTCCAAGTCAAACCCATACATGTTCTATATAATACTATATTTTCAATCAGGTACATCAAGTCATAATAAAATGAATATTGATCGTAGAATATATTTTTTTTGTTCAGAAACAAAGCGTCAAACTCGTAAAATTTTACTATACGCGTGACAGATAGAGGTGCCACCTTTTTCCGAACTAAAGAAAATAAAATTTTTGGGAAAGGAAAAAGTACCTGAGATAGCAAAATACTCAAGAAACAATAGCATTTCTTATCCAAACAATATAAATAAAAAAGAAAATATAATTCAGCTAGTCTTGTTTCACTCCTTTATAATCTAATGATTAAATGTCTAAATTATGTTACGTTCGGACATTTCAACTCATTCGTGGTGATATAATCCGTTTCGTGAAAAAGTGCGACCAATTTAGGATAATGATTGGTAAATTAAAAAAGCAAATAAGTAGTTTAACGTACCGTATTGCTCATATAAAGTACAAAGCACGTTTGTTAAAAATAACCTACAACATTCTATTTTAAAGTATGGGGACCATTGTTAACCCTAGGGACAAGTAAATGGTATAAAAGTTGCGTCTATTCAATTGTTATTAAAAATATTGCTGATAAATATTCGAGTGTCACGAATTATATATTACATATTTATAGCAACCATCTCTGTCTAATGTATATTACATAAACAAATTTCCAACTAAAAACAAACATTAAGCTGGAATCGGACCTCACACGTATAACATTATCTATTAGAATTTTAATTAAATATAAAATATTTTTAATTTTTGTGTGTTTAACTTTTTTTTCAATTTGGAAATAATTTTGTAACCAGTTAAATTCAACATAAAAATTGATCAACGCAAATGAAAATAATGTAATTTATAATAGAACCAAATCCAAATGGAAACTAAATGCAAATGCAACCTATTCCTTGTCAAATTACTTGAATTCACTTTGACCCAATTTGATATAAACTAATAAGAAAGTAACTAAATTTTATTGAAATAAAATTAACTCCAAACTCAAAACAACTGAGTTAACATTCAAATTAATACGTAATATTAATACAGATTCATATTGAATTGTGTTCAACTTAAAAGAGAATCTTTACTGCTAAGTTAACTTTAATTTGATTTAAGTTATTCTATTATCACTATACATACAAGCAATCAAACAATGAATAATGCTTCATTTCTAATATCTTGGAATTAGATTAATGTAATCCAGATAAAGTTACCTTATTTAAATTACTTTACCTTGAAACCTCTTTTAAACTGACCTTAGTAAAACATCTTGATTTCTAATGTAGTAAATTTGAACTGACGAACTTATGATTCTAAGCCTTGTGCCAAGAATAAAACATAATTACATATATAATTGCAAGACCACAACATACATATTTTAAATATATATATATATATATATATATATATATATATATATATATATATATTTTGTAAAGCACTATTGGTAATCGTCTCCTCAAGTCACAAGCACAAATCATTTAAGTATTCTGAACGTAAATGTAGAGTCGCCGAAAGTAACAGCAGTCCACAAATTGTACGAACTTCATTATTATAGTCTATTTGGTTTAATAAAATACCTTGTGCTATTCGTTGTAAATCTTTATTAAATTACAAGAATATTTCGTAAAAGTAGTGTTTGACTATTTCAAGCTATTTAAATTCTACTCTCGCCGAAATGCTAAAATCAGAATATATTTTATCATTGCCAACTAGTGACAGTTTGAAGTTTAAAAAAATGTTGTTTTAAAATATGCAAAATATTACCTTCTAAGTAGAATTTTATTTAGCGTCATATCAATCTTACAGCATTCTTCCATATATTCTGTTAAAAACCTCTTTGAACTATTTTTAAAAATAAAATACTAGTCTTTTTGCAAGTTCCTATTGCTTTTGAAACCTATTCGGAACTGATCACTTGCTATTTTTGCCGGAAGATCAAAACAATAATTTAATTGCTTTGAAATTAAAAAAAATATGTTGAATCTGCTTCCTTTTTAATCGACCAAGTCAACCGATCTCCGTGATGTTTTTCATGCATATAGCCTCATGGAGATGAATGTACACATTTTGTATTTTTATGCCGGAATATATTTCTTTTGTAATCACAAAATTGAGAACATTAAGGACATGAGAGGTATTTAATAATACATTATGACAACTTGGTAACGTACGACTTTCTGCATCTCAAACTGTCCAAACATCTAACCATTTCCGACGCTAAGATTCGATATTTTCACAAAAATATTATTTCTAAATTACACCACCATTTTTGCATGTTTGTCGCGTTAACGTAACATAGATACTATATAATTATCGATATTGATGTAAATATTTTAAAAGCTTATTCATTTCACAACGACATTTCGTTCTTCACCTACGATTAGACTCCTACTTCGAATTCGTACTTACGGAGCTTTCCTACACGCTCAGGCATAAACAAATTTTTCACAATTTATATTGCCTAATTAATTTCTCAAAAACTATGAGATTTTGAAGAAGCGCTGTTTTTACTCGGATTTCTGATTACTCGACTTATTCCCGAATTTTCTCGAGCATTCGAAAAATAGCGAAGCATTCAAAATTCAAAACTACAAAATGAAGTTTGTAATTAATAACATTTATTATGTATTTGGACATGCTGATTTTTTACATTTAATCAAAGTTTTGAATTATTCATGTCGATTTATAATTAATCTTACAGTAAAATAATAACAGTCAAATTAGATGGACCCTGTCTAGGTAAGTTAAACTAATTAACAAAATGAAAAGAAAAACACAACAAATATATATTGAAAGAGACGTCGAGATTATAGATATTAGTGAAGCTAGTAAATAGTTATCCGAGAAAAAAACTATCCTACTTATTATTTAAAAAAAACATGATTTTAAAAATATGAGAGCACTTATTATGTCATCTGATAATCATTTGATAACATGTCATTTACTCTCAACACTAAACATTTCGACATGGTCTAAAATAAAATAATCAATATCTTAGATATTAATTAACTCATACGACCTACGATACGCTTACGATGCCCTTTACTAGATAAATATATGTTAATAGATATTTTGTTTTTTATTTTTCTATTTCAGTAGTCGATTCCACGGAATCATGTGGAAACAGACCACCCATACGATGAAATCTACACTATAGTATAAAATCTCAGTATTAGCATTTGAACTGGCATTTTCATCCTGAAGTCATCGAAGTACATAACCCTCATATTTTTCATAAATATAAGTAAGAGTTAATTCAATAAATCGAATTTTATTTCAGAAGAAGAAACTCTTAATGTAACACTTAACGTAAACATTTTAATGTAAAACTTGATGTTGATTTTATGTAACACTTAACGTAAACATTTTAATGTAACACTTAACGTAAACATTTTAATGTAACACTTAACGTAAACATTTTAATGTAACACTTAACGTAAACATTTTAATGTAACACTTAACGTAAACATTTTAATGTAAAACTTGATGTTGATTTTAACACAATGTAAAACTTGATGTTGATTTTAACACAATTCTGGTGTCAGAAGTGGTATGCGTCGCATTTTCTACTTTATGACTGAGCAAAAGGTGGCCTCCAGACTTTTAGCATGAAGCAAATCCCATATCAAGTAACGAAACTCTGATTTATGTCAGGGCTGTTCGCTGTATGAAGTAACAAAGAAAAAAAAGGCTGAAAGATTTCAACGAGAACAATATCAGAGAATCACCAATCATCCATTCATCGTCACAACTCAACGTCACCTAAGATATGAAGACCTTTATGAATATTCTGAACGTCTTCTGTATCTTACCTTTGGAGGGTGACTTGCTAATTTTTAAAATTTTCAATTTGAGTAATATAAGCATATAAAACATGAATCAGTCAGAGATCAACTCTGCCGACTACTCAAACAGTGACCGCAATAGACTCAGTGTAGATACATTATTAAAATGTATTGAGTGCTATGATGATAATAGGGATACCTTGATCTCATGGCTAACTAATTATGATAGAGTATTACCATTTGCAATGAAATGAAAAGAAACACTTCCTCTTTACATTTATTTATAATAAACTTACGAACAATTAAAGTGCGCTAACTATATATTTAGCAGTTGGGATGACTTAATTCTCCAAGTCTCAAGTCGAGGTTCGTTAAACCGAAACCATCAGACGCACCTGTTATCATAATTACAAAGCCAATCGGTCAAGAAAGCGTAGAACAGTACATTTTTAAACTCGAAAAATGCCTTAAAAGACTTTTGACTTCAATTAAGCAAGCATTATTTTAGTTAAGCAAACAAGACAGACTACTACCAGGTCAAATTGAGAGCACCAACCAATTGGCTTTACACACATTTTTATTTGGAATAAAATCCGAAATTTCCCAAGTCCTTAGATCGAGAGATCCAAATACTATAAACGACGCATGTAATAAGGCGCCAGAAGATGCAAAATTCATCCTCCTCCAAAAATATATAACCAACAAAGTAATAAACAAAATAACCGATAAATATATTCCATTGAAAACAACAAATGTTTTGTAGCATTTGCAGTAAAGAGGACCACAGATACAGTACCTTTAATCCTAACTTCTTCTTACAAAATAACAGAATTAATTATAATAAACAGGACCAAATAACGAGATATAATTACTCGTCGCGTCTACAAAATAATACACCGCGTAATAGTAATTACAAACTAATGATAATACGGATAGGCGGAATAATAACAGTATAGAAGATAAGTAAGCATAATTATCCCCGTAGAATCAACTCTAATATTAATAATCAAAATTCAGAAGAGCTTCTAATCTCAGAAAAGTCCATCAGTTTGGCCAAGCCCGTTAGGTCGGTACGACCAACGGGTCGTACCGACCTAACGGGCTTGGCCAAAATGATGGAGGCACTATCCCAATAAAAAAACAGACACATATGAATACGACTACTTTACAGTTACATTCCAAAATCCAACTAATATGATAAACATTGAAATCCCAATAAACGAGTCTAGGAACGGCAGCAGACCGTTAGAATTTTAATAGATATCGTGCTAACATATTTATCATAAAAGGTTAATGCTGGCACCCCAAATTAATGGTCCACGGACACGAGATTTTAAAAATTTATGGTATAGCTGAATCATAACTACCATATAAAACCCTAGGTTGTACTAACCTCAGTATGAAATTTTCTGTTTAGTACGTAATAACCAAATTCTTACTCTTAATTACAACTGAATTTTGGGACACAACATTATATCTAAATTTAAAGCGAAAATTGTTTATAAACACAAATTTATTGAAATAGATCACCAACAAATACCCTTCACTGTTAAGACAAAGCAAATTCGTAAACCCTTACATAGATTAGAATCTAGAGTCGAAACGATGGTGAAGACTATTATATTAGATTCTAATTAACTAACTGGTATATACTTATAGAGTTTCATCCCTAAATTAGATGAAGATAATAAGGCCTACGTATCAATTGTAAATAATATAGAAATCAAAGTTGATATTAAAAAATTATTGAAATAAAAATATTTACATTTTACAGTAAAACAAAATAAAAATATAGTTAAGAGTTAAAGCGAATATATTTTCGTGTGTAATTATTAAATAGATAGAATGCAATGACTGAGGAATGAACTATGAATCTCACCTAAATTACGAAGAAAAAGAATCTTCGTTAAACATTTGTGAGAAGTATAATTCGATATTTTATTTAGAAGGAGATGAACTAACATCTACAAATTCTGTTATACATGAGATCAATACTAATTACATTAAATAGTAAAACGTACAGAAATTCTGAAGTTCATAAAGAAGAGGTTAAAACCCAAATAAACAAAATGTTAAAGTAAGGTATTATATGACCATTGACTAATCCATGATCTTCATCTTTATGGGTAGTCCCAAAGAAAAAAGTCGATTCTGGTAAAATAAAATGGGCCATTTTTATCGGCTATAGAAAACTAAATAACATAGGTTTAGGCGATGCCTACCCCCTTCCTAATATTAGTCATACCCTAGATCAACTATGTAACTTCTCAACCCTAACTTTAGCTAGCGTTTTCCATTAAATCAAAATGAAACCGACAGATATTCCCAAAACAGCTTTTTCTACTTGAACTTAACGAATGCTTTCAAATGTCATTTGGTTTAAAAATGTGTTCCAGCTTTTTTCCAACATCTAATGAATAATGACAGGATCATAAGCACTATACTGTTTCATTTACTTAGATGACATAGTAATATATGCCAGTTCTATTATAGATTACGAACGAAGACGCGAAGTTTCGATGGTATCGGACTCAGATGGACTGTATTCGAAACAATTTTCGGAACTTTAGACTTCGCTATTTAGAAAGTAGCGATGCTCAGTGTTACGACTAGGCTATTGACAAGCTAGAACTAGATGACAATGAACTTTTAAATTTAACGAAGAATCAAATTCAAGTAATTCAGTCACCGATTAATAGTTTTAATAACACTATTAAACAACAAGGAGAAAATCATTAAAACAAATTTCGATAGAATAAATACATTCCTAAATCACACAATATTATAAGACTTTTAGACATTACGAACACCTCAAAGACTTAATATGGAATCTTAAATTTCACGAGCGAGGAATTATATGAAAAAATTGATAAGATAATTAACTCATAGTCTTTAGGAGACAAAGCGTCCTTATACCCCTTGTATTAGGGATACAAGTTACCGAGAACCGAGAACCTCAAACAGAATAAAAAAACCCTTTACCCCTAAATTTAGAGAACATACATTTATTAATTGACATATCAACTTTAAATGTTTTCTACACCATAGTTAACATACATGTTTATACCACAGTTTAGCCATAAACGGATTTTTATTTTAAATATTCCCTTCGTCAGTTCTAGTGAATTTGAATTGTTTTACGTAATGCTTTTACCAACACCTCACACACATGATCACGAAATCTACACCCTAGTAAATCCAAGTAAACATTTATTGCAATGATGACAAATAAACAATCATACATCTAACTAGACACTCTTGAATCCTGTAAAAAGACACAACAGAACACTTCATATGTAGAGACCTAAAGGGATATTCAACTGTTTCAAACCTTTCACGTGAATCCCAACTGTTAACGAAAGTAATTAGCAAATTATCTTATGATTTTAGCACCAAGTTACTATAGGACAATTTTGGGATTTATATATATTCGAAACAACAAAGGTGGAACCGAGTATAAACTATCTAAAACTGAAATAATAGAATTAGATAAAGGATGTAAAGGTTATGCTAATTTTATACAAATCATAGCCACCAGTAACTTAGCAACAAACGGTCTGCATCAGCATTTAACTTTGAGATCTCAAAGGACGATTATTGTACAATCAAAGTTAAAATAAATGTAACTAAACATAACTTGATACCGTCAAAATTAGTAACATACAACCTTATGACTTAAATTTCCGCAAAGTTACGTATATAAGGACAATAAATTATAGAAAAGAGCAAGAATAATCTTCTATAATATTTCATCCATTCAATCATGTATCTTTTATTATTTACTTCCTGTGTGTATCAATAATAGCTTTTATGACATAAATTTTGTAAAATTACCAAGCTATTAGGTAGATGACAATAAAGACAGCTACCACGAATAAAGAGGTCGCCGAGTCTTGAACCCAAGGTGAAATATTGTTATGAGTGAAACAATTAAAATAATGTTTAATAAAAAAATAATAGAAATATTTAATTCTGTAAAATAATTTTCCAATAAATAAATTTGGTTTTCAAAATTTAATACATTTATCATTATTTTTGTCATAATTAGTTTTATAATCTTATCGCTTTCGGTTTTAATTCAATTATTCAAGTTTGTGAATCATTAAAGTATAATATTAATTGTAATCAATTTTACTAATTCAATTGCAATTTCATTTACCCAAAATTGTAAATCATTTAACTGTTACCTGAATTATAACCAGTTTTATAAATTTGATAATAACTTTTAATAACTCAATAATTTCATTAAAATACTTGTTTATTCGTACATATTCTTCATATCATTCGTATAAATTTTTGTTTATTCGTATGTACTATCATTATACATCATATGTATAAACACTTTTTAAACATTTCAATGTAAAATGTACATGCAAAACCTAAATTTAAATAAAATGTTGAAGTATATCGTTGTAAATTTGGGATAGAAGTTATTACATAATTTTAATTTTGGATTGGCACATGGTAATATTGCAGAGTATCTCTACTGGAAACCTACATCTGTCAAAATTGGTCTAATTGTAAGAGCATATACGTATAGTTATGTTAATAGATGTATAGTGACACTTAAAAAATGTAATACGTAAAATGTCATTTAAGGTATATTTAGAGTAGGGCTTACCGAGTAAAATTAATTGATATTAAAACTTTCATATTTCAGGAAGGGTCTAATTAACCCTCCAAGCGCACAAGGTCGCAATATCTGAGTACTTAGTCGTCACAATATTGTGACATGTGCTTCCCTTCTCTATAAACCGTGGAGAGTATATAAACCATAACTACATCGCTGCACTTCTTTATCCCGAATCCTCATCAAGGAATATCTCAACAATCGTCCAAGCGTTTCCATCAACTCAACATTAATTCGGCAATTTATTATAAAGTTATTCAGTATTTGTTATTCAGTAGTTTTTTTTACAAAAATAGTATGTTAAAAAATATTTTCTACTGTTATTAAATTTAAAAAAAGGTTATGAAATTGACTGAAGCAAAACGGCCAGTAGTGATAGCGGTAGATTCGGAACATTAAACAGTGGCTAACATATTTTGAGAATCTCTTAAAAATAGTATAAATGAAAGGCGAAAAGTAAACTTGGTATCTGATTAAAGATACCAACCTGACCTACTAAGTGAACCGTTGTCACAACATTTTATTATGAAATGTTGTCAGCTGAGATGTGATATTCAAAAAACCCCGAATTCCGACCGAACACGGGGGAAACGGCACATTTATTCCATAGGTTTTGAAACGTAAATCATATTTAAACTATTTCTTATGTTCTTCGCGTTCTTTTTCTCGTTTCGAAAAAGACAGATTTCTCGAGTTTTCTCGCTTCGAGAAATCTCAACCAAAAACCCTATTTTTTACATAATTTTCACTTTATCAGGTTTTAAGATGAGGGGCAGTGTTAATAAAATTCAAAAAAAAGTCGATTGGAATGTTTACACATTAAAAGAATTACTCCATTAAATAGAATTCCATTTATTCCATTAAATACAGTAAATTAAGTACTAATAATTAGAATTCATTATATTTACAAGACATTAGAAGTGACATTAAGGATATCTAAAAAAAAATTGATAGATACATATGTTAAAATTATTTTAATTTGGTGTCTGTCGTATTTCCGGTTCGATTTCGACCCGACATTTTATTTATTACGGCAGACATAATTGTGTTTTAAAAAGTTTTGTGTAAATCCTGGCATCGGATTTTGTTTATGTAATGATATTATATACAGCATTGTCTATGTAATAATATTATATACTTAAAATTGTTTATGCAATAATATTATGTACAGCATTGTTTATGTAATAATATTATATACTTAAAATATCGTTCCGAAAAATAATTGCTTCACGCAATCGTGGCATAATTATTCACATTCCAAACTTTGGCCGATATTAATGTCAAAGAAAAACTTTTCCTGATTTCCCATTAATCGATCTTTATCAATAGTATTGTTATTTATTCTAGTATAATTACGATTTACTTATACATTTACCCAACAACATTAATACATATAACTGTGCATTTATCCAAAAACGTTTATTATCAGTTTTACCGTTGGTCGCTTAAACAGGTTATCTCTAGCGGATTTTGGAAACGTTCAGACAAATAAAACTCGTAAACAAATGAATGTCCTGTTTTCGAGAGTTCCTTACCTCAAAAAAAAATCGGTAGATTTGTTGATAATTAAATGAAACTACGTGATGCAGTATTATTTCTACTTTCTATAAGTTCTTTACCACGACCTAGGTTTCGTTGTATTACAACCTCTTCAGGTGGGCTATTGGCAAAGAACATTTGAAATAATACTACATCACGTAGTTTCATTTAATTATCAATAATGAATTTCCACAAAATTAACGCCTTATATATTCAATCAATGGTAGATTTCTTATAAGGTAAATCACGTGTCCCTATTTCTGCAGGATAGTTTTGTTTAAGCCATTTTTCTCAGAAACTAGACGTAAAAAACTTTGGAAATCATAAAAAAAATATTTGCGTATAAAGAAATGTTATAGGGCTCAATTCAAAAATATCATGTGTTGTGTGGGGTATTTGTGTACACTTAAACGTTAATATGTGCCTGTCTACGGTATCCTTTATTAAATTATAGTAATAAAAAAATCAATGATTCCACTATTTCCGTTTCCTACACCAGTCTGAACTTTTTGTAAAGACGTAATCAAAATATTGCAAAAGATGAACTTATATATTATTATTTATTTGTTTATTATCTAGTATTCCTTTTTGATGAATTTAGTAAAAAGTTTAAAGTATTTTCTTATGTCGAGAGAAAATGTATCGTGTTCCAAGTGGGGACGCGTACGACGTCGTGAGTCAGTGTAGTGCGATGTTGCGCAACTGGTACACGTTGGCCCCATCGAACCGCGCATTGTTGCAAGCTGACGCGACCGACCTGCTCGACTCGTCCAACACCCGGAAAAGGCTGGTTATTTTTTTTTAAAAATTAATATATGAATTCTGTATTCGAAAATTACGAATGAAATACGAGGTCATCTAAACCAGAAATCATTTTTTTTAAAAATTGTTTTGAATCAAAGGGGACCGAATGGAAACCTGTTGTATCAACGTCGTCTGTCCATCCGCCCATCCAGATCTGACTTTTACAAAGTCCTAAAGAAATGAGATAAAGTCTTGAAATTCATACATAGTATGTAGTTATTTGGGTAAATTGGAAATTTAAAATGAATTAAAATTATATTTTAAGGAGGCTTTCTTACTTATAATGGGGTTAAAGAAAAAAATGTTTGTCTCGTGCATATGGGGGTATCGCTAAAAAGAGCTTTTTGAATAGATACAAATTTGTTTTTTACTTTTTTTCCTGAAAAACAATGACTTAGTGAGCCGTCAAAGTTCGATTTTAGACCCATTTTCTTACCACGACTAATATTTGGGTTATTCTGTATTTAGATAACAAATACTACGAAGCTAAATACATAATACTAAAAAAATTGTGTATAACCAAACCCCTAGTATTTTTCAGAAATACGTCACATTTTTACGCTTGTGAAAGATATTGGCAAAATAAAATACTGTTTATTATATCTCTGGGCACACTTATCTTTGTATAAGTGTGTACCGAACTCGTAGTATAATTTGTACTCGCACTTAATAGGTTTATTTTATGTTTTGAATACACAAAAATTGTGATACATATGAGTGTAGAAACATTTGATATGAGTACACTAGTGAAAAAAAAAAAAATTTTACTGATTTTTAAAATAAAAAATAATAGTACAGAAAAAATTTAAAAAAGGATTTTAACTTTCTGTTTATTTGAATTTTTACTAATTTTTTTCGGCTACGGTAAATGCGCAATAAAAAAACATAACAAAAAGTTAACAAAATCTTTTGGAATTCTTTTTTCAGTTTAGCCTGGACTCAGATTTTTTTGTGACATAACCAATACCCAGATCAAAGAGCCTGATTCTTAGCTTTAACTTCTTTTTTTTAATTGTGTACGATAATTCGCTGTTAAGATATCTACCGTTGAATGAAAAGTCGTCTTTTTTTATCATCAATATCTCAAAAAGTAATGGTCGTACCGAAAATTAAAGCATAGTTTTGAAAACTTAAAAAGATACTCTATAAGCTACAAGTATAGAAAAATAATAATATAGAAAAATAATAATAATAAAATTGCGTTTATTACTTAATTTGAAGAAAAAATACTTTTGTGGATTTTTTAAAAGTCTACCGCTAGTTTAAAAATATAGTACAAAATTTTAATGTTTCCAGGGTTTTTAGTCAAATGTACTCCTGTAAAATGGCCCTATAAAATTTCAAATTTCAAATTATTCGCTTCATACGTCTTTCCATCCCGAACGGTCGAAATTTAAAAAAAAATAATGAATAATTATTACTCTTAATGGGCAATAAATTAAATTTCTGATTTTTTTTTAAATTATCGCTACTTTACAAATATAAAAAATCATATATTTTTCTTTAGCTAAATGTACAATAACCATGTAAAATTTTTAATTGATCGATTCAACCGTCTTTCCGTTCTGAATGATGAATTGTTTTTTTAAATTAAGCAAATGCAAGTTTATTACTCTGAAATGTCATGAAATTACCACCAAAATGAAAAAGAAATTGTAACACATACTTTTTTCCCAATTTTTCATTTAATACTCTTTAAATTACACTTTTTGTTTCGTTTTTGATAATTTCAAAATTTTCTTCAAAAATTACATTTTCTTTTAATTTTCAAAAAGTTCAATACAATCAATATCTGTTAATTTTTGATAAAAATTCGCCTTTTCATGCCATCATCAGTGTTAAGATGAATTACATCAATTAAAAATGATATCACCCCTAACAGAATGTCGCACTCATTTTTGTACATCCATACGAGTACGATGTATTAATTTAAAAAAATCCCTTGAGAAATTGCTTTGTGCTTAATTATAATTAAAAAACTTATACATCTATACTAAATATTTAATTTATTATATATCTTTTTAGTGCCTTGTAAATTTTAATTTTTTACTTCTGTAATTTTTATTTTTAACATTTCTGTTTAGAAGTTTGTTGAGTGTGTAGTGTACACGTAAAGTGAAAATAGTGAAAAATATTTTAGCAATAAACAAATTAAGATATTCATTGGAATATCTTATCATTGGAATATTGGTATATCTCTTTAAAATAAATTTTTATAACAAAATAATTATGAATGAGTCATATTTTTAAATATGTATTTTTTTATGTACATTCTTTAACTTAAAGAAGAAACCACTAAATAAACTTTTTTGCTGCTCAAAACAAATACCTCATTTTTTATGTATTAAAAGCAAATTTTCGAAATTTGACGCAATAGTTATTGCAGAAATACTTTGAGAAATAGCTAATTCAAATCTTACAGGTTTACTATATCCAATTGGAAGTAGATTAAAAAAATGAATGGGTAGCTGCTGTAAAATACATTTCTTCTGACATTATGCTTAGAAGGTTATAATATGGCTAATAAATTGACAATCGTCGTTACGCTGAAACCAAAAAAATATTACATATTTTGGTTACGGACAACTAAAATATTGTTATTATTAGATAATAAAAGCATTTATTTAGATATTTTTCTCTACTTTACAATAAATAACAAGACAAACAATATAATATAACTTAACATGATTTTATCAAAAACACGAAAAATACTATCCTTCGACGAAAATAAAAAAATAACAACGGAACAATTGATACCTAGTTAGGAATACAATATAAGAAAAGAAGTGCATATGATATAAATCACAGTCGATGTCTTGTGTCATGTTTATATTATTCGCGTAAACATTAACGAGGACCGCTAATTTGGAGCCTAAAAATAAAATTGACGCGCCTATAAAGTTGCGGACATTAGGCGGCGCTGATGTCACGCTCCCAGCAAATACGACATTTTTGTCAGCACAAGTTATGGCATAAATAAGTTAGTAAACGGAATGATTTGCCACTTCATATGGCATTACTATTAAAAATCCAACAAGCGCACGTTAGAATAAGCTCTCACTTGAAGTGTGGGCTTATGGGATGAGAAAATTAAAAAAATGAATATTTTGTTACATACCAATTGATACCCATATGAAGCATGATTTGCAAAGTTTTATTCAGGTGGGTGTGAAGCTATGAGGCTGCGCCGGAAGGACGGGTGGATGGACATGACATAATTGTACCGGTTTAGTGATGTTTATTTACATTGTAAACAGTGACCGCAAATAAACAGTTTACTCATTGTTATGGCCACGATACCGGTTATTTCCATAGTGGTATAACACAGATGACTAGTGAAACACAGCTGTAAATGTTATACCAATATGTTTCATTAAATTAATAGAATAATAAATTCAAGGAAATTTAGGTAATTTTTGTAATAAAATGTCAATTTGTGATTTAATTTTATTATAAAACAGCGCTGTCTTCGAGTAGAAACGTGTTATTGTTTTAATAATTAGCCCTTTTGCTGTACGTTTTCTACAGATTTCGTTTAGGCGGTGAACATATCTACGCAATATGAAAAAAAAATTAAAAAAAAGAAAAAAAAAAAAAAAATATATATATATATATATATATATATATATATATATATATATATATATGCATATATTATTTTCAAAGTGACCTTGGCTTTGGTGTCCGCGGACAGTGTTCAATGAATATATACAGTGTAATTCACTTAATATATTAAGTCTGTTACCTATATTATACCAATAATATCTTCATAATTTGAGTTCAGTGGTAATGAAATTAATACTATTATATGACTTTGTGCAGCGAGATAGCTTTACACATTTGTACAAAGAATATTTTTCGATGTTGTGTCATATTGAACGGAACCGCTTCTGAAGAAATTATCCATGAAAAAAATACTTTAGGTTTTAATCAACAAAGATTTTTGCTTGCTGGCGGCCAACTTTCCTCTTTAAGGAAGATGTGTGATGTCAAAACAACTTTTTTGGAATAAATCTTTCTGTTTGTTTGTTTACCTGTATTTTGCAACACGTTAAAACTATTGGACTGATTATAATGAATTTTCCACTGGGTTCAGAGAGTTCAGATTAAAACCTAGTTTAACCTCTTGCTCCGATTGAATATTCGGTACGGATTTTTTTGACTGTCTGTTTTTCGTTTTGTCTGTTTGTTAGAGCATCATGCAAAACTGAGTTGCATGGGCTTTAACTGGAATAATGTTTTATATTAAAATCTATGACACGTTTTTGTTGATCGAATATTTTCTGAGTAACTTAAAATTCAGTTATAATTGGTACTTATACTCTAAGAACCGAGTAATAACAATTTCGGTGACCGTCATGGCCATTCAGCTAAACGGCCAATCTAAAATATATTTTACATATTTAACCCTATTTTATATATTTGCGGACTGATTTTCGTATTGTAAAAACATTAGGGCAATATCTAGTTGAATGTTTAGCTACACCAACGTGAATGTTCGCAGAAACAAATATATTATCCAACTGACTGATTGTAACTGAAAATTGTCCAGACTGCCCGCACGATCGCGACGTGATTTCCCGTTACCGAGTCACTGTACCTCAAATGGAATACGTGATAGTATGAAGATCGTCACTTTTAACTTTACCTTTTCATAATTTCGTTTATCAATTTCCCGGTATCGGTGGCCATAATGGAAGTTACCGCCGCGCAATTAACATAAAAACGTTTGATTCGATCGAGCATTGCTATGCGCGATGTGTCGCATTCGCCTCTAACCTCAATGCTACTTCATAAATATCAATAAAGTGTTTGATTTTCATTAGCTATTGTCGGCTGAGAGAATGCGTTCGGCACACATGAAACATTATTTATTACCCAAAGTACAATAGATCCAATGTACGAAATATTTCATGTTCTTAGGTAAGGAAATGACTGGACAATGTGGCATATTGAATACATATTAATAACTGGACAATGTCTCAATGGACATAGCTAAAAACGTTGTAGAATTTAAAGCATTTGGTATTGCGTAGGTAATAAAAATATACGCTTTTATCGTATGAAAACATGTGATCGATATATTACCGTAATTCATTAGTATTTTGTACTTTTTAAAGTCAATTATTTGCTCCAGACGCAGCAAACTTTTACACGGTTTAATACATGCCTTTATTTCAAATAGATTTGTTACTAAGATAAATCTTATGATTTTCGATACAATGAATACGTCACATTACCCAATATTTACGTGCGAGAAAGAACTAAAGTACGTATATAACGACGAAATATAGATTTGTAATGTTTTTTTAATAAGCGTTTGATACGATGGGTCGTCACATTCCCCGATATTTACGCGCAAGGCAGAACTAAAGAACGTTTATAACGAGGAAATACAGATTTGTGATGTCGTTTTTTTTAAATAAACGAAGTGTTTATAAGAATTCTAATTCAAAATGACTGCCACTTCTCAAAGTTGAGTGCTTAAGCATCAATGTGTGCATATTTAACGTGACTGATAATAAATTATTATTTGAAGAGTATTATTTTGTCCACATAAATAATTTATGTTAGTATACGTAGTATCTTAACAGTATCACGTACACAAACAAGAAATATTTAACTGAAGGTATTGTTTTAACGTTTCCAGTAATTGCAGATAAGCCGCGATAAGATCCTTGCTTCCATCGCTTATTTTTAACTTATTTAAATACTACATTAATTATTTTTAATAATCATATATTGACATAATTAAAAAAAAAGATATTATATTCGTGATTTACAACAAACAATTTTTTATTTTTCCTTTATTTAATACCTATAGTTTATTCTTCCTTATCAATTTTACCAGGGAAAATGGACCATGACTAAATTTTGTTTTGTTCGCGTTTTTATAGGACTATATGAATTTGGCGATTTTCCAAAAACCTTAAATAAAATCTCTGTTTAATTCTATACGAGAATCTAAATATAAATTTTCGTGTCTTTGGTTATTTTGAAATGCCCATACAATCTTTTACACTCCTTTCAAAACTTTAGGGAATGAATATCATACTTTGTCTTATCAAGCACCCAGAAGCTAAGAAAAATATACGTGGCAAAGAACACGGCCAATTTTCGTATTATATATTTTGCTAATTTTAATGTGAATCCAAAATGTTTGTAATCCTGGGTATCTATAAATCCATAATAAATAAGAAACAGGTTTAAGAATCTCGGAGTTACGTCAAAATTAACAAAATATGTATATTTTTTTATATTCCTACATACTATAAATATCGATTTCTTTGAAAAATCGTATGCGGTTCGTTAAATGGTTAATAAATCTTTAAACGTTAACAGTCTTGTAATATCGCGATATAATAAAAATAGTAGAAAAACAATAAAAAACATAAGATTTACAACAACAAATGCAAACGTAACTGAAATGGCGCTGTCATTCGTTCGTATTTTTGCTACGCGTACAAAAATGTGGCGTATATATAGAGGTAATAAACCATAGACTTAATATACTATGAATAGATGAACAAAGTGTGCGAGCGAGAATATATTCTTTATGTCATTACTGCGAGTAAAAAAGAGATGACAATATGTGAACAAATTTAATTACTTTAACAGATAAATGTCCGATAGTTTCTTGCTTCGATAACGTCTCGCTGTATTTTAGTATTTTCAAATAATATTTCCACAATATTATTTTAGAATACGCAATGGTGTCTTGTTCAGTATTGGATTGTAAAGTGACATATATGAATAATCCAAATGAAGAGACATTTCACAGATAAATGCGATGCACGTACTTACTTTTTTATCACTTATTTTCCTTTAAATTATCGTTTAACTAGACTTGGTCAAATATACATATCATAGTAAATATGTTCTATTTTACGTTTTATTATTTGTTTTTATATTTTGTGTGTATAATTACGACATATTGTATCCGTGAAAAATTACATTTTACGGATTAACATATAGGGATCGCATTATTTTATCGACAAGTCATATCGATATTTTTCTAGAGTGAAAATAAACATAGGTTGCGACACAAATTGTTAGTAGATTAAATGAAAGAAAAAAAATATTAATATTATTTACAATGTACGCGCTTAATGTTATATGTGACCGAAGAAGATGTGGGTTCAAATCACGCACAGATCAGAAATATATTTTCAGACTTAAAACAATTGAATGTATCTAAATCAATCAGTACTTAAAATAAGAGCTGGCCTTACATAATGTTGGCATATAAAAAAATCAAAAACAAGCTGGCGATTAGTGAAAAAGTGAAATTTGCATTCGATCCTTTAATAATGGTTTCCATATTATTATTCGAAATATCACTCGAATTATGTACGACGAGAAAAATGGACAAGAATTCTTAATAGATACAACTGGACTCCCCATAAAAATTACATGGTGTGTAGTAAACATTTTGAGATTATTTTGTACAAAGAGCACACCGACGTATTTTGAAAAAGGACTCAGTGCTTAGAGGAATTGTACCGATGTGTTTGTCAACATCCTAATTTATAATTTATAATTAAGCCTTTTATAAACGTTTAGTGTTTATACAAAGATTGGACAAGCTACACAGTGTTTAGTAAGCATACCATTTCCGGTAAAATTCATGTCATGTATATATATTTAGTTAAAACAGAAAACAAATTTTATTTTTTTTAGTTTAAAATATTTATTATAAATATTTATCGGTTTTGTATTATATAATAATGAAGTATTTATAATAAAATTGGAAGCTGTCTTTCACATTAACATTATTTTGTTTTAAGGTAAAGTTAATGCCAAAAAGACCAATGACATATAAATCAAACTTTTCACGGATATAACACCTTGCTGTTTATATTTTAAATTTTCTTTCAATTTATTTCATTTAAAAATAAGCTTTTTTCTTGGCAAAAATGGTGGCTACGACGTTGATGGCTCTGATGAAATATCTATACATACATAAATATATATATATATATATATATATATATATATATATATATATGCATGTATGCATGTATGTATGTATAGATATTTCATCAGAGCCATCGACATCGTAGCCACCATTGTTGCTAAGAAAAAAGCTTATTTTTAAATGAAATAAATTGAAAAAAATTGATAAATATAAACAGCAGAACATCAGGAACATGATGGCTAAATCCAAGAGAATGAATAAAAAAATGATAACACTGCAATCGGTGACTGGAGAATTTAGAAAACGTCCAGGTTTTTGGGATAACTTAAACGATCTTACCATATCACGCAGTACTAAAACGTTGCAATTTTTAGTACGTAGGGTAAATGAAAAAAAGTTGATAGAATAGCCCATTTTACTGAATATAGTGAAGATCTTAGAAAATTTGTACTAACTGTCCATTTTTATAGTCCAAGGTGTTATATCCGTGAAAAGTTTGATTTTTGTTTACCTCATATTAACACACTTAGGAAATTAAATCAAAGAGTACATCAGGGCCTTACAACCGAGGCATTCAATACAATAAAGGATATGGCTAAAAAAAGAGTTATTTGTTAACATCACTTTTGATGAGTGAGCGTTAGGGAATATACTGAATTTGTGGGTAAAACACATTTTGGCTATATTAATATAGGCAACGATTTGCACGGAGACGAATCAGCATTTACAAATCAATTTCTGGTATATATGGTTGTGGCTGTGTATAGTTTTTGGAAACTTCTAATTGGTGTCTTTCGAGAAAGAAGTTTTACGGCTTCGCAAAAGGCAAATTTATTGAAAATTGTCTTGATTTATTTATTGAATAATTTCAATTACTTTTGATGGAATCGCTTCAAATCTTAACATGTTCAGTTTACTTGGCGCAAAATTAAACAGCGAACAATACACTCCATATTTCACATATAAAGCCAAAAAATATTATATTTTACTCGGTCCGTGTCACTTGTTAAAACTTGCGAGGAATATGTTCGGTGACAAAAAGTTTTAATAAACGAAAATGGTAGAAAGATTGAATTTGTTACGCAATTACACAATATTCAAATGAAGAAAGGTCTGAAATAGGGGAACAAAATTACATTTAGGCAAATTAATTAATTCAAACAAAAAACGAAAGTGACGCTAGCAGCGCAATTACTTTCAAGGTCTGTTGCGACAGCCATTCAGTGCTGCCATTATTTTTTTGAATTTATCAGAATTTCACAATTCTGAAGTCATAACGCTATTATCACTCTCGTTAATGACATATTTGATATTTTTAATTCCGTTAACTTCTTTCTTTTCCTTCTTTCTTTAACTTTCTTTCTTCTGGGTTTAAACCCTTGTGCTAACAAACAAGAAATATTCGACAACCTCGATCAAGTATCCAAAAGTATATTTTAGAAATTTAAAATTTAAGGATGGTACCGTTATCATAAACTCTACGAGACGTTTAGGTTTAACCTGGTTCTTAATAAACATAACAAGTCTAAAATATGTAAACGTAGACTACATTCAAAAAGGCCTCTTGCAATTTTTACCTTCTTACAAACTATCTCAAGACCATTTGGAAATATTTTTTAGTACTGTACGTTCAGACAGTTTAAATAATGATATTATTTATTTGTGGATATAAAATACGACAGGTAATGTAATAGACATGTATAGAAATTTTCTTACAGCTAATGATCACAAAAAGGTAACTAGTTCGGCTTGTGCAGTTATGCTATAAGCATCATCGACGCGCCCGGTTTATAGCTAGCACCTGTTGATACACACACACACACGCACACACACACGTACACACACGCGCGCGCTCGCTCGCACACACACACACACATATACTCACACATACAATATATAATAATATTAATAATTATTTTTAATACAGGCATACAATACATACTATTATTACCCATAGAGGAAACATAGCATAAAGAAAAGAAGTAAAACCAAAATTCGAAAGGCAAGAACAAAAAGAAGATACAAATAATAAATACAATTTAAATCAAATAATTTCGAAGTGCTGATATTTTTCCTTTATTCCGTTTGCATTTGATGGGTCAAAAGCCACTTACGGATTGACCTTTTAAAGTAGTCATGGATCCAGCGGTCTTTAGGGGCGGAGGGAGGTCGTTCCATATTTTAGTTGCAGCAAGCTTAAAACTACCCCGATAACCGGCTGTACTGTGTTCCGGGACTAAGAGAAGTCACATAATACAATACAAATTTTTCTATTTTTCTACATACACACTGTATATATTTTCCACATAGAACTTAGTTTTTCTGGTACAACTTTGGTTTTATTTTTAGCTTAAATTTAAGTACTTTTGCGGCATTTCTCGCCGTGATATTAAATTTTTTTTACAAGTACGCTCTAATTGACATTTTTCACAGTCCCAAAATGTCTAAAGTTAAACAAATATTTAAGGTTAAAAAATATGAGAGGGAATGCCTCATACAAGGTGTTGCATAACATTTTTGAGACGGGAGTTACTCTTATAGAATTGATTTCATAATTACGGACTCTGGTAGCTAAATCGTTAACAAAATTTGACCAAATACGTGCCCATTTATTTTTATAATATCGGTATAACATCGTTAGTAAATCACACACATATAGTAAAATGGATCAATTATAATAAAAAAATGCAATATTTTATGCCTAGTTTTATCTAACTTTAACTTTTATTGCCACCCCCGTAATCATTCAAAGTTAGAATACTGACACAAACCTCTCGGGTTCATAAATCATCATGGCGGGGGAAGACACTGCAGCGAATAACCCGATACATAATTACATTCTTCTATACCGTGTCGTTGAACTTTCCGAAGAAAGGATCTTGTGCCCGGTGTCCTTTCAAAAGGCATTATTATGCGAGGTGCACGTCGACGATTCGTCATAGACGGCGGCGGCCCCGGCCACGCCCGCCTGCTGGAAGAGCTTTCCGCTACGTGCTCATCAATCTGCTCTGCGTCTCGCCTTTTAATTAACTCGTTGAACGAGCAATTTCAAGAAAATTCAGTTAATAATTGATAAATAAATATTAATAGATTGAAACTAAATTAAAGTTCCAATGTAACGTTTACAAAATTCAATAGATTACTCGACGAATTGTTTGATAAAACGGTTATTTAAAGTTATGGAAAAATTAAAAGTTCGAGAGTAAAAAGCCAAAATATTTCATTATTAGCAATTCTAAACTAAATTAAAGTTCAAGTGTAATATGCAAATGTTACATTGGAACTTAAATTTAGTTTAAAATTGCTAATAATGAAAGATTATAGTTTTTTTATTTCGCAAATATGTTATTAATTTAATGAGAATTAATATTATCGTCAACAGTAAAATTGCTTCTTATTTTATATTAATTAATGGAAATTTATAATTAATAAAAATTTTATAATTAAATAATATGCATTATTGTAGTTATTAAGGTACATGAAGATATAAAAATGGCGATATGTTAATCATGATTAATGTTTATAAACTAGTGACCTTTTAACCATGACTTATAACTAATGATTGAAAATTTCAATCATAAATCATGATTGATGACTAATTTGGTTTTGTTCGTAATTAGTCATAATTGAAACTAAATTTATTTCGAACAAATTTGAAAAAAATCGTTCACGGACTTAAAAAAGTTTTACAAAATTCATGAAAATAAAGGACTTAATATAAAAAGAACCAAAAATGTTTAATCGACTGTTTATCTATTAGTAGATAAAAATACAGTAACAGTAACATTAACAAAAGATTTAAGAAAAATTGCAATCATTATTTTAATTTTAATTTTTTCTATAACTTTAAATAACCGTTTTATCAAACAATTGGTCGAATAATCTATTTAATTTTCAACTTCAAAAATGAAAAGTTTCTTTGCACAGATCCAAATGATAATACGAGTTATATTTACAAAACACATTTTTTATCATAGTATACCGTTGATGTATCTAGTATACCGTTTATGTGTGTACCGTTGGAGTGCACCACTGCATGCTAACTTTAGCTAAAAAAATACTGTAAAAAAAGTCTCAAAAATTAATCTTAGTCATGGCTAAAACTAATTTCTATAATCCTGAATAATTTAAAACTTTAAATTGACTTTTAGTAAATCGATTAAGAAATTTTGTCGATTATGGCCTACACTGGTAGACAGAAAATACCCCTTTTGCGGTTTACGAATATTCGAAATTTTTGTCAAAGATTCCACTCATGATAATTTAGTCGAATGTTTTTGAGTCACTGGCAAGTCCGTCTCCAAAAGATGGCGCTAACGCAATAAGGTTACATTGTTTTTTGACAAACCATGCGCGTTGTGAATATTTTATTGAGACATTCTTATATGTAATTGTTTGGTGCTAAGATATTGCGTGTCACTTTTGTTCAATAAATTCTTAAATTATATATCAAACAATTCTGTTGTTATTTGTATAAAATATTCTTTAAGCCGATAGGAGGAAAGGAAGCGAGAGGAACCTATGTATAAATATATGTATATGTAAGAAATACGTAACAATATACATATAAAAGGTCAAACGCTAAAAAATAAACTTAAGTAACACACGGACCATTTAGAGGTCACGTGCACAAGCCGGCTATTTGTTGGTCGTCACGAAGTAGCTAGCTCATTACTACGTGGCAGCCCTAATACGACAACCGGAAGTCGATCACGACCACACGTATAGCAGTTTAATTTAACCGTTGATTTGACTAAGCGAACGACTCTATCGACGGCAGTACTTATTTGAAGTTGATTTAGTCGCAACAAAGGATAATTCGATATTGATAAAATATTTTGTTCGTCTTCTATCCAGTGTTTAAACAGTTAAGCGCATAAAGGGAACGAAATTGTTCAATAATATACGACTAGTACGAACGTGATTTGAGAAGTTCATCTCTTAACAGTGAAACATTATGCTAGTGAAGGATGAGTCCGTTTTCAATTTTTCACGCGCCCAAGAAATTACGAGTCTCAAGTCGCTCCGCGCGGCCCTTTGTTCGTCCGATCCCGTCTGGATACGTGCGCGCCGTCGCTTTTTTGCATACAAAGTGGTCGTGCATTTACACATGACACATGCATTATGGTGTTGACGATTCTAAGAAAATAGCCCCAGGGTGGTTCCTTAAGTCGCAGCCGCCATGAAATAACCGTAAAAGAATGAATTTCAGCTCGTCCCTTTTAAAAACTACTGGAAAATGTATTAATTTGCAAAAAAAGATTATTTAGGAAAAGACTTTTCTCTAAAGAATTAACACATTATTTTTTTAAATAATAATGTGTTTATTTTACAACCAAATAATAAAAAAACTGCTTTTAGGCACAAAACTCTTTCTAACTCGAACAGTACACAACATAGGCCGTTAGATTAAATTACAAATGATACTTCTTTATAATTCGACCTGGCTTGACTCGTCAAAAGTAAAATTATTCATGCAATTAATAAAAATGATTAGACACGTTAATGGCCATTTTGAACGCGTGTTCATTCGACTGTCAGTTTGCGCTTTGCCGTCATCGAAAATATACGTGTTTTCTGTATCGCTTTTATGAGAATGGGTAACGAGGCTACAATATTTTTTTTATTTCGCAGTGACAGAGGCTACGCTATGCCGTATTTTTCTACTTTGATTTGCCCTTTGAACAGAAGAATAGCATAAATTGAATTTTTGATGGATGTACACTATAACAATATGTATTACTGCCGACCCAACTGTGGTTTTACATGCGTGTTTCACGTTTATATCACTATCAAAAATATCTATATATGAATTTTGTATTCATAACAACAAAACAATTACAAGTTTTGCACCAACGTGCACATGGGCAAACGGACATACGGGCACACGCACACATGAACACATTTACACAGTAGAAATTGGTAAGACAGCAATCATACTGAGTTCTTGAATCCGATTATCGTAAAAACCGCCAATCTATTTATTTCTTTTAAACTATTCTTCTATAATGTATGTACAAATTCATTTCAACAATAAGTGCCTCTATATATTAGCTGTCAATAATATGATTGATACCATTCTTTCGAGTGTGTTGCGCGTGTGCCGCCGACATTAAACGAATGTTCATCATACTGAGCTGGATAGTCCTAATGAATATAATATTCCAATAAAGTTAGCAAGTGATACCTTTATTGTATACTTTACCAGGATAACATTATTTAACTTAAAGGAAAAAGAGTTTTCTGTATTTTTAGTAAAGGTTTTTAAAAAATAATTTTTTCTAGGAAACAAATCAAGCAAGATCTCAATACCGCCGATGTATCATCGATGTTGATTACTTTTAAGACGGTTGCGATATACATCAAGTCACGGTCCAATGCAATGTGGTGCACAAAGTATTAAAATTAGGAACGAGAAATATAATGGACTTATTTCTCAGTTCAAATTATTATGTCAAATGTGTAATATGACATTTAGTGTAAATAATTACAGTATTGCTTATTAAATAACTTACTAAATAAATTTGAATACTTGTGCTGTTGCCGAAATAATAAGTATACGATGCAGTCTTCCACAACAACAAAAATTATCTTCAACTTTAAATATCCCACTTGTGCCTAAAAAAAGTTTCAAAATCAGTATGAATATTATATAGACATAATTTGGCAAACAGATATTGTAACAAGCACGAACGATGCATCGTTAAAAAAAAGAAGTTTAGCTTTGACGTCATATTAAGTCTTATTGTATTTCTGTTATAAATAGGATTGCAGATGATTATTGGGCGAAGAGAACTTACTAAAAAGAAAAGCTTTTCTTCTGTGTCCGACGCAGCAAGCATTGTTAACAGAAAAACAAATAAATTATTATCTTTAGTAATATGAAATAAATAGTTCAAACGGATATTGTCACAAGCATGAACGATGCATCGGAAAAAAAGAAGTTTAGCGTTAACGTCATATTTAGTCTTATTGTATTTCTGTTGTAAATAGGATAGCAGATGATTATTGGTAGAAGAGAACTTACTAAAATGAAAAGCTATTATTCTGTGTCCGACGCAGCAAGCATTGTTAACAGAAAAACAAATAAAATATTATCTTTAGCAATGTGAAATAAATAGTTTAAGTACACGCTCTCAAGGAAATTTGTGCGGTAACTTAAGTGCTGCAAAAATAAAATAGGTTTTAATTTGTTTTAAATGCGTGATTAATTAAATGGCAGATGCCCTGTCGTATATATAATTAATTAATATAGCCTTCGCATTACAGTCATCTATAATTCTATACACTTACTATTGACTGTTTAGCAAAAATTGCAAATAATGCAATTTAACGTTAATATGCTTATATGGTGACTTAAAGAAGTATATATACCATGATACCACCCGGAGCACTGAAATGGAACTAAGTATATTGTATAAATTGAATTAATCATTATGCGGATTAAAATAATCACATGATATGAAATTTTATTTAGTCTCAAACAGATTCTGCTTCACCAGAAATAAGACTGACCAATGTGCTTGTATGGGATGAGTCAGTGGAATCAAATGCCATCTCTCTCTCTTTCTTTTCTCCCTCTACATTGATGATGGACTGCTACTTTCAAAGGAGACATACTTCCTAAACTAGGTAATCATTAAAATGAAATGAGGTGTCATAGTGTATCCTACCAATAATTTTCTGGGTATACATGTAGAGAAATAAAACAGTTACATTTTCATATACCAGATAAAATATATTATACAATAATTACGTAGATTCAATATGGGTAACGCTCTTCCTAATAGTTTTCAAGCTAATACTCGTGAAGAACTGCAGAAAAGTGAGAGTTCGACAGAAGAAGACTGTCCAAGCCGAGAAGCAGCGGAATGACTGAACTATGCAGCGACTGTAAGTAGACTGGACATTATGGTCTCTGTAAGTCAAGTGACTAGACACTCACGAGAACACTGTTAACCGCGCTCAGTTAATTGACCCTGCCCGGGTAAGAAGTTGTGAGAAGGGACGTGCATGCTCATAATAATGGTGCTTGTAAAAAACAAGATAAGAAATTATTTTGACTTTTATGAAATGACCAACTCATTTTTAAATCCATAAAAATACACTCACAGACACAATTAACCACTCGTCCCTCTCTAGTGGCCTCGTCTTTGTTCATCGTTGTTAAACGTCTTTCGCTAGGGAGGTTTTATGACAAGTGGATAGTTGTTACGACAAATAAACTTTATTACTCTCCATATTTGTCTTTTTGCTTAAAATATTAGTAACTTTAATGGATTCGCTTATGTTTGGCTTTCTTGCTTATCGGTTTTGCTTTGTTTTGATTCCAGTTTTATGAAATAAGTTTATATAACTATTTGCAAGGGTTTCCAAAAAAAAATTATTTTAAAACAATACCAATAGATGCGACTTGAGTATGGCTCTTGTCGATCAGGAATTCAGCCAACGTTATATCGTTCGTGTATTCGGTGTGCTCAGAATCACAGTAAGAGATGCAGTTAGGCTCATTCGAAAGACTGACACAAATTTTATATCAGTCAGCAATGCATCAGGATATTTGTTTGATTGTGGTAGTCTGAGACATCTTCATCAATCATATTTTTTGGGTTTCAATCTAGTACAAGAAACATATTCACGAGGATTTCATCAATGTCTGTTTTATTTTACCTGAAATTACCTCGGACAAACGCGTTAATATTCTATGTGTATTCTATGTGTATTCTAATATTCTATGTATAATTTTTAATTATACCTTAATTTGATCTGTGCTAATACATGAGGTTTTTTTCAAATTTTCTACAAACATTTTCTTACAGAACTTTGAATATATTTGACGTTAATTTTGTATAAATTCATTATAATTTAATTTTTAACGACTAAATTAAACTACGTGATGTAGTACCATTTCTGCTTTATTTAAATTCTTTACCACGATCTAAGTTTCGCTGTATGACAACATCTTCAGGTTGTCATACAGCATTTTAATTTTTTAATTAGGTAATTTGTAAATATTGACTGTTAGCAACTTCCAACAGCATTGAAATATTATACAAAACAATAGCGGAAGCGGTGTTTTCGCGAGTTTTCCCACTGTTTATGTTAGTGAGTTTATGGTAAGGGAGCGGTGTGTTTTTTATTAAATTTTCGAAAGTTATACAATATACAAGTATTTTAGTGAGGGTAATAAATTAAACTGATGTTATTCTATGAGGTTACATACACCGGAACACTTGCATCATATAACCTCATAGAATAACAACAATTGAATTTATTACCCTCACTAAAATACTTGTATATGGTATAACTTTCGAACATCTAATAAAAACTCCACTGACCATAAACTCACTAACGTAAACAGTGGAAAAACTCGCGTAAACACCGCTTCCGCTATTGTTTTGTATAATATTTAAATGCTGTTGGAAGTTTCTAAGAGACAATCTTTACCAATAGCCCACCTGAAGATGTTGTAATACAATGAAACCTAGGTGGTGGGAAAGAAATTAAAGAAAGTAAAATACTACATCACGTAGTTTCATTTAATTATGAAAAGTTAAATTACATGACATTGTAATATAGCAAATATTTACGATATCTAAAAGACATAATCTTGAATATATTTGGCGTTAATTTTGTGGAAATTCATTATTCACAATTAAATGAAACTAAGTGATGTAGTATTTTACTTTCTTTACTTTCTTACAAAGAAAGTAGAAATAATGCTACATCACGTAGTTTCATTTAATTGTGAGACATAACCTTGTTAATAGTGAAAAAAAATATTTTTTTTTAAGTTATCTGTCCGTTTAGAATTTTAGTTCAAATGTATATACACTATATTAACAAATTTTAAATTAAAAATACTTTTTTGTTAAAATATCAGATACAGTACTATATTTTACACTTTGTAGTTTACTTGATACGATCGCCTGACGCAGTCGTCAATGTAACATTGTAGAAAGGTGGTTACTGTAGGTAATCCCCGCCCAACTGTTCAAGTCATTGCTATGGGGCAGCGTCTTAAGAGCGCATAGTATACATTGACGTAAAAGGCGGGATGTTAAATTGTAGTATTTTTTATTCGAAAGAAATATATAATCCATATTTATTCGTTGTATATAAAAAATAAATTTTGCTTTTCAATAAAAATGATGGAAATAAAATTCTATATTATGATTTTTATGTAATGTGGCGAATGACCTTAGGAGCGATTACGTTATAGTCAGAAACTTATACCGAAATTGTTTTGACTCAAACTCAATATTTTAATTATTTAAACAAAATAATTAAGAGTTCACCAGATTCTTCAGAATCCATAGATTAATATCAACATGACTTTCATACGTGCTATCCATAACTGTGACAAAGAATTGCACCACCTATACGTTCGTACTAATTAGCCTCGTCATCGCGCGAGCCGTTCTTCCTACGAAGAGGGCGAGGCCTCTTCGTACGAAGAACGGCTCACCTTTCCACTGAGGGCTATCAATATGATGGATATTTAAAAATTTGTTAAAGTGTATTTGCATAGCAATATAATTGTAAATTTTCAATATATTTTAAAATGCATTTTAACAATATATATTTATTTATTCATGTACAGATATACGATGACGCTATGTTAAATAGAGAGGTTACACTCTTATAAAACGAACAAAAAAGTGACTCGCTCCTACTTTTCTCATACATTCAAATATAGAATATAACTGTCTATTCAAAGACAATAAAGAAAGCTAAAATATAAAGAAAGTATTTGTAATTATGACAGTTAAGCCATTATAACAACGAATGAGCGAATACATCGCAGGTGCGAATGGGATAGTATAACAGCGCCTCACTGTGAATACATCAGATATTAAATTTATCAAACGTAACTGACACGTTCAGTCTGGTCTCGCCAGACTTGCGTTTGTTATATTTACTATCTTACTCGTGTCTTCTAGATGTACAATTTGAAATAAATCAAAAATAGATGTGGTAAAAAATGAAATATTATTTACCTATAAATTACAAATAAAGTGTTATTCTTAGACTTTTACTGATGGCAACTATCTAATTAAACCACAGTCTTGTAACCTTAAAAGGCATTTTGATATTGATTTCAATAAAAAAAATAAGATTAGACAACCACACGCCACATGTCGCAAATTCATTCTAACTAAAGACAAGGCAATTAATTAACTTGTCTTGAAGGCCGATTTTTGTTGTTAATTGTATGTATTTTTAATATAACATTATTACGTATATATCTATAGCTAAAATTACGACGATAAAATTGCCTCATTGTAGGAGAACATAACTTTACTTTGCTCTTGGTACTTGATATACCGTATCGTATTAAAATAATTAGCATCCTGATATATCAAAAGGGAGTGAACGGATAATTACAGAAATGTTATCACAAACAGCAAATGGCCACGACATGGCGTCGCTATAATAACAGGGTAGACTTGGTTCAGGTAACGACCTGCTAATCTCGTAATTGCAAGGCTTTATTCTGTATGAAATATACTTTTAAATACTATCGGTACGTCGAAACGACTATTGTAAAATGGATAACATTACTTAAAATCCACTGTCGATATATTTTGTAAGTTCATCAGCAACAAAATTTAATTTAAAATAAAATTATATTCATATTTAAAGTAAAGTTTAAAGACTTTCTTAATAGAAAGAATTTCTTTCAATAAAAACGATATAATGCAACATATTCCGCACATGTGCATTCTTCTCATTACACATCACAATGGTCAGTTTACACACAAAATTTGTAAATATTTAAATAATGTTTTTCACAAATCGTTTTTACCAGATAATTGTTAATAAAACGGATTGAGCGGCGACAAATAAAAGTTTACTAAGAACAATATTTAGGAATTATAAACTTCAGACTGAAAAAATTAAAAGTTTACAATCGTATTTAAACCCACTAAGTATGAGTCGGATACATGTTACGTGGGTTATATACCTAGGAAAATTCCAAGATAGTTGCCCCACATTTTGAATGAGCCCCGTATCTTAACAGATATAAGTTAATTACATGTGTACCCTATGTATGGGATAATATTGGCATGTTGTCTTATATTTAACCATATTTATTTTATTATAAAGTTTGTCGTTTTTTTATAAAGTTGGTTGGAACACAATTTGTGTACGTTAAGGCTAATAAACATTGACTTACGAATAATTTAGGTAAATTGGAGTTGAATTAATGTTTTAAAAAAATACAAATACTTACTTTTTTTAAAACTGCGATTATGTCAGAAATTTCATATTTAGTGACTTAGTGATATGATGTTAATTTCTGAACACGTTGCAATAGTCTTTACATCACTACGATGTTTTGTCTAAACTATCATTATATCCTAAGGGAGTTTTTAAGATCATAAGCAAATATCTAGTTGTACAGATTTTATTACAGTGATTTTTTTAAAGTATTGTTTTTCTTTCAACAAAAAAAAATTAACATAAAATTTCAAACAATAGCAGAAGCTGACTTATAATTAACACAAAATCGCTCACTACTAATTAACACAAATCGCTACATGCTTGCTACATGACTACTCTACTTCTGTACCAAATTTCATGTGATTTAGTGGAATAGTTTTCGAACAAAAATGATTAAAGAGTAAAGATTTTTTAAAAAAATAAAAAACAAAACTTTTAATGTATTGGTTTTCTATGACTAATTTTTTTTTGGAATGACTTGTCTTCTCTACCTAAAAAAAATTTTGGAACACTGTAAAGATGCCATTATGTGTATACAAACTGCAAACAAGTTGTTGAATATAACAACTCGAGTATCTTTATGCAGGCAAAGACAGTCAAAAAGATTTCAATCAATCAATGTAACGACATTATTGAAAAGATAATATGCCTTTCCAAAATTGGTTCATTGTAGGATACGTAATTAAAAAATATACAATTTATTTCGTTCGAGTCGAAATATATTCTAGCTTTGAGTGGATTATAAAAGTATAATATGTATTTCGCTAAAGTCGAAATACTTTCTAGCTTTAAGTGTTCTACAAAAATTATTTTACACTACCCTCGCTTCACCCTTATGTAAAACGTGTCTTGAAGTAGCAGATTTATAAAAGTCTTACTTCACATTTGACAACATGTATGTATAATAGTACCGAATAGTTATAGAATTGTATTAATAGTATAATAGTATTAATATACCTTGCCGAGCACATTGCCTTTATCACCGTAAGAAACCTGTCACCCACCTTCGACCGTACAACGTGTGGCCGCACATATGCCGGCTGCAGAACAACTTAATGCCAAAAACAGGTTTCACAAGGTTTTAATAATAAAATGAGACGTGCTAAGGAAAAATGGCGATGGAGGTATCCCGTTGCTTACAGAACGGACGGACATGCATCGAACGCTCGACCTTGCGCTAACGCTCTGCGTTCGGCTGTTCCCGTTGTCAGTGCTGCCGTGTCGAACGCGTTGTCGATGAAATTAGCTGAATTTTTGATATATTATTCAAACTCAAAAATTATCTCAAAAATTGTTCAATTAATATTACAGGAAAAGTAGTTATTTCACCACACTTTTAATTTTATTAAAAAAAACCGTTGCGTAATTTGTCAATTTAAACGATATTATATTAACATTTTGAAAAACATAATTTACCATCTAGTTTTAGTAAAAATCACTCTCAAAACGTATACAAGTAACATTACAGGAAAAAGTCACATCATCACCACACTTAATTTTACTTAAAAAACCCAAAAATGTTTTTTTGTATAAACTGATAAAACGATGTCATGTTAACATTTTGAAAAAAAAGAAAATGTGTAATAATTTTTACACCTTATTATCACATGATAAATACAATAATACCCATATGTGTTCAATACACATATGTGTAACAAATATGTGTTCGTCCGCTTGTTTATCATAAATTTACAACACATAGTCATAGATATTAGAGCAAATTATCTTAAAATATGTTATGACCAAGGTAGATTTGGAATTGAAACACCAATACCAATGGTTTGACACTATATGATATTGAACAGAATTTAGACATGTAAGCGATTCGCAACCAATGAAAAATTCCTCTATATCTTCTTTTTCACATATGTGGTGGTACCTCCAAATTCAGATTAAGCTATCATAAGTATAGTGTAAGACCTAATAATATTTTTGGAACGTCATTGTCTCAAGAGATGGCGATGAGCATTACTCATCACCGTCAAACCTCTGATAATCACAACAGCAGTCTGGTTAGCGGGAGACATTGCGTTGCTGCAGGTAGACTTTAAATAAATTAATTTCTATGTCATTTCCTCGTCAAAGAGGCATCCCATTGCGACGGTGGCAACGTATTACCAGACTGCAGTATATTAATTTTATTAACTCGATTTTATTGTAAGAGCAATATAATAATTTTCTTTTCACTATTTTTACAATAAATATTTGGTGTTTTATATATAAGTTAACTTATTATGTATGCGTCGAGCTTATGCTACGAGGGTTTCGTACACACTTAGGCGTATAAATATTGTAAGAACAATAAAATTCCATTGTATTTTTACAATTTCTACAATAAATGTCCGATGTTTTATATATAAATTAACTTGTTATGTATGCGTCGAGCTTGTCCTACGAGGGTTTCGTACACAGTTAGTCGCTTAAATATTGTAAGAGCAATAGAATTAAATTTTCTTTTTACAATTTCTACAATAAATGTCTTATCTTTTATATATAAATTAACCTGTACCGCATACTTAATGCGTAGAGCTTGCGCTACGAGGGTTTCTTTCACACTTAGGCTTTCACACATTATATATATATATATATATATATATATATATATATATATATATATATATATATATATATATATACATATATATATGTTTAAGGAAGCATAGTGTTTCTATAAAATTATTTATAAATATTAACATTAATTGTTTACGGCCTTGAAGGCCGTAAAAGTATCGTGAATTTCTCAAAAACTGCGAGATTTAATACCATCGTTATAGTTTTTCGATAAACTTTACATACGCATCTTGTGACCCTGTTTTTTATAATTTTGACTTCAGCAGTTTCAGAGAAGAATGGTGGAGGACATGTCTTGTGGACATTTCTAGGGTATTTGATGTCCGAAAAAAAAATCGATTTAGAGTTCTTATAATTCGCATTCGATTGACACCCACACGACACGTGAAATTAAAACATGAAATTAAATATGAATGTCGAGTACTTCGTTTGTCTCCTCTAAAATTTCCTCAAAAATATTTTTTAATTTCAAGTATAGACAGTAATTTACTTTATCATTAATCCAAGTTAATACACTTGATAACTAATCGTCAAGTTTCTACGTCAAACGGCTGTGACAGACGAATAGACGTGTGAGTGATCTCTTTAAGGGTAAGGATAAGGAATAAGGATTCTTCCTTTTAAATTGAAATATATTTTTATTTGTGTTAAGAACTGATTAAATTGTATGTCTTATTAACACTAAAAAAAATAACCGTCGTTTTAAAGGTTCGGAAGTGGTACAACGAATTTGTTGAGTCACAATATATTGAACCGGTTATTGTGTAACGTTTAGCATATTTATTTGTACATTAGTATTCTAAAAATACTCGCACAATCGACTTACAGGCATCATGGCTGATGGCATGACGCATGCTTTAAGCTTCCGCTGATAGTTCGCATTGCCGTTAAGTTATCGAATGAACAGTGCTAAATTATTCAAACATTTATCTCCCATAATATATCTCTTAAATTAAAAAATAAATTTAAAAAAAATTATACATATATTTTTATTTTTCGTGCATTACCAAAACTTTTTACTAGAGTTCCGTAGTGAAACATTCTAATTTTGTCATGTTCTTCCATCGGTTCTGTCTTGTGTTTTCCCTCACAATTTTTACAGTTTCATGCCTAGTGAGTGAAATTTTTGGAAGTATATGTTTCTTATGGGGATCTGAATTAATATGGAGTAAAATGGTAAAAAACTTTTTTTGATTGAGTGTAATATCGTTAAATAAATCTTTTAGAATTAATTCGAAGTTCTATTTGCCATTTTCCATTGACAAGCCCTCTTTGCAAAATATTATGCTTCAAATTAACATTTAATGTATAATATTGTAGCATTCGATCAGAATATTCAGAAGAAACTATGTCGGGCTACCATGTGTCAATAAAAGAAGGTACAGATAACTATAAAGCCCTATTTTTGCTGCGTATTTCGATGTGAATTTCCCGGTTTTCTATTTTTATGGTTAAAAAAATTATTCAATCCTATAGATTTATGTTACTTCTTAAGGACAGGCACGAAGTAATTAAAAACTGTCCGACTAAAAAGGATTCTATTCATTATTAACCCGTTTCAGTTGTCAATATGATTCTCGTGAATGAATTTTTGTCCTTATAGCTGTGAATAAAAATGCTGAATTATCTTACCAACGTAAGTAAGAATAATATATATATATATATATATATATATATATATATATATATATATATATATATGCATATATATATATATATATATATATATATATATATATATAATTTAAAAATCAGAAAAAAAGTAGGTCATACACATTTAAAATTATAGGTATTTTTAGAAAAAAATCGAGATTTGCCACCCTGCGACGTTCTTTCAACTACTGTGACTAGTTACTTAAAAAGTTGGCGCATTTAGTCCATATCCAAAACGGTATGAAACTTGCTGATTTCTTACTTTAAAAAATTATAATTTTTTTTTCCGAAGAATCCTCATTTCCAGTTAGTTCTCGTACTTAGTGTTAATGCTACTAATGCACACTGGATTTTCTTTAAATTAGAGACAGATAATGACGCCATTTTACAAAGTATTGTGTGAGACGAATAGTGACGACACTTTTACAAAATGTGAATGAGACGGATAGCGACGCCAATTTTACGAAGTGTGAGTGTGACAGATATAGATCCCATTTTGCCAAGAGTGAGTGTGACGGAAAGCGACGCTATCCCAGCCAAGAGGTGGCCAATGTTCACATGTTGCAATAATGCAGTACTTTTACGTTTATATATTAGATTTGACTGCGATATAATTTACTAGACTTTGGCTTTATGTATTTGACTTGATTGCGTTGGTCGCTTGGAATTGTGGTGGTATTCATAAGTTGTACACAATCACGACTGAAAAGTTAGTTCCGAAGAAAGCCAGGTCCGTTAGAAAACGGTCAGATAACAATTCCACGTAATTTAGTTTGGGGATAAGATTTCATTTGCTGCGAAAATTTATTTGATCCACACACGGCACATTTAAAAAAAAAGGATAAAATTCAGGAAAAAAAAAATTCGTTTTTGGAATGACTAAGGTAGAATTAGTAAATTAATTGTATAGTGTAGTGTGTATAATGTATAGTGTAGTGTGTATAATGTATAGTGTAGTGTGTATAATGTATAGTGTAGTGTGTATAACAGCACACTGAATATTAAAGTCCAGCTATTGCCACCTAATTTTTAATAGAAAAAAGTATCTACAGATGTGACACAGATTCACAATGATTATGTTCGTAAGGTCTTTGTGATGAGGTGCTAAAGAAGAAAGCTCCGCGTACCATGGACTGCCAAAAAACAACAATTCTATCATGAAATAGCTAAACATCAAAACTAGCCTTTCAACGATCGGTTACCAAAGGATTATCAGTTATTTTAGTTACAAGCTGATAACCAGTATGCAAGTAACGTTATGAATATTCATTATTTATTCAGAATAATCAGCTTTTTATATTATTTTGTAGACCCTTAAAGATAAGTTCCAATTTTGTTCAATTGATAAACCATTTCCCTTTGGAAGTGTTTATGTACGAGTCTGTGAAATGTAAATCTATAGAAAAGAAGGTAACCCTTTCCAAAGAATGAAATATAAATAAATCCTAAAAAAAATTAACACATTTTTATAAAATAATTTCAAGAGTACGAAACAAATTTTAATTCAAAGATATACATAACACTAAAAAGTGTGAAGTGCCAACCAAAGAAGATACACTATATCATACAATTACGTTACATTGAATTAGTATAAACAATAAAGTCTTCATGGAAGGGAATCTCACTATGTCCATTACCTTATATTTATATCTCTGTCTTCAAATTTATTTTATACTTTTCAGTTTTATAAACCTTGTATTCATGTTGTTTCATACTTGATTTCTTACTTTAAAAAAGTAGACCCCACCAATCGGTGTTTACTGGGTGTATTTAAATTTTATAGCTCTTACCAGAGCATTTTTATGTGCTACATTTTAATATTCTGTTATATATGGCATGACTATTTTGATGGTACCATCTTAAATTTTTTTACTAAACATTATTTAGACTAAACATTTTTAATTTGTGACCTCGAGTACCACCAGATATCTCAATTTGTCTGTCATATTGACTATTTTTAAAGAAGATAATTTACTTTATAATGTGCAATTTAAATAATATGGTGATACAATGTTAAGGCATTCACATGATCCATTACGAGCAGCTGCACCGAGCAACTTCAGGCAAAAGTCAGGCAAAGGTATAATAACGTTGTAGTCTTGCATTAAAACAAGTCTATCCGAAACGCACGGGGCTATGGACGGGTTCTCAATTAAATTACAATGTGTGGGCGATGAAGCGTTTGAACCAAAAACGATGACTTCATTCTGCAGTATTGTACAGTAATTAGCTGATAATATCGAAATCCCCTACGCTTTTACATGCAGCACCGATTTGATGACAGAACTGATTTGAAGATAAGTTGATGACAATATTATCTACTCATTTGTATATTGTATCAGCGTGTGGTGGTGTGCGAGTCACATGCGGTAAAGGTTGAGACAAGTAGCATAGAAAATTTGTCAAATATTGTCCCCACGATGATTTCTGATGGGGACAATAAGTGACAAGTTTTCTATATCTAATATGATTTACTTAATAAAATTTAGAAACGACATCAATTTTATAATAAAAGTGTTAGAGACATTCATTGTTCATGTGTTTTCTGAATATCATTAAGAAATGTGGTTTGACAATATTTCTAAACTATAAATAAGTCAATGTGATTAAAAGTGTATCAAAACCGTCTTATTTAGGACTGTCAAGGCAAAAGTAAATACAGATGTTGTAAATAGTTATAACCGACCTCTCAATTCGATTGAATTTGAATTTGTTTGTGTGTATTATTTGATTTTTCCGCCATCTCTGAACCGATTAAGTTTTTTTTGGAAGGGAAGATGTTTAGACCCTACAAAATTTATAGACATTAAATGTATTTTTTAGACATTAAATATATTCGATATTTGTGTTTCGATACGTACTCTGGTCCTAGATGGTTTCCAATATCTGTGGACGAAGGCATTCATAGCAACTCATTGGTTATTATAGTATTAGCAAGTAATTGGTTATTATTACTAAATGTATTTAAATTATGATTTATAGTCACTACAATTGGGATATGGATGCTAATCACGACTTTTGGTAAAGTCTATTTTTGGTTTTACATTACTTTAACTTTTAGGGTTCGTACTTTAGAAGGGAAAAAGGAGCCCTTATATCCTATTTTGCCCGTTACTACTCCCCGTGTTCCTTTTGTGCGACAGAAGGTATGACACCGTCTAAGCTAGAGGTTCATCTAAAAGTATCAATCTGATAAAACAGATAAAGGTCTGACATATGTTAAAAAACTGAAAGAAAAACTTTAGAGGAAAACTAAGCTGGAAATTTCAATGTTCACTTCAACGTCAAAAAAAGACGATGACAGCTTAGAAGCATTTTACGAACTACTTATTTTACCAGGCGTTGAAGAGATATTAAAAACTGTTCTATACAAACCTGCAAATTATATGCTCAAACAATTATTTTGAGCAAAAATACCGTTCAAAGACTTATCGATGAAATGAGTCATCATGTTGAAAGCTTCTCGTATATGTAAACTAATAATTTCTCTATTCAGTAAGGCGAGTCAACTCTTCAATTCGTCATAACAACAATAAACAAGATTCGTACCAACGCGTTGCAATCTAGGTTATTTGCGTAGTTATGTGCACTGAAGTACATTTCATTCTTCACACTGTGAATATTCCCTAAAAGCTCATGATTAACAAGATTTTTATTTGGATGTTAAAATCACATTCTCAATGAAAATATAATAAAGCGGAGACCAGACATTGCTTACTTTGCAGGTTTATTTAATACATTTAATGAGATGTACTTACAGTATCAATTTAATGAGATGTACTTACAGTACAATACATTTAATGAGATGTACTTACAGTATCAAGGTGGAAGTCTAAATTTAATAAAAACAAAATCGATGATTGCCGCTTTTCTTTTCAAAATTATTTCTTAAAGCGAAACACTGAAAGCTCGAATTTTCCTCATTAGGTTCAACGTTTAAATGATCTTCAAATAAATTTCGAAACCTAACCATATAACTACCACATAGATTATTAATTTATATGATAACATTTAAGAATGGATATCATATTACAAGAAAACTGATCGGAATAGGCACTAACAAAAAACTTATCAGTAGTTCTGGCTTCAGAAAAATATACGTGCTATTTATCCTATAGTATGGATTATCGCTAGAAAATTTTGAATAGTTTTTCCATATTAATACCTTGTGAAAAGGGATTTTAGCGCGGTAAACCAAATATTGGATAATTGTTATCGGAGCATCGGGCTCCTATTTTTTTTAAAAATTAGGTTGATTAATAATAGAGGACACAAAGATTCCCACTTTAATAGTTTCTTGTGCCATTATATTCCGATTCAAAAAAAATTTAAATTACATTTGTTCTCTGGACAAAGAGCTTGCTTTACCGGTATTGCACTTGCGCATTGTATAGAGAAAAAGAAATTGAATACACGTGTCCACATTGACACATGATTTTAAGTACCTAATTTTAGACCAAAGGACTACACGTGTATCACAACTTTATCTGGCAGATAAAATCGGACAAGATATAATAAGAATAAAATTTATTACCACGTTAATTGTAGACATTTAGATATCAGTCTTGTGTTACTCGTACGTTAAAAATATGTTTATTGTCTAAAAATATGTTTGTTCTTGAGATAATTGGGAAAAAAATTACAAACATTAAGGCAACAAGATAGTATTTGAATGCTTTTAACCGTAAATTATTATTCCCCCACTTTTACTAGCAGAGGGAGAGTGTGCATTTTCGCATCACAAAAGAGGCCATTTTGGCGTGATCACGTAAAATGAATGACAGTGAAATAAAGCAATTAAAACACAACCACCGAACCAAGCAAAAATACGCCGATTTTGAATCGTTAGTGACACATCTTCGTAATATAATACCATTAAATCTATATCTATTATATTTGCCTTTTGTTATTAAATTGAATTCAACATTACTTTGAAATTGTATCACTTTACCTAAATTTTTTTTAAGTTGGTTAAAAAAGTAATAAAATAAGACACACGACAAGGCCACTTCAACGGGCGCATACAGATGGCTACGTGACTGACGACGCAGTTTCATTTAATAGTCACAGATGGCGCCATCATTGTACTGGCGTAATCATTTCTAATTGAATAAATGTCACTTTGACGGTATCTTGACATTTAGATCAATGATCAGTCTGATCAACATTCAACGTCTATACACGCTGTCGATACACACTTCAGACAATTGCCCAAACCAGCGCGGTTGAGGAAAACCAGGATAATAGCTGTAATGGTCAAAGTGAAAATTACGATTTATGAAAATGATTTTGCTATAAAAAATATGAACCTGATGAAATGTAATTGCAATTACCTTTTTCAATGATGTTGGTTATATTCCTAAATGGTGGTTTCACATTTCTTCCTTCTTTCATAGACATATTTTTTTCTAAATGTTTATATTAATTTAAAATAGACCTGAAGCGTTTTAATTCCCTAACCATAGAGCCCGATCTGTCAGATGAATCTAGCTCTTAAACCGAATGAATTACAGACTTTAAAGTTATATGTAAAATGTAGTTCTTTGGCATAAAAACAGGTATATAAAATTGTGGATAGGTAATTTATACATGTGGATTCAATTTGCTTTTCTATATAGGCATGTGCAATACCTAAAAAAATACCTGTTAAAGCATGCTCTTTGTGCAGAGAACAAACGTAATTTTATTTTTTTTTAAATCGAAGTAAAATGACACGAGAGACTGTTAAAGTGGGAGACCTTGTGTGCTCTATTATTAATCGACCTAATTTGTGTAAGAGTAGGTGCCTGATGGTCTGATAACAATTGTTCAATATTTAGCTTACCACGCTAAAATCCCCTTCTACAAGGTATGAAGCTGGATGACTATAGGATAAAAAGCAGGTATCTTTTTTTGAAGCCAGGACTACTGATAAGTTCTTTGTTAGTGCTTATGCCGATCAGTTTCTTCTTGTAATTTGATATCCGATTCTTCAATGTTACCATATAAATCGATAACCTTTATAGAGATATTTTTAGATATTGAAGTCTATGTGAAGGTCATTTAAATTTTGAACCAACTGGGGAAAATTTGCGCCTTCAATGTTTAGCTTCAAGAAATCAATTTTGGAAAGAAGAGCTGCAATCATCGATTGTGTTTTTATTAAATTCAAACTTTCACTGGTTTCCGCTTGATTAAATTTTCTTTGAAAATGTGGTCTTCAACATCTGAACAAAAATCTTGTCAAACATAAGCTTTTGGGGAGTCAATGTACTTCAGTGTGAAGGAGTAATCGATAAAAGTTCTCATTATTATCTGCACATAACAGCCCAAAATAACCTAGATTTCAACGCATTGCTATGAATCTTGGTTTCTGTCGTTATGACAAATTGAAGAGATTGATGCAATCTGGCATTCATATTTTTGCCTAATTATCAATGAATTGCAAACACCTTGGATACCGTTTTTCTAAATGACTTATTGACTGGGTGCCTGACATCAGCGCCGCCTAGCGTTCGCAGCTTAGACGCTTCAATTTTATTTGGACCCTTCAAATTATAACGGCTCTGGTAAATGGTTACGTGAATAATAAAGAAAGATGTCAACAATCAATAAAGAAAAAAATGAAGTAATACACATTCATTTTTTTCTTTATATTACTTTCCTAACTATGGATCAATTGTTTATCGAAGAAAGTAAGTATTATTCGTGTTTTCGATAAAATCATGTTAAATTAGATTGCATTGTATAAATAACAACACATATTTATTGTAATGTAGAGAAAAATATCGATATAAATGTTTTTATTAACGAATAGTAACAAAATTTTAGTTGCCCGCACCCTGTTTTCAGCTCAACAAAATGAGTAAAATAATAAATATATTAACCATGTTATAAGATTTCATCCTAAAATAATTTCAGAAGGAATTTATTTTATAGCAGCCGTCCATTTATATTTTTTTATCTAATTTCCAATTCAATACTGCAAATCTGTAAAATTAAATTTGTTATTTCTCGAAGTATTTTTACAATTAAATGCACAATAACTACCGCGGCGTGTTTCGGAAATATGCTTTTAATGCATAAAATTTAGGTATGAGTTCAATAGGAACTATTACTACTGAAAAGAGAAACAATTCTACACGAGAAGCTTTCAACTAAGAAAAAAAAAAGAAGAAGAAAAACTACACGAGAAGCTTTCAACATTATGGCTCATTCTATCGATAAGTGTTTGAACGGTATTGTTGCTCGATAATACGAGACTCTCCTGAGTAGTGAGGTATTGTAAGATACCCGTGAACGGTCATCGTTTCTTTTTGACGTGGAGGCGAACATATTTTCCAGCGTAGTTTTCCGCTGAAGTTTCCCTTTCAGTTTTTTTTAAGTATGTCAGATTTTTACCCGTTATATCGGACTGACACTTTCAGATGAACCTCCAGCTTGAATGGTGTCATAGCTTCTGTTGCACAAAATACACACAGGCAGTCGTTTGTCCGACAGTTATGGAGTGAAGCCGAATATCAAATAACCAACCCTGTACAACGAGTTTGTATGTTTCATTTAACCTTGGTCATGTAGCGTAGTAGTTATCAGTTATTAAAGATGAAACCATTTAATTATGATGAAACAAAATAATTGAAAGTTAATTTCTGGATACACCTGATACACACAAATGCCAGTGGCAGAGGGACACGTAGATAAGCGGACAGATGAACAGACACGTGAGTGACATGTACAAGGTCTCCTTTTTCCCTTCCGAAGTACGAAACCCTAAATTTGTTTTGTAATGTAGAAAAAAATATTGACTACCGAAAGTCATGATTTGCCACCATATCGCAATTGTAGTGACTATAATAATTTAAACATGTTTAATAACAATAATATCAACTTCAAATCAACAATAAGCTTGAATCACTAAAGTATCAAACTCGGAAGAGTTGCATTATTTTCTTGTCGTGTTGCTATGACTACCTTCGTCCTCAGATACTGAAAACCACCTACGATCAGAGTAGATATCGCAATACAAATATCGTAGATATTTTATGTCGATGTAGCCATCGATTTTATTATATTATATAAACGCTCCCACACTGTTAATCTAAAATAAGATCCAGTTCTGCAATCTGCATGAAATAAATGATACGTGGAAATTAAATGGTACAGATATCCATGAATAACTTCCATTGCATCAACACAACTTAATCAAATTTTATATAGTCTAAACTTCTTTCCTTCTAAATAAATCTTAATCGGTTTAGAGATGGCGGGAAAATAAGGTAAAATACATCAAAAAATAAATATTCAGCCGATTTGAGGAGTCAGTCAAAAATATTCACAAAATTTGTAATTGCTTTTGCTTTGACAGTCCTAAATAAGATGGTTTTCGTACACTTTTATTCACATTGACCTACTTATAGTTTAGAAATATTATCAAACCATATTTCTTATCGAAATTCAGAAGACACATGACCAATGAATGTCTCTAACACTCTTAGTTAATAACGTGTAATTAGAACAAATCTGTGTAAAGCTTTCGATTGAGCAACTCTGGAATGCTATTCGCTTCGCGTACTTGATTTGAAACAGTAGACCATTTGATACAGCAGACCACAAACCAGATACTTACACAATTGTATGAAATATCAAATAAGTAAATTAATTATACCTCAGTAGTACGTACAATGCGTGTTAAGTGGATTATGTCATTTACAAAACGACTGAACGTTGATGATGACCTGCTCACATGGGGGTGCGGTCACATGGACCTCCGTGGACCCCTAGCTCTAAATCGTCGCCTGGCCCACTTTGCGAATCATTACAGTAGATTAATACTTCTATGTGTTCTGTATCGGAATAAAGCGACACATCTCACAAGGACAATGCCAGATTCAGCTCCACCATTAATTGCAATGTAAAAAGAACAATAAATATTGTAAAATTAATTTAAAAGAATGTAATTTTGTTTAGTATCAATTTGCTGATTAGAACTTACGATTTATATAAATTAAAATAACAGAAAATTTGTTTTATGTACAGTAGAAGGCCAACGTCAAATCAGGCAAATTTAATAGTCGATTTTATGTTATACAAATGAAACAAATGAATATTTTCCCCACATCTTATACTTCATGCTGCCTAATTTGTATTAAATATATTTATGATGGACAAATTTTTTTTATTTAATTGAATATTATAGTACTGGATGTATCCATATCATGATCATAATATACGTCATCTATATTAGATACTTAGATAACGTCCACAACAAAATTAAGTGGTAATTAAGTTAACAATGAATTATTTCGACATTTGTAACAATGGCGTTGTGTTATTTCAACATTTTAAAAGTGGATTTTTAGATAATTCAAATGCAAAATAGTCTCATCATTTTTTTACTTTTCAGTATTATAAAATCGAAAAGAAGGTCCAGTTCTGCAATCTGCATGAAATAAATGATACGTGGAAATTAAACGGTGCAGATATCCATGAATGACTGGAATTGACCTTTATTTTTATGGAGAGACAGGTGCGGGCAAAAGTAAATGCACGACAGGTGGTAAAGTTGAGCGACTAACTAATAAAGAACTTTTTTATTTGTTATGTCGTTAATGAGTTCGCTATTTCAATTCCCAAGTGTTACTGGCTACTTGTACTAGGCATATTCTATTATGTTTTATTAATATATAATTTGGCATAATACATAAAAACCAGCAATTTGCATGTCGTGAAAAGCACATAAAGCAGGATGCATAAATTGGGATTCCATAGTTATTGCAAATTAACCAACTAAATTCAATTGATTAAAATATCAATTCGTAATTACAATAATATACATTTTTCATTAAACCGTTAACTCGACGTTCACAGTTTAATGATTAGCGGGCGAGGGTGGACATGTTGCATGAGACAATGAAGGTTATCATTTTACAACTGCAACCTAAAAATTAGAATTTGTAAATTTAATCTCAATTGTGTTTTTAAATAGTTCACCTGATCGACTTCATGTATTGCACAATCGTATTATGTGAAGGTGAAACATGGATCATGTGAACGCCTTAACATTCTAAAACCAAATTATATAAATTGCACATTATTAAGGAAATGATCTTCTTTAAAACTAGTAAATGTGACAGACAAATTTTGTTATTTATATCTGGTTGTACTCGAGATCACAAATTGAAAATGTTTAGTATAAATTTAGAAATTTAAGACGGCGACTTAAAATAGCCATGCCATACATTGCTGAACATTACAATGTGGCATAAAAGTATTCTCTGGTAAAAGGTTTAAAATTTAAACACATCTATAGATACGCTTTTTTCCATTAAATTTAGGTGACATTAGCTGGACTTCAATGTCCGGTCTGCTGTGTAATACCATAACATTAATTTAGTACTGCTACCTTAGTTACACAAAAAATTAAATTTTCCTAAATTTTATTCCTTTTTAAAAATGTGCCATGTGTATATCAAATAAATTTTCATATTAAATGAAATCTTATCAACAAAATGATTGTAAGAGGTACCTTAATCTTTGAATAAAAAATGTACGGTATGATATATTTGAATACTTTAAGGATAGTCTAAGATAGATATCTTTCCAACAATACAACTTCATTTATCAATTTGTTTATTTCCATTCTGTAGTGATTCTTCACCTTTCTACATATATTATAAAGTTAATAAAGGATAATAGGGATGTTCCTCTCATAGTTGTATTGTTACGTCGTTATGGTATTATTACGGTTCTCCAATTGTGTATATTATTTTAAATAATATATATTTTTCTAAAAGTATTAGTTTCTTTTTTATTTGAATGTGAAGTTGATCACATCGATATTTTCATTGCATGGAATTAATCGAACTTAGTAAATAACTTTCATTTTCAGGGTTTCATAGCCGAATGACAAAAACGAAACCCTTTTAACTTCACCATGGCCATCTGTTCGCCTCCCTTTCATTTCTCGTGGCCTCAGTCTGCCTCTTCACCCGTACATCACATTAAAGCAGCTATTTAAGTTTAAGGCCGATAGTGATGAAATATACGTTAATAAAACTGTTATTGATCAGATCTTTTAATATTTCATGGAAAGTATTTTGATATGGCAGTTCCATAGCTATTTAGGGTTTTTAATAATCCATAAAAATAACAGTGTTTATTTTTTTACGCCACCAAAAGTTTGTATTTACGATATTCTCAAGGTACCTCTATATTTCTTGCACGGTCCCTGTACGAATATACAAAGAATCTAGCACAGATAATATACTATAGGATCTTGCAGAGCGTCTGTGTGCTCCTTCCTCAGCCCTGTTCTAACATTATTTCGGTCAGTTTGCATTGATAAATTAAAGAAATATTCTTCAAACGCCTATGAATATTTTTCACACTTAGGATAAAATAACTAATAATGTTATATATTTATATAGTAAAAATATTGAATTGACTAATACGTGTTTAACCCAGACCTATTCTTAAAAAAATATCTAAATATCACAAAGAAATTAAACTGTATGTGCACCATTTTTATTAGGACTTTCCATCATCTGGTAGAATGTTTTATGAACTATGTTTTTGTACAACTTCCATAAAAGTGTGATCTAATTGTAATTACTTTGAAATGAAACGGCATGACGCTTTTAAAATCCGAGAAAATATCCGACAAAATTATTTCTTCGAAAAAGTTTCTCTGTCTGCCCGATTTAAAAAAAGTTATTAATATGCGCGATACCAAACTAAATTCTGATATTACTGTGAAATTAATTTTACATTTTTCAAGAAATATAAAATATTCTCCCATTTCCGACTAGGTTTTTCTCATTACTTACCTTTTGTAAAAGTTGCAGTGTTCAGAATTTCCACGACTGAATCTTTCTGACAAAGTGACTTCTTCCGCTCTCCAGTGTGGCTGCCATAGTTGGTTGTCCATAGCGCTTCGTTTCCATCATGTTCGAGAACATGCATCACAAATGTTAATATAAATCTATGATCCGAGCATCTACGCCAATGTTTTATACGAGGAAATCTTCTTCGATAATTTCTATGCTAGTGAAACGCATATCAAAAGTTATCTATTATAACTCAAATTATATACAGAGAGACAGACGTTGCGTTTTATATGCATAGAGATATTCCAAACATGTAAAGGTTTAATTATAAAGACCAATTACTTATGTAAGCAAGTAGTACGTTGTATTAATTTAACTAGCTTAGTAATTACATAAGTAACGCCTGCCCTCGTAATACAGTTTAGATTCTGATGACGTGGGGTTTTGTCATTATATCTATATTATATTATATCTATATTCTTATAAAATTCACTTCCTTCCTTCAATGACACTTATTTAGATTTCCATAATCCTAGAGCCTCTATGAATTCTTGTCTTTAAAGGTGGTACATATATATATATATATATATATATATATATATATATATATATATATATATATATAGACACAATGGCAATGCATGTATATTCGGCGCGTGTTTATATCACTCCGGTTTTTCAGAATAAATTATGATCTTGAATCTCTAAAGGTACTGCTAAAATAATTTGATTGTATCCAAATAAAGTAAATATATTAGTTTAATAAAGATCATTTGTTCCGCCAAAATGAAGAATAAATTTTATATTCATAGAAGCGATATATCTCGATTAAAACGTAACAAGATGTGGACAACTACGATGTTTTCAATCTAGCTATATGACTGTAAAATAGACTAAGACGAAAGCTCACCACTCGCGCATAGACGCAATTTGAAACGCGTCTGATACTGCAGGAATATGGACCGGATCCTATAGCGCTTCGTATCAACCAGTCCAATATCAGTTTCGCTGATAGATCCAAACAAGACTCTTCTCTATATGCCTTCACAGAATGTTAAAACACTTCGGTCACATTGCCAGAAAGAAAGGTGACAACATGGTAAATTTGCTTTGTTAAGTGACAACGTGGAAAGAAAGATATTGAAAGGATGAAATCTGTTACGCGTTGCTTCGACCAGATTCGCACCACAAATAATTAAATACCAGGCGGTTGGTGTTTCGATTTACACTGCACAGCATACAGCCAAATAGCGAGAGCTGGTCCACGAGAAAGCGACCCACAGAGGAAACGACCTCCAACAGTGAGGAGCACGACGCAAGAGGGACGAGATAATACATGGTATCATTACGCATGCTTACCTATACAAAAGCCAGTCGCCTCACGAATATTCTTCTTTGGAAGGGCTTGGCAGAAAGAATGGTGATAAAAAAACAACAAAGTTTTCTGTAAACTTGTGATGGTGCTACGTTTGGCTATTTGTTGTTTCTGAAATATTTGAGTAATAATACTATTCTCTTTGTAGGTAATCTTGGATTTTTTTTAATTCTTGTCATAATTGTTTATTGCCCTATTTTATCGTATTTAATACAATTAGTACTGGCTGGGTTTCCATCAAATCCACAAACACACACACACACACACACACATATATATATATATATATATATATATATACATATATACATACATATATATATATATATATATATATACATATATATATATATATATGTATATGTGTGTGTGTGTGTGTTGTGTCGTATTTCTTCTCACAGCAGTATAACATACCTACTAGCAAATCACATGCATTTCACGTCGAACGTTTGGTTCGGTTGTAAACGCACCCACTCACACGGTCCGTGTGAGCAGAGCGATAGGCGCAGTTGGTAAAATTCAATTACGTTTACGGCTGATAGGTAAATTTATATTGTTTCCGTGTGCGTAGTCTATGACTGTGCGTGTTCTGTCTGCAAATGAGGTAGATTCGATCGATCTTTAAGCGAGAAAATACGAATCTTGTCCGCATGCTTACGATTTCGTCGATGTGAAATGTCGATAATCTATTTACAATAGTTGCAGTAGACAAGCCACGATTTTATTGATTCAATAGACTTGTGTAGTTTTATATAGTTGCTTTACATATTAGTAAGAATTTTACAATATGAAAAAAATGTTAGAAAGTAAAGCTTAATTGTAAGGATCATTTTATATACAGTGCACCTCACCTCAGTGAACCTCACGTGACATTTCAATTTCATTGAATAACTACAATAAATATATAAAATAAAATACGATAATATATACAGATGGTACATTTATAGTGGTCAAAGAAAACAAAATTTCGGTCAAAAATATCATTATTTAATATTTAAGTCCCGATGATTGGCCAAAAGTCTATATTGAGAAGTTATGACGTTTTGTGTTTTTGTAAAACTGCTACCTTGCCCATCACTATGTGAAAACTATTCTATTGATTGAAATAAAATTTGAAATAAATATAGTGTAGTCTTGTAGCCACTTTATAACTTATTTACCACGCTTGTGTTTATTACTTGGGTGAAACAGTCCATTAATTTTTACGAATTTTTTAAAATTTTCATTTGTAAAATTTACTTCTACTAAAATAATGCTTTTAAACAAATGTAGCTTTATTTCATTCAAAAGTTAGTTATTTAAACTGAGCTTAGTTTAAATCAGATTCCTTTCAAGAAACTAGCTTAATAGTACCACTTTCTAGATAAAATAGTCTGATTTATTATCACCTTTTAATTTTTCTATTCTCCTTATTTCAGTTGGCAACGTTCGCTAGGCGAAGCCAGAGCGAGACCTACCACTTTAAATAAAAAGGTATTTAATTTATTTACATTTCTAATATTAACGCTAAAATTGACAAATAAAAACCTTATTTAATATACACCTAATTATGTTTTATCCTACTGCTTAAGAAATACTTGTCATCGTCACACAAGACGCATGACGATCACAAGTGCAAACATACTTGTGCAAGTATTAGTATATTTGTGTTAAGTACGAATTCCTGTTTAACATCTCTCCAATCCTTTAATCCAACTTTTATATATGTACACAATATTATAATTATTTCAGATAAAGACCATTTTGTTTGAACAAAATCCTTTATCATTAGCTACATTTAATAAGCATTAAACTATTTTAACACATACTTTAATAAGTTCTGGTGATTAATTATCGCCAATAATTCATCATATATTAAAACTAAATACTCTTGAGATCCAAGAATTATCTGTTATATTTTATGAAATGTATTTACTCGTCATTGGAAATTTAGGAAAATTTAATCTTCTAAAAGATTTTACATTAAGTTAAAAAAATCGTAATTAAAAATAGTTATTTTTTGTAGCAAGAAAAAAACATAAATTAACAAATATACATTAGATTATGCTAAAAGACATTAAAAATACCTGTGTGATATAATAACAGAAAAACTATAGTTGCTTACTATAAAAAATAAAAAAAAACATAGATTACATTCTCTCTACTCTAACGTATGTAAGTATAACTTGAACCCCATAAAAACAAAATAGCAATTTAAATGGACGCTGAGATTACTTTTCTAAAATATCCAATGAATATTTCGTTTAATGACTTAGTATGGTATGCACGTTTGTTAAAAAAAAACAATATCAATGTAATGGTAAGCATATATAACTAACTATAACTATAACTAACTAGAAAATAAAATTCGACTTTAGTAAAATCTCTTAGTTTTCGAGATATTTGTATTTTTCGATTATTTTATAACCCGAAATTGTTTTGTAATTTTATAACTTGAAATTGTTTCATTATTTTATAAATGGAAATGGTTTTGTTATTTTATAACTTAAAATTGTTTCGTTATTTTATAACTTAAAATTGTTTCGTTATTTTATAACTTGAAATGGTTTTGTTATTTAAAACTTGAAATTGTTTCCTTATTTTATAAATTGAAATGGTTTTGTTATTTTATAACTTGAAACTGTTTCGTTATTTTATAACTTGAAATAGTTTTGTTATTTTATAACTCGAAATTGTTTTGTTACTTTATACCTTGAAATTATTTCGTTATTTTATAACTTGAAATTGTTTCGTTATTTTATAACTTGAAATTGTTTCGTTATTTTATAACTTGAAATACGCTCAATATTTCATTTTGTAAAATAACGTGTTTCGAGATTATAAAGGGATCTTACTATAAAATCCCTTGCAGGTTTGAAGTCGATTTTTCAGTTGCCTGTGAATTTTTAGATACACTGTACATATATCAAGGCCGACAAAAAGGGTTTTATTTTGATATTTTAAGATACGGAAAGTCTTCGAATTCCAGTTATTTATTTTTCTATAAAAACCTTTGTTTAAATTTAAAAATGTAGTTTGCCTACAAGTTTTGTCCACTTATGTAACAAATAAACTATTAAATTACTTTATATAATAACAGAATTCATACCTCGCCTGTTTATGTTCATCTATATACCATATAAAAGCCAATTACCACTCGCTGACTGGTTGACTCATCACAAAATCTTTAAAACTTGCAATTTATACCTTGTATTTCTCTTGTCTTCTAAGTGCTCGCTGAATAGAATTCTTTTGAAATTCCTCTAAAAGTCTGAATACACGGGTGGAAGATCGTATAGGGAATTTCAAAATAATTTAACGAGGAAATTTGTATTTAAACTCCCAGATAAAAATGAATAATCCTATTTCAGCGTTTTTAATGTTATTAGATATATAAATAAAAAAATAAAATAAAATGCAGTCATTTTCTACAAAGGACAGGCAGCTAGCAATCTATAAATTGGCGAAATACGAAAAAAAACACATTCTATGGCTTAATACAAAAACAATGTCCGTTTCCTTCTCGTCTTTTTTCAGTATTTGTTGACCTGAAAAGGTAAAAACGGAACCCATATTAGATTGTGAGATAATTTATAGGTTCGCCGTATTTATCACAAACCATTCGACATAGTAATTTGAAATTTGATTCGGTGATAAATTGCATTAACCCGCATATATTTAGAAAGTTAACACTAAAAATATTTTTGTATAGAAATTTTAGAGGGGGCAATGAAGTAATGAAATAATTTTTTTTTACTTTCAAATGTCACGTGAGGTTATTAATTGAAAGAACAAATTTTATGTAAGATAGTTCTAGACATAATGGTGAAAATATCCACAAAAATACTCTCCGCTTTACTCCATCTTCGGTCCGATTATGAAAAAACAGCCTTACTAGAAGTTTATCTAAAGTTTGTTGGAAAATTATAGGAGTTTTTCAGATATTTTACGCATGTGAAAGATATCATTTATTGGAAATATTTAGGGCTTATTTTAAAAAGTTGATTTTGGGTACGAAAAAATTAAGAACACTTTTTTATTCCGAACAAAACTTGAAAACTCTATGCTTGGTTCTTTTCATTTTAATTGTATAAGAATAAAAATTCTCAAAATGTCTGCATCAAAAGGCGTTTCTTATTTTTGATGTGAAACATCTATAGGCGCAGGTATAAACCGGATCGTTGGCGTGGCGACGCTTGCCGTGGCGACGGGTCGCCACGCTATACTAAGGTATATATATATATATATATATATATATATATAGTCTATATGTAGTAAAGTGTACGGTATGGCGATGTGTCGCCATGCGCAACCGACTACGCGACCCCCTCCTCACTCAGTTCGACGCTGTTGCTTAGTACGGTACACATAACCTGTGCTTTATTATTTTTGTATTAATTGTAAATAAATGTTTATTAAATAAAGTCACCTTTTTCTGAAAGAAATTCGTAATACTTTATTTTTTCATTATGCTATATTTAGTTCCTGTAATAATCTTGTCTTTTATGCATATTACTTGTACGAACACGATGTTTCACATCTGCCAGGCGTCCCGTGACGACTCATTTCTTTTTTTTCTGTATATTTGGGTTTAATGTGTTACGATTTTAATTTATAAAAACTACTTTTAATTACGTATTTAATATCTGTTTAAGAAAAAGGTCCACAGAAATTAGAAAGTAAGCAAAAATGTAAAATTATATATTGTGTTATTGTAATTCTGTAAAAGAAATATCAGCTACGCAGACATAAAAGGCTGATAAATTGATTCGTAAATTAAAAATTGGCATATAATTCAAAAAGGACCCGAAATTTGTTTCCGGCTCAATTATCAGTATATGTCGGAAAAGGCAACATGTTTACATGGTTAGAAATAATATTAATATTTTTAATTGTCACGTTATTCGTGTCATTAAATATTTATGTCTGCCTAAACCTGTGCAGAATCCCCGTAGTGCGAGTTCTACTCGTACTTAATATGTTTTGTTATTAGACAATATGCACTACAGTCGACTGTCTCAACCGGGATCTTGCCTCGTTCGTTCAACTTATAAAATAAGATTGATAGTCAACCAAAATAATTCTCACAAAAGCTATCATCGCCGTTAAAGAGTTAAAGAAATCTTCAGAAAACCAAATTGTATTATCTATTTGACGGTAGCTAACGCTAAATATCACTGCGAACATATATGTACCGATTGTTAAGATCCGAGTTTACTCATTGATCGATATCTCAATTAGTTAAGCTTAATTAGCACCCTAAAGTAATATATTTTAGTCGCCTTTTTTTTCAATAAGATACACACCCTAGTATCTCCAAAATTGTCTGCCTCTTAAAGAAAACTCCCTCTTGTCAAATACAATCTACCTTTTAATTGTTTTGGAAATTTATGATATTATGATCTAAGTAAAAAATTGCATTTGAAAATTGTGAAAAAATTCTAAATGAAATTGTTTTAGTTAATTTATACGAATAATTTTAATCTGACTACTTTACGTGTATATTACTTTGTGTGTATCCTGACCCACACATGACCCGTTTTTCATAGACTACACTCCAATTTGTCCAATTGAATGACTATTTAATTTGATGTGAAATCAAAATTAGTTAAACTAGACTGGGATGGAATATTTAAGTCTAAGGGAAATTTTAATTAATAGCCTTAGGAAACTTATAATTCATCTCATAAACATGAAAATTTAATAAAATGTGTGTTCAATTAATGGATAAGTTTAAATACGGGAATTAACTGTAGCCTTGATTTGCACAAATATTATTGAAATAGTAAAGAAACGCCAAAACGGAATTATATCTTTTCTATCATATTTCCGATTGAATCTTCTGAAAACCATGAAAAATAAATTGTAATTTCGTTGGGAATTGTTTCTTATATTGTATTATTTATCTTTATGTTACATAGTATCTTAATGTTAATAATGTGCAAGCAATTATTCAGTGCCCATAATGGTTATGTAGAGCGAGAGAAACCATTGTGTGCCATATTAACCGAAAAAGGACGCGATATCTAGTTAGATTTATTGACTCTCTAGTATCATGTGACGTCACTAACGTTGAAGAAGGTAATCAAGATAACATAATGCAAAACTGATTTCGCAGAAACCGGTTGGTATAAATGCAATACTGCGTATGAGGCAATAACTTCTACTGAGTATAACGCTAATGAACTAAGTGACAATTTGAATACTGCTATCAGAAAACTAAATGCTATCGATAATTAACAAAATATATAATATGCCATACAAAACAAGAATCATGACTTCGAAGTTACTGCTGATAAAATAAAAATATTCTACAGTATTATTATCTTCTTCGGCTGTTTAATGCTGCATAATGGACGTCTAGGTGTACCGATCTCTAGATGAGGACTGTAAATAAATTAATAAAACAAAGTTGAATATCAAGTTTATAGAAATATAGAAATATATGCGTATCTATGACACGGCCGTAGCCGCCGGATCGAAGATATTCGAAATGTGACTATACACAGCATGTGAGAAGTTGAAAAAGTGCAAATAAATCAAAGCCATAACGAGGGTACGGACGGAGTAGATTAAGTAGACTGAGCCAATTTTTTGTATCGTACGTCTCTACGTCGCAAAAATTTTGTTTACGTATGTGCCTGATTTAGCTGTTGGCTAATGCCTGTTATTTGCTATTTCTGGACTAAAGTAACACTGCACTAAAATATCAATTATTTATATATAATACATAGAAACAAAACATACAATTAACATAGATACAAAATAAATTCCCGATGATTTGTTCTAACAAAAATATTCTATGATAACTCATCAGAAAGAATTATTGCGCATTACTTTACATCAAGCATTACACGAACATTAGCTCCCAGAAGTACCTTCGCCACGTAGCCAAGAAAGAAAACATCCTTCTTCTCAAGTCATAGTAGTTAAAAATTGCGGTAAGTATTACCTCCATTTATATCCGAAAAAGAAGAGTCTTACTCTCAGACCTTACCGCTGTTACAATGCTCATCAATGTCTCGACGAGACTAATCAGCAATAGATCGATAAAGATACGTAGTAATTTCAGCGCCGACAGGAAAAAAAACTAAAGAATTTGCAAATAGTACTACACGAAGCAAGAAAAATTCATGTGTACAGAACAGATGCACGGTTTACCATTAAAATTTAAAAACTGTTACAGTTAAAGTACATAATGTATTGCGGTCAATCTGCGAAATAGACCGACCATGCACTTTTACTTTTTGTTCAAAGGACACTATCAAAAGTCCATATGGTTATTGAATCCAAGTGTTACAAGAATAAAAATAACACTCTTATATAGAGAAAATGAAAGAAATCAGTCCTTTAAAATTAACGAATCGATTTCTCATTATTTTTTTAAGAAGTATGTTATGGAATCAAAGAAAGTAACAAATATCTCTTATTACATATTTTGCAATGAGAAAGACAATAAATGAAAAGAAAAACGAATTTCCGGTGAAATAAAAGGAGGCAAAATCTTTAAGTATAAGAAATAGACTTGTTTAAGTTTGTAAAAAAAATTAAAATACTTTTGGTTTATCACCAAAGCTTGGAATAACAAAGTTATGATGAAACCGTGAGTAAATCAGTGAACTGTGAATTATATCATCAAAAAAGGCTAGGTGAAGTTTAGGAAATGTTTTGGCTCCTTGACTTAAAATAACTCCATGTTGTTGTACAGTGCATAAATAAAAGTAATTATAATCATATAAGACAAAAAATTATATACCAGTTATTCAATGTGGAATATGAAAGGCTAGAATGTAATCAGTAAGACGTAACAGATTAGTTATGGAAAATAAATGCACATGTTATGACCAAGAAACGAGCAGTGCGACACTTGTAATCTCTACAAAGTTAGCGACAATTGTGATGATAATGACGATTCGTAAATACATAATTTGAAACTAGAAATGGACAAACTAAGAATGAAAAACCATCATATTATTATCAGCCTTACTGCGTCAATAATATCAACTTAAAAATCGGCTTAAGAATCCTAGAAATTGTGGCTATCAAACAGAATATACCTTGAAAATTCTTGTAGTTATTTTCATTTGGTATTTAAGACCTTAATATAACTCGTTTGACTTGATAGACAGGTGGTCATTAATTATCATTCGCCTTCTAAATCTTTAAGATAGGGTTTAAAAGTTATCACCAAATTTGATTTTGTGCTGTTTAATACCATATACCACCGTTAGGATTGTATTGCAGTACTCGCAAAAATCTTGTTTTGTCAAAATCAGCTTTTAAATGTTAGAAGTCCGAATATTCAACGAAATAGGGCTGTTCACGTCAAGCTTTTTTCAGAGAACATCACAAGTTGTGAACATAAGGATATCTTCTAGTTTTTAAATCTTTACAAAACAAAGAATTGGTTGAAATGGAAATAGAATCAATGAGAAGTTTTATATAGCGGTATACAAATGTATTTTGGCCAAAATAGTCATCTGAAAAGTTGCAGTGAGGATATTCAACGGAATAGGACTTTTAAGTCGATCTTTTTTTAGATAAAAATACCTCTTTTTTTGCACTTCTACACGACGGAACTAGCTGCAGCGACGGAACTGGGTGCTCCACCTTACTATGATCTTTCTTCAAAATGTTGATTTTAATGACTATATATTTTCAACGATATGTTTCAGCAAAGCATTCGTCAAAATAAACTTTGCTTTTAGCAACTAAATATTATGAAGTGCTACAGTAGAGACAATTTCATAACCTCAAGTAGTCGCAAAGTGAGAAGTCATGTTGTACTATAATTCGACTTAATTACTTTGATAAAAAGGAATAAAACTTGGTGTAAATGGTAGTCTAATCTTTGCAATATTGCGTATATTTAAAAAAAACTTGTTTGTAATTAATCATTCACATTTACATTTTATTTTATTTATCACTTTTATGCATAGTACATATGGCGGACTTATTGCTACACGAGCAATTTCTTCCAGTCAACCATAACAATTGGTGTTGAAATTTAGTCGGTAGTCTATAAAAGATTTTACAACGAAAATTGTTTATAGTACATTAGAAAAAAAAGAATAACGAATAAAAAACATTTTAATGAAAGTCTGCCTCCGAGACAAAATCAATTGCATTTTTTTAACTCTCCTTTAAATTCGAAATATTGACTTATAATAGCTGAATGATATATGTGTATATATATATATATATATATATATATATATATATATATGTATACACATATATATATATATATATATATATATATATATATATTTATATATATACTAGCGTGACCCGTGCGAAGTCTTCGCATTATTTATTCCATTATGAAGCTCAGATGACAGATCAAACAAATATTTTACTAAAATTGACATATAGAGGCGCAAGTATCAAAAGCATTGAGCTAAAGCGCCACTTTATTTATACGTGAGTGGATTTGAAATTCAACAAAAATTTTACCGACCGTCAATCATATTGACGTTGAGCCGTTAGATGGCAGCATTGCTGTTTTGTGTATATAATTTTAATAATTAATTAATTTGCAAAAACAATAGCAATAATAAATTTTTTAGTTGTGGATCCAGGTAGAGCAAGCAATTATCTATAAAATGATATATAATTTATGTGGATTAGTTGTGAGGTTTTTTCTAAAAAGGGAGAGTAACATCTTAACCTTAGCGTATTAATATATATGATGATGATGATGATATATATATATATATATATATATATATATATATATATATATATATATATATATATATTGTTATAAACAGTGTTTTATCATTGTCTTCATAAAAGCGGGTACATTTGTTTGTTTCATTTGGAAAGAAAATAGTAAAAGGCTGTACCCGGTCACCATTCCATATCGCACGTGTTATGTCAAATAATTATCTTATATTCAAATAATTCACGACGAAGAGAACTTCAAACAATTAAATTAAATATTTAATTAATGAAATACAAATCAAACGTTTAACGCAACAAAATTCTGAGTTTTTTAAATTTTATATAAATTTACAAACAAAAATTGTTTGCGAGCAAGACTCATGACATGTAAAATATAGAAAATATATCATTTATCATATCATCCATTTAATACTCTTTAAGTTATTATTATTTACAAAAGTACCGTATCAAGAAGACCGTCACGCTAATGCTTGATGACATTTCAGAAATTTTGATGTGTCGCTTGCATGACGAAACAAAACCATTGAATAATTCCGAAACTACAAGTCCGACTGGCAATATTTCCCATTCCTTTATAGTGCAAGTCCACACTGTCATCGCTTGGGCACTATGCGCGAAGGAATAGGGCTCGATGCACAACCGCCGTTTTGGGCGTCCGGGAAAATGTTCAATCATTATAGCTCGACACTCAGAGCAGATAAGACGTTAATTTTAAATTAATAATATCAATATCTCTACACGATACAAGTGCAACAAGTTGTTGTTGTATTTTTTGATCTATTCTAACTTATTTTAAAATTTAAAACTTATTTGCACTTTAGTTTTGTTAAGAATAGCTCTCAGAAAGTGTCCAATTAACATTTCAGAAATAGTAGTGAACATATTTGGCGTTAATTTTGTAGAAATTCATTATGCAAAAATAGTTATTTCACTACGCTTTTTTTAAAAAAAACGTCATTTAAAAAACTGCTCGAGTGATTTTCCTGAAAAACAAAGTCAATACAAAATAATGTTATATTGACATTTTGAAAAAAAAAAACGTTTACAGTTTAGTTTTGTTAAAAATCGCTATCAAACATTGTAAAATCAACATTACAAGTACATACAAAAATAGTAATTTCACCACACTTTTCATTTTATTTAAAAAATTAAGCGACTTATTTATCTATCTAAGTTAATGTAAAATGATGTTATATTAACCATTTGAAAAAAAAGATAAAAATTATTTTCAAAAATTTTTAAACATTGCAGGAAAAGTAGATATTTCGCCACACTTCATTTTATTAAAAACGCAAATATATATATTTTTTACTTTTTACGAACTCTTAAATTATATTAATAATTTGGAAAACAAACAAAAAACCAATTTCCAATCAAAAATGTTATAATAATTTGTGAATCTTATTGTCACACGACAACTACCTTGAATTAGAAGCTTTTTATTTATTTATTTATTTATTTATCTACTATAATGTATCTAATTGATACATATGGCGGACTTATTGCTACAAGAGCAATTCTTACAGCCAACCACAACACCAGTCCAGCCCCGTTCGACGAACGACCGGGAATCGAACCCGGGTCGCCGCGGTGCGTCGCATTGTCAAAGGCCGTATGCCTTGTGATCAACCCAACACACCACGGCGACGACAAATAAGTGCGAAATAAGTACAAAATAAGTGCAAATCACTTTGAAGCTTTTCAAAGTGATTTGCACTTATTTTCTAATAGTGAATAAAACTGACTTAAATAACATCTATCTATTCAAATGCAGCGAAATACAAAATATATTATACATTCTGCTAAATGCAAAATATAACGTAAATATAACATATTCTGCAAAATTCTAAATACGTACACATAAGTAATAACCGCGGCAGACATATTCTGAGGTTACTTAAATATTCTTGCAGAAAATTACTTCGTAGCTTTTTAATTACTGTACACGACATAAAAATCCCTCAATCTCATGAACATCGGAATAATATATTTATTTTATACGCCTGCGTAATTATGGCTGGCGCGCTTCAGCGAGCGTAAAATGTATTGAAATAAAAACAAGTACCATCGGCCATTAGCGAAATGCCAGCAGCGGGGAGAGGTTAGAACCCTGCGTGGAATTAGTTCTGAGCTATGTAAATATGAATAAAGTATGGTTTCTCATATATTCATTGAAATATCTCATACTTTCAGAAGTTAGTCAATATTCGCGTTGCATTCATTGTGTAAAATTATAGAGCCATAGCTGTGAAGAGATAAAGCAATTAATTTTTTTAGTTGCAGACCTGTTTTCATTACTACCATGACCCATGCACTGCAGACTTTTGACTAAGAAGAAAAATAACAATATCGTGAGAAATATTTTTCGTTTTATTTTATTACTTTTATTTTTAAAACTTTTATATACAATTATGTACTCTATGTGATTGTAACTCTATGTGTTAAAATTATTACCCTTTCAATAGCCGAGTAATAAAACAAAACGTTTTATGAGGAATTTTCTACAATTATTTACGCACGGAAAGTATATGCTAGACCACTTAGTAGATACATCGTTTTTTTATTTATTTCCAGGGTTTAAAGTTGACACCATTTCGGTGTGGTTTAAACGCAATTTTTGAATAATCCGAGACATATGGCCAGTGGGCGCCATATTGTATTTTTATGTAGCTTATGGTACTTTCAATATTAATCCAAACAATACCTCATTTGTTAGAATCACCCCAGTAGGACGGAACATCTTTATAAGTATACGTAGACTGCTAAAATCATGACATTTCCTTTTCGGCCTTACAATAGTCGGATGAAAACAGTAACTCTCTTAATATTTTGCCTATAATTTGTGTTAGTAATTAGAATCAACAATCACCCGAATAGATTTGAAAAAAAATTGAATGCTTGAACCAGAGAGCAACGTAACATTTTGAAAATCTTCATTTTTTTGCAATTTCATTTTTACATAGTCGTAAAGAATTCAAACATTTACCAATGTCTAAAATTGAATGGTAGTAGCACAGGTATATTTTACAAAAAATATGAAATAAACGCTTTTTTGTCTTGACAGACTAGTTTTAATTTATAGTTTCATTAGAAGTTTTCGTTTTCTATATAAACTTTAATCTCTCTAAATTTAGTTTTCTATATAAACTTTAATTTCTCCATATAAACTTTAATCATACCAAAGGTCACACACCTCCGTGCACGCAATATTCTTAAAAAGGGGTACAAAATTTTATCTTCACGTATTAATATATAGATATGTTACAACAGATACCCATTACACTAACATTTTCTGTCCGCTTAGAACTTCGTATCTGCTAAATTCAACCTTGTGTCCTAAGCTACTCTCATTCCAAAGGCACTATTCTCATAATGCGTGATGCTTTATTATTTCAAGGAGAATGTCACGGGTATGAGCAATACAATTTATTTAATATTTCTTTTCTCCATTTTTAAAGCGTATTTAAATTATACAATTTTATTTTTTATTATAATTAATTTTAATCATGTTTTTTTCATCTTTTTATCCGTTTTAAGTGAGAGATTATTGTATTTGTATTTGTTATTCATCAATTTCACGACAAATAAATACAATGCACATGCCAAGAAATTCACAAAACTGAATTCAATTAATTTAGATCAATCTAGTACGCATTCATTAAGAATGTAAAATGCCGACATACATTATTTGGAAGGGCGATATGATATTAAAAAAAATAAAGAAGATCTTTTCGATATTTCAGATTTTTTACCATTTACGGGGAATGTAATTATTGACATAGACGATAAAATTATTTTTGGAAAAGAAAAGAAATGTTTAAAGAAAAAAAAACGGAAAATTAATAAGATCAATAACGTGTCTGTCTGTAATAAAACATATTAATCTGCACACATCACGATAGCTAAAACTTAAAAATATTCATTTGGAAATTTTAAGTATTGCAAATTAAGTACTCGATTTTTTTAAATTTCCTATATAGTGTAACTTTTGAATTTCATATTTAGGGTATCTTTTGAAAGGGCTAATTATAAGTGACCCAAAATTTTTTTTGACAATATTAGATATTATACTTTATATACTGAAAAATATGTAAAAATATGTTCCCCCTCTCCTTATTTTCCAAACTTAAAATTATGAAAGAATATGGTTTTTAGGAGCCCACGCAAAGGTTGTGGGAAAATTCTAGCAATAATTATATGAAATGTTCCCCACATTTTTATGCCTACGAAAGATATAGCAGGCAATACATTTAAATTTTTCAGTTTTCAAAGCCGATTTTCGACGTCATGCGACGTATAAACTTGAAAGTTGGCATGGTACATACCCACATATTTTACACCACCAACATTTTTAAATTATTCGTATAACAATCAAAGAGAACATAAATAAAATCTTAAACATTTTTTGTTGTATTTGTGAAAGTGCTTATTATGAATAATAGAAAAATATTTTTCCGAAACTGCAAAAATTATGAAAAAAACAGGATTGGTAAAATCTGATTGGAAGATTATAGAAAAACCATAGCGATTACCTTAAATCTTATAATTAATGAAATTTATACCATGTACTTACGCTTATGAAAGATATAGCGTATAATGCATTGCAATTTATTTATACTGTGTAAAATTATTATTTGTAAACAGTTTAATAGGAAAACTACGTACGCTTAAATATTTATAAGTGCCGAAATGCGAAGAGAACACCCTTAGTGGGAGTTCTCCTAGCACTTGGCAGATTTTACTCATTGTGTTATCTTATTAAAAGCCTTTGCTCAGTTTGCAGTTTAGTTCAAATACATTAAATAAAGTAATGAAGTAGAAAAAATATATATTTAGAGATAAGACTAATGCAATTATAAATTAGTAAACTTCAATATGACAAAAGCCTTAAAATAAATTTAAAATAAGGGAATTTTAAAAAATGATAGCTTTAAAATAAATTTTAAAAAAGGGAATCTTATGTGTTATTACTACTTTGTAAAACTGGTTTAGTCATTTCGTAATAGTAGATCATTCAAGACAATTTGCAAGTATCTGCTATTTGTTGGATTTACAGCAACTAAGGCCAAGTTATCCTTTCCTACCTTATCGCAAGTGAGAAAAAGAAACAGATGCTGCGATATAATTTGATAAGCTTCAACATGACAAAAGCCTGGTAACGTGTTATATTTAAAAACAAATTATAACTTCAAAATACATTTAAAAAAAAGGGAATCTTATTTATTATTATAACTTTGTAAAACTACTTTATTAATTTTGGAATAGTAGATTATTCAAAACAATTTGCAAGTATCTGCTATTTGTTGGATTTACAGCAACTAAGGCCAAGTTATCCTTTCCTACCTTATCGCAAGCGAGAAAAGGAAACAGATGCGAGGACTTTAGCATATTGTGATCTCTACGTAAGGTTACCCTTAATTGTTCAGAGCCAAGTTAGGACAACCGCGCCACAACAACCCTTATCGATACATATATATATATATATATATATATATATATATATATATATATATATATATATATATATATATATATATATATATATAAGTATGAAGCCTGAAATAGACGCGTTGGTCAAAAGATATAGAAAACCCTTCAAAGAAAAATCTTTGAAGAGTTTTTTATATCTTTTGACCAACGCGTCTATTTCAGGCTTTTTTTCAGCTCCAAATTGTTTTTTTTTTAATTTTATGATAAAAGTTTGAAGAATTATCCTTGCAGTGAAGTTTTATGTTTAATATTTCTCATACAAAGCTAATACGCTCTATTAAATAAAACGGTCTTTCAAATATCGGTGATGTATCTAGGATGCATAAAAAGAATTAATTTTTTAAAATTTTCTTTATTTTCTTACATAACTTTAATTACTTGGAGCCATTTATCAGCACATTATAAATGAGCCCAAATGAATAACGTGATTTGGCAAAGTTCGTCAAAAAATGCACCCTTATTCAAATCACTTTGTCATTCGTGTAAAAACATATAATAACAATTTAGAAATAATTTATATAACAATTATTTAATTTGTATGAACAATATTACTCAATTTACTTCCGGCTTTACACACTTTTTAGTGGTGACGCGCCGAAGGATTTCGTTCGTCGTGATTACACTGTGGACGCAGTGGCATATTTAAATATTTGAATTGCTTATTTATATAATTTATTACAAAATCTCTAGATATTAGAATGTCAATATATGAGTAACCATAGCTCTTAAATCGTTAGTTAAACGTATTACAACAAATATATAAAATGTGAAAAATTAATTTTAAACTTTAACCTTAACCATATATTTGGTATGTATTTATACGTTATGGACCAAGAGATTATTAATAACGTCATTTTTCATAATACCCAAAATGTCTGGCTAATATGGAATTATTACGTTTTTCTGACATTGTAATGATAATTCGTAAAATTCATGATAATTAAAAAAAATAATTTTCAGATTTCTTTTATTGTAGTAAGAAAATTAAAAGGTACGTATGTAAGTATTATTTGAGATAAAAATACATGTACTGAGTACATAATAGTAGTACTAATAAAATAAGCTTATAGCGTTTTTTATAATACTAAAACTGGAAATTTTATATAATCAGTAAGAAATAAGTAATAAATTAACTTAATCATTATTTTAAAATTGACTAAAGTAAAATTTGAAGTAACTATTCATGTTTAATAACTAAGTGTTCTTAATATTTTCTATAGGTAATATTGTCACCACCATCGTGGTATTGGTCAAATTTCATTCATTAACTGATCAAAGATATTTGAAAGGATACTTTGTAAAATGTAGAACGACGTGCTAGAGTATGCCGATATTTTTTTTAGTTACTAGAGAATATCAATTTGTAGTTTTGATGAGTTGGCTGACCTAACCCTTTACGTATAGAACTCCAAAAACAGGTATCTGCTGCGCTCATCGACCCTCATACTTATTGGAAACTGCACACGGTGAACCGCTACCAAAGATTACTGTGGAATACAAAAAAATGCGCGTTTTCGAAGCGCTTCCCAAATGTAACAAATTACGATTTTAAAATCAATCACTGAAAAAAAAATTGGTGTGTGCACTTGTATAGAAAGCCATACGTTACATTTTTTGGCGGTCCGAAACCGCGTGTGTTTAATTGCAGTGCGTGCTAGGCTTGAGTGGCAACTGAAGATAATTCTGTAAAAAAAATTGCATTTTAATTTAATGATTATTCTGTAAAGCCAAGAGTTACAGAGTAAATTAAAATATGTTTTATGTCTATCTTTTATATAAATAGTTCTACGTATAGTAGAAACCCACTTTGGTGTTATTTTTAATTACATAGTTTTTAGGCTTCCGTAATGAATCAAATAACCATTACTATAACTTCTATCTGTCCGTCTATCAGAGCCTCATATAGTGTTATATAGGATTCTCAATTAATGTGTAGCATGATACTTAAAAAAAGATCCTGCCCATACATACAAACATGGACTCAAAAGTTTTTTGCGCGCCTCATCGCGTGGAATGTCATTAAATACTTCTTTTAAAACGATAATAGAAAATCTTTTCCGTTTAAGAAATAGTAAGCTTCAAAGTGAATGTGAAAATCCGGAAAAATCCTAAAAGTATTAACATTTAATTTGAACTTCCGATTAAAGTGATTTTATCAACATTTTAACAAATATAAATACACTCACTCTACTTTGTGCGTATTCCAACAGGCATTGAATCGATTTTCTTTACAGCAGTTACGCCTCTCAGATTTAAAACTATTTTTCCAACAAATAGCCGATATGACTATAACCTTACATCCATTTTTATTAAATTGTTGCGTATTCACTCAGAAAAATTAGATCCCGACACCTCTTTGAAAGAAACATACTTTTATTTTCATATTGTAGAGTGATTTCTTTAGTAAAATTAGTTTAGAATAAGGTTTATTCATTTCACGTATTAATTTTACACTAATAATAACAAACAGCGGTCCCAAGCAGCGCCTACAACAGGACTTTAAAGAAAGAGATAGAGGGTCAAGAAAACTGTCTTTATAAAAGAGATAGTCGCAATGCACTTTTAGATCTTTAATGACATGTCTTTTTAATATAACGTTATTGCAATAAAGTGTCAAACTATAAACATTGTTGTCCATAGTAGAAATTTTAGGACTTAAAACATTTTCGATAAGTACTTTTCATTACACAATTAATTTTCGATCTGTACTGGTTATTAGTATTTTTTTGAATATACTTATATTTAATTGATCGATTTTGATAATTGCTATTAACAGAACTTTTTAGAAGTAAAAATGTAGTTGATGCGAATTGTATTATCGCTCGATATATGTTCTTTTTTTTAATAATAACTCCTTGTTTAACTATCAAAAAAGTGTAATGAAAGTAAACGACCACAGTGGAGCCAACGTATTTTTTACGTGCAAACGACCACAATATTTTTTTTCATAAGCCAACGATCGCGGTACAGTCAATAAAAATGTATCTGGCACAAGTCGCATTCAACTAATTTATAAAGGTTATTTCTATAATAGCAAGTTATATTTCTTATATGGCTACGAGCACACATATTTTGGCGTGAGATATTTAGAATTTAAAGTATTAACCATTGGCTACTTATTTCTTTACATTACATGAAGACAATTCTCTAATTGTATTCCATTTTTTTTTTTATTTTCGAAAAATAAAATTGAATAACAAGCAAGCGGACCTAGTATATTGATGTAATAATTTTATAACATAATGTTATTGCTATTTTCAGAATATGCGTTAGTGCCGCAGAATATGTCTTGGTCTCATAATTTTCGCAAAATAACATTTCTAAACGATTGACTTGCTAATGTAGTTGTCCCAGTTCTACTTCTAATGCTAAGACTTTTTACCCGACTGACCTGAGGTGTAAATGACCGTTGTCCCCTCTGTTGAATAAATCATGGCAAAAAGCAGAATATTCAAGCTCTCTATCGGAAGACAGCTAGGTACTAGGATACGGTGCACGCGACGTCAGATGCATCGTTGAAACTATGATCGGGGGTAACGAGTGTGACGGGCTAGAACACAAAGCATGACTGCGCAGCAAAGCTGGCGTGACAACGTGCGTTCCCACGACAGATAGCGACAAATGATGGTACGCACGTGGATATTTTTACAGCAATTGAAGGATGTCTGAGAACCTGGGTTATCTAATTGATTCGTGAAATATGTCTGTTCCTACAGTTGCACAATTTTCTAGATGATTAGTATAAATGATACATAGAAGAGAAATACAAAATCTAAAATAAATACTTGGTAGGTTACTTTGAAGGCCAAATTAATTTATATTTTGCATGTAAATCTAACCCAAGTGATTTTCTTTTACCGTTGTTAAACGAAAGTAAAATCTAAAAGGCACCGTGGTTAGCACCGTGAGTAAAATACTCACGGTGCTAGCAACCCGAGGCGATGATCTGGTACTCTCGGTCACGTGATAATTTGTATGACATCATGTTTCTCCATGAATACGATATTATCTAGACTGAAAATAAGAAAATAAATAAGAAGGAAAATAAATCTTATTGCTCGAACAAATGGAATCTAAGCGCACAGCAGTGCGTAGGCAATGTCTCGACAAACCCCAGCCGTATGCACGCCATACATGAACCTTTTCCAACAATTTTAGCCCCCTCTAACTCAGCACGTATTTAAAATAAAGAGATGAAATTTACTAATTTAATGAGATACTTATAACGTGAAATAACAAATTACACATTTGCATTTAATAAATAGTGATTCCGAAAATAACTAATTAAGTCTCTGACTCTCCCACTGTTCGAGAGATCATCCAAATCTTTAGCTACTTCTAACTGACCTAGAAATGAAATAAACGTGTTTTATATGTATAAAAAGAAAAAAAAGAAAAATTCGCCAAGGCCGAGTTTGGAACATATGAAGTACCCGTTCATTCCTTTCTACGAATAACTTTCTAGCACGTTACAAGATTTTACATATATATATATATATATATATATATATATATATATATACATATATACATATATATATATACATATATATATATATATATATATATATATGTATATATATATATATATATATATATATATATATATATATATATATATATATATATATTTTATTAATTAAAGTATGTAACTAAATACCGCATAGCCTGTAGGTAACATTGTCATCATAACACGATAGTAGACTGACTTTAAGGTTAAGTTTCGCCTCAATATTGCAAATATTCTTAAAATTAATTCACAGCTTCCCACAAGATAACACAGGCGCACGCGTAAACGACAAGTGAAAAAATTAACTAAACAAATAAGTTCCGCCAGTTTTTCTTTATCCGAAGATGCGCAAGAAAAAGATAACACGATGTTAACGATATATCTTATTCTACTGACTCACACGCGTCCAAGGTGAGATTTGTTTTTGATATTCAAGAATTAATTAGGTAAAAGAATGAGATAACCGAAATTTCGTAGAAAATGATATTCGTAGAAAAAATATGTTAGAAAACCACTGCTGCGGTTTCCATTGGAATTTTACCATACTTTAGGTTCTACTCAAAATACTTTCTAAATTATTAAGGAAAAATAAATTAAATTTTGAAATGAACTCTGTATGTTATGAATTACAAATACAAAATGATTTTTTGCTTGTATAATTAGTTTAATTTAATTTTTGTATGAAATGTTAAGAATAACCATATGAAAAAAACTTATAATATGAAAGAAGACTTACAAAAGTCTATACAGTGTTGGACTTCGGTGTTACAAGAATAAAAATGACACCGTTATATAGAGAAAGTGAAAAAATAAGCTCCTTAAAAGTTCTATCAATATCGTCAATCAAAAAATTAAAAAATATTAAATTTTCTTATGAAAAGTCAAGTTATTTTTCAAAATAATTTGCAAATATTATTTCCCTGGAACTATCGAGATGAAATAAAATGCAGATTGTGTCTCATTGTAACTTCTATTCACAGATGTACCATTTTGGATTAACCATCGAGAAAAGTCATCTAAAACTCGAAAAGAGCAACAAAGACATTCATTTTGACAACAACGGAACAACTTTTTCTGTTTTTCTTTTTCGTATAACGATCTTTTCGCCATCGTAGACTTTATATACTACGAATAGACGAAAAAGCATGCGAACGTGAAAATATTCCTTTTCATATTATTATGAGTGGAAAAGGGAATACGTGCACCGTTACAACTGTGTTGACAAATAATAATCGCCATAGTTTCCGCTTCGTTTCAACTATAATTTTCAGAACAATGTTTAGAATAAGCAATGGTGTCATGTTCAGTATTGAATTGTGAAGTAATGTATAGGATTAACCCAATTAAAGAGACCTTACACAACACGATTTACATATTTACTTCTTCATCTCTTATTTTCATCTTATATATGCAAATAGTTTAGAAATTTAAAACTTGTATATGGCACCGTTGTCATAAATTCTACAAGACACTTAAATTTAGCTGGGTTTTAATAAATATAACGGATATAAAATATTTATAGAATACTTTCAAAAGGTCACTAGCTGTTGTCTATAAATAAGTTTATTTAGAAATATTTTTAGTTCCATACGATCCAGGCGTTGTTTTAATAATAACCCGACCGAGCCATGTAAAGTTAAAATTAAATGAAAATAGAAACTGCTTGAAAACTCATAAAATTAATATACTGGCATAATAGGGTGATATTCTGGTATATATATATATATATATATATATATATATATATATATACAAATTACGTCGAATTTTTTTTGTAGTTAAATATAGATAAACCTTTTGAATAAATTGAAACATTTTACGAAAACTAATACGGTTCTCTCAAAAATAAATTTAAAAATGTACGTTTTTGGATTTTATAATTTTCATAACCTAACTTTGACTGTTTGTGGTGAAAAAAATGTACTACATAGAACTGCCAAACCGTTTTAAAAATTGGCACACATAATGCAAAAATAATAATTAGTAATACTTATCACTTTTAATTATAAAAAAAGATATTCATACTTAACCACAGAAGGCTCACATTATATGTAATTACCCTGTGTTTATAATTATGTTTAAAAATATTTTATGGCTTACACTAAAGTCCTTATAAAGTAGACAGAGAAAACAGCTTCGATAATTTTTTTTAAGTCTAGTTTTAACATAAGCGTAATTTTTTAGTTTTGTAAACTATTAGTTGATTTTAATTTGTTTGTATTAAAGGATAAAATATATTTTTAAAATTTGTTTTATATTATTTTTAGAATTACCTTTATACATATTAAGAAAACTTTTCTCAGAATTCAAATTAGCCGAACAGCATAGTTGATTAGGCTGAAGTGTCTTTTCTGGATTTTATCTCCGCGGCCAACTGAGGGAACATCCTCTCCATCTCTGCCAATGCATCACAGTATTGCGAGGCGTCTTTCCGGTAAGGTTGAGACAGTCCAATTCTTTAATCTGAAATCCATAAAGTGATTTTACCTACTTAGAGTTACGTATGCTTGCCCAGACTCAAAGGTTCGCGATTCTTAATAGACCATGTATACACAACAATTAGAAGCCCAAAAATAGTTAGGATACATTGTTCCGTTATCGAGTTCAGTGTCTAACTTCCGGTTCTATTTCACTGAATCAATATGATGGTACCATTTTATTGTGTTGCCACCAGAACTACACACAACTTCCAAGTTTCATGGTGATATAACAATTATAACCCCAAACACGGTTAGGATACGTTGTTCCGTAATTCGAGTTCAGTGTCTAACTTCCGGTTCTATTTCACTGAATCAATATGATGGTACCATTTTATTGTGTTGCCACCAGAACTACACACAACTTCCAAGTTTCATGGTGATATAACAATTATAACCCCAAACACGGTTAGGATACGTTGTTCCGTAATTCGAGTTCAGTGTCTAACTTCCGGTTCTATTTCACTGAATCAGGCCGATAGTTGACCACTTTATTATGTTGGCATCCTAACTACACACAACTACCAAGTTTCATGATGATACAACTGTTGGAAGTGTATGAAATTTATTTTCGTGGATAACATTGCATAGTTAGTTACAGGTCGACCTAATAAAAGCTAAAAATGAAGTACTCTGTTATTGTTTGTTAGGATACAGTAATAAAATCTTGGCTGATATGGACGTAAGCTAAAAAAGGAGGGTGTTTTCTTTATCACTCTCTTCTCTACCACCGTGCTTCCTTCGGTTTGTCATTAATGGAACACATATATACAATAATTCATTTTGAATGTATCGAAGTTTTTACACAAATAAAGCAAATAATTTTCTTCCCTGCTATATTGGTTTACGAGGGTGCAAAAATAATGATACTGACTAAATAAAACAATATGTTGTTATAAAATTAACTATTCGATTTAATTTTCTTAATACTTTCTTAAAACACTGAATTCTAAACTGGAATGCGTCTTGAAAAAAAAAAATTTTTTCTTAAAATTTTTTTTTTCGGTCTTTTTTCTTGAGCCAAGAAAATAGTTAAAAATTGCTGGGTGCTCCCAGCATCTGGATAATAGCATGATAATTCTCCATAATTAGCTTAAACCTTCTGCATCCCCAAAGAACAACATTATAACCCTTTCCACTGAATTTATGATCACTTTTCTAACAGTGGCATAGATGGTCTTTTCCAAATCGATTGCTGATGGAAGTCAGCTATTTTTCATCAAAACTTTGCAAGTGACCCTCAACTAAAAGTCTAATGACAGCTCTTTGATCTGCCAATACTTGATCTTGGCTTTTTTGATATCGTTTTAGATGACAGACGTGGACGTGTAACTGTCACGATGCTTATCTTCTGTGGAAAATCTACTCAACTTAAATTATTTGCTACGCCATTGTGGAATATAGAGAAGAAGAATACTCCAGAATTTCCACCAAATTGTCGTGTTTCACTTTATAAGTATTTTCCAAGGTATTTAATGACAGATGTTAGTTTTATCAATGTTTATATTACCTCTTCGACGACTGGTATATAAATGAACGTAACCTATTGACGCTATTTATATTCATTTTCGTTTGGTCTACTAGTATAAATACGACTAAATGAAAACACAAACATTCCTTGAATTCAATAAACTGCAAATACGCATTTACCGTTACTTTTTAATAGTTCTACATAAGAACGTTAAGACGATTTACTCCATTTTAAAACAATACTTGAATAATCTTCTAATGTCTGAGTAATCAATTTAGTATTGTCAGCAAAATGATGAAAATATTACGTTAGTCTACAATAAAAATACCCTTCTTCTTCACCCCTTGCTATTGAATGTGTTTTCAAAGCAAATATTCGTGGCTTATTCACTAATCAGGAATCATATCGGAGTATGTATGTACCTAGATCTAAAGAAAACATTTGATTGATGACAGACTTTTATTATTTGATAATACTCAGTGAAATGAACAAAAATGTTAAATTTCCGAGATCAGAAATACATTCCACCTTACGTTATGCCACAAAAAATTAAAATCATGTCGTACCTACAATAACTAAAAATAAGCTAATTGGATTGGAACTGGACAAATTGCAAGCTTTCCGTATTAATCCATCCACATGGTGCTTACTATTTTAAGTTATAATTGGAAAAGTATTTCCAAGAGGTGAAGGCAAACTGAATTTCATTCCATACGCTAGAATATTACAGGCCGCAAGCGTGCAGAGAGAAAGGCAACTGCCGCGTTAATGCCGTTGCTGGTTTTACTGTTTATACTTTTCCGTTAATTATTATAGATTATCCTTTTCTGTCATAACCCGGATAAGTATTATAATCTTGATGGAAAAAAGTCCAACTATGTTTGTGCCATAATTCGAGTTTATTTGTTAATTTGTGACAAAAAAAAGTGTTTATTAATATTCATACTTTGTCCCATTTGGATGAAAGTTTTATCGACGGAATTTCCAGCAGACCACTCGTTTTTAACTGTTTCCAAACGAAATTTTGGAAATTGATAAAAGTTAATTGTATAATAATTAATTCTTCTAATTTAAGTAAATTATTGAATATATTTGCCATTAATTTTGTAGAAATTCATTATTAACAATTAAATGAAACTACGTGATGTAGTATTATTTCTACTTTCTTTAAGGTCTTTACCACGACCTAGGTTTCGTTGTATTACAACATCTTCAGGTGGGCTATTAGCAAACCTTTCTAAATAGATCTTTGTTAGTTAGTTTAGTTTCATTTAATTGTGAATTAAGAAAATCAGAAAATACTGATAAAATATTTAACGATCTACTACAACCTATCTGAAATCTTTAAAAATTCTCAAATGTACATATAAGAATTTATCCAATGCAAGATAAACAAAAAAGCGTATGTAGTAGAGTTTCATAGCTGTTTACGTCTCTAGATTCTGGAAACCATAAGCTACACTCAAGAAGCATTATTTTGTTTTTAGCCAAAATTACTATATTCACAAATAAAAAAAATTCTAAGCACTATGCGCTGGCGTATTGGACCACGAACGCAGCGTCATATGTCAAGGGCGCAATATGTTCGATGCCCGGATTTGTAATAATGTCAGATTAGCACGCTGGTTACACAACCTACTATGAGAGTCCATTCTTAACAAATAAATGTCTACTATTTTTATTACAAGGTTGGAATCAGAAATGCCTATATAACATAAATAAAATCTGTTATATATTAACCAGAATGGTAGCCCTTAATCGACAGTCATTGTCGGTTAGTCCTTATTTTACTGTGTGTCTTAATTTCTTCTTTAATTTAATTAAAGACTATAACAAATTTGTTTTAACAATGAGACTAACAGATAAATTAACGTTATTTTAGAGAAAAAACTTTCATATTTATATTTGAGTGAGAGATGGAGGTATTTACAATTTTCAAAAAGGTGATTTTTACAAGATAATATAAGTTATGAATATTACTCACTGTTTTCCAGCTGTGGAAATATTTTTACGTAAATTACATACTTATGCGTTAAATCCGAAAGGAAAGTGATCAAAAATACCTGTCCATATTTCACAACAGGCATATTCCTAAATAAAGTGGGTTGTTATAATTTGTCCCGTCTTTCGGATTAGTTGCATGCGAAAATTTGCCTGTACCGTCACCCTTAGGTTTATTTGGAATAAAATCAAAATATCTTAGGTTACATTTTTTTCGTACCTTATTTGTAAAAAAATATTGTGCTATAAACAAAATTAATAATATACCTACATATTTAGAAATAATTAACTTTATTATTAAAATTGTCTTAGTCTTGAACTAAGAAAAATCAATCTCAAGGAAATTGTTCTCTAGTTCTGGCCAACAAATATAGGAACATTTATACAATGCACTAATCGCAAATATATTGACATTCATGGCAAAATTGGCACATTGTCTCTTTCTGAATCGGTCTGTGGGTTTTCTCTTCCAACATATTTTTGTATGAAGAATTTGTGTAGATTTCACTTCTTTCAACTTTATGATGTCGTTCAGTAGCTTTTCTTTTCGAAGCACCAGGAACTGGTGACAACTTTGTAGTTTAAACTTCTCAATGAATTAATTACAGCTTTAGTTTAAGGCTCAGATCATTGAGATGTAGCAATTTGAGTTTCGAAGCCAGTAGATAGTAATTTGAGGATCAGGGTCAGGAGTAAAATTTTGAGATTGCATTTGTTTAGTAGCTGCCTTCAGCTTCCATTGCCATTTCTATGTGCAGAGAGGTTAAATTTATCTGTTCTAGCTGTCCAAAAGTTGAAAGTGTCAGCTCTGACACTTGAGAAATGAAAGTAATGGTAATGGCACTGATTGATGACTTTTTGGAACGTTAGTCGTATCCGAAGCAATAAAATCTAAATCACTAAAGACATTCCTATTAAAGGAGTAAATCGTTGTGCAGTGAAAGCCATTAACATGAACATTCAGTTAAGAAACTTTATTAAACACAGAAGCAACAAACCCTATAATCTTGTATTCACTGAATTATATACCAGGGATTGATCCCACCATAAGTCTCTTGCGTCATTGTAAGCAGATTTAAATGGCTTCATAAACGTTCGATCTAGTGGCTGTGACTTATGGATCGTACGAGGTGAAGTTCTTAACATGTGATTATGATATTTTCTAGCTAATTCAATAACATCCTAGTCTTTCTGACTAGCATATCCATCAAGAATTACCTGGGTTTTATTCTGCAGGATTCGGATATTTCGTGAAGTTACACGTCCATTTCAAAAATAATTCATCATTCATCCATTCATTCATCATGACGCATTCATTTCAAAAATAATTCGGCATTTATCCGGCTATCTGACACTTCGATGTGATTCATTTAAGCTTGAGTCTCTTATTCATTCGGGATCGTGGCAACACGACGAATGGTACAAATTGGTGCCCAACGCTCACTGCAAAAAGCCAATCACGTTTTTTCCACGCTCCAAAGAGGTAAATTTTCCAACTTGTCTTTGGTTTGTAGCCAAAACTTTAGCATATTTTTGGATAATGCTAACGCCAGTCTCATCACAATTCCATATTTTGTAACGAGTGAAATGGAATCTTCTCACCAATCTCTCAAGATTTTAAAAGAACCTGAGGTCTATTAAATCCTATAGGTCTCACTAAACTTATCGATTCAATAGTCTGCAAAGATAAGTCACTATGTTTTTTCATGAAAGAATAATAGTAGTTTTTCCCAGCAGACGTTTTCCCCCTTATTTTACTGGTGAAATAATTTAAACTTTTCGGTTAGTGGAGAAGCAAGAGAAAGAGTTTTTTCTTGAAAATCAAGAGAAAATTTTAGGAAGAAGACCCGTAACTGGCTTAATGGACATCCCTTTATTATATTTATTCTGTATATCTCTTTATTATATTTATATTTTTAATATCACCAATTCTGTCATGTGATATTGTTCTTGATACCCTTGGTCTTTTCCCTAACAATCATGAGTCAAGTAATGGTAATTAACAAATCTAGGGGTTTGCTAGAGTTTTATACTTTTCTTATGATTGACTTCGAAAAAGTACAAAAATAGATGATTCAAAAATTCTTAATACTTTTTAGTTTTAATTTTTCTAGAATCACGATGTTTTTCATAATTAAAACTAAAATAAACTTCGACTTTGGAATTATACATCACTACGTAGTTATAACAAAATGAATTAATTGTAATTAATATAACACTTCACAGCTAGGTGTAAAGCCTAAAGATCACTCCAATAATTATGTAACTTTACGATAATAAATTTATTTACTCTGAGGACTCAGTGACTTAGTCACTTCTGATGGCCTTAGAGGTAGTCGGGGATTTCTGTATATAAACACTTCACAGCTAGATTTAAGGCCTAAAGATCACCCCAATAATTATATAACCTGACGATAATAACTTTTATTTACTCTGGCTTAGTCACTTCTGGTAGCCTTAGAGGTAGTCGAGAAATTTTTGTATATAAATTTTAAGCTATTTTGTTATGCTTGAAAAACGCCATTTTTGTGTCAAGCAACACGGCGCATTGGTTGTCTAACTTGCTCATTTTGCAGGACGTAACCGAAAGTAAATATCTAGCCATTTTAGGAAATATGAAAATATCTTTTCTTCTTGACCTTCAATAATTACTTATTTACATTTAACGTATCCAAAGGCTGAATATCTATCACCTTTTCTCCTTTTTTACTTAATTGTAAAGTGACGTACGACGCAAGTTAAAACTTTCGCTCACTTTACGTATATTAATCGTATTTCTAAAATTTTGATTGCAGCTAACTCATATGTCCTAACTTTTCGTTAACCGCCGGTATTCCTTTATTTATCTATTTCATTTATATTTACAAATGTTGATATTATTTTTAAAATTTAATATATTGTCTAGTATACCTTTCAGAGGCATCACATTGTCATGATTATCTTAAAAATAATTTTGACTTTATTACTCGTATCTTGTTTATTATTTTACAATTAGTTGTTTATTTATTTTCCATGTGATAAGCATGGGAGCCGATTTGCATTAATTATGTTCTTGAGATTTATAAGGTAAAAAGGTCGTCTAAAAATGACAACACTGATGTTCCAATGAATTATAGTTTTCCAGTGAACAGTGAATATAAATTGGAATCAACAACTCTTTTTAACAATATTCAACATGTGTATGAAAAAATAAACATTTATTCTTGCAAAATTTCCTCTTCCAAATATGTTATTAAAAATAAATCTTTGCTGAGGAATGTTTTTTTTACGTAACGAAAACGGAATATACTAACCACGTTAACCACGAATAAAATTGAGTCAAAAATTACATGTTAAAGAATTTCAATACACAGTAAAAATTTAGTGTTACTACTTTCCCTGTTACAACAAACCCCCAACTCGCCTACAATATTCAAATATCTAAAGAATAAATATAAATTTATTATATCTAACTAAGCCAGACATTATTAAATATGTAGAAATATTTCAATCAGAAAAAATACGCGGGACACAAGTTTTTTTTTAAGTAAATATTGTAAAAAGATAGAGCAAGCATTCACAAAACTTACTCACATTCGTGTGTACACTGTTTGTGACACATGTATCACTGTTTTGCGAACAAGACTCACAACACAACACAACATGTATCACTGTTTTGCGAACAAGACTCACAACACAACACAACATGTATCACTGTTTTGCGAACAAGACTCACAACACAACACAACATGTATCACTGTTTTGCGAACAAGACTCACAACACAACACAACATGTATCACTGTTTTGCGAACAAGACTCGCAACACAACACAACATGTATCACTGTTTTGCAAACAAGACTCTGGTCTTGGAAAAACGGAAAATGAATATAGAAAGTAAAAAAACGGAGCAGAAAAATTTAAACAAAATTGTAAATGTCAGTAAATGTAGTGACCGAAATAATCAAAAATATATGTGGTTAAAATACCTCTTCGTATACTATCTGAATAAAAAAGGCCTAAGTACAAATAATAACTAAATACTTGTTAATTTACTGCTCATGGCCTGGACAAGAAGTGTTACATTTTAGAGTTTGAGCTTATTAATGGATACGGATATGTTATTAATATAGTCGTTTTATACGGTTTCAATGAATATAGAATTTTAAAAGAAATTTAAAAAATTAAAATTATCACGTTAAATACCTAATTTAAAATAGGACTATAACGGAAATCCTGCTGTTTATAACTATAAATTTTGATTTATCCACATCGTCGTCCGCAATTTTAATTTTAATGAACTTTGCATAATAAAATAAGGATATTAAAGGAGATATTTCATAATTTTTATTCACTATTTTAATATTACTAAGCGTAAGATAAACTTCCACGCAAAAATTAAATCATCGCTGTGTGGTGCGTTACTTTGTTGTAAATAGTAACTTTGTCCATGTCGATCGATTTCAATCGCATTTTTTAGATTTTACTTTAAAGTATATTTCTAGGTCTAAAATTATTTAGTATTATTCAAATTAATTAATATATTAATTAATTCATTGAAATTAAGAGTGACTATGTAAAATATAAATTGTGAAACGTTTATAATATTTAATCCAATGTGAGTGTACGATGGAAATAAAATTATAACAAAAAGGAAGCCATAAAATGAAACCTTCATCCTATGTTGCACCTCTCTAAACCATATACCCAAGTAGATTTGTGTACATTATAGCAAATTAAAATTTTGCCTAAAATTTTTCTTCAATTGATAAACTTTTTTCAATAAAATGTAAACGTTTATAAAACGAAAATATGCACGTAATGAAAGAAATTTGTGGGATGTTGGAAAAAATTACGATTTTTACTGAAAATTTTCATTTATAAACGTAAAAACCGATCGAGGACGTATCGAAACATTCTTGACAGAGTTTCGTATTTTTCGTTTCGTCGTGCATTAGATGAAAAAGAAATAAAATTAAGTTAGTGTAAAGGTATAGTCAACAGCACTTTAAATTTTAGACAATGAATTAATTTTATCTCAGCAGCATAAAGATGATATTTGTAGTTCAAGTGTAAATCATCATGTGCTGTCGGCTATACCTACACTAAATTACTGCTATTGTTTATAAAAACTTTTTCTTTCATTTTATGTGCTAGATTCTTATAGAATATGCAGTTTTAAAACTGTGCAGCCGTAGGGGGTTAATAACTCTTCGCCTTGATAAAATTTCGACCTTATAAAATGAAAAAGTTTTCTCTTAAATAATAGCAGTAATTTAACATAATAGGTATAATCAACAGCATATAAAGATTTACACTTGAACTACAAATATCATCTCTATGCTGCTGGGATAAAGTTAACTCATTGTCCAAAACATAAAGTGCTGTGGAATATATCTATGTATATATTAACTTAACCTTATTTTTTTCTTTATTTTATGCATACGTATACAATTATCATAATCTATGGTAAAATTTCCTGTTTAGGTTAAAAGATAAATATATATTTTAATATACAAAGTTGTTTTGGCAGTTGATTTATGTCATTTATATGTGTCCATAAATTTTACAGACCCAAATACATGTCATAAGTCGACTGTGATATAATTTTCCTTTTAATTTCTTTATATATATAACTCTAGTGAATAGTTTCCACATATTCAGAAATAGCAATTTGTTTTTTTTTTCAATAAAAATGTAGGTTATGGGAACACATAGATAATTCTAAAAAGTTGATCGCTTTAAAGCTTAATATTTCGTAAACGGATCCCCGTATAGAAAAAGTATTCATAACATACCATCAATATTTTTAAAAGAGCTATTCAACGATATCCTACACAATGGGGTATGCGAATAAAAAAATTCAACCCTCCTTCAGGTAGAGAAGAATAAAACAGTTTTTAGAATATTTTATTTTATCATTTTATAACTTTGTGGGCTTTATAAATATGTATAGCCATGCTAAATTTCAGGTTTTATAGCGCTATTAGTCTGCGAGTGAAACGGCCGTAACATACTGTCGTGTGATATAGTAGCTACATTGAATATGCAAAGAGCGACATGTCGAAACTAAAAGAGTTCCTGGTTTAGCCACGGAACTGCAAAATGAAAGATTTAAAAGCAGTTAAAAAACTGCCAACTTCATTGTTAGTTAATAGTAGTAAAAAAAATGTTGGAGAAGTCTTTAACCAACCAAAAATATTTAAAATTTTAATTTGAAAAAAGTAAAAAATGTAAAGAAACACAACTGCACAAACAAAACGCTCAATTCAGATTTCCGCATACACCTAAGAATACATAAAAATTTAAACTTTAATGATACAAGGTATTTTTTTTTAAACCGTCTATAATTATTTACACAATTTTTCACTATGATGGTATTAATATCATAGCAAGTTACATTTTCACTAGCGTCAGATAAATAATTTGGTTGCTTATATCTCGCGAAAGAAGCATCGTATCAAAAATATAGTAACATATCCGATTAAATTTTAAAAGATATCTTCATCAACACTTCAGTCGATCGAGTCCGTGAGAAAACAAAATTTCATCCCCGAGTTCGGTATATGGGGATGGGGATGTACTTCATTTTTTTCTTTTGTTTATTACCTACGTATTCATCTAATTCAACTGTCTTCTTGTTGTGCTATGATGCTTTGAATTATAAAAGGGTAATTTCAAAATAAATTCTATCCGTCCATGTGGAAATATATTTGGCTATGAAACACTAGAAAAAGACATAATTATATTGTAATGTTTACCCAAGCAGTTATTTTAGTTCCATGCGTTAATTTTTGTTATATAATCCTTTCTCATAAAATGCGTTTTGTTACTATTTTAGAAGTTATCAAATAAACATTTCTGTTGCTATCCAGTGTATGGTGCTCCTACCTCGTAATACAATTGTGTATTGAATACGTAAATACAACTTTTTAGGATAGAACTCAATTGTATACCAAAAAGGTTTTTTTAGTAAAAATGGTCCGGAGCAGAGATATCAACCATGAATTCTAAACCTTTACAATAATGGCAAGGTTATAATATGAAAATTTCACGAAGAGAATTTAGAGTGCTCTTACTTAATGAATTCCATTTAGAGCAAAAAACGACTGGTGAATATACTCTTCTATGTCACAGCCAAACATTAATTCCAAGAACTCAAAGAAGTAAGTTTGATCTCTCCGATATCCTCATCAGAGTGATTTGCATTAACTTCAGAAAAACTCCATAGCGTTAGTAGAGTAACCCCCAGATATGTTTGCATTGTTTGACAAAGCCATCCTTATGTTCTTATACTTAGTAGAAAAATAAGTTCAAAAATGGAAAATGTAGAAATATTCTGTACGGCTACTACATGATTGGTGAACTAGTATGTCAGGTTTGTTAGTTGACTAGTAAACGAACACAGCGACGGTCTTAATGTGTCAAGTGAAACTAATAAAACTGCATTAAAATTTCCGTACTTTCCCGCTTCATTTTATCGCGTTGCACGCTACCGAAAAGACTCTACTCCTCGCGTGAACTTTGGCAATCGAAAGCATATTTGCAGTGATTTCGTTTTTATACGACTTTTCTTTGACCGATATTTGTCTGTTCGTCTGATTGTCTATCATAATCCTCAAAAATCTACAACTTAATACGAATATTACGATATTACAATTTAAAAAAAAAAATTATAAGCAGCATTATTTATTGCGATAAACTAATCGACAACCAATGTACGCTTAATTGCATCTTCATATAAGTTTCAGCAAATGGGGACTGTTTTTATGTCCCAATTTGCGTAATGCAGTTTAATAACATGCAATTTCACTAGTGTAAGCTAAAAATATATACTCCATACTCATACGGAACATTCATGGCTTTAGTTCGACTTGACATCGTGTATACTATTTTACTCACAGAAGTAAAATTAATCTCACAACATATGATTTTCTTAAATCAATTCGTTCAGAAGTGTATTTGGAGACGTACAAACGTACATATCGGAAACTAATATCCTTTGTTTTGAAAATATTCTCCTTTTGGCTTACCGCATTTAAGTTAAAACAGCTTACAGAAAATAGCTTTTATTGATCAGCAATGTAATATTAACTAAACTAAAATTGTATTTTAAATGTAAAAGTGAGCTTGTTTGTCTCGCTTTCACGCCTCAATTATTAAATTGATCTCAGTATAGGGTTATATTTTTATTGCTAATTAAACAATTTTCCCTTTAGAGGTAGGAGCGTCAAATTAAGAATGTGTGAATCTTTTCTTTCCCACGCGCGCGAAGCCGTGCGTTAAAGCTGCAGTAATTTCTACTAAACGGCGCATATAATTATAGTAAAGAGCGAAAAAGCAAATAACCAATCATATTAAGTGCGAAGTTGAAGAAACACGTTGGTCGTAGGGTAGGGCTGTCACATCAATAGCCTGATATTTATATTCATGTGCATATTGATGTAAGCATTTATGTTGTTACCCAATATTTACGAAATTGAACTTTAAAGCTATTGTTGACTTTCAAATATCGTTTATCGCACGCGGAATCGAAAATTATGGAAGTTAATTCCCATATACGTTATGCACATGCACAACAAAAAGACCAAAAGGTCTGTACATACTTATTTCCTTTAATTGTAAAATAAGTTTTGGGTAAAGTGTAAAATATCGAGTAAATATATTATAATATAAATTTTTACTCGATATTTTACACTTTATCCAAAACTTATTTTACTATTAAAGAAAATAAGTGTGTAGAGACCTTTTGGTTTTTATAATATTGTATTTATTAATATTATAATTAATATTATAATATAAAATAATGCTTAATAATATCGATAAAAATAAAATGTAAATGCAATTAGTAATAACTGTTCTCGAATTACGTAAATCCCAGCCCTAAAGACGGTGCGAAATAATATGTTCTACGTATTATCTATATGGATAGTAGAAACAGGAATATAGGAAGACATAGTTGTGATTTTTAAAGTTTTCAAATAATTTCTTATTTAGGAAGGTAACTTTATGGGAATGTTTATGTATTACTAGTGGTCACTCAGTGGTCGAAATTCGACAGTGATGTACTTACCTACTCACTTTGTTAAAAACACTAATAGGTAGGCGAGAGTTAGTCAATTCATATTGCTGCTACGTCATTTTCCTTTTGCAGCAATTGTATATTATGCAAGTCAATCGATTTTTCCTTTTGAAGCAGATGTACTTCACTAAAGTTGTACTTGACTAATATATAAAACACAGATATCTATTACACAAAATATAAACACACTCCACAGACAAAGAAATATTTGAAATCACAAAAAAATTCACAGCTTGAAACTCATTCAGTAAATGTGACATTTTTAAATTATTTGGGGACAGTCTCTACTCTGTGCGTCTGTTTGACCACAGACTATTATGTATTTGACATTGAGAGTATGGACGTAAACAATGAATCTATTAATGTATTATTTGTAATATATAATTTAATGTATTTGTAACACATATTATATATAAATTTTAGCTTTTTACACTCCTTTTCCAAATAAAATTTAACCATGCCGAATCTCAAACTCCTCCATACGCGCAATATACTTAAAAAAAGGTACAAAGTTTCCTCTTCTCGTATTAATATATAGATTCTTGAATTGTAATGGTAACCAATGACAGTGCATTTTACTATTTTTGCAAGTAAAACACAGGTTTTTGTAAATAAAACGTGAGATGTAACACGCACGGATATTGTACTGGGCGGCGGTGTAGCGATGGACATATCGCGTGCGTTCAAAGAGTGTACGCTGGATTCGAAAACCGGACAGGCGTGCACACTTTGTATGGCATCTCCCATTTATTCTCTTCTTTGTACAGAAAATATCCTTAAAATTATCTAATTCTAAATTATCTTAAAATTATCTAACGAATAGACAATAGTCCATTAAAATTTATTCAATAACTTTTTTTGAAAATAGTTAAACGCAACAAATTCTTAAATTATAAATTTTGATTTCTAAATATTCTAAACAAATTTCTAAGGATACAATTTATTATTATATTAATTTAGTGCACAGATACGTTCTCCTTAAAAATTGATTGCCATTATAGATTATCGATTAATATTAATGTCTATGATGTTCCTCTCAACTTGAAGATATCCTATCAAAGATTGCAAAGTGCTAAACATTCACTCGTCTGCATTTTTTTGTTTTCGTAATTTAGATGGAAAAAAGGAACCATTATAAAACCGTATCTGTCTGTCGCAACCTTTTTTCCTCAGAAAAATGTTGACATAGAAATATTGAAATTTGGCACAGTTATAAGTATTAACCCACGTATCTGTCTATATTTCAAACTAATTATAGGGTCAAATTTCAATTTTTTGTCTTAAATCTCGGAAAAAGTAGATAGTGAGAGGTGTCTATTGAAAGGGCTTTTCCTAAGGATTCCAAAACTATTTTATATGGACTTTAATGTAAATAGTTTTACATATCGCTTAAAATGTTAATAAAAGACGTGTACCCCGAAAAAATTACTAAGAACAAAATTAGGAAAAATAATGTTACTAGATGTTTACCTAAAGTTTAAGGAAAAAATATAGCGATGATTCTAAATCTCATAGATTTTATATTAGCATGATCAAAATTAATATTTTGTAAATAGTTTAATATAAATACTTAAATGTTTAAATGTGCCTAAGTGTGTAATGCGCCCTCGTAATGCGAGTATTCAACAGGTAATTTATGCATAGATGCGATTTAAATCTAGCAAACAATTTAAATATATATTAAATGTACTCTTGTTGAAACAATACATTGTTCTTTGATGACAAAACAAATCCTTCGTACGACACCAAATAGTGGCCGTTTTCAAAAATAGTAATGAAAACAAAAACAAGAAACTATCGGACGAAACGGTTACGAAAAGGAAAATAGGTGAGGTCTATCTACTAGCTGAATCGCACTAGTGTTATAGTCGCACACACTGGTTGTACTATAAGCAGAAAAGCACTGTTTTTGAGATGTCGCACTTTGTTGGGGCGCATTGATAACATGGCTCCGTTAGCATAACCATGGCATATTTAAACATATGGCTCCGGCATATTGGCTCTGTTAGCATAAGGATATTAGACTATTTAAAAATATAAATTGCTTCATTCAATGTTATAATAACTTATCAATTTCAACAGATATTTATGTACATTTATTCAATTATTTTGTTGTTTTTTTCCGAATAAATATAAAATTATGTTTCTCGTTTTCGAAATTTTCTCATCCCTGGAAAGTCTGTTATCTTTCGCAAACTTTGGAATTAAGTACGTTCGTAGATATGAGTTTCTTTAGTTTTATTCTTACCTCTAACTTTTGTTTTATAAATATTATTTTACTGCTACTTTATGCTAACTGATGTTATTTATCATTTTGTGCAAACGGAAACATTTTCCACCTTTCCAAATTGAAAACTCTACTTAAAATTGAATTTCTGATTTCGATCTTACACTGAACTTATTTACTGCAAATATTTTTAACTGACTCCAAAAAAGGAAGAGGTTCTCAATTCGTCGGAAACTTTTGTTTTTATGTTCAGTGATAATTATTCACCGAGTGGACCGATTTGGATGATTCTTTTTTATTTAAAAGATGATAATTTAGGGGTCCCGTGTAAATACGATAATGATCTGATTATGAATTTCGGAAATGGACGATGGAACTCCTCAACAAATGGCAGTAAATCAACTATGATTCAAGATATTTAATACGGGTAGTTGTTACATTGCAAAATAACTACACCATTTTCCAGATCAGGGTATGATAATGAATTCTGGGGATGAACAATGGAACTACTTAACGCATGTTAGTAAATTAACAGTGATTAAAGATATTTGGTACTGGTAGTTGTTATTTTGCAAAATAAAATAACAACTACCAGTACCAAATATCTTTAATCGCTGTTAAGTTTTGTCTTTAAGCACCGTCGACCAAGTCAGAGTGTGATGATGAGTTTTGGAGGTAAATAATGGAACTCTTTAACGGATACGCGGGAACGTGGTTCAAGATATTTGCTACTGATAGTACTTACTTTGCAAATTAACTACCCCATCAGAGTCTGATGATGCGTTCTAGAGATGAACAATGGAACTCCTTATCGGATGTTATTATATTAACCGTAATTTAAGATACCTATTATTGAAAGTTTTGTACTTTGCGAAATAACTGCACCATCGACTAGGTTAGAGTCTGATGATGAGTTCTGAAGATGAATAATGCAACTCCTTAACAGATGGTAGTAAATCAATTGTGATTCAATATATTTGCTACTAGTTAGTTGCTAGTTACTTTATTTATTACTTCGCAAAATTTGATATTGGATTTCGGATATTAAGAACAGAACTCCTTAACGGATAACGGCTAACCACTGGGGGCTATTACTTTTACTTCGTTTCTGTCTTTTGTTGATAGCCAGCTTTAGACAGAGAGGATATTATCTATATACTTGCTTTATCCAATGATCTTTAATAATTATACAATATTCTAAGGAAGAAAATAATCGAAAGTTAGTTATGGGTCAACTTAAACAAATGTAAAGTTTTATATTATTAATACTCCCTTTAGGAATTAATTTCGTATTGTAAGTACATTAGAAGTCAAGGTTTTAAATTTACATTATTAATTAAATTAAATAACAAATTTGTTTAAATTGGCCGACACTGCTTGCACTGACTTTAAAAATCAGTAACTTAGTTATTTATTGCGAATAAGCACGTACCTATTTTGAGTCAATTTGTTTTTTACTGTTTAGTATCTACTTTTGTGAAGTAGATTTTTTAAAAGATATTTTATTATGATTCCACACTTCAAAAGGAGAAAAAACGAAATCCTTATAAGATCACAGACGTTTATCCCTAAAACCATTTTACATAAAAACTTAACATAACAATAAAGCATATTAACCTGCATATTTGTACCTAAATAAGTAATTGTAGGAATATGTTCTGGTGCTATAATACCTCCCATTATACCGAATTTCAAGATTGTAAGTCGACGGGATGTGCAGATATTGATGATCAGTGGGGAAGAATATTGTATGAATAAAAAAAAATACGCTTTAAAGGGCCATATCTTTTTGTTGATTAAATCAAACATTTTATAAAGCAATATAAGGCTATAGGCCTCAGTATACAATATTAATTTCAACTCTATATCTCAAGCTGTTTCTGAGAAAAATAGCTTTGACAAACAAACAGACGGTTGGAGGAATGGACAACCAAGTGGATATAAGAATCCAATAAGAGTTCCATTTTTTTATTTCACTTTAAGGGATGAAACTAAAAAATGGCATACATGTGTCGAGCTTACTTGCTATCGTTTTTCTAAGAATCTGTATTTATTTGAAACACCTCAATAAATAAAGAACATGTAAAATTAAAAAAAAAAAAATTCACAGCAGCTTATAGATTTCAGCACAATCTAGTGTTACAGGATAGATATCTTGCCGATTAACAGAACGCTTTTATTATTCTTCATATGTTATATTTCATTCACTGGTGTGGAGACTTCACACGACCATGATATACCGTTGAACTGATTTTTTAAATTTATAATTGTTATAATTCAAAATACCAAAATAGACAGTTACATACATAAATTAATATTGCCTTTCATAAATTAATCCCTTGTTACGTCATTATAGTTTTTATATATATGAAATTCTTTCACTTCCCATCCATAACCAAAACCTATTACATTGTTTCAGATGTGAAAGTTGACCACGTTCAACGACAACAATGGCAGCGACGGACGGGCAAGTGGTAGTGGCAGCCTCGCGCTGGTCTGACGAAGGGCACTACCTAAGGGAGTTCGTAACCAAGAACCGCCTCCCCTCCGTCGTTAAAATTATCAAAGGCCAATATGGTGGCCTTGGCGTACCGACACTACCGAGTCCGGGACTGCAGTCGATGGCGTTACTCATATCGGCTGGCAAACGCAAGAAGATAGTTGCTCAAGCTGTCAAGTTGAAAGAAGGTCGACGTCTTGCGCCTATTGGACCGAGAATTGCTATACCGGATTCATATAAAGGCTACTTTGAACTCCTCAGCGAAGAAGGTAGATCAGTAAGATGCATGGAGAGTGTGGCTGAAATAGCTAAACGACGCCTTGAAGACGGATGTCTTGTGAGAGAGACTATGCGGGCTATCGTTGGCAAAATAGATTTAGAAGGCAACCTTACAGCGGATGGCGCTAGGACATTGCCTCCTGGAGAAGTATTAATGCCAAAGGGAGAAGTGCAATTAGGAGGCTCGAAAGGACGCTACCTGAAATGTAACGACTCGAAAGGAGACATGATCTTACTTGGCTTCGAACAGCGAGGGAAATTTTCAGCATTAGCTAAGGAAGATAATATAAGCGGTGTCCATAGTGCTAAAAATTTACTTAGCAAGAGGTTACCTCTAACTGTCAGGCTAGTTCATGGTACACCACCAAGAGGTTTGAAGAGCACGAGTCATTTTGTCCCTGAATTGAGGTTGCTGTCTATGTTTGAAGAAGATCACATATTTGCACTCCCTCTGCAGAAAGAGGGTAACGCCTTGGTGGCCCTTCCTCTAGCAGCTCCGTTAAAATTACAAAAATGCAGAAACGACGATCAAATAAGAAACTTTATGGAATTTGCTCGTTTAGTTGAGAAGTGTAACCGACTACTTGGTGACGTAGTGGATCGCATTCACGTACTAGATGGAAAACTTGGGGATGCCAAACGACTACTTAACTCTCCACTGCACACTCCACCGGTAATGAAAACGGGATACTTTCTCCGTCGGAGCGCATCTTCTGATGGGACAAATCACTGCCAAAGTCACAAAAATAGCCATATTTCTCATCACAGCCATATACATAGTCATAATTATAGTCAGCATCGCGATGAGAATCGAGCACAGCCACACACGGAAGAGTACGATGAAATCGATCAGATTTATGATTATGTTAGAGGATTTGCGCCGCTACCGAAAAACATCAAATCTACGTATGTAATGGATTCACCGACTCCTAAGCATGATTCTGCACCGGCATCTCCAGCGGCAACGCCAGTCCATATGCCACTTTTAACGGTTCCAGAAACCAAACCCGAGCCGCCGCCAATTGAAACAATTCCCTCTAAAAAACTTCTTCAGGTACAAATAAGCAGCGGCAAAGCTGAAAAGAGAACGCGTAAATCGACTGCCGCAGTAAAAGAGGCCAGTCCAGTAATTGTCTATAAGGAGAAATGTTCAATAGCTCCTACAGTCACAAATCTTCCCAAACTTTATATAAAAAATAATGGGAATAGCCAAAAAAATAGATTGGTCTTTAGGCAAAAAAGCAATTCTCCCATTAAAGAACAACCACCTAGTCCAATTACTAGTCCACTAAGATCTCTTTCCAAGGGAGGGTCGCCGCTTTTCAATATAAGGTACAAAAGTTTGTCGAACTTGCATCAAGCCATGGAGTTAGACGGTACTTTAGACTCCAGCCACTCAGGCGGCAGAACATCTGGAGATTCGGGGGCTGGTGCAAAGTTACCGGAAAAAAGATCAAGGAGATTGAGTAGACCCAAATCTTTAACTAATCTAGTTTGGGAGCTGAGAGGCTGTCCGGGTGAGACGACGTATGAAAAACCAAAATCTAGAAGTAAAAATGAAGGCAATTACGTGAGAAAAAATAGTAGCAAGCTGTCGCTTGGCGCACAGAAGAGGGTTCCCACCCTCTATCTTTAAATTGTGGTAAGTCCATCTGTTTCAATTAATCCATAATTATATTTCTTCACTTCGTTTGCATAACCGAGATATGATTTGGTTATGTTCTTCCTAACTGGTTTCTCTACTACAGCATATCGCATGTATCGAATATTGAATGACCGATTGTTAGTAACGTTCACTTTCATTCAAATTCAGTTAACATGTCCTCAATGAAGAATTACTACAAAACCTATTAGAAACCTTATGTCTGCTAACAAGCCCTGTGATGGAAAAACTTTAGTAACCGCGCGCGCGGGTTCCCGCCGCCTACTGTTAAACCATACACGCTATGACATTTAATACAAACTAGTGACGTGCTAAGTGACATTTAGCATTACTGCCATATTGCCTTGTAAAGAGCGAAGTAACCTTGATTGATTTATGGCCAGTCGAACTTGGTTGCCTTTCAAAATACGTACATCATTTTTTTATTGTTACACCATTTCAAAATCAACCTTAAACTGTCGATAAGTAAAATCCATCTTTATTAGATAAAAATCGTCTAAGAAAATGTCATTGATATTAATACAGGTAATCAATTTAATTGAAAAAAAGCTATCCTTTAAACATGTAAACATGTTTATGGTTAACTACATATAATAAAAGGTTATTTCAAGTCAGATATATTATTACTTACTATCAATTAGTTTTGAATATTTTTATTTGAAAAAAAATATCAGAAGATATTAGTAAGTGAAGGACTACGAAAAAGTATACATTCACGACCTACATTAAATTTTATAAATCTGAAACCAAAAAAGGCGAGTATTTTTGTGAATAAAGAAGTGTCGCTAAACGTAGCCGCTTTTTTACATTTTTGGCAAAAAATTGAAAATGTTTAATTAAAAAAAGACCAACATTAACGATAGCCACTGCGATTACCAAAATTTGTTTGCAACAATTTTTTCGGTCTAGCAATTGGCGTCTGAGTTATCGTGTCGGTCAGGTTGAAAAAATAGTTTCCAGAAAAATATTATTGAAGCTTCAACTAACATTTAGTATGTGTTACCTAAATTTTTTATATTTACATCATCGATGTCAGGTCCGTGAGATGATTCTCTCAGGGTCTGTGAGACAGGGCCGATATTTTTAAACACGCTATCGCTGATTTTTAGCGAAAATATACTTGCTACTAAATATGCACGTTGCCTATTTCTATCGATTAAATACAAATTTTACAGTTAATAAATACAATAAACTTGACAAAACAATGGAGTCTTGAATTCCTCGAATAGAGTAGATGTTCATGTTTCCTGTTCCTGGAATACGTTCCCTATCCAAGTCGGTTTCCTTACAACTTTCTCATTTCTTCAAATTTCAACGTAAAATTTCATTCATACATTCTTGAAAGTTTGTGCTTTAATGATGCGGAAAAAAATTTTTTAACCTGTCAAAGTGACTACCTCCCTAATTGATGTAACCATTACCATTTCTAGAACAAGCCTAGTTTTTAAGTTTCACGTTTGAATTTACCGACATAAACTATACTTGCAATTGATATATTAGTCATAATAATATTAATTATTGTTATCATGTAAACAGGTATCAACTATTATATACCTTTTATAAAGACTACCAGTTTATTGCCTTCTAGAAATGGCATAACGTGATACGTACGAATCGTACTTCGTAGAAATCGCATAACATGTCACGGCGTACTGCGTGTAGGTATATAATCAGATATTAAATTAGCAAAATGGTTAAAATAACGCTGAGCGTGCGGATGTACGGTTACGCCCCTCCGTGTTAAATGCGGCGGCACGCCCTGGTATGACCGCACCCTTACCATTAGGCTACGCTACGTCGAGGCAGACGGACTAAGATCCAATTATCTTTATTGCTTCTTCCACATTATGGTCGGCGAATCTCACGGGCGTGGCGCATGGGAAATGTAAAGAGCTCCGACATCTATCATACGAATGCTCTACGAAGTAGACTCTAGAATTTTAAATTATTTTAATTGAAATTTTCACGTATATGTCGTCTCAATTATCTATATACGTTTATTTAAAAATAAGCCACAATACAATCTTGCCATGTTCTTGACTCTATATAGGATTTATAATACCGGATATTTTCAATATCAGAATCGATTTCTCTAACGGAAAGTGATAAGGAAAATCAAGAAGAATATTTTAATTTCAAATCACATTTTTTATTTTTATTATTTTCAAAGGATGGTTTGTCCATACATATTTTCAAAAATACTCTTTGTTCTAAATTATAATAGTTTTTCTAATAGCATATCCTTTATACAGTAACACTTATTTAAAAAAATGATCCTAGTTTTTATTGATTAATTTCAATGTAAAATTAAATTAAAAAATTAAATCAAAGTTTTATTTTCACATTGAAATAAAATTTTCTAACAATTTTTTTCAATAGTAAAAATAGCAACGGAATAAAAGAAATTTTAAATCACAAGTACTGCATTACCTGGCCACTTATCACGTAACTATTTGAAAATATATTCCTATAATGAAATTCATTTAGCCACCATAATGTAAACTACGAATACAAACATCACATATTATAAAGAAAATTAGTTATATAAGATAACATTTCTGCTCTACGAAGTTATTGCATGGTTTCAGATCCAATCTGGCTAACTCGCTTTTATGAAATTTTCATAAACCTGTCATTGCCAAATCAAACAGTAAGCGTATAAAAGTTTGTGTCGGTAATGTGTAGGTGTCCTTGGGTTTATATACAAGGTCAACTAAATATTAAATATAATTAATTATGTAACAGTTAACAAGTAAATATGCGGTGGCGGTGAAAATTTGCATTTGAAAAAAACTGAAAGCTCATGACGTTATAGCGAAAGCTATCCGATGATTCAAATTCATTCATAACTTCGTTTTTCATTATCTAAACACGCTAAATTTTCCTCGTAACTTAACAATGAACTTTAAATCTAAATAGTGAACCATTATCACTTATCCCTTTCAATTCCCGCATTAATTATTCTAGTAAGTTTATAATCAATGTCATATATATATATATATATATATATATATATATATATATATATATATATATATATATATAGATGTATATATATATATATATATATATTTATATATATATATATATATATATGTATAAGATTACTTTGTTACTATTTTTAAATATGAAAACTTGTCAAGTATGACAAGAACTTGTACTACGAGGGTCCCATACTCATTTAGTCAGTTATAAAAATTATATAATTATTACTATGAATTATACACAGTATTTCTATAAAAATATTTACGAATATTAATTTTCCGCAACTTAAATAACTGCCTTCTAAATATTGCACACTTTGGATATTTAATAAATTATGACATCTAGAATCATCGCTTTAATTTTCCTATAATCTCTTCTTCCTATAATCATCAAAATAATTATTTCCTATAATCTCAGCTTCCAAAGACTTTGTTTTCTCATAGTTTTAGGTCCAGTAATCACAGAGATAAGAGGAACATATTTTTTTTGCATATTTCTCAGTGTATATCTGTAGATATCATACCCAAAATTACGAAAAAATAGAGACCCTTATATCTAGTCATTTCAAACGATACCTCACACTATATACGAAATTTTAACTTTATCCAGTCCTTAATTGGCAATATGCCCATATAAAAAAAAAAAAAAAAAATATATATATATATATACATATATATATACGTATATATATATATATATATATATATATATATATATATATATATATATATATATATACTGTCAGAGAGGAAGCAACGCAGCGAGTTAGTACTAATAATAACAATTATTTTAATACTCAATACAACCTTTTTTTTAAATAAAACATGTTCAAACTATTATATATGTCATTTAATAAAAAAAAACGGAAGGCACACTGAAAAAAAATTACATTACTTAGTTTCTTACTGCATTTAAGGATTCCCTGCCCGTAATTCAAGCTTTTATTCTATTCATCAAGTTACTCAGTTTCTAACTGAACACAAAATGCAATGAGTGCCATCTGGTGTTAAGTAACTAAACTTTTGTTTACATTGCTGTCATTTTTCATGTGAAGTCCCCGTAGCTTAAATATTGTAATAAAACAAAATGATTTACCACGTCTAACGGTGGTGTAGTATTTTCTATAACAACATTCTAATAATTTATAAAAAACATACATTGTTTAGTCGTATCTCAAGTTCACCCATAAAATAAATTTTGAAGTTTACTATTTTCTATAGATAAAATCTGCACTCATATTGAAAAACCTGTAACCAAAAGTTCTTATTTCTATTTTTTGAGTGGTATCTATTTGTCACTACTTTTATCAGTAAATTAAGAAATCTACCCATAGTCGAATCTTGTTCATATCAAAATGCAAATAATTAGCAATCATGTATAATATAATTGGAAATCATATATACCTAAACGACATTGTTCAGCCTAAGTATTTCTAGTTTTTTTTTTAAACTGAAGAAAATCTTCATATATTAATGAAATAACGGTTTAGTAGTGGTCGCACAGTAGTCGAAATTCGACGGTAATTCTTTAAGTTTTAAGTTTGAACTTTATTGAGGTTCTTTTGTCAAAGAGTATATCTCTTTAATCATTGCATACAATTTTTTTTAAATTTTGTTCACGTCAACTGAGAACATGTACAAATACGTCATTATTGTGCGTTGTTTGCTTAATTTCCTGCAATATTTATACGAAACAATGAATCTTATAATATATTTGTAATAATTTAATGTATTTGTAACACATATTATATATAAATTTAAGTTTCTGCACTCTTTCTCTATGTAAAAATTAACTATGCCAAATCTCACACCCCTACGTGCGCGCAAAATGCTTAAAATGGCCACAACGTTTTCTTTTCACGTATTAATGTATAGAGACTTATAATTTTCAAGTATTTTTTGCATCATAGCAAATATTTTAGTGTTAATTTTTTTTTTACTTCCAATGCGTTTATTATTAAATGCGCATCACGAAATTTAAATGGGTGAAAATTAGTTATATGCAGTGCACATCAGTGAAAGTGGATTTTCTACTATCTAATACAAACGATAGCACGTTATGGAATAAAAAGTAAACTGCATGGATAAAATAATATGACGTCTCGCCAAAAAGAATCTGACACATTTAAGCACAACAAGGATTATAAATGGGTTCTTTACTCAACGTAAAACAATAACAAGAAATGAAAAAAGGAATGAAAGATCGAAGAAGAATGAGACGCTATTTTCGAGAAGAGTTTAAATGATGTGGTCAAAACGATACGAATTAAGAAATAACCTAAGCAAATGATAGATTTTCTTTAAGTATAACAACAATACCGATAAAACAATATTCATTTCTATCTATTTTAAAAACTGAAATAATCTAAAAGTAATTATAAAATTTACGTTTTTACGTTTTCGTAAGTGAGCCCAAATTGTATTTTGATATATAGTTTAACATATATAAAAATATAGAAAATGTACGTTTACAATCCTCGTTTCTTTCCTTCAGTTTTTACAATGGTTATGGCCGGAAATTGCTTTCGATCATGCATTTTTTTAAACCATTGAAATATTATGTTGATAACTCCTCGATTTTGGGTTGGTAATGTTTTATGTCCTTGATTGTTACATGTATTTTCAGACGACTTTTGAACACAGACCACGAGGGCGCACTTTGTATATTTGTAGTCAGTTCATTTCACAATCGAGTAGAATAAACGGTTATTAATTTGTAAGCTCTACTAATCATATAATCTTTGTTTTTTACAACATTTTTGCAGGTTGTGACTGGCAACTAGAGAAAAAGGATGTTGTGTGAAAAGTTATTTTTAAACGGAAAGACATCGTTTTTAGATGTAGTAACCGCTACAGATTCTCCATAAAATTCCGTTTTATCCTGAGGCATTAGTAGGGTATACTTGTTTTTAGATCGTAGTTCGAGGTCGTGGGATGACAGGTATTGAAATCTAGATTTAAGGTATGAAGGTGTAACAGGATTATTGAGGATATTATATACAAAACATAGAAGATGGAGGTTGCGTCGATCACGAATCTTTAACCATTTAAGACGTGAACGATACTCGGATATATACATGACCAACGTTTTAGGACAACTTGTAAATAGAACATGGGGTTTTATTGATAATTAAATAATTATATAATAGGGATTGACAGTGTCTAATTATTTAAAATGCAGCTTATTTCAATACAACGTCAATAATTTTTTTGGCCTTTTTAGATCTAAGAACTATGTAAATTATATCTATTCAAAATATCTTATGAAATTATATTTCATTCGTAGGCATAAACATTAAAGCAGTCAAATGGTGCAAATGCCATTGTCGTACGTATTGTTTCTCTCTTAGAATTATAAATCAGTTCAAAAGAAACTTCGAAAGTGCATTTTCTTTTTATTTGTCAAAGAATTAGTGATTTCCAACAAATATTTTACTTCCTGAGAGTTTAAATGTTTTGGCAAATAAAGCTTAATAAAAATTTTCTAAGCATCTAGCAATTAACTGAAAATACAAAACCAAATTACTATCGAGTGAATTATACTTTAAATAAAAAAATATATTGTCAAATGAGACCGTCGGTGGACTTAACTATACTAATGAAATTATCTCGCCTAACCGAAGTGTATGAAATAAATTTATTACCTAAGGAAACTTAATTTTTATAAATTTTCTATATAATGTTTTTATAATTGTGTGTTAATAATATTGTTTACTGTCTTTGTACCAACATACGCTTTGTACCCTACTCGCTCCCTTTCATGCCCGGATACAAGAAAAATAAAATATAATATTTTATAATCATTAAAATATATATATTTTATTCCATCAATGGTTATGCTTTTGTGTTTATTTTTGTTTTCTGATAATCAGTAACTAACACAAAAATTGTTGGATTTAGTTAATTTAGTCGGCACGAATCGAAACGAAATTACGTTGTAATTGCTTATAAAGAAATAATATTTTCTCTAAATATCGCGAAGGAAAAATGTAAGTAACATTTAGCTGACAGACTATTACAACAAAATGTTATATGCCGCCCAAAATTTTGATAGAAAACGATTATGTCGAATTTCTTACATATTTAATAAAAGTACGAACAGTTGCGCTTCAAGATATTCGCTTCACGCGAAAAGAAAAATAAAGCTTATGTCGTATTATATATTTTCTCTAGGAATAACTCAAAACGTCTACTCTAATCAAATATAAGGATGAGCCACTTTTCAGTTTTACGAGGTCGAATATAAATAACTCATACCCACGGAACTTATATTTCACATATTTTTATAACGTGGAATTTAAATTTTACATAGTTTTATATTTTTAAATGACACAGCGATTCGAACTAAATAACTCACCGTCCCGACTTCTAAACTGATTTTTATTTCCAATAGACAGATTAGGTTCGCGCTCGCAATATCGTTCTTGACAATATATTATTCATGCGACGGCATTAAGACGCTAAATTTAGCCGAGGCCGCAGGCACAAGTTTTTCCGTAGTCGAGACAGGTTCTAGAAGCGAGACAACCTAATCGCCCCGCGAGGAGAGCTGAGACACCTCTTTACCTGTTCCTTTGCGCTGTACCTGTGTCGCTAGATTTACACGCACCCGTGGCAGAAGGTTAGTGCACAGGAGGCGCAGCGCCAAGATATAAGCCAGAACCGCATATTTGCAATATACGGTTCTGGCTTAAAAATATTGGCTAAATTTCTTTTGCTCTTTTCAACGGAATTGTATGCAAGAAACTAAGTCAAAAATAACTACGGTAATAAAATAAAAATGTTAAGTGCGTACGTGGCTACTTTACAAAATAATACCGACCGATGCGTGCGGCGTGTCAGAGCAACCGTGGCCGAACGGACGCTGTAGGTCGCGGATCCGCATCGCTCGCCGGTAACGGGCGTTCGGAGGAACCGATGCCCGATAAAAGCGACCGAGTGGCGAGCCGGCAACCCACCGGGCGGTCACGTGCTGATCTCGAATTGGAATACTACCGTTTATCATTTTATTTATTACCAAATAAAAACCGATATGACGTGAAACACGATCTTATCGACTTACACGGTACTATACATATAGACGTATAAACTTCCCATCAGTACTACCAAGTATATGAATACCTTCAGTTCGGTGTGAAATTTCTCCACAGCTCAAGAGACTATAATAGTCTACAGCGGGGGTTCCCAAAGTGTGCGCCGCTGCGCCCTGGGGCGTCATGGAGAGAGGGCAGGGGCGTTATATATATATATATATATATATATATATATATATATATATATATATATATATATCTTGATTTGGTAAATATTCTATTCTAATAAATATTCTATATATTTTTCGCTGTTGTGGTAATAAAAACCAAATATTGCTCAAAAATCAACGTGAAGCAAGAAATTAGAGTAGCTGTAACAAGCCTTATTAATCGGTTTCAAAAACTGTGTCTTAATTAGCAATCTCCCCCGTCACATCAATTTATATCAAACATTTTGTAAATTAATTTCTGTTTCCTGTTTCTTTATCGATTAAGATTACATATATGTGATTAAATATAAAATTGTATTAATTTTTACTTACTTACTCGCCTGATTAACGTCAATGTAGTAATATTAAAAACGAGGGCGCCGTGAAAAAATTCCAAATCTATAAGGGAGCCGCGATTAAAAAAATTTGGGAACCCCTGGTCTACAAATCCCACCCGGGGTCCGGATGGGATCCGTCATCGGAGCTCAAAACGCGCCGTTGGCCGTTTCCCCACTTTCAATAAAATAATACATAACTCCGAAATTTATTATTCGATTGTAATGACTTTTTGACACATATAGAAAAAAGTGAAGTTATAAAATAGTTGGAGCGTTTTTATGATACTTACAAATTTATGAGTTTAAAAAATTTTAGAAAAAATTCCTCGTTTTTGTAACAAAAATGTTTATAAAGGAAAAGTCATCATAAAATGCAATTTCCGTTATTACCATAGAAACAAAAAAAGAACTTACCCTGATAAAAAATTATGTTGTTACGTTTTGCATTATACAAATTATGACAATGAAAGCAACGAACTGAGTCCTAGTCCTAGTGAGAACTAATCCAGTGTAACCAAATGTAATGCTAAAAATCCTAATTACTTTATACAATTAGGCTTGACTAAAAAATAATGCCATAAAAGATTCGAAATACATTAAAATTTTCAAATGTAATAGCTTAGAAAAAGTGGAAAATATTAAAATTTTGATTATTTGTGAATGTAAATGCACTAAAAATATTATGTATCCCTATAAACTAGCATAAAATGACGCTTCCAATAATAATAATAATAAAAACAAATTAATTACTTTCCTACCTTGGTAATTAATTTTTTTATTAAAATATCTACAATTCAATAATATAAAAATCTTTCTTAAAAAAGTGTCATTTTCGCACACGTGTCATACGTATTGAGAGTTTTAAAGAAAAAAATGCATTGTTTATAAAATATACCAATAAATGCAAAATAACGTTAAAATAATAGTAACTGCGCATCAAATAATAGTTCGTTCCATACTCACAAACAAATATTTTTAAAACAAAACACAATTACACACAATTTTTTACAGGTAAACCATAGCGGCAAGAATAATTGTATTCTATAGACGACTGTTACATTCTATTCGTCATTCCATTCTCTTTCCTATGATATAAAACTGTCTACACATTTATTTCATTTTAACTTGACTATTTGCGTTTGATAACGCTTCGTTCCAGACACTAATGCGTGCCAGGGTCGTTCGAGGGGTTAATTGGAACCCTGTGTAACCCTAAATGTTTATCGGTGTTTTATGAATGGAATTTCCTTCTATAATGTAATTTTTTGAAGAAGTTTTCCAAAATGTATATTTGTTTTTTGCAATAAATCTTAACAATAAATCGGTTATACTAAGTAGGCGTCCAGTGTACAGTTATCAGTAGAACACAGGAAATAGTTTCAATGAACATAAGAAGAGACGTTTCATATATTATACTATTGCTGTTTCTTTTGCATGTGGTTGTTGACTTATGCTCTATGTGTATAAAGGAAAAAACAATAAGAAATGTTCCATCGTTATTTCTTTAAAATTTTCTACAAACACGCATATTAAATCACGAACATCGTATAGAAGATCGCTTTCACTAGTTAAAAAATATGAAATCCAGATCTCTCCATTTCATGCGCCTGTTTGCAAAATCTTATGGATTATGGAAATTATAAGAATTCCTAATTCGATTATGTGATCCTAAAAACGACATCAAACTCAAGCTATAAAATTACACTTTGTCATCGCCCATATGGCTTTAATTTCAATTATATTTTTAAATACGTTAGACATTTTCCTTAATAATTTTTCTACATCAGCCTCCGTTATTTTCTTCCATTTTTCTTTTTATTGCTAATAGCCCCAGGGGAATGATGTCAGATATTGACATCGGCGACCCTAAATTTCTTACAGAAACTAATTTTGTCTCCTTTATTTCTCCAATATCCCATTCCTTTCCTCACTCCCTTTAAGTATTTATGTGTACGTAATTCTACATATTTTAAATACATGTCTTCGCTTTCGGTTCACGCAGCCGATTGCAGGTTGTCACACTCCTGCGAATTTTGATTTAGTGTTAGTTTAACTATACTTGATAAATAAAAAAAATGATCTAATAAATCCTACAATGTAGAATGAAAATGAAGTCAATTCCTGCAATCGTGACTGAATAATCGTTCATAAGAGGCTCACCAGTATTTTCTTATTCTTTTCATTATTTGAAAAACAGTCAAATTCCCTGCCGAAAAACTTACGAATAAAATAATTCTTTATAACATAACGGACATAAACGGAAGAATAATTGATGACGTAAAATAAGACATTTTCTATTTAAAAACTTTGCTAAAGAAAATAAAAAAGAGTGGGAAGAAGGGTTAGGGAGGTGTACGTTGAAGGGGAGGGAAGCGGGAATGGAAGGGCAAGCAGGGAGGGACATCACTCCGTCCCGTAAAGTGATGAGACGGAGAGGCAAATAGACAGATAGACAGACACAAAGAGAATGAATATCGGTATATATTTTTTTGTTTTTAAATTCAGTGCACAAATCTACACGTATGACCAAATACCAAAAAAGGAATAAATTGTAAATAAATTATAAAAAATAAACCTTTAATAACATCATTAAGTGGTTTATAAAATTTATTACTCAATAATTTTTAAAGCAAAATTTCTTTTACTAAGGCATTCTTAGTACAATAATGATAAAAGAAGCAGAGGATCGTTCGGCACAGATTATACTACTCTAATCTCACTGAACAACTCGCTACAGTTTTATAGGTGGCGGTGGAGGTGTGATCTTATCGACGGAGGTTAAATACGGCTACAATATTATCTGCGAGCACGTTTACTGCGAACGGTAAAGTTCGCTGTGTTCGGTAACACATTTTTAACATTTTTTCTGCTACAGCTTTCATAACAAATACTTTCATAATTTCATCCTATAATTTAATAATGTTATATAAACTTTTTGATATTTGTTTTATTCCAATAGTTAATTATCCATTAATGTTGGGTTACTCATATGTTCCGTTTAAAAAAAAATTTATAAGTTATTCGTTATTCAAAACTCTTCTCGAGTAATACACCGCACATAAAATGAATGGTAGGAAATGTTAAGTCAAAAACACGTGTCACCGACAAGCACAGGGTATTGAATTTTCCGAAAAGTTTTTTTTTAATGTGGATAATTGAAGCTGAATTGAAAGTTGTTTGCAAATGGACAATAACGAATAAAACTTGTTAAATATAATTAGAGCTCGTACTTTGAGGGTTCCGTGTACATTAGGCACATAGAAACTTTTGAAAGTACATACTACTCGTTTCAAATAAACTATATCATAGATATCATTACTCATAACTGTTTTACTATTATCTTTTAATATATGCTAATGTAGATATTTTGAAAATTTGTTAAAATGTAACGGCGTTTTTGAGATAACCTATACACCTGTGACAAATGGGTCTAAGTAGGCAAATCTGATGGTCCATCAGATCGTTGTTTTTCTATAAAAAAAAGAAATAAAAAATATATTTCGGATTTAATAGAAAAGCTCAACGATGCCCTATATACCTACGCGTAAGCGCCTATGCATTTTATTTTAATCTCCATTTACGGAAACGCCCTAGCAATATACTTTTAAAGACCATTTCTAATTATGTGGTAAAGAATATATTATTTTTTTGATATCAAGTCCCTATTTTATCTCGTTTAAAAGTTAGAAGTCCGTGACAGACGACCTTGCCACAAATATAGGACTTCGTTCAGACCCTCCCGGATACGGAACTCTAAAAAATGGCATTAAGCGGAAGTAGAACTCGCACCACAAGAGTTCTGTACACACTTATATACATATAAACATTTAAGAATACGTAGTATTTGTATTTATAAATATTAATATTATATATTGCCTCGTCTATCTTTCCTAACCGTAAAATATGTTAGGAAATTCTTGAAAGCTATAATATTGAGAATCGTCGCTATAGTTTTTCGGTAAACTTAAAGTTTTTGTAATACTTTGTTCATAATTTTAACTTTCGCAGTTTCAGGTATGTGGAGTGACATGTTTTTGTGCACATTTTCATAAATAAAATTCTGAAAACATAGTTTTACGAATACATATCACTCGTCCTTTCCATTTATAACTCGCCGATGACGAAAACAAAAGATCGTTTAATACCAAACTTGTCCGTTACCGAATTCTTAGACGAAGGCAAAGATTATTCTACACCAACGAGTTTCTAAATTGCGTTTACAGAGGGGCATACCGACACCAGACACGTGAGTGATGCTATAAGCGTTTCTTTTTTCCCTTTTATGCAAAGAACCCTAATAACGCGTGTGTGTGTGTGTGTATGTATATATATATATATATATATATATATATATATATATATATATATGTATGTATATATATTAAGTATGTGTGTGTGTGTGTAGAGCCAGCTTCTCGCCAGAGCTGGTTGGAGCAACTCAGTCGACTGTTACGCAAGCGGCGCGACGTGCGGACGAACGTTTTTATGGCCGCGAGTCGCGCGATATTCGGCGGGTGCAACGACCTATATATTAGTGATGTATCACGCCCACCTCGATATTCTCAATCAATTCCGTTTCAGTTTAGTTCACGAACATTTAATTATACATTAATTCAAGACAATTAGCATAGTGCACAAAGTATTTATGTAAACTAAATTATTTAAGGACTTTATACGGGAACATATCAATTATCTTATAGACCTGTTGAGCTATATTCCAGCCATATTGAGCCGTAGGTCTTTAATAGCTTGCGGTTGAAATGATCTTCAACTACCGAAACCGTACAAAGAGATAAGCGAGTCATTTACTTTTGTATACTTCTCATACTGTCGGAACCGATACGCGAACTGAGATTCAAAACTATGAAAATTATTTAAAATTTCCTCTAGATCTTGTAGAAAGGAAAGCACAATCTTTTATTGTGGCGATGTGTTTTAAATTCGAATAAAATAAAGCTCAGCCATCCGCCGAAGGTATAGGCTATATACTGTTGCCAATACCGCAGCTACGGGATAGAAAATTACGTAACAAATCAGTAATTATTCGATGGACACTATAAGATATTGAATTGACTTATAAACAAACCGGTGCTTACGTAAAGTGGTTCGATGTAACTTGCCACCCGGCAATTTATCGGTTGTGCATATTTACCCAATATGGATTTAATTAGCCGTCTCTGAATCACTGTCCATTTCCTTTTTTCCAAATAAATTTACACTTTACCTACAACGAACGGAGGAGTCTACAGCTCTCATCGAATTCAGTAGCAATATTTAGAACTTATCATAGTATATATTATAGTTATATATTTAGTTACCTGATATTAGCTACGTATCCTCAAAATCAACAGTTTTAATACCTGTCAATTATGATTGGTGTGATTAGTTTTTGAGATTAGGCTGGGAGTTTTTTTATAGGCCAGTAATATAAGCCATATAACATATAAATATATACACACGCAAGCAGAGCGACACAGAAAATAGATCTAAAAAATAAGCAGCATCTATGTATGTTAATCGAAGGAAATGTAGAGAGAAACAGACATTTTGAATAAATGCTTTATTTTCTATTTCTTTTTTTATACTTCTTTTGTGCATATTATTTCCTTTTTTATGTTTCCTTTGTGCATATTATTTTATTTTTTGTGCTTGCTTTGTGCCTGCACAGATTGTGAGAGCGAGTTCGAAAGGCTATCGGCCTGTAATTTAAACGTAAAATCGTTTTCCGGACTGTGATGTTTTTCCAATATAAATCTTCACTAATTTTCAAAGCTGTGATAACTTTTTCGTAGGCAAAGAGTATACATTTAAATCTAAGACCAAGCCTATTTAGTTGATTTAATATTTATTCGCAAACATTTTAATATGACGACAATTTTTTGGCGAAAAAATCTGATTTTCGAGTGTTAATATTTGTAATATCATAAGTCATATTGAAAAAATAAAGACATACCATCCTAGATATAGATAATATTAGATACCCTATAAATAATTATCAACATCGGTGAAGTTTTAAGGCGAGAAAAATATTGTTGATTTTTGTATAGACAAAAGGCATTTCCTTATGACCTTAAAAACAATTTTCTGTTTAGGTATATACAATTTGATAATTAATGTACTTAATGAGAAAAAGTATGAAAATAATAGAAACTAATAATTAGTAACAAAATTAATATTTTTCTATAAAATATATATAAATATATTTTAATGATAAGCGGGAGACCAGAAACATTAGTTGAAAATAATGGTATTACTATTCTTATATAACTTAATTTATATACAAAACTTTCTATTTACCTAATTAAAATTAGTTATTCTTTGTAACAAGTCACAATTTCGATTGTTAATAAATCATAAGAAGCCAATGAAATATGGTTTAAATGGTCAATTAAACTCAATCGCTTCGTTCAAATAAAATGACGGTGTTCTGCAGATTACATGATATGCAAAAATAGCACAAGTGTTACCAAACCGCACCCATCCCTACTCCTAACTACCCATAACTACTATTGGCCAACTGCACGCGCCAAACAACACCGCCACTTTACCGTTCTTTTTCTTTTAAAATTATTTATTTCTTTTTATTTTGTTAAACAAGGCACTGAAAACAGTGTGACTGCATTAAATCACAGCCGGACATCCCAAAATATTAAACTATTTGTATAATAATATTTTGATTTATTATTTACGGATTAGCTTCACCATTAATCAAAAAATGGTTATCAAAATTAAACACGTACAGATAAAGTGAAATGCACAAATTATTATTTGAACAGGTAACTCTTTTTCAATTTTGCTTCTTCCTGTTTGAAAATTTAGGCACAGAGTAAATAAAGAGTTTTTGCCAATATGCCCGTGTACTGAATTTAAGATATTATAGGAAGCTAAAAAATTTTGGTACACAAAATATAAGTAAAGATTTATTATCCATAAATACCATATAGGTAATGAAAACTAAAACAATGTAATAATTGTTTTGCCAAACTTCAGGTTTTGGAGAAAAAGTCCTCAAATCATTTACTTTCTTCTCCATCTTCAGTAGTGAAGTTAGGTGGGAGCGGCAACATGGGGTGGAGACACCCAATCCCGAAAAGAAGCTAGAAACTTCCATAAAATAAAATAAACGTTAATATTCAATGATATATATATATATATATATATATATATATATATATATATATAAATACCTATATTTATATACTGCATATTGAATGGTACACTCAATTTGTTCTAGCGATGAGTAACTTCAAGTTGTATAAAATATAAAAAATGTAATAATCTAACTATATTGAAAAGATATTTATATTACAATAAGTCCCAAATAATTCAGATAGTAAATTAAAGCACAGTTGTATTCATTTATTTAGATGTAAACAAAGTATTATTAATTATATATAGGTAGTAAAAGGAGAATCACAATAATAGCAACAATCTTACAATGACGCCAATTAAAAACTTTACTTGCTTAAACCAAACACTTTATATTATGAAATATTGGTATACCTGTAATCCTACAAAATTCATCAAAAGAAATTAATTTTTACGTTGATTCACGGAATGATTCATATAAGCTCATCTTCACTAAATTATAGAAAAATACAGAATTAATGATGACAAACCATCAAGAAGACAAATCAGAGAAATATACTAAAAATTACAGTGTTAATACTGATAATGCTACTACTAGCAAAGACAATACTTACATGAATGAGTCACTTCAGGACTTGAGAGATGCGTCACGTTGGAGGGCCATTAGCCACTATGTCTAGGCATGGGATAAAAATAAAAGGGTAAAAAGTCCATTCAAGATGTTGTACACATAAGTATTTTGCTTTTGGCGAACACTGAGCATTTGAATTTAGTTGTATCAAAATTTATTGGTTTTTATGATGAGATATCAGAAATAGAACTTCTCTTAGAGGTACCAAGATTGAGAAGACATTTAAAAGCGGCCAATTATTGCATATCTCTTAGACTTTTTGGAAATCATTGTGAAATGGGATTTTAGAGAATTTGCATTAAAGTTATTTATGCAGATTCTCTGAAATCGCATTATGTCACATTAAAGTTATTTATGATGATATACACATTGTTCCTTCGTATGAGAGGAGTTAGGTAAACTAAAGTCAATATAAAAATTACTTGCAGGCAACAATGACCCTAACGAGGCTTAACAATCTTAGCATATTAACAATAGAACACAAGGCAAAACAAAATATAAATTTTAAAGATGTGATTTCCGAATTTGAAACTTTTAAAGTTAGAAAAAAGGGATTTTGAGTGTTTACATTAGCTAATGCCTGGTTCCCAGAGGGGTAGAGACTACGGATTTTCACTTGCAACAATACTGCCATACCTTCCTCGCTTCTTCAACTTTCAACACTCTTTTCATACATGCTCTATGGTTCCGGATCTTTTCAGCTGGCCCTTTCTCAGCACTTTGACAATCTAATAGAGATATTTCCCCTTTTGGTCTGGCCATCCATCTCCACATAGTCACAAGCACATCCTTTCTACACAACGAAACTGCCGATGTTTTCCCTTCTCAATTTTCATTAGTACTTCATTCAATTCTACCCATTTCAAACTATTCTTTATCCTATCATTAAATTTTGAACCACACATACTTCAATGCATTCCGCATTTCCATTGCGTTAATTCTACTCTCATTCTTCTTTGGCCATACCCAAGTTTTCCTTCCATACATCAATGCGAAGAATATATGTATAAAAAAGCAATACTATTATAATATTTTAATAATCCAATTTCATTATTAAAAACTCTCCTTTAGAGATTCTTTAATAATGAAGACTATAATTATTTTTTTTTGTATTTTATTTTTTTATATTATTTGTTTAAAAAAATAAAATACAAAAAAAAATAATTATATTATTTTTTTTTGTATTATATTTGTTTATAATACAAAAAAAATAAAATAAAATCATACTTGACGTTTATTGGATTTTTATTCATTTTAACACTTTTCATTCTTGGGGTGACACCATTGATATTCACAGCGGGTGCCACCCATGCTAGCTATGCCATTGCCCATTTTTCCTTATTTTCGAATATATTAAACCTAAAAAAAAATTTTATTACATATCCACAACTACAAGGAAAGACAACGAATGGCCGACCTAAACAACTACCCGCAAGAAACACGCTTTCTGTCTGAATATGTTATAAAGTGTAGAGTAGAATTTTTTAATTAAAGGAGTTGTTAAAGTTTTGCAAGACAATCTGAAGGAAGTGAAGTAAGTATGTGGCTAGTTTAATTGCATTGTGGTTTAGAAAAAATGCAAGTCTAAAGTACAAAATAATAAAACAAAACAAAATATAAATATTAGCACAATAAAATAGACATTAAAGAAAAATATAACAATTTCTTCAAATTAAGTGTTGAAAACTCTGATGATTTATTTTCTAACTAAAATTTCGTGCTAATTAATTTGAAATCAAATTTATAAAAACCCTTAACATTTTATCTTTGTGTTTTAATTTTCCTTTTCTAATATGAACAGCGCGAGGCTAGACTTATCTTTGTTAGCTGTTTAGTGAGGTTTTTGTCAGTTACAATATTGTTTTAGATCTTAAAATTACTCACTTGCTTCACTTTTTTTTACTCTGATTTGGGAGATAAATAAGATTTATCTGAGATATATTTTGATATTTACATTAATCCTCGCCATTAAGACTAAAAAACGAGCATGCTACTACTTATTCCTCTATATCTCTCCTTCAGGCCTGCTTATAATCAGCTTCAAAGCCTTAATATCCTCAGCTTTTCTTGTGTGTTTAGGAAATCGCCTTCCTTCTGGGCAATTGCTTACGACTAGTCCTTCTTTAAGATTCCACGTAGTCAGTAAACTGAGGCCATTATTTTTTCTCTTATTACTGGCTAATTTTTATAAAAGCATAGTCTAGAATATATTGATATATTTGTGCTAAATTGAGAAGCTTAAAAATGCATCTCTCATGAGCTGATACTTGTAAACTAAATTACCAGCGAGAGGTGCGGCTCGAAACTTAAATCGCTTTTTTGTTCCGGCATATAAAGACACTTGATTAAAATTATGTACGATGAAAATGAATCCTGTACAACAAACGATCATTCCAATGGTTCAACCATCAGGCGTCTGGAACATTGCATGCGGCATATACATTTTATAATGTCAGAATAAAATTTCACTGTTGGACATGTAAAATATTTGTATTGATGGTCTCATAAAGTGTCTATCATTTAGTGCGCCTGCACCACTTATGCTATAATTATATGTCTTGACTAGCTTTTCTGGGAAAATCAAATAGAAAACTTGAATTATTTGCATGCGTTCATACCCATCCTTGTGGTATGGACGCAATTTACTTCAGTTTCGTATATGTGTGTTTCCGGAAAACTAGTTGTGGTATATTGTTCTACCTATACAATATTAATAATGTAAGCAGTTCAAAGAAAATCAGTTGAAAGTATTGTGCATGTATTCTAATAATTTTTTTGTACGACAAATACTTTCAAAGTCAAGAAAAAATTTCAAAGTTCAAAGAAGTTTCACCATTAAAAAATTTTAAAATACTTATAAAAAACTCCCAAATATCCAATTTGATCGAAATTGGTCCAGCAAGTTGTGCGCTAAATCTTACTAGACACACACATGCATGCACATGTATATAATATGTGCATGTCATGCACACAACAATTTTTTAGGAGTTTACTCCTTAAGAATCGATTTTCAAATGTATGAAATTTTATGAGGAGTTAAATCAGAAGTTCAGAGCGTTAAAAAAACTGTAACAGTTTGTAAGTTTGGATGTAGGAGGTAATCTCCGAAACTACTCATCCCATTTAAAAAATTCTTTCACCAATATTTAGAAAGGACCTTCAGGATAGATATAGGTTGTATATTATCCCGTTAAAAAAAATTTTCATTTATCATAAAAAAGTTAAATTTTGTAAGTTTGAATGTAAAAGGTAATCTCTGAAATTACTCATCCAATTTCAAAAATTCTTTCATCAATATCTAGAAAAGACTTTCAGCATGGACATAGGTTGTACAGGGTATCCAGTGGCAGATTTCAATGTTTGAAAAATTGTAAAAAAAAAACTACACCTCTAATACGAAGTAGGTTTATTTTAACTTAATAACAACAAATGCGGATTTAATTTTTTAAAAACCACGTTTTCCAAATGTGAATGAGTCTGACACACTCTTCGAGTCCAGCACGCATATTTTCAAAAACGCGTTTGCAGAGCGACTGGGGTATCCTACTGACTTCGGCTCGAATAATTTCTTTAGGTTGTGTCACAGTGCTCGGATTTGTTTTGTAAACAAGGGATTTTAAGTATCCCCATAAGAAAAAGTCACATGGGCTTAAATCGGGTGACCTAGGTGGCCACGGTATGATACCGTTTCGGGATATGTTTTTTTTCTAGAAATAACTGCCGCACTGCATTCATGGACACATTAGCAGTGTGAGCTGTGGTCCCGTCCTGCTGGAACCATGTGTTTTGGTTGAAGGATGGACTATTCTGTAGTTCTACTCTGAAAAAGTCATTTAACATCTGGGCATATCTCTCCGAATTCACAGTTACAGTTTGGCCACGTTGATTTTCAAAGAAATAAGGCCCTATGATTGCAGATGCAGACATGGCACACCAGACTATTACTTTAGTTTTATGTAAAGGCTCTTGATGCATTTGTCTTGGGTTGTGGACATCCCAGTAACAAAAGTTCTGCTTATTCACATATCCTCCAATGTGAAAGTGAGCTTCGTCACTAAAGAATATGTTGCCCATCCGGGTAGCAGTACGAAATCTCAACAACATCACTTCCGCGTAAGTTTTTCTTAATTCAAAGTCAGAATCGTGTAAATCTTGAACAATTTGAATTTTATATGGATGGAACTTGAGCTTTTAACGCATTATTACCTGTAAAGTTGATTTCGGAATTCCCAATATCGATGAACGTGTACGCAGGGATAAATGGGGATTTTCAACGACAGAAACCATAACACGCTCGACATTTTCATCCGTGACTACCAATGGTGTAGGTCCTGGCCTGGGTCTATTTAATGTTGATCCTGTAGCTCTGAACCTTGCTACCCATGACTTAATGAGGTTGGTCGATGGTCCATCACGTAATCGACGAATAATGTAACGATTATTAAATCGACGATGTGCTACAGACAACGAAAATCCACTCGAAATGTACGCCTCGATGGCAAGCGCGATGCTCTCCACTCCACTGTTCCATGGCTACTAAAACATCTGCAACGCTTGCGCTTCTAACGACGCCCCCCGCGCCCCTGTTATGTGTTGCGTTCAGAAACTATGTTTGTTCAAACTTTGAAATCTGCCACTGGACAACCTGTATATTATCCTTTTCAAAAAAATTTTCATGGAGATGAATTTTGCAACGTATGTCTAGGAAAAAATAAACGGGCGAATACGTTTCTTATAAAAGCTGCCTGGTAAGAGATATATTGATAGATAGTTCATACATTTTTTTGACTTTTTGACAATTTATTCACTAAAGTACTAAAGTATACAAACATCAAAAAGAAGAAATGAGACTATACAACTCTAAAAATTTATATGTCAATGGTCTAATAAATTACGCAGACACAGATGCTGCTTCTGCAAAACAGAAATTCTATTACTTTTATTGCAGAATAATTCAAACAATGGTTACACTGACAACAAAAATGAAGGACTAATAATTGAAATTATCTGGTCAATTAATTTCAGTTTTATACAAGCCAGATAAAAACAGTCCTTTACTAAAAGGACAAAAGTAAAGGATTGTATCTTCAGTTGTATCTTCAAGGTTACTTTGCTATCGGCTGCATTGTCATAGTATCGAAGAATATATAGCGAAACAGGAATGAAATAAGAATGGATTTAAAAAAAAACAGCCAACTGCATATTAGCACATGAACAAGGTAGGATTCTGTAATTGCCTATATCTCTTGCGATTGTTAATGCAAATTAAGCAGCATAACTTTATTTGAACTTTCTAATCAAATTTATATTTTTAGCTTGATTTTTTTACATTTTCCAAATCCATATTTCAAAAATTAGAGAGGGAGATACATTGCTCCCCCTCTCTAATTTTTCAAACGTTGTATGTCACTTTGTAGCCTAATATTTCAAAAACTGACCTTAAATTGCAACCAAAATGTTAAAAAAAATTAAAAATTGTAAATTAATTATTATTTTCATTTTAAAAAAGCTATCGCATAATACTTTACGTTATGGTATATGTGAAAAAAATTAAGATTTTGCTATGTATCTTCTAATACAACTCTCAATTAGCACATACTTGGCAAATTTAATTCACGTAGATCTAAAACTCTAGAAACTGTGACAGATGACAATGAATTTAAAAAAAGTGTGATTCAACAAATTAGAAAAGGTTAGTAGACAAAGTTTGAATGCAAGGTTTCGGAAAGTAATTTGGAAAAATAATAGAATAATTATGACAGGATATGCTTAGTAAAAAATGTTGAATTGTCGAAAATTCTCTCAATTACAAATCATATGAAAAGTTTCAGTCATAATAAAAAACAAGATTTTAAAGAATTTTTTATTTTTCGCCGTCGATAAAACATCTTCCAATTCAGTACAATTAGACCAATGACTATCCAACTTTTAATCACCCTCAGTATAATAAGTGCTTTGACCTCATTATTTGAAGTTAATCTTCCTCCAACAAAATCTTTTTTTAATAGTTTAACGTAATCACTGGGATCTAAATATGGTGGACGCGGTGCATGAAGAAACACTTGAAGCCTAGATCATAGAATTTTGAAAAGTAACTTCAGACATTATAGTCTTGAAAGAGAGCTTTTTTACCCAAGATGGATATCTTAATTCATTTCATCCATTAGTGAGACATTCTCTTTACTGGTGATGGTCCTGCCTTTTCCTAGGTAGTTTAGGTAGTTTAGGAGCACTACATCACAAAAATCCCAGAAACCTGTAGTTGAGACTTTTCTTGCAAATGAAACCATTTTCCCTTTTTTTGAAGCACTTTCACCTATTGTACTCACTGCTGCTGCTCCATCTCTGGAGTTTCATCTACTGATATAAAACATTGAAGAAATCCAATACAGTGAGAAATGCATTTTCGGTCAATTGTTAACTTATACACGGAGCATAGGATTTACCATAGCTAAAACATAGTTTAAAATCTAAAGGATCATATTTGACAAATATAGTCATTTGATCCTCAAATATCGCTTGGACTACTTGGGTCAGCCTTGTCTGCGTTGGACCGAGAACTTTTCAAATGACCCTCAGGATTATTTGTAGTATTATTACATATATACCTTTTGCCTGAGGGAATGCAGTGAAACTGTGAGTTTGTCATCTGTATTTCAAGTAAAATGCAATTACCAGCGTTAGAAACCAAAGTTATTTTTCAAATAGTTTTTTTGCATCTCATAATGATAAAGTTCTTGGTAATTGTATAAAATTTTACAATATCGATTATGGATATTGTGTGACGACTCAAATAGATTGTTTTGATACCTTTACTTGAAGTGTAGTTTGCAATTTTATTGATAAAAATTTTATAAAAAAAAAAAAACAGACAGTGTTAGATACTGTCAAAAGCAGTGATACAGCATTGAATCAAAAATATAGATACTGTACTGGTGACTAGTAACGCACGAAAAATATTGATACCCTAAGTGATTAGTACTTTTCCTCAATATTATATTATGTATGTTTTTGACTAGTTACTCTCCATATTCTGCATCCATACATATTTATTACTGCCTTTACGAAGGTCTGTCAACTCTTATCCATCAATAATTTGACAAAAATACTATAACACAAGTTATGTTCGTGTAAAAAAGAAATTGAATGACAGTCATACAAAGGTTTTTAGCTGTAAAAGAATAAAACAAATATTTAATTGAGCAACATTTTTATTTAAATTAATATACAATGCAGTGTAAGAAGACATAAACACTGTTTCATATATTGAATATATTTGGCGTTAATTTCTTTGCTAATAGCCCACCTGAAGATGTTGTAATAGAACGAAACCTAGGTCGTGGTAAAGAACTTTAAAAAAGTAGAAATAATACTACATCAAGTAGTTTCATTTAATTGTGAACACTGTTTCATGTTAATCATCAATGAAACGTTTAGAGTGGATATGAATAAAGTTCTAAATTTCCCACTCTTCCTTTTCAATAAAATAATATTTGTTTTCCGGGGTTAGGCACGGAAATATGTTTTATCACTATGTCTTTTCTTAAAGTACAAACCGTATGAAGTGTGGCCAATATGTAATACTTTGATAGTATTGTACTACCACTATTCTGTGGTGATTCAAAAGGAGTTTTTAGAATGTCATAGACGCACAGAATTTCTTCAAAAATTCAATACGATACCTGCTGTAAAGTACTCATATGAATAAAAATATAGATTAAGAGGTACAAAAATACCTATATAGAATAAAAACATGCATGATATTGAAAGGTATTGATACTCTTTACGTGACCCTATTTAAAAAAAATTATAAAAACATCTCCACATATACATGCATGAACCATCAATTAAAAACCATTTTGATATAAAAATGTGTACTTGCTTAAAATAACATTATGTTAAATACATTATCTACACTAATATAATAAAAAGGAAATGAGAACTTTTAAGTTACCTAGAGATAATCAATCTCATAAACCATTGAATCAATTTAAAAAATTATGTCATTTGGAAACTTGCCACTCTCAGGAAGTCACTGGATTATTAAAATGATTTTATTAATGTTTACACAAACATAGTGAGAGAAACAAATAATGAAGAATAAAATATGACAGAGACACACAAACAATGATATAGTAAATGTGATAGACAAAGACAGACAATCGTCTTAAGAGAGCAGCATAGGCGAGACAGAGTACTGCCGTCTCTAGGCCTTCTAAGATCCAAGGCGCTTATCATCAGATGATATATCTATTAGGAATTTAAGTTATTTCATGTTTTTTTGTCAATTAATCGAAGTCTTATGTCTTTTGTTTGTGGTTCTGTTGTCAATTTATGCTAAAGTTATGTGGTTTTTGAGTTACATTTTTCATGAAGCTCTTTGTTTTGTAATTAAGTACTGTTTTCTTGGTTTTGTAAAAAAATGATCTCTCTGCGCCTCTGCATACGTAGCATAGATGCAGAGTGGAGACACTAACATTTTTCACCTCTGCATTATGAACAGTTAAAAAAAATTGAAATTTACACTAGCCTTCTTCTATTAATTTTTTTTAATCTCCCTACTTAAACTCAGAATAGTCTGCAAGCCTTTCATTCCAGTTGCCCAGATAACAATGTACCATTGTTAAAACGTCCTAATAAAAACATTAAGCATATTCATCACATAGTTTCCAAGGAAAAGAATCTAGATGTTATAAAAGAAAATGAATTTTGTTCCACATATTACGATTTAATCGATGATTTATGTAGTCAATTGTTCACGATTTCAATGCAACTTTCATTCATTTTGTTTATTCAAAAACCCCTTCAAAATGCTTTCGAATGACTTCCAGCCCTTTTTAATATCTTTGCAATATACTGTCAAAATCCGTATGGAATTTACGAATATAAGAGATGTCAAAAATTTCTTTTGTCAGTTTTCTCTCCTTGTTAAGCCAGGAGAATTTTGTTTCAAATAGTAAAAGCTTTGTTACTTTTATCCATTGTTTTACCAAAGTGTTTCACTTAACCCGACGTTAAATATTTACCATTTTACTCACCTGTATTGAAATTTTTCCAACGAATTCAGTCTTTTTGAGCCACTATAATGTCCTATTTCATGTTGTTTTTAAACTTTAAAAGGCGTCTTTTTCAACGAAAAAGGTACCTTTTAAAGATGTAGCTGACTTTGAAAAGGAAATTATATAAACTAAATAATAATCCAAGAATAATATATAACAAAGCTGAAGAATCAGATTAACATTAAAACCTTTATTAATCAGAATGTGCCTTGGCCAGATTTCTTCAGGTTTATGAATATTTTAATTGATGTTACGCTATTATCCTTCTTTTGACTGTAGTCATGGATGTGTCAAATAGATTTGTGAATATTTGGATGTGTCAAATAGATTTACGAATATTTTTCTAAAGGCATGCCTTTAGCAAAGTGGTAAGAAAATAGTGACATTAAAGCAAATCTTCGAAAGTAGGTTTTTAAGAACTTAAATATGAAAATGAGACGAAGATAAAAAAAATTATTGTTAATGAAAAGATGATTGCATTTTCGAATGATTGCAAAACTTATGAATTTATTAAAGTTAATCACAGTAAATACTATGAAATATCTATTTAAAATATGAAAACGAGAGAAAGATAAAAAAAAATTATCGTTGATGAAAAGATGGATGTACTTTCGAATGATTATAAAACTTATGGACTTATTAATGTAAATCACAGTAAATGCTATGAAATACCTATTAGCATGCCTTTTATAGGTTAATATTAAATTGTGATATAATAACGTTTTGCTTCTTTCTGCTCTTCAAATGGAATAATGACTTAATTTGATTTTAATATAAAAAACTATATCAATATCTTTCCTTTTTTTTAAATATATCTTCAACATTGAAATGTGAATAAATATGATTATCAGTTGCAGGCATCGGACAACGGCAATTTATTTTTGTTATAGTATTTATTATAGTGAGAGTACCATGTTCCATTTCCTATCAATAAAACTCATGAAATATTGAAATATGTTGCGGGTGTCAGGAATTATTTAATAGAATTGAAATGGAGCCACTTTTATTATATACCTTTTTTAACTGCCAAGATTTTGAAGTCACTTTCGATTATCATTTTTACTGTCTTTATAGGCCATGGAATGTACATGAGTGAAATTAACAAAAAATGTAATTTAAATGAATACAAAGTGAAAATACTTGATGTAGCTGTGACCCCGAGATACCCTTAATGAAAAAATGTTTTTAAGGGTTCATATCGGAATTCTTACTTGGCCAATCCGACAGTGGGATATTTTGGTCATGTAAATATGCTTTGATTGAATGTGTGTATATAATAATGTGGTTCCCCATTTCAGAACCATTTCCTGAACTGTGGAACCAACCAATTTTCTAGGACTTCTTTGTTGACTCATGATGTCTGGTTCTGCCTCATAATGCCTTTCACTATGTAAAGGCGCCCTGTATTCTTGCCACTAATAATGGATCAAATCATTATTTTTGTTGTATGTTTCATAGTTTGTACAACTCAGTCAAGATGAAATATTTCACCTTGACGATGGTGAATAAATTGAGCTTTATCCCGAACATTACAAACGTGTTTTCGTCGCTGAAACAAACCTGTAAAAAAACCAAAATAAGTGATTAAATTGTATGATTAAAAAAATCGGTGATAAAATGTTAATTATAAATGAAATATTTAATTATGGATTCCAAAACTCCACATCTTTGTCTGTATAATCTTTAGGCCACCTCAGACGTTATGTTTTAATCGCAGCAGTCAATTTGAGTGCTTCCTGGCATTTCGATAAGCCTTGTAAGAATTTACCCTTTGATTTTCTGCAAACAGTGCACTCAGATATAATAACATTAGCTTCTTCCGGTTTAGATTAGATTTTTTACCACAAGAGTATTGTGGTAAAAAATCTGTTTTCCATGCAAAACTTGACAGATCTTTCTGACCTGGGAATGAAAATAGACTTTCTTCCCTGTTTTCCCTTTCTTTTTGGGGTCAGTTCTTCACCCATATTGAATTTTTCCTCCATGCATTTTACGTTTGCTATAGACACATTCAATATTTGTAAAATTTCATGGTACGAATACATTTTAGTATTAATATGGGCTTTGACTTTAGTTTTTTTTATGTGGCGAAAGGTCTCCCTTTTTACCTATATTTGGAAAATTTAAAAAATATTTTTTCAATCTAAAAAATTGGTGATTTTAATTGAAATAAGGATAAATATAATTAAATAAACCAAAAATCGTAAAACAACCATCGCCAGATCAAAAAAACACGACCATACACATAACACGCAGAATGCGACTGAAGCTTACCTGTGCTTGCCTACGGTCCGATACCAAAATTTGGATATGATAATAAAATAAACAAAAATAGGTTAAAAAGGAATAATGTAACAATTGTCCTAAATAATAACCACTATTTATAAAGCATAATACCATCGAATTGAGTACAATTATATAAATATTCTGAAAAATGTTGTGTGCATTTAATAATTTAGGCAAAGACTGTAGTATTAGATGGTGACTGTTGCACATTTGCCTCATTTTGATGAAACTTTTGTTTTGTATAATTTTTATCACACTACTCATTTTCATTCCTTTTACTGAATACCTGAATACCTAAATGTATCATTTCAATAAAATTTGTTAATTTTTTTCAGTCGAAAAAACTGCTAATTTTAATTGACCTATTATTATTGATGATAAAGTTGCAAACCATGTTATAAATAAAATCACTCTCACTAAAATACGGATGCACTATTCGATGTTAAAAATGTTACTTTAACTAAGCAGCACTAGAAAATACTTATATACAGACAATTGTTAGTGCACTCTTTTTTGCCATATTTCAGTCATACAATGAAATTGAAAATAATGACAAATTTTGAAGCACAAAAATCATCTAAAAGAAATAATGGTATAATGGTTGAAACTGTCATTAATTTTAATGATAATTTTGTTTTAAAATCTATAAAAAAAGTAGAAAAAAAGAATTAAAATTATATAAAAGAATTAAGAGTAATTTGAAATTTATGTAACACAGAATTATTTCATAATTCTGTATTACATAAATTTCAAATTATTTTTGAAACATAAATTTTGTGCTAATATCTTGCACCAGCTTAAATATAGATTTGAAAGAAATATTTTGTTTACAAATGCTATTTTCATATTTCCAATCATTTTTAAAATATTTTAGCGCAATTATTTCATTTATTATAACAATCACAGCATTTTCAATATAATTTTGTAAACCTATATTTATTGTTCCAAACAATAAAAATCGTCAACTGTTTATTATTAGAATATCTTCACAAATTTAATACGTGAGGTACGGTACCATTGGTGAGCGAATAAATCGGGCATTTGACAAAATTTACTTATATTACAATCATAGTAGACTTATTGTATTAGACAAACAAGCTGGGAGTGAGTGCAATGATGCGTAATAGCAATGTTATGTGTTAGAAAGTGATAGCAAAATAAAAACCGTTAGAAGCCTTTTTTGCAATGCAGGAGTCACATGGAGAAATTTTGCAATGAACCTTTGAAATTTATAACAATAATAATTTAGGAATTGCTCTTTTTAGAGGTTCGTAACAAACTAGGAACTTTATAATTTCATCATGTCTGTCCGTCCATCATCTGTGTATATATCAAAGCGCAGTAATATGTAATTTTTAAATATTTCGCAATTATACATATTTTGTAGGCTTATGGGGTTAGTCAATTCATGGAAACTTGGGATAGATTTTTTCATCTGCCCCATTAATTGGGGTATCAATGAATATTATTAATTGTCTTTTAAAATCCATATCTTTCAAAATGTTTAGTTACGTTCATTATTCCTCTGCGTTCCCGCCCTTTTCTTTTCTCAATCTTACTTAAAAATCTGAATCATTACTCGAAATATTTGGGATAACCTTTAAAATATAATATTAAATAACTTAATTTAAATTAAATTTAATATAATTAATATTAATACCTTTTTAAAACTTAACAAATTATAAACTTAATGATTAATCTTTAATATTAATAACAATAATTTTTAAAGGATAAGCTTTATAAAACATCTATAATTAACTAAACATTTATAATTTATTTTTAACTGACTTCAAAAACCTGAAGGCTTTTGAAGTCAGTTAAAAAAATACTCAATTCGTCACGTGTATATTTTTTTTAAGTATGTCAGCCGAATACTCGAAGACAGCCCAACCGATTCAGGTGATTTAAACGTTATTGCATCGGGTTTGGTCCTAAGTTGGCCCCATTTTTTTTTATTTGGAATCGATCTGATACTTTTCTGGCAAACCTGAAAATGTTGGCCACGCGTTAACTTGAACAAGGTTACTATCAGCATTGATAAATAAAACATTGCAAATTGTGGACCGATTTTGATGATCTTTTTTTATTTAATAGAATATATTATCAGGATACTGAAGATAGTTATATTGGAACTAGTTCAGTAATTTTTAAGTAAAACAAAATAATATCATTTTTTATTTATTAAATTTGAATAAGTTTGCAAAAGAAAATATTGGTTTCCAAAATTTTTATTTTTTTTTATTATATTTGAAATATATATTCACGGTCGTATATTAGTTGATGAATATCTGATGATGAACTTCGGAGATGACCACAAGAACTCCTCGATAGATGACAGTTAATCATTCCGGATTGGCGAAATCGCTTTCATTTTCTAAACCTTATAATAGATAGCCACTACAAAAGTTGGGTCAAGACCTCAATGGATCACAGCGTGTTAGTTGGGATTAAAGTAGTCAATCATCAACAGACGGATGGACGGACGGACAGACTGATAGACAGACAGACAGACAGACAGATACGTCTACACAACCTGAGATTTTGGATTTAAGTATTACTTATGGTACTTTTAATATTAATACGTTAGATTCATAGTTGTCTCAGTCTTTGCATTTCTCATAGTGTTTTCCCGTCATGAGGCTAATTTAATACCTTGTTTAGTTCCAAATCGGATAGTGCTATTCCGTCTAATGTCTTCACTCAACTGAGAGCAATATAGACTTGGCCTTTTGTAAATTTTTTTCCCAAGTCGGTGACTACTTTGCTTAAAGTGGTACCCTGAAGCTTGTGGACCGTCACACCAACTTACTTTTTTTTTCTTTCTACATCTCACTAGCTTTCATGGCCTGGAAAATTACAGTAACCGGTGAAATTGAAACTAAATCGTCAGAATCTTTCAATTAAATCCAACAGTCTTATTGTCGAATCGGATACAGACTACGCATGTTAGCACTCCTTTCTCTATCTGATCACGATGAGATGCTGGCCATTTGAACTTCTGTATAACTCCCACAGCACCGTTAACGAGTCCCTCTGTGACCGGAATATTGCATCTTAGTATCACCCTGGAAATTACAGCTAGGTTTTCAGTGTGCAATAGATCTCCACAATTATTTCCGTCGGCTGGAATGATATTGTTTGGAGGGCGTTTTCCAGAGATTTCAGCCTCTCGTTACTCATCGATTGAATATATGTTGTAAACATGATTAGATTGAAACACACGTTATGTCATCTTTGAATAATATTCGTCTACTAACGTAATAGAATAAATCTGAATTGTAGCACCATCCTCAAAATCATCAGTTTCTTGATTTTTTGCATAAAATTTGTAATTATAAATTTCTTAGCTTACCATATCCAAATTATTTAAAAAAATTGGTATCACTATTTTGGTGCATATTGATTGTGAGCTCACAAAATGAAATTTTGTGCCATAAGTGTATTTCTGCATTTGTCCATGGTGGCTGGTGAAAACACCAATGCCCAGGCCAACAGGAGTTAATAGCATTATATCACCAAATAAAAGAACATATTGACATCACCAAACAAAAAGTTATTATTTTTTAATTCCTGTAATCTCAAGTGAATAATATGTAAGTTTTCATAAGAAACAATCGAGATTTCATCAATTACCAGCCAGTTAATATACCATCATTTTCGGCTTTCTTATTCAAGCGGTTGCCCACTCATCTTGCAGTAATTCATCATGCTATCTTCTCAATCAGTATTGAAAAGGTTGAAAGAAGAGTTTTGTCTGGAATCTGTTGCGTAGCAATTCCTGTTAAAGCGGCTACTTCGACAAAGGCTGGTTTTAAAAGAAAGTCAACTGTTGGAGTATAGTAACGTCTAATGTGTTCAAAAACCAACTTAAGGAGAAATGATTTATCACTGCCAGCTCCCCATCTGATAAACAGCAAGGAAGGCTGAGCGTGTTCATCATTTCTAATATCTTTTTCGTCATTTAAAAATACCTCATAGGGCAAAATAGTGGGATCATTATTTTCATTTTAATCGTAATGATTGTTTGAATCGATTTAGTGTACAGCATATATATTTCGCTCTCACTGACAAAAAAGAGACGAGGCAAACAATAAGATTGTAATAAAATCCTTCTCGGTCACTGTTAAGAGTAAAGTAGCGAGTGCGCAAAACAATAGGTTTCTTTCTGATTCGCATTTGAGTATTATCTCATAATCTTCATACTTCGTATGATACGACGTATCTTCATACTTCGTTTTCCTTGTCTCACAATTCAATAGTCCAATTTGTGTTTGAAACAGTTTTGTATTGGACTGTGAGTTCAGCAAGACTCAACTCTTCTAGCCCATCCGGTCTCTATGCATATCAGTCGAAGACGATATTGAAGATGGATATTTCTTCATCACAGGAACGAGGCAGCCTAAAACAGTGATCCGGTTGACTACTAATAACAAAAATAGCTTTCCTGGAACACATCTTCGGCGGCAAGTGTACTTACTAATCACTGACCAAGAATTTCCATTGACACAGAGAAAAGCTGGTTCCACACATTACTACTCTGTCGTTTCGCTTTTTATACAGCTTCTCTAACTACATCACCACAATCATTGGGTTCCCATTTGGTGGCATACTTTTTGATATATTATGTCACTGCGGTTACATTTCCACAGGACTGTAAATTTTTTAGTGAGGGTATTGTCTGGTTCTATACATTTTGTATCGTCACTTGTTGGTCTTGGAAAACCAAAACGGCAAGAAACAGTGTTTCTGTCTTTATATCGAAAGGAATAATGTTTATGCATTTGTAGTTTTTGACCATGTCTGCATCATGACCTTTTAATGAACATGACACTATTTGGGGAATTAATATAAGTCCTAAAATTAAATGTGCAAATGAAAATTGTTGTTATGCAAGATACTGTCAAAAAGTTTTATTGGCTCTCAAATTCCGACGTCAGAGAAGTCAGTGTTGCAAGTGCTTTCAGAATAATGATGACTTATTTGCAAATAAGTCATCATTATTCTGAAAGCACTTGCAACATGATACACCTGTGCTAGATGCTATAACCCTTTGGCCCTCTTGAATGCGAGTCAAATAACTAATATTTAGTGGTGGTGCTGGACTGATTTTTGAGAGCCATTGTTCTCAATTGAATTGGCTGTAACAATGGCCATACTGGTAATCGGTAAAGAATTTAATCAAACCATTTTTTATATTTGGAAACACTTCATCGCTTTGGTCTCTATTAATATGCCCATTAATTAATGTTCTGTATTATCCGGAACATCTTGTGCCGAAATACATTGTTGATAGTAAGTATCACCAACTATCAAGGTATAATACAAATCACTTACTGTCCAAGCATTTGTGTGAAGGTAACCATGTAAAATTAATATGTCATTACATACTGTTATAAATCTGCTTGGTTGAACATGGCCATGTCCACCAAAGACTTCTGAAGTTTCGGCAACTTGTATTAGCTGTGTTATATTATAGCACATCACTAAAGTCTGGCCTGACACTTGATACAAATGATTATTTTGTAACAAGTGTTTGATTTTTTCAATATTTACTTGAAACTTGTTGCAAGTTTTCTCGTGAACCGCAAATAATATAATAGTGGCAAAGGTCATTGTTCTGCAATCTCTGCAACATCCTGAGCAAAAAAACTGTTTGCCATTTATAATAGTTTTGACTAAGTATCTTTTTTGAACTTTAATCATTTTTAGAAATGCGTTAGTAGTCGCCGCTCAACAATTGTATATCGCTTGTTTAGCCAATTCTCGCAGGACAGGTGTAATATCTATATTATTCCAAAATCCTTGAGCAGGAACTTTACGTTTTCATAAATTAGTAGCGCAACAATTACATATCACAATAGTTACTTTTATTGTTAATTCAATAGGCATTAAGTCTATTAAAATTTACTTAATTAGATTGTGGTGCTGCCTTGAATATGTAACTTGTGATAAATTGTACACAGGGCATCACAAAACTCGTTAATAGTTTTGAAAAAATTGTCTTTAGCCATCGCGCAAAGTCTGCGAGAAATTTTGCACATTATCTCCAATCTGTTGTCCTCTTTCTTTTCTGCTGTTAATATTTGATTCTGTTGTTAATCTTTGAGGCTGTTCGTGAGGATGTTCATTACTTAAACGTTGATGACTAAGTCTAAGACATTATTCATGTTGTTCAGGAGTCTCATTGTTCAGCCTCTCTTGAATCAAACCAACCTATGTTCACATTCTTCCATAGTTTCTTTAGTCAAGCGCTCACAAATGTAATTGAGACGATGATTTTTTCAGAAGTCTCTCGTGGCGTCGTGTCCATCATGACCGTCGTGTTTATTAATAATTTGTGAATTTAAGTATTCTTAATATTTGTTGTAAATTTGGGTGTTTTCTATAAATAGAATTTATTAATTCTGCCTTATAAACTTGTTATAATTTTATGTAAATATGTGCTTCGTGATTGTTAATCTTAATCCCAGGGCTAGTAAATTGTAAGTTTAGGCATTCATTTGGCATGCCCAATTTCAAAATAATACCTTTTGAGGTATCAAATTGTTCGGATGACTTTATTTAGAGGTAAAATAACATAAATATTAACTTATTTTTCACTTTTAATTTGAATTCTCTGGATCTAAGGTTATTATTTATTTTTGTGTAATATTTTTTGTAGTCCGTTTTTTAAATGTTGTAATAAGCTGTGAAATAATCTATGATATAATAAATAATTACATAAACTTAATTTATTTCTTGGAAAAGTAAACATTTTCAAAACGATGAAAATGTAATTCCTAATTAATTACTTCAGTTACTGTAGCATAATTTATATATTAATATGTGAAGAAACAATTTTGTATCCCTCTTTAAGCATATTACGTGCGTGGAGGAGTGTGAGATTTGGCATAGTTAAAACAACACACGCTGATGACGTTTTTGCACACACTCTCAGCTGACTTAACAGAATAAAATTCAACAAAATAGTATGCAATGATTATAGAGGAATACTCTTTGATTAAAAACCTCAATAATGTTCAAACTTAAAAATTTAATGAATTATGGTTGAATTTCGACCACTGGGCAACCATTTTAATAATTATGCCACTTTAATTAAATTAATTAATAACCTCTTTTAAATGTCAGAAAGTATAAAAAAAATTAATGCAAGATACAATAAATTAAATTTACTTTAAAGAAAATAACTCTTTAAATTATTTAAAATTGCTTATACAACACTAATTAAATTAATATTATAAATTTGTTTTAAAATATTTTAACTTTTAATTTTAAAATTATTCACCTTATAATAAAATAATTTTTTTCAATTTAAATGAAATACTTGATTTAACTTCTTTTTATTCATAACTTATTGTCACCCCAGTTGAAAATTATTTTGTTATAATGTTGTGTTGTTTAGTTATACGGACAAATAAAAAGTTTTAAAAATAGAATCTGTTAAAACTACAAAGTTTTTCGATATAATTGTCGATATTATTGAACACGAAGGGTCACCCTTCCACAAACTTACATTTATGCACACAGAAACAATTTGATTTACGTTAAGTATTTGAAACTGAGGTGGTCTTATATTTCTATATCTTTAGTCTATGATTGAAAAGAAAATTGTACTAGAGTAATTTCATATTTATTATATCTGTGCACTAAACTAATAATTTACATCTAATTTTTATTTCAGATACTATTTTAAACAATAGACAACGCATCGCACACAATCAAGAAATCAGTAGCTGAAAATAAACAAAATAAACATAAGTACATAAGTAAAATCATTTCCATAATGTTATGGTTTATAACTTAAGCATAGACAGATAATAATTACAGAAATTAAGAATATTCATTCCTTTTTAAAGTCATAAGTTAAGATGAAAAATAAAGTATGTATTTTTTTCTAATCCAATAAGTACATTTTTTTCTTAAAGTACGATCTACAACCTATATTAAAAGAAACATACCTTAAATAGAATTATTTCGTTTTCCACTTTTCGAAAATTTATTATGAAATTCATGCAAACATTTCATTTGATGTACCATTCAATTAACCTAATTTATAAGTTTTATATTATATAATATCAAATTATTAATGCTTCCTTGTAACACCAATACTGAGTGCAAAGAATCCATTTGTCACTAAATTTGAATGTAAATGGGAAAAATTAGGATAATCTGACTTATTTATGTTGTACAATGAAAGATTTCAGAAATCTGGACCATATCATGTGTTAATAATTACTGATAATTGTGTAGGTTTTTATATGATGTCTCAATGATACTTCGATTACCAAGTTTTTTTATGTTGAAGAAGTATTGTCATTTTGCACGTAAATAAATGTGCGATAGGTGAATACGAAAATTAAGTTGAGATTCTATGGTCACGACACTTGACTGAGAAAAGCCATTCTGGTTTTATTTACTTTTTTATATCAGTAACAATTCAATCAATTGGAAATCTAAATTTTTTTTATTAAACATAAGAACGTTTATATCTTTTAAATTTTGTATTGTTTTCACCATTTTAAGACAATGAATAGTAGTGTAAATAAGCTACTATGGTTGAATTTGTATTCATTATAATAAAAATTGTATTCATGCTCAGTTTTCTTGGTTCCTTGAGACGAGATTAATATTGCTCAAAGAACAAATAACTCTCCTCATTACATATTTTGATTAAATTTTAATGATCAATTAAATTAATGTTTAATCATATGAAAATAACTATTTTTAAAACTTCAATTTGAATATGATTTTTATTATTTTAGAATTAATCAATTTCTTACGACTTGATCTCGTTCAGAACTTACTTTTGTTATAATTATTGCCATATTACTTATTGATACTTAATATGTAGTGAATATTTTTATAATAGCATGTTATTTTTGTTTTTATTGTCAATAAGACTAAACTCTTATTGATTCTAGTATGCTAGTAGATGTTTGGATAAATCAATCACATGTATAGTGTTTTGTAACTCTATATTTTATAATATGGCACCATATTACATTCTAAGGTACCGTGTCCGTAAACTATTGCAACTCTTAAAAAGAGTTTAAAAAACAATAAATTGTGTGCCTTCAAGTAGAAACATTATAAAAAACTTGATCTGACTATATTTTTGCTACTAATGTTGACATTTACCAAGTTATGTAAAATTTTTATACTTTTTAAAAAAATTTTCTCACAAATCAATTCATCCTTAATTGCTGATTGTAATTATTAGACAAACCTAATTTACGTGTATTTCATATTAAATAAGAAAAAATTCAAACAAACTAACTGATAATACTAACAATAAATACTTGAGGGCAGTCTTAAAAAACTGACATTTATTCTGGTAGTATAGAAAAAAATTTTAAATTAGCGAAAATACTTCAAAAATAAGTTAAGTTAGCTTTTAATTAACAATATTGCAAAACATCATAATTCTACATATTTTATAATTTTTGCATTTAAATATATTAAAATATGCAGGTACGTTTAATATGTATAGAGAAGTTAATTTAGATATAATCCTAGAAGGGAAAAATAAGTCATTATATTTAATATCATCTCTATTGTTAAGTTAAAACTCATTAGATAACTTCTTGGAGGCTCAAAATTCTGTTAATTTTTTATAAAAGGTTATGGGTAGTTTGCATTTCTATTATTTCTGTATTGCATTTCTGTACTTTGACTAGCATACCTGAGTTTTTAAGCTGAATTTGTTTTATTTTTTCTTCCATATGAAGTCATAAAAGAATAATCTAATATCTTATTTATACATAATTTTTATAATATGAAAGCAGACACAATTCTAATCGAAAAAAGTTAAGAAAAAAACTCAATTGCATATTATATTCTTCCTACAGAATATCTTTCTACTAAATAAACAAAATGAAATTAAAATAATAATTTTTGCATTGAAATTTACATAAAAACCTATTTATTTATGCAGTTATCATAAATTTAGGAAAATAAATATTGGACATTGCATTTGTATAATATATAAACAAATCTATAAAGCACATTTATTATAAATAAGGCAGTTATTTTCATAAAGGGGGTATCGTAATATTATATAAGTTAAATTTAATAATTATATATCTTATTGGTATTAATATTTTGAGTCTTCGATGTTCAGTTATCAAATGATAATAGAGTTAATTGTCAGTGTTTACCGGTTAGATGGTACTTAAAATAAATTAATAAGAAATACGATAAAATAAAAAAAAATTATATGAAAATGTTGAATACATTTTTTATATTTGTATAAGAATACTTATATTTTGTATAAGAAATACTATATCATTTTTTTAGACTTCTTTTACTATGATAAATTAAAAGAATATATTGCATTATATTATCTAAACACCATAACATTACCTTTTTCTTCTCGTATGTTATTCATTCAATAAATTTGGTCTTAAATACTTGTAGTTTTCTTTTTAATTTTCTTTAGCCATTTATATTTTTTAATTTCAGATAAATCTGTTACAATTTGTCAGCACTTTCGTGTAAGGGCCAGATTTTTGTACTGATAATATATATATAAGTGGGCATACTTATAGTTGAAAATCTTGCGTGTCTACTGTCTGAATTAATTTTCCATGAAACTTGACAAAATATAAAGAATTCAATTTAATATATTAAGTTGAAATTTACCTTTCATTCATACACAGAAGAAAATGCTATTGGTAATAAGAAATGGAAATATTTAAAATCTACTGTCCATTTAACTTTGTTGACATGTCATTACACTAATGAAAACAATTACTAACAAATTATAAATATTATACTAAGAATAATACTGCAATGGATATAACTTGCAAGTCACAATTTACGTCTCTTTATACTCGTAAATATGAATATAGCATATATATTTTTTTAAAAGGGTGAAAAATCATCTAACTCTTTACGGCACTTGAAACTGAACATTTCGAAGTTTGGACTTTTTCCTTAAATATTATAAATACAGGTTCTTTCAAAAGGGCTGTTCAAAATTTATTAGGTTATAGCAGACATGTTGTTAAAGTGACATCTGTCAAATTTGCTGAGAATTCTTTAGTAGTTTATGGCAAATCATCATGGGAGGTGACAGTGTTGAACAATGTGTGCATTTCCTCAAATTTTATTATCACAGTCAGCACTCCCTTCGAGAAACGTTACGCACATTACTTGTTTTTTATCCTCGCTACACAGCCTTTCTACCAAGTCAATGTTTGATGGCCAAATTCAAATCAATCAATTTGACAAATATTAGCCAACACCAGTACATCACCAAAATTCAAGGTCTGCTGAAAACATTACTGCTGTGCATGAGAGCGTATGGGAAAATCTGAGGCAGTCAATTTCTCATTGTTCACAAGAACTGGTCTTACTCCGACTTCAACTTGGTGAATTTTGCGTAGGATCTTGGGTCTGCTCCCATAAAAAATCCAACAGACCCAGGAACTTAAGGTAAATGCCCCTAGACAACGCTGTGTGTTTGCTAGTTGGGTTCTGGAACAGTTGGACTCAAAGTTCACCAAAAAAATCGCTTTTAGCGATGAGGCCCATTTTTGGATTGATTGGCACAATTGTCGGATTTTGTGTATTATCAATCCACACAAGATACACCACTATCAAATGCATCCCGAAAAAGTCACTTGTTCGGTGCAGATTTTTGTCTACCGTAATCATCAATCCGTACTTCTTCTGAAACGAAATTAGCATTGCCATAACTGTCAACAGCAAGCGCTACAGAGTAATACAGATAGACAACTTTTTGTGGCTTAAATTGGATCTAGAGAAAAGGACGGTGCTACGTGCCAGACAGTGCATGCTACGATGGATATTCTGCTCGAGTGAATTGAGGGTATGGTAATATTGCGTGGCAGTGATGTGAACTAGCCATTGAGATTGTGCGATTTAATGTCTTTAGACTCCCTTCCTTTTGGTCTATCTTAAAACGCAGGTTTATGTGAATAAACTGCAAACAATTAATGCCCTCAAAGTCAATATAATGAACGCCATCCAGCAAATTCATCCCGAATTATGCGACAAAGTCATTGAAAATTGGATCTCCCGAATACATGCCACCAAGCAAAGTCGCAGGAGACATTTGAGCGATGTTATATTCTATACTTAATACCATCAAAACATTCTTTCAAATAAAAAAAATTGGGGCGGATATCTCACATACGACTTGTTTTATTTACATTCAAAAATCAAGCTTTCTTATTGAAAAAAGTTTTTTAAAATGCTATAATATAAACCGATTTTATAGATATCATCTGAATTTAGATACAGACTGTTCACAATTGAAAATTTACTATTTTCTGTATAACAAATACATGTAGTCCTTGCGTTTATATCAGGTTATTTAATATAAAAAATATACTTTTCTAAGTTTAACCAACTTTATATATAAAAATGTAAAATATGAGAAAAAAAACATACAGTAATGTAAATTATATTTTTAGCAGTTTTCTTTTTTTAAAATACCTTTTTTACTTTTTTCTCCAAATTTTAAATGAATTTTCGTCAGGAGTTTAAAGAAAAGAGCAAAATGCTCCATTCAAAGCTGAGATCATTTAATTCTGATAAAATATATGCATTATTGCAGAGTGAATGTAATTAAAAACTTCACTTAATTTATTTTAAGTCAATTATTTAATTTGAATGCTGGAAGAATCCAATGCCTCTCAATAGTCTTTATTTCTTGATTCTTCTAGCTCAACTAAATCTTCATTACATAATTCTTGAGAATATGAAGCTAATAATGGCATAACATCATTTCTATCAATGTTGACAATATCTTCAGTGATCCCACTTGCAAAAGTAATTAAATTGAGATTGTTATGAATCGAGACTTCACTTCTCAAGTTATGATTATGAAGATTTAAGTCAAAAGGATATAAAATGAGACAATATAAGTATCTGCCTCATAACTAAAAGTATTTGTTATTAAATGGATAAAGTATTTTCTACTCAATGACAGAATAAAACACAAAACTAGACATTTATTCATTATTTTATTAAATAAATAAAAGAAGTACTTGCAAAACAACCATCATCAACCACATTCTTTATTACTATTATACAACATATTACTGTATTTCATCGTAATATACCTATATGGAGACATGATCGGTAGTACGATTATTCAAAGCACAAAATAAAGATAGCCTTCTGACATTAATTGTAGTTCAATATGAATATTTCATAAATTTATTGTAGAAGTCTTAGTTAAACTTAAAGATTGAATTGTCTGTTAGCTATATAAAAATTAATATTTGATAATGCGTAACATTGATTTTAACAAAAAGAAATATTTTAAATCATATGCTCGTATGCCTAATTACAAAGACACAATATCCATGCTTTAAGAAATATTTAGTCCTTCAATAATCATTACAATCCTACCTATAAAAATTTTAAATTCGGCAATTATTAATATAATGCTTCTTCACACACAATTTTCTCAATTTTAAAATAATCAATATTATAACCGCAACTATCTTCTATACCTCAATTTTACTAAATATTGTGAATAAAACTCAGAAAACTAAACACTGTGAATAAGAACACACGGTTATTAAACTTTTTTTGAAAAAATGACTATACGATCATAGTAGTTAAATAACAAGTCATCTTTACTAAGTAATTTGCATGAAAATACTTATTACCCTAATTATTCGAAGTAGTCCACTCGATATTTATTATAAGTCTACTTAGAGATATGTAATGTTGCTCCTGCTTAAAATATCATACTACTGATCAAACTGGACAGAATTTAAATACAAATAAATTGAATAGAACTAGTATCCACACAATCAATAACCTAGAAAGATTACCTAGACGACTCTATACTCCACTGACTTGTGAATACAAAAGTTTTTGCCGAGAAACAATGTACATCAATGAATTATTTAATCTAGAACAATTATAGCATTTGGAAAACTGCATTGCTTTTATATTTAAAAATTATACATTTTAAAACCGTCCATTAAGACTATAATTACGTTTTTAAGAATGTTACATTTCTCATTCAGCAATTATTATCAAGCATTAAAATATTGTTCAAAATAATGAACAGATATTGTAACAAAATCTACTACCAAAATTATGTTAAAATTGGTTGGCATAATTTACTTGGCATGTGGTAATCTATTTATATACTTAAAAATATAAGGACAGTGAATTAAATACAGATCTTAGCACAGAAATCCTTTTATTTTAGGATGAAGGATTTTGTCCACCAAACAACACATAAAGTATGTCTGCTTTTATTAAAATATGCAAGAGATATTTTACAAAAAAATATAAAACATGGATATGTGATTAAGAAATTATTGAAGTTTTTATATAATTTAACATATAAATATTTTCAAAACTAGCATATTTGATAATATTTTACCCTTTATTTAACTACTAGTATACCTAAACACACTTACATACAACCTTTTATATATATATATATATATATATATATATATATATATATATATATATATATATATATATATATATATATATATATATATATGTCATTTTAAGAACTTCACTTAAATCCTCATGAAAATATAGAAAAACTGGGAAAGAAAGTATTAATGAAAAGCTTTTTAGACTTTACATATGATAACCTTAAACAATAGCTATTACTTTCTTGATATTATTTTGCTTTAACTGAACACATTCTATATTTCATAAATTATTTTCATTGTGTGTAGAGTACTATTATTATCTTTCTAAACGTAAATAAAACTATATTATATACTCATCATAGAAATTAACTAAGTTAGAAAAAGTCTAAATGGCCTAACATGTAATGGATACTTACAATACAACAATTTTTTGCTTGTTACAACAAATTCATCATTTCATTTCTTATTTTATGTTATAGTTTACATGAGACACACACACTAAAAGTTCTGTCTATAAAATATATAAATGTTTAATTTCAGCACGCTTAACAAAACTTAAGAGAAGTAGACATTGTCAGAATTTTTGATATACTTGATCCTTGTTAATGTTACAGATAGGATTAAGTACAGGAATATTCTTTCTTATTCCTTCATTTATTTAACTATTTCCAAAACTTCTATTAAATTATCTTTTGCAAGACATTAAACTTGTTTAAGATTTTGTATGGTAAATTATAAAGGCAAAGAGTATAAATTCGTCTGCACTGTTATTGCAGTTCTAAAACTTTGTTTATTCTGAATCTCTTTTAAAAATTTTTGTATAAATGAAAATGTACATAAAATTATAATTATATATACAAAAGCAATTCATTAGCATCGCATACAAAAATATATCAAGTTTATTATTAGATTACTAATAATTTTTGTATTCTTTTTTGTTAATGAAAAAACTTCCAAAGTTCAATTTTAAAAATGAAGGATATTTCTCTGTGAAAAACACTGTATTACAAGCAAACAATTTTTCTTCAATTCACTCACACATATTCCACATGGATTTCTTAAAAAGGTTTGTCTTCCATTGAAACATCTTTTTCTTAATGAAACTGTAAATTCTCCAAACATTTGTCTATAAATGTGGGAAAATTAATTCCTCCTACAGAGCCAATGGATATACCTGGAAATCTTAAAGGCTTGAAGAAATGGCATTAACGACTGAGTACTTATAGAATTAGGATTGATAGTCTACATTCATTGTCTAATTAATGTTGTTACAAATAATACAATAACTTAACGTATCTTCGGTGCAGATCTATCATTACATTGCTTATTCCTCTTGAGTGTGGCACCCCGTTTGATTTGTTCCATGAGTGATCCGTGGCAGACTCGTGGATCCGGCTGTTAAAGATATGTATAGTAAGTTTATAATATTATATAGATAAATATTCCATAATTATCACTGGAATCTTCCCAAAATCGTTAGCAAGTCCAGTCCATGGAATTGATATTCAGTCAACAAAAGAAGTACAAGAGTGAACACGATTACCCAACTCTCTTTGCACAGAAAAGAGAGAGAAACTATCATGATTTTACTACTCGATTTTACATTCCTTTTTGTCACAAAATTCCCTTACTGCAGTAATGTATACGAACCTGTGCCTGTGCATTAATAGTTTGTCGGACAGTTGTGGCACGATGACCAGCATCAAGACTGCGACGCTGTTGCTGAATAGTAGCCGACAGCTTATCCAGGAAGGCTGGCTGTACATTGCCAGCCAAAGGAACTGTTTGGAGATAAAGTCATCCTTGTTAAATATTGTCAAAATTAGAACATTACAGGTAAGCGTTTCAAACATAAAATCATAATCAATTGTGAAGAGTAATTAAGGGTAATATGGCCATATTTTTAGGAAGCCATTTTGATTATTAAAATAAAAAAGTATATTAATCCTTTGTCAGTGACTTAACCACTTGTTTGACTTTGGAATTACTTATAGTTTCTCTCTAATATAGGCCAACAGTGAAAGAGGTGCAATCCACGGTCATGTTTTCATATCATCATGTGAAATCACATTAATTCATCATTTTTACGTACAAGTACATTTTTCAAATTGGACTGATGAGATGCGAGTGTCATAGATTAGAATAATACATGTTAGAGATGGAAATACTGTTATTTTTCCGTACCTGTTATAATGAATAACATTATTAAACAATAATATCAAATCTTTTAAAATATATTGTGTTATTGGACAATTTAGATTTTACTTTTTTCAATACGTTCTCTAACAATGTGTTTAATAAATAACATTGGTTTTCCTTCTATATATGAATTACTACAGTATTGTCCATCGGTAGTACAATCGCTATCTTTAATCAAAGACATATATCAGTCTGTATATAGCTCGAGAACTGCTAGTTAAATTTTAATGGTGTTTTCGATAGCATGTTAGTAATTTTTGGGAGCAGGTTTCAATGTATATTTGATTAATCTAACTTAAATGCAAGACGGGAAATGGCGAATAAAGTAATTAATGTTTTTAAATTTAAAACGATTGACTTGAGAGTGTCATAAATCACAAATTGTATAATTAGATTTTTATTACTTTTCTCTTCAACATCAAATTAGTTAACTAGTTATAATAACACATTACTACATAGTTTTTTACAATACAAAGAAAAATAAGTGTGTAATTACAAATTACAAATAAATGTTGCAATTATTCCACTATTAAACTATTACCCAACTTAAAATAATTATAACATTTAAAAAGAAATTACAACTGTTTGCATCAATATTTTCAACACAATGAATCAATAAGATTAGTACTTTACAATTGTTATCGATCAACTAAACATGATCACTATACGATTTTTGCTGTGAAATAACAGTTTATAATCATTTGGTAAAGTTCAATGTCAATTGGTGATAGTTGGTCAATATGAAATGTAGAGCGATAGGAAAAGAAAAAGAAATGTGCTGCCTCTCACTCTCTCTTTACTGACACGAGTGACGACCATAAAAATGGCTGAGCGCGCTGCTTGCCAACACTGCAATATAATATGGTAGCATGTTAGCCAAGTGTAAAGTTCTTTAATAACATAATATCTGTAAATCGTAATAAAATAATATATTCATTCCAGACTACATTACGTTATCCATATCCATTACGTTATAACTTTCTCATCACTATTAGATGTAATGCATATTGCATATTGTTTCATTTTGCTGGTTCAAACAATTTCATAGAAATAGCATTTACTTTTCATAAAAGAATATAAGACTTCATACTTGCCCGATATCTTTTATAACCAATTTTTTTAATGGGGAAAAATTTGGGATCTTCCGGTATATTTGTTAGAAGGCTAAATATGGTTAAACTTTTCGACATGATTCAAGTATACTCAGCAGTAGGCCGAGTACGGCTGGATGAAACTCATTGTTGGTAATTGCATAATTTTTATAAATTAATTGAGCGTATATTTATGCATTGACACATCATATTTATTACAATATTATTTGGTTTCAAAGTAGATAAAATATGATCAGTCGAATGGCATTGCATTACTTTGATTTTTTTTACATGCTCCATAAATGTATACGACTACTTTTATTGCCGATTATTTTTGGTTTTTAATTTTTTTATTCAAAATTTCCCACATACAATTATATTGTTTACAGACGATTGGGTACAGTATGTATATAGGTTGCCAATGTTTTCACTTCTACCCGTGTGGTATGGATGCACACCTAATTATTTTTTAACTTTTTGGAATCAGTGATCTTTTTTATGTTTCACTGAACCACTATGATATATTTTATAAATTCTAGTAGTAACCTTGAGTCACTTTCCTATCTTTTAATAATCAATCATTTACTGTCAAGTGTCAGAACAACAAAGTATCTCCCTTTAATCCTTTCCCACCAAACTATGCATATTTTAAGAAATATTTAAAAGAAACTTTACCAGTTCAGTAATTGAAAAGAAATAATAAACATTTTTCCAGATTTTTGTTAGACCTGTCCTATTTCTTATACCTAGACTTAAAAGAACCGACAAAGACTTTGTGTATCATAATAATATAGGGACTTAGAAAAAATAATAAGGTATTTAATTAATTTTGAAAAAAATTTAATCACTCCATGATATTGTACTAAACAGTTTTTCTCGTCATTTAGACATAAAAATACATTACTATTGAATTTTCCTCATACTACACAATTCACATCACCTCTATTTCTACAAATACAGGACAATGTGTATCTCTACCTATGCTTTATTTAGAAGCACTCTTTTTCTGACCAGCTGATTTCATTACCATCAATCCTTGAGCAATAGTGTTGAAAGTTTTTCACTGTAATTTTCTTAACTTGACCCTGTGATTTCCAGTCTACATAATATGGAGCTCTCAGTTGATCAGCAGTATCCACGCCCCCTATGTAGGTGTTATAATCTTTTACAGCCCTTGGGTAAGTTACTATAGACTTTGACCCATTTTTTTCTTTTTGTGATACAATGGCTTCCTCATTTCCATGAAAATTTGAGACTAATGCTCAAAATGAATATTCTATCTATCCATACTTTGCTAGGGATAGAAATTCTAACTGACATTTCAGTGTTGCATTTCAATAATATATCAACAGATAAGAATTACGATCTCAGTGCGCTATCTCTCAATAGGAGGGCGAATCACTCACTTGTATAAATGTACAAATGACAGATGTTGCTCCCAAAAACTTTTTGACAGTTATCTTCGATAGGTCAGGTTATCAACAGTAAGCGACTTTTCTATCTGCCTTTTTCGAGCCATTTTCGAGAACCTATTAATGTTCTGTTTTGATGTAAAAATAATAAATTTTTTCATAATTAAATGAAACTATGTGATGTAGTATTATTTCTACTTTTTTTAAGTTCTTTACCACGACCTAGATTTTGTAGTATTATAACATCTTCAGGTGGGCGATTAGCAGAAATTGATGATCTACTACATCACATAGTTTCATTTAATTGCTTCTAGAGAATATTATTAAAAATTTGTAAGAAGGATTTTGTCCTCTACCAACGGCGATTTAGAAATTTTGCGGAAGTTATCATACTGGAATGATGATTCTGATAATGAAACTAATAGGGCCAGCGTACATATAAGCACCGTGTAAATTATATGTGGGAGCACAATGAACAGGATTTTAAAAGTAAATTTTGGATTAATAAGAGTTCTGTTGAATTACTATAGCATGATAATTTATTATATACTCAATAACAAATGTAACACTTGTTATTGTCTGTATAATAAATGATAATTATCCATTCATTATTATAATTTAGCACTTCCTTCAATTATAAACGTTAGTTTTGTCTGTTTTCACGACTGAATGTACTCCACAGCTACACAAAACTTTAATTGCTTTTGCTTAACTTATATTATTCTTGATTTTGAAATATAAACATGTATATCCGCTGGTTAAACATACACAAAATATTTAAAGTGCATCAAATTGTATATAATTAAAATGTTCCTCGGTACTTATTACTTATTTATTTGGTGCATTTATATTTTAATGGCGAATTTGCCATATGTATAAACGGAACGCATCGCTTGTATGAGAGGGCACAGATAGGAAGCTATCAACGACTGTCGGTAGACAGTTAAAAGACTTGTAAAAAGCAAACTAAGGATAGGTAGAAAGTTACCGACTACCTTAGATAGCTATCTGCGTTGACAGATAGATAGAACATAGGTTTTGAGCATAAATATACCATTTTATTGTCCTTCCATTTTCCATATCCAATATTTAGATTTCAAAATCTATAGTCATTGTTTCCTCTTTTAATTTTAGAATCTGCCAGCATCTTACTAGGGAGAGCCTTTCTATTACTTCTTATTGTGTCACAACCATAAGTATTTTCAGTCTTTAGCTTTTCCTGTAAAGCAATAGATGAAAAAAGTTGTCAAAATATATAACTTTACCTTTCAACTCTAAAACCACTCTCTCTCTTAACCCATAATCTGATAATTTAAAGTTAACTCATTAGTTCATCTTTTCTTGATAAATTATAAATTTCTTTATATATCCTCTTTCATCAGTCAAATGCCTAGGTTATATATAACATCTTATCATGAGTTATATACGTAAATATTGTTTCACTGCAGACCTGCCCTTGAATTTAATCATCCATTTGTCAACACTCATTTCCCCCATAATAATGTCCCATAATAATATTATTGAAATTTCCTGCTTAGTTCATTCACTACCGGTCTGATTTTGAACAGCTTATAGGCATTTGATCATTATCTTTGCATGTAAATACGACAATATATTGTGGCAAACCTACCTCTCGTCATGGCTTTGCATATGGGTTGGCAGTCCGAGCAGGTTGAATATTGTAGCCCATATAAAAATTTACACCTATAAATATTTTAAGTTCTTCTTTCAGGTTTATAACTTTGTCTTTCTGCGTTGCGTAAAGATTGCTTTAGTATACAATAATTTAACAGCGTATCAATTAAGACTAGGAAAACTTCAGTTGGTTGGATAATGGGCAAAATAATCTTTAACAGCATCATCAGTATTTGCAGAGTATTCCGGTAAATACTACTATAAATTTTAATAATAATATAAATTTTCTTGAGTCTCGGTTTTTCCACTTACGATTTGGTTTGATTGCTTTTTACAGGTAAACTTTGATGTACTTGTTGATGCAAGTCAGTTTTAGATCTGGGAACAGAGACGTGGCTTTTATCTGATCAATAAAAGATTCTGCTAATACTTCTTCATTTGAAGATGGACGACAAGTATTGGGAGAAGATAATCGAACATTATCTTGAATCCTTTTTTCTTCAAAAACTGTATCGAAACCTCTCGACATAACTAGTTGAACATCGTCAACATTTCCTTCACCAGACTGTGCCACATCAGACACTTTGTCGCAATCTGCGAGGTCTCCCAGCAGCAAGAATTCAATGAGAGCAATATTCATCCTCGTATATCTAAAATAAATACAAAATTACATAGTAGATTCCAATAAAACACTAAGTTACAATAAAGGAAATACTTCAAAATAACGATTGTCGATTCAAAATTCATTGAATTATGATACAAAAACTCCTGATGGTGCTTATTAGTACTTTTACCTTTTACCAATTTTATGTACGAGTCAAATAGTCAAACAACATAAAAAAATATGGTAAATTATAATTTAAGAATTAAATAACCGATATAATTAAAAATATTAGCACTTACCCGACAGATTCTATAAATATTTTCAAAAGTGACACAGATTGCACTCAGTGTCAGCTTAACAAGCAGTAACTTGTAATTCAAACTGATCGGTCTTTATAAGCCAAATGTCATTCAAGTGCTGTTATTGGCTCATCCAACATACGTAAAAGGATCGTCAGAGAGCCTGGAAACACAATCGTCTTGTAAAATATATTTGGTGGAAAAATTGGCAATACAAATTAGTACTGTCAGTAAAGAAAGGGTAAAAGAAAAGAGGTAGAATTTATTAATATCACCTCCTTTAGAGTGATATAAACTGTTGATCAGTGCAGCTTTCTAATTTTAGTAAATATGAACATCTACATAAAATCTTTGTGACTTTATGGGATATGTATCACAATGTATTCTAGATATTTCCCAATGTACACAATATTTGTGGTTTCATTTCGAAGCAATACAAAGATTCTACTTAATAAATTATAAGATTGATAATATATATACCATTCTTTTTAGGAATAAACTTGAAATAAGTGTGGTCATTTTGTTTCTTTATGAAGATACCTATATCCTCAAATAAAAGAGAATTTTAAAAAATCAAACGTTTTTAAGTCTCAAAATGTATAGTTATTAAACTAATTTCGTTGTTGTTATTAGACGAATTAACATATACACAAATTTACACAATTCCTAAAATTACTTAATAAATGTATTAACCATTCCGTGTTGCCATCCAAAATGTTTGTAAAAATTGTATAACAGCGCAAAATAGTAACAAACCTTTCCCTTTGGTCTGTGACTGCAAGTTGCTATCGTGGGAAACAGATCCGTCCCCTGGGGTTATGGAACTAATAGCCCGTCGGGAATTCCTGGGCGAAAGTTGCGGAACAAGTTTGGCACTTAAAGCGGCAATCAGACCGCTAGCACCTGTACCATCTGTGATGTAAAAAAATGTCATTCATATGATATTAGATAAAGTTGTGTCTCTTTTAAAGTTGAACACTCTTAAGGAGCTACAAGTTCAAAAATTCTTTAAATAAATATAAAATGAACAAAATAAAAAATTACAATAATATTAAAAAAATTACAATAATTAAAATTACTGTTTCTTTATTAAAAATGTAAAATGTTAAAAAAGAATAAAAAGATGAGAATAATGCAGATGAGTAAATCCTTTGGAATTTAGAACTTAGTGTTGTATGACATTACTCTTTTGTAAGAGTGTTTGTAGACTTTTTTGAGGTAACAATTCATTTTTTTAAATATTCATAACTAGTTAATACTCACGTTCACTACCCCTCCTATCAGCACTCTGGGAACGGGCAGCAATATTCTTCCTCAGGGCCAGCGGACTCAGACTCTCACTCCCTCGATGCCCTAATCCAATGTTATTAAATCCGGCTATGATCTGGCTAGGTTGTGCATATATTGTGTTGCTCTGAACAAATGTATGTTTCTTCTCCTGATTACCCAATTTAAAGCCTGTTTGACCATAATGTGACGTTTCTCCAAGGCTATCGCGAATTCTAGGGCCAAAACTTGAAAATGAACCTTCGTTATAGATAGGCGTACCAGGGCTAGACTCGTGAGGGCTACTCCTATGTTGTTGAGACTCTCCATACAAATTTTGGTTGCTATTATTAAAAGTGTCCCTGAATAAGTCTGAGTTTGATGTGTTTAGACTATTCTTTCTCGATCGTTGCCCATAAATGGAATTTGTCTGCTCAATATATGTCATAATGCGATGGCCGGTTTGCCCATAGATGGGATTGACCTGTTGGCCTGAAGCTTTAGCCTGTTGGAATGTGGAGAGAATATTTTGCGATTGGGATGTTGTGGGTGCTGCTGTTTGTAGTTGTGGTTGATTGGAGTTTATCTGGTTCTGCAAACTACGGCGCATAAGACCAGGACTTGCTGGTGTGTGGCGCAGTTCTGTGAGAGCTTTCACTGTTTCTGCTACGTTTATACCTATGCACAATTTAATTAATTAGGTGATTAATAAATAGAAGATGAAAGTCACTTCCGGACGGATAATTATCAACATAAAAAATAATGTTTAATTCCTCAAATTTTATTTCCGTACAAAACTAGTAATGTCTTTCCTTATTAACTTACTTCTAATTTATTACTATTAAAATCTTACAAACATAGAAGTTAGTTCTCAAATTTATAGAAAATTATTCCATTACAATTTGCGTCAGTCATTACATAACATAAAGATTTGAACACACAATATATATATATATACCTTGTGGTGTGCTGCAGCGGGGTTCATCACTGGGGTTGAGTAAGAAGGCTGGTGGTGGAGGTAGATCTTCACATGTACTAGATTGCACCGACTGCGATCCTGGAGACATCTGCTGCTGACCACTGTACGGCAACTGGCCACTTCCCACCTGATTTAATCAATTAATAGATTAACATATGCAAATATTTACTATATATGATATAATTATAAAGATGTTCTTTATGTAGTAATAGCCTTCGCTTCTATTGAAATAATTACTCTAAATTTGTTTCGTTATCGTCATTTATATCTCTTTATCTGTTTAGAGAAGATATGATACATAGACTTAATAATAAAAACATAATTAACAAAAATATTTTCTACACACATACATCACCACATACAACATGCGGAGAACAATATTCAAAAAGACATAAAAAACAGACAAAACAATAATAGTTCAAAATAGGTTACACGGAAAGATAATAAGGGATCGTGTCGAAATTGAGAGAATAATTGGGTTATCAAAGATATCAAATTCTTAAACAAGAGTTAAATTCAAATTATGTGCCTACTAGCTGCACATATTTTTTAAATATTCCTCGAAGTTGAAGTGTGTGGCACATCCACACACTTCAACTTCGAGGAATATATTGCAGAGCAACAAAATATGAATGAGGGAGATTTTATATGTAACATTTAACCATATCTTATTATTGTGATAATTATTTTTAACATGAACAGGATTTTTTTATTATTTTATAGTAATCACAAATCATCTATAATATATATATAACCAGATGTTTAATGTGATGTTTTTCAAACTAATATTTTTTTATACTTATTACTAAAAATATGACTATACTTTAATAACCTATTACTAATAAATATATTATTTTGATGTATGGAAATCAAAAAAAAATTATCAATATGGAATCAATGAAAAACTGGACACAGATTTGGTAAAAGTAAATATTGTTAATTTTTGAGGCTTACAGCTTAAATTATACCCAGATATGAATCAATTATGATACACATGTGCCACTTTCAACATTGCGTTAATTTTATTTAGCCTTCCCTTAATTAAGAGAAAGTATGCAATATTATTACCCTAAAAATAACAACATAAAAAGGACTTTACTTGGAATTTTATAGTCACATACAGCATATACTAAATTATACTTTACTCATATGAACATTTTCAAACACTTAGAACTAGCTTATTGCGACAAAATAAATTATTTACAGCCAACCATAATGTATTAAGTGAGAAAAGTAAGTACTATGGTAGACTTGTGAAATTATTTACAGTCTACCACAGTAATAAGTTTACATCAGTACAACTATGAAACATATAGAATTAATATAAAATTAAGTAAACAAAAGCAAAACAGCTATACGTTAGGTATGTGGAAGGGATAAGGATGGGTTATGGAAGAGATGTCAATCTGCCAATTGCACTGGTAAACACTGTTTTTATCTCACCAATTTTGTGATGACAAAAAAATATTATTTTGCTCTAGCCGTTTTTTTGTGACAGCTACATATTAATTTTTACGTCATTTACATGATTTTATTCCTTAATTTCTGCGACTATATACTGATATATTTGTTATATTTGACTAAATTAAATTTATTAATGTTGGTTAAATGAGATTTATGGACTAACTTAAATTTATTAATATCATTAAGGCTGTAAATATACAACAAACGTACTTAAATAACCCGGACAGTTTTCGTTTCTTATTTCAGTATCGACAATACTTTTTTATTTCATCATCGACTATTCACACCATTAATAAAAAAGTATTATTTAGATTATTATGGTTTTGTTTCTACACCAATCCTGGGTTCCACATATCTGTTGTGTATCATTTGTGAGACTCCTATTAGGTTGGGCTAAAGGATCTGCACTTGTCATTTACTGTACCAATGATTTGGACGGAACCAAAAGATCATGTAACTATTATTTTTGTTTGACTCACATAAAAGGTATCACAACCAAGTCCAAACACACTATTAAATACTCAGACTTGTCATCGGCCACCAGACAAATCCTACATAGTGCAGTAATTGCCTGTGCCAAAACCTCTAAATCCATTAGGAAATCAAGAATCTGTTCCTAATCAAAACGATAATGTACATGCAGAGAGTGACCCAATTTCTTCTACACGCTTATTGACACATAGTGATATAAATGATTTAGTAACAGGCTGAGCTTTTGGGATCTAGATTAAATGACTGGAATTTACTTGCTCCTGATATGAAAATTTGTTACTTTCAACATTGCGAAGATGAATTGAAACTTACTTTTCTGAAACAGATGATTATTACATGACGATTACTATACACCAGTATTGTAATGACATTCCCGCAGTAATTAATCTATTCGATTTTCAATATGATCAACTGGTGGTTTTTTATTGACTCCTCAAAAACTAGATTGAAAGCAGTGTTGATATATAATGGAAACAAATTTCTTTCAGTACCTGTAGCTCATGGTTCCAATATGAATATTTGTTGGTCCACAAATTTGGGAACAAATGAAAGATAAGAACTTTGAACAGAAACTAAACGATCATGAAAAATATGCCTGGAAATGTTTTATAAATTAAAAATTTTATTGGAAATTGTAGAGAGGAAAATTACAAAGATTTAATTAATGAACTTATAATCTCATACAAAGTTTTAGAGTGTAATACGTCCTTGAAAATACATATAGTGGATTCGCATTTGGATTTCTTTCCCGAAAACCTGAGTACTTTAAGTGGTGAGAGATTTCCTTAATAGAGAAGCGTTATCAAATGCTCGTGAATATTTACAATTATAATTGTACATTAAGTAATTATAATTGTCTAAGTGTGGGTGATTTTCGTACTTTCATAAAAATTGTGTATTTTGATGTCACATAAAACCTGAAATTTTTTTTCCATTAATACATTCTTTTTGGGTTGACAAAAAAAACTTGAATTTTGTAGGCCAGTCTTATAACGGATAATGTAATTCAGAGAACTTTTCATCACGGGTAGTGAGGGTCGCACCTTTTGAAGTGAAACTTCTTTGGGCGTAATGAGAGTAAAATGTGAAGATTGCAATGTTCTTCAGGCAACATTTTACAAAGTTGCCTGAAGGACAATTTGAACATCACGAATCTATCGCAAGGATGAAAAATAGGTACTTAGCTAATAACTGAGGGAGATAATGAAGAAAAATAGTGCACAAAAAAAAATATAATAAATACACTTCAGAACCTCTTCATCGATTACCGTTCAAGATAATGTACATCAGTTAAATTCTCTGTATAAGGTATGAATTGGTTTGATAGATATGAGAAGAGACATCAAAATCTGCAAGATGTCACACTCACTCAATTCATTGCAAAATACACAGTTCTTATTCAAAAAGAACTGTGAAAAATGAATTATTAGTTACCGCAATTTTGAGATGGCGTAAGATCTAAATGATTTTCCTTTCCACAAAAAAGATACAGAAATAGTGTTTAAGTCGAAATTTATTCAAATATATGATTTCAAAAATATATGAGATTTAATTTTCAAACGCCAAAAAGAATGTGAATCAAATCTCAATATTCAAATGACAATTGAAATTTGTCATAATTTTATTATAATCAAATCAATCTTGGAAATGAAGATGTCCTACCCCATATCTATAACACGATTATTCCAAGACCCATACTGACATTCCTTTCGCTTTATGTGTTCAAGTTTTACTAAACAAATTTAATGTTTTCAATAACAGCCCGTAAAAATATTACGTAAAAATGATAACATACTATGAAATATTCAAGAAAACGTAAGGCAGAGCCAGACGAAGAAAAATGTGTCTAAAAGGGCACGGTAAGTATGCAATGATTTAGTCATTTTGATAGTCGTAATGTGTACGTATTATATTATCATTTTTCTTCTAAACGATTGAACCAATTTTTATACAGTAAAGCATAGTAAAAATGTAAAACTTCATACATTATCTATTTATTTATAGCTACTTTCGGAACTGTGAAGGGTATAAGAATTTATTTTGTGAAATGATAGTTTATGTGTATGTGTACATGTATATTATATGAATGTGTATATGTATGTGTGTGTGTATATATATATATATATATATATATATATATATATATATATATATATATATATATATTTCTTGTAAGGTATATAAAGAGTTCAACATTCGAACTTCTATTCAGTATGCAATTGAGTAATCGGCGAGTAAAGACTAAATTAAAATTTGAAGTATTTCGAAGTGAACTTAGAAGGCTCTTTCTTCAAGAATGTTGTTTAGGGAGAAAAACCTGCGAAGCATCACGCAATATATCCACAACGATGGGTGAAGGTATGCCCTCTTATGAAACAGCTCTTATGAACAGAAGACAGAAAAATAACTGACTATAATGACGTCAACATTCTCCAACAAGATATTAAGAAACTCAGCAGATGGTGCATACAAAACAAGCTTCAATTGAATAAAAGGAAATGTGTACTAATGTCTTTCTCCTGCTTATTCCAATGATAACCTGCAATATACCAACTTTATGAACATCAACTTGTGGAAGTCATATTTGTAAAACACTTGGGTATCATCATCGACAATAAATTAAATTTCTCTAGTCATGTGAACAAGATAACATCACAAGAATACAGGACACTTGGGTTTATACTCAGATCGGGAAAAGAATTCAATGATGTCCATATGCTACTCATCTCTAATCAGCTTTGGTCCGCCCGATACTTGAATACTGCTAGGTTATATCATCACCTCATACCGATCTTCTTATCGATGGGGTGGAAAAAATACAGAAAAAATTCTTTAAATATGTTATAAATCACATGAACATCGGGGGATCAAATATGAATATTGAAGAGGTTTATAACCAATATCGGATCAACAGTCAATAAGTCGGAGACAAATTGGATGACAAATTGGAGATGGGATCTCACTTTTTTTTACAAATCCATCAATGGAGAAATTTATTCCCCAGAGATGAGATTGAACTGGAACAATTCAACTTTATCTGCCTGAACTAGGTTTAAGATCTCACAGGTTGTTAAACACAGTGAAATTTACAAAAAGCTACGTGTACCACGGGCCAAAAAAAAAATACTGTACTGATTCACTTATACTCGTATATAGTTGAATTTACAAACACAAATATTACCAATTGTTAATTTCAGTTGTATATAGCCGATTGGCGTAAAAAAATAAATATATAAATAAATAACGTTCCTTAAACATTGACTGTGTGATACCTTTAAGATACACATCTTAAAGGTATCGCACAACTACACACTTACGCAGTAATTACTTCCATCTGGATATTCAGTTGAAAGTACACAATGTAAACACTTAACATAAAATATTCAATGTTTTTTGCTATCAGGATTTCCAGCAGTGTCTCTCTATACATATATAAACTTTTGATCATATTTTATATAAGTTTAGAACTATATGGTATAAATATATTGTCTCTTATACTAGTTATATATTTATATAATTTTTTTCATCAAATTAAACTTATTGTATTGTTTGAAGTTACTCATTTAATAAGAAGCAATACAAGTCAATAATGAAACTTTTTTTATTTACATTTTATTAGTATTTATAATAAAATTTACCCAAATAAAAAAAATTTTAAATTGTGCCATAACACTTATCTTTAGATTTCCCCAACCTATATAGCTGCCTGCAGAATTTTTTTCTTCATTACCTTCGTGATATGTCAAGAAGGGAAATATATATCTAGAAATTATGAATAGTCCCTCTACAATATAACGTATAAAGCATAATAAATTCATATTGACTGCAATTCTGCTGTAGAAGTATGGCTAAACTATTGGTATTTGACCATTTGTTATAAATATCTACAGCCATTTTTATTTAATTTTCTAACATCGAAAAGAACACAAAAGGAAAAAAGTTTACAGTTTGATTTTTTAAGAATGGAACTAACGATGTTTCTTAAATTTCCCACATTATTAGTATTCAGTGAACAGCGTGGTACAGTGCTATATGAAGAGAAATAAGACGACATAAAGAAAATAAAAGAGCTTGGGCCGAACCTCAACAACCTAGAGTCACACCATTAAGAAAGTCCTGAAATTAGTAAATGCTAATACTGAGACTACATGAAATAATATCTTGTGGTGTAAATGTACTAAGTGGTCTGACCCCAAGTAATATGGGACATATAAAGGCAGGGAGAAATAGTATAAGGAAGGCTGCTAGAATCGCATTAAAGAGGATGTCAAAATAAAACAGAAAAAGTAAAATCTAATGATGCGCTAATAATAAAATTTGATCATATGATAACCATTTTTGGCCTTCATGGTTAACAAGTACAGCAGGTGCGAAGAAGAAAGTACCATTTCAAATCATTGCTATATGTGAGAAAATATTGCAAATAGAGAAATTAACATGGCTTAAAACTCAGAGGTTGTAATTGTATTTACTATTAATTATAAATAAAATAAACATCCACCGACCTGATAATGGCTGGCGTGATGGTGAGGACGTGAAATGCTGCTACTTCGACGTACAGGTGGCGGTGGTTTGGCTCCACTTACTGATGTGGATGAGCCGCGTCTCGGCATCGTCAGCCTTCCCGCTGCTGACGAGCACGATGCTGTCGAGTCCAGTGCCAATAAATTATGTTAGAATATACTATATTTGACTACTAACTTTAATTCTTAAGTGGGAGTAATGACTGAAATTTAATACATTAAGGGTAAAAATAATAAGTATAAACAAAACAAGTATAAATTTCACCTCTTGATATCTCTGTCTAGTGAAAAATTTACATCTACATAATTATAGACGTTGGTAAATACCAATGAATATAAAACCAACCTTTTTTCAAACATTAACTATAGCATTTTGCAACATCTTGCTTTGAAGATAAAATTTATACCTACAAATTATAAATAAACAGCGTTAGAATTATAAGCATATTCAATATTTTACATGCAAGATAACTAAGGTAGTAAAGCTGAACAAAGAAAATATTTTGAACATGCAGTTTTTTTGTTATAAAAAATTAATACAGAAAACCACAACCTTTATTTTTCATACAGCGTGTACATACACATTTATAAAATAGAATCTTTCAAATAATTTTACCATTCTTTTTCCAGAAAGTAAGCCATGCTTTGTATTAAGTGAAGTCTTCTTAAGTCTAAATAAAAAAAGAAGAAAGTAAGTAATAATGCGAAGTTCATATTAAAATATTTATTAATAACTATAATATGTATTTATTAATACTATAATATGTATGTTATAAGTTGACTTCACTTCTTGAAAATTGCATTACAACAAAATAATCTTATATAAACCTCTATATTACCTCAACCTTAAATGTACGGAAACAATTTTTATTTGAAATGAAAACCATGGAAATACCAATAATATAAGTTTCATATAATTTATTTGTCACAAATATTAAATATTTGTAACAAGTCGATTTCAAATGAAAAATTATTTATATTAATCTGTAATACTTTACACTTACTCTTTTTTCTTAAGGGTTTCTTCTTTTCAAACAAATGTTTGTTAATCATCAAATAAAAATTAGGGCCAATCCACTAAAGTTTTGTGAAAAAATCACAAAATTTCCAAATAAACAAATACTATTTTGTTATTTCTAGGATGTGCATATACTGTTTGTTACATTATTAGTAATGCAATCTAACAATAGAATGAATCATCATTTTGGAGAGCAAGAAACAGAAATGACGAAGACTAAGTACAGTACGAAGATGACCCAAATCACCGAGACTCAAGTGCAGCAACATTTGGCCACGTAGTCTTACTCACCGGTCATAGACAGAGGTCGTCTCTTAGGAATTGATGGTTTAGTCTTTTTAATGGTGGCATAGGAAGTGGGCGTATCACACACCTCATCCAAACTTCGTACAGCTTCCTCTAGACTACCGAGAGAAAGAGAGAAGTTTTCCCGTGCCGCCATAATGCTGCCACGTTCGCACCTCAATGTGTCAATCTCTGCTATTTCAACTTGCAATACAATAAAACACTTATACATAGACGCATGCAAAGCAGCAATATAAATATAATAAATTTGCCATGATATTGATTTGCCATGATATTGATGTGTATCTAATTAAAGTCCTTCCTTATCCATTATTTAAATGTCTTAATAATATTTAACAAGATTAATTTAAAATTAGACAGTAAATGTATTGAAATTATATTCAACAACTAATTTATCTTTTAGGCAAATTTAAATAAAACAAGTATAAACCTGTTTATTGACTATAATTAGAACACTTAAATAAATTAAAATACGTAAAAGTGGAACTAAAAAAGGACTTCTAACAAAAAATAAAAGACCATAGAAAATTATTTCTAACTTCAATAATGTGTACTGACAAAAATCTGATATTTGGTAACCAAATTAAATACTTAATCTCAAATATTGTCAAGGCTTAATCTCAAGGTTGAAAAATGATATAACAAGTTAATGTAATAGTGTAATGTGGTTATTATAATTGTATATTTGCTGACATACAGTTACTTCTCAGACAACACAAATATAAAATAAAACAATACTTAGAAATGTCACAATAAAATTTAGAAAGTAACCAAATTTTTAATAAATAAACGTTGTATCCACTATTGAGACTGAATAGTAGATGGCTTGTATCCGGACCTGTTGAACTCATTTGTTCTTTATATTTATTTAAAAATTAAAATAATAAATGTCACTGTAATCACAAATATTATTTCTGCAAAGATGTCATTCATTTCATTTATTTTATTTGTATAATGATCTTAACGCACTTTTAGTAAGGAAGTAAACAATTAATACAATAACACAACTGATATTAATATTAATGACATTACCCAAAATAGATCCCATATAAACATAACCAAGAACAATTTATGAAAAAAGTAATCAACAGATATTACTTTTTCCATAAATACGCAACTCAAAAATATTGTAAGCTTTTGAGCAAAACACTCGACAAACAATGAAATGATACTTACATATATTCACAACACAAACACAAAACTTTCAAATGCAAAAAGCTGTTCAAACTTTAAACATAATAAAATGCTTAATTTAATATGGAAAACACTACGTCAAAAGCCATATTTTACACAGTTTTATTCATTTCAAATTACCAAAAGAAAACAATTATTTAATGCATATATGTGGAATGAAATTACTTCACTTATTCGAGAAAAAAGTAAGACCATCTAAAAGTAAAAAAATCATTAAGTCCCTAAATCCAAAGACACATATTAAATTCATTCAACCTATTTAAAACAGTAATAAATATCTTTTACCTGCATTTATTAAAATTTTTGTATGCTATTTTGCAAGCAAACACAAACAGTTTCATGTCATTAAATATTGCCATATTTTTTTTTAAACATCAGTTTATTATCTAAAAGGGCAAAGACTTAATTATGAGTAATAACGAAATAAAACTGTGAAACAGATTAGTATCCTTACTAATATTATAAAGGTGAGCTTCTTTGTTTGTTTATTACCTAATAACTCTGCAACCAAGCAATAAATTGCTACCGTATTTGGCATGCATACAGAGTAATACATAAAGTATTACCCACAGCTTCCCACATGTGGAATAATAACACCGCGAAGTGTGTTTAGATATTTGTTACTCAATCAACCCCAAATCTAGACAGATTTTCATGAATTTCGGTATAGACATTGCTCATGATTCGAATTAACGTATATTTTTTAACACGAGAAATAACATAATTCCTAGAAAGAAACTTTGTACTTTTTCACTTAATAATAAAAATTTAGTACCACAACATGTTAAGAGATGGGACAGTGTATATATATTAACGATTTAACATTATTTATAAACAAGTGTTGCAACAATTACTTTAAATTAGGAACAAATTCATCATATTTTAATTGAAAATCTATATGCAGACAAAAGTCAATATCAAATATAAGCGAGGATCACACTCCAATTTGAAAATGAAGAACAATTTAGAATAAAAAAGGCACGATGGAGACTAGTCAATTAGACTCTAAATTTCAAATATGTTTGTTAACTAATATCTGCAGCAGATACTAAAAATGAAACAAAATCTTAAAATAGGGGACACAAAGTTTCAAATATTTAGTGCAATACGTGTTGTACTAAATATTCATTCCAATACATGTTGTGTGTAAAAACACTTATATGTTGTGTGTACTATACACAACATATATGTGTTACCTAATAATAGAAATGTGCCGAGTGTGTTTACCATAATAACTGTTAATCACGGAAATGAGAATTTACTTGGTAAAAAACCAAATAAATCCAATTCTGATCATAGAAAATTTTTCAACAATTACGATATAAGATATAAGACAATACCTGCTTCAAATATTTTCGGTACAATGTCATCTTGCGTAATGATGCTAAAACATCTTTCTAAAAGTATTTTAAGAAATTATTAAATGAAAAGTCTATCTCGCTTTATCTTAAGTTTTTATCTTAGAAATTGATAATTATAAAGTGGTGATCTCAATTGCCTGATCCACCTTGAATTGAATTTGTGTGGGATGAAACGTATAGATAATTCAAAATGCACGCCCCAACTATACATTTAATATTATGTCAGAATTAAAACTATTGAAGGCTAGATGAAATGCAGAATGTTTTTTTGGTGAAGATTATTTCAACATAGAACAAAAGATAATTAAAATTTAGAAGATGTTAAAAACAGTGGTAGATATTTTTATGAAACGAGAATATGTTCAATTTATAATTCTTTTGTTATTTATCATTTAATATCATTGTCAAATTTGTGATTACCCAAAAAACAAACTGATCTTAATAAATTTATTTAAACTTTTAAAAGTCGTTTCCAATCTTCTTGATCGTAGTAAATAGCTGACACATGGTTAACTTAATTTTTCTAAAAATGAATCAATAATTAACTTATAGCCTACCATCCTGTTGATTGACGTGAGCGTGCAGGGCCTGACTAGCGTCATCCACGACAAAGGCCCCCTGGCTGCCATAACCACTTGATGATTCCAGTGAAGACTCGCTCGCACTGCTCTCCTCACACACCTAGTTATTAACAATATAAAGTTATTGTAATAATTTTTTATAGTAAATATTAAATATTATCTATGATTCACATCAATGATAGATTAATATAATAAGATATTAGCACCCATTAAAACAATAACTTTCATAGCGAATTAAATCCTGTATAATAAGAAATTAAGTAACAAAAGTGTCCACTCGCAATAAAAGGTTTATAAATACTATTATTCCGATTTCATATCATTCAATTTATATCTAACATTTATATTACAAAACAACTATATTAGTTTATTAATCGTAACATTTAGAAAAAGTGCTTCCTTAATTTCTTAAATACGAAATTTTTTATGAAAGTGCCAAAATAACAGATTATGTTAATATCAATAGAAACTACCGTAAATATAATATATTTACTCCGTAAATAACAACAATTTATATAATCATACCGTGCTAATATTACCAATTCCCTACGTAATTAACGGTTGCTAAGCTTCTTAAAAAGCTATGCATATGTAAAAGTTAAATAATAAAAATAATGAATAATGGAATAACAGTAACCAGTAAGAATGATTAAGTTAATTTAATAATTGATCAAGTTTAAATACTTAACAATTTTTTCACTGTTGATAACATTCTAAAGATCTAAGAAATTGTGTTAGCGAAAGTACAGATGTGGAGAACTTAAGACCTATTCAAAACATATATTCTTATATTCCGCGATTTCTATAGTTTATGAGTTGTAAATTGTTGAGCTTTTTTGCCGAACTCGTAGATTGAAGGCAAATTTTTTTTCATTTTTGCATGAATAATTAATTGTGATAGTTGTTTAACTGACCTATGCGGTATAAAAATATTTACTTACAAAAGCATACAATTATCATGGCACCAAAAAATTATCAGAAAACAAAATATTCGAAACACCGGATTTATAACTTCATTTTTTAAGTTATTTTAAAAATCGTCTTTTTTAGGAGTTCTTTCAAAAACCTTTTTATTTCATCAGCTTGTCGATCGAAAAATTTGAAATTCCTACCTCTAAAATGTCACCTAAATATAGATCCAAAAATGAATGAAATATTCTAATTTTTGTGAGCAATTGAAGAAGTATAAACTAGGGAAGAAAATAATCAAATGTGAATCATTTTCATCAAAAAAAGTAACATAACATAATGGTAAATTCTTTTGAGAGTATTATAGCTTGTGCCAACCAAAATACCTCGAAAGTGTCAAAAAATAACAGCAAAAGATGAAATGAATATTACAGTAACGAGACTTGCCTAGCAAATATTGTAAAGATGCAAAAAAAGATGAAAAGAGTAACAGACAGTGATAGGGCATTGCTTTATCTGTAATATGTTTTGTTTGTTGTTTAATCAGTCGGCTTCTTACGTTTGCTCTTATGATAACCATAACACACGCTACACTTATGGTTTAATTTGTTTAAAGATTTTTTACTTTTTCCCTCGTTATACCCTTAACGATCTAAATTAGTGTTATTACTTAATCTGAACAACTTGGGAAATTAACAGAACTGCTTATGTTTTGATATTGTTGGAACAAAAAATCATCATGTTTTTCCTGGAGCGATTGAGTCATCACAGTTTGTTTAACTAAGATACTATGCAAAAATGCATCATTGTTATGGTTACATGAGAAAAATACCTGGAATTCAGTACGCCTGGGCAGGGAAGATTTAAAAAGTAGAGGTAGACTCCAAACCAAAAGGTTCCCTAATCACCATTTGATGTCTTAAGAGTTCATAATGCCTATATGGACAGTCGTACACCAGGGACAAAGTTGTATGCTGGGTTCCACATTGTTCAATGTGTATGTGATGTAGTAGATTTAGTTATTGAAGAAATTGAAAGATACCCATTGATAAGTGTCTGGATACTATGTATATATTACAGGAAAAGTGATATCACGTGTACCACACTTACAACAACTGAAATCTAAAGATTATGATAGAAGAGTACAATTTTGTCAGGAAATATTGAGAATTCAACAGGAAAATCAAAACTTTTTCAACACATATTACGGGCAAACTAATCTCGTTTTAAACACTCCCAGAGTATCAAAAATGTAAACATAATGGGCGAATCCCATTTAATACCAAACGGACAGCTAATTGGCCCCGTCCAAATCCAAATGCAAATCTGCATCTTCCAAAAACCATTTGATTAGGCTTTTAGAAGATGCAGATTTGCAGATGTACAGAGAGATGATATGCTAAAATGATGATGCAGCCCAGGGTCGGACTGGGCCGGAAGGGTCTGTGTTGCTCTCCACAAGCCTGGGATAATGGTAGATGGGATACTATCAGATAATAATGAAATATACATATTATTAATTTTCAATGATAAATAGTATTAGATAAATATAGTTCTTAAAAAGTACTTAAAAAACCGCATCGGCCCTCAAAATCGGTTAATTCATTTAGAAGATATTGCCATAAAGTTTTCAAAAAAGTGCTTTTTCAAAACAACTTTCAAATATCTTGACGAAGCAATATTTTTCAATAGACATTATTTCTCGTATAAAAAACATCATCGAATTCCTCAATTCAGTTAATCGCTCGGTAAATATTGTTTTTCAAAAACAAAAAAAGTGCCGTTATTATTTTTCGAGCTCCTTGAGCTCACATAAACAAAAAAGGTATATCCATATATATATATATATATCAGGCATAGCCCTGAGCTTGAAGAGCTCAATAATTACGACCAGAAATATTTTTGAGCACTTTGGGCTCGAAAATAGCGGGAAGTTTCAGTGATGTCCTCAGGGTCAACCATTTTTCAAATTTTTCCGTTTCATTTTTCTCTAAGTATGTATGAACCATTTTACATGTAAGTCATCAGCCAGGGATTAGATATGGTCAGGGGCCCGCTCAGGCTAGAAGCCAGCTGGCAAACGCCACCTCGACTATATGGCCAGTATGACACTGATGCACCCTGTCTTGATGTCTCGAAAATGACAAATTATTTAAATGAAAGGTATTCTGAAGGACCCATACCTTAGTGTCCAATGACTTCCGACTTAAATCTTTTGTGTGGCGATACTACAAAGAGTTTGAGTATTCAAAAAATGTCATAACTTGGAGAAACTGGGAAGAATGCTGAGACAAACAGTTAAAATAATACCACAGTATTTAGCAAAGAACAATTAAAATGACATAACAGCATTCTGATATTTAACAAGATGGTCGTCATTTTGAAAACTTCATGCAATTTTGTTTACAGAAATAAATACATTTCTGACCAATTTTTGGACCCATCTTTATGGTAACCATAGAGTTGGCAATATAAATTTTCATGATAAAATGAAAGGTTTTTGAAATAATTCCAGAAAAAAGTTAGTGAAATTTCTTTTCAAAATGATGTCAAAATTGAAGTTCCACATATAGTTAATTTTTGGCGCAACGCTAAGACGTATGTAAGTAAATGATTCTATAATGGCTAGGACAGTTTAGTCAACTAGTTGAGAAAAAAAATTAAGTTTCTATGACAATTATTCATATCACAAAGAAAAAAATTGTCTTCAATTTAAGTTTTGATAAAAAAAATTTATAAAAAAGGAACCATCAAAACTTTATGAACATACATACGGGTGGTTGGGACAGACCTTGAAATCCCTTATTTTTTGCTTGACACAAATTGTTGGTTACTTATTTTAGAATTCATCAGTTTTATAATACACAATCGGAAAACTTTTACGTCTCTTTACTAAGTATCGTAATTCAGCTTTTGCATAAGATCAATAAACTTGTAAAAACATACAATACATTTCGACGCTTTAGTAAATGAGCTAGATTTGCAAGCATAAAGGAAGATTTGAGAAAAGTCAACCTGATAGAAAATAAAAGGATTTGACAAAAAATTTTAGAAATGAATAATTTTAGCATATACAACATTGAAATTCATTATTGACGTCATTAAAAAATTATTTTTAGTGTAAAAATACATTGCAACAAAAAACTGAGATTAAATGCCGGAAAGTTCAAACTAAATATAAAGAATTTTAAAAAATCCAATTCTTTGTACAGCTTGATGAGTTAAATTTGCCATGTTATGAAGGCTTACTTTTAGATTTGCCATATCAAACAGAAAGAATTTGCTAAGAATTACAATTTGTTAAAAACTTTTCAACAAAATATCCTATTTAAATTAATATCTTGCCAGTTGCTACTAATGGTGCTCCAACAATGGCAGTGCACTATTGAAATTTTATTGCAAATTAACAAAGATCGAAATTTATTTACTAATTTATTAAGTTTCCATAAGATTTGCCACCACAGGTTAATTTATTAAATTTTCGTTTCCAATGTGTTCTATATTGACGATGCCATTTGTTTCATTTTTGTATTTTTTTACAACTCTATCATTTTTAGTACAAAATATTTTACTTTCGAATTTTAAAAATTTATACTTTCTGCAAACTTGCAAAGATACAACAAAACATAATTTTTTTGTACATTTTTCTTTGAATTAAAACTTGAAAATGATTAAACCGATTTTCATTCTTTTATACATAAAATGGTTAGGCAGGCAACTAAACAGACTCCTGAGTGAGGCCATATTTTTTTGAAAAACTCAAGTAAATTGAAAGATTCCGAGCAAATCTACTTAACCATTAGAGTGGTGACAAACGCCATCACACTCGTACTAACTAAATTTGCCACGAGCACGATGGCGCTCGCGAAATCAGTTGCTGTTTAGCGCGCGGTAGGGGATGTTGCTCGCAAGCGTCGCTAATTTTTTATATTTCTAAGTGTTACATAAAGTTGAAATTATAATATTATTAGTAATTACAATATAAAAAGGATCCAGGAAAAGAAAATTTTTAACCCATAACGTCGGAATACAAAAATAAGAGTGAAAATGATCATTTTTCAAGTTGAGAAGAAAGTGATAGTGGGAGTGACATTGTGGTGCGCTCACAATTTGGCGTAATGCAAATTTTGAGTGATAATAGTGACTATAACAATTATTTTGCTGATACGGAGGATGTGATGTGACTTTGATATCAGTTTTTGTTATAATTTTTGTTCGCAATATATATTTCCATAATTTTCTTTGTATTTTATTATCCTTGTACAAGTTTTTATTAAGAAAACAATGAAAAAATTATTAAAAATGGATAATTTTTGGAAGAGATACAGTTTTTTTTCGAGACAAGGGTAAATGACATCATAAATAAAAGATTTCTTTGGCATTTTTAAGTATATATGAGTAAAAAACCATGGCACTAAAACAGTTAACTTAAAAATCCACGGAAAGTCATTAAAATCTGTTCAGTAATATTACCACCAGCCCATAAGACTCTAAGGTCGCATATAGCCACCATTTACGGACTCAAATTACTAAAAACATTGTACACAGTTCAACATGATCTGAGATAGTAACAACATCTTAACTGTACTAAAGAGACAATGCAGTGTTACCCAGACAATGAACAATGACATCTCATGTTAAATTAATGTAATTCAACTACAGGATGTACACCTTCACAAACAATTTTTAATATGCAATGCAGTCTTTCAGCAAAGTTTAATCACTATTCAATACATTTGTATATTTTTATCATTTCTTAACCAAAATATATTTAGAATGCACCTTAGGACATTAGTTTAATGGGGTAATTTGAAAAAGAATAAGTAGAAAATAAATCCTTATAAAAATGGTAATTTTAACATTGTTTATACGTTTATACATATCTATTTTCTTTATCATAATATTTAATAACTATTAGACTAGTAGTAGAATTTCCCAAAACATAGTAATGAATGGTATTAAAGAAAATTTCAGTAGACATGTCGAATGTCGCACTGCACTAAATTTGTAAGTTACTCAGGATGTGTGCCTTACAATATTGTATGAAACATTTGCTTGGAGTAACCATGCAAAAGTATACTGGATTATATTTTAATGTTGATTTTTGTAAGATTAAAGAAAATTTATATTTATACTTTGTGATATCTGATAATTTTTATTCAAAGCTGTTATTGAATAAATATTTCATTTTTAAAAAAAAGGTTCTGACACATGTCTACTTCCACTTAAGCAAAGGGATTCTATCCATTTTGTTTTCAAAATTGAAGCATTACTCACATTTAGTCCTTTTTGAATATAAAAACTACATCATATCTACTTTAGCTTTATGGGTTAAATTCTATAATTTTAGTTACAGTAATGTGTGTTTTTCAAATTGTACTTCAAAAGGCTTCACTTTTATTAGTTATTTCGTTTTGCAACATTATCAATCATTCGAAGTAAATTTCCGTCCACTCTATAAATCAGCGTACCAAGTAATGGAATCCAACTATGTAAACATCATAAACACGTAGAAATGTTTTACAGAATAAACACATATACAGTTCCGTTACCTGTATACAGAAAGTAATATGTGTCATTTCCAATCAGAGAACAGTTTGTACGTCAACTCAGTTGAGTTTGGGTGTGACATTTGCATTTTCAGTTTAATTAAATAGCACAAGTCAATAAAAACACTTCATTGTAATAAATATAATTTCATCAACAATAACGGAGCAACGTTCCTGTGATAAAGAACATGAATCTAATAATTCTTGTGGGAATTGTTATGTGAGAATTATTTATTTAATATTATCAGACACAGATATTCATTAATGACTGAAGTACATGGCTTAATGAATAATTAGCGAAATAATATTTAGTAATTAAAACATTCAATAATAAACAATAAAATTAGCAGATAAAATTATATACTTATGTAGGTTGCGTGGACAGAGCAAGGTGACATTTATTCTATTAAAAAGTGTATCAGAAGTCAAAAAGAACAGAGTTACGCATTAAATACTAACAACACTAAATTTCGAGCAAGTATGCTTTAAAAGATGTAAAACGTTGACATGGACTATTAACCAGCATCTTGAGGAAAAATCTTCAGTATTATGGAAGATTGTTCAGATCAGATGACTGTTTTCCAATATTGACAATTTCGAAAGGAAAGAAGGTCTTCATTATTATTGACAAAAGGACTTCAGTATTATAAGAAGATGGTCCAAACCAGACAACTATTTTCCAATATACAGTTTTCTCTTGAAAACAATTCTAACTGATGCAGTGACTCCTGAGAATATAGCTATTAAGAGAAAATAAACCTGCAATAATCAAAGGATCATCTATAGTCAGATTTAAAAAGTATTGCATATTAGTGCATCATAAGTTTATGACAATTTTCATAAGTGTTTATCTTTTAAGAACCAAGTATTAAAATCTTCAAGTCTACTACAGTTCACCCTTCTTACGGCCCAGGCCCAGCACCTTGTATCTTTGTTCTCTTCTAGGAAGTAAAGGCACAGTCAAAAGGGGAGGATTTTTCTAGAGACAGCCAACTTGTCACAGCGCGGGATCAAATGTGCACCTAAGACGTACAGAAGATAGAAGAGAAGCTGGTTTAATAACGTGATTTCAATTAACGGGGATGTATATTGTAGAGAAAGAGATCTCTAAACAGTACAACCTTTTGCAAAACTTTCCAAACAACTTACGTACAGAAGCATATTAATTTTGCAGATTTTTTGTGTTTGAAAACAATTATTACAAAGACAATAATAAAAAAACTATTACAATTTGTTCTTCCATTACCATAAAACCATTTTCATTTGTCAATTATTTGTTTCAGATTATCAGCTAACCGAGTGGCATCAACACTCATGTGAGTAAAAATTTACTACAATAACTATTATGAGACATTATTATAGCTATTTTGAGAGACACCAGAATATAACCATGAACATACAGAACCATAACATGTTATTATATTGTCTTAACATTATTTCCCAAAATGTTTAATTATGAATCTCGTTACTTTGGATTGAGTTTTTAGGAAATATTCCAAGAAATTAGTAATCGTACAAAAAACTGATGAAATAAAATATACACATTGGTATTTTTTTAAATATTTTACAGCCTTTTTGAATAATTATCTACACCCAATTGAAACAATATTTAGAGGGAAAAATTTAATTAAACTAAAATAAAAAAACTTTCAACACAGAAGACAATTCAGACTACTAGTTTGATATCAACATTTTAAAAGTTTTTAAAGTGTGTTTTCACACCCCTTATAATAAACACCTGACCCATATCTTAATATTTGATTTGTTGATTAAGTCAAAATCTTTGGAAAGTTTTTGTCTTTCTTTACTACCCACAAATTTATTTCACATATTACTTGTGAATGCAAGGTTAATACTAACCTTCTTTTAATTAAATCCAAATCTGTAGTAAGCGCTAAGTACTGAAATCCTTTTTCACAGGAACTGTAATTTCCCTAATGTAACTTATATATTCAGGGTACCTCTGGCAAATGCCACCTTTTCTTTAAAATGAAAGAACCTTACATTACATGCACGTCTCAAAATGTTTGATCTCATTCAATTCTAACTATCCTGTCACACATTTTTGAAAACACTGCCAATGTGTAACCGATTTGTTTACTTTCACAAAACTGGTCACAATACTTTAATAACTCAAGTGGAAGTCACTAACGGTACATGCTTAGCCATGAACAATTTCCAGTTCACCATACTCATGCTTCTCCTTTCAGTTGACTGACATTCTGTTGTCTTGAATATAAGTACTTGTTCGAATCCTTTGAATATAAAACATTAATTAAATAAGGTTTAAATATTTATTCTGAATGGACTACTCACTTAATTAACATACCCTAAAGAGTTTTCCTTTCTTAACTTCTCCATTTCTCATTCCTTTTTAGTTTTTTTCTTTTTCAAAAAAGTATGATTGGTCATACTTTTATTATGGTCATACACCAATAATGAAAATTTTAAAAGAAATGTCATATCTCTATAATGCGAATCAAAAAAATGGAAGGCCAAGAAAGCCATGAACCCAAGTCAAAAAAAGAAGACCAAGAAAGGCGTGTCCTCCATAAAATAAGTAGCATGTTGTGAGGTATATCAGGATAGATGAGTATGGAATTCCATAATCGCTGCTTACCATGCCATCTGGGAAACAGCATGAAGATATAGGATATAGATAGATTGAAATTGGTTAATGCAATAGTTTAATGAGTATTTAATTTGACAGTGCCAACATGGAGAAAGAGGATGACAGTACCCTCATAAAGGAATTTGATAACGTGATAACTATAGAAGAAATGAAACAGCAGCTTAAAGATAAAAAAATATTTGACTGGCAGAACAAAGATTTGATTGACCAGGAAAAAAAAGAGCTTGAAAAGTTATTTGAAGCCATGGAAATTGCTGTAAGTATCCTAAATTAAACAATATTTGCAAATTGAATAGAGATTCGCTATGTTTTGGAGCTATTGTCCAAATTTTATGTTGTAAATAATTTTTATAACAATTTAAAAATGTAAATATATTTTTAGATATAGGAAGAAAACAAGTCAATATTTAAATACTCTTACTCTTAAATACCATATTAAATGTTTTCAAATTATTTAACAAAATTAATGTTAAGCAAAAATAGGAAATTGTATATTATATATACAATTATACATATTGTATATTATTGTACAATTATATTAACAATTTAATTAGAAATTGTATTTTATATATACAATTATATTAACAATATAAATATTCACAGAAAAAAATAATCTTTTATATTTTTGTAAAATCACCAAAGACAGACACACCCCAAAAGACTTGTAAAAAATTTGTAAATATTGTGGAGGCTGACTTAAAAAAATAGGATATTACAAGTGGTAGTGTAGTTAGTGGGATATTACACACACACACACACACACACACACACACACACACACACACACACACACACACACACACACACACACACACACACACACACGCACGTAGACACGCACGCACGCACGCACGCTCGCACGCACGCACGCACGCACGCACGCACGCACGCACGCACGCACGCACGCACGCACGCACGCACGCACGCACGCACGCACGCACGCACGCACGCACGCACGCACGCACGCACGCACACACAGCCACGCACGCACATGTGTACAATAATTTATAAATTCTATAACTTTGTAATGCACATTTGATAATGGCATGGATTCGAAGAAATTTATTTTCATTCGGAAATAATCACATTCTGGTGCAATTGCTATCAGATGATTGAGCAGTTGAATTTTACATGAAAGCAACTTTTTTCATTGAGTATTGATGCTGAATGAAACTACATGATTAAATGAAACTACATAATGTAGTATAATCTTTGCTAATAGCCCACCTGAAGATGTTGTAATACAACGAAACCTAGGTCGTGGTAAAGAACTTAAATAAAGTAGAAATAATACTACATCGTGTAGTTTCATTTAATTGTGAATAATGAATTTCTACAAAATTAACGCCAAATATATTCAATAAATTTCAACGTTTTTTCATACACTTCATTTATTTGAAAATTATATTTCCGTATCAAAAAAATGTCAATAAATTTTCATATTATATCATACTTTAAAAAATGTTTCTTTTATTAAATTATAATTTCATAAGGATAACAGATGGTGAAAGACAACAATCAGTCTATTCAGGCCATAATCAGTTAATGTTGTTATATTCTAGATACATACCGTGAATACCATTAATATTTTAATATAAATCCATATTTGATTGTTTTATTGTTTAATACTCTTATTACAACTGGCAAGTTAACTCCGGAAGTATTTTGTTTATCCTAATTGGGAAAAACTAAACACTTGGGACACTAATAAAAAGCAGGCAAACTGAATAAAATAACTAATAAATTTAAATATATTCAAAATAAATTTTTACCATTTATTGGTAAGAATTACATATTTATTTCTATTTTGCAGATGACATCCCGATCTCGTCAGCCACAAACTGTACATAAGATGGTTTTCTGCTTTCGTACCATGGAGCATGTATTCACTAAAATGCTTAAGGAGAAACTGATATCCAAATCATTGGCGAAGAAATTTGATTGGTTAAAAATGTAAATATTCTCTTGAGTTTTTTTCTTTTCAAATCATAGCCAAAATGTTCTTACTAACTCGATCTTTGTTATTTTCATCTATTTTTTCCAGATTTAAATTATTTATATATCCTATACTTATTACTTTAAAATAGATTGTAATTCTGGAAAGACGTAGTCAGAAATAGATAAAAATATTAATGATATTATACCTAAAATATAACTACATTAAAGACTGATTACTGTCAACATCTGTCATCCTTATCGTATTATAATTTAATAAAAGAAATATTTTCTAAAGTGTGATATAATATGAAAATTCTTTGACATTTATTAGATAGAGAAATATAATTTTCAAAGTTCACCATTGATAATACTATTATTTATATAAATTATATATTAGAAAGTATTAGGGCTACTGAGCTACCATTACTAAAGAAGTACAAGGTAAACTTATTCTATTATAAAATATACTAATATTAACATTGCTTCCTGATGACTTCTATAAGATCTTGACTTCATTCCTTACATGAGTAGTCACAAATTCTTTATATGCAATTATTCAAGAATAATTGCATGTTTTCTTTTTCATGTATTAATATGATTTGTGAAGCTGAAAGCTTTATTTTTATGCTAAGTGCATCGCCCAATTATTTCAAAAAAATAATTTAATGATAACTCTTCAACACCCACGCGGGTAATTGAGATTTTTTGTCTGGCACTTGTAGGTCTTGAGTAACTCCTGCCTAACCTCCTTGAGCAAAATATTAAAATATCTTAACAAAATAATGTTTCTACCAAATTTCAAGAATAATTGTACCTCTGGAAAGTTTTAGCCGTTACTTAAATATAGACTCTTTTTGCAGTAATTTCTACAAACAGTGCTTGCTTTTCCCTCGTTTCAGGATTCTAATGCACAGACCGTACACAAAACACTGTAAAATTTGTCTTTCTGCTAGTGAAGGCTTGAGAGTTTATAGCAAAGGGTCATTTGGAAAATATGGGGAAGGTTATGCCTCTAGTGTATGATCCATTTTTGTCATATATTAAAATGCAATAAAAAAAGACTCAGTTTTGATCGAATGGTGTGAGCACTGAACAGAGCAAATGATAATTCATTTCATTACTTCCTTGCATAACATAATTAATGCAAATGTGACCTTACTTTTTCCCAAATTACATTAAAAGTAAAGTTCTCTACAATAATTCGTCTCTATTGTAGTCCTTAATGATAATAGTTTTCGAGATCCGTGTATATCCTTGAGATTTTATCACTTGAAACATTTTTTGAAACCAGCTTCAATAAATTTGTTCGTTTACTATGTTTTCACGAAATGCGTTGCAAATCTTTCAATCTTCTTCTGATGCTTTGAAACCAAATTTATATTTCCACAATAAATATGAACAAATAACTTGTTTCTGCAGAAGTACAAAAATCAAAGTTTATGGCTCAAAATGTGCTTATTGACCAACTTAGTAACTGTACATTATAACTATAAATTTCCACTTTTCATGGTTACATTTCGCCTAAAATTAAATTAAATAAAAAGTAATTTTTTTACTTTTATGTGATATCATCAATATTTTTTAAAATGTTCACATAACACAAACGTGGTGTCACCAGACTTTGTTCAATAGTTTCATATAATACCATCGTGGCGTCACTAAATAACATAGTGTTAATTAATGAAACTTCTATCATGAAAGCGACTTTAGTTTAATGCTAAAATAACAGAAGCGACCGTAAGCGTAGAAGTGCTGCACCACAAGCAAAGTCCAAACGAGTTTACAGCCCCCTGGAGCAAGCTGGCCTGAAGGCTTATAGGATACTCACCGCTACTGCAGAGCCAGAAGTACCAGGTTAGACAAATTCTTTAATACTATAAATAAAATTTAAGTGTATGTATCACATGAAGACATCATCATGATTTACAGCCTCTACTATCCAGTTCTTAAATGAGGCATGTTGAGGTCCCTTTCAATGTGAACAATACACATATCGCTTTCTACCCTTTAAGCATCTTATTTTAAATATTTTTATCACAGAGTTTACTATTATATTGTGCTTTAATTAACGTTGTAAATAAGGCTTTTAACTGTAAGCAAAATACATGATGAAAGGTAAAAATGAGATTACTAATGTGAACAATATAGAAAATTAAAATTTATTTACTATTAACATATTCATAATTAACGAGAATCAATCATTTTTACTTACGTTTAACAATAACATAACAATAATATTTTTTTATTTTCAGTTCAAGTTGTGCCAGTTAAGCTACCTATAGAGGACTAAATGAATAAGTTTAGAAAAGGGTTCAAGTAGCAGAACATATTTATGGCAGCTTTCCTTAGTATTGTACTATGTAGGTTTTCATTGTGTGACAAAATCAAAACATTAATTAAACAAATGAGTTCAAAATTATTGTTTTCAATATGAAAATCATGTTTGTAGTGTGTTACTAAGTTGACAACTTTCATCCATTAAAAGTAGCTCAAAGTAGCTTTTTAGCATTGGCAATTTAGGAAATTAATTAAAAGGAGAAAGCTAAAATGAGAGTAGCTCAATAAGGAGCTATAACATTTAGAAGGTCCCAAAAAAAGGACATACTCATTTTTACATTTTACTCTAAAAACAATATTCAATCAATGAAGTGTAGAAAAAAAGGCCGATAAGAAAATGGAAGATGCATTACCTTTTCTTGCTGCTGCGCGCTAGTTTGCTGTTGACAGTCAGCGTTGTTCAGTTGCTGCTGCTGTTGTACTCTACTTGCAGCCATGTTAGCCAGCTCGGACATATTAACGTACGTTGCTTGACTCATTTCTGTATAAAATTACATTGTACATTTTTATTAATTATATGATTTTCATAATTAAGGTGTATGGTGCATTCCACCATCATAAGGATATTGGTAAAGAATGATTAGAAGGTCATGAAATTAACCATCTTCACAAAGACTGCAAAATACCATCAGCACAGTTTGTTGACAAATCAATGTACACTTATTTTATTTGAAGCATTTTTGTTTGAAGCTCCCATAGTGTTCATGTTGTAATAAATCAGAATTACTTAAATACTCTCTTGTATAAACTATAATTCAAAAGAAGAGGAATGAAGTGAAGGGAATATTATGGCACCAAATGGAATGGAAGGTACGTCGATTAAGTTGCATCATAAAACTCTGGTCCAATAATGCAATTTAGTTGATGCAATAATATTGTTCACAAAATGAATGCCGTTCATAAGTTGCTAGTTTATATCAACCATTAAGTAGTAGGCGTTAGCTATGGATAAAGAAGTATGCTGCACAAACTTTTTCGAAATCAGAACAGCAATGCAACAACATGAATTGCAAATGGTCCAATATTACCTTCCCTAATGGACCCTCTTTATGTGCATGGACTCAGAGACGATAACCTCAGTTTATATATTGATTACTCCAGATTGAATTTTGGGCAATTCAGGGTGAAAACTCAGCCTTGATTTGATCCGGTTACAACCAATAGATCAAGGTGTTCTTCCATTTAAGATTTTAGTAAATACTAATTTATGATTATATTTTAATTTTAACATAAATCAGAGTGGATGAAAAGAGAGATCTCTTTAACAAAACATTTTCATTGATTTTTCCTGCTTTGTTTTCTTCCCTGACAATAAATCATCATTTCAACTAATAAAACATTAAAAATAAACAAGTTTTAGAGCAAAAAAGTATACCTAAATATCAAACCCAGGTCTGTGATTATAAAGTAACACAGATCATATAACATAACTAGACATGATCCTTGTGTCACATATAAACTCTGCGTAATGATGTATACTTTAGTCATAGACTGAATATGATAAGTGATAGTGCTCTATCGTTCATTGTTCATTAGAACCCACAAACGCAATGTTGTGGTATAATTACATGCAAAAATAAAAACCAGCAAAAGAAGGTAACCAATTGCAGAATTTTCTATTATTGATAAGTTAATTTGAATACATTTTGTTAAATAAAAATATTATTAACAAAGTTATTGCACCGGTATGCAACACTAGTATGGTTGTCGTTATTTTATAAATATCGATAATGTAAATATATTTCGGCACTGTCATCTTAATGAGGTAAAAGTTTCACACTTTAAAGCAGTTTAATTTAATTAACAATTCTACTATTTATTGATATGTTTTTCACTAATTTCATAAAATTAAAAAAATAAATAAAACTATTAATGATGAAAGTCAGGTTGGTAAAAAAGTACACGTTATCTGAATAATATATATAACTAAATAAAAATGAAAAAATTTAATCAAGGCTTAATCGTGTTATATCTACGAAGATATTTGATTACATTGCTTTCTATCAGAATGGAGCTTTTCTTTCAAATAATCTTCTAACCAATTTAATGAAAGTCGTAATTAAGAAGTACATTAATGTTTGTTTATATTATTTAACACCTAACCTAACCTTAATACCAAATTGACAAAATGTCAATTATTTAATAAATATTTATTGTTTTCCGAGCAATACATTAAATATTTTCTGAAATATTTCGTTGAGCAAAGCGAAATATCCTAATTTCCTCGATCTATTAGTTAGTAAAGTGCAACTAAGACATTTTAAAAATAAGCATTCCTATTTGAGTCAAGAAAATATTTTATCTTCAACATTATGCGTCAATATTCCATCTTTATTGTTAACTTCACTTTCGTTATTAAATTTTTGAAAAATATGTGTGCTCTGAAGTTTATTCGCTAAGTGAAAATTATCATATTGAATTTTTTAAGTCGTACCCAAATAACTCCAATTTATTTTCTTCTTTTCGGATTTAACAATTATTTGGTACGACCGATAAGCAACCAAAACAGAAATCATTTTGATCAACAGGAACCATAACTTTTCTGAGAACTTGGTTTCTCTTGGAAACTGAGAAGCCTTTGGTGTTATATTTAATTAAAACCCGTTTTTATTTAAACTTTACTCCTCCATCTTCTATTATTTTATTTTCAAAATTATAACTATGTGCACACATTTTAATTTTCTTGTGTTAAATGCAAATAATAAATATTCTTGTACACATAAACATGACAACTTCATAGAATTTAAATTTTGTAATAATAATTAAAAACATCCGCTAATCTTATATGTTGATTTAGCCCGATATTGTGATGAGTGGTTGATAAATGTGCAGTCTACAGAACACCTCTGTAAAGATTTTGAGTGGAAGTGAAATTGTACACCGCAATGTTCAAAACATCATAATTAAAAATTGACACATACAATTCTGGAAATTTTTGCATTATTTACGTGACCCTGAACAGTAAAATTTTTTTTTTTTAATTTTCTTAATATAGTTTTTAAGTTCTGGTTAAATAATTTAAATCTAGCAGGTATTAATGACTAAATAAAGTAGAAAGCTCTTGAACATATAATAAAAGCGTTTATTTATTAAAATAAAAAAGTAATGTTTGTATGTATGTCTATCATTATACTAAATGTTTAAAAATAACGAGAAATTTTATGTATGGTATTAGACATAATTTAGGGAAAGAATAATTAAAATATCTCAATGTATTCCAGTGTCACAAAAAGAGATTTATACAAAAGTTATTCCGTAATGTTGTTTGGAATAGATTGTAGAGTTATTGTAAACTGTTATCCTAATAAATTTGATTTTGGTTTAGAGTTTAGACATTGAAATTATGAAAATACTCTTTTTTTAGTTTAAAACATTTTGGCAATAATATTAAAATATTTTATTAAACTGTTATTTTATTTATTTATACCTTTGTCGCTATTTTCACACATTAGATCAAACGGGATATACCCCAGTCACTTCTTTAAACTGAATGGTTTTATTGTTTACCAGAACGCTCGCGTGTTTTATTGTTTAATTTTCAATTAAAAACATGTTCTTAAATAAAATTTCTTTACATTAGGAATTATTTCAGAGCACAAGTTAATAAATAATACAGAAATTTTCAATTCGACATATGGCACAAAATTTTAATAGAAACTTACGAGAATTAAGCTGCACAGTGTTTCCATTGCCTTCTTTTCAGATTCAAAAAGAGTTATCCATTTTTGTTTATATTTGATCCCTCCATTGAAATTTCTAGTAGTTTTTAAAGATCAAGTACTGTAGTAGCAACCTTTAGAAAAACTTCACTAATTAATGCGAAATTACAATATATGGTGCAAACCTGATTGTTGTTTGTATTCTAGAGTCATAGAAATACGTCCTTCTTGTGCTATGTTATTCAATGATTTGTTAAACCCAATTAATATGTACTAACATCTCAAACAGATACTCTGCAGTTTGCGAATAAAATACCTATAGAACTTGACTAAAAAATTTTCGGTGTAATTTCTCAGTTCAACATAATAAAGAAAATATTTCTACAGCTTGTTATTATATATAACACAATATTTCTGCATCTGTAAAGTAATCAATTTCTTTGAACACACCCATAGTAATAGTCCTAATTTAGAGGAAAAACATAACAATAAATATGTATCAAACCACTGGAAGACTATGGAAGACTACTTCCTATAAAAAGAACCTGTTACTTTATAATAGGATGCTAATACATTATTATCATTTTAATATTATAATACATTGATTCGTATTTAACGAAACATTGAAAAATCAATCAATTTATTCAAATTAATGAAAATGTCTTCATTCCATTACTAAAAATCAAAATCTGCCAACATGTTTACTCCAATTGGCCCAATTATATAATACATGAAAATTATACACTGTTATACAATCGTGATAGCAAACAGACTTGTGGCTAAGCTTTTAATGTGCCACCACTACTATTTGCCAAAATTAAAAGCAGTACCGTTACTCCACCTTATATGTAAGAAGTTAATTTTGGTTATGATATAATCATTTACATCATTTAATATTTCTGTGCAAGCGCCTTAGTTATCAAATATTCCCCAATGTTATAATTGGTAAACTTTTACATAAACGCTTATTACAACCATTCGTAAGTCTATACCGTTTGTCATATAAACAACTACTCATATGAACAAACTATGAAAATTTTGCTACACAATCTGATTATTACCTTTAATGTGCAAAGCTCTTAAAAAAATGGCAACCTTAAAAAGAAATATTAGGGGAGCTATCATGCAAATTATGCCGTAAGAGATGATAAATACACAGAAATACGTAACACATGTCCATAAATTACATATCATTAGAAAGATACACTCATTATTTTTAAAGTTGGAGTAGGATTTTTAGATAAGACATCTATTACTATAGTTATGAGTCAGCAAAGAAAAATCATGAAATAGGCATATTTTATGACAACTAATCACAAATATTATGCCAAACTATAATAAAAAATTACATTCAGTATATCAAGAATAGAAGAAGTTGTGTTACAAAATTTTGATACCTTTTATATATTTAATTCATGAACATGAATTAAAATAACCCACTAAACTCTCATATAAGAATTATGGAAATATGAAACGAAATTGATATAAAACATTCGCTTTAATCCGTCACTAGTCAGTCGAACACTAACACTAGTACGAGGAGGTTTGAAGCGTTCACTGACATTTCATTAGACTTTCATAATTTACATAATATACTTTATTCTTTTTACTAAGAATCAGCGTTCTTGGTCATTGTATTATTTGACATAACATTTTTCAAATTTTTTCTAACAAGAGACTTGCGTAATAAAATTAATCTTTTATAAGTTCACCCTATGTTATGATTAAACATGTAATCATTTACATAGTCTATAAAACATAAATGTACATTAAATTTAGTCTATCATTTGATTACATCTACAAATTGTTTTGATCATTATTTTTTATATAATGGAAAGAATCCTACGTTTCTTATTAATTTTCAAGCAAGCCACGTATTCACAATTTTTGGACTACAGATTTTTATGATTTTTTTTATTTAATTTAATTGTATTAACTTTTGCAACTTAGAAAAAACTAACTAAAGAAAAAGTCTACTAATGATAATAAGTAAACTAACGAAAGTCGAGATGTGAAAGATAACCAAATGATTAATTCAAATTCCATTTTAAGTTTCATTTGTTTTGGTTTCAGCTGTAGCTTAGTAATTACAGTAACTCTATTATTTACATAATTTTCTGCATACAAATTTTTCAAATAAAAAATATATTCAGAAACTATAACATTATTAAAAAATACCTAAGATTTGAAATTTTGAAACATAGGTGTAAAGTACGTGTGAGAAGTCTATTGAATTTGTATATTTAATACATTTGGTAAAATTGAAAAATTACTAAAATAGATAATTATTTTTATTTTTAAAAACATCTTTTACAAAATTATTGTATATTAAGATACTTCTTTTTCTTACTGTACTGGTTCCCGTAACATAGCTAAAGTTGAAAATTTACTGCTGAGAATGGTGGTTAATTTCACGGTTTGAATTTAGAAACAACAAGTTATTAAGTTTAGACAAAAAAAATTAAATATTTATCTGACAATACCTTAATTGATCCTATCACATATTTAACGACAACCACAGGAATTGTATTCAAGTATTAGGGCAATGAGGAATAAAAAAATGTTTAATATCTATAATTCCCACAATTTAATGTTAAACCTAGGCTTTATGTTTTTTTCCCTGCGTTCATCATGAAAGCAGGTAGATCGGTGATTTTTTCGTCTGACTACACTGATATTATTATTCATATCTTAATTATACTACCTATGTACATACGATATAGCCTGTGGAAATCTGGAAACTATAAGCTTATCATATTACAAAATTTCTATGTCAATTGGATTAGTACTTATTGCATCAATCTCTAAAAAAACAAACAAAAAAACAGAATTTCATCTTAATAACTTGAAGGAATAGTTGCATTGTTTATTAAATAGTTTATTGGATACAGTTCTAACGACATTATATTAAACAAATTACAATATTGTGATAATTATTTCACCATATTATTTATAATTATTGGCAAATATACGTATTCTAGAAAATGTTTGAGAACAAGTCCATATTTAAAAAATTAAAATACATACAAGTTAAAACAGCTTGATATTATTGTATAATGCAATTGTGAATTTTTAGGGATTTTTTTAGCTTTTTGTTATTGGTGTAATACTGATAATGAATTTTTAGTGAATAATATTGATTATGGAGTGAAAACGTAAACGAGAGATTTTAGAATGTTTTCGAAGCCGTAGAAGTAAGTATTTTTTAAATTGGTTAATATCAAACATAAATAACATTTTAACTTATTTGAAGTTATTATGATTTTATAAAGCGTAAATGGCAGCAAAATGGCTTATTAAATAAATTTAGCTGATTATTCACTAATACTAATCCAGATTATGTAACACATTATATATCTATATATTTATCCAACACATTACTTATTGCAAGTTCAATCTTTTTGCCCAATGATCAATGAAAAAATTTAATGTCACGAAAGATTAACTGTCATCTACAACGATATAAACATTTAGACCATCAGTGCAGTATTGCATAAAGCCTACTCTTTGCACCATCTATTGTTAGCAAACCCATTGAATTAAATTATGCCAAATCGGAGATGTCTTAAGAGTCGAAAATCTTAAGCAAAAGAAAAAAATATTTACAAATTATCAATTTAAAATTAAGTAATATTTCATCATTTTAAACAAATGTTTAAGAGTATAAACTTGTTTAGTACAAACTAAACATGGACATTTTAGCTCACATGTGTGATCTAGTTCAATCTAGGCCACTAGAAGTGGAGAACTGGTTCTTTTAGTTCATGATTTTCCCAGGCTTTTTTGGTTGAAATGAAAGCATATACATAAAAGGACATATTTAAAAATTTGGAGCTCGGACTGGATTATTTCATTACAAAAAATAGATTTGAAATACACACTGCAGTTGGTTGTCAAACATACACTCTAACCTCGCTTTATGCAATATTTTTTGCACATTTCAATATTTTTATTATTTGGGTTTGTTTTTTTATTAATTCCAATTTTTATTTGCAAATTTAGTGTTTTGTATTCCTAAGAAGTAATTTGATCTGTATTGCTAAGAAGAAATTTGGTCGGACAACTTGCATCTTATACTTTCTTGAAAAAGCGCACTTTTGTTTGTGAACTTTCTCAAATAATTTTTTTTTCAAAATAATCGCGACCGAGCCCTATATATTATAAACAATTTGCCTTTTAACTTATACTCTTTCATTTGAACCAAAAAAAAACAGAAATTTCACATTTTTGCTAAACCAGACTTGTTCCAAAAAATCAATAGATTTATTAATTAACAAAATACTAAATAATCTAATAAATAAACAAATAATCTAATAAATAAACTATAATATATAAAAAAATAAATAAATAAACTATAGGAATTACAGAAAAGCATTCACATAATAGAAACAGATTTCATTTTCAAAAAGTTTCATCTCAAATACTCCTAAATACTTATTTTCTAACAAACTAAATAATTTAAAAATAAAAATGAACCACAAGGCGACAAGAATATCAAAATAAACTCGTATAATGATTCCATATTTCGCTTCGTTTACGAGATGGCATAATAGTATTATTTATAAAATAAAACCTAAGTAAAAACTTGATCTTTACTACTTTATACTTTTTAGGAAATTTAACAAAAAACCAATGCAATATCACATAACTAAGCGGTTAATGTCAAAATATATGCTGAACTATCTTCAACAGAAACAATCTACAATGAATAAAACAAAGACATTTGACTGATTGATAGAGATTAGCAACCTACTGATTTAAATATTTAAGATCGATACATTTTTGATCTAATCTTTCGGATTACATGAGATTGAAATAAAAGAGACTTATGATTTTATGGTCAATAAATTTAGTACATTTAGTATCCCACTCTCTCTTGTCAATACCATTATATGCCTTCTTGTTCTCACGCGGAAATAGGTTTGTGAAGTTAACACATGTCAGTAATCTGTAGAAAATATTGTTTGTTTCGCACTTCACAAATGCTTACGATTGATTTAATTCCCATATACACACATATTAAAATGTATGTATATATCAAGTCAAATCAAGTCAAGGTCAAGTTGGTGTACTGGATATAGGGCAGTGAGGATAGAATTTTAATTTATTGTTATTTTTGGTTAAGAGAACTAAGGAATAATATAATTTTGATTTTTTAACCTATTTGGTCAAAAAACATCGATGAATTAATTCATTTTATTAAATTCATATTAATTCATTATTCAAACAGTACTCATACTACGAGGGTTCAACACTTATTCATATATAAACACTTAAGGGTACATAGTAAAAAATTAAAATATATGTTCTGACAGTGTTTTGTTCTATGCACGTTGTAACAAGCTCATTGTAGTTACACACCAATCTTGTTATCCATTTATTTATCAGATCTGAACAAACACTCTCATTAAACAAATTTTAAGTTAAAAACAGTATGGCGTGTAAAAGGTAGTCTTCTGTATGGATTTACTACGAAACTTAATGTGCAGTGCAAATTATGTCAAACGAACATTTCTCATAGGAGAACTATGAAAAAAGCTACGATATGGAGATTATTGAATTCATTGAAAATCAAGCACAATGAGGAATATCAGTAGATTTCAAAGTACTTTGAAATCTTCTGATTCTGATTCTTTTCTGTCTTCTTTCTTTCTAAGAACAAGATACATCGATTGAGGTCATTCTCAGTACAAATAATTCTACAAAGCAGTTAACCCTATATGGCTGTCAAGAAAAATTTAAAAAGTGGGATATAAATAATCCTAAAGCTAAGAAATACCATTATTTGATGATCTGGTTTGATCGCAACTTTGAGTTGAGAGACATGCTGTAAAACATTTTGAAGGGCAACATGCAGCACAGAATACAGCGAGAACTCTATATGAAATGTCAAATCTATGGGAATTCTCAAAAGCAAAGATTCAATTCATTGCGTTCATGACAACTTAATGCAATATAGTTAAGGCTGTCAGTGACGCTGAAATAGATTCTGCATATTGCTTCATACATACACTGTAGTTAGTAGTAAAAAATTCTCAGAAAATTCAGCCTGACGTGGAAGAAACGATTGCCGTGGGAAGGAGAATCATAACTTACTTCAACCATTTTGGCACTGTACAAAAAAACCGAGGAGAATCCAAAACGAGTTAGGGATAGCCAGACATAAAGTAGTGCAAGATATAACAATAAGGTTGAATACTACCATTTATATGCTAGAAAGGCTTATGGAACAAAAACAAAGAAATAGCTTGTTTCACACAACTTCAACACTTGGTCTCCAAGCACAGTAGACCAAGTGTTGAAGTTATTAAGGTCTTTTGCGGAGATTACGAAAACTTCTAGATACTCCTAACTACTCCTGCATATCTGAAATCATTCCCCTTGTCGTTACTCTCAACCGCTACTGCGACAAGGCCTTATCTTCTGATGTTGCGCCTTATTTGAAATCTATGACACACAATATGCAACAAAAGTTAAAGCAACATTTTTCGCTACTTGATGATAGTAAAAACTACCTGTCACTATTAGATCCCAAGTTTTAAATGAATTTCTTCTCCGGTCAAATGTAAAGAGAAGGAGCTCGGCAACAAATTCTGCTAGAAAGTTTATTTTCAGTTTATGACATTAGCAATGATGAAAGTGTGCGTCTTTTTAATTTTTTTTTCCCATTTACGCCAAACAAAAGAAAACCGAGGAACCTGAATACACCACTCATACATCATTTTGAAAGTATTATGAGAAGGTAATCACTGAAAAATTTACCAAAGACAATGGAAACACTTCTACTGCGAAGGGCACAACTGCAAATGAACTTGATAGATACCTAAGCATAAAACCTTTGAAGAGAATCAAAACAATCCATTTAACTGGTGGGCTGAAAATAAAACCTTTGGTCAATTTGGTTGCTAAATATTTATCAACTTCTGGAAGCAGTGTATATATTCAGAAAGGCTTTTTAGTGAAATCGGAAATATTTATGAAGAAAAAAACAGACTTCTTCCTGAAAATGCTATTTGTGCACCACAACCTACTGTATCTTAATTTTTATTATAATTATTAATCAGAAGAAACAAAACAATACTTGAATTCATTCTATTAGTTGTTAATTAAAATAATTGATTTTTTATTATCATTTTAATTACAGTAAAAGAAAAATATTGATGTTTCTTACTAAAATACATACTCCGATTATCAAATAATTAATTATAATTAAATGACTATGTTTTATTAGTCTTATTTTCAAAGTAGATGGCTGAATAATAACCAAATATTCGGTATTCAGCCGAATAATAAAAATCGGCCAAATAGGCCGAATACTGAATAGTAATCAAATATTATTAAATCTAGTTAGTTCTGAAACTCTAGTTAATATACTTTATCATATGCCAAATTTCAAATTCCTGTGTCAAACAGTTTCTGAGAAAAATAACTGCGATAGGCAGACAGACATGTGAGTAATCTTAAAAGAGTTAAGTTTTTTCCTTTCGAGGTATAAAACACTAAAAATTAATAAAACTTATTTTTATGGACTCCTTTTTTACACCTACCTTAATTATAGGCATAAACACTATAACTTCACATAATCTGCAAAAAGGAGGTATGATTCAAGATGAGTAGCTTAAAATATTTTCTCACTTAAATTTGTAATTAAAGGGAATTTAATAAATATCTATATGAATATTTAATAAAAAAAAACTCAATTACCTTTGGTAAGATGCGGTGGCAAGGAAGAAGGCTTAGCAGTCTTAAACTCTTGGCTTTGCGCAACTGGATGGCATTTGGCAGGCAGTGATGGACGTTCCAGTGAGGAACAACGCTGTTTATCATACATAAATGAAATACAATTTAGTGGCATTAGTAGGAACAAACGTATTTTGGTCTATATTAGCGAGAAAATGTATAGCATGGCAAATATTACCGCCACTTTATTAATTTTACAGCACCGGCGAAAAAATCATAAAAGCATTTGATTCAACAAAAGGCAAAGATTCTAATTATTTTAATTAACTGTGGGTCCACAATATAAAACCATTTCTAAAATTATTACTAATTAAGGAAAACAATTTTTAATTGAATAAAACAAAACCTGCTCGTAAAATGACAAAAAAATATTTAAGTATACATAGAATACTTCAAGTTTTATTTTTAAAAATAATGAAAAATTTATAATTATATTTTCTGGTATATTATAAAGCCAAGTCATACTTTTGAATAAACATACATTTAGAGTATAATCACATTATGAGGTTACCCGCCATTACGACTAGCCATCTGGTTTCTCACAGTACGCGGTTGAACTTGTGATAAACTGAATTGTAGGTAGCTGCAATTGCAACTGCGACATTCAGTTGAGAAATCGTTGAATTTTGAGAAATCGTTGCTGTCAGAACAAACCATTTCAAAAATGGACATAGAAGAAGTCACAGCTCTTTACTATATTTACGCATATTATATAAAGAACGGAGAAGAAAGTACTGGGTGCATCCTTATTTGCAAACATGAGATAAAACCAAGCAATTTGAAATATTTTTCGATGAATTAAGAAAGAATGAAGGTAAGTTTTTTGGATCCACTAGAATGAATTTAACTACGTTTGAAGAATTATTGAACATTTTAAGAACCTTTATAATGAAGAAAGACACACAATTCCATAATAATGCCTAAACTTAATAATAATGCTACGGTTAGTAAAAAAAATGTTTTATAAAAGTTTATTCTAAAAAGTACACACAGTTCACAAATCGCCATCTTGAATAAAATTAAAAAGTTGGATGTAACATTGTTCATTGTCCTGTAACTTTTGGCTGTGCTTCTTGAACTAGCAGTTGCTGTTATATTCACAATGTGTATTGGGCCTAGAATAATCCCATGATGTATATGGATAATCATAAAACTGCACATTTTTAATTCCCTTTAGAAGTTCTAATTTTGTTTGTATTCGAAAGTGGTCGAGTATTTTGTTTAAACTGTTTTTATGCAATGGCTGGCTGCAATGCGAGTAACCGCATAATGCATAAGTGCTCTTGTATTAACTTTGAAGAGATATTGAAACATTAACATCTTTTAGCGATTGATGGTGAATTTGACTTTTCTAAATGTTCTTTTCCTTTGTATAGTTTCACAGAAGTTTAAAAAAAAAAGAAAAGGAGAAAGATAATACAATTCAATTCCAAGGTCAATTTCATTTCAAATCCTAAATAAAAATTATTGCCAACATCTTTCAAATTATAAAAAATACTATCGCCGATTTTTAAAGTAAACTTATCGGAATAACTATAAACACGATATTTTTTTCATTTGTCATATAGATTAATTATTATTTGCTTCTTGTGAGTGTGCTGAGTTAGTTAAGAACGAAACCTACGCTTTGTTTTCTAGTTTTTTTCCTACAGATAAATGATAATTCAGCAATATGAAATGTCAACATATTTGACAATTTACAATATGTTACATGTTGCCTAACTGACAACTGACGTTATTTACACAGGTGCTAATTTCCACTTAATTATGATTTCATATAAGAGGTTACAGCAGTATAAGCATAGTGAATTTGTCCCCAGAACCAAATGTTATGAATGTTATATTGATAGTTATGTTATATTATATTTGCTTTTAAACATATTTTACAATTTTTTTACAGCAGTTTCATTGTGATGAAACTTGTACAAGTTAATATGCACGCTAAGAGATTTATTTGAGAATTTTCCTAAGATGGTCACTTAAAGGAACTAAAAAAAAATATATAAAAAAATTTATATGAAGAAGCATTGAATATATTTGGCGTTAATTTTTTAGAAATTCATTATTCACAATTAAATGAAACTATGTGATGTAGTATTATTTCTACTTTCTTTAAGTTCTTTACCACACTAGGTTTCGTTAGTAAAGATCTTTGCTAATAGCCCACCTGAAGATGTTGTAATACAACGAAACCTAGATCATGGTAAAGAACTTAAAGAAAGTAGAAATAATACTACATCATGTAGTTTCATTTAATTGTGAAAAAAAGTTATATGGAAAAACCATTACAATATATGTAAATTAGGAAACATTTACATAATATTCTTCTCAATATTATCTATAGTTTCGTTTTATAATCATCATCTTAGCTTTATTAGTTTTACAGAAAATTGAGTTTAAAAAATTCATCATTTGCTCAAAAAGGTTAAAGATACGAGGTTAAAATATGTATAAAATAAATGTAATTAAATAACGTAACTATCAATATAACATTCATAACATTTGGCTCTGAGGCAAATTCACTATACTTATAGTGCTATAACATTTAAATTTTAATTATTTTATAAACTTGGTGACTGATATAAAAAAATAACATTTTTTCAGATTACACATGATTAATGGCACAAGTGATTGAAGTGACGCTAGTGATTGATGATACATACTGTATAGTAATAAGAAAATATTTGAGCAATGAACTTGTTTCTATTCTCTAAAAATTCTGATAATGTCGACACATGTATCATGCTATTTGGGCAATAATAGATCACAAAACTTTGACCCCAGGAAATCCTCAGCACTATTTATGCCGAGAATGTATGGAGTTGTGATGCAAACTTTGGCGACAGGTAATCTGCTTTGGCCACAGGTAATCCGAAACTATTCATTGATAAACCCTATAATCTACTGTTTCTATATATGAAGACCTTGCAAAACCCGAATAATTGGAGAGGTATGTAGACGGCGTTACCCAAAATAAAAATGCTTCATTTCATTAGTATGACAACTAAGTCCTATATCAACTTCTGGAGGTGCTATTATTTTTTGAATAGCACTTAATATATCTATGATAATCAATGATGACGCCCCCATGTACCTAGTGTTACATCAACTACTCCTAATGTACATCACTCATGCCCTGAATGTAGTGTGTGTCTGCATAAGTAGTTCCCTCCAAAGAAGGGTCGCGGGTCTAAAAATATCAAGACCTTCACAGAACCCAATGGCATTGACATGGGGTAACCTTCTTGGCATTGAGATGTAGATACAATAAATTGTAAGGTAATAAAATATATCAAATTATAGTCAATTTTGTTTTTGTTTGGCTGACATAATAATATGGACAGCAATTGCAAGGCCGAGAATTTTTTTAAAAAAATTTTCATTTTCACAGTGTTTATCGTTAAACATAGCTGTTTTTTATATTACCTTTTTTCAGTCGCCCTAATTCTTGATAAATTGGGACAAAAACTGTATTTAGGTTTTTACAAAGTTGCCATCTTGCGTAAAAAAGATAAATAGAAACACTTCGCTACCTCAAAAAATACACAATCTTTTGGTTTTAGATAAACGTTGCTTGAGATTCAATTTCGGAAGTGAGGATATATTTGTGCGAGGAATGTTTACTAATGACTTTTCACATATTATTTATTTTTGGATAAATATTTTTTCAAAACTAGTGCATAGTATTAGTAATGACATGTCAACCAAGAAAATTTTAAAGACAAGCTTTTTTTTCTGTCAAAGTGACTTGCCCTTATATAAACCCATCCCCTTAATACAAACAGCTGAGAACAAAACAAAATATTTTTGATATATACCAAATAATACCCACAAAAAAATACAAAACACAAACAATTTGGTGTTTCTACCTCTAATTCTAGTAAAATTTACAAAAATCTACTAGAAATTAAACACAATGTTTATAATAACAATGTTTTATAAAAAAATTCAAAAATCTGCATTTTTCAATATTTTTTAGGTTTCAAATTTGTTAGGTAACAACGCCAAATTCCTTGAAGTTTAGGATTTATTCAGAAGAAGTTAATCAAACAATTTCTATGTACAGTCTCCACATGTGGTCATTCTAGTCTCTCTTATTATACTCACGGTAGGTAATGGGGGTCGAGCAGTGCCATATATGGCTGTCCCAGAGCTGTCCCTGGCTGGGCTACGCGGTGTAGGAGTGCCAACTGGTCCACAGCACGGCGATGCAGGTTGTGACACGCTTGATGCGAATGTATGCACTGTCAGTGCCGGTCGTGGATGACACTTTTCATATGCTGTAACAGAATTCCTCTAATTTCATTGGAGTTCATTTCGATCTTCCACACAAGATGCGACAAAAATTATCAAAGTTGCTATAATTTTAGACACTCATTTGTATGATAAGTCAAGTTACATGCTTGTATAGGAGTTAGTCTATTGCTCAGTTATGTAACACATAACCGGCTCTAATGATAAATCCAGTAGCACCACTTCCTGCTGCCATCAACCTTTAATTGTCTTACTTAACCCTAATGGTACTTTGTAAAAAGTCACTGACAAACTGATATTATCGTTAGAAATAATTCTAAGCAAAATTTCTAAAAATATATATCACTGCAATGTCACAATCTAGTACCTTTTGAGAGTCCCCAATGTTTTGGTGATTAGCGAATTCGCTCACATGGAAAAAGGAGAAAATGATGTCCATATTTAAAAATTATTTGTAGGATTATAGTAATATTATCCTCTTTCTACATAAACACACATATTATTTTTACGCACTTATCTAGACACAAGAGAATAAACATAATTATGTGTATGATGTAATTTTTTAATAATCAAAAAATGTATTCTATCCTAGGATAAAAAGTATCCCTTGTTCAAATTCTTGGCATGGGCTACAGGCATGCAAAATTTCACAGAGATAAATGGGTAGTTGAAGTGTTATAGTGAGACAAATAAAATAAAGTTATTAGTTTTATTATAACATTAAGAACATAAGATCAATCACAGTCTAAACCACCAATGGAGTTTAATGGCCATTTAGTCATAATTTCGTATGCTATACTTCAATGAAAGTTTAAACTTTAGGTTATTTTTACAGGCAAGACTGCACGGTTCAAACTCCTCGTCATAGATGAACCACGTGTATATGGCTACCCACTATCATATGTTTATGTTTATGTCATTCTAGTGAACTGTCATCATCAATAGTCATATTTCAGTCATTGTTTACATAATTATTTACTTCATTAATAAGTTATAATATTAATAGAATAATATTTTTAGTTAGTAGGTTTATATTATTAGATAATGAAAACAAAATAAAAAACTAGTTGAATGCCAAACTGTGCCAAAATTTCTCTTTGACTTCCAATAAAATTAGCCTTTGTCTTTTATTAGGATTACATTATGAAGATATATATACGTGTAAAACAATATTTTTTTCAAATAAACACAGATTATCAATCATTTTGACATCTATTCACTGTTTTCAAATATACTAAAGCATTTAGTCAAAAAAGTCTTCATATTGCAGATAATGAAATTTAGCTAAACAAAGGTGATTGTCATATTGAAATTAGCATTGGGATACAATCAACAAATTAATGTAAACTGAGTTTTGTTGAACTCCCTTAGTACAGACACCAAGAAAAACTCGAGTGCGTCGGTTTGAATTTCACCAATATGAAAATTTATTTACTGCTTTATCTTATCAAAGCTAAATCTACCCTTTCAAGCCTTACGTAGTTTATAGCCACAGTACGTAATATTCCTGAATTCTAACTGTACATCAGTTACAAGTATTCTTAGTAACATAATATAATCATCTCGTCAATGTACATTGTGGTATGAACTTTTATGCTACATGTCATGCTTTGAATATCAGTCTCTTTAAACAATTTAAAACTGATTTAGTTTAATCTAAAACAATTTGAAACAAAAGTGCCAATGCCATTGTTTAAATATAAATACAGAAACCTATAATACAGAAATTTACATATTTAATTTTCTTTTAGGAAGAAAAAATTCCTTTCAAGAAATCTTTGAAAATGCAAGTAAAAAGTAGGAAAAGCAATGAATAAAGGAATTAAAATTACCTGCAGATATTGTATGTGGTCTACCACCCATTATAGCTGTTGCGGCTCTTTCAAATTGAGCTGTATCCTTGAGGTCAGGCCATGTTGCTGAGGCTATTTATAAATACAACAAAAGTCAATGTTATTACATTTTTTTCATGATCTTCAATTGATTGGATACCTACCGCTTTTATCTTACATTAGTCATCAATTTCTTTTATCACAAATATACAATCAATATTCTGTATTATTGAGAAATGAAAAAAAATACTTATTATTTTATAAATATTACAATAAGGATCAATTAATACTAAAAATTATAGCAATCCACAAGAAATAGCCACCCGAAGGCTTTAAGAATAAATTTAAGTTATATAAAAATTAACCCACAAATCTAAAATTAATTTATTTAATTATAATTCAATACTATTTAATTTTTCATTACATTAAAAAATATATTAGGCTGCAGATGTACATAGAAAATTTGACATATTTCTATAAGGTAGATTTCATAAAAAGTTCTATGGTAATTTTTTGGAGTTTACTCCTTAAGAATCATAAATTCAGAATGAGAGAAAAAAAATTTAGCCATTAGATGGCCTCTCCGTGCAATATTTCTACGCGTCTTTAGAGTGAGATATGAATATGTTCATTTCGCATCGCCTGTGTAGTACGTACTGCACATCAATCGTTAGCTAATTACAGGCACATCTTTAATTGACGTATCGAATTATTTACTGCCAGTTGTGTCGTTTGTTTTGGCTGAAATTATTGCGTTTAAGAAAAGTAGTAAAATGAATACAAGAGAAAGAAACTACACGGAAACAGAGAAAAAGCTATGGTTGTAGATATTGGTCTCTTACAAAGATGTAATTGAAAATAAACGCATCAACCATATATATAATGCTAGTGGTATTATTAATGAAAGGGTAAGTACAGTCAAATGTTCACGTTTAAAAAGAAAATAGAATTTGTTTATTTATTGGAAGGCTCACAAAAGACGTTGATATAAAGAACAGAGTATAAAACTAGACTATAACTCTAATGTGTGCACAAAATGGATATAGTATTTATGTATACATTTTCAAGAGAAAATATATTACAAAAGGTATTGATCAATTAATAATGTTAGTATTAACTTAGAATCATATTCATTTCTACATACTGAACAAAACATTAATTCTATCTTAGCTGGTTTAATTTTATAAATAATATATTTTGTATTTCCCTCTTAAATGTGAATAATTTCTGTTCAAAAATGTCCAAGTACGGATGTTAAGAAACAATATCGTCATGTAATCGGCAAATTCAAATTATGGGGCTATAAAAAGAGGTATTATTGTTATAAACTTTAAGTACGAATAATCTCTGTAATGGTATACGGGATCTGAAACGAGTGTTGAAGTTGAGTAGAGAGGAAATAGGGACAATCAACATGCGAATGTATGATTTTATACAAATATAATAAATCAGCGCTTTTTCTTTGAGCAGTTAGTGATGACAAATTAAATCTCTATTGGATTTCATCGGATCTATACTCTTCCAAGATGAAGTCAGAATTAATTTGTTTGCACGCATGAAATTTCTTTTTTTTTTAAATAATGTGCTAAGAAACATGTACTTTATTTGTTTCTTTAGGAGAAAGGAAGTCAACTTTGCCGATTTTGGCTTAATATAAAACCCAAGCGGAGAAGAGAGTTGGCAAGGGAAAGGCAGCAGCGGATAGCCACCGGTGGAGAAGACGCGATTAGCGACATCCAAATCGGCCCCGTCATTTCCTTAATAGCACCAGGGCTAATTATGGAGGTCCATCAATCGATTCTGCCCAGCAATTCAATCGAGGTAAACAATGCGAATTTTGATAAGTGTACAATTGATCTTTTATTTATAGTGTTTTTTAGAAAGTGATTAATATAATAATGGGGCACCAAAAGTTTTTATATTGATTTATTTTATGTGAATTTTATTCTAATTTATATTTAATACTGAAGAAGCAGTATGACGCCGCCTTTAAAATTACAATTGAATTTGAATTAATTGAATTAATTAGAGCCAATTATCTACAGACATGTCTGCGCAACAATCGACAAGTAGAAATGAAGTTTTTGCTGAAGCCGTAGAAACTTTGCCAACATCGTCCAAGGCAATGAAAGATATTTCTGCTGGTCAGCCTAGGGGTGAGGACACGAATGTACCGATACGCAGGAAACACACCAGCAGGTAGCATTCGGATACTCTGCTCACTTTTAGCCAACGTCAGTTGCTTCAGACAGAAAAATTAAAAAAAAATTGCATAAGGCATGAAATGGAGCAGAGACAACCAAGAGAATACGAGCTCTACGATATGTTGTTAAGTCAAGCTTGAGAAACGAAGGCTCGTGCTGAAGTTGCAGAGAGGGAATTGAAAGATAAATGAAATACATTTTTAGATTATTAATTTTTTTACTTATACATTTTTATTCCATTTTGTGTTTTTAATTATTGTTTTTTTCTTATTACGTTTTAATTTTTATATACCCCCTATTTATATACTTTGCATACAATTTTTATGTTCATTACTTTTATTTTGATAAATTTTTCTGCTCAAACTGTGTTTTATTTTATATTTTTTAAATTTCACAGCAGACAGTAAAATTTTTAATAATAAAGCATATAGCCATTATTTTGTTGTGTATTTCTACACACAACAAAATAATGACTATACAATGTTAAAAAATGCATACAAGTATCTGTAATATTATCTATACATTTGAAAATTAATTGTTTGTTTATTTATGTTGGAGGGATAAGATTGTGACAAAGGAAAAATGTCACAAATAATACAGTTTTCAAACCTTTTCAATACGAATAAAAGTACATGTTTGCTTTCTTTATGATAAGAGAATATTATTACCCCCTTTACCTATTTTATACATTCCAAGACAATCGTACTTAAGGAGTAAACTCCAGTCATGTATTGGAAGTGACACGCACAATTTTTTATTACAATATAAAGTTGTTCTTCAAATATTGTTTTAAATGTGTCAGGGACATTCTAGAATAATTGTCACATGAATATATAGGATTTGCAATTTGTTAATAGCGAGTTATATAATATTGAATAGCAATTGGGGCGACAAGTGAAATGAATATGTGACATTTAGTGATTTATTAATAAGTGATTAAATGTAACTGTCGTCACAAAGATGAAAATATTGCATTAGCATTTAGTAATGTGTTCATGGAAATTAGAGAAAAAGGGTGCTGTACGACTAAACAATAATTGATATGTACAAATTACATCAGGGTCTGAGAGAATGTGTCCATGTACGTAAATATTTCCATATACGTAAATATTTATGTGTACAAAGAGTACAAACTCTTTGTGTGGGTTGAAAGGCTTATGAAAATTGAATAGAATGTCCAATTGCCTTTCAGACTTATTTTACTTTATTGCATTTGCTGGCATATGATATTTCAGGATTAGAAAATCTCTAAAGTTTTCGAGATATAAGTCCCTAAAGTTTAAACATATGTTTTACAAAAACTTGAAAAAACTTTTTGGATTCGAACCGGATAAACTTCACGCTTTTTTGGTAGGTGAAGGTTTCTTCTGATCAAAAATAGAATTTTTTCTGTATAATTGAATGTCACAGGCTGGTTCATATCCAGATGAATAGAAATCATGTTCATGTAATAAAAAGATGACTGCATTGCAGTCACTGCTATGGTTATGTTCAGATTTCTGTGTGAAATTTTGTTTGTATAATTATTTTTGCGAGGCATTGTTTTCTGTTTTTGGTTATTGTTTGGAATTTAGTTACTTCAATAAATTAATTTTATTTGATACCAGTGTGTCTGTAAGTAGTACTGCTCTTATTAGAGAACTACTGCTGAAACATAAGAAATTCGAAATTATATACGGCCACCTGAGAGCACAAAAGAGAGAAAAGCAAAATGCTACTTGCTTAATGCAACATCATAGACTAAAATGTTTATCTCATCATTATCTTCAAGAATAGAAAATGGCACCGACTGCAAATATTATTTGCTAGAAACAGAAATTAGCCAAGTCGTAAATTTTATAGAATAAAATGATAATGACAGAATCACACAGAATTTATAATTTTAAATTTATAATTGATAATTATTTAATTAAACACAATTTTTAATGTGTATTCTTCACACACAATATATAAATGAGTTCACATTATAAAAACAAATTACAATAAAAATATTACTTGAAAGTTTATAACAAAATAAAAACTTGACAATTATTACTTTCCAAAAAAAAATACCATAAATTGAAGACTTAAAGATAGTAAAATATTTTTAAGTTGGTATAATTGATTGTTTTTGAGAGTTCACAAAAAAAAGAAACTGAAATTGGACATTTTTTCAATGCTTTCTGAATTGTTGATCCAATTCAAAACGTTGAAATTTCCCATCATTACTCTCTTTAATTGCATTAATTCACATTTATACTTCTGTGTGCGCAGTGTTTAATGGTTAATGGTAAATTCACCATAAAATTAGTGAAAAAAGGTAGAAACAAACAAAACTATAGACATTTCTTGTGAGTAATCTTCATTCCAAACCAATTTTGTTATGAGCAATAATCGTGAGCCACAAATTTTTTTTTAAATATGAATTGAAAAACAACATGAAAACACCTTTGTCTTAAGTATGTCTTATACTGTATTACATTGTTGTCTGAAATTGATCTTTTGGCAATAAATAGAATATGGCTTAGTTTATAGTCGAAGATAATTAGAGGGTTAAGTTTAGTCAAAAATAATTAGAAAAGTGTTTTTTAACAAATTGACACCAATTTGATAAAACTAACATTCACTAGTCTTATCTGTACTTTGTCATACTGAATTCAATTATGAAACAGCAATTGATAGAATTAATATATCGAAATTACTATGCCAAAAACTAGACTTAGTTAAATGGGATATAAGTGTATATTTTTCTGGTTCATCCACCTCTAATTTGCAAGAACTATGCTATTCATTGATTAAATCTGTCAAGATATTGTAAAGCTATAGATTTTTAGAACTGCAAGGATGCTATTAATAAGTCCTTTGTGGTCTAAAGAAATCATACTATCATACTACAAATGTCTCTTTTAAAGAAATTTCAAACTCAGAATTTAAAAGAAGCATTAAAGCTTAAGCAAAAAAATTGTAACAAGAGATATCCGCATAACCTTAGAGCTTAGAATTGTAACACAATATACATTCTGTTCAAAAATGTTTTGTTTCCTAGCAGGACTACAGATTCATATATAATTCCGACACGGTATCAGTCTCAACTTCAAATATGGTTATTAAATTTAAATTACATAGAAATTGAGACGATTTTAATCTTGACCAGTGTTAGTAACAAAATATTCTTACCTAATCCATCTGTGGCCTTGTTTCCATCAGCTATATCATTGTCGTCTAGAAGATTACTTTTGGCTGGAGTGGTGCATGTGCTCCCGAGACTATGGTTATCTGAGCTCTGAAAGTGTAAAAATAATATTGTTTTAAATTGCCGATTGTGTTTATTGATCACTTTAATATATACACCCGTATGATAGTGCAGGAATTCGAAGCATGTTTACTTCAAATATACATTGCTCGGTGAAAATAAATTCAAATTCTATTATCTAATATGTTCTATTCCTTACGGTTTGGACAATTGAATACAAATATTATGTGACATATATAAATAATATTTTCTCATTTAAAGAATTTTATAAAATGATAAAAATTATATTGAAATTGAAAATGTAGATATTTCAATTTTTAATCATAATAACGTGTGTGCAATTTCACAACAAATCACTTTAGTATGTTGTAATGTATGTTCATAATTCATAATGGAATAGTATTTTATTAAAATATAAATGATTAAAATCTACTTTATTCAAAATACAACCTTGTTGCAAAACGTTGGCATGAGGAAAACATTTCAAACTTTATCCTGTTGCTGAAAATATTTTCAGTTCGGTTTTACGCTATGCGTTAACTATAACTTATAATACCTAATAATAAAATTACAAAGTTGGCAAAAGCCACGGGTGATGAAGGGAGTTAGATACCATGTAGCAGGCAGCATAGGGGTATTTAAAATCACGCATTAACTTATGTATGAATAGACATTTATGTCCATTGAATAAAATGAGAACTGTTGTTAAGCTATTTACATAGCAGTTTTTTTAATATTATTATATTGCCAATTCTCATTCAGTTTAATAAATTCTGTTGTTAAACAACATTATTAATAAAATAAAGTGTGTTCTGCAAGTAATGTATAACTGCATACTGGTTTCTTTAAATCTCCAACACTATATCTTTATAGTAATTTTTATATTATGTTGGCAACTAATAAAACTATTACTTCTTAATTCCATACTTCCATAATTTCTGGAATATTATAGTAACGTCACAAATATCTTTTGTAGGGTACATAAATGGTGCAGCATTTAATCTTTCTTCAGTTAATATCTAAGTTTTGATGAGAAAAGAATAAACCAAATTTAAGAATTTCACAATGGGAACTCATCATGCTCTTGTTTCATGAATTCCACTTATGGCAAAAAGCAAATAAAGCAATACGCAGCACATACACTATGATGGGTAAAGGTATAGTCTCTTCTGTGACACGGCCAAGCATTGTCGGCCAAACTATGGTTATCTGAGCTCTGAAAGTGTACAAATAATATTGTTTTAAATTGCCGATTGTGTTTATTGATCACTTTAATATATACACCCGTATGATAGTGCAGGAATTTGAAGCATGTTCACTTCAAATATACATTGCTCGGTGAAAATAAATTCAAATTCTATTATCTAATATGTTCTATTCTTTACGGTTTGGACAATTGAATACAAATACATTGGGTTCAAATTTTAAAAGTATGAAATTTTGATCACCCTGATAATTCTCATCCAGGACAACCACCTACAATAAATTTTGAAAAATCAAACAGTCTTATTGAAACAGATCCCAGGTTAAGTTTGCAATATCTGGCAAAGCTACTCTCATGCTCTCATAGTGTGATAGAAAAATGACTTCACGCCTTGACAAAGAAGTGTAAATATTCTGTTCAGCTGTCACATGAGTTAAACTGGTGAAATGAGATGCAGGTTTATAAGTTGCCAACCCAATATAATAGGTATAATTTTTTTTCAATATCTTTTAAGTTATAATTTATTACTGCAATATTGAATATTATGAAATGAATATTTAGAAAATGTATAATTAACAAAGTCTACTATTGCTAATGAAATGTACTCAAATTTGAGAAACATATTTCTTCCATATTGCCTTTAATACCACTTTGAACAAAAATTTACTCAAGTTTTTTAGAATTAAATTTAATACATATTTTCAATTAAATGCTGCAGATACATATATTACATTTATATTGTATGATAATTGAGTATGTGACAATTTTTTTTTAATTTCATTAATCATAATTTCAAGGTACAAGCCGATGAAGAGCAAAAAATTGTTTAATAATCTTAAAAATTGACCGAGCTATAAAAGTTTAAATTTAACCTTCAGAGAAGGACGGCAATACTGTGTTGTGAGGTCATTTTTAATATTGCACATTATATTCTACGAGAGGAAAAGAGACAGGGATATACCCCTACTCTGTAAGCTTCTAAATTTGAAGATACGGCTTCAAATTTAGAAGCTTACAACTGGCAAAATAAATTTTTGAATTTTTTTAAAGACTGGTTTTTATTATTTATATATTATAATTAATTATATTTCACAATATTGTACGAAAAATATCAAAATTTTGAATGAGTGAACTACCGTATTATTCAATCAATTATAAGTAAAATTCTTGTAATGTTCTTGTACCTGCAAAAGAAAAATATAGAACTTAGAGGGAGATATAGTATCAGTCTTTAACAACATTGTGTCTTGACAGTTTAGATATAAAATTATGTCTGTAGACGAAATAAAATATACTTTTTGTCTATTCAAAATGCACTGATAACAGTTTTTCACATGCATTATGTACAATTATACAAGAAGAGCAGACACATATCTCATAGTCACCATACGTGTGGGGAAAGAGGCAAGGGATTAAGAATGGAACCTTTCTACCGCTCATTTAAATCATTCCATGACAATATTTTACAGTTAATAATAATAAAATATATTCCTAAATCTATTTTAGTGGTAACTAAAACCGAAAAGTTATTTATTTGTAAGGCTTTCAAGCATATAATTTATTTGCAAGGCTTTCAAGCATATAACGAAAAAATATTTCGTTTTTTCCCAATAATCAAATTATGTTCACCATTATATTTCCACAGATACATAAATAAACTATAATTAAAAGTGATGTGTTTGTTAATTGAAAATTTAAAACAATAAACTACTAAACAAATAAAGAATTTTAAAAAGTGCAATTTTTATTTTTTCCCAACTCTATAGTTCTCAAAAAAAAACGAAATTTTATGAAATAGTTTATGAATTTAAATATTTAAATTATTAGATGGAACCAAGAAGTGGTAAAAACCCCAAAATGAATATTAAGTCTTTAATCACAACCGTTTCAGCCAGCCAAAATATCGTATAAATTTAAAAAGTTAGGAAATCAATTAAAATAGTGGTATGTTATATAATAGATATGGGATACATATATTGTATGGCATAAGTAACCTTTCTAATAAAGCCCTCGGGTAGTGGTGGCAGATGGAGGGTGTCCTGTGAGGTGAACCCAGAGTCGCGGCTCGATACACTGCCCAGACGTGGTGCCTAGTGTCATTTCATTAAATAAAAACAAAATAATAACATAAACACTCAATAAAACGCAAATAAAATATGAAAAATTTATTACTACAAATAAAAGTTAAAATATAAATTATGAACCTAAGCCCCCACTTTCCTTTAAATCCATCTCTACACTACAAGCATTTTAAAACTACAAAAATTCAAATAAATCAATAAAAAAGCTGTTTATAAGTTACCTGTGACTGTTTCTGAAACCTGCTTCATAAACTAATTCACAGCAACAAGATATTTATAAAAACAGTTTATTTCAATAATACTACAGTATCTTTTCGTTATTCACAACTATATACTGAGATATTATAATGTAGTTGGTGCCTTTTCTTCAGACATATTATATCTAACTTTTTAATTTTATAATAAGTTTAAATCTAACCAATTAACGTCCTTTTTTATGTAACCTAAGTATTGATTCCAAAAATCGATTTGTGATTTGAGGTTTTAGAAATACATCAGAACTAGTGTTTTAAATATAAATAAATATTTATATTTGAAACACTAAAAAATTTATTTAAATTTAAATTTTATTTTATGTTTTTAAGATACTTATTTTCAACATTTTTTATTACTTTTTTCCAATATCAAGTAACTTTTATAAAACTACTTCTGCATTTATTCTAAAAACTATTGCATTTAATCGCCTGCATGTAGATAGTATTTATAGAAACTTCTATTTTTGAAACAATATAGTTCCGCTGACACATTAACGAAAAATTTGTTGATAAATAAGAAACTAAGATATTAGAATGTAATAAAAACTATGGCTTCTGTAATCAATGAAACTCGATAAAAAAAAAATTTGCTGTTACTTTTGTAATACTTACGATGATATAAATATTTCCTTAAAATGAATTTATCTAGTTTACAAAAATAATTTTCAAGAAGCACTTTACAATGTTTTATCAAAGTAAAGCAATTTTCAAAAAATTAAAACTGAAAAATACTTTTTTAACAATCTTTAAGAGAACTTCTATCTCAGCTAAACTATACATATACAGCATTCATTTCATTACAATAAAAAATACAAAATAAAACCTATGTGCTCTACCAATGACACACCAGTATCGTATAGAACATACCTGAGAAGGCGATCTCTGGTGTTGACTTTGCTCCGAGCCAGGCGTAGGTGTAAGCGGGGCGGGTGCCTGGGAGCCGCTAGAGGAAGATGCCAGTGAGGAGATAGAACAGAGTGAAGATTTACGGCTACCGAGTCGTGATGATGGTGTCGGTGAGTGTGGTGTCGGCGAGGCGCACTCCCATGCAACTGATCCGCCAGACGATGCTTTCAAGTCTGATATGACCTGTATTTATCCATTTAATATGTTGAAAATATAAAAATAAAGTAGAAACACAAGCTTTTAAATCAGTTGACATAAATTTCATTTAGTTCACAAGAGCTCAGTGTAAGGGGAAGACACTAAAAGTACGTGCAATAAAGCATTTTTTTTGTATCAATGTCGCAGCAAATGTCATAGACTAATTACCATCACAGCTGGCATTTAAAAATGTAAGCCTGCAAGCAGAAACATGTGTCAGTTAAAAAGAACAGTAGAGATAAAAATAGATAAAGAAATTTCTACAAATGCTGTGATATTTGTTAGGTTTAAAGCCACAAATGTTTCATCTGTGCTGAAATCAATATCTGTGTATGTTTATTACACAGTCTGCTTGCACCAGGTTGAATATAAGGGCAAGGTATATTAAAAAATTATAACCAGAAAAAGGAAATTTAAAAAAGACAGAAAAATTTAACCATTTAAAATAAATATGAAATTGGTGAACCAACTTTGGAAAGAATGAAACATAGTAAATTAAATCGACAAATGTCTAATATAACTAGAGAAGCCTAAAATAATATGTTAATGTGATACTTTTTGTAGATAGTATAAGTGAAGCAAAAGAGATACATCACATGTAGGCAATTTCAATAGGTGGAAAGCGACTTGAAAGTATATTCAATTTATTTATTTCTATAACACTTTGGAAGTTTCAGATAAGTCTAAACAAACATCTAGGAAGGTAAACAATAGGCTACATTCGAGTTAAACAATCACAAACAATATTTAAAAAATACACGTAAGCTATTAGGTCACCGACTAAAAAACCCGCTACCTCGAATCATCAGTGTTCCCTACATGATACCTACCTTAATATGACAGTATTAGAGCATGAGTGTAGCTTTGTCAAAAAATGCAATTTAACCTGACACGCTTTGCCAGTCAACGTGAACGTAACCGGCTTTAATTTGTTTTAAGAAAGCTTTTTAATTTGTCTAAATTTATTGTAGATGGTTGTCGTGGATAAAGTTTACCAGAGAGATCAAAATTTCCATCTTTGAATATTTGGAACCAACGCTTGACTGTATCATGGGAAAGTATACCTTTTGCAACAATTGTGCATATCACCTCAAGGCGCCGACATCACATAACGAGTTTAAAGAATCTGATTTTTAAGCTCCGCCCCTAAGCTCCATCCTTTATTATTTCCGATAAACTAGTGCGAAGCCAAAACACCGGCATACTCGTGAACTAAATTACTCGCATCAATAACTCACTGCATCGATGTGGCTAGCGCGGTTTATGTCCTTTGAAACGTTAATATGGTTTTTGAATGTTACAAAAGCATATTAATAATAGGCGTTTTTCACCTATTTTTGTGAAGTTGATTATAAAATGTAGGAATGTGTAGTATAATTAGTTTAGATGAAAAAACCCCACATTTATAATTCAGATTTTTGTTTTTATCTTGTTATATAATTTAAATATTTCATTGCATGGTGTCTATCACCTTAAGTTTTGTATTTAATGGTTTAAGGAATTAAAAACACACACACAAACACAAACACAATATAGATATATATATATACACACACACACACACACACACGCATACACACACACGCACGCACGCGCACGCACACGCACATGCACACACACACACACACAAGTATAGACACGTATATGATTACTTAGTTCACAATTAATCCACGAATCTATATGGACTTATTCTTATTTATTTTAAATGGTCCATCAAATTGAATGTTCCATAAACGATTTCAATACAGTGGTCAGGAAAAATGTAAAATAAGCAAAATTATAAGTTACATGTTCTTTCTACCTTTTTATGTAAATGTTATGATTAAAGTTTTCCCACCATAGTCGTTGGACTGATAATCAAACCTCTCAGTCTTATTTTTATTAGTTACCATTTAATTCTATTCATTCGACTATTTATTACATCTGACTTATTCATTCTGGTAAGAAATTCTCTAAATGTCCTCTAAATTAGGGATTAAATGGAGTGATTCTGTTGTTAACTCATATTGCGTATCCAAAACTCACATCTATCCTTAATTCCGTTGCGACGTTGCTATGCTGTTCCCATTGTGTACTTTTGGTTTCAATAAAAATTGTCTCAGAAGAATGAGATTTCTTGAAACACAAAATAGCCCGTGCCATATTTGTACAAAATATCACAGCGATCTGCTATTTCGTTCTAACATGAAAGAACAACAAACAAACGTACTTTGACATTTATAATATTAATTAGGGTTATATTAGTTAGAATGATATTTACCCGGTTAAAAAGAAGCCTATATCATTTACCGGTCATTAAAAAATAATTTCGATTTGTTACTTCTTTGCCACATAAAAGAAGCACAAACAAATACACTTTTGAATTTTTAATTGTTGGGATTTTTATACACTTAGGTTAAAATTGTTTGTGTTGGAAAGTAACAGTGAAAAATTCTTGTGTTGGAAAGTAACCGAGACAGCAGTGAATGAATGGAGCTTATTAAAAGGAGACCTCAAAATCGATGCACTAATTTAGTAAAAGATATTTCATAGAAATCAAACTTCGATCATTTCTCTTCTATTAAACATGGTGTACAAAATAAAAAAAAATGCCATCATACAGTTAGCGTCACAAGAAAATCAAGAACAAGAAGGTCAGATGAAAAAGAAACTATCAAAACTAAAGTAATACAAAGAGCCCTTTTATAAAAATTGTTTGTTGCCAGAAGTAATAGACCCGAGATTTACTAGAAATCTTGAAATAAAAGAACCCGATTTTCATGAAAAAATATATCTAAGGAGGACATTGAGAATATGGTATCATTAAAACATAGTGATCTCCCAATCCAAAATGATTTGTCCAATCCAAAAAGATTTGAACTTAAAAATGAAAACTGGAAAAAAATGAAAACGCTTCTTCATTAACTCATATTAGTTAGCCAGAGCCTCAGGACCAAGCTTTGTGTTCACATATGCTAAGTATTAATGAGTTTTAATAAGTTAATATGAAAACTATACAGTACCCCCCCATACTACCAAGCATCACCATACAACAAGGCAATACCAAATATCCCAAATAGGGGTAATTATATAATAAATATATATAATTAACCCTACACGACCGTATACTAGAAGATGCTATTATTAAAAGATGCTATCATACACCACCAATTGTTACAAGATGCTACCATACTTCATTATTTATAATATTCTGTTATAAAAAAAAAACACTTTTTAATTTTCAAATTTTAAGGTCGTACGGACTAATGTAACTTATGTGGTGATTTTATGAATCTGTAAAATTTATTACTTAAAAAAACTAGTAAATTACTTATGCGAATATAATTAAAATGTATTAAGGTGTTACATGTATATTTTTTTAAATTATTTCAAGTCTATTTTGTTTCTAGCTGCATTAGTAAATAACAAACAAAACCCAACCAAATAATTAGCTGTTAATATTAAATAATGTTCAAAAACCATAATAAGATTTTAAAATCATAGATCCATGATTGTTAACGCGGCAAGCGAACGTTCTTGAGTTGAAGATTTTAGTACGCGTTTATGCTAGGCATTTAGTGCGGCAAGTTATCGAGAAAAAGTATCACATCTATGCGTTGTTCTATTGTAACGTGAAATGATAACAAACAAACTTTAAAACTTTTAATATTATTTGTGATTGTGACACAAAATCACGACGATCTGTAACTCCATTGCGACGTAAAAGAAGGACAAACAGAGATACTTTGGAGTTTTTAATATTCATTAGGATTGTGATGTTAGAAAGAGATTTCTCGTGTTCGTTCGTACTTGAGTAATTAGTCTATGTCATTTCCTAGTCCACCAGCTATTTCTGTGCAGAAAGTCACATAGATCTGTTGCTCCATTGCGAAGTAAAAGGACAAACAAACATACTTTCGCATCTTTAATGTTACTTGGGAACATCATATTAGGTTGGAAGATATTTCCAGGTTTGGTAATTAGCCTATTTCATTTTCTGATCCGCCATATAATTCTGTACAGAAAGTCACGTTGATCTGTTGCTCCAATGCTATGTGAAAGAATGACAAACATAACTTCGACATTTTTAACGTAGGTTAGGATTATAATATTATTAGCTATGTCATTTCCTAGTCCGCCAACTATTTATGTGCAGAAAGTAACGTCAATCTTTTGCTCCATTGCATTGTGAACAAAGGATAAATAACAGACTTAGTTTTAGGATTTAGTTAAGAGACAGATTGGAAAGAAACCTATATTATTTCCTGGCCCACCAATTATCTCTGTGGTAAAAATCACGTAGATCTGTAGTTCCATTATGATATGAAAAAAGGACAAACAAACACACATTTGAATTTTTAAAATTAGTTGGGTTATTATATTAGCTAGGATTATATTTCCCGCATTTACAAGTAGCCTACGTTATTTTCTGGCTCGCCAACTATCTCTGTGCAGAAAGTCACGTTGATCTTTCGCTCCATTATGACTTGAAAGAAGTATAAATAAACACACTTTTGCATTTATGATATTAGTTAGGATTATAATAGTACTTAGAATGATATTTCTCAGGACGAAATGTAGCTTAGGTCTTTGCCCGGTACACCTCCTACCACTATGTAAAGTTTGTAAACACAAACATGAATTGATATAAAAAAACAAAAATATAGTAAGGAAAATGGATTACGTAAAAAAAATATAAAAACAAACACCAATCGATATACAAAAAAAACTAGCCAAGGTATCCAAAAATTTAATAGGCAAAAAGGGTCACGTAAAAAAAGTTTATAAATAAAAACAAAAATGGTTAATTAAAAAAATAAACCCAAAACATCCAAAAGTGAGTAAGTAAAAAAGATTATGAAAAAAAAATTACAAATACAAATTTATATAAAAAAACAGATATATTAAAATTTATATATTAAGGTTTATATTAAGGTTTATATAAAAGTCAAAACGTTCGAAAATTTAAAAAGCGAAAACTATCACATTAAAAAAATTTATAAATACAAACACAAATTAATATAAAAAGAAGACATATCCAAAATATTCAAAAGGGAGTAAGCAAAGAATATTAATTTAATAAAAGAAAAAAATATTAAAATATATTTCTGCGCAAACAAAATATGAAAATTTTCAAATCGTTTTTTTATAATAAATAGTCGCCAGCTACAATGTATATTCTGAAATATACAACAATTTCAAAATATATATTGAATTCAATATATAATGCATATCCTTCCATGTCCTATAAAAAAAATGTCAAAACATTATTGGTGCGAAACTAAACTTATTCTCACGATATTAAAACACAGATCCAAACCTAAGATTAAAATTAATTTAATTACTCTCCAAATATCAGTTGCTAACTGAACAGAAGATAGAATGTTGTGTTCTTTACACATCTTACAGGAAACGTTCATAAAATTTCCTACCATTCCAACGCTGTAAAAAGTGGTAGGTTTATTAGCCTAATATTTTCATAGCAAATGATGCGTGGAGTGTTTATGTGCGTGTGTGCGTTGCTTATTTTATACTTCATCACATATAAATGACCGACTGATTTTTAATGGAATTTTGAATTCCAGATTAAATATACAGAATACTATGTCAATGAAAATTGTTTTTTTGGTAGTTTCCACATTTGATATACTTATACAAATAGAGAAAAGTGAAAACTTTTCACACAAAATTACACATACATCGAAAGATTCACTAAACACTAACTTGTTACTTGAGGCACAATAATAGTGGCAGAATTATAAGAATAAGTTGAAACAATGAATTATTTAATAAAACAGGAAATTTGTAACTCAATGTGACAATAAATTATGTGAAAATGGATAAACTTGGATTGCAACTGAGGTACACATCATCAAGCTACAACTTGAGAACATTAGTTAGGTAGTGGAAACATATTTAATGTAACTATGTAAGAGTATCGCCCAGGTGAATGTAAAGATGGATAAAAACTAATATAAAATGGAAATAAACCTGTAGACTAGCAGCTGGCAAAGTCCTTGGTTCATTAGTGTGACGCAGCAGTTGCCCGGCTCCCTCTTGTAAGTGGCCCACCTCTGCTAGTATAGCGACTTCACTTTCCTAGAATACGTAATATACAAAGGTTTAGAAACTTTCAAAATCAAGCAACAATATTGTTAGGACTTCTTCATTCTAATGTCAAGACTCTTTTCCTAAGGAACAAGTGGAGGTATCAAGTTGAACACTGCGATCTCCATATTCTTCATCTACTTTGCATCTTTTAAACAATTAACATGGTCTATATTGTTCTTACCTCAACGTCAAATTTAGACTAGTCTGCCCATGACCAATACGGAAATAACATTCACAAATGCTCTTTTATAAACATTATATATTACATCACGAACATTTGTTCTTGGTTTACACCATTAAGTTATCGAATAAATTTGATTGTAACATCAGAAAAATATTGTGGTCCAAATAAATAATAATATATAACAACAAAAACTATTGCATATTTGAATGATACCTTTTTAAAAAATCAGAAAGAAATGAGAATTTTAAGTAAATTTCATAATTGTTTATTCCATAAAAATAAATTGTCATTCGTTTTCCCAAAAGATGCATAAAAGAATCAAGTAACAATATTTAAGACCTGTTTGTTTATAATTTTTGACAAAAATAAACTTAATGAAACTTAACAAAATGTTTAGACTTCTACACAAGAAAATAAAACCAAAAACAGTCACATTAAAGAACAATTCAACAACACCTTACTAAGTATAATATATCCTGTTTCTTTTTAGGACAATTGATGATAAGAGTGAAAGGAGTAGATAAAATGTATTTTTCTATTGTATTTATATTATCCAAAAATTTTAAAACACAGAAATCAATTAAATCTTTTCTGTATGCTCTCCAATAGAATGATGTCAGTTACCTCATATGGCAACCAAATAACAAAGGCACTTGCAAATGTAGGGTTGTGACATGAGAGGCAGCTGTCCTTAAGTAACCATAGTGGTTTGGAAAAGTCAACTTCTTCAAAAGAGATTATTCTATTTTTATCTATGATTATTAGACTATTTTTTTCTTTTCTTTTTTAGTTAATATTCATTTGAGTGTTTTTTTGTTATAATCTGCTGGAAAAAGAAACTTAAAAATTCATCATTTAACTGCTTTATTATTTCTGAAAGCTTGTTTTCAAAACTTTATCCATGGCATCTCTATATTAAAATAATGCATAAGCTCACTTATCCACCTTTGCTTGAGACAACTTTAGTGCTTATTAGTACCATGCATAATTATAGGGAAGAATTATGCATGGTACTAGTACGCACTAAAGTTGTGTTTTCTTCATGCCTCACCTATTTTTCCTCAGACACGTCAAATTCAGGTCAGTGTAATACATATTTTTACTATTATTATTCTTTTATTCAAGCACATTCTTATTCATATAATTACCACAACTTTTTATATTCCACCATGTAACTGTTTAAATCAAAGAGCCTAAAATATTTTATGTTCTGTAGTTTAAATTCCTATAACTAATTGGCAGTGATTGCTTCTGCTGCTATAAATTTGCCTGATTTGTTTATGTATATTTAAATTTTAATTTAAAAAAAAGGGTTTATCGCCAAAATAATGGGAGAAAGCCTATTATAAACAGCATGTTGCTTTAGCTTACCATCACAGGATTGAGCAGCGAGACAAAGTGACAAAAACGACTCCGCTCCTCAATGAGAGCCGCTTTCACAGCTTTCTCCTCCATTTCCTCTAATTGCTGCCGGCGTTCGTTTACATCCTACAAATTGTGCATAATGTGTTATAAGATAAATAACATGCTCAAAAATATTTTCCTTATAAAACATTTACTCTCTTTAAAATATGTTCTATTTTTTTTCCAGCTTCACCTCTGGCTTATGGTATCTTCTACCTAGGCTGGGTAGAACAGACCACAACAGAAATAAAATACATTTTAAAGACACATTTAGGCAGCACTTAATTTTATATATGTTTTCACACGCATTCTTCTAGTTTTATGACTTTTCATTAAACAGTTCTCCAATTATTCCATGTTAGTCTTTCACATAATCTTCCTCCATATAATTTTTCATTATCCCCTTATAGGATCACTTCGTTGTTTGTCTGTCGATCTGTCAAGACTCTTTTCCTAAGGAACAAGTGGAGGTATCAAGTTGAAATTAATATGAAATACTCTGGTCTCTACAGTTCCTCGGACCTTCTAAGTCAACGCAATCAAGAAGAACCCTAAAAATATGGCACATATTTTGACATTCGCAAATAAATCGAAACGTTTGGGTAGTTCCCGTTTACTTAGTCATGAAATTTGGCAAGAAGCAAGGTCTCACAGCATAAGCAAAGGAAAAAATCTGAAAATCGTTAATTTGTAATACATCACTTAAGAAAATGTTTCTTTTTTAAATATACGCCTGTGAAAGATATAGTAGGGCATTAAAATTTCATAGCAATATGTAAAAATTTAAATTTTTGTAAATGATTTAAGAATATTATATTCCATTGAATGTTTATAAATGTGTTAATGTATATGGAGTCCTCATAGTGTGAGTTCCACTTATGCTTGACAGGTTTTTTATAATTTGACCGCGTTGAACATACATTAACATAGCCAGACCATCTTGACAATTCTTTACCTTCATATTTCCTTCAACATTGCATATTTGTCAAATATTACATTTGAGTGTTTACTAAAATTTCAAAAATTCATAAAATATGAGAAAGAATACGTTAGCTGACTCATTCTAAATTTTGATATTTTTCGTACAATATTGTGGAATATAAGTTAATTAAAAACCAGTCTTGAAAAAAATTCAAAAATTTATTGAAAAATAAGCCAGTTATAGGCTTCTAAATTTGAAGATATGGATATATCCCTGTCTCTTTTCCTCTTGTAGAATATAATGTGCAATATTAAAAATGACCTCACAACACAGTATTGCCGTCCTTGTCTAAAGTTTAAATTGAAACTTTTATAACTCGGTCAATTTTTAAGATTATTAAAAAAAATTTCACCCTTCATCACCTTGTACCTTGAAATTATGATTAATGAAATTAAACAAATTTAGTCAAATACCCAATCACCACAAATGGACTGATTGTACATAGTTTGCATAATGCAAATATAATGCATAATGAAAAGATTGAACATTCCCATATGTGTGATACTGTTTATATTCAATTATTTTAATAGTAGGCCAAGAAGGTTAACTTACTTCTATCACAAAAGCACAAGTCCTTATATGTGCATATTTACGTGTGTTTAAGTTTAATGAAATGATTCCCCGGAAAAACTTCATTGTAGCGAAAATGTGAATTTCCAATTCGCAAATAGGTCGCGATTATTTTATAGAAAGAAGTGATTTTAAAAAAATTCCCATACAATAGTGAACTTTGTCAAGAAAGGACAAGTTATAAATTTTTCGACTCAATTGCCATTCTTGGCAATACTAAACACATACTTAGTAAGTACAACGAGGAATTAGTATAACAAAAAAAACAATCAAACTCAAAAAACAAAAATATGGAAATGCACAAAGCGGGTATCATAAAATGAAGTTATAAAATTTATATTTAACAGCCAATTGACAACCATTTTTTCATAGAAAGAGCATTTTTGAAACCATTTTTTTGTAATAAAATAATTGTGTCCGAGCCCTAATTTTAAATACTTCGTTTTGTATGTATATTCTTTCATTTAAAATATAAAAGACAGCAAAATTTACATTTTCGCTAAACTGAACTTATACCGATTCTTCTTTCAACAATTACTAAATAAAATGTAACTATACGTTACACAGTCTTCGACATATATTTTGCCCAATAACGTTTAGTATTTATCCAAGATATGTGATACAGGGAGCAAATAATAAGTGATGTAAAGTTTGTAAAGAATTGACATACTTCCCAACAAACGGAAATTTAAAAAAACGTTTTCATCTCATAAAGCCTTTAAAAAAAACGTTCAAAATCAGCACAAATTTTTGTATCTTCTGTCACCCAAGTTTCATTTTGTGGGTCTCTAAAGTAATTATTAGATATCTCTTCATCTATTTCTACAATAATTTCATAAAATACTAATCTTTTATTAAAACTCCATATTTTTAGTAAAATATTGTAATTTTAAAAGTAATTCCTTAATTCATTCTATCTATATGATCCCAACAAGCATAACACGTTAACTGGATTAGACCTTACAATGGTACAATACAATAATAAAATACAATAATAGTAACATTTAAGTAATTCCAGAACTTTTCATTTAATAATAATGTCAAAATCCACATTACCCCATTATTCATTTTGACAGTTAAATTTACCCAGAAAGTAAATCTATAGAGTGGGACGAGGCTGTAGAAGACTAACCTCAGTTCTGCGCTGGACGTCTCCGTCGCCGGTGGTGCCACCAGGACGGCGCGCCTTCTTGCCCGCGCGCGCAGCGTCGAGAGCACGCCGGCGCAATTCTGCGCGCGCGCGCTTGCAATCGCGCGCATGCTCGCGTCCCCAACCGCCTGCCGTCGCACGTCTCCATTCGTCCGCCGCCGTGCCCAGAGGCATAATCAAAGACTCCTGGAGAGTGCTAAAAACGTTTAAAAGAAACGTGTAAATTTTTATTTGGAACACATTCAATTTAATAACTCTCTTGTGATGGACACTGTACTCTCTTTTAAAATGCAGAAGGTTAAGTTTTAGTAAGTGACCAAATTTTAAAGAGCGATTAATAATCGGCAACTAAAGCTTACACGAAAAAAATTCAAATTTTGGCTTACGGTAAATAAAATAATTTATGCTTATACTACTATTTTAAATTACCACGCCCCCTCACCTACACAGGTAAAACACTGACAGACGTAATTAATTCAGTTAGCGTCGGACGTTTAGACAGTATAGATGTACCGTGTCTATCCAGCTCGAAAAAAAAATGTCTATCCAACCGCAATAATTACAAGTAAATGTGTGAAGTTTAAATTTTGTGATGAAATACGAAGTCAAAGAAAGTGAAAGAATACAAAGTCTTCAAAAAAGCGCAATTTTGAGTGGTCTATTGTAATATATTTCACTTCGAAGTAGGATTAAAATGTATATAAACAGAAGTTGAATTTGGTATGTAAGTTTTCAATCATTGTAAAACATTTATTGTGAATGTATTCAAGTTTGTAGATTCAGGTTCAAGGCGGGAGGTATTTGACCTTGAAACAGGCGAACGAACGAATGTCTGAGAAAGGTCGCTTCGATAGTGTGAGTACCAGTTCCATGCTTTTTAAAAATCAAACGAATGTTTCAATTTCTTTGTTTTTCCATCAGGGTGAAACGTTTTTGATTATATTTGAGATCTAAAATGTCTTTCTCAATTTTGGTCACTGATTGAGAAATATTCCAGTAAATAGATATTCACCGCCCTATTTGCTAAAAAGTAATCTAATGTTCATTCAAATCATCGTTAGCCAACTATGTACCAAGTTTCATAAAAATATGTACGGCCGTTAGGACATGACTGAATAACAAACATTCAAAATTTCGCATTTATAATGTTATTAAGAAATAACAAGTCGTTGAGTTATTTAAAGTTTCTAACTACTATGTTTTCACACGAGCACTTTTTTAAATGGTTATCGATATTCATTTAAACATTAAGCGATTAAGTATTCATTTAGAACTCTTATTCTCTCTCTCCTGCTATTCAAAAATCAGTTCGTATTTACATAATTGCATAATTACAGACTGATTTTGAACTTATTATACCTAAATCCGCAGCTTAAAACTCCGTAATGACAGAAGTATGAATCTTGATTTAAACAATAAAAATAACCTACCGATCGAGTACCGATTTACATTATATTACATACTAAACACGTGTAAAATTACATACCAACGTAACATCTTGGAAAATACTGTCTGTCTGTACCGACTAGTTGCCTTGCGGTAAATCCTCGTGATTTATTTTAGACACGGATAGTTCACGCACGATACAACGAATATTGAGCGAGAATTAGTCCTTTCAAATAAAGATCAGAGTTCAATATTGTCTATCTAACTGCCCTTCTTAACTATCTTAATTGCCGCACCACATTCTTACCTTCGGAAGGATGTAATGCAGGAAGTCGGTGAGTATTGCTTTAAAAATTAAAAGAAATATTTATTCATGACTCAATCAACCTGCCCTAGTTCAGTTATAGGTTTTCTTTTAGAGCGTGTCGTGTGAATTGTGATTGTGAAGTTATTGGCCATTGTCGCGAAATTATAAATAAATTATACATCGATGGATTATATGTTCGACTCTCCGTATGGATCATACACAAAACAGGCATGCGATTATTTAAACACTTTTAATTTACATAATAACTAACTTGTTTACTTTATACAGCAATTGTATAAGTCACGAGAAAACAAATTCTTAAATTTATAACTAACATTTGTTTGAATGTAGCGATAAAATGAAGTGAAAGAGAGACAAATGTATGCCTTTGAATTAAGTAAGTTTTGAGAATGTTGTTTTATAATAAATTATGACATTAAATGGAATTTGATAATTAATACATGTGTTTCTTCAAAATAATCAACGTAATATTTTTATACTTTCAATGAACTTAACTGTTGTTTAATTATTTTTTCAGGTCATAAACACGGAGTTTTTAAACAAACGCAAAAAAATCTTCGATTTGAGAACGTTTCTAGAGAAAAGATCATGGACAAAATTTTATCTAAAGCTTTACATACCCATATGCGTACTAAGTATATTGGCGAAATGACAGAGCAAGACTTCGAAAGAGCCAGTACTACAATTATTGCTAAAAATACTTAATGAATCATAAGTTGAATGATAAGAATCAGAATCAAGTCAGAAACACTAAGAAAGAACCGACAACAAATAAAACTAAACTTACTAATTACTATTCAACTGTTATTATGTATGGAGACTCGTATGAACAGAATGGTAGTACTAGATGGAATTCCCTTTAACAAATGTTGTACTTCTGAAGATGTAAGATATCCGTTAAACAGTCTGACTATGATTTGAGATATTGAGGATTCCAGAGAACCAGACTTTTTATATAAATATATTACTAAACGAGTATGAGAAATAGTTAAATATTTCCATAAATCGCCATTGAAAAACGACGTATTAGAAAAATACACTTTAGAAGTGTACCGTAAAAACCTGGATCTGATATTAGACTGTAGAACGAGATGGAGAGATGACGTTACTAGATTTAAAATTCAACGTAAAATTTACAGGTGAAGAAGTTTAAGACATTTATAACATCCATCGTAGTATAGATGTAATAGAAACAACAGAGACGCTTTCGTTTCGCCGTGATTCAAGTTTGTTAAAAACGAACGCTGCATTACGGTTTATGCTTAATAAATTAGATCTTCAATTAAACGAACTCAGCGAACTTCCTTTATCTCTTGAAAATAGAGTAAAAGAAAAACGAACAACTGCATCTAGTGGTTTACAGTATTTGCAAAACATGAAATATTTGGATATGACCGAGCTACAGAAATATTCAAAAAACCGTCATCAGAACATTTATTGTACAGTTATTAGAAAAGCTGAAAATTGTATGGAGACGAAGAAGTGACTATCGCACTACAGTTGGAAAAAGAGACACACAAAGCTACGAGAGGAAGTAAGGATCGTAAGGATTTAAGAGCGAGCTTTTTCTTCCGCCGGCTATTTTGCAACAAACTCGGAACCTCCTTAGCTGATAGAACATGGAACGCCTTATGAAACAAACACATTTTCAGGAGATGCGATCACATTTTCAGGAACAAAAAAATAGAATAATTTATAATATTTCATTTTTTCATTATGATTTTTTCTTGTTCATTTCATAAATATCAGTTGTTTCTATAATAAAAACACAAATGTACCTCAATATTATAATCTCATTTTTATTGATTTGCTTTTTAAAACAACAAATACATTTTTTTAATAATACAAAGATCATTTGTGTAAATACATAATTTAAACCCATAAATTTGTTACTAATTCGTAATTGACATATCCGTAATTTCGGAAGCACTAATTCATTACACCAACGTTGTTTAAATATAGTGTTCTTAAAAACAACCGTCTATAATTATGGAGTAAATACTTATCACACTGAACACAGTTGCGTTTTTTTTTCATTTTCTACATATTTCTAGAAACTGATAACATACATCGGAAAAAAATTAATAATGTAACGAAGCAAATAAGATCTGATGATCGAATAATCAGAAATTATTTAATAAAAATATCCCAAAGGATATGTAGAACAAGAAAAGAAACATATGCTTTATATGGAATGTAATCGATGAATGATTTGCAGAAAAGGTTCACGCAGTCGCACAGCAATGAACAGAAAACAATTTGCAAGGGCACCAAAAACATTTCTAAATTTCGATGTTATGGGGATATGCGGAAATTCTCAACCGTTTCTAAGAAAATCATTGTCAAAGATGTACTTTTAACAAAAAACCTTACATTTTTTTATAAAAAATGTATGTTAAAAATATCCATCAATAAATTAGATAAATTTAGTTTCATAATTAAAAAAAACAAAACAGACATTGAATATATTTGGCGTTAAATCTGTAGAAATTCATTATTCACAATTAAATTAAACTACGTGATGTATTATTATTTCTACTTCCTTTAAGTTCTTTACCACGACCTAGGTTTCGTTGTATTACAACATCAAAGATTCCTTCTAATAGCCCACCTGGATTCCTTCTAATAGATCTTTGCTAATAGCCCACCTGAGGATGTTGTAATACAACGAAACCTAGGTCGTGGTAAAAAACTTAAAGAAAGTAGAAATAATACTACATCACGTAGTTTCATTTAATTGTGAACAAAACAGATCTTGAAAACTTAAAACATTTTCAAGTACATATTTTAAATGTTATGTGACACAATCTATACAGGTAATAATATTTATTTCTTATGGTTTGTGCAGATCTAACGGATGATTTCCAAAAGACGGTCCGGACTGTTACAATCAACTAATATGTGAATTCACAGTACTTGGAGACAAAGCAGGTATTCCGATTCAGATCGTGTGCTAGATGTTGTTAGACTCTTAATGTTTGGAACATTCCACATGAAGCCGACAAGTAAAAACGTTGATGTTTCCGATTTTAGTAATGTTCGATTATGTTATACCCATATAATATAAATACGAAATATTTTTACAGTATAAAGTCTTATTAATGAGTTAGAGGACTTTAAAATTTTGACCAACTGGCAAGTGTGCGCTACTTTGAATCACAATAGCCAGTTTTTAAAAGTTATGATAAAATAAATAAATCAGTGGAATTTATAACTTTACGTAATGAGCTTTTAAATTGCAATTTGGATTTTAATTTTTTTTTTTTTCGAAAAAAGTATTTCAATTTTTGATACTGGAATTTCACAAAGTTTATCCTCTTAACTTTTTATAATTTTATTTTCTAAACTTAGCTAATAGTGTATAGATAATCTATCAAGTTTCATAATGGGCGTAAAAGTAGTTTAGGAGCTAAACCTGTCCGCGCCTTTACTAGCTGGCGGTAGGTCAAAGTCCTCTAACTCATTAAAGACTTTATACTGTAAAAATATTTTGTATTTAGATTGAGGACATATATGGGTATAATATAATCGAATATTACTAAAGTCGGAAACATCAACATTTTTTACCTGTCCGCTTTGCGTGGAATGCCCCATTTGTCATGTGCTGCTATTATTGGTACACTAATCTTACTTCGTATTAATATAAATGTACCCGGTGTAATAAAAGCTAAACTTTAAAATATGTACTCACTCTTCAATTAGGCTAAAAAAAGTACCTGTACTAAGTTTTTAAATTTATCTAATATGTTGTGTTATAAAAATATAAATTCAATAATAAAAACCTAGGATAGAAAATAATACAAAAATATTTTCTCAAATATTTTTGTATTATTTTCTATCCTAGGTTATTATTATTCAATTTAAAAAAAAACAATAATTTTAATAATTTATTATTATCGAAACTATTTATTATATTAAATTGTAAATTCGAATGATAATTTGGTAAATGTTTCGCAATTCTTGAATTCATTATTATTTACTAATTAGATCCAATGAAAGTACTCTTTTTGAATTTCTTAAATACATATATATTTATTTAATTACATTCATTTATCAGCTATGTCGACAAATAACTCTTAAATTTTAATAAATTCATATTTAAGTTAAATAAAATATTGTGGACTTTATTCTTGCTGTTATAATTGTTCAATGAAACCCAAATATCTGGAATTGTATTTAATTCTGGGTGATATGAAAAAAATGGTAGATTTTGCTTGTTGTTATTGGGACATACTTGTATGTATCTATAATGAGTTCACCCTCGAACCCCCGTGTTCCCCCATGGCTTATTAATATAAGAAATAATGTTAGGAATAACTATAAATTATAATAAAAAACATACATGCAGTATGTTTTTTATGTGCAATAATAAATAACTTCACTTCTTAAATTCCTTCCACTTCTTTTCGATAATTAACTGTACATACGTGTAAGAAAAAAAATTACTCGTCCTTGTGAATGACTTAGTAATGACTACATATTTAATAATAGACCATACCGTACCTATTTAATAATACATTGAAGAAAAGCATGTAACAATATGCTATTAATGGAGTGCAATCACACATCTGCTGCCATATCATGCTCATATTATTGTAAACATACAATTTCGTTTTCATTTTAAAATGGACCTTAACGTCTTAGGCTATATGCACATCTAGGATACGATCTGCCGCGGACGGTTCGCTTCTTTTAAAAATCTAGGTTCTTAGTCCGTTGTTTTATATGTACAATTCAGGTTATAAATAGCACTAGATAGGCTACGGACACACATTAGCCGCATAACAAACTTCCAAGATTGATCGTTTGCACTTTGCACGCACGCATATTAGCGTCAGTTAGTCAACAATCGTCATCGCATGTTAACAAATTATTTTTTTTTTCGAGAACATAGTTTGTCGGCACCAATATGACTTCACATTCATTCTCGAAGTGAAAAAAAGAGTCGTGACACAAATAAGATAAAAGGTGTAATATTATGCGTAAGTTCAACATTTTATATAAATGATAACTACTGAGAAATAATTGTGTCTTTAATATTTACAAAATGGCGTCGACACTAAGAGAGAAACAATACATGTCTCGAGTATGAAAGAGTCGAATAATTCAGACAACTTAGATTTAAAGCACTTAATACGACATAACTCTAATAAGAGAGAGACCTATTCTTTATTTACGTTTTAGCGCAAAATGAATCATATATATTTATGCACATAGCTATTATTAATTCATAAAAACCATAAAAAGAGATAAATAGACACTAACAAGGCGTAATATGACTTGCAGTTCGACAGGAAAATATTATGAATTGTTGCAGAGAGAAACCGAGATAAGGCTATTCGTTTTTTCTTGTTTGTTGTATGTTTTTGCAGCCTTTTAAACATTAAACAAATCACTCTCGTAAAATATGTACAACTAGAGATTTGCTGATCTTATAAACTACTTCAGAATATGGTGATCATCTAGACAAAAAATCACAGTGATATAACTATTGCAACATCTTCAGAAATTAACATCATATCTCGAAATCACTAAATGTGAAATTTCTGCCATAATCGCAATTTTTTATTTGAAAAATCCAAAACTTGGCAGTTAAATACTAATAGTGTAGTTAATTGCAAATAGTTTTGAAAAGAAACGAAAGACTAAAATAATTAGATTAAAAACAAATAAAGAAATAAACTTCCTGTAATTACTTCAACACTTAAAGTCGTGTTCAATTATCCATATGAACTGAAAAACCAAACTGAAAATGTGCGTAGTAAAAAACTTATAATGTTCGAAATCAAAATAACCATAACCTGGAAAAAAATAATTAAGAAATCAAGCACCAAAAACGAAAAATCTCGTTTCCGGTTGCCAAAATAAGTCGTATGAAAATGGAAATTCTCTTGAAGAACGAGCAGCAAATTCTGTCAGATTTTGTATCTTAAATGACCACGAATAAAAGTTTCGTACTATAAGTAAACCCTATCAAAGAAAGAACCAAAGAGACCTTCCATTCCGTGACGCGGCTTGTCGGAGCGGGGGATATGATTAAACACTGTAGCCATGAAACTGAGAATGTTCCTTGTTATATTGATCTGTGTATCGTCAGATAAGACCTTGTAATTCATAGGTATCCTGCAAGTGATGAACAGCACTGAGGTTGCAAATTGGGTCAAAAGCTCAGAGAACCTTTTTGACGAATTCATTACTGGTTTTGGCAAGTTTCGTTACTCTTCGGATATTTCGAGATATTGCGCCTTCACAATAGAACATTTGAAGCAGTCACTGTTTTCACTAAATTTGTTCTAGAAAAAATAAATATATTGAAGACTTTAATATAAATCTTACACAGGCACTGGAAGCGATAGTATACTGTGATAGTTAAAAGAATTTTAAGAACTAAAAGGAGTCGATATAAGCCGCTGAGATAACTTGGATCGTGACAGTTGAAGGTCATAACAGCATTTTAAAGCTTCCTTAAGCTATGTTTCACTATCCTTCTCTTTTCTCTATCCATACATTTTTTGCGACGTCAAATTTTACTTTGCATTTAATTAATAACACGTATTGTACATAGAAAATCAATTTTACCATTTAAACCTCGAAGATGATAGTGATAAAACGAGCTTCGATAAACTAGTAAACAATATGCAAATATTTACAGATCATAGGAATGTTAATGAAATTAGTGCTTCATAAAACTGTAAGTACAGACATCATAAGCTAATGTAAATTAGCTTGTGGTGTCCGTAAAATGAATGCACAGTGTATCTTATTTCCGCAAACATGAGGTTTTTATCATATATTAGTAAGAAATAAGGTCTGCAGCACAAAGTAAATGGAAATAATCCTTGTTATTTTTAAATTTTGATCTTATATGTCGCCGCCAGGGTATGTTGGGTTATTCACAGGCTTACGAAAATTTATGGCGCGGCAAACCATAGGTTCCCGATTTCGATTCATGCTGGAGCCATGTTCGAAATCGCGCAGCTAAAATGTCATCAACCAGTGACGGGCAACAGCGTTACTGGAGCGAGAAGCTACGCACTGTGATTGTCGGGCTGCTGGCCCAGTGTGGCTATTATGGGCAGTTATCTCCAATGATATGCGCTTTAGAAGCCTATGGAAGGAGACAGGCTACTGATTGATTTAAAATTTTATTATAATTAGTAACACCTAATAAACACCTAAAAAATTTATTTCTTAATTGAACAAGTTAAAAACTTCCTGAAACAAATTAAAAAAATTATATATATATATATATATATATATATATATATATATATATATATATATAAATAATTTTTTAACGCAAAGTGTTTCTCATATGATTTTTTTAGATATGATTTTCTTGATTTATTTAAAGAACGTAATGCAGGGCAGTTACGAAAAGTTACGCCTAAGAATGATGCGTCGCTTTGAATTGGGAACAGCTAATAATAAGATAATACATATATTCGAAACATGACAATGTAAAACTCTTTTTATAATAATGCAAATATCCCTCATAATTGTTTACGTTATATAAATTTAAAAAAATTGTTTATGTTATATAAATAAAAAAAACAAAATAGTAACACAATATAATCAATAAATAAGACAAACCTTATGAACGTCTTCATCCTGGTTTCGATGGCTCTGTGCCGCAAACAAACCCTAGTGAGTGCGGTGCCAATATCCTTCGTTGCACCTGTAAAAAAATATGCTTACATGTAATTCAAGTAAAAAATAGTCTTTTATAAGAGAGTCATAGTGGAATAATTCAATTTTTCATAAAAATACACATAAAGTTACATATTCGTATCAAACTGCAGATTAGACATAATGATGTACATAAAACGTTACATATTCGTATCAAACTGCAGATTAGACGTAATGATATACATAAACCGTAACACTCACGTTACGTATTCGTATTAAACTGCAAATTAGACGTAATGATGTACATAAAACGTAACACTCACGTTACATTTTCGTATCAAACTGCAGATTAGACGTAATGATGTACATAAAACGTAACTCTCACGTTACATATTCGTATCAAACTGCAGATTAGACGTAATGATGTACATAAAATGTAACACTCACGTTACATATTCATATCAAACTACAGATTAGCCGTAATGATTTACATAAAACGTAACACTAACGTTACATTCTCGTATCAAACTGCAGTTTAGACATAATGATGTACATAAAACGTAACACTCACGTTACATATTCGTATCAAACTGCAGATTATGTTTGAGTAATAGTTGCTACATTTTGGCATATTTCACTACCCCCTTTTAGTTTCCCCTAAATTCTTTATCGTAATACTTTGCGTATTACATAAGCAAAGTTTATATTAAAACGTAATATAATAATATAAAACAACTTCAGATTTTTAGCACATTACATGCGTATGCCTCACCGCGAAATGTCCTATTGCAGTTAATTCTGACGTATCTAATTTCTTTCATAGATAAATAAACTCGCTTATTAATGAAGTTTTTAAATCACCTCTCAAAATTATACGTTTTTAATTTCAAATACGTAATTCCTTTCACAGACAAATCAACTCGCTTATTAATGAAGCTTTTAAATCACCTCTCAAAATCATACGTTTTAATTTCAAATATAGTCTTTTTTCATGCCCTTTTAGAAAGATAACACTGAGCAATTAGTTTCATTACATGCCACTAAATGGTAAACAGATGTATAGTTTGTGATTTGAATGTTCACAGATGTCCCCAGATTCTAACATCTGTTAAAGAAGAGACCAAAAAGGCTCTAATCACTTCTTAAAATAAGTTTGCCACTCTAAAAGTGAAGTACGCCAGTAGTATAGTAGTTCACGATAACTTGTACAGACATCTTATTCACAATGGAGACGAATATTTATAGTTTAGTCCAATATTACTCATAAAGGGGGTCCAGAAACGAGATTCTATGCAAGCACGCAGCAGCTTTTCAAATTGCTGCAGGCACTGGGAACGTTTAAACCAAAGTAAGTTCTCGCGTCACACTGAATAGAAGGAAACTCTATTCAGGGTAGACGAGAAAGATGTCTTTTCAGGGCAGACGAGAAAAACGTCAAAGGGCAAACCTTATGCATTTTCTTTCACAGTAAAACATATTCTAAATTCTACGGCAAATTTCCGTAAAATAAAAAATAAACATAAAGAAAATAAAGTAAACCTTTTTAATTCTTTATATTACATATTCGATTTTTGTAATATTCAATTTTTGATCATTTTCGGTCAGTTTAAAAAAAATGTGTTTTTAAACTTTGGCCGAAAATTGTCAAAAATTGCGTACTATTTGAAAAAAATAAAAAACAGGTTAAAAAACAGGTACAGAATTCTGTCAGGCCAGTTACGAGGTAAGGATTATTTTAAATATAGTGTGCCAGACCTAACTAACTTCGTGGCGCAGTAACCGCGCTGCGCGAGTTACACCGTGCAATATAATTAATCCATTTTGGCATATTAAATGGCACGTGTTCAACTACTTTTAAAAAACCTGTCAAGCACGAGTGAAACTCGCACTACTAGGGTTCCGTATACATTTAGGCATTTATAAAAAAATATGTTTTATGTGATATATTTACAAATTAACGATTGTTTACTTCACTTATGCTGTGAGACCTTGCTTCTTGCCAAATTTCATGATTCTAGGTCAACGGGAAGTACCCTACATGTTTTGATTTATGCGCGAGTTTTTTAATACGACCACTTACGCCGCATACTTTGATGCGGCGTAAATGGTCGTGTTTTTTTATTGCGTTCACTTCGAAACTTGATTTTTTACAGCTCGAAAGGACCGTAGACCTAAGTATTGGATATCAATTTCAACTTCATACTTCCACGCGATCTCGAGAAAGAGTCTTGACAGACAGACAGACAGATGGACAACGAAGTGATCTTATAAAGGTTCCTTTTTTTTTGGAGATATAGAACACTAAAAATTAAATTAATACCAGCGCAATCCAGTTGTCTCTCGCGAGTACATCTTTTTAAACTTTATTCAGTGTTCACTACTCTGCTCCTGTAAACGGCAGCTAATTAAAATTTAGTCCTTTTAATCTAAGATGTATATTATTTACATGCAAAATTTCATTGAAATTGTCGGGACGTTCAGGTGAAAGGAAAAACAAACAAATAAAGGCGAGAATAAGTTGCGCTTTTATTACATTAGCAGAGAAAAGGTTTAATTGTTTCCAGTCACATAAACATTGTAAGAACATTTTAGTTTCAAATTTAATTACTGCCATTTCAAAGCAATTCTTAAAGATTTTTATAAATTCCTTAAGCTTCTTGTTTTAGAATCAAAAACGCGTTTAGGTTCTATAAAAAACGCGCTTTGATAAATTATTTTAGGAAAAAACCTGTTTATGAATTGCCTTTTTCAACGCGTTGTTTAAATGAGAGTAAATGTTTAAACAAAACTAAATACCAATTTTAGGTGTATTTTCAGAAATAAGTACCCCTTAAAGTGTTTCTTTATTAAATTGACACAGCCTTCTAAAAATCACATCTGATATTAATTATAAAAAACATCTGATATTAAATCATTCAACAATCTGCTGATTGAATAGAATATTTCGATTGTTTTTGTTTTAATTTCGATATTATTCATGAGGTTGCGAAATAAACTAGAACATCATCAAACAATATGAAAGGCTACGAGCAAAATTTATTTGGTTATGGCAACATCCAAGTATGGCAAAAATAAGGAAATATTTGTTAGATATATTTACTTATTTATCATTATTTACTGTGGATTGTTAGTAATTTAAATCACAATACAATCGTATCTATGAGGAAAAATAACCTATTATAAATAAGATAATATGAGGACAAATAACCTATTACAGATAAAAGAAAAATAACTATATAACTATTTAGATACATTTTAGTATAGTATTTTTGCCTATCTATGACTGGTATTTCTGTGTTTGCATATTTTTAACATTATTTAATTCCTGGTAACGACACTATTTGAATAAACAATTTGGATGATTTCATAACAAAAAATGTACGCGTAAACGCTAATCTCAATAAAATGAAGTGCAGACAGGATGACCATTTTTATCAACACATTGCATGCTCAGTAATAAAATTATGTAAATCGAGATACAGTTTTTAACGGGACTGTACCGCCCCGTTTAACGGTATAAAAATACGACGATAACATTTTGCAAGCTAAAAGCAATGGGTAATAATACAAATAAAACTATCAGGAACCGTAAATATAAAGTGATATATTTTACAATTTAACGAATTTGAATATTTCGATTAAAGTCCCGTTACTATTAAGCTTGCAATATACATAAATATATCTGGCTTCCAGAGCTGTACAGTACGTAGTGCGAAAAGATAGTCTTAGATAAAGACTACATTAACTAACATTCATCATCATCCACTGCTGAACATAGAACTGCCCCATAGATTCCCATAAAGGTCAATATCGTGCTACTTCCATACAACGATTTCCCGTGATCTTTACCGGTACCTTTCATCATGTAGCGAAGTGTCCCGCTCTATGTCTTACATGGTCGCCTTTCTATAACCTTTCTCCACTGCGGTCGCCGCCTGTGCGCAGTATGACCTGCCCATTGCCACTTCAGTCTGCCAATCGTACGAACTCTATACTTCTACTTTAATTCTCCTACGAATCATTACGGATCATATTTCAAAGAAAAAGGTCAAGCATAATCCTTTCCGTAGCCCGCTGAGGGTTTTGGATTATTTTTACGAGACCAGTAGTAAGGTGCCACATCTCACATATGTTATCACTGACAACGCGCACGTTGAAAACGATAGTCTTCAGACGTTAAGGTATTTCGGATGAGAAGATGAAGAAGTTTCCCGAATGCTAATATATGAATTTATAAATTGACAAATATGGTATTAAAAAGACAAAATAATTACCTATCTATAAGATTATCATCTAAAGAGAAAAAAATTATTTAATGACGTCAAATTATAACTAATGTTATCTATTAATATAATAAAATAGAAAAAGTGTAAATATGTAAAAACTAATTCGGTAAAAATGATTTCGAGGGGCTGTAAGAAACCCGCAAGACATAAAAATGTAGATCGCAAATTATACCTTTTGAAAACATTTGAAATATTACAACTTTCCTCTATTAATTGTTATTCTATAAAATGTTTACTTTAACTCGGAGCCTTATTCACAGTTTCTAGAATTGTTGAATCTCAGGAAGATGTTCAATGTCAAATATCGCCTCACGGAGACTTTACGATTATTTATAAATATGGATTTGACTGTAGTTTGGTGTATAATCCGTATGCACAACATTTTATAGACTCCTTTTAAACTGATACAAATATCGCATTTATACGATTTAAAAATTTCAATTATCTATATGAATTATCAATCATGAGTAGGTACCTAACAACTATGTTAAATTGCAAAATTATATATACTTGTTTTTGGTATACAGATTATACTTAACATCTTCTCTGTAAACAAGTAAGATCTCCATTTCTGATTCATTTTTCAATATTTTATATATATATATATATATATATATATGTATATATATATATATATATTTATATTTATATATATATATATATATATACACACACACACACATATATATATATATATATATATATATATATATATATATATATATATATATATATATATATATATATATATCTCTTATCGAAATCAGTTTACGCATTCACCCATTCAATTGAAAATAATCGTGATGCCCAATTCATGCATTTGTATCGGTGACATTGAATGTCCTACGATAACGCCATCTATAAAGGATGGTTTACGAGTAACTTACATTAAGTATTGACAGCAGTAATTGCGCCACCTAGCGTTTCAATTAAATCAGCTTCGCACAAAATGCATGACATTTAGTGCACGATGAAATCCGGAAAATAACCTATATAATCTACTCACTACGTTAAGAGTAACGAGTACCTGAGCGGTTATGACACACAAAGTGGAAGGGAAAATCCCGCTGCCCGAGCGCTATTGCCGTATCAGCATGCGCAATCAACGAACGCATTGCCCGTGACGTAGTATGAGCAACGTTTTTAGTTAATTTCCTTTTTTAGTTTTGAAATACAAACCGATACGTTTAGATAAAACAAAGTTAAAAGCAATATCTTAACAAAAATGGTCCAGTTCCATACATCACGTTGTTATATTATTTATTTTCATCTACAAACATTTACGTGTAAGAAATACGTTTTCTAATAAAACAATAACGGTTAAATAACCGAACTCATCATAGCTTTGTGATTGATCGAGGGAAAGTGATATAATACTGAGCCTAAAAATTGAAAATAAATATACAAATATTGTATAAAGACAGATAAAGGAAGCAACTACAACTTCCTTCATACTAGGCTTAAAGTTTATATCAAAATTTTAAAGAAAGGGGAAGGTAAGGTACATATGATAAACATCTATCCTATGACACCATTATTTTAAATATTTTCTTTTTGGTCGGCTTCTTCATTTTCGAAGGCCGCATCCTTGAAAGGCATTCGTGTTTTCAAAATCCATTAGGCGGGTACTTTGCCACACCAACGGCTGGCTGATCGGCCGCAGGACCTTTTTCCTTCCGTGCCCACCGCAACCTTCTCGATGTTATCTGATTGTCGGTGTGTGTGACCAAAGTAACTGAGAATCCTTCGGTAACAAATCATTGAAAGTCTAGTTTGATATTTAACTGCTCGATGATAAACTTGTTGGAGATGAACAAGATATAGCGATGTAAATAAGTAAATCCAAAAGAATTTTACGACAATGGAGTAAATTCAGTTGTGTCGTAATTAAGTTTCTTACCAAGCTTTTACCCTGGTAAAAATATTGTTTACAAATGTTATGGGCCTGTTTAAACTAAGCGGAGAAGACGACCCACGGCGACGCTATCGAAGGTACCCCGCAAGGTATCGTCGAAAAACTCAATCAACTTTCTGCACAAATAGGAATATCATAAAATACCATATCGAAAATCCTACATAATTTGGCATGATTAAAATCAATCAAATTTCAAGAAGAACGACGCATTAAAGCGTCGAAATGCTTTTTGAAACTACGCAGTGACGAGCTTACCTATTCGTATTTTAAAGCAGATTGTGACCGGAAATAAAATATGGATTTATTACTTTGAACCTGAGTTAAACAATACTCTCTGTAGTGGCCTAAGTAGAGTGTACCCACCGGAAAAAGTTTAAAGTGTCGAAATTGACCGGAAAGTTAACAACTACGATTTTTTGTTCTTTTTTTGACTACGAAAGTTTGCAACGTTACTGATGAAATTAAAAGAAACCGTCGAGGAACAAAAGCGGGAAAAAGATTACAAAGGACCTTTTACTGCTGCACACCAGTGTAAAAGAATTATATTCCAATGACTACTAGGAACAGGTATGTTTACGATCATTAGTCCATTCACCTTGCAGTCTAAACTTGGCCTTCTGTGTTGTTTCTAAATTACGGAACACTGTACTGCTTCCAAATTACGGAAAAAACGGTTAGGCGGAATGAAATTTCAGGGTGTCGAAGAAGTAACGGACTTAAAGACAAGACAAATTGTCTCATTTGTCTGATTTCATTTGCAATCCCATCGTTCCGCGGACTTTCAAATTTCCCTTAAGTTAGTAATTATACAAATAAGAAGTAATTTTTTAATAATTTCACACCTGTCTTCTACGTGCAAAAACTTGGGTATAAATTATACCGAGTTGTTTTACAGTAAAACAATATAAAGTTAATGTGTGTCGTTAATAAATATTTTATTTTAATTGAAATAGTATTTAGCACCTATATATAAAAACGTCTGCCCTTTTATTTTGTTAATTTATAAACGTGATTCTATGCATTTAACTGATTATAAAATGTTTTGTAAACATATGAAAATGTGCAATCATTTTGTGAAAACGTCGAAATTATTGATATTTAAATGAAACCTTATATTTATAATATTTACACCAAGAAGATTAAGTTTAACGTTAGCTACAAGCACACGCAACACCTGATGTTAACTCGTGTCAAGGTGTTTACCTCACAGAAGGTCACTAGTCATTCAAATCCGGCCACACATCCTATGTAGACACTACCGCCGTTAGTGTTTCATTTTACAGTTACTAATAAATATAAAAAGAACGTTTCCTTGTCCTTTTTTTCATTCCGTTTAATTATTCTTTGTTTTAACTTCATATAATTCATTAAATGTTGCATAACGAAATGTAAAACCATTTACGTCGGTTATAGGGCACCTATAATTTTCTCATTTCTTAAAAACAAACATTTGAGGAGGAAATAGACACACAATTCGCTGACAACATTTTGAATAAATATTCAATAACAAGTAGATACATATTTTCCTGCAGTAAAAGTGCCTTAAATCACAGTTTGCAGAAAATGACATCAGCCGTGCCACAGATATAAATATTGACGAGAATATTAACAAGAAGATAAATTTGAAATTGAAAAAAAACTCTTTTATTTGACAGAGATGTGCCTTCATAAATAGTCAACAGTTGGTGAATTTATAACATGTTTGTCCAACTATGAGGTAAGTAAGGACAGATGGACAAAAACTGTGGTCAAAAATGGTATATAATAGTGTTGTAATATTTGTTATATTTAATTTGCCTAAAGCTCCTGAAAAAAGTTTTCGCAACCTGTGATCATGATTTAGAAACAGATTAACCATAATTTACACCAAAACATATTTAAAGTAAAAAAATTACGGTGAAGTTTAAAAATTAAAATACTTATATGTAATCTTGATGATTCTCATTCTAATATTATCAATACATTGAAATTATTTCTAGAAATCAATATCAGGTACTGAAAAAGGTGACAATATCAGGTACTGAAAAATAAATATTTTATATAAACAAATATTTTTTTTAATTTTTGATTTAGGCATTTCACAGACTTTTCAATTTAGCATATCCTATTCTATCTCACGCTTATCATTACTTGCGGAGCCTGCTTACACAGGCCTCATTTTAGAACAGTTAAAAGTATTCGCTTCAAATATAATTGTAATTCGAAAGACTAACAATTCGATTAGTTTTTTTAGGCACAATAAAATAAAAGTATTACGTATTCCACATACATTTCAGTTTATTCTATACTATCTCACGCTTATCGTTACTTGCGTAGTACTGCCTGCTTACACAGGCCTCATATTATAACTCTATTGAAAGTATTCGCTTCAAATATAATTTTAATTCGAAAGACTAACAATTCGATTAGTTTTTTTAGGCACAATAAAATAAAAGTATTACGTATTCCACATACATTTCAGTTTATTCTATACTATCTCACGCTTATCGTTACTTGCGTAGTACTGCCTGCTTACACAGGCCTCATATTTTAACTCTATTGAAAGTATTCGCTTCAAATATAATTTTAATTCGAAAAATGAACAACCTGGTCACAATTTTTAGATACCTAAACAAAAGTCCAAACATTTAAAACAAAAGGGCCCCATTGTTTCTCTAATGATTGATGACATTAATTACTTTCATTATAAACATGGCAGACGCGGTAATAGCTAATATAGCATACGCATATTAATCAGGAAGTTGCTAGTTGATCGTATATTTTTTTAGATAGAATGATTATTAAACTTATTTAAAAAAGTCGTCCATATTTTAAAAGTAAAAATATTAACGGTGCTTTACACAAATATAATTAATGAAGTCATAATGGACTTATATTTCATAGGTTTTGATTTATGTATGTAGATAGTGGCAATAATTCTGTTAATAAGAAGGCTATGTCATATTTTAATTCGTCGTCTAATATATTACGTACTAGCATTTTGCTGTCAAATGTAAAAAAAATTTTTTCAGTTTCGTATTTTACATATTTAAATGCATAGACAATAATTGGTCTCATAAAAAAATCAGACATTTGTTTATCCAATAATTCCTATTTATCTGATAAATCGCCTCTTTTTAGGACTCCGTAGATGAGGAACGGAAGGGAACTTATTGTAGTCGCAACGCAACCCATCCCTCTGTATGCCCATCCGTTTGGAGCCTCCAGCTCGTAAATGAAATGAGCGACCAAGTATACACTCGAAACACATAATACACTACGCATTGTGTCTTTTGGAATTTGTTTTTGTCCCAAGTCTAAACATAGTACTTAAAAATATCTTTAAGTTTTCAGTCAACAATTTTTCTTTCTACCTAGACGTATTGGGGTATCGTTGAAACAAGTTTTTTTAAGTAAAAACATCTTTAGGCGCGCCTGAGCACTTTTTCTGAGCAGTGAACGAAACTGAGCCGTCGCGCTCGAGTCGGTGACGCTAATCGGGTAAACTCGGTTCCCTTCGACATCGGCCAATTGAGTTCACCGTCTAACACGGAGTGCATCCTTGCAAGAATAACATTTTATTTTTGATTGAGTATAATAAATCCATGTTATTTTACTAAAATATTATTTATAAATAAAATTCAAATAAAACTCCCTCTCTTCCGCTCTCGGGGTATATACAGTATACCATATATAAAGGCTACATTTGTAACGAAAATGTGCGTATTTGTATAGAATAATATAAATAATATTATTATATCTGATGTCAAAGTGGATAAAATATGATCAGTTGAATGTGCACTGCGTTGTTTTGGTGTGTTCACGTGTCTCCGTGAATGTAAAGGCAGTACACAACTAATATTGCTGTTAATTATTTTCATCTTATAATTTTCATATTCAAAATTGCCCACATACGTAGTGCGATTATATTGGTTGCAAAAGTTTTGACTTCGACAGTGTGATCATAAGCACAATATTTTTTTTTATTTTTTTATCAAATTATAGTGATGTATGCCTATAATCGAAGACCCTCGATTAGACCTCTTTTATACGAACGTTATCTTAAAAATGACTATACCTAAGAAGCTGTAACAAGTCTACAATATCATAACTATCTTGGTATCCAACAATAAATATTAGGAGTTATTGTATATAAACTAACTTACAAGTAATGAACACAAGCAAAAAATAATATTATTATTGCATATAATTAAAAAAAACACTGCGTACCCTTAAATATTCACTATTTCTTATATATTAAATAACAAGTAAACCGTCTAAGGAAACCTCTTAGGTAGAACTCTATTCACACTTAACATTATTAATGTTGAAGCTTGATATGATTTAGAAAAATGGCCAATTAATTACATGGTCCACTCTTCGCATCTGAAATATTTAACCACTTCCAATTTCGAACGTCGCGATGTAATATTTACGAAAATCGCACGTCACTATATACGATCTGTATACAAGTATACCTATAAACTCCATTATAAGTAGACCTTTGTTAACGGGCATATTAACAAACTGGTTCCATTCCATTTCCATAAGTCTACTTATGGAAAAGGAGAAAATTACGGGGAATCCGACACGAGAACGCCAAGTGTTTGACATAGGTGTGTATTAATGTTAAGTCGCTAAGAGTTTTTGTGCTGGTTTTATTTTGAGAATTTCACGGATTTATATTTCTTGTGCTGTAAGTTATTGTGATGTAGAATAATAGATCCTGGAATAGAGTACCTAGAATATTGTTCAATTAAAGTACGAGTTGAAGAAAAGAAGTGCTTCATTGCAAGGGAAAAAGCCGACCCCGTAGAAATATATATAATTTTTGGTCGTTTATTAATTTTGGAACGCTCTTTAGATGAAATACGTGTCAATAAAGGAATTAGTTAAAAAAGTTATTAAATCAACTTTAACATAACCTCAAAAACGTAAAGATAACATTTTAATTTCTTTTTACAGATTGGAAGCCTACGACTGTAACTTAAATTTTGATGTTAATTTTGATTTTGATGTTAATGTATAAATATATAAATAAACCGCCAATGACCAAACAAAACATTCACTATTTCGCAAGCCAAGAATTAGAAAAATAAAATATGTATGTATGTTAAGCGATGTCCACAGTCCGTAATTCGATTTCAGTTGTTTATCTCACCGGTTTATCTGTAACTTTATAATTAGTACTTTGTTCTAAAACCCATCACTGATTATCTGTTCTGCGAGAGATTTGGCCTGATTATTGCCATTTTCACACGTTTGTTCTGGAAACTATATTAATAACCTTAGTTCTTCATCACCTACTAAATGTCTATTAGGGCTCCCATTTCTTAATTACGTAATTACAGACAGATTTTGAACATTTTATAAATCCGAAAATCAAAGGTAAAATTTCGTAATACCGGAAGTATGAATCTTGACTTAAACAATAAACATACCGATCGAGTACCGATTTATATTACATTACATGCTAAAAACGTGTAAAATTACACACCCATATAGATTGTAATGTAACATCTTTGAAAACAGCGAGCAGCACTGTGTCTGTACTAATAACCTAACTTGAGGAAATCCTCGCAAATTACGTTGCAATACGGGTATGTTCGGGGAAGTCCGTGAGCATTGCATTAAAAATTTAAAGAAAGTATTATTCATTGCTCGAACGCCAATCATTGAATTCACATTGACTCAATCAACCTATTCTAATCCAGTTAAATGTTTTCCTTAGTGTGTGTTGTGCTTTGTGATTGTGAAATTATTCACTCCTGCTGGTACAACTGGAGAATTACGTACCTACATGCGTGCCAAGTATATTACTGAAATGCCAGAGCAAAATTCCGAAAGAACCAGTATTTCAACTACAGGTAAAATTACTTAGGATTAGTCAACACTAGTAATGAACGTCCGACAAAGACAACTAAACTTACAGATTACTATTCAAGTGCTTTATTTATGGAGGCTCACGTGATCAGAATGGTAGCACTAGATGGAATTCCACTCAACAAATTTTATACTTCTGAAGACCTAAGATATATGTTTAAACAGTCTCTCAAAATCTCATCCAATTATTTCCAAGATTGTTCTAGAACAGGGTGATCATATAAAAAACAAATTAATTAAACAATTTAAAGAAATGAATTTCCAAAATCAAAAATTCACTACTATTTTCGACGAATGGACCTCCACGCGAAAAAAAGGTATTCACAATAAAGACGTGACCAAAGCAAGTGCAAAATTTTGGGGTTATTGAGAATAAAAGATACAATGACAGCTAATGTATACTCAATGGTTAGAACAGCATTTGAGTGCTTTTGAGCTCAATCTCGACGGCATAATTTTTCTCACTGCAGACGGAGTCAGTGTAATGGCTAAAATGATTAAGAGTTTTGACGGTCACCATCAACTGTGTTATGCTCATGAAATACAATTGCATGAAACACAGAAAACTTCAGATCCACAATATGTACTTGAACTAGAAGATATTGATGCTGAAGAAGAAACTGGTGATGGATTTTTTTATAGACGAACTCAGATCCCCAGAGTCTGAATTTTTATATAAAGATATTATTAGAAATTTAGAGAAATGGTTAAATATTTCCATAAATCGCGATTGAAAAATTAAGTGTTTTCAATTTTACAGGACATTAAAATTTTCCCAATATTTGTAAATTAGCGGTAGATTTTTAAAAACAATCAGAAAATAATGTTTCGTACTTTCTTAAATTGAATAACAAGGGTAATTTTATTATTACTTTGTTTTTACATGTAAGTATAGCTTATAGAACTTCTTTTTAAGTTTTCAAATTTTGCTTTCATTTTCTGTACGGCCATTAGTTCATAAGATATTGATGATCAAAAACAAAAGGAGGACTTTTCATTCAACGGTCGATACCTTAGCAGCAAAGTTTCGTGTAGAGACCGTTAAAAAAGAAATCGAGGCTAAAGGATCAAGCTTTTTGACTAATTTAGTCCGACAAGAAATTTCTGAGTCCGGACTGAAATGGAAAAAAACAAAAACATTTAAAAAAATGATCCCGTGATTTTTTTTATTGCGCATTAACCGTAGCCGAAAATATTTGTTGATAAATAATTCAAAATATAAAGTTTAAGCTCTAAAATACCTTTTTGTTGTGTTTTTTTACGTTTTATAAAATGGAATAAGTGTGTCGTTGAGCAAAAAAAAACAAACATTTCACTTTTTTGTTTTATAAATTAATAATCCTATGTTAATGAAATGTATATATCATACTCTTTATGAAAGTAATAATGGTGCTATCACTTGGGGTGGTGCTTAGATAATTCGGTTAATTCTTTATCAGTAACTCAAAACAAATTAATAAATTCAATTAAAATGAGTAAAGAATGTACTGCTCCACAATTCAGTAAGTGGGTTGTTGTTAGTTATACTTAATGAATTAGTAAAACAATAACAAAATGAAAGCACCTTCTTAAAAAGTTAAAATATGATTGATGCAGCTAAATTTTCAAATTCTAAAATTACTAGGAATCACAATTAAATGAAACTACGTGATGTAGTATTATTTCTACTTTCTTTAATTTCTTTACCACCAGAACGTAGTTTTATTTAATTGTGAATAATGAATTTCTACAAAATTAACGCCAAATATATTCAATATTACTAGGAATGTTTTACTTAATTTTTCACATCTATTTATTCTTATCTATATTAATTTTTGGATTTCAATACCTATATTTATGACCTGACTACCTATATATTTTAAATCATAAGCCATAGACAATAAAATCTACAATTGTATAAAGGTTTTTAAAAGAATTTTCAATTATCTAATAATTGGTAAAATTTCAAAAATAATTATAATCAGTCAACAAAACGCAAACATTTAGTATTAAGTCACCCTGCTTATATTCTAGTACGATTAATTGACTATCGCTTCAAAGAATACATTTTAATTTTTTTTTAACAGAAAAAACCCAAACTAACAATTTAGATGATCTTTTAATATTTAAATAAAACGATTCTCTATTTGCAATCATCAATTTCTACAATCTTATATTTCTAAATAAATAAATAATATTGTTTGTGATGAAACTTCAAATGTTTTTTCATGTAAAATATATTGGTAATGATCATATATTCCTAATTTATAAAATATTTACTTGCACACATTCCATGTGAATATAAAAATGGTTTCTTTATAAGAATATCTAATTATATAAAAAAAATATCGTTTGAAATTAGGGTACGAACGGGTCCATAACGCCATAATCTTGATGGCGCTCCTGTATTCATCAGTAATAGATATTAATTAGCAAACGTCCGTGTGCTAAGAGTATATAAACATACCACTTGTGCTCTAAGAGCGGTTCTTAGAAGATGAGGTAATCTGTGTATATATAGCTATAATTTAGTATTAAGTGCGACTCACTCATTAGTGATTCGACTCGTCAATTTATATTAAAATGTTCCCCAGCGTTATGAAAAATTGTTTTAATTACACACAGTTATAAACAGCAAAATCTGGCAACAACATTTCTTTCGTAAGTACAAACAAATTATTTTTTTTTCATTTTTACGATATTTATTTTAGATTAATTTCGAATTCACTGAAAACAAGAGGGAAACAGTGGAATAGCAATATTTAGTCGTTTTTATCAATCTGCATATTTTTCTGGGTCAGTATGATAACCGCCATTATTTCCAGATAACGGGTAATCCAATTTAATTTCAGTAATGCTACCCCATTCGTAACTGTGTTACACTCGCTCACAAATAAGTTAGAAACTTTATGATTCTAACTCTTTTGTCAGTGTTATTTAGTATATATAACATGGATGGTAGAATGAGACGTTAAAAAAGCACACAACAAAATGACATTATGCATATAAAATTATTTCATAGTAATTGCGTAATCGATAGCTGGAAATGCATGAAAAGCATGAAAGATACGGTTTTCATTAGTTTTATAAAAGTGTAACGTATACATTTAGTAATACGTCATTGCCGTCAGCAAGTAACGCCGAGCACGAATTCGACTGAAAATTAGATCTCCGATCATACTATTCAGAAATCTCATCTCGCCAAAACTGTAATGGAACAAGGATGATCGTCAAACAGCTATCGAATAACGTCATCGAAGGCGTACTTATGACTGGAAAGGACAAAGGATACACAGTATTTATCCCCAGAATACCACTGATCTCTACTGAACTGCCATTCTAATTTAAAAGACTGTAATTGCCAATCAAATTAGCCTATAGTTTTACAATTAACAAAGCGCAAGGATAAACTTTAAAACATTGCGTCATCAACCTCAAAGTATCCTGCTTTTCTCACGGTCAACTATACGTAGCTTGCTCTCGAGTAGGAAATTCGAAAAATTTGTACATATATACCCCGGCCAACACAATAAAAAATGTTGTTTATAAACAAGCATTTTAAATAGTTAGAATATGTTTTCAATAAAAAAATTTTACTTCTTATATTTTAAAGCTTATCCTTTTATTGCAAATACCACACAATCTCATATCAACTTCCTGAGCGAAGCCGGGCACCTCAGCTGGTAATTTATAATAATACGAATGCATTTTGTCCTTTTGCGATAAGCAGTCATAGGAAATCAGAAAATATTTTTACGGGTACTAGTTATTTCAATGCTTTTAACTGGGTTTGGAATCATTTATTTCATTCATTTCTTCTTGTATATATAGAAACATACATACAATGCTCACCTGCCACTTTTACATACTCTACACTGCCCTTACAATGTCCCTATTAAAAGGCTGTCAATTAGAAAAACGCTGAAGGTTACATTTAAAAGCATTCTTGAGCATTGTGATGATATTTTCCTAACAACTATACTATATTCAAATACCCGGCATTATTCTTAAGCATTTTTACACAGAAATAAACTTAACTATCCAATAACAATAAAACCAACATTACTAGTATCTCCAAATACAAAAAAAACTTAATTTCACGGAAACAAATTTCACGTAAGTCAAGTAGAAAAGCTTCGTACAATATCATCAAAGGACCTCAAAAACTAGAAGCAAGCTGACATAAGCTAGTCTTACAACGACGCATGCCCTAATGGCACATTTAGTATAGCTCTCCATTCGCTCTTATTTTTATACAAATTGTTCCGAAATAGTACAATTTTACGTTTTTGTAATATTCGTATAAAAGTAGATTTAACAACACCTCATTAATCTCAAGATAAGTTGTCTCAAATGCGACAATTTTATATTAAGCGTGCTAATTGGGACAAGCACATAATGCGTAAATATAATGACTTAATAGATAAGTTATTTGTGTACTGCCATCAGTTATGCTATTTTAACCCAATATTTGTTGACATGAGCGCGATACTTTGTTTATGAAGTATTAAATTTTACCGCGGCTTAGCTAGAAGCATCGAGATTATGCATCAATACAGGAGCGTCAAACTTCGATTTAAATACGAGTAAGAGCCATAAAATTAGAGTTGACAGTTCCAATAAACTCCAACACTATTCGTTGTTCATAATTGTATCCGTGGAACAGTCGAAAATTTCATCTGTCATTTGTTACAAAATGTTAGTATTTATTTGTTATCCAAACTCTTTCGTTTTTGGCAACCGTTTTACACTTTTCTTAACTAGTGCTCATTATTAATTGACTTGCAGCTCAAGGCACACTTCCAATAATTTTTTCCAAAATTTGAACCATTTTGAAAAAAAAAATTGGTAAGTAAATATAATGGCACCTTCTTCAATAGTTACAATTCTGCTAATGCTTATTTTCAAAGGTGTATTCACAAAATGCCTGAATTCTGTATCGTTGTCAACTTGCGTTGTATTTCTAACATACAGCATTTTCTATAAAGGCGGAAGCATCCACGGTCGTACACTGTATCCTTCAGCCAATCTTGGCATATCTCTTAAGCTTCTCTTACGACTTACTGATCATCTCTCATGCTATATGTACAGATGCTCTCTTATTGCTAGTTACTTATTGTCATTTATAAACATATAAATTACATTTTAGGTCTTATATATAGTTTTTATTCATTTACTGCCTTTCTTTGTAAAATTTTATAGTAATTTAATCATCAAAAGACCTCAATAATATAATATCGGTTCAGCGTAAGTAATTATGTTTGTTATTTGATCTCGCCTGAATTTAAAAAGCATAACTAAAAAATCGTTATTTTATTATAATTTCCTATTGTATATATATATATATATGTATATGTGTGTGTGCGTGCGTGTGTACGTATACGTGCGCGTGCGCGTGTGCATGTGTGTGTGTATAATTAACCTATTAATAACTTGTAACGATTAAAATTAGAGCTACGTTAATTTTTCATACAATCATTTTTCATAAAACGCGGCCCATCTGTCTTCCACGTTTTCATTACGCGTTACACTTTATAGTTTCCTAATGTATATAATTTTCTTCGCTGATTTCTAGTTTTCTAACGTAACTATAAAGTCTACTACCCCATTTTCCGAACAAAAAAAGGATGTTCCACCTATATTGATTGTAGTTCTCGATTAGGTGTTCCATTTATTTTCCATTACTGCATGTATGTATGTATGTATATGTATATGTGTGTGTGTGTGTGTGCGTGCGTGCGTGTGTGTGTGTGTGTGTGTGTGTGTGTGTGTGTGTGTGTGTGTGTGCGTGCGTGCGCGCGTGTGTGTCCGTGCGTGTGTGCGTGCGTGTGTGCGTTCGTGTGAGCGTGCGTGTGTGCGTGTGTGTGTGTGTGTATGTATTAAGTTATTTCGATGATAACCAATCGATTAGTAATGCACGACCAAAATTATTTTGATTGTATTAAAACTGTGTAACGAAATTAAATTTATGTGTATAGCTTACTTACTATAAGCGTTATTTTCCGTTTATCTACTAGTAATTCAAACATTATTATTTTTTTTATTATAAATCACTGTCACTTGAACAAGACGATTTAAAAAAACCGGTTATAATCTTTAAAAACCGGCACCAGTATGCACGAGCATAATTTATAAAGAGGATGCGAAAGTCTTAAAGCCGATATTTGCCTTATTGCGGTCTCACCGCGACCGACCGACTAGTCGCCAGTCGCTCTTCGGACGCCGTCCGCGAACACCGACTACTCGTTGACATTCGAATTAACTATAATTCAAATTGTAAATAAAAAAATAATAGCATACTTTAACGAACGACAAAAACATCAAACAAAATTATATAAAAAAACGTACAAATTGAGAAAAAAAATCACATAATTGTTTCTCAGTTGTTAATTGTAGACGCGTAGGTAGATACGTTATTAATTTTCCTGCAATTTGACTACAACTTATAATATAGTTAATTACACATACTTTAATATAATAATTTTGTAAGTGTTCGTTAATCGAATAACTAATTAGTGGTGCATTATAAAATTAGTAATAAACATATACAATAACAGACGCGATGAACCGGATTCGAAATTCAGCTGTGGTTATTGTTCTCCTGGTGACAGTATCTGTTGCGGATGCTCGTAAGTTTAACTACTTATTTTTGGAATAAATATAATATCTCTGAATATTTGTAGCAACAGTTTATCGACTCGGGTGAATTTATCATAATTTGAAAAGTCGAATAATTTTCTTTTGTAATTATATTTCATTATATATACACTCATGACTTCTCTGAACGCGTAGTTATCTTAAATGATAAGTAAATTGTAAAATTAAATGCCTACATCTATTTGTCAAGTGCAATGTGTTATGTATTTTAAATCACAATTAAATGCAAAAATCATACTATAAAATAGCATTTGTAGATTGAATATGTACATTTTGTCACATTGATATTACACTAATTGCGTTCCTTTTTCCCTATGTATAGTTGCAATAAACAACTATAAAAAGGTACTATATTATCTGAATCACAATTTTTTTTAATAATCTTAGAAATTGACCGAGTTATAAAAGTTTAAATTTAATCTTTAGATAAGGACGGCAATACTGTGTTTTGAGGTTATTTTTAATATTGCATATTATATTCTGCAAGAGGAAAAGAAACAGGGATATACTCAACTCTATTGGTATCTTCAAAATTTAGAAGCTTATAACTGGCTTATTTTTCAATCAATTATTGAATTTTTTTCAAGACTGGTTTTTAATTATTTCACAATATTGTATGAAAAACATCAAAATTTAGAATGAGTCAACTAGTTTATTCTTTTTAACATTGTCAAAACATTAACACATTACGTTAAATGTATACACAAATAAATAAAAACATTTATTGGAAATTCTTTCTCTAAACTATGATTTCAAATTATTATTTTGCATCATAATGTATATATAGTTAATACAGACTGACTGCACGACTATATAAAAACGATGACATATAAAATATTAATTGCATCCTGCTAAACATCTTTGACGATTAACAAATTGTCGAGCGTAAAACAATCTTAAAAAGTTCGCCGGCCTGTTGTCCTTCACAACCGGTCGCTATTAAAAAAACATACGGCCCGCGGTATATTAACGAAACTACCATTATTAAAATACGAACAACCGCATTCGTACAAGCGGACGTATAAAAAAATGAGTCGATAGTGAGCACACAAAACCGCGAATGACAAGCGCAAAACTGCGCAGAAAGATAACATTCTGGGTCAAAACCTGGTTAAAACTTTTTGCGATTACTTTTAAGCTTTTAGTTTATATCATATTTACCTAAGATTATTGGATCCCATTCGAACAGTTTATCAATATAGTTCATATAATCGCTTATAATATAACTAACATAAAATTTTGTTTAAATTCACTATTGTATTGTGACAGTTAAACGCTTGAGCAGTCCACTGTAATTTAAAAAATTAAATTATTTCAAATTAGTGGTTCAAATATCCAGGAAGAAAAATATATACGGGAAGAATACAACCCTGTGTAAACCATGACATAAATTATATATGCATAATTATTATAAAACCTTTCTGAATGACTTTGAATTACCATCATTTTTAATTAAAGCAAAAGATAATGGTAAATCGTATCACCAGTAAGGCTTTGCTAACAAATGGCACTATAGTTAATATTGATAAATTATAATAATGAGAACTTTGAAAAAAGGCCCAATAAGTGACACTATGGGCCTCACCGCTATGAACAATTAGTTTAGGATAGCTTTATCAGTAATTTCTTAAATTCCATCAACATATGTTTAGTTACATAAATTAGCGAATGATATATAATATGTTATATAATATGTTTAGTTACATAAATTAGCGAGTTGCACACAAAAGCTTGCATCGAATCGAAATCGGTTGCATCTTTGGAGTGATTTGCGGCAAATTTTCAATTTACTGTTTCGTATAATATGCATTAAACTGACTCATTCAAACTACAATTTTTGTTTTATTATTTTACAAAATAAGAATAACCTTGGAATAACGAAAATTAAGAGTTTTTACTGTTTGCTGACAATGAGCAAGTAACGTGTGATACGTTACTTAACAAAACTATCTTTTCCATATTTCACTAAGAGGTGTGAAATAGAATATTTCATTTTAAAAATTATAAATAAGTAGCTTCGTAATCGTATCAATTCGATTTCAATTGGCCAGCAAGTTAATATTTTGTTTATACGATTCTTAATTACAACGTTAAAAACAACGTTAGCCACATTCCGCGCGGCGTCAAATTTGTATCCCGATTTAAAGTCAAAAGTAATGGGTGAATTGCGATAAATTAATTTAAATCGGTTATTACTTTACATGTGTTAGTCTTATACATTTCATTACTGAATGAGCGGATTTCCCGTTCACGCCTAAGAAGGTGAACCGTATTTTCTATGAAAAATAGCTACGTACACTTCGCAAAAAAAACTATTACCGAAGTCGCAGTCAATCGATAACATTGATGTCAATGAGCTTAAAGGGAGGGGGGGGTGTTTATAGTTTTACAGTATATCAAAAATTAAATTGTTTCCTCCGCGAAATAAATAATCGTTATCTAGATTATTCACGTAATGATGACAAAATGCTGTGGTTCATCCCGTTACAAGAACGCATCTTACAATTATTGTAATAGAAATGTTAGATATAAAATAAAAGCATGTACCGGTTCGAAAACTTATTTCAAACTGGTACAGGCTTTTATTATGTGGTTTGAACTAAATATATAGGACCAAAAATATTCTAATCGGTATGGTCATCCTTATGAGAGGTGAAATCTGACAACTTCCTGCTCTCAAGTAGTTTAATTACTTCGGCATTTCTCATCCTTGCTTTAAGTATGTATAAAAATGTATCAAATGAGGCCATCTTTTAAACGAATCAATCCTGAACTCATTCAATGACAAATTAATTTACTATTATTATAAGATTAATCTTTCTTATTTGCTCAAATTATAATATTTGTTAAACAGAAAAATATTCAAAATAATACTGCGTCCTACTAAAACGGCTAATAAAAAGTTAGAAACCAAAACATATATCTACCTCTTGCATCAAAATACTTGGAAAAAGTTTATCATCGCTGAATTGTTTAAAATGTAATAAAATTGTCATATTTTAATATCTTAGTTACGAAAGAATTAATATTTAGACATTGAAAATAAGGTAATTAAAAACAATGCGCCAGAAAGCAAAGTACATTACGCATGCTACAAATTGTGGACAATAGTCGTCCGCCCGTGGCAATTCTTCACCAGTTTTCCTTGTCGCGTGAACCGGTAAATCCATTGATGATTACGTCACAGCGTATGTTTAGAACGGACACGATTTTATTGGCATGTAGACAAATGTAAACACAGTACAGCACAGACACAATGTATATAAAGAAGTCTTTATTATTTTATATAATAATTTCGCCTCACTCGGAGAAACAAATATTCGAACATAATAACATATGCAATAATAAATATATTTTATTACCAATAAAGCCGATTTAAAAACGGCCCACAAAGGCGACTATCGTCCGAGGTTAAACATGAAGTCACAAAAATAATATAACGAATTATCTGCGGTCACAGTAAATATGTTGTTATGTAGCGAATTAAATATGTCATATCGTACCGTAACCACAAAAATATTAAGGAAACGATATGTTTTTGTAAAAATGTTTTAAATCTGTAGAGTAGATTTGAAAAAACTTGTGATGAAAAAAACAATGCATATAACAAACAATTAATCGAAACTTCTAAATAGGAAACAGTCAATTTTTTATTCATGAAATTGAAAAACTTATTGTAAATTTAGTTTTCACAGAAAAAAATTTTAAGAATATAATATGTAATATATAACTTAAACGCATATTTAACGAGATACTAAAATATTCAATAAACTCCCTTATAATGAATGCCAAATAACTGGCCAGTGACGTCATAAGCATTGTGTTTTTGTATGGGGTTTTTCGCGCAAATCGTAATTCATCAGTTTTTAACTGGTTATAACTTTGTAATGAAAAGTCCTAGGTACGACATATTTACTGTAACCGTTTTTAATGTCGTTACTTATTTTATTCTAGTAATAAAAACGTAGTCAAATACCCTATTATCAATTAATTGTAACTTTGTAGAATATAAAAGAATATTTTATATTTAGTCATTAAATCATGTATCTAAAATGATGCGTCTGATAGAATTCTCGAAAATCGCCCCCAGCTTGTTTCAACTAGGTCAAGAACAACCCAGCTAGGTCAAGAAACACGTTTGGATACCAAAACGGCGTCATCGCGCAATCTTAACGCGAAACAATTAATTGCCACCTAACTGAATGTCTCATTCTTGACAAACGAATTAAAAAAACTCATAATATTTAATAATATATTCGAAGATGTCCTTTCTTATAAATTGAATATTAATTGGTTTTCCAGGAAAGTAAATTAGCGTAACATTAAAACGGATTTGTCTTCTATATTCAACATGTCATAATATGAAAAATGTTCTATCTTACTATTCCTAAATCAAAGAATTATATTCTGATTCTCTTACATCGCAGACAATTGCAATACATAGCAAAACATAATAGTAGCTCCAATTATATTTTTAATAAAGTAAAAATGAAAAGATGAACATGAAGACTAATAAGGCAACGTGAAATGTAATCAACAGAGGAAAAATGCGACACGCCAAAGAGGACAAAAGGTCTGTGCATCGAGATCAATCGATGTCCCACTCTGTTCGCTCTTCTTCAGTCACCGGGACGTACGGACGCGGACGTCAAGCTACTGAGGGAATCTCAGTGTGGCGCCACAGGCAAGATTCCCAAGGTAATAATCTAATTATTTAAAATCTAATTATATTTGTTATCAAATTATCTATTTACACGAGCTCGATCCCGTGATCGTGACTCTAATTATATCGTTCTAGGATCGTGATTTCTCGAAATCGTGATAGCCAGTTAAAACCTAAACACTGACAATTTACCCTCAGGTTTGCTGCGAAGATGACCTACCGTGCACCACACCCAATGGGGAATCGGGAACGTGCACGAAATTTGCGTCATGTCCGTCGCTGGTTTCGATTATAAAATCGTACCCAGGCTCGTTACCGGAGGCGGTAACAAAGTACTTGCGCGATTCAGCGTGTCAAGGCGCGGAGCAGTATAGCGTATGCTGCGGTCAGACGGTTCCCGACTTCAGCACACCTGCTCCTCCGGCCAACCTGGACGTCGTGCTCGATGCCAAGGAGTGCGGTAAGCTCGCCACCGAAGAGAAAATCGTCGGAGGCACCGAAGCAGCCATCGATCAATTTCCCTGGCTGGCACTTATGGAGTATCGAGCGCCTAATAGGCAGATCAAACTGCTATGCGGCGCCGTTCTCATAGGACCTAAGTACATTATGACAGCCGGTCATTGCGTCAAGGGTGACATATTGAGTTTAGGAGTACCGTGAGTATACTATAATTACTATAAATACAACTTAATTAGATTGAACTTTTGAGCATTCGGCATGAGGCCCGTTAATTTTTAGCAAAATTTAACATGAAGTACATATTTCCTATATATATTATACCGTTGCAATGTCTTTTAAAGAGAATGATGAAACAAAGAACGGAAATTATTCAGTTAAATATCAGCAGAACGACCAGTTCCCTGATAAAAACTTGTTTGACAAGAATCGGCGAATAGACACGGTTGTTTACCATCAATATAAATGCATACGTAGATATTCATTTTGAACTGGTAACTACAATAAAATACAACAACCTCTAAACTGAGCTATGAAATCAAATTAACACTTTAAGAGCATTGATATTAAAGCGGAAACCCTTATTGCTTCATATAAGTGACAGTCAGTATCCAAGCTATTCCTCATCCTTCTTCTCATATATTTTTAAAAATACATACAGAGTTAGCGTTCGGTTGGGCGAGCATGACATCAACAACGATGGATTTGACTGTCAAGTGCCATCAGGGGGCGGCGAGGATTGCAACGAAGGACACCAGTCTATCCCTATCGAAGAAATCATCGCACACCCTAGCTACGATCCAAGCCACAGATTGAAGCGCAACGATATTGCTATTATTCGTCTACAAAAGGCTGCGCCATATACAGGTAACGCCTATTTGCAATTAGGTCAGATGTTCATATTTCAATCTTCCATGCCCGTCTTCTCGACCTCCAGAACCCTATAATTAGAGGGACGTAAAAGAATGATAAATAAAAAAATTAATTAAATTTGTTTGTTTTAAATTAAAAATTTTCTAATCACCGTATACAGTATGTATCATCGATCAATAGCGCCACTTCAACCAGATGTGCAATTAATCATGTGTAATCTGGTAAAATGTTATTTTTTGAATCAATCCCCTGGTTTACAAAATAATTAATACTTAAATGTTATATGAAATCATAATTATGTGTAAATTAGCATTCATTCTGTGAAAATAGCGCCAATTATCAGTTTGGCAACGTGTAACGTATTGTAAATTTTCAAGTGTGAAAATGAATTGTCATTTATCTATTTGGAAAAAAATACAAAAACAAAGCGTAAGTTTCGTTTTTAATGAACTTAGCATACTTCACTTAAATATTACAATTGTAACAACTAGTAAATTAACGAAATAATGCGCATAATTCGATACATTTGCTTTCTTTTATCATTTATTCATTTACTAAGTACCTAAGCTGTTGTATGATGTTTTGTGACATTCGTTGAAAATTAGTTAGTACACGCGTACACAAGAATTTATCTTCAAATTATTTTATTTTAGAATGCATTGTGCTTACTTTAATATTAAATTCATTTCGGGTATCGCACAGCGCATATGTTAAGTGCTTCGCCGGTTATATTATTATTCGGTATTCGCTACATTCGCTGCATTCGGCAAACACTAAAATCATGTCCAAATATTCGCACGCACTAAAAAACGATATATACAATATTTTCACGCAACTCACGAATCCATATTTTAAAAACAATAATTATCTCTTCAAAATATTCAAACGTTCTGATCGATTTAAATGACATTTATGAGTGTTACCACATTAAACAATAAATAAACAGCGCAGATTTATTTAGAAATCGTAATTAAACTAATATTATGACTAAGAAGCAAATAATAATTTATCTAAATGGTAAATTAAACAATATCGAAGTAATAGTTATTCAAATAAGTTTATTTTAAAAATCGATAATAGTATTATTGATAATCTTAGATATTTAGGCTAATTATGGATGTTAAAGATTTTCTAATGGCAATAATTTTTATTTACGAATTGTATAACCTTGAAATGAAATCAACCTTGTAATTGAATTATGTTAACCTTTTTTTAACCTTCTTTTAATAAAACTATGAAAATGAAAGGATAGTTAGAAAAGACAAATTCACCATCGATCACTAAGAAGGGTATTTATGCAATGTTGCCACATTTCATCATACATTTATCGAAATAAAAGATATAGGTTGATGCATTTCCATGTCAATGACTTATAACTATTTTCAATAAGTGGCATTATTTAATGATGGTACATACTGTACAAAACAAATCATATATCTTAATAAATCAGGAAATTAAAAGAAGCCGTGCCTTGTAGATCAATAATTCTAATGTAACTTTTGTTAGTTAAGACAACTTATCTACACTAATAAAATGAAATATTTCACAGATTTCATCCGCCATATCTGCATGCCTACGGTCGACGTCAGCCACAATTTACAATCAAATGCGTTGAATTTCTCGGTAGCGGGCTGGGGCAGTACAGAGACGAACCGAATAGGAAGTAACCTCAAACTATTTGTAACGGTGCCTTTTAAGACTCTGGAACAGTGCCAGATGGGATACGTAGGCAGGCTGGCGATACAACTGTGGGGAAAACAACTATGCGCCGGCGGCGTTACAGGCCAGGATTCCTGTAGAGGCGATTCAGGAGGTCCACTCATGCACAATAATGGGCATAACAGATACGAGGTCGTCGGCGTCGTTAGTTTTGGACCGACGCCGTGCGGCATGTCTGGAGTGCCCGGTGTGTACAGCAAAGTGACCGAGTACATGGACTGGATACGCAGCGTAGTTAGACCTTAAACAGCATCGACGGCCACTTCAGCCCCGTGTAGTCTAATTATATTTGTCATCCCTAAGCCCCTGATGATTAATAACTATGACACGGTTTTCTAGCAGAGATTGTTTTTGATATAAAATTGATTTACTACAAATAAAATAAAATGCATTACCATAGATTGGACACTGTTACCATCTTTATAAGATTTAATAAATAAAAATTGACAGCACCTTACTATAATATTAAGAAAAACCTTATGAATACATGATTTACGATACACTTGTTAGGACATAAGTTTTCTTGATTAATATTTATATCGGTTCAAATACTCGGACGACAATATCTCTCTAGTGTAAGAGTTGTTTAGTGTAAGATTATTTTTTAAAACAATAATTGACTCAGTATATATATATATATATATATATAATATATAAATTATCATACAATAAAAATAAATAATTTACATATTTAATTGTATTATTTTAATCATATATGAATTTAGACTTCTAACCTATAATTATCAATTAGATATTTTATTATTAGTACAAAAACACGGAATTCAAAAAAGGCAAAAGTAAAAGAGAATCCTAAAAAATGGGTGGCAGCCATAGTGTTACGATATTATAAAAACATACGGTATATAAAAATAAAATCCTAGTAAAAATTAGCGAGCACATAAGAATAATAGGGATGTGTGCTAGCGAATAATAAAGACTTCCAGAAGAAATGGGATGGGATTTCATGCATGTTTATGAAATTGAATTGGAGAAATTTTAGGGCTTCACTCAAAGACAGATGGAGTTTCTAACAATAGTCGCGCCAACGTACGAATGAATTCTAGTTTTAATTTCTAAGATTAATTCAGCAAAGGAGAGGAGTTGCAGGTCATCCCTAGGGCCTAAGACAAAAGCTCAATAGAGAGTAATAATGGCGATCGCAATGCTAATTGCAGCAATTAACGTACTAACGCTGATAATCTTATCCATATAACGCGCAACAAATAATTAAGGTAATGTCCAACATAAATCTTTAGGGTCAGGTCTCTGACATATCAATCTGCCCGTACTCTTTCCTATTGCATCTTGTGCCAATCTATTTGTTTACAGTACAACCCCTTACTTCATACTAAGAAGGAGTTAGTCTAAACACTACTTAACGCTTTATACAATCAAAGTATGTTTTTATAATTGAGATCAAGAAGTTTTAATCAAGTATTTATATAGAATACAATATAGTTACATCCATGTTCTTTTCCACACTTATTTTATTAGTATAAATTCGTGGGAATATGTGAACAACAAAGTGCTACCTTATATGATTTACGTTGTATTTTTTTTTGTTATTTTTGCCTCTTTATCATAATATATTAATAACCGTTAATGTGACCATAAATTTCTAGTAGGTTAATAATACTAATAAAATAATTTATATGTATAATATATATATATATCATAAAGTGCGTCGTTGATAGACGTTTACTGAGTAATTTTAGTTATTTTTATCAAAAATAAAAAAATATGCATGTGAAAGAAACGGTTTTTGAATATACATAAGACACTGTTGATTAAAATGTATGCTATATTCATTGAGCACCACCTCCAAGTACAGACGACAGTTTTTCTTTAGTTTAGTTTTATTGTATTACTCTAAAATAAAAATATCATAAATTTGTTTAAGCAATGGGAAAATGTAAGTATTTGATTCACTTGACTTATTTAATCCTTTATGTGCACTTCGTGAAGCTTATAAGGAATTAGGAGAAAATAGTAAGAGAAAAAGTAGCACCTTTTCTCCTTCTGGTTCCGTAGTGAAGGTCAAAATTATCATTTTGTTATTTCCGTTCGCCCATCAGTCAAAACTTCAGTATCTTCCGTTTTAGGCGTATGTATTTTAAATGTCGGAAAGAGATAGGTCTAAAACTGCTTTATGTCGGTATTTCAATTAATACATAGCAAAATATTAAACTAAACCGTTTTGTACCACGTGAAGGTTATATGATATTTCAAACACTATAATTTTATTATTAAAACTTATATTTTTGTTGAATTATTCTTGCGCTGGTGGAACCGCGATGGATGAGATATTACTTGATGACGAATCCGGACAAAAGCCACCGCAACTTTTAATGTCGCCAAAAAGATAAAGAGGAAGTGCAATGACGGAGTTGCGGTTTATATATCCTCTACCAGGGACTATATGGATTACACAGAAAGGGGCGACATTATCATAAACTAAAATATTCAACACTTTTCCTTAATTAGACACTTCCTGACAGATGAAGCATTTCTATACTAGTTACGCTTTGAAACTTATTCTAAGTATATCTATATCAATTACAATTTTCCTTAACTAAATATTTGACACTGCATGTGTTTTACATGTCACTGAAGATCTTTTAACGTAATTGTATTGTATTAACACACAAGGATATGCAACCAGTTTTACATTAGTTTAAGTTTTAAAGAAACATTTTACGCTTACAATTGGACAGAAAAATATGCAACCGCTTCTACCTAAGCTGGAGCTTTACATATAAGTTTTACACTGTAATTTTTGCTTTATAGCAAAGTTATACAACAATCCTTTCTCTAAGCTTATATGCATACGTTTCTGATTTTACGTAAGTTTACAATTTATATGCCTTGTATTGATGTACACTAATAATATAATTGTACGGTAATGTATGTTTCAATTACCAATGTAAATCGAAAGACCTAAACACGTATTTAAACTGGATTTAAATGTATAACAAAGTATAAATAAGGAGCTACATAATATACATTTTATATTGACAAACACGTAATATTACTCCAGCAGATACTCTTTTTATTAAATCACTTAGACCTAAACAATTGTGTTATAATTAATTATAATTACTCCGACATTCCAATTCCTTCTTTCATTGATGTAAATTTTGTTCTAAGTAAAACTTTTGTAACCATGTCTGCATATTGATTGTCTGTACGCACATAATTCAACTGTATAATGTTTTCAAGGAGTTTTTCAGCCACAAATTTGTATTTAATGTTACATATCTGCATCTATTGTGTAACTTGCCGTTTTTTATCATATTTACAGAACTTTTATTATCTATATTTATAAACACAATCTTTCGCTCAAATTCACGAAGTTTATACAGTAAATGCTTCAACCATACTGTCTCTTTGGTAGCTACCAAGCCTGTACAGCTACATGCTGCCATTAACTCCGTTTCTGCTGCAGACAGAGCCACACAGTCTGCTGTCACGACTTGCCCGGGTGATGGCAATACCATTCTTATGAAAAGCATAACCAGTTACAGAGCGTCTGGTTTCAGTGTCGATAGCATAATCTGCATTATTGTAGCCTCATTATTCCGTAGAGATTGCATTGTACAGTTACGCAGTTCAAGGCTCTTGGTTTGTTTTAAAAATTTTACTACCTTCTTGACTGCTTGACTGCATTCCAGTTCGGTTCGTTATAAGCATGCTCACCTGGCTCAGGGAGAACACGATGTCCGATCTACTCCCAATTGCCGTATAGATCAGCGATCGCTTCTCTGTATGGCCCTCTCTGATGAGAAATACTCTGATGAGTGTACCCATGTGTACCCTATCAGTTTGGCATCTTTAGGCTTTCTGACGAAATTGCCTTCCTTATTATGGGATTCCATTTTCTTGCTATCTCTTTTGGAACATGAACCATTGCTTCACATGTAAATACTTTCGGATTCTTTCCTGAAAACCTCTTTGAACAGTCAAATATACATGTGAAAAAGTGCCTTGCTATACGGAGCTATGTGGTTTCTATCGGACCACAAAAATCCAAGTGCACCAAGTTTAACACTGTTATGGTTTGAGATTCATCCGACTTTGAGTGTGTCTGAAGCTTTGAAGGCTGCTGAAACACTCAGTCTGTTTGTTCAGACTAACTTTGATGATGATCTTATGAAAACAATGATGTCACGAATTCACAATGCCGTACGAAGTTCTTACTACCGAACAAAAGTTTGTCAAAAACAAACTCAAATAACAGACTTTCTACGTTAGTAACACAGAGCTATGTCTGTAGTGATTGTGTACTTTATTTATTTGTATTACAGTACATTATGTACCTATGCTTGTAATTTGTAATGTTTAAGAACTATCAAAATAAAGCATTTGTGATTTCTATGAAATGTTTTATTTAACTAAATAGGAAATTCAAAATTTCGCGTAATCAATATGTAAGTACATATGTATTCGTAACTTATGTATGTATGTATGCACCAACTTAAGAAATAATCCTGCCGTTTTGTGCGTCATCCGGTTAGTACGACATAGTATCGCCGGTCCCTTGAAGGTCGTTATATCCGGATTCTACTGTATATATATTTTCTTTTTTTTTCAATATACAATTTAAAATATCATAAGATAAATGATACCCATATGATATATAATATTTAAAAAATGCCTTCATTTACCCGGTTTTTAAATTTAAATTTTAAAGTCAAAAAAGTTAGTAAAAAATATTTGGATTGATAAGATGCATTACTGTGCCAATTTCAAGCTTTGTTGCACGATTTGTGAGAGAAGCGGTTGAGAATATAGAAGAACATAAATATATTGCTTTCTATAGGTTCACAGGCGTTAAAACCTGGTGTATGCTTCAAAAATTATGTTATCTAATATCATCGCTTTAGTTTTCCTTTAACCTTTGCGTGGGCTTCTAAGAAGGACTATTTCTTCATCATTTTTGGTCCAGTGACTACTGAACTAATACATTTCTTTCAGTATATTTTGTTCATATTTTTCAAAATATCTCTGAAGTTATGATGCATAAAATTATTAAAAAAAATTTACCCTGATAACTGGTCCTTTCAAACCTCGCACTATATATAGAATCTGAAAAAAATCCAAGACCTTATTCACCCCCGAAAATGTCTAAATAAATATTATATTTTTGAATGTTAGATATTGCAGTATGTGCAAGTTAACATGTTTTACTACCGTGCCAAATTTCAAGCTATTACCTCAAGCGGTTTCTGAGAAAAAAACGGATGGACAGACAAACGCCCATACGCGTGAGTGATCTCATAGGTTTACCATTTTTCCTTTCTCAGTATTTTTAAATACGTCTGATAATGTACTTAAATACATGTGTGTGTGTGTATGTGTGTGTGTGTGTGTGTGTGTGTGTGTGTGTGCGCGCGCGCGCGCGCGCGCGTGTTCGTGTGTGTTTTATATAAATTATTACTGTATAAAGTGAGCATTATTAAATTACATTATTCAATTACAAATATGGAATTGGATAAAAGTTAAAGTAATAGAACTTTAAATAAAATATTTCGATTACATAAATTTTTGTTATCTTAACCGTGATAACGTAGAATGGTAATCAAGCTATAATTACACCTTGTAATTATTAGTGTAGAAAGACTTCGCGAATATTTTTATTCAGAACTGTCGCACACGACTGACTCGGGGCGCATCTCGGCGCAGAATGATGGCCGATATTACAAAATGTATGGGTAACCGGAAAATTTTTTTATATGTTTCTCTTTTGTTATTGCGCCAATCTAAATTCTTTTACATACAAATTAAAGAAGAGGAAAAGAGCATTTTACTGCTTTTTCCCATTCCAAATTAAGGTATAACTGTTTTGCAACCAATCGTCTAAAGCGATTTTGGCGAGGGATGAGTTCCAAAAAGCCGATTTTAATGAAATAAATATTTTAAATCAATAAAAAGTGATATACAATTATAGATGAAGGTTTGATCTATTTTTCCATACCAAAATCATTATACTTCATATTCCCAGACTTTACAATAAAAAAACAAAGGTTTTGCGTAAAAAATGTATGCACGCCCTTAAAGAACTTACCTTACGGTAAGTTCTTACATACTTCAATCCTTCCCTAGTTTCTCTTCAGATTGTCCCAATATGTTTCCTTAAACGCATATGAAATTTAGCTAAATCGTGATTTATCGACATTGTTAACGGCCATTAATATTGAACGTATCGTAAAAAAGGAGGAATATATATATATATTATATATATATATATATATATATATATATATATATATATATATATATATACATATATATATTTATAAAAGGTTGTGAAATGCTGTGTGCGCGTGCGTGTGTAAATACATATACATACATACACAAAGAAGTAAATTTCAAATTTGCATTAATTAAACAAATCTATTTTTCGTTTTGGTTTATAAAAAGAAAAATGTTAATACCCGATACAATCCTAATGAATTAATCAAGTCACACACATAGTTCAAACTGGCCCGTTCTTATTACAGCCTACTTTTTGCATTACATATTTTAAATAAGGCCTCCAACACTATTTAAATGATACATATTAAAGTGCGTATACTCGGGACATCGGTACGTCGGGCGATAAAGCTGTCGGTTCGCAGTCCTATGGATGGACCAGTCGGCAGTCGGCACCCGCGCGTCACACCGAGCGCGCGTGGTGATTTAATAAAGTTGGTCTTTGCGTTTGTATTTTAATCGAATGTATTGTTTTTACGATAATAACAATAAATATGTGTACAATGTGGAGTTTTGCCGCAATTCTGCTTGTGATATCAATGTCTGAGGTTGAAAGTCGTAAGTACTGACATCAAGCTCATGTTATTAATAAGATATCAATGTAATGTTGTATACATAAACAAATATTCATGTAAATAACCGTTAAATTTAAATAGTAGATTCTTACTCACTCCTGGCGCTCGATATGAATATCAGAAAAAAACCGGTAGTGTTAATTGCATAACAAATCCTCAAACAAAAACGGACGGTGCATAAAATAAATTACAGAGAAAGTAAATGCTTTTATCGTTTAGTGTACGTTTAGGAGAATTATTTTAGTGATGGCACTTATTCTAATACCTAGTTCAGATGACTACAGAAGATAAACAAACCATGAACTCGGATATAATGCGTGTCTTAGCCGAGGTTATCCTCAACTATATACTAACATACCTAACTTAAGTTACGTTAAAATAATCTTATCAACGTGGTATTTAAATATATAATGCTAATAAAATGCAGCAAGAGCACTTAGTATTAAAATAGGATATAATTTAGAAATAATAGAAACTAATATTTATTATGAGATTGGATGTGTAACAATCGAAGCTGGATGGATACTAGCAACGTGTTATAAAATGGTTAGAAATTGAAACTTTATATTAAATTTTCCTTATTGTTTATCTAAATATTTCATAATTAGAGAATTGTATAAGGTTTATATGATAACCAATATTAATCACGGATGTTACATTTATATCGACCGTAGAATCATGTCTTAAGAGCCCAGAGAGAAAATGCCACTTCAAAAAAATTATTAATTTAATAACAACTTTAAACAAGTACATGTTCGCTTTCGCATTTTTGTAGAGATGAGTCACGAGTAAAACTTTGACGCTATTACAAATACGTTAAGAATAATTAAACGAAAATACTGTCAAGCACGAGTGGAACTCGCAACACGAGGGCTCCGTACACATTTAGGCATTGATAAACATTTAATGGTACGTAACATTCCTATTAAACTATTTACAAAATTGTAATTTTTACAACGAAAATATATTGCCTACGTTATCTTTCACAGGGACATATTTAAAAAAAAATATTTATTATTTGACATAATTACAAATCAACGTTTTTTTTCCTTTACTTGTGTTATCATAGCTTGCCTCTTGCCAAATTTTATGATTATAGGTCAACAGGAAATACCCTTAGGTTTTGATTTATTTGCAAGTATCAAAATATGCGGCATAAACTGCCGAACTTTTGGAGTTCTTGATTGCGTTTACTTAGAAACTTGATTTTTACAGCTCCAAAATATCGTAGACCCAAGGATTTGATATTAATTTCAACTCGATACCTCCAAGCTTTCCTGGTAAAGAGAGTCTCGACAGACCCACAGACGAACAACGAATTGGTCCTATAACGATTCCCTTTTTTTCCTCTTGAATTACGGAATCTTAAAACCAAAAGATGATAGATAAAATATTAAGACCAAAATGAAATTACCAAAGCTGTTATTTTGTTCTAATAGCAAATATGTCGCAAAACTAAAAATCGCAAATACTAAAAATCACTGTTTTTACCTTGAGCGAGTCAGAAATTGACATTACGTCTTAAGCTACTTAAAAATAGACCAGTCAAAAATATTTCATGTATTTCCCTTCAAATTTCAATTTAATTATACCTAATTAAAAGAAGAACAGTAATATTCAAATATTGCAGCATTTACGCATCACATATAAAGCTGTGTTAATAATTGAGGATAACCGAAATAATTAATGACACTTGTTGTTATCGCAAAAGGCATATAAAACATATTTATGCAATAATAACAGCAATCTTATCGACAAACAAAAGGCCTAACATACAGTATTTATATTAAACTACTATTTATAAATATTAACATCATTTTCTATTTGTCGATATATTGCAGAGTATATCTTTCACAGGCGTAAGAGAAATATATTTGAGACATATTACAGCTTCATAAATATTGTCTTTACATAACACCTCATGCTGAGATTGTTTCAATGTCAACCCAATCTACAGTATATATATTAAACTACTATTTATAAATATTAACATCATTTTCTATTTGTCGATATATTGCGGAGTATATCTTTCACAGGCGTAAGAGAAATATATTTGAGACATATTACAGCTTCATAAATATTGTCTTTACATAACACCTCATGCTGAGATTGTTTCAATGTCAACCCAATCTACAGTATATATATTAAACTACTATTTATAAATATTAATATCATTTTCTATTTGTCGATATATTGCGGAGTATATCTTTCACAGGCGTAAGAGAAATATATTTGAGACATATTACAGCTTCATAAATATTGTCTTTACATTACACCTCATGCTGAGATTGTTTCAATGTCAACCCAATCTACAGTATTTATATTAAACTACTATTTATAAATATTAACATATTTTCTATATGTTGATATATTGCAGATTATATCTTTCGCAGGCGTAAGAGAAATATATTTGAGACATATTACAGCTTCATAAATATTGTCTTTACATAACACCTCATGCTGAGATTGTTTCAATGTCAACCCAATCTACAGTATTTATATTAAACTACTATTTATAAATATTAACATATTTTCTATATGTTGATATATTGCAGATTATATCTTTCGCAGGCGTAAGAGAAATATATTTGAGACATATTACAGCTTCATAAATATTGTCTTTACATTACACCTCACGCTGAGATTGTTTCAACGTCAAGCCAATCTACAGTATTTATATTAAACTACTATTTACAAATATTAACATGTTTTCTATATGTGGATATATTGCAGATATATGTTTCGCAGGTGTAAGAGAAATATATTTGAGACATATTACAGCTTCCTAAATATTGTCTTTACCTTACATCTCACTCTGAGATTGTTTCAACGTCATCCCAAGCCGACGTATTTATCACAAAAATATAAATATACAATTTATTTTCATTGTCTGCATGTATGTGATCTGCGGAATGATATTAATGATAATTTTAAATACTATATTTGATTTTGTAACAAATCACTACGTTTTAAATATGTGTAAAGAAGTCCGTGACTCAGTCCACTTGGGAGATAAAGACCTCTAATAGACAGACGGATGGACAAGAGTTAACGAAATTGTTTAGAAAAAAAATAATGAAAATAATTCCAGAAACAGAATATAAACAAATATATCAAAGATTTTTTTTTTTAATTTAGACATTTATAGTTTGAAAAACATACTTTTTGGGCTTATAGTACGAGTTTCTAATTTTCATTGAAATTTCACAACTAGTATGACATTGTAAAAAAAAACTCATTATTAATTAAACATCGCATGCTCTCCCTCGTCACTTGTCTAAATGTGTTGTGAACGACGTCATTTCTGATAATAATATCTTAGGTTCTGTTAGAATTAATGAGAATAAGAGTGTTAAACGTGTGTGTTGCTTTCCGTTTTTTGGGAAAGTATTTAATCTTGCAACATGAATCTAGCACTAGCCTTCTTATAATTTATAGTGCCAGGGGTCGCACAGTTGTCGCATTTCATTAAATGTTGAAGTTTGAACTTTATTGAGGTTCTTTTGTCAAATAGTTGTACCTCTAGACTATTATATGTTTTACATTGGCAGTATGAACGTAAACAATGAATATTTAATGTATTTGGAACACATATTATATATAAATTTTAGCTTTCTGTTCATATAAAAGTTAACTATGACAAATCTCATACTCCTCCGTGCGTGCAATATGCTTAAAAAGGGCTACAACGTTTTCTCCTCACATTTTAATATGTAGAGATATTATCCCATTCCATGTATTTTAATAGCTTATTCAAAATAAAGTACTTTTGCATTCTTTATCCTTATGCAAAAGTATAAAGTATGTCGGGAAAAAAATAAAGCATAATATTTTAGTTATAAATAAAGTTGGCAACCTTAGGATGAACATCACCACAATTAGAAGGTTTCGTTCGGACCCTTCAGGTACGGAAACTTAAGTGCCAATTTTACTAAAAAAATGTTAAAAGTCGAGTTTCGACTATTGTCTGCTGGACAGTTTAATCTTCAAAATAACGTACCATAAGCTCAAAAATTAAAAACAACCTTTACTAGTTTATAAATCACAATTTTCCATCGATAATATGACGCAAAGTGTAATCGCGTTTTTCTCAAAATGTAATTTCACTGATTGGTTTGCAGCATAACTCAAAAGGTAATACATTTATAACAATTTTTGGATATACATATATCCAAACATCCCTACACTTTTTTTTCAATGTGTGTAATATATGCAAACATTTCTTTGAAAAGCAATATTTCAAAATTTACCTGCGTATTTTCCGAAAAAATTTAAAATTTTATTCTCGAAAAAATTTAATACTATGTTCGGGGATAAAATTTAGAATGCTCACCCTGCATAACCTTTGAGCAGCGGCGCCCGGCAACGACACACTTCTGTACAAACTTTATTACTGCTGTATTGTTCTATATCGACACAAAAAACTGTAAATATACTTTACTTAAATATTGTAAATATGAGATGTATAAAATAAGGCCCTCCATTTGTATAGTGTCCTTGTTTATTACGAAACAAAATACCGTACAATGTGTTTACTTTTAGCCGTTGGAGAAGAGAAAAATTGTAAATATGAGATGTGTAAAATAAGTCCCTCCATTTGTATAGTGTCCTTGTTTATTACGAAACAAAATACCATACATTGTGTTTACTTTTAGCCGTTAGACAAGAGACATTTAGCCGTTGGAAAAGAGAAAAATTGTAAATATGAGATTTGTAAAATAAGTCCCTCCATTTGCATAGTGTCCTTGTTTATTACGAAACAAAATACCATACATTGTGTTTACTTTTAACCGTCGGAGAAGAGAAAAATTGTAAATATGAGATGTGTAAAATAAGTCCCTCCATTTATATAGTGTCCTTCTTTATTACGAAACAAAATACCATACATTGTGTTTACTTTTAGCCGTTGGAGTAATGTTATCCTTTAAAACATACACTAAAAAAGAAGTACGCGAAATTATGTACCACGTTATATTAGTAATTGGGACATATACTAACTTTATAAACAATGGCTTTTCAATAAATTTAAATAGTAAACACAGCTACAACGAAGAGGAAGGGAACAAAATTAATGTTTCTTTGATATGGAAAATTATTGGAAATTAATGGCGTATATTGGAAAATAACAGAGTTCATTTTTTTAACAATATTTCATGAAAAACTGCAAAGATCAAATTACGCGTGTGTCTTTTGCGTTATACTCAAGTATATACTGATAGTGAAGTACAACACAAAAGACACGCGCACGCGCATATCTCGTATATATTTTTCGGTTACAAAAATAATATTTCAACGCACGATTAAATATGACACATATTTAATCTTTGGTGACATTTTATGGTTAGTGTTAAATGTCATCACCGATTAAATAGCGACCATCCGCTTGTGGGTGTTGTAAGTCGCGTTAGATATTACAAGATTATTTTTTCTCGTGCCAGTTTTATCACATTTAAAAAAGTTCAAAAAGTTCACAAAGTAAAAAAAATCGATAAATTAATTGTTACTGTATTAATTATGTTGGGCTGGCAACTAATAAATACGCCATTTTTTCCAGCCAGCGGTTTAAGGAATGTTACTACTTAAATAATCTGAGAGAGTGTTGCAGTTCAATCTTTTGTTCGATTAGAAGTTCCGTGTTTGTTTTTTATTAGGAATTCGAATACGAAGGACCCGAAAGGAGCCTTATTATAGTTAGGGGTAATATGGTCCGTTAAGCTTCAAAACTTCTAAACGAAATAAGAGAGAAATTCTAAACTTACACATAACTACATGTCGACTGGCCCAAACCAGTGGTTAAAATTACTTAGAATTGTATTTCAAGACGGCGCCGATACACATGGCTGTTTGGTCGAAATTTTTTGTTTTACGTAAATCTGTAAGATATCATTATAAAGAGTAAAAGTTTGATGGTCTCCCAAACATCAACATCGTTATTTGTAATAAAAAATCCTTATTTGTGATAAAAAAAACAAAATCGTTCGTGTCTTAGATATACGAAACATAACTGGCTATGAGAGAAAGAGAAAATGTGTGCTCGCACCTCTCTCTCTCTTGTCCCTACAGTAATATACGAAACGTAACTCCCTCTCTTTCTGTCTTCACTAACTTATATCTCCCTCTCAACTTCCGTTCGCCTCGCCCGATGACACTTTTCGTAACGCTCTCGTCACGTATTCACCAGCTTAGTCCCCAAGTCAAGCATGCGTAAAGAAGTTTTACTTCAAAAAATAGTTTTTCTTTAATAACAACGTAAGAGAGCATCGATACTGAATCAGGAAAAATTGTCATCTTTACCAGGACTATTTTGATAATCTTGACAAATTTTAGAAACCGGGAATTTCTAGACAATACTACAAAAATATTCTGTATTTAAATATCAAATACTAAGTTTAATACAAAAATTAGTTTCCTAATTGTCACAATCTTCTACATCATCATTTAAAATCTATTGAAAATAAATAAACTATCCACATCACGCACTTAAGAATAAAAAAGGCGTATCTATTGCATCAAAGTGTAACTTTAATAATTTAGGTACATAAGCTTCTTATTACGAATTTCGTTCGCATTTGGCTGAAATTATTTAGGAAAACGTGTGTAAAAATAATGACTTCCGCAATCTTGGCAGGAAGTGACTGTCAGACACCCGACAAAGGCGCAGGTCGGTGCATCACAATCAACGAGTGTGCGTCACTCCTGAAACTTGTGGAGACGCGGCCCGTCCCTCCGGCCTCGGTCGAGTTTCTTAGGAAGAGCCAATGCGGTTTCTCAGCCGATGGGCCCCAGGTAAGTAGGTTATACCGTAATATGTTGCTACCAAAAGAATAATGCTGAACCAAAGTAAACAAAATGTTAACGTCTCGTAATAAAATTTAATAATAAAATAAAGCAGCATTACTAATAAAATCGTTAAAATACACGAGAAGAATCTGCGTGCTGGTATTTGATTAAACATTAACTCATCACTAATTTATACAATGCACGAGAAATCATTTTTCTACAAAACATTACATTTGTTCAGTAACACATCTGGATTACTAAAAAAAATTATATTGGGTTAAAGAAAAATATTTGTAGCAAAGTTTCCGCAAGAAACGGAAATTGTTACATTTAAAAAACAGACGCTGAAAATATTTAAGGGAAAAAAATTACCTGAAATTTGATTAAATATTCTTTATGACATTATTTGACTAAATATTATTAAGTTTGTACTACCCATACGCATTTCCTTCCAACTCCGAAAAAATAATTACTAGTGTATCAATTTTTAAAACGTGTTTTGACAATAGCGAATCCCAAAGAAGAATGACGTCTTTAATCCCTAACTAATATTCAACTGTTTCTTTGTACACTTATTAGACTACAGAGTGTCGCTGTAGTAAAAATGGAATCTAAAGGCGCCTCTTAAATATTGTCGTTGATAATACAATTTACTTGCGTATAATGTCATGTTTATTTTGAAACCAGTGCAGTTTAGCAAAAATGCGAATTTCACTGTTTTTTTTTATTGAAAGGATATGCAACAAAAAACAACGTATTTTAAAAAGGTAGGTCTCGGTCGCGATTAGTTTATATAATAGTAGATTTACATAATAAATGTAAATTCGATTGAATAAAAAAAAATTACTCACAATAATACCTCCATTTTTTGTATCATAAAGTTCTTTTGGTTATTTTCACATTAAATTTATAATTAGAATTATTTAACGAATATACACGGAATCCGTAAATAAGTGTCGGACAAACCAAGACTTTATTCCTTGAATGAAAAATAAAATTTAAAATATGACTTTTTATTAGTAAATTGAAAATAATATTCATAAATATCTGTCAACAATGCGCACAAGTATCGTGTGTATGAAACACACGATACTGGCGCACGTAATTCAGCGTTGCTCGAGGGAATAAACCCGCGAACGGCTGCGAAAACATCGTCACTGCGGTTAAACACCACAATCCGGACACATGCTGGGTGTGTTAAAAAAAGTTCTGTATAATATTTTTTGCACTCAACTAGAAAAAGGGCGTGTTTTACGTTTTATTTTAATGACAACTTATTTCTATATAGCCAACGAATAACGTCTTTCTTTGTCCGACATCTATTCCCGCACACCGTGTTTAAATAAGAATAGAGATAATACGAGAAAAAGTGGAAAATGTTACATCTATTTCACTTAATATTAACAAAAACATTCAATCTTACCAATCTTAAAAATTTATTATTAAATCTTAAAAGATAAATTAATAATTTGGAGCAAATGCATTTTAGCAACAATGAATATTTCACTGTTTATAAACCCAAAAAACATGAAATTTAAAATAAGTAAACCATGAAATTAAAATTTAAAAATTGTATACATATATAAAACTTAATATTTAAACGTCATAGTTATATATCTTTTCAATACCTTCTAAATTCTTATGTTTCTCAGGCTTCATTTTTATTATTAACATTTTTTCTTTAGATGTTTGTTGAGTTTGTGGTATATAATTATAAATTTAAAGTGAAAACAGTGAAAAATACTTTGGAAATAAAAAATAAAGATATTCATTGTGACTAATTTTTTTTTTAAATATCGTCAATACGTCATTATCGTAAATATCGTAAATATCGTCAATACGTAAATACGTCATTTTTTATATATATTCTGTAATTTAAAAAGATCATTAAAGTTAGCATTTTTGCTGTACTGAACTCATACCTTAATTTTTATTAAAAAAATGTTCGCAATGTGACACAATAGCTATTGTTTAGAAATACTTGAGTATTTCCAATAACTATTGTGTAATAGCTAATTCAAATTTTACTGATTTCTAATACAGAATTGGAAATTAGATAGAAAAAAAATTAAATTGGTTGTCTGTAAAGTCGGTTTACGCACGATAGTTTTAGGTGATAACGTCATAAAGAAACAATAATGAAAAATTGCATACTTTTATGTATTAAATTGAATTATTATCACTGAATTATTATTATTTTGTATAATACAAAGGCGTTAATTGAAAATTACAATTTTTTTAACATTTATTTACACTCGTTAATTCAAATATTTTTTTACTTAAATTATAGCAGAACTATTCGAACTGCTAGCTCTGACGTCACGCGAGAAGAGAGATAAATTCCGACGCTTGGGCCGATCGTGCCTCTCATCACTTGTTCCGCGATCTCGCTTGCACGCTCAAACTCAGGCGGAACGTGACACTTTCATGCGTGCAGCCGGTGTTAATCGATTTATAAGACATTATCACGTCAATATCAGACATTATCACGTCATAGCTGCTGTAAACGCATTCCCTCTGACATTGGTTGTGGTTAGAAGGTTATAATATGGGTAATATATTGATAATTGTTGTACTCATTTTGTTTGGACAACTAAAATCTTGTTATTATTCGATAATAAAGCATTTTTATTTAGATATGTTTTCCTACTTTACAATAAATAACGAGACAGTCTAATATAATTTAAAACGGTTTTATCGAAAACACGAATAATAGTTACTTTTCATCGATAAAAATAAAAAAAATGAATAATTAATATGTAGTTAGGAACACAATATAAAGAAAAAAATGCATGTTACAATAGACGTCTTTCGTTATATTTATATTATTCACGTAATCAGTTAACCACATTCGTTAATTTGTTAGGTACAAATAAAATTGACGCGCCTTTAAGGTTGTGCACGCTAGCCGGCGCTGTTGTCATACTGTTAGTTAATAGTGCTTCTACAATTGAGCCAATTTTTATAAATCGAACACCATTGGATTCGTAGTATAAAAAGAAAAATATATAATTGATAATATATAAAATCTAGAAATAAATAAAGGTCGACACGCCAAATTGTTAAGTCCAAAGGAATTGTGTATATTATTAAAATAATTACTTCAAAATATATGTTCTTTTCGTAATTGGCATCCATTCAAAATATTTCAAATAAATACTCTATTTTATACGTTCCCACTGCGGTGGAAACTAATTAAACAGACGTATTGGTAGAATAGCTAAGAATATAATTAATATTATTGATGTGTGACTAACTTAAGTATAATCAATCCACGAAACAGAAATTATTAAAAAATGTTAATTATGACGCCGATAATGTGCTTATAACAAGAACAGTGCGAAGATTCTCTTCTTTTGCTTTTTTAAACTCGCAAATGATATTTTTTTAATTTCGCTTTATATTTTCTTTTATGTGCTCATCATTTAAATGAAGTAAACGTAAGATTATTTTTAGTGTATCAGTGAAATGCAAAAATAGCAACCTGAATTATAAACACTTATTTTTACTTAATGGCATGGTGTCCGATTAAACACATAGTCTATACACAGGTTATCGTTGTCAGCTCTAATTTAAAAGTAGTTTTGTATATATTTCAATTAATTAGTATATATTTCAATTTATTAAAGATTATTTTGGATTAACACTTACATCTTCATTTTTACTTATATTGAAGTTAATGGCATGGTGTCCGATTAAACACATAGTGTATACATAGGTAATCGTTGTCAGCTCTAATTTAAAAGTAGTTTTGTATACATTTCAATTAATTAAAGATTATTTTAGTAAGTAGGCAAACAGACAAACAGGTTGTAAACGAATAAGTATAATAGTTAATAAAATGTTTTACAACATTGGTAAAGAATGTTTAAGTGCATAATGTATATGATCCCATCGACAGGTTTGCTGCTCAGATCCACCACCGTGTACTACGCAGGGCGGGCGCACCGGTACCTGCATCAGCATCGTTCAATGCCCACTCATGTTTTCCATCTTGCAAGGACCGCAACCCGTGCCGCCCACCTCCATCGCCTACATGCAGCGCTCCGTATGCGACGGTCTCGTGCCCAACGCCGTCTGCTGCGGCGACTTACAGCTCCCCACGCCACAGTCGTCTTCGCCGCCCATAGCAGGCTGCGGCATTTCGGGCACAGAGGAAAAAGTTTTCGGCGGCACAGAAGCACCAATTGACGCACTGCCCTGGCTTGCCATCATCGAGTACGAGCCAAAAACTAAGGGCAGGCCGAACCAGCTGCGCTGCGGCGCCGCTCTCATACATCCGCGTTTCGTGTTAACCGCTGCACACTGTCTCGTAGGCGAAAGAGTAGGCGAGAAGCCGTAAGTTTATCCTTTACCGTGATGTCAGAAAAACTAACATTTAAAAATATTCGATACTTTTCGATACGATAAATTTCTAATTTAAAATTCAGCTAAATAGACGCAAGTACAACGTGACAGAGAAATCGAAATATTTCGTAAAGTGGGAGGCGTGATCGAAAAACTAATAACAATAATTAAGTAAAACAAGATACATGGTTAAAAATTAAATCTATTTTTCCTAAAGGCCTAATCAATTTATGTATTAATTCGTCTTTTTTTCTGAAATTCCAATTCCTTTTAAAATAAAAAAACCTGTCAATCACGAGTGGAACTCGCAATGCGAGGTTTCTGTACATATTTTGGCAATTATAAACATCTACTGCTACATAATATTTCTATTAAACTATTTACGAAATTTTAAGTCTTTAAAACGAAAATACATCGCCTAATATATCTAGCACATGCGAATATTTAAAAAAAAATATTTCTTTTATAAGATATATATACACTACAAATTAAAGATTTTCTCTTACTTGTGCTGTAACACCTTGCTTCTAGGTCAACGGGACAGTACCCTTATACCCTATAAGTTTTATTATTCTATAGGATTTGATTTATTTGCGAGTGTCAAAATATGCGGCATAAACGGCCGTGTTTTGCACCGCGTTGACTTAGAAGCTTGATTTTTTTACAGCTCTACAGGAAACAACAGTTACTAATGGACCGTAGACCTAAGTATTTGATACTAATTTCAACTTGATACCTCCATCCGTTCATGAGAAAAAGGGTCTTAACAGATAGACAGACAGACAGCGAAGTGAACCTATGTTTTCTTTTTTTCCTTTCGAGGTACAGAAACCCTAAATTGTATTATCATTATTTATACAGATCATTACTTTTCGTCATCGTGTCATCGTCTTTTGGATATTTTCCCCAGGGGGTCTTTCTTTTGCCGAGCGTAGAGGTAAAAGTCAAGAAAAAGGAATTTGATCCAAGCAGTCACAAACCAGTTCGACAATTGACAGCCATTTCAGCAGGAAGTTCGGCCTTGTGAACGGACACATTGCGTCAGTAAAAGAAAACGTCCCTTTCTTTCTCCTTACTTACAGTGCTTGCAGAAACAATTTCGATGCCTTTAAACTTCTTGGAAGCAACCTTTGTCACTTTCTCTGCAGATCTCTTTATATTTTTGACAACATCTTCTATTTCCGATCTAATAATACTTCCTTTTAAAACATAACACTTTAGGGCTGTAACCTTCCTCCGCGATGAATTCTCCAAACAATTAGATAAACAGGTTGCTTATTGTTATCGCATGAATGTTCGCCATCGCACTCTTTATGGCATACATAACGGAACTTGTCTTGTTTGTTTGGAATGGCGCTAAAAATATTTGAAAAATTTTCATCGCCTATTAGGGAAGCTGTCTTGTTTCAAGATTACCTAAATCGAGTAAGTTATGTTCAGTTTGGGGCTTTTTTCTCTGACGATGATAAATAATGTCAACTTGAAGCGGGAATTTCGTCATCTGCAATAGGTTCAATTCAATTACTTGTAAAAACTTGACTTGGAAAGGGATCGCTATTCTGCGATGTTACTGATGAATAAGTCTGAATATCCACAATTAAATGAAACTATGTGATGTAGTATTATTTATAATTTCTTTACCATGACCTAGGTTTCATTATATTACAACATCTTCAGGTGGGCTATTAGCAAAGATCTTTGCTAATAGCCACCTGAAAATGTTGTAATACAACAAAACCTAGATCGTGGTAAAGAAATTAAAGAAAGTGGAAATAATACTACATCACGTAGTTTCATTTAATTGTAAATAATGAATTTCTACAAAATTAACGCCCAATATATTCAACAAAGTATGAATATCAAAAATAGGTTGAGTAATAGTAATAATCTCGTCAACTGTAAAAGGTGGTTCAATTGCGTGCAATCAATTGGCTTACGGCATGCTATTGTTATCTACTTTACATTTTTGTGAATGATCTTCTAGATCCAGAACAGGTCGACTTGTAAAACGCGTTTCGTTATTTGTGGCAAGTATTATTAAAGATTTTGGGCGGATTTTTATTACGGACAGTTTTCAGTGACAAATTATTCCGTAAACTTCCCCAAGTCTTCCTTTACGATAGATTTATAAAGCAGCTCTTGTGGCATGAGGTCACCTGAGCTCCGTTTTTTTTTAGTTTACGCCAAACAAAGCTTTGTACGAGTTTTGTTTTATAGTTCGATAGAGGAAGTATTTTTTTGATGTTGGATGAAATAACACCCTATTACCAAGTTGTTATATTATCTTTGAATTATGAACGAAACATTATTTCCACATTCTCGTTAGCTATTTCTACAGATCCTTGACCTTTTTGATAATTTTGCAGGATGGCCTCACTGACGTCAATCCCTTGATCATTTCGGCGGTAAATTCACGATCATTATAACTTTGTAAAATGGTGAGACAACCAATTTCTAAGAATATTTTTAATAATTATTTGGCAACTGCAGTTGTCCTGTTGATTGCTAATATGGTGGTGAAAAAGAAAATTTGGTCATATGATCTTGTTACTGCACTAGTCATTTAAATTGTTTGAAGAGAACAGACTGTGTATTATATTGTATTAAAGTGGTCAACTTGTTCTCTGTTATTAAAATCATTATCGATTGTAATAATGACTTCTTGGAAATACACGTTTTAAAAAATTTTACACACTCGTCTAAGACTGGTTTGGTTTGGAATACTTCTTAATCTTTAGCTGATGCGACATTTTGTCTCTACGTCCATGACCAGCAGTTTGACAACAGTCGGTAAAACGGAATGACAATTTTCAAAGAGCACTTCCTTCATCCTCACAAAAGTGTTGAATTCCGAGTGCGGTTTTAAGAGCTGAAGTTTTGCACATACCTACGTTACTAACATCGTATTTGCTTCCGTCTTACTGTTTCCTGTTTCAAATTTCAAGCTTCCAGGGCACATATTGGCACTGTTTCCTCATTCTGATAACCTCTTCAATTCTTTTTAAATCCTACAGTGGCTAGTCCATTCTTTCTTCATATATATTACAAAAGATTTGATAAAAAAATATTTACAAAAATTCATCATTTTGTTTTTGCCTTATTTCTGCATCTTCTTCCATCTTACAGTAAATAAGAAACTACTATATCAATAAAACAGTCGCAAATATCCATTTATTAACGTGAAAGCAAATACAAGTAGACACATGTTCCACTCTGTAATGGAGTAACTATTGCCGCAACGCACGTCGGTGGTGCATGTCAGATTTTAACAAACTTCGTCATAATACTAAACTAACCCAGCATTTTCACGAAAACGCGAGATCCAGTCCGTCGTCTTCACGAAAATACAAATATAAATCCGTCTGATCGCGTAATCAGACTGCATTTATGCCATAATACGACTTTGGGCGAAAAAGCGCCTTTTTTGTCACGAAAAAAAGGTTTACGTGATCAGACAACAAATACGCACACACGCGCGTACACACGTCCCCGAGTTGAAAGTGTATTATTTCTTTCCAGGACCTGAATTAAATTTAATACGTAAATTATCTATCCACTTATAAAGGTCTTATCTAGTATGTGTCATACGACGCGCCGCTTTGTCTTCGCTCGTATCCTTCCGCAAATCGACGTAACATGTGTTTAACTGAAATTAAAATATTGAAATGTATTTCCCCTATAGTAAAAAGTCCTCATGCAGTATGACAAAACGTTGGCAATTTTAAACCATACTTTCCTGACATAAACATTAAAACATTTCAGTGTGAACGTGCGGCTCGGTGAACACAACACCGATACAGAAGTAGACTGCCAACGCATTAGCGGCGGCGGCATAGACTGCAACGATCCACTCGTCATCATACCAATTAAATCATTCACAGTGCACGAACAGTATTTGCCCAAAGCTAAAAACAGGCTTCACGACATAGCCATCATCAAATTGGCGGAAGCGGCACCTTATACTGGTAAACTTTAAACAGGAACGTTACATTAGAGAATAAAACACAATATGCAACACCCCGGCAATTATAATCTATTATTTAATTTTTTTCGAAAAAGTTTGTGTGACTTTTTCGAAAAAGTCACATAATTTATTTACAAGGTTTATAGGTTATTGGTTGTTATTTTAGGTAGCTTAAAATATAAGAGTTTCGATGTTTTATCAGTTTTCAATTTTTGAATATTATTTGAAAAATGTATAAATACAATAATAACCAATATATTCTTATTTTAATTTACCTTTTGCATGCGACTTCGTCTGCGTTATGTTTCACAAATTATAACAAGGCTGCAACAGAGAGAGAGAGAGAGAGAGAGAAAGAGAGAGAGAGAGAGATAGAAAATACAGAGTTCTCGTATTTTCATTATTAATTTATCTACGGGATCCAAAAAGTATGCAGCCATATTTTATCGTTACAGGTCTGTGCATAGATGCAGCAAGTCTTCGACCCATCCCTAGAGCTAACAGAAATTTCCTTTCCAAATTAAATGAGTCATGCATATCATTCCTATACTAGATTCGCGTGCACATCATACAATTATATAAAAACAATAACGAGTAGTGACTTACAAACAAATGTTGTCAAGTCAAATTAGTAACTTACAACAATGCTAAACTAACAAAGAAAATCATTCGTGCATTTTCACTGCCAAGTTTTATGATAAATTGATTAAAAATGTGATATTGTTACAATTTTCAGATTTTATTCGTCACATCTGTTTACCGACCGATGATATTACACAGACCATATCTTCAAATGAAGCTAATTTCACCGTAGGCGGTTGGGGAGCCACGGAAGTAAACAGGCGAGTGTAAATTGTATTTTTTAAATAATTTGTAAATAGTTTTATGTTCTGAAAATGGATATACAGAAACATCCTAAAGAAAGTTTAGAAGTTTCTAGTACATTTTTTAACAAAGATCTGTTAACAAAATAATAAGTATTTAATTTCTTGCTTTGAATGAATATATTTCACACTTTGCTTTAAGAAAATTCCCTTGAATGAAGAAAGTAGATCGTGGCCCATACAAATTTGCCGCTGGAACTCGGGGTTTATATGCTGGAAAGATATGAAACAAACCATGGAATAATTTAATAATCGTGGGCGCATTTTTACCTCAACAACAATAAACACGATAGAATAATTTTAAATCTTCATTTATAGAGTACAACAGCTACAACGGTTATTATATACACAACTAATTCTCCCTTTAATATTTGGTTATAAAACAACTATGCTTTGTATTGGATTTTTCACATCTCATTTTCTGTAACATAATTTGTGTTACATGAGTATCTAAACTTTCTGTGGCATGATTTGTGTTACATGAGTATCTAAACTTTCTGTGGCATAATTTGTGTTACATGAGTATCTAAACTTTCTGTGGCATGATTTGTGTTACATGAGTATCTAAACTTTTTGTGGCATGATTTGTGTTACATGAGTATCTAAACTTTCTGTGGCGTGATTTGTGTTACATGAGTATCTAAACTTTCTGTGGCATGATTTATGTTACATGAGTATCTAAACTTTCTGTGGCATGATTTGTGTTACATGAGTATCTAAACTTTCTGTGGCATGATTTGTGTTACATGAGTATCTAAACTTTCTGTGGCATGATTTGTGTTACATGAGTATCTAAACTTTCTGTGGCATAATTTGTGTTACATGAGTATCTAAACTTTCTGTGGTATGATTTGTGTTACATGAGTATCTAAACTTTCTGTGGCATGATTTATGTTACATGAGTATCTAAACTTTCTGTGGCATAATTTGTGTTACATGAGTATCTAAACTTTCTGTGGCATAATTTGTGTTACATGAGTATCTAAACTTTCTGTGGCATGATTTGTGTTACATGAGTATCTAAACTTTCTGTGGCATAATTTGTGTTACATGAGTATCTAAACTTTCTGTGGCATGATTTGTGTTACATGAGTATCTAAACTTTCTGTGGCGTGATTTGTGTTACATGAGTATCTAAACTTTCTGTGGCATGATTTGTGTTACATGAGTATCTAAACTTTCTGTGGCATGATTTGTGTTACATGAGTATCTAAACTTTCTGTGGCATGATTTATATTACATGAGTATCTAAACTTTCTGTGGCATGATTTGTGTTACATGAGTATCTAAACTTTCTGTGGCATGATTTGTGTTACATGAGTATCTAAACTTTCTGTGGCATGATTTGTGTTACATGAGTATCTAAACTTTCTGTGGCATAATTTGTGTTACATGAGTATCTAAACTTTCTGTGGTATGATTTGTGTTACATGAGTATCTAAACTTTCTGTGGCATGATTTATGTTACATGAGTATCTAAACTTTCTGTGGCATAATTTGTGTTACATGAGTATCTAAACTTTCTGTGGCATAATTTGTGTTACATGAGTATCTAAACTTTCTGTGGCATGATTTGTGTTACATGAGTATCTAAACTTTCTGTGGCATAATTTGTGTTACATGAGTATCTAAACTTTCTGTGGCATGATTTATGTTACATGAGTATCTAAACTTTCTGTGGCATGATTTGTGTTACATAAGTATCTAAACTTTCTGTGGCATGATTTGTGTTACATGAGTATCTAAACTTTCTGTGGCATGATTTGTGTTACATGAGTATCTAAACTTTCTGTGGCATAATTTGTGTTACATGAGTATCTAAACTTTCTGTGGCATGATTTGTGTTACATGAGTATCTAAACTTTCTGTGGCATGATTTATGTTACATGAGTATCTAAACTTCCTGTGGCATGATTTGTGTTAGATAAGTATCTAAACTTTCTGTGGCATGATTTGTGTTACATGAGTATCTAAACTTTCTGTGGCATAATTTGTGTTACATGAGTATCTAAACTTTCTGTGGCATAATTTGTGTTACATGAGTATCTAAACTTTCTGTGGCATGATTTGTGTTACATGAGTATCTAAACTTTCTGTGGCATAATTTGTGTTACATGAGTATCTAAACTTTCTGTGGCATAATTTGTGTTACATGAGTATCTAAACTTTCTGTGGATGATTTGTGTTACATAAGTATCTAAACTTTCTGTGGCATGATTTGTGTTACATGAGTATCTAAACTTTCTGTGGCATAATTTGTGTTACATGAGTATCTAAACTTTCTGTGGCATGATTTATGTTACATGAGTATCTAAACTTTCTGTGGCATGATTTGTGTTACATGAGTATCTAAACTTTCTGTGGCATGATTTATGTTACATGAGTATCTAAACTTTCTGTGGCATAATTTGTGTTACATGAGTATCTAAACTTTCTGTGGCATAATTTGTGTTACATGAGTATCTAAACTTTCTGTGGCATGATTTATGTTACATGAGTATCTAAACTTTCTGTGGCATGATTTGTGTTACATAAGTATCTAAACTTTCTGTGGCATGATTTGTGTTACATGAGTATCTAAACTTTCTGTGGCATAATTTGTGTTACATGAGTATCTAAACTTTCTGTGGCATGATTTATGTTACATGAGTATCTAAACTTTCTGTGGCATGATTTGTGTTACATGAGTATCTAAACTTTCTGTGGCATAATTTGTGTTACATGAGTATCTAAACGTTCTGTGGCATAATTTGTGTTACATGAGTATCTAAACTTTCTGTGGCATGATTTATGTTACATGAGTATCTAAACTTTCTGTGGCATGATTTGTGTTACATGAGTATCTAAACTTTCTGTGGCATGATTTATGTTACATGAGTATCTAAACTTTCTGTGGCATAATTTGTGTTACATGAGTATCTAAACTTTTTGTGGCATGATTTGTGTTACATGAGTATCTAAACTTTCTGTGGCATGATTTATGTTACATGAGTATCTAAACTTTCTGTGGCATAATTTGTGTTACATGAGTATCTAAACTTTCTGTGGCATAATTTGTGTTACATGAGTATCTAAACTTTCTGTGGCATGATTTATGTTACATGAGTATCTAAACTTTCTGTGGCATGATTTGTGTTACATAAGTATCTAAACTTTCTGTGGCATGATTTGTGTTAAATGAGTATCTAAACTTTCTGTGGCATAATTTGTGTTACATGAGTATCTAAACTTTCTGTGGCATGATTTGTGTTACATAAGTATCTAAACTTTCTGTGGCATGATTTGTGTTACATGAGTATCTAAACTTTCTGTGGCATAATTTGTGTTACATGAGTATCTAAACTTTCTGTGGCATGATTTGTGGTTACAGCTTCAGAAGCAACGTGAAACTAATGGCGGAAGTGCCATTCAAGTCGCAGAGTGACTGTCAGAGTGCATACTCGTCGTTCAAATTGCGACTGACGGGGCGGCACATATGCGCAGGGGGCGAAGGAGGGCGCGACACCTGCAACGGCGATTCGGGCACACCGCTCATGCGGCGGACCGATTCCTCGGTCTACGAAGTCCACGGTGTCGTCAGCTTCGGTGACTCCGATTGCGGTAGTCACAGACCGGGCATTTACACCAAGGTCTACAATTACCTTGACTGGATTAGGACGCAGATGCGCTCTTAAACTCTTGTCTTTCCAAAAGCATTTCAAATCGCCGATCGTGTGAAATATTTAGTTTATAACATGATATAAAGTTTATGTGGTCATGTACTCAGACTATTGATTAATGTGTAGTTCACATAATATTTCATCCAGTGAGGTGAATGTATCTTTTTAATAAATAAGTTTAATATTAATTAGTTTTACATATTTGGGATCACCTTCGAAATGTAATATAAAATGTATTTCTAGTTTTGGGCCAAAAATATGGAATAATTCAAGTTCTAATGAGTAAGAATTCAAACTGATTATACAGTACATGCATAGAACATCTGTCGCTGGTTGAAGCACAGTTTTCATTATCCGGCACAAACTGCCCTTAAAACTTCGGCCTATTATGTATAGGCCGAAATTATCAATTACGAAACGAAAAATCTTTTAGATGAGATTGAAAGTATACCAAAGTTTTTTTAACTGAAGTCCTTTATAAAAGTGATTTCAGCATATAAAATGCATATTCAGAATTGTAATTAAAGTAACTGTAATACACTTTCACGTCTCATTGAATTATTTTAAGTCATTACTTATAATTTAATATCAGCAAATTAAATTACAAGAATACATCAGTTCATTTTTAAAAAGCCCAATTTCAAAATATTTTATTACTACAAATTTTGCAAAAAAAACTTTGGGGACAGTGCAAAATATTAATGACAGTATAGATGAGAAACATTTAAAATAAAAATTAACTAGTGGTAGATGGATTATAACACATAACAACAGTATAAACATCTGTTTTTTCCAACACAAGATATATATATATATATATATATATATATATATATATATATATATATATATATATATATATAACTTATACATATATTCCATATCTATTTGGATCACGGGAAGTGCTCTAAAATGACTCCGGTGATAATAGGAAACAGGGTACAGCTGCAAAATGACTACATTATCTGTACTTCAACAATACAAAGTTCAAAAGGAAATAATCATTTTGTAACTAAGCCATAAATTTTACAGAAATAGTGTTGTGAGTTAAAAAATTAGAAAACATTATTATGAGAAGACCATTATGGGTTTTACAATATATATATATATATATATATATATATATATATATATATATATATATATATATATATATATATATATATATATATATATATACATATATATATACATATATATATATATATATATACATACATTTTTTTTATATACTGATAGATGTTCGTGTAATTAGAGCAGAACTAAATCTTGGTCTCACAATGATTGAGGTAAAATAATCAAAATATGAGCAACGTGAACCCCCTCATCCAAATTAATAAACCCTTCGTGAGAAAAATGTGGTGCTCATCAAGTCTCTGCGCTTGGATTGAATATTTCGGACGTGTGCTGTATATATTCTGTAGCCTTGATATGGTATTGAAGCAAACGTGGAAACAAAACAAAGTTCAAATCGTAATATGTAAAAAGTATATACATATACAGAACCGCATCAGCAAATAAATGGAATATAGATAGTAATTAATATAATTTAACTAGGTCTCAATACAATTAATGATGGCAACATAACATTAAAATTTTTCGAAAACTCAACTCGGCTACTTGAAATATAAAAACAAAAATGACGAAGTGATTGGAAAATTCGAGACAATCCCTAAAATAATTGCTAGTGGATATAGTACTGAAATCGCCCAATTTAAGAAATACAGTTCTGAAGTAACAGAACTATACGTATAAAACTATAAATGACACGTTGCCACGCGATCAACCCGATACTCCACTTATTATGTTGAGTGTCGCACCGTGGGGTCTCGCGTTCGATTCCCAGTCGTTTATCAGGTGGAGCTGGAGTGATGTTCTGATTGGCTGTAAGAAATTGCCTTCGTAGTAAAAAGTCCGCTATATGTATCAATTGTGAACATGAATAAATAAATAAATAAAGATGATATAAGAAACAATACTTCCATTTCTGATGATGTTAAAGGAGGTACAAAAGAATCAAGACAACGATTTATACAAACGTTTAGATCAATGTAATAATAAATGCGATTTGCATATCATTCATATCTTCTACCCGTATACGGCAAGTTATATATATAATATTTAAATTTTTCAGCCTTCTCCATCCCACGTACCGTTTTTTTTAGTAAAAGTTTTATCTGATAGTTCTTTCAGGTTTCGATGTGACACCAGGGTATAATCTAATAAAGAACGGTTGTAGCTTTAATTTATCGTTAATTTAAATTACAAAAAATATTTTAATTTATTAATTTTAAGTATTTCATAAATATTGAAGCAATAATTTTTAATGCAAATAAATTTTAATTTTTAAAATTTAATTATTTGATGGAATTTAGATTTTACCAACCGTATTTATAATCACACTCCACTCCTTTTATTATTTTACTTCCATTAATTATTTGTGTGCTAAATAAAGTTATTCTTGTATTATGCCAAAAAAGTATAACTTCTAACACGTAAGTACACACAATTTTTTTGACATAACATTTTTCTGGAATTTTGTAGATGAAATTTTTCTGTAATTTGATAAATTGTTAAAATGAACCGAAAAATGTTATCAGACTGACGTATTCCGTCACTCCCTAGGGAGATATTAATGATATGCTAGCATCATGTGGTAAGTTGCTTGAAGTTAGTTTACTATTGAACATTTTAAAAATATTTCTTGGTGTAAGTTTATAGCTAAGCATTTTTGCTTTCGGTGATAGTCGCATACGGATACGCTCACAACAGTCACGTAATCGACACGACAAACGGCTATTGAAAAAGAAATAGATTCGAAACAATACGAAAAAAACATTATACTTCTTTTGCATAATACAACAATAACTTTATTTAACACGCAAATAATTAATGGAAATAAAATAATCAAAAGACTGGAGTGTGATTATAAATACAGTTGGCAAAATCTAAATTCAATCAAATAATTACATTTTAAAAATGAACATTTTTAATTTATTTGACAGATTTATTGTCCACCATTTTACTTTTCTACTGGAGTTCAATTGTAAGCCAATCATCTGCCAGGCCTTTTCCAAATTATTGCACTTCAACTTTATTATTTTCTCATACAGAGTAGTTACCAATTTGAGCTTATTTTAAAATTATATTTAATTATTTTAAAAATTTAAATAAACACTCAGCATTCAATTTAATATAAAAATGCGTATATAATTAGTTGTAAAATTTACTAAATTAACATAAATAAAGTATAATTAATAATGAAAAGAAATGAATATGCTGAAAATTTATTTTAATTTATTAATTTTAAGTATTTAATAATTTATAATGCAAATAAATGCACACTAAATTCGAAACGGTCTGACAGATGGATGAAATAATGACAATAGAAAGCCAGCAGAAAAATAAAATGGTAGACTATTACCTGTACCTGTCAAATAAACTATGTAAGTATATGTTTAGTGAGCAACTTCAGGGCGTCAATTTTTTGTTGCATTATGTCAATTTCATCCTGTACTTTTAAAATTTCACTCTCATTATTTTTTTTCATAACGCGCTAAAGTTAACTTCAAAACCTTCAAAGCTTTTTATATTTGTCCGTATTATATTTCATATTTCAGTAGATAAATTTCGAATGAGGCGCTCGACCGCAAATTACCATAAAATCTATTAAGTACGAGTAGAACTCGCGCTACGAGGGTTCCTTACACACTTAAACGCAAGTATGAAAATTTAAAGATGCACGGTATTTCTATTAAACTATTTCGAAACATTAATATTCTCTTTTACGGGCGTTTTTGATTTTGTCATATTATTTATCAAGAGGTTGTATAAATTGTAATTGTTACTGGCAGGTGTAGTGTATTCTGTAAAAACGAACGTTCTAAATTTGAAATTTATTCTTTTTAAATGAAAATTCTCTTTCACTGACAAAAACGTATATTTTGGCGGTAAATGAAATCCAACTCTTATTAAGTTCTTTTTCATTTGTTACGTTTTTTATTTTAACGAATAAATTTTAATTAAATTTCTGCTGTTTGCTGCATTAGTTGACTTCTGTTTCCTGTTCTCAGTATGGTTGAAAAAATGATAAGAGCTAGTAAAATTATTGCGCTGCTTGAAGAAGGCTGTGTCTCAGCAGTATAATGTGAGCCGTTCCACCGTTCAAAGGACCTGGCAACGATACCAAGAAACGGGCTCCGTCAGTAGAAGGTCCGGTTCTGGAAGAAAACGGTGCACTGAGCCACGGGACGACCGCTTCATAGTCAGTCAAGCGCTACGAAATCGTCAAGTTACGTACGTGGACTTCAAACAGAACCTCGAGGACGTCAGAGGTACTCGAGTAAACCTATGGACAGTCAGAAGGAGACTTCCCTGCGACGTCGGCGAGTCTTACGAAGACCCGGAGAACGCTTCGCAGAAGTGTGCTTTGAGGAAATCACCCCTTACGGTGGAGGCTCCGTAATGTTTTGGGCTGGTATTAACTCAGATGATCGTACCGAGTTAGTTTTTATTCAAAATAGCACACTCAATGCGCAAAGGTACATAACAGAGGTTCTTATTCCTCATCCCCAACCCGCATTAATAGCAGTTGGAGGCGAGTCCATTTTTATGGACGACAACGCTCGCGTCCACCGCTCTAGAGACTTTGATGCGTATATGCGCATGAGGCCGGAATTCGTCGGTTAGACTGGCCAGCTAGAAGTCCCGACCTCAATCCGACAGAACACATATGGGATAATCTCAAACGACGCGTCAGAGCTGTAAAACCAGCTCCAGAAAACGTTCAGGCCCTTAAAAATGTGATCGTCGCTGAATGGGAACGTATTCCTCAGGAAATGATAAAAAACGTCGTCGAAAGCATGCCTAGCAAATTGAGAAGCGCATTGAGTTTAGCTAAAGGAGGCCATACTCGTTACAACATTTTCAAATTTTATGTTAAGTTAATAAAAAAAATTCAAAAATAACCTAGCCATTTTTAATGTACCAGTATGAAAACGCTCGTCTGTGGAATTTACATCGTGTTTTTTATTTATTCGCATTTTTAATGACTGAAGTAGGTAAAAACGATAATAATAAAATGACTTTCTTAAAAAATATATTATTAAAAATCATTGTTATAGTTTTGTGATAAATTTAATATAAACTTCTGTTTTTTTATTCATAATTTTGACTTAAAACAATTTCGTATAAAATTTATTTTTTTCCGGGAAATAAATTATCGATTTTTAGATTATATACGTAATGCTTACAAGATGTAGTGGATCCTCACATTATAATAAAACATTATTGTAATAAAATAGAGGCAAAATGAAATGAAAAAAAAAAGATTTCTATACATGATTTTAATGAAAAATACAAGAAATAAACCATCTCTATTGGTATTGCCATCATCACGAGAAATAGAATTGCCAACTTCTTGCTTTTAAGTTGTTTAATTACTTCAGCATTTCTCATCCTGCCATAAGCATGTCAATGAATGATTCAAATGAGACAGCCTTTAAAAGAATGACTATCTCATTCGTTCACAATTTATCTGGTTTTATCGTGTTAACAGGAGGAAAGGCAGCATGCCTTTCCTCCTGTTAACTTCTCCTCCTGTTCTTTTAAAATTAATTTTTCTTATTATTTGCTCAAATTATTATCTACACTGAGAAGCTATTCAAAGATTTACCGCGTCCTGCTAAAGAGGAGCTAACTTATTATTATACTGTTTTCTAAGTACGAAACTAATATATATATATATATAAATAGCTTACGTCAAAATTTTTTTCATCGTTGAAATATTTTTAATTCTGCCAAATCTTAACATTTTACTAGTTTAATTACGAAAGAATGAACCTCCCGATTAAAAACAATCCGCAAGTGCACAAAAAGCAGCGTATATTCAACAAGTTGCAATTTGCATTAAGTCACGCCAAACCGTCACGAGTCCGTCGAAATTCTTCACCAGTTTTCCTTATCGCGCGAACCGGTAAAACCACTGCGTCAATAAGTATCTTTAAGATTGACATCATTTTACTGCCACGTAACCAAGTGGACACTATTCATTTCAGTTGACATCCTCACTATTACACTGGGTCTACCTTGGAGAAAAGTTATAATTAAATATAATTTAAAATTGTTGTTACAATTAAACATAATTTAAAATTAGTTGTTACAATTAAACATAATTTAAAATGTTAAGTATATTTTATTATTTAGATAATCGTTTTAAAACAACTATACATAACTAACTAAAGAAAGTATTACAATTCGAGATTAACAACTGAAAAGCAAAAATAAATAGCGAATTATCTACGGCCGCAATCTATATATATATAATAAAGCTATAAAATAGCCCTGTCCGTACATTGAAGGTATTTAGGAACCAATGATTTAGGGTAACACAGCAAGAATAATAAAAACAAAAACTTTTTTAAATTTTTATCTGACTGCATCACGTAAAAACTATTTACTCGATTCAAATGCAGTGTTCAGAAAATACAATTCATTTGTTGAAATTTGATTCTTTTATTAATATTTGTAATTTAACTATCATTGAAGGTATTTACGAAACAGTGATTTAGGGTAACACAGCAAAAATAATAAAAATAAATACTTTTTTAAAATTTTTATCTGACTCTGTTTGTGTATGCATCACGTAAAAACTACTTACTCGATTCAAATGCAGTGTTCAAAAAATACAATTCATTTGTTGAAATGTGATTCTTTTATTAATATTTGTAATTTAACTATCATTGAAGGTATTTACGAAACAATGATTTAGGGTAACACAGCAAAAATAATAAAAACAAAAACTTTTTAAATTTTTTTCTGACTGTTTGTATATGCATCATAAAAACTACTTACTCAATTCAAATGCAGTTTTCGAAAATACAATACAATTTGTTGAAATTTGAGTCTTTTATTAATATTTGTAATTTAACTATTTTTGTAGGTTTAGAATTAGACAGTATAAATTTGGTCGTTACGTACTTTGTAATCTATATTTATACATATAACACATTTTAGAATTGATTTACCTCCATATTGGAGGTATTTACGAAAAATCGCTCGAAAAAATGGATCACGCAAGGACAGCTAAAGGGATTTCGATGAGGTTTTCAATGTAGCGTCTGGGGTAAAATAAGGATATGTTCATAGCATTCGATCGACCAATGAGAAGGTATGATTATTTACAATTCAATACGGAGCGCATTTACTTAAAAAGAAATTCACTTTTATAATTATCATAATAGATATAGCGTCACGTGTATTCATCTTACAAAACTAATATTTTCTAAAAGTTCAAGCGGACAAAATCGAAGGCTAACAGCTAGTGAATAATATTTTTTGTTATGTAGCAAGAGCGAATATATTATATAATCATATTTTGTCATAAAGTAACTACAACATGACTAAAATGCCGAGAGAGAATTATCAAGCAATTGTAACATTGTAGAAATTAAAAGAATAATTTATATTTCAACACAAATTGTATGTAAATAAATAAAAATAAAATAATGTTAAGATTTTATGGTTCCATAACTAAATGGCAAAAACGAAACTCTTATAAATATGTATCTTCTATAATTTCATCTGTCTGTATGTAGGTCTGTGTGTAAATCATAATCATTTTATTTAGAGACTATTGGCACTCTATAAATGAAAACAGGCAGGCCTGTGTATTCTATAAAAAAAAATTATATATTAGGTATGGTACTCCATGTATGTTATTGAGGGATGAAAAAAAATCCAGTGCACATAGGCATACCCTACATGCCTATCGTTGGTTCAACAATGATATAGAGATTCCAAAATAACTTTTTTAAAAAGTGTGTCCCCGTCGCTAACTTTTCAACTAAATTGTGTAAAATTACGAAAAAAATTAGGGTAGTAGACCTTAAAAAAAACATTCAACGAATATTGGTTTGAATAAGATATGTTGTGTAGTTTTTGAGATATGGCATATTTTCGGAACCGAACGCACTGACAGGTACTTCTAAAGTTGTCGTCCCCCAACCGCTCTAACTTTCAAATTATATCTATAAAAGTCAAAGTATACCTTATCGCAAATATTAATATTGTTTGGTGCTACGGAACCCTTCGTTGACGAGTCCGACTCGCACTTAGCCCATTTTTTATAATTTTAACGTCAAATGAATTTCCATGAATATAAATAAAGACAACTTTTAACTTACTTGCATTCTATATTACTACGTTAGTTTATTTACGTAAAATAAGGCGTCTGATAGAATTGTCTTAAAACGTACTCAGTTAGAGTCAAGTAGGTCATGAAGAAGCCAGGTCAATAGTCAAATCTTGACGCCAAAACGGCGACGACGCGCCATCAAAACGCAAGACAATTAATTTACATTTATACCTGCCACATAGCCTAGATAGCCTAGTTCATGTCACGCAAATAATTGATAATTTCCCTATTCTTATTTCACACGTCCAGGAAGTAGCCGGGGTTTGAATCTCTCGTATTTACTATTCATCCTATTAATAAATAACATAGACTAATATAAGACTGCATATTGCCATCGATTTGTGAATGACATGCAGATTATTTTCACTTATTGCAGGTAAAGCATCGAGTTGCTGAATTGTGACATCAAGGTCGTTCTCGCCGTTCAAGTAGCTTTGCGAATTGTCTACGGCTGGATACAATTTCAATCAAATCATCTGTGTAGAGCTACGGTTGTACCAGAACTCTTCTCGCGTATGTAAATCGTGCTCCTATATCTACATGATGACCCTATGCCGACATTGAACAAGTCGACCTATGATTTAAATTGGATTCGCGTCTGACTTCGTAGTCATTTTGTCGGATATAGTGAAAAAGTAATTCTGAATGTTTGGAGCTACGGTTGTGAAAGAACTCGTCTCGCGTATATCGATAATGCTTCTATGTCTACATGATGCCCTATGACGACAATGAACTAGTCGACCCAGGATTTAAATTCGATTCGCGCCTGACTTCGTGGTCAATTGATGGATATAATGAAAAAGTAATTCTGAAGGTTTGGAGCTGCGGCTGTGAAAGAATTCCTCTCGCGTATGTCAATAGTGTTCCTATGTCTGCATAATGCCCTTATACCGACATGCCGACAATGAACTAGTCAACCTAGAATTTAAATTCGATTCACGCCTGACTTCGTGGTCATTTAGTGGATATAGTGAAAAAGTAACTCTGAAGGTTTAGATTTGTGTTGCATAATGGCAGAGATTTCCGACATATTTCCTTAAGTAATTTATTACATATGATTTTAGTGCAAAGTGAGTTAGAAACCAGATCTATTATTAGGAACCCATAAAGAAATAAATATAGCCCAATGATCGAATATGATCAAAAAAACGTTCCGTCGATATTTGTACACGAGACGATGTGTTTTAGCTCCCTTTTCAAGTTAATATCAAATTTCTTTTGAGTACAGAGTTTTTTGGTGTTGTCTTTTTGATTGTTAAATGGAAAAATGTTGTGCTTTAATTTATTAGGAAAATTGTTCCTTTTCGTACCTGATAACCGCCTGTTACTCATCAATCTTTTTGCTATACATTATTATCTAATTATATTAACCCATTCATTGTCGATAATGTATAGTAGGTGCATCGTTAAAATGCATGCATGCTCAAAATATTTGAATCGTTTTTATTTTTTTTGTCAGAAACAAAAATGATTTATATGAAAAAGGAAATTGTTTTTGAATAAACGTAATAAGACGCGGGTTTGGGAAAGCTTTCAGGAAGTTGGTGATGAATGAGCCAAATATTTGAAATTCAACACATGTCAATCACATATCCTGTGCTCACGGAAATAACCTTTACTTTACTAAATAACTTTTTAGTTGAATATGACATTGAAAATAAGTGCTGCTATATTCATTCAACACCGCCCCGAATACAGGCGACAGTTTTGTTCTCTATTTATAATACCACTAAAACAAAAAAGTCAAATATTTTGTACAATGTAAACTGAAGGTATTTGATTCACTTTATTTTTTTAATCTCCGTTGTCTGTTGCCGCCCTTTTGTGCATCTTCATGAAATTTAAACTAGCAGTGAAAGAAGGAATATTGTTTGCTTCGTCATCTGTCACAATTTCACATTCTATGGAGGTTTACATCTATCTAAATGAAATTTAGCAAGTAGACGCTTCATATTGATATTCAAATTATTATGTAACAAAACATTGGGTTGGCTAATAAGTAATGAACGATAATTAATATCATAATTCGTCATTTTATTTCCAATTTAAAATTAATAAATCATCGATGTAATAATCACCGTCATTTTGTACTACATACATCCAGTGCGCTGGCAGGAAGTGGATAGCATCTATTAACAATTCAGGTGGCTTGAAAGGGAAAACAATGGCCTATGAACTATCGTAAGTAGCCTTCATCGGGAAAGTTTTTTCGCCTAAGGCGATGCTGAGCGATATAAACAAACAATAATCTGTGGGTGCGAGGTCTGGGAAACACGGCGTATGGGTGATCTGTGTCCAACCAAAATTCAAAACTTTAAGACGGGTCTGTTCGGCTATATGAGGATCAGGCAACAGCTACGACTGGTCTAGATTTTTCCAAAGTGATGTTAATGATTCCCTATAGTGCAGTGGAATCTTATTCAATTAACAATTTTAAACTGTCGCTATCCGTCGATCAGAGTGTGATTGATAACTCAGGGAATAATCGCCACTGCAAAACCGCTAGAACCATCATTTTACAGTAGCTTCAGATATTGCTTCAGAAGCTACGCGTTAGCATATATTACGTGTAGCTTCGGCAGCAGAGCGATCCGACTGGTACTTGTACAGTAGACATTGTCACACATGCGTCTTAATTTTGTCCATATTTTATGCGTGTAACAGTACAGAGTCTTAGTTACTACTGAATAAGTGAGAACATGCCGCGCTCTTTATATATTTTCGATCATGGAAGTTTCTAAAACGTTCCCATATTTTCGAGATAATTTTCGAAAAAAAACGCTCATTACTTTCTAGCCAATCCAATATTAAAGAAAGTTGTTTTACACAACGTAAAGACTACAAATTACGAATTATACTTCGGGTACCGGACGTAACAATTATTTCTATATTGTTTACGGTATTACTACTACAAGGTGATATACAAGGTGATATACAGCCATTTGTCATATTATCCAATTAATTTATAATGGACACTATAAACACAAATAAATCTAATGAATTTTAATCTGATTCCATATGATGCTGTAGTGGAGTTATGCCGATTTTAAGGTTTAAATCTAGAAACACATTCGTATTCAGGTAAAATATGTAGTTATCTATATTTATTTAATGTTCTTTTTATGCTGCCGCCAGTAAGATAATAAGGTAATGCCATTAAAGATATAATGGGGTTCAGCAAACTGTGAGAGTCCCAACTCTCCGTCAGCTGAACGTTAATGTACGTAAATACTTAACATAACATAACATTACACATATATATATATATATATATATATATATATATATATATATATATATATATATATGTATATATACACGAGTATCTTGAGAGTATTGAGGTCACATAGTTCAAAGAGGTAGCTGAAAGAATAAGGTTTCTAATACCAATTTATGTTTTAAATTGCATATTTCAATCATTACTTTTACTCGCTACTACCGTCTACTCGCTACTTCCAGTACACTTGACGGTCAAGCTGTACGTTTGTAATGATGTGGACCAAGTCAGCAGTTGGCACCCGTGCGTCACACCGAGCGAGGTTTAATAGAACCGGTTTGCGTGCTTCCTACTTTAATCAAATGTATTATTTACAATTTTATTATCTACAACTTTAATTGCAATATTTAAATACGGGTTCAGTGTAGTTTTGTCACAGTTCTGATTGTGATACCGATATTTAAGATTGAAAATCGTAAATACTGACATGATCTCATGTCATTAGCATGATATCAAAGTAATGTTCTATGCCCATATAAATCAACGTTAAATTTAAACAGAAGTAGTTATTTACTTTTTAATGGAGTTATATATGAAGAACGTTAGAAATTAATAGAGTTCTATATGAATAACGTTAGATGTGTAACAAATTCTCAAACAAAAATGAACGATCCTTAAAGAGAAAGTAATTACTTGTAACGTTTAGTGTACACATAGAGGAATGATATTAGTTACGGCAATTCTAATTGCTCTAATTAGTAGCTAATATGATACCAGAGGATAAATTCACCATGAACTCGGCTAAAAACCTGGCATTTACACATATAATGATAATGAAGTGCAACAAGGGCATTTTGTATTAAACGAATTGAGAATCGAAAATTACCCCATAACTAATAGAAACAAATATTTATTTCGATGTTTGATGTGTACCCAGTATATGAAATATGTTTATTTAGTTATCAGTTGTAATACATATGCCAGTCGTTTAGATACTTTACGTATGCCAGTATTGCTACACTTCGAGCCTACCGTAACAATTAGTATTGATATTTGGTTGGTAGCCTGTAAAAAATTTAAAAATAAAAATAGAAGATAAAAGGATTTATAATGCAAACTATTGATATGAGTTGGACACCAGGATGGAAAAAAGGAACGATACGGTCACAAAAGAAAATGGTTCAGGAGAGGTAGGACTTTTTTACTCGCTCTGTGAAAATATTTAGGGACGGGATTTTCCCGGTGTCAGGATCCAGGTGATTCGAAATTTTCGCTGCTTGGACAGTGAAGGATTTTTGGTAGAAAGTAGAGGTATGTTTGGGAATGTGAGTGAGTGAACTTTCAGATCGTAGCTCAAGGCCGTGAGCAAACAAATCTTTAATTTGCCAGTAAGATAATTTAGTTCATGAGGATTTATTAATATATTAAAAAGAAGTGCAAGAATGTGAATTTGGCGTCGATCGCGGGTCTTCAGCCGTTTGAAAAGTGACCTGTATTCAGAAATATGATCATATTTTCTGAAGCCGAAGATATACCGGATGCATAAATTTTGAAGACGTTCCAACTTGCACAAATATTCTTCAATTAAGATAAAGATAGCACACGTCTCCATAATGATGAAACGGTAAAAGGAGTATTTGACAAACGTAGATTTTCGTTTTAGTCGGTAGAAAATTTTGAAGATGTTTCAAAAAGTGTATTCCGCTGAAAACACGACGACTAACACCATTTACTTGAGAGCGCCAACTAAGGATTTTGATCAATTAGTAGGCCCAGGTTTTAACAGTTGACGTATATGGTATTACTGTACTATTTAGCACTAGTTACGGTAAACTAAACAGGTTTATTTTTTAATTTAATCTTTGACTGCCAATGATGATAGCTTGAGACTCGTTTGGCTTAACCAAAAGACCCATTTCATGAGCCCACCGACCAATTCGATTAAGAATGTCGATGGTTTTTGATAAGGTCCGAAAGTGCATATATTTGTAAGTCATTAGCATAGAGATGATAATTGCTACAGATATTCTTAACAACATCATCAATAAATACTGAGAAAAACAGAGGAGACAGAACTTCCCCTTGAGGCACACCAGTTGCAAGATCAGCCCACCTAGAATACGTAATTGATGAATTAACAGATTGCCTGCGTCCATAGAGATATAAGTAAATTGAGTTTATTACACAATAACCTCTTTTAATAGTATCTATAAACCTATCCGCTTCACTGTTAATTAGAAATGTTGTAGCCTTTACATGGCACTATATACGTATTTTCACTATATACTTCTTAACAATAATCCTCCAAGAATTTGAATGTGGTCCAATCTTCTCGAACTTTAAGTTGTTTTAAACCATAAAGGCATCTTGGTCTATAATTTTAACAGCGCCAAATTTGGAGTACTATAAGATACCGCCTTCCTTTAAATAAATGTTCGGATATTGCTTTAATTATCTTTCCAAACGGCCAAACAACTTACCAGAAGACAAATAACTATGCCTAGACTTAACCTTCAATCTACTGCCGTAAAGTGTGATTTCTTTATCTGGAAAAGTAAGAATTTTGAATATTTGTGTAGAGTAAAGGATGAACTTTTTGCAAATCAAAGTAGGAACTTATAGCGTTCTCGACAAAATTCATTTAATGATTTTTAGCCCGCAAACGATATATGCTCTTTCGTAAGTTGTATTTTTTTCGAAGGCATATTGTTCAGCTTTAATTTTATGTTCTAAAAGTGTATATGTGTTGCAAATATCTATGGCAGGATATTTAAAACCAATTTTTATTTTCTAAAAGTGTATACGTGTTGCAAACATCTATGGCGGGAAATTTGAAATCTATTCTTATTTTTTAAAAGTGTATACGTGTTGCAAACATCTACGACAGGAGATTTGAAAGAAATTTTTATTTTCTAAAATTCTATACGTGTTGCAAACATCTATGGTAGGAGATTTGAAAGCAATTTTTATTTTCTAAAATTCTATACGTGTTGCAAACATCTATGGTAGGAGATTTGAAAGCAATTTTTATTTTCTAAAATTCTATACGTGTTGCAAACATCTATGGTAGGAGATTTGAAACCAAATTAAAATTATTAATTAGAGGCTAGTATAGGTTTTAATAAGTTAATCAATGTTATACACTAATTTTACATTTATATCCACCGTAGATCACCTCCTAACAACCCATTAAGTAGAGATTGCTTGAAATAAAAATAAAAAGAGGCATATTTAAAAGAAATTACATATCTAAATAAATATAAACGAGTTTTTTTATAAGGTTACTATCTTCGTAGAACTAAGTTACATGTGGAACTTTGCGCAATTATAAATTTATCTAATATTAATAAGGATAAGAGAGAGAGAGAGAACTTTATCCTTCTTAAGAATAATCAAAATATAAAAAAAAACCACAGCGAGGTGATATATGAAATTTTAAACCAAAAATTAATTTATTAAACCAATTTTTTTTTATTAAAAATAAGTCAACTATAAAGAACTTTTACATCCCAGAAATTGTAAATGGCTGGAAAACACTGTTTTTAGCTTGAGCGAGTTAAAAATAGACATTACGTGACAGAATGTCTTCAAATGTCAGCTTAATAAAGAGGAATGGTAATTTTATAATCTTGCAAAATTATCAACACGTATCACATGCAAATTTGTTTTAGTAGTCAAGGATATCGAAAATATTATTGATATATTATTCGCAAAATGTATAGAATACATATTTGCATATTGTACAATAAAAATATTAAATGGAATTTTATTTATAAACTTTTTAGTTAATTTGGAAACTTATTTACGTAAATTACATAGTACATCTTTCACAGGTTTTTTTTTAATTGCCACATACTAAGTCGATACGACAGCCGGTATTATACAAAACATGTTAAGTACGAAGAATAGATTCTCGCACTGGGAGCATTACGTACACACTTAGGTTCATATTAAAGTTTAATTACATATTATTAATATATTGAACTATAATAATGTTTACAAATATTATCACCATTATTATATTGCAGAGTATATCTTTCACAGACTTAAGAAAAAAGTAGTTCAGATATATTACAGCTTCCTTGATATTATCACCGCGCACTTTCTTCTAAGAGATTATTTCAATGACATCCCACGAGCCGACGTACTTTATTATATAAATATTATAAACATTAAAGTTGTTTTAAAATCTGTATGGATGGAATTTCAGAATTAAATTATATATAATTTTAAATACACTATTTCGTTGTGAACCAAAGCACCTATTTATAACATATTATAATAATCAAAACGAATTACTTTTGTTCTTTCTTCTTTTCTGAATTATTCTTATAAACAATTATAAATCATGACAATAAAAAAATTATACCTTATTTTAAAGTGTGGTTAGCAATCCTAGGTCGAGGGGTTCTGTTCGTACCCTTCGCATACGAAAACTTAAGTGTTAATATCACTCCGGAGAGTTTGATAAAATTCCAAGTTTTTCGAATTCCATGTTTTGTGTGCTTCAAACGCGTATTTCTCGAAATCACGTTTTACTAATTTGGTTGCAACATAATTCAAAAGACAAAAACAGTTTTTAAAAATATATTTGTAAAATGTAACGATGTCACAGGCCGTCAAAGTTACCATTTTAAAATCTAATTTGTTACCCAGATTATCTTCATAACCTTGACATCTAGACACTCGTAATTCCTAGTCAACGTTGAAAAAATAATTTGGATTAAAAAAAAAACACAAATAAAAAAAATTAGGTTCAACAACGGAAACCTAGTAATGCAAAGTCGGTTCACATTTGGCGGATTTCATTTATTCTATGGAATGACCCACAGAAGTAGTGAAATTCCGCAAACTTGCAGAGAGTGACTGAGACAAAGAGGCAGGTCGGTGAATGGAAATTAACGACTGTCCGTAACTCCTCAACGACTGCCCGACTGGTCTCGATCGCATTCGCATTCCACAGGAAAATCCAATGCAGCTTACGCCCATATGCTCCACACATAGTCAAGTCTGTCAGTCAGACTTAGTGACAGTTAAAACCGTATTTCCGTTTCTCATTAACTGTCAGTCGAGTCGGAACAAAAGTCTACTTTACCGACCATGCCATATTGCACGGTCCAATCGGTAAAGTATCCAGACAAAATATGTTTTTAACTGTCAGTAAATCCGACTTTGAGTCCTGACCGTGTGTGGTGCATGCGGGCGTTAGCTGCCGCTGTGCCCCAAATTAAGTGGGTTAAGCGACAAACTACTGCTAAGGTTACCAAACTCAAGTGAATCAAAGTAAATAAAAAAATTGATGTCACGAAATAAAATATCAGAATAAAATAAATTTTTAAAAACACTAGAAGTAACTCGAATCAATCTTTTAAAAAATATTTTTCTCCAAAAGGTTAAATCTATTGTAGAATACATCTATATATAAATGAAAAAAATGTACTAAAAAAAGATATGTAGGTTATTCTTTATAATTTCGAAGACATTAAGTTAATGCATTTTCCTATTTATGCGGAGATTCGACAAAGGGAAATAGTTGTTCAACATTTAAAATATTCATGAATAGTATTTATATATATATATATATATATATATATATATATATATATATATATATATATATATATATATATATATATATATATATATATATTTAAATTATATATAAGTGAAATAAAATTAAGTGAAAAAAATTTATTGCGGTCTTAAAGCATATAATTTCCTATTAATTCTGATTCAGAACAATTAATTATAACCAGATTATCAACTATTAGAACGTCTTTTTGATCTGGTTGCGGCGAAACCCAAAAAAAAAGATAATAATTCTTAACAGCCGGTTACAGAGTAATGACACCAAGCCTTTCGAGTCTGGTACCTATAAATCGATGAAACGCATTTCCATAAGAAGTACCATGACTTCATTGATGGACACTGGTGGAAGCGACGGAGAAAATTAACGTGCTAGTAAACCACGAATATGGTATATTCAGAAAATTAATATACAGTGGAACTTTACAAACTTTAGCCTAGCAGACTGCAAGGAGAAAAGGCATCACGACTTTTATTTCTGAAGTATAATTGAAATTAAAAACTATAAAAGTTTATTTTTGTTATAATAAAAAATAAAAACAACTCTTATTCACATTTATTTTAAACACAATGCTCTAAAATAAAAAAATATAATGCGAATACTATTCGATACATCATTAATATGCAAAAACGGTTATGGAAGAAACAATTAGAAAAAATAACAGTGAAATTTGTGCGTGTTTTATTTCATAGTTGGATAAATAACTTTCAGTCACCCCTGACAAAATTATCTTTAATCTAATGCATGTTTTTATCTACTATAAACCTCGTCGCCAGTTCGCCCAGTACAAAATATTTTATTCTATCTCCTATGTAATCAATTTGTATTCAACGACGAGTATCGACAAGGGTAGTAAATATTTATGTAAAAATATTTTCCCGATAAAAAACTAGCTTTCATTCTTTCAACACCGCCATATATCGTGATAAATTTCTGTCAAAGTATTAATAGAATTCTAAAATTTATCAAAAGTTTTGCTAATACCTATGTATTGCGCAATCGTTCAAGAGATTTCTTTATACCCCCTCATATTACCCGTGAAAAAGATAAAAAATTGTTTTTAAACTGTTTTGTATTTTTACTTTTATAAAACGGCTTTAATTTTTCGAACATGGTCGCGTATCATTTACGAGTAAACGCATATTTTCTTTTATTTACTGATGAATATGAAAAAAAATTGTATTTGTAAATCCTGGCAACGCTTCAATTTTATAATGAACGTTGGTTCCATTAGATGGTTCCATTGCATTTCTTAAATGCTCCTTTTAGACATAAATTATCGAAAGTAATTACCGTATGTACGGTTAGTTAACGATCAATTTTGTTGTTATATTTTATAATTGTCCCAAAAATATAATGTGAGTCTCCTTACCTCTAGCGTTGGTTGCAGCATCAGCAATTTTCTGAAAAGCGTCCAAATAAGCCGCGACTGCACCCAAGGCAGATCTGAAAACACAATGTGCATGTCATTATCACTAAATATATGTTACGGACCAAGTAATTAATGAATGAATAAATATCATTAATCTAAATTCAAACTTCAATATCTATCACAACGTCTGTAACGGTTAAGTTTTGTTAGGTTAGGTTAAGTTAGGTTAGGTTAGGTTCGGTTCGTTAGGTTAGATTAGGTCATGTTAGATGAAATTAGATTTTATATTATACTAATAATAAAGGAATTTTATAAAATACATATTGGTTTATTACTTTGCCCCATAGACGATGGACATTATTCATAAAGCCCGGTCAATTCAATATTTCCAGTGCTTGATATCATAGGTAATCAGAATATGCACAACTTTCTATCTAAATTATAATAAAATAAAGAAAATGTTTGCCATAGAGAATTTATCAGCTCCCACTGCAGGTTGTACGAGGCTGGCATTGAAAATTCTCAAAAATAGCCATTTATAATAATAGTAGTAAAAAATTAATTCAAATTTCGAAACTCGATCTCTTTGGTAGTTCACTATAAGAGTTTCCTTGAATCTGCAATTTGTTTTTACAAATTGGCGGTAATTTTAAAACCAAGAAAAATTTCGTTTGATGATTTTTCGACTATCGTTGTGATCTCAATTAACAAACAAAGTTACGATCTACTTCAGTTCGATTGGGCTTTATCATTTTATAATGCGATACCCCCCCCCCCCCCCGCCTCATTGTTTACAACTAGTTCACAGAGCCCAAGCGTGGTCATACCAATCTTAGTAATGATCTACATGAGTGAAATCCCTCAGCAGCGACAACTGAAGATAAAATCAATGATGTGAGCGACAAGAGAGGAACTTATCAGCAGATTCATGAATTTGAGGCGTTAGTTCAAGTCAAGTACAGAAAATTATACATGATTATCATAAAGGAAAAGAATCTTTGAGCTAGGAAGATATTCCATAATTTGACCGAAGCTCAAAGTCGCGTTGATTGGTGTCGCGAAATATTAGAAATATTCAACAGAGGTCACTACTGTAACAAACCAGTGACTAAAAGGCAGTTTGCGCAGTGAACTTTTCCTTGTGAAGGCTTACCCATAAGGTGAAAAAGGACGAAATGCTAGAAAAAAGTTGGTCATCTCGTTCTTCAGATGGACGAGTTACTATACAATAATTGTTGTGGAAAATAAAAGAAAAGACACGTATAACAGCAATCGTAATAACGCTCTCGTATCAGAATTCTCCTCCAAAGCGACAATGTCTGCACACACAGCTGGCTGTGTCTGTAGTCTGGCTAAAGAGCGCATATTTGACGTTAGGTGTAGAAATAATGGGTCATCCGCCATACAGGCCCGAGCGATTTCTACTTATTCCCAAAAATAAAAGATAAACTGCGATGTCCGGAAATAGAAAAAGCGGTGAATAGGCAGTGGAAAAAAAGGCAAGTGGAAGGGATATACAAGAAAAAATGGGCCGTCTGTTTCTCTCAGTGATTCCATCAAATGATACGATGCATAGAATACCACGGATACTCCGTGGCATTCTTGATTAATTTCAAAATTCAAATTATATTTTAAATTTTGTTTGGTTTGACAAAGAATAAAATGACAATTTAATTTAAAAACGATAAAACAATAAGTTAAGCGATAATTTTATTATCTCTGATATAATTCACCTTTGAGTATTAAAAATTATTGACTATTATAAAAGATCATCACGTATTACAAATACAAAGTAAGAATTTACAAAAATTACTTATTAAATAATCAACTTTAAAAACATCGCTTTATTGTTCTAATCTATTAATTTTTAAAAAGTCTTCACTCTCGTCTTTATCTCTGTAAACCTGCTAAGTAGCTAACCTACCGGCTGTCACCTATAAGTGTTTTTAGTAAGTAAGCTCTGAACAAAGCGTATAGTGTCCGTCGCATTGCTACGTTAAAGTAGAAACTAACTTTTAACCCTTGTAGTTTGGAAAATTTATGAAACTAAATATTAGTTTCACCCTAAAAAATATACAGTTCACACAAAAAATATTAAAACACAAAAGGGTAATTTAAACAACACGGAAACCAGAATGAAAAGTTCGAAAGAATAAAACAAAACGAAATGTTACATTGCGTTTGGACACATTTATTTAAATTTGTAAATATTTTTTCGTATGGAAAGTCGGACCGACAACGATGCTTACTAAATACAGTGAAAAATAAAAACACACAAAAGGTAAATAATCCTTGAAAGTACTGATGACCAACGATGAAAAACGCTAAATGAAAAAAAACTTTGTTTTAAAATGCCTATATAATAATATCTACTCGACGAAATACGTGGAAAAAAAAAATTTCGCTCTCACGTTGAAAGCGTTAACAATATTTTTTTAATACATTTCCACACATTAATTGATATTCAGGATCCGCAAAATTGGATGCACGTAGGTCTAAAAGTGCAGAAAGTGTGAGGATGAGAAAGAAGGACGAGCGGAACTTCACTTAGAAGTACTTTTAAATTTATTACTTAAGCTATCCATTTCTAATTTTTTGTTTTTACTCGCCGATTACTCATTTGCAAACTGAACAGAAGCTCCAATGCCGCACTCTTTATTTATCCTACAAGAGAAGAAGAAGTTTCTAGAAGCTTATATAACATTCCAGAAACCGGTCGAAAAAAGTGGCAGGTTTATAAGTTACCAACCTAATACATAAGAACATTACAAATGTTTCTGAATACTGGAAAAAAATTATATTCATGTTTATCCATTAGTAAGAATAAAAGTCTTCCGATTTACTTTAAACGATAAAATAAATGAACTAAAACGAGCGCTATCGACAGCACTATACGGTCTGACGACTTCCAGCGATTTCAACTCTAACAATTCTCCACATACCTGAGTCGCCACTCGCCACCGTAGATTTCTACAATGTAGCCAATTATTTTAGATGGTTCTGCCTTACTAATATAACACGCAGCCACGTGCCATATTAGCCGTGAAGGTCTGCCGCGCTGCACCATCCCATTACCGCCTAATTCAATAGAACGCTCACCGTGAAACGATTCTCGTAACGAGCCCTTAAATAAATTAGGCATACCGCAAATTGTTTCCTTGAACTTCGACATACAGCGAAGATCGACTGCTCGTTATAAATGACCTGCGAATTTAAGTTTTGAATCACGTCTATATTTAAAACCTGAGGTTATTGTTGTTTATTAGAATGGAAGACCTTGGTATTGGTGTTGAATGTGAGTTTGGCAACTTGTTCAACTTCTTTTTGGTAGTGCCTTGGAAATAATACATTACAGACATTTAGCGTCGATATACGAGTAAATCGGACGGGCTAACAACACAACATATTGGAAGATATTGATTTGTTCTCCATATTTAGAATTACATTCCATGCCACACGCTAATATATAATTTTCTCACTAGCATTTTGTTTTTAACATAGCACAATTAAAATTCGATTTAACTTTTTCATTTTTAATATTATTAATTGAAAGTGCAAATTATAAAGATTCCAAAACGGATTTTTTTTTTCAAAATTTTTACGTGGAATTGTGACGTAAAAATATAGTATGAAATTTTATGTAGATATGGTTGATAAAGTTCACAAAAATATGTATATTTCCAGAATTGATATTTTAAAGTCAAAATTATAAGACATAGAAATTTATCGGACAACCATAGCAATGATTCTGAATGAAAATTAATTGCAGTTAAACGCCTGTCAAGGATATACTAGACAATACATACAGTTCTTATCGATGTTGTCATACCAATTCGTCGATTTTTTTGTGTACACTCGTACAATATGGTATGTGACAAAACTAACGAAAAATTAAAATATGGAAACAGAACAAATTTTCCTGTTTTATTTTTCGCAACAATTAATTTATACCTCAATTTAAGCTGACATTTTACAAATAAAGTTTCTTAAGTATAAAAACTTGAATGACGTAGACGTATTTCTTAGTAATAGAAAATCATATTATCGATTATTTTACATTAAATGCAATAACATAAAATCTAAATAACGTTCAACTACAAACTATAAACAATTTATATTGTCGGAAACATATTTAGTAGTTCTACGATTTTGAATAATCCTTTTGTTAGTCACTATAGAAATCCTTGATCTTTAAATAAAATAATCTTATTTAAATGGTTTCTTAAAGTTTTGTTCCACTTTTTTTGAAGTTGTTTCTTACCTTAACCTTATTGTCAAATAATTTTCAATTATATATTTTATTAATCGATACATGTGGCACTTACGAGAGTCTTGCTCGTATTAATGGATATAAATTATGAAAAAAATATTAGTGCACATAAATTGTATATTTCTACAACCGTTTTATTAAGAATTGTCTTGTCAAAACCTTAAAAACAAACAGTAAAATGTAAAATATTATTTACACAGTATCATGCATGTATTTGATAGTCTATTGAATAATAATTTAGTGGAAAAAACTGATGAAAGAAGTAAGTATGTAAATTGTGTTTACACGTGGAACATCTCTTTATTTAGGTTACTTCACTATACAACACTGAACAAGACATAAATCATGAGGCGAAATAAAAATAAATTATGGCGTGAAGCTAATGAAGTGGGAGATTATTGTCAATCAAAACAGCTTTAATGGTGCACATACTGTCATCTCTTTTTCACTCGGAATAATATCAAAAGGCATATTTTCTCGCTCGCATGCTTTGTTCGTCTATTCGTAATATTTTTAGTCGATGATTGTGACAGAGAGTGACGAAAAGACAGATAGTTGGACGTAACGAAAATGTAAGGGTTTCGTTTTTATTTGGCAGCGTAACCCTAAAAAGAAAAAAAAATCGCAAGAAACAATTACGAATATGAAAATGTAAATGTCAGAAGCTGAAATCAGATCCGAGAGTTCAATGATTTCTTTCACCATATTTAGACAGCATATTCGAAGTCAGTGACAATACGTAATAGGCAAAAAACACCCTTACGCTTGTATATAAAGGATTGTATATTATTATGTATGTATTCAAGTTAAAGCTACGTAATTAACAATAATTAGTACAGCTACATAATTAACTTTAATTAGCAACGGTAACAATACTAAAAGTCTAAATTGTAAATCTGTTTTATTTGGACGTAAGAGTTAACATGCATCCTATTCCAGTTAGGTCTACGAGTCGTAAACAATAAATGTAATAAAAACAAGAGCCATTTTTTTTTATTTATCCTCTACGATGTACTTAATTCTACGGAATCAAATCCATTGTGGATACAACGTGAATATAGAAAAAAAATATGTTTAGTGTTCCATAAATATCCGCCATTATTTTTAAGAATTTCAAAACTAGGCAATTCTGCATTAAAATCTCATTTTCGGCAAAATGACGGATATGCCTCTTTGAGACTCGAGGTATCGATATCTGAAAAAAATTGCTAAATTCGTTATAGCCACTTACCATCTATTTGCTAGTTTTAAAACTGCATATACGATAGTATCAAGCTACATAAGGACATAATACAGAAGGCGTCTCTTTAAAGTAAAGCAGTCGTTTTATATCCATTTAAACTTACAACGCTTGTCACGACTACTATAAATAACATCAAGTATAAAAATAAAATTCAACGGAAGTTTGTCCGAGACTACGTAGGAAATAGGGTTCGACAAGGGTATTTCTGTTTTATCTTTTCTTTTTGATGTTATAAAAAGTTAACAGAGATGAATATTACTATGAATATTGAAGAGTCTAATAATGATTAGAATATTATGTCTGTATTTATATATTGTTAAATTTTAATGTACACAGTTGATATATGTAGTCGACTTATTACGAGAGCAACTTCTTAGAGCTAATTAGAAAATCAATCCTGCCCCACTCGACGAGCGGCTGGAAACCGAGCCCGTGATGCACAGCACTATCAAAGCCGCCTGTGACCAATCCAATATTCCACCACGATGATGACGCTGATGATATAACTAGATCTTAGCCTCTATTTGAGCTAGAAATTAAAAATTTAAGCTCAAATGTTGCACAGTTCTATAAAATTACAAGAATTCGTATAAATTCTCGCACGTATTTATAATATTTAAACAATATTTGTATGTAGTGGGGATGGTACTTGTCTTGTTTCAAAGTATCGCTTACATCCAAGATCTTCTAGAGATTTCTAGTTTTCTCAATTAGACACACACATGATTAGAGTACACATATATTCGAAAAGTTAAAATAAGAGTATATCAACTACAATCTCGTCCACTGACAGAAGGATATATGATTGGCACCAGCCGAACGGAGCCCATTGTGTACAAAGTTCCACTCGTGGCTCTTTGCATTGCAAATATTTTGACAAGACACTCACTGAGAGGTCTTGATGAGACTGCAAGCATGACTAGAAGTAACTAAGGTACAGTTGCCCAACAAGACCCAGCTCCTAAGAAGGCCCACACTTAAAAACTCGGGCTTGCCATCATGTAAATAAATTTAAATTTCGTGCATATGTGTGAAAACAGTAATAAACAAAAGTGCAACCAATTCGACAGCAATCGTCAATTTGTCAATGATTGAGCAATGCGATACTTATTTAATAACTTCAATGATAAACCTTTTAAAAGTTTCGGTGAAAACAGTCAAGATCCTTACGTTTCATTACTTTGTTTGTTCTTTAACGATGTTTTTACTGTAACACGGAAATGTCCTAATAAAGCCCACTTTTCATATCATAAGAAAACCTGGGCTTTTCTAAGATCATTAAATAAACATTTCGGTATCGGAATTGCCCGTAGCGTGTAAATGTATGGTCTCTCAAATCAATATCAACATCACGTCATAATTGTTGATATTTATACTTCTTCTTCAGCACCGAAAAACCCAGAAAGTTTAGATCATCATTTTAAAGAACACCTACGTCACTACGCAAGGAAATAAATATTCGATTCTAAAGATAAACTGCCTTTATAGAAATTAGAAGAAAATTCAGTAACAAGAACTAACTTGGATTTTAAATTTTACAATTGTTAATTGTAAACAAAAACGCAAAGCTTTACATCACGTTGGCTAATGGAATACTAAAGTTTTGTTCGATGTTCGATGCTATGTTTCACATAAGGCTAAAAAGATTCGAGGAAATAAAAAAAGGAAGAAGCTGAAAATTACCAAAAATAAGTGGAAAAAGGCAATAAAGGAGCTAAAATATAGGAATCACACAAATCAGCAAAAATATAAAAAAGAAAACAAAGGGTGAGCTCTAGTACTGCAATGATTCCTAGACAAAACGCACAGAATGCCAAGCTTGTAATCATGAAGAATTTGAGAAGCGGAGATTTCATGTCAAAACTACGGAGAAAGAATTTAGACGGAAAATAATTTGTTTATTTTTAAGATGAAAATAAGTATTGGTTTTCCCTTAGTATTTTAGTTATTTTATTTTTTATAGAAGTTGATTCTTGTTTCAAGGCAAATTGAGCCAATTGAGTTTCTTTTTTACCAAAGTATGTTTAAGTGTTTTTCCAAAATCCCGAATAAGACCCACGGCAAATTGTGATTAAAAATAAATGCCTAATTCGAATTAATTTCCTACTTCATTTGTTACAGCTGCTTCTTCATTTGTTTCATTTGTTTGTTTAGCCGTAAAAGAGAAAATAAGTATATATGCATATTCATTTTATGGTAATTTTTCCCCCATCTATGAAGAAGGTTCCTGTTTTAAATTCGAGAGTATTCAAGTACATTCCAGAACATCCCGGAACATTCGGGAATGTTTAGGAATAGTTTGGAACGTTCGGAAACATCCTGATTCGGAATCATCCCAGATCATTGTGGAACATTCCAGAACACTCTCGAATGTTGTGGAATGTTCTGGAACATTGTGGAACATTCGAAGCCTTTTTTGTATGGTACCCATTGGTTTGCTTCAGATATATTTATATAAAGCGAGATCCGTCGTGGATTCGAACGTCACTTTCTTATTAGTGAAGTGCAGTAAGTGAATAAAAAGAAACCGTGAAAGGTGAGTTGTTTACTCACCCTTCACTGTGAAAAGTGACTGAAATAAAAATCGAAAATAAAGTGTTTAAAATGTACTTAAAGTATTTCTTAATATAAAGTTGATTTGATTTATATTTCATACAATGTCCAAACGTAAAATATGAGATCTTGTCAGTTCTGATATAAAACAGTGAAAAAGAAAGAACAGCGAAAAAAAAAGAGCAGCGAAAAAACGAAGCGCGAAGCATGGTTACGTTCCCAACGAACGAGAATGAGCACCGTGAGAAGTAGAGATACCGAAGAACAACGAAATGAACGAATTGAGGAATCAAGAATTGCGAAAAAATCTTATAATAAAAGACTGTGAACGCAAGCCACCCATTAAAATATCACCCTACGATAAGCGCGGACGAGGACAAGTAAACAGTACAACATAACAAATGAAGCATTCTACGACGACCCGAGAAAGAATATAACAAACACAAACACGTCGTAATCGGAAAAATGGATAACATCTGCCAATTTTGCAATGCGAAAAAATTCAGTAGAGATATACCAGGAATCTGTTGAATCATGAATGGAATAATTCGATTAGCACGACTGGAAGCACTTCTACATTACATGACGGGAAAACTACAGACGGGACACTTTCTTCAAAATATAAATTTCACACAAAATGGAAGAAGGTACCAAAAATATTATCATTTCAATCAAGTCAAATATCGTGCCCTTTATAGCAAATATTTATTTGCTTTTTGAAGCTAACTTTGATGCTGTGCTCCTTTACCGTGCCGACTCCGACTATGATCTTATATCTATCAATACCTGATCTAATTATGGAATATATGAAGAGACAAAAAAAGAGACAAATAAGTTTTTCACTCTACATTTCAAACCGAAGGTAAAACAGTGTACGCAAGATAAAAGATATCACAATCCCATCAAAAAACAACTGAACAATTATTTATCCGACCTTCGTCGAAAAGTTAAGGAATGGTTAATCGATCATTCTAAGGTACCTGTTGATGAGTATGAACTCTACATAATTTTCTACTATGTATATAAGAGCGAAACTCCGATTTTTCATTTTCCAATCGCTGCAAAGTCTGTGTTAAAATTAGGCACTTTCGTAACAAATATTCACACAGACGCCATCTATAAGGTTATTTGGCAAGGCTTTCCAGTTTTGGAGGTGGGGACTACGGAAAAAACCAAAATATATTATCCTCTCTTTCTGGCGATTTCTACTTCTGAACGAACAAAATGTTCAAATGTTATTTGAAGATCTCCGAAATTGCGCTTCCTCCCTCTATACTCATTATTTTAAACCAAAACATTAATTTGCGACGATTCCTGATTCCTCTAGGAACTACAATAAAATGTGCTAGAAAAAAACATTCAAAACAATGTAGAAAGACTTGTAGACAAAAGGAAGCAGAAAGCTTTAGTAGGAGATACTGATATAATACATTCAGCGACATCACCAGAAATGTTTAAATCGAATTTAGCTGCTTTGGTAATAAAATACGTAGAGCAGAGACTTCGCAACATACTTAAAAAGAGTGGGTATCTCAACTCGAATTGGTGCCTAGATTGTTCGCAAGGATCTGCCACTATACATAATGCACTCGAGTTTTTTAGCGAAAATATTTAAGACTCAAACACTTTGCGAGAACTTTTCCGCTATTTCGTTACTGGTTGTCGTATTAGACATGGTCAAGGAATGGGTCAAACACTAGGAACTGAAATCGGTTTCAAACCCTTCCTTGATTAGAATTCGGAAATTGGATGCTTGCTTAGGCGAAGACTGATCGAAAAGTAAAGTTCTTAGAGTCAAATTCCGTAAGAAATACTATTTGGTAAGAAGCTCGAGGATAGCAAACGTTCAGTTTGGACTAGAATACATCACTTTTGATGATTACGAAAAAGTCTTGCCCATAAACAAAACTGAGTGGCAAAATGTTAAATGTAAAATTGGGGTATATGACATCTCCTGCAGAAGCCAAAAATATCCTTATCGGAAAGAAACGGAAACACAAACGTGTAGCTAAAGCAAGATCTAATTTAATTATTCAATAAAAAGTTTCTTACCTGCACTATTATTATATATTGGTATTCCAAAATTTAATTTTTGAACTAAAGTTTCGTTTTTCATGTTGACAATGTAAAAAACAAAACATTGCAATAACTGAGTAATCACACTCTGTTTAACTGTTTAGTGTCCAGTATGATAACGATTTTATATTTTTTGTTGTACACCAAGTTTCCAACAACAGGTATAATTAGATAATGGTGACTAATAATGATATCTAAAAAAGTTTAATGTGTGTTCGATTCTAATAAATGTGATATTAAATTTTTTCACGAGTTAACCAATAATTAGATAAGCGTTCATATATTAAGTTATCCTTGTAAAAGTATTGTTTATAGCATTAAACTCAATTTTTCAAAGCTTATCAGTTTGTACTATTGGAATTATGATTCAGGAAATATTAAAAACATAATCGAATACCCAATCATTTTAATAATATATATAATGTGTGATTAAATAGTTTATTTTTATTGTTTTTTCTCTTTAATAATGTAAATAAGTACACATTCGACCGAAACCGACAACCATCTTCCATTAAATTGTTTTGAAAAGGGCCAATAACAACATTATACTTAGCAAACCATAAACATAATATTGGCTGCAATATTTAGAGGAAATGTTAAGAATACAATAATTTACGAACTTTGCTTAAGAGCCTTATAAATATTACTTGATACACCGACTTCAAATACATATTTCAACTAATTTGCCAAGAAAAACGCACTACCGCCATTACATTAATATATTGACGTAAAATTATAAAAACGATAACAATCGCGAATTTAGAAGAAGTGGTTATTTTTAAAGATTTAAGCGTCATTTACTCATACTCAAGTTATCTGAAATGTATACCTACAGATAAACTGTCCAGTTAGGTAAAGGCAACTTCCAGAAAGAGGTCAATCGGAGAATCCAACTCGGCTGGGTAGCATTCGGGAAACTTCGCCCAGTCTTCCCGTCCAATATACTCCGGTGTTTGTAGTTGTTAAATTTAAAACTAGAGTGATAATATATGGAAGTGAGACGTAGCCAATGATAATATATGGAAGTGAGACGTAGCCGCTTACAATAGTATTCTTAAAAAGATTCCAAGTCACTCAGAGAGCTAGGGAAAAGCAAGGTATGACGATTTCTCTACGAGATATGATCCGTAATAAAGAGAGCAGTAGGAGAACTAAGATCACCGACATAACTTCTAAAATTGGCAGAATGAAGTGACATTGGACAGATCATATAGCGCACAGAAGTGATAACCGCTGGGAAGAAAGGTTATCGAGTGGCGACTACATGCCGAAAAACGCAAAGTGGGATGGCAACTAGCTAGGTGGACAGGTGACCCGTCAAAGTTCGCGGAAAACCTTTAGATGCAAGAATCACGGGATCGATCTTTGTGAGAGTGTATGGTGGAGGTTTATGTTCAGCAATAGATGTCTTTCGGTTGAAGATGATGGTGATGATAAACAAAAGGTTAATTCAACAAATTCGATTCATAATTGTAAACTAGCCATCTATGTATATATTTTTATATTATAATTTTTATGATTGCATTTTAAATATAGACTATATTTCATACGGAGATATAAATTAATATTAAAAAAATATTATTAATGTCTTAAAAATATCTATTCCTCATCTCATCAAGTGAAGTGTCATTGGATAGGTCTTTTAAAATTAAATCAAAATTCCATTTACCATTTTTAGGGTTCCATATCCAAACTAGGAACCCTTATAATTTATGTTGCTCTGTCTATCTATGTTGCTCTGTCTATTCATGTTGCTCTGTCTATCTATATGTCATAGCCGTTGTACTTGCGGACTATTAGGGTTATAAAGCTGGTCATTTTTGTTAAGAGTTACGTGGCCCGCCACATACTAACTAAACGCGTTTTTTTAATATCTGTAAACTATTCGCTAGAGTTGTATACATAAGGAAATTAAAAAGGAAAATGATCACAACTAATTAGACTCTTCTAGTTTACGAATAACAGTCGACCAACATATGACACGTAATTGGGAGTGTAAAAAGTTTATAGAAACTCCATACAAACGACTTAATAAACTACAAAAATAACTTTCTATTTTAAAACGTCTAATTATATACTAATTTCCTAACTTTATAAGCCTAGATCATGCGGAGTTAAGTATTCGAATCATGTGGCGAATTTAATGAAATGCCATTTTTATAAAAAAAATCGGTATACCAAAGTACTTCAAATTATGCGTACGATTTTGACGACAAAATGGAGATTGATGTGGTCACATTTTCTACTAAACTGTGATAACTGATTATTAAAATTTATTAATTTCACGTGAGGGCTCATAGCCCTTAAAATAAGAAGTTTCCCGGAATCCTCGTAAATAATTTAATAGATGATATTATTTACCCTTAAATATTTATACACGATTAAGTGTGGACGGAAATCTAAGAGAGCGCGCACTACTCGACTTAACAGGTTTTCTTAATTTTAAAGCCCCGTTTGTGAAAGCTAAGTGTCAAAACGATGTACGATGAGCCCCGGCTCCCTTCTACTTTTCTACTATGGATTTAAAAATCTGAACAATTTCAGACACATACTAGAATTACATTAAAACTTTCAATAAAAATTGTTTTGTTTAACTTGCATCAACGATTTCGATAAATGTTGACGACTACACTCCAGTTTTATTTAGTCAGCCTGTTGCACTGTTTCATCTTTACAATGTTCACATGTAAGTTTCCATTTAAGCATTACGAATTTCAAGTAATACGGATCAAACCCATCTATGTAGTAAAACAATTTCATGCTTTGCTGTAACGGTTGCTCTGAACAAAACAACAAGCGCCTGCATAAATAACTATAGGCAATATTTTATCACTTTTGTTTCTAAATTGCAACCGTTTGATTAAGAATTCATTAAGAAATAATTCACATATGTACTCTACATGCCTTTTAGACACACTATCTGGAACAAAATTATACGCGTTTGAATCTGACGTAAACTAGTTTTTCTTTTACACTGTTCTAGTTTATTAAAGCTTATTTGTTTATATTAGTTTTAATAGACCATTATAAAAAAATCATAAAAGCATGGAAGAAAAAAACAAAATTTGGAATGAGTCGTAATATATATCATCATCATCATATCATCATTATATATATTAATACGCTAAGGTTAAGATGTTACTCTCCCTTTTTAGAAAAAACCTCACAACTAATCCACATAAATTATATATCATTTTATAGATAATTGCTTGCTCTACCGGCATCCACAACTAAAAAAATTATTATTGCTATTGTTTTTGCAAATTAATTAATTATTAAAATTATATACACAAAACAGCAATGCTGTCATCTAACGGCTCAACGTCAATATGATTGACGGTCGGTAAAATTTTTGTTTAATTTCAAATCCACTCACGTATAAATAAAGTGGCGCTTTAGCTCAATGCTTTTGATACTTGCGATCAATTTTAGTAAAATATTTGTTTGATCTGTCATCTGAACTTCATAATGGAATAAATAATGCGAAGACTTCGCACGGGTCACGCTAGTTTTATTTATTTGTATTTACTCATTTAGTTACAATTTATAAAAACATTGCAACTGCAGTATGTTATTAAGTAGCGATAAGTTATAAATTGTATGACATGTAGTTGTTATTATTGATAGCCCTTTGTAATACGTACTTCAAAAAATCTCACTGTTCGTCAAGGGACTCCATTTTGTGCCAGGTTTTTTATTTATTGCCAATCGGTTAACGTTAAAACTGTTATGTCCTCCAGCTTATTACACCATAGTATTTTCGGATTACAGATCGTTTGATATAATTTAGGCACCAGGTAGTGGTATCTCGAGTCCATCTTCTATCTCTACAGCGCATCTTGTAATCTACCCATACCCATTTCGACGATTGGAAATTGCAATCATTAGTCATAATTAATGACCAATTAAGACTTATCACTTATTCGTTAGATTTAACTAACACCATATTTATTTTTAGAAAAAGAAAACTTATTTACGGACATGAAAAAATTTTACAAAAATCTTGAAAAAATATGATTTAAAACATTTAAATATCATATTACAAACATATTATTAATCAACTGCTTATTTATTGATGGTAATTGCTAAACATGTGTAACACGATAACAGTAGTATTAACAAAAGGTTAAGAAAAGGCATAGTCTTCACTTTATTTTTCATAAAGTTTAAATTACTCTTCATAATACCCATTTTTTCAAAAAATTCGTAGGATAATGTATTAGACTTTGAATTTAAAAGATTCTTTGGAAAGGTCCAAATAAAAGCACGAATTATATTTAAAAAGAAATTTTTATCCGAGGATACCATTACTTTCATACTAATATATTAAAATTTTAACAACAAATTTATAACTTTATGATTAATATAAATGTTGTCAATGAAAAAAAATCATGTGTGCAATTCACACGTGGTAGAAGTGAAACCCTCAAAAATTTTAAATTTTAATTTTGATAAAAACTAGAAAAGTTTTTATAATTCTCCCTCCCCTTCCCCTCCCTTCTCCCATCACCTCCCCCCCCTCACCCCCCCCCTCCCCCTCCCCTTCCCTCCCCCTGCCAAGTCCAGCACCGATCGAGAAGAGCCCAAGAAAGTACTGAATAATGAAGAAACTGTATCATTATATTTAGATCTTTTGCAAAGTAAATACAATCTGCTTCCGGCCCACCAGGGCACCTTCCCAAGTAATCCAGAATATTACAAAATTAAAACATTGCGTATTATCTATCAGATTATTTTATTAAGGTGACGGAAATCCATGCAGAAGGACAACTCCAAGCTGGATCACACAGTTTCTAGAGTCGTTGTGTCTCGGAAAGATGTTTTACATCAAATATCTCCTCACGGAGACTTTATGATTATTTATAAACATGAATCTGACGGTTGTTCGGACCATAGTCTTTACAAACAACAATTTACATACTCGTCTAACACCGATGAATATTTACTGTCCATAACTTTAGTTCGCCTTCGATTGAAATGTACTTTAGACGGAAATGATTATCTAGAACAAATGGCCTGAATCTACCAGATATTACAGGCCAATTAAATTCGCTTTCGTTAAAGAAAATTGATATGTAGTTAAAGAAGAATCTGCTAGGTTAGAACAATTGATCGCAAATTTAACTCCCTCCTTCTAATGTGCACACTGCTGAGTTAAATTTAAGCATTACTTATGATTTGCATTTTACGATGGTCTATGGTAGTATATGTAATATAGTATCTAATGCCGATAGCACGTCCAAATGCTTAATATGTGGTGCAAATACTTCAGAGATGATTAAGCCTGTGGAGAAGATACCTGTGTAGATTTTTTTAGATTTGGTCTTTCTCCTCCACACGCATAGATTCCTTCCTTTTGAGTGTCTGCTCCATATTGCGTATCGTCTTCCTATAAAATTATGGCAAGTGAGGGGAGCCGATAAAAATGTGGTGGATGCTACAAGGAAAAAAATCGATGTCTCAATTAAAGAAAAACTTAGACTTATTTCGACAAGCCTAAGCCAGAGTTTGGTTCAACAAATGACGGTATTGCCAAACAATATATTGCCAAACAATATATAATTGCCAAACAATTTTTCAGGAACCCAGAAATATATGCTAAAATAACAGGAATTGATATGGAACTGATTAAAAAATGGCGGTTATTCCCAATAATATTTCTTATGGCCACGATATTAATTAGCATTGAGATATTAGATCAATTGTTGAGTCAAACCAAATATTTGTATCTGAATAAGTATATACTGATAACGGTGCACAAGACATTGGTTTATGGTATTGACATAATATCTACATGCATACTACCCTTAGGGTAAATGTCAGAAGAAGCATTGGAAGCTAAGAGATCTGAAAAATAGGCGACTTGGAAATCCTCGCGAGTTAATACCAATTGGGACTTACTGAATTTGCTTCTTTTGACAACAGATCCGAAAATTTTCATCTTATCGAAAGTGTACCAAACCTAGGGAAAAGTTATCAGGGCAGGTTTTGAACTGTATAATATGTCCAGAACCTACTTCTCCTGCAACTAGATTTCAGGTCGCCAGTTTCGAGGATGTGACATTTTTTATTAAGGTAATAAATTAAATCTAGATAAGTTAATTTTTATGTATTTCCAGTTAAATACTTCCTTCATATTAATTTTTACGTAATTCATACGTAAGTTTTCTCTCCTTTTATGATTACGATGCAGTAAGTTGTGATTTATTCTAAATCACATTTTATTGTTTTCTTCTGTCTTACTGTATTCATTATTTTAATAAAATTTTCAAAACCTAAGCTGTACGTTTTTTATTTTCTAAATATTATTTATTGTCATTTATTTTCGAAATATTATATCAATGATAAAGACTAAACAATATTTACTGTTATATATTGAAAACTAATAAACGAGAGATGTGTGATAGATTACATTAATTTGTATTCGCTTTCACCGAGACCTCAAAAATATTTGAAAGAACCGATGTAGGTCCGAGCCAAAGTACGGCAATATAAATAATTGTGCCCTTCCAAGAATACACAGAACGTTTAGCAGGGTTTTAAACTCAATTTTATAAATAAGTGAATTTTATTTCATGTTAAACGTCGCAATATGGAAAACTTCAGAATAAATACCAGTGAAAGATAAATGAATACCTGTACTGAACGTAAATAAAAACCTAAACGTAAATAAAAACAAAATATAGAAAGAAACCAGCGAAAATAGGTTACAGAAATAAAATATAATCGATAATCAGGAAAGAGCGAACTACTATTTGTAATCATAATATAAACAAAAAATTGTCTTCGTGAACCAGCATACACTATATTTTTAATATATAAAATATTGTCAATTGAAAATAAAAATAACAAACGTAACAAAGTACTTAATAAATTGTTTAGAAGACATTAATAAAATAATCAACATAGATCGCCTTTGAAATGTGTAGCCATTACCTCAAGGAATTAAAAATAAACTGTCGACTGATATTGACATTCGTTCCAGTTTTTGTCAAAATGAACGCCTTTTTCCATCTTTACGAATTGTAGGTAGCTTTTTTCAACAGTCCTGTCGAACCTGTAAATTTCATGAATAAGCCTGTCACATTGTGTATAGAGCATACAACCGTGCTTAATATGCGCTTTGTTTCATCTTGTCGATTCAAAGAGTTCCGTAAAATTGAATCTAAAAAAATATGTAAAATAATTCATTTTTTTTGACGATTGAAATAAAAATGTTAAAGTGCTATATTTTTATTTTCCCTATATAAGAGTGTGATTTTTATTATTGTAATACTTGATCCAACGCTGAATGAACTTGTTGGTTTCCTTGTGAGAAATTTTGAGGAAATTAATTCGAAAAAGCAAAGAGCAATACGTTAACAGAAAAAAGGATTAACGAAAAAATAAAAGAAATTAATGAAAAGCCACATAAGAAAAAACTGGTCTTAATAAAATGCAAAAATTATAACAAATCAAGATCAGAGAATGCTGATGCAAATGTTCTGATGAAAATGTATTACATCAACAGACTGACGACACGATTTTGATTAACTTAAGAATGAAACTACAAATAATAACAAATAAATATTATAAGGGTACACATCGGAAAAGCGGCTTGTATGTGGACGGTATGACAGATAAAATCTTAATGAAATTGCATCGCACAGATTATTAGTTCTTTTCATTTTTATTAAGGAAATTAAATTCTTTAAATTATGAAGATGTAATATTTGCAGGTATAAGAATATTTATTATATGCATTTAACACAATAGAGTAATAAACGTGTGCACATTTCGAAAATTGAAATAAATATCAGAAGATGGAGGAGCAAAGTTTAAATAAAAACAGGGTTTAATTAAATATAACACCAAAGGCATCTCAGTTTCCGAGTGAAACCAGGTTATAAAAGCTAGTTATGATTCGTATTAATCTAAATGATTTTAGTTTTACGAGGGATGTCCAAAAGCCCGCGAAATAGAAGGGTTACAAGTTAAATAAAACATTGAAACTATTTTTCTTTTTCAATATAATCTCCCTTCAGCTCAATACATTTATTAGATCTTGAAATTAATGTTTCTAAACCATCAAAAACATATCTTTGTCTAGGCCCTGAAAATGAGCTGAAATTGCCTCATTCATCTCACTGTCATTTTTCTTCCTTGGAGCTCTTTTTTTCAGGTTTAGGAAAAAGTTGAAGTCGACCTAGCTCTCAGCAACTTCTACTTGTTAAGCCATAGGATGGGTAAATCAGCGATTCGAAGCCGAGTTTGTGAACAGCATCCATCGCAACTTTGCTTTTGTGAACCGGCGCATTGTCTTGTAAAAGCAACACAACCCTACCTAATTTACAAGGTCTCTTTACCTTGATAGCTTCCTTCAGTTTATTCAATATGGTAGCGTAATACTCTCTAGTCAACCTTTTCCTTTATAGCCGATCTATAAAATACCTTCACAATCCCAAAACTTACCATCAATTTTCCAGCCGATTCCGAGACCTTAAACAAGAGCTAGAGTGACCTTTTTCTGTCATTGTATCGAGTTTTGCTTGCACTCAGGCTCAAAGTGATGAACCCAAGTTTCATCTCCAGTCACAATTCTCTCGAAAATCGACGTAGTTCCGCCAGCACACAGTTTCAAAACTCCAAAAGAGAATTCTCAAAAAAGTAGAATTCTCAAAAGTGTTGTATCTGATACACAAACTAATGCAGAAAGTTGTTTCTTCTTCAGGCGAACATATTCCAATACAAATTTTTCAATTTTTTCATCAATATCCGACGTGGTGGCCTCAATCAGCCGTCCTGGGCGGGATCTTCAATTAAGTCTCAACCTTGTTTTAGCAGCGCATGCTACTTGTAAACCATGATTTTACCAGGGCAACGATCTCCGTAAACAACTTCCATATCACGTATGATAGTTTGAGGAGATTTTCCTTGCTTGGTGAGGAGTTTAATCACAAGCACGTACTTGGATTTGCTCTATGTTCGCAGTTCACTACCAGATTTACTTCTTTTAGGGACGATTATTCATTAACGAATGACGTTAAGAACTTGAAATTTGATTTATATACTTCTAATGAGTTCCTGATTAGCGAGGTAGTTCCTGATTAGCAAGAAAGAATGTATACTCCCTCACTTCACCTTCATTCAGAAGACTTTCGGACTTCCCCTCGTAGTTTTGCTAACATTTTGTCGTGTGGATTTAAGCCTTAGGAATTCAATGTCTTGCATTGAATTCCTACCTGCTATGCTACTGAAGACTTTATAAGTTTAATAAATAACTGGTTCGATATATTAAAATCCAGAGATAAAGGTGCTCGTTTATAAGGCGCCCTTGATAGATAATAATGAAGAGAACATATTTCTTTGTTCCAAAAGGGATCCAAGGAAATTTGGTATTCAAATATCGTATCATTTAGATTTTTATTATTAAAAGTTTTATTTATTTTTTTAATCTATCATATGAAATTAATGAACAACTTATCAGTCGTTTATTTTCATATCATTACTAGGCTGTACGATTATTATGTTAATTAACTGCTTTAAAGTGTGAAACTTTTATCGCATTAAGATGACAGTTTCCAAACATATTCGCGTTATCGATACTTATACGATAATGATATCGGGCATCTTGTAATAGTGACGCGTATTGGTAAAACGACATCGCCAAAACGTTTTCATTTAAAATCAAAATCAAATATTTAAATTAACTTACCGATATAGATAGTTCCCCAACTTTTACGGTTACGTTCTTTTGCTGGTTTTTATTTTTGCACTTAATTGTGGCACAAAAGTGCATTTTTCGGCCCTAATGAACTATTAGTGTGCGAATAAACTATACGTCACTGTGCAGAGAAAAATATGTGATACACAGATCATTAACGTGGCGCGCATGCCATGCCTACTTATCTACCATGCCTACTTATCTATATATTACGTATAGTTTATAGATAAATATGCCATGCATACTTATCTATAAACTATACGTCACTGTGCAGAGAAAAATATGTGATACAAGGATCATTAACGTGGCGCGCATGCCATGCCTACCTACCTATTATATTTTAGGCTCTCTAGTTATATTATATGCTCTGTTCTTGTAAGGGACTTGCGAATCTTTACGGCTTAGTCCTCTTATAATATGAAGCACGCAATAATTCAAATAATCGTTACTTTTGCGTGACGAAACATAAAAATATAATTTAAAACCCCAACATTTATTGTGTCCAAAAGACAATTCATCGCAATAAACAGTTACCATGGACAAATGTTTATTGAGTCGGATATATCTGTACCCGCCCATCTGTAAAATTAAAAGCAGTTTTACTTCACAGCGGTTATTTGTATTCATAAGATAGCTTATCCTGTCAACATAAATTAATTTACGAGAACATCAAATTATTACTTTATAAAAATCAGTGCTATCATGGAATCATTGTTCACAAAGGTTTGTGCCGATTTAAACATTTTTTGCTGAACCTCAATATGCTGAATTTTATATTAAAGTTCTCTTATTATTTGTATTTAGCGATAAATACATATTTCATTCAATTGGAAATTCGATACGTAAACGTAATATTTACAAATAAATATTTAAAAAACAACGTGAAATAAAAAACAACATGATTTATAATGGGCAAGGCTTTCATAAAATATGTACTATATCGTACATGCTTCAGCAAATTAAACAAATGATTTGTAAATTTTCTTAATTTCCATGCTGTCTTAATTGATTATTTATACAGCAACAATATTCGCATTTACAGAGTGAAACCTTTTGAGAAAATTGCTCTTCGACCATCGAACGAGAAAAGTTGAATCACTTTATCGTCCCGCTAGGTTTGACCACTAGCGGTTCGTTAATTAGTCTATCGCGTGTCTTCGCCGTGTCTGAATTTATTTCTAAGTGTTGCCAATTTCTATTACTTTATTATCGCGATATTTGCAATTTCGTTATCGTTGATCATACGGAGTAAAAAGTGTTTCATGCTGGAAAAATTAGAATGTGAGAATATATTAAAATGCTCCAATTGGTACATAAGCGAGAATACGTCTAATAGAAGTTTTTTATTAGTTTTCAAGCTTATTCTGAACATGCTTGATCTTCAGCGTACTTTCAAATTATCTTTCAACAAGTCGCATCAAAGAAAATCTTATCAATTATATATTAATCTTATCAAAATCTTATCAATTATAATTATATAACACCAGACGAGATGCGCTTCGCTGAAGTTTTTCTCTCGTCTGCTGATAAAGAAGCTAAGGCTAATTCCGTTGCTTCTCTGCCAAAAATAATAAAAAATATCCAAAATGACACAGGTTGGTTTTTCCAAAATAATAACGGCTAATGAAAACAGTTGCTTGCTATAGTTGTTGCTCCGAAATTAAACAGAAAACAAATTGATGTAGCCAATGTCTGGCATGTCAAAAAAACTGTGCAAGCTATATTGAATGTTATAAAATGTAAATGAGACATAAACTACTGTAAGTACCACAAATATTAACTACAAATTTTGCGACGTTTGGAAGAAAATGTACAAATGAATGTCCGTTCATAGGTTGAAATTCTATCCAGAGCGCACGAGCGAGACTATATGATCGGAGTCAATGAGATGATTGTCGTATGGAAGTCAGCCAATCACTTGCAATTGTAATATAACCTAATTCCTCTCCTGTGAAATTACATTTGCACAGCAGACGCTCGGTACGCTATTTCGCTCGCCGGTTCTAGAGAATTGTACACATAGACGCACGGCACATGAAATAACTGTATGGATTTTTAAGAAAAAATAATTACGTTCTACACAATACAAGGGAATTCCAAAAATAACTGGAGCATTTGGAATTTTCATTAAATAATCGTCTTTAAATAAGTATTACGATTTGTCATAATACTTAATTACTTACTAGCTTAGATAAAGATAATGAACGAGCCGCGCTCTTCCACAAAATATCATTTATATTCTAATCTCATTCACAATCAGATAACTTATGCCCTTGTGACGGTCAGCTACTCCTCAAATTTAAGGAACTAAGTTTTTTATCATTGTTATATCATTATTTTTTTTAACTGCACATCCCACGTAGATCAGCAATCAAGTGGAACCATACAATTAAATAGCATTACTTTCACTAACGAAATAAAAAAATGGGACTTAAAAAATATTTAAACTATATACTAAGAACCATAATAAACTTAATATGAAATACTTCTTTGTGTTTTTATTGATAATATTCCACCAAAAGCATTTTGGTAAAAAAAAACTTCTCCCTTGATCAAAATTAAGTATAAATCAAAACCGCATTCCACGTATTTTTCCATGCGGATCTCGATATTTTGATTATTTAGTAAATTTAAATGAAAATTTTAAGGCAATTCAAATTTTAGAATTTAATTTGCCAATCTTAAGTTTGCATAGAGGGTCAATCTTGAAGAAATCATGCATAGATCGTGGTAGATACAAAAAACGACTTCGAAAAACCAATGCAGTCAGCTCTCAGCCCAAAATCTTCTCAATAGCCACAAACTAATTACACGGTTATTTATTGATCAGTGCCAATACGCTCAGTATGTATTGACTAACATCTTTCGATAATTTTAAGTAAATATTTTTACACAGTTAATTTTTAAGTATCTACATATAATATTGAAATAAAATATGGCACACAATATTCTAAAAAAAATATTAAAATAATACTAACTTGAGGGCGGAGTGCAACTTCGTCGCTTTCGATATGAAATCTTCCCACATAGGCGTTCCATTCTGTAAAAGAGCAAATTATTTTTTTTACAACTTTTCACTCTTGACCACTTTTTAATATAAAGTACATAGTCCATAAAATCTGTATCCAACACAACTCGACACACAATACTCTTATACCATCCATTGTCTTACCACTATAATATAAATGTTTTAGCCATTTGATTCATCGAACACTCCGTGACACAATAATTATATTTATAAATAAATATGTTTTGCTCATGGTCTTATTCGCATGAATACAAATAAAGCAAAGTCCAATGAAAACGGTATGATACTTGTCTTGAATAAAATATATTAGTAGGATAAGAAAATATTAATGAGTCGTCAATAATAAGTGAAATAATGTCGATCATTAATACAAGACTAGTATTATTAATTTAGTGCTAGTATGTCCTTGTTCAGGGTGCCACATATAAGAACATTTCGATTCCATTGACTCCGTATTCTTTAAAATCTATAAATAAATGCGCGTTGTACAAAAATGGTGTAATTTAAATGTTGTATGTAAAAACAAACTCATAGGAAACTATTTTACTTAGAAGTTTTTTACCCTTTTTTATAGTGATAAAAACGCATAAAAAACTTCTGTACATAATAAGTTTGTTTGATTGAACTTTTAATATGTCGGCCTCTTTTGTTTTTATAGTTCAAAAATAGATGCACCGCAACGAAAATTTGACGATTTATATATGTTTGTATAAATGTGCTTCTATAAAGGTTTATAAAATTTTATGAAATTTTCCATGTTGAGCTTCCGACTGTTTTTTGTTTCATCGTACTTCGTACATAAAGATATATGTATTTCTAGATTTGGAAAACCGTATTGTTTTTGAGATATGCCCGCAACAAAACAAATCAGTTATCTAGCATTTTTTATGAACATCAAGTTATTTTCCATAAAACTTTGGAAATGCTATGTCTATGGAAATACGATAATACTAAGCACGATGAAACTAAATGCAGAGCTTCTCTATTATATTCTCTATACACAGATGTAGCATATTATATATATATATATATATATATATATATATATATATATATATATATATATATATATATATATGTGTATATATATATATATATATATGTATATATATATGTATATGTATATGTATATATTTATATGTATATGTATATATGTATATGTATATGTGTATATATGTATATGTGTATATATATATATGTATATTTATATATACATATATATGTGTGTATAGATATATATATATACATATACATATACATATACATACATACATATATATATACATATATATATATACAACCCATGAATCGAAGACCCAACTGTGTTTTTAAAAAATCCATATAACATTCGTGAAGAGCGAAAAAGGTAATTACAATACCAATGTCAGTTAACAGTTTATTTGTAATTCCTGTGTGACAATATAACAATTTTAACAACTACAATTTTTGCGTTTTTTTTAATAAAATAAAATGTGGTGAAATACCTACTTTTCCTGTCATGTTAATTGTACAATTTTTGAGAGCGATTTTTAACAAAACTAAAAGGTAAATATTTGTTTCTAAAATGTTAATATAACATCCTCTTACATTAACTTAGATTTTTAGACAAATCGAATGATGCGTTTTTAAAAAAATCAAGTGAGTTGAAATTATTAGTTTTTCTGTATTGTTAATTTTACAATTTTTAGAGCGATTTTTACCAAAGCTAATAGATAAATAATATTTTCTTCAAAATGTTTAATATAACATTATTTTACATCGACTTACTTTTTTAGACAAATCGCTCGACGCATTTTTTAAATAAAAGGAATGAAATTACTACTTTTGCATTTACCTGTAATGCTGATTGTACAATTTTTGAGAGCGATTTTTACCAAAACTAAATGGCATTTTTTTTATTAACATAATATAATTTTACATTGGCTTAATTTTTTTGGGCAAATTGCTCGACTGGTTTTTTAAATAAAATGAAGAGTGTGGTAAAATAACTACTTTTCCTGTAATGTTAATTATGCAATTTTTGAGAGCGATTTTTACCCAAACTAAGAGGCATTTTTTTATATTTATATAACATAATTTTACATTGACTTAATTTTTTTGAGCAAATTGCTGGACTGGTTTTTTAAATAAAATGCGGTGAAATAATTACTTTTCCTGTAATGTTAATTGTGCAATTTTTGAAAGCGATTTTTACCAAAACTAAATGGCATTTTTTTTTATTAATTTAACATAATTTTACATTGGCTTAAGTTTTTTGGGCAAATTGCTCGACTGGTTTTTTAAATAAAATTGAGAGTGTGGTGAAATAACTACTTTTCCTGTAATGTTAATTATGCAATTTTTGAGAGCGATTTTTACCCAAACTAAGAAGCATTTTTTTATATTAATATAATATAATTTTACATTGACTTAATTTTTTTGAGCAAATTGCTGGACTGGTTTTTTAAATAAAATGCGGTGAAATAACTACTTTTCCTGTAATGTTAATTATGCAATTTTTGAAAGCGATTTTTACCAAAACTAAATGGCATTTTTTTTTATTAATTTAACATAATTTTACATTGGCTTAAGTTTTTTGGGCAAATTGCTCGACTGGTTTATTAAATAAAATTAAGAGTGAAATAACTACTTTTTCTGTAATGTTAATTGTAGAATTTTTGAGAGCGATTTTTACCATAACTAAACAGTAAATAATTTTTAAATTTTAAAATAAGTTAGTTATTTGTAATTCGAATAATATATCAAAAATTTAGCGAATTTCGTCTACAACGCGTTTTACACGACAACTACCTTAAGAAGCTTTCTATACTATTTCTTGTATTGAATTCTAAAAAACCATTATATACTTCGTTAGGTTATTATTTTTATTTCTTATTAACAAATCTTGATATATTAAAAATATAATATAGCTGCATTTATGAAAATAGCTTTTTTATTTTGGATTATGATCCCAAACTTCGTTTAATTTTTTGCTTTTTTCAGATTTTAAGTAAAGTAGCTTATAAATCGATTAAAACGAGACCAGTGCCAAATGTGTATTTGTAATACATATTATAATACTGAAAATTGTAAATGACTAAAAATATGTGACTTTCGAAAATACGGGACATTAATTAATACGCTCAGTATAATGGACGATTTGATAAAGCATCGGAAACAAAACTTTTAAGAATGGCATGACGGTGGTGTGTCCCCACCTGCTTGTCACCGATTTTTTCCGCCTCATTCCTTGGTTGCGACTTAACTGGTTCTTTTTTCATTTTTTTAAATGTTTCCAAAGGATATATTCCTCATTTGGTTAGCTGATTTGATAAAAACCCCATAAATCGCCACAATATACTTGGAAGACAGAGAGTATTTTATATTCTGTATCTCTTTTACTCCCGTCGTTTTGGCTAGTTCAACTTTTCAGTTATACACCACGTCTTATAACTAATTAATTTGCACTGGTTATGCTTCAATCAATTCTGGGTTTTTATTTCATACATTTCTAGGGCATTACCCTTTGAAATGTCAAATGACCATACATTACCTACTACGAACAACATGCCGACCGATCAAGAAGTGCGACATGAAAATAAAAACACCGACATGGCCGTAATTAATTTACAGTTGGCGAAGGGAAGCTACTCACGGTTATACCTTTATAAGTATGTATCAAACGAAATAACTTTCCCACTTCTGGATGTTTACCAAGCTATATAATATAATGCGACATGTAGTATGTACATGCCGCATACAGAAGAAACAATCAAAAAACATTCACATATGTTTATAAAATAATGTGCACCGAGTTCAACCTTATCCAATTCACATACTCACTATCGACTGCGCAGTATGATGAATGACACACGATATTATTGTTTTTAATATATTTATTACATACATACAGTAAGTATATAAATACAATTATTACACTTTGCCTTGACAATAGTACCGAATAGTACTTTTTAAGATTGTTGCCTCTAAAACGTAAAATAAGAATCGATGTAAAGAACAGCTCTTCTGAGGCCAACCATAAATACTATCCACTTTTAAGTATAAACAGTATAAACAGCGAGCGTGTGTCACAAACGCGAGGCACATCCAGAGCGTGAACCACCGACCGACATCCGCTTGTCGGCCAACGTACCAATTAATTCACGTAACTGTTCTGCAACTTGCTTGTGGGACGTTCACTCGATACTACGTTTGATATATTGAGTTCTGTCAAAAATATATTACCTGAAAACGCAAAAAAATACTTTATACCAAAAAAGCTAGAGTTTAGTAAAGTTAAGTTTATTAAATATAAGCTTATGTCTCAGCTGTAGTTGAGACATAAGCTTATATTTATACGCTGTCAGTAAAAAGAGAAGAGGTACAACGAGTTAACCAGGAGCCGTGCTACACGGGATCCTAATTATGATCCTAAGCTTTACGGTGTATAGAAGATGGTGTATAGATACATAAATAGAAACATTTATAAAAACTAAGCAGATAAGTAGGTGTAAAATGTAGCCAAAATAAAAGGTACAAATGTTGATATAATATTATTAATTATCCTTAACATACTGTCAAGAATATTAATTATCCTTAACAATATTTCTTAATATTCTGTATAGTTATTTCTAAAAGTAAACATTTATAAGTTTTGAAGTGACATTCTATCCATAGTTACGGGGTAGGATGTCAGCTAACATTTGTTTATTAATTAAACTTCGTTATCAATATTATTTTGTCGTAAGCTCAATACTTCTTTACGTTTTGCATTTTTTAGCTTTTGCTTTTGGAACGATCATTTACCCTTTCTTATTTCCTTTTTTCTCTTCGTTTTGTTTTCTTTTTTTATTTTAATGAGCAGGACATATTCTACATAATAAAATAGTAAGAAAACATTAATGCTTTGTATTCTCGATTATTTCTTTACGTTTTTCACATTATTTCACGTTTTGATGTCATTTTATCTTTTTAATATATTTAATCTTTTTTATTATTTATAATAATCGAAAAAATAAATGAAATCATTAATTTTTTGTATTCTTGTTACTTTATGTTTTTCACATTATTTCACGTTTTGATGTGTTTTTATCTTTTTAATATATTCTCTTTTTTTTTCTTTGAAAAATAACAGAACATATTTTTTCGAAATAATCTCATTAGAAAGAAGTTTTGCGTGTTCACTGCGAACTGATGTTTTAGACGCTAATCGCTACATTGGCCTCAATGAGTCAAAAGGCTGATGAACATCATAGAGTGACCTCACTTATATTAGAATTTCCTACATGATTTGCATCTTGCGTGGAGCTTATTTGCATTTATCAGAAATATCAAAGGCGTGATCTGGTATTATCTACACATTGAATGGAAATAACCCACAAGTCAGATACGCCTTTCTCAATTCTTGCATTTGATGTTAATTGAGAAAATGTTTAATGTGAACATTGTTCTACACCAATCTTTAGAATATCATATGGAATACCAAATGACTATATAGCCTTCCACGATCCAGTTCCATTCCAGTCAACTTAGCAGTCTCTTCTGCTACTTGTAAAAGAATTTCTTCGGTCCATAAGCTTCGTTTAGCCTTTTTTCTGTTGTTACACAACATCATGTATGACATAAAACAAAAAAAAAACAAATGAAGACCAAACATAGATTTTGTTTTGCATAAAGGTGTAAAATGTCAAGTGTCATCTTGCACAAATGTATTCAAAGATACCTTACCTACAATGATCAAAACAAAAAAAACCGGCGCCGCTCAAAATGGTACCTTCATACCTGCCATTAAACATGCTGTAATGCACCACGTAGACGGAATCTCGATCCATCTAAGCAATCTAACATTAAAATGGTACAATTAGTAAATTATACACATTGTAAAGTTTTCATAAAATCCATCCCATTTTTAATCCGACTGCTTTAACTCGATTAACTCTAGGTTTTTGAGTAGCTCCGAATTATGCTAATTTAATGGATATTTATCAATGTATTCAACATAATTACTCAATGACAATATCTGACGCACAATAAATCGGTCAATATATAATGCTCGCAGCTGATTCCATGCTCATCAAAGATCAGAAGTGATGACAATGCAGTTCATGCACCGGACGCACTGCAGGTGAGGCGTGCTTCCGTCACCAGCAACCAAAACATAATTGTTAACGACTATTGTGTCGCATGATTAATATTGTTTGTCAAACAAATAAAGGGAATTTTTGACGATGACACTGCGATGCACTCAATATCACATCTATGCAAGTGCAGAATATAATTATGCGTCTAAATGAAATTAAATTCTAATAAATATACATAGTTTATAATTATAATCAAATAAAATAGTATATCGGTACCATTATGCAACTTTCCATTATTACGATACTTTAAAACGCCAGAATGCCATAAAACCATAGTCTGAATTTATTTACTAAGTTCCTACGCAACACCATTTTAGATCTTTTGACAGGCTCGTCTGTTATACATAAGTGTATAAACAAAAATCTCAAGTATGTGTAATAGCTTATGTAAGATAATAACGTCGGTTAAAAACGAATATTACACGCTATAACTGTTTCTTACACACTATGGTACATAACAAAAATTAGACATTTAAGAGTAAGTATATAAGTTTTCTAATTATTTTACAAATATTAATATTACTTTTCACAGTCAAAGTATATTGCCTAGTGTATCACAACCGATAAAATATTACAATATATCACAACCAATCAAAGTTAAAAACTATTAGATCTTGGATAACCGTTACAAGTTTCCATTAAATTCAGGCGAATTCCTAACGACCCTGTTTTTTAATTGTAATCTTGACAGATTCGAAAATGGGGTCAACATGTTTTCGCGGAAATATTCAGCTATATAATATAGCTCCGAAAAATGTATATCTCGCTCTTTCAATTAGTACCCAAACAACCGAAAGCGAAAACTTTTTTATGCAAAACTTGCCCCCCTATAAAATTTTCAAATACTTTTTAAATTCTTACTATCGTAAAATATGTGGGTCGAAAAGCTCCATTACTATTTAAAAGTTTAAGTTTCTAGGCCAAACGATTTCTAAGAAAAACAGCCATAGTACAAAGTTTCAGATATAGTACAAAATTTTAGTCTCAATCTCAGTCAAAACGAAATACACCAATCACTCAAATCAAAAAAAAATTGCAAAAATATAAATACATTTAACTTAAAATTAATTCCTTTTTTGTATAGACCTGAATTGCTGAATTACTTATCTTGTATAGACCTAATTAAAATTAATCTAAGATTCCTGATCCATTACCGACTAAACCGCGTCTTATTAGTTCGCCGGTTGTGGATCGCTGAGAAAACAGCTGTTTTAAAAAACCGCACTCAAATTCGTGGCTCGTCATATATTTTTTCTAAATTTTGTGTCTGTGGAGTACGGCACTGCGAACCGGACTATAGTTCTGATCGGTAATAGAGGCACAAGCACGTGCTTGTTTCATGAAAATGGATTTACTCAAATAATGCCAAGGATAAATACTCAAATTTATAAATTGTATCAGGGAAATGTACGCTTATGGAAATATACTTCCAAAAGAGTAAAAAATAAAAGGCATGCCTTTTATTTTTTACTCTTTTAATAAACATCTCTAAATTAATAAAAAATTGTCAACCATACCTAACTGCAATATTGGAAATGTGAAAAAATGCCTATAAACCCAAGGTGTTACACTCGAACTTTCGTAAAGCGCAATAGTCTCACTATAGGCAGTACTTATTTTTTTTATAATTGGCGAAATTTCGAGAAACATATCTTAAAACACAAATACGTAAGCAGTTACGAAAATCATCTGCTTTCAAAATTTCGTTATTAAACTAAGAGAATTTGAGACTCGAATGTTTGACTCAGTAAACGAGTAATACGACCAAAGAGCAATACCGTCTTAGGTTTACAGGACTTACTCTCAAAGATAAGACAACATAATTATTCAGGATAAATAAACTTTATATATTATTTCAAAACCTACAAATGTACATAGTAAATCGGTTCTTTTTTAATTGTTACTTCATTTATAATGACTTCAGAACGAGTAAGACTGCATAATTATTCAGGATAAATAAACTTTATATATTATTTCAAAATCTACAAATGTACATCGTAAATCGGTTCTTTTTTAATTGTTACTTCATTTATAAATACTTCACAAAGAGTAAGACAGTATAATTATTCAAGATAAATAAACTTTATATATTATTTCAAAACCTACAAATGTACATAGTAAATCGATCCTTTTTTAATTGTTACTTCATTTATAATGACTTCACAAAGAGTAAGACAGTATAATTATTCAAGATAAATAAACTTTATATATTATTTGAAAACCTACAAATGTACATAGTAAATCGGTCCTTTTTTAATTGTTACTTCATTTATAATGACTTCACAAAGAGTAAGACAATATAATTATTCAAGATAAATAAACTTTATATATTATTTGAAAACCTACAAATGTACATAGTAAATCGGTCCTTTTTTAATTGTTACTTCATTTATAATGACTTCACATAGAGGAAGACAGTATAATTATTCAAGATAAATAAACTTTATATATTATTTCAAAACCTACAAATGTACATAGTAAATCGGTCCTTTTTTAATTGTTACTTCATTAATAATGACTTCCCAAAGAGGAAGACAGTATAATTATTCAAGATAAATAAACTTTATATATTATTTGAAAACCTACAAATGTACATAGTAAATCGGTCCTTTTTTAATTGTTACTTCATTTATAATGACTTCCCAAAGAGGAAGACAGTATAATTATTCAAGATAAATAAACTTTATACATTATTTGAAAACCTACAAATGTACATAGTAAATCGGTCCTTTTTTAATTGTTACTTCATTTATAAATACTTCACAAAGAGTAAGACAGTATAATTATTCAAGATAAATAAACTTTATATATTATTTGAAAACCTACAAATGTACATAGTAAATCGGTTCTTTTTTAATTGTTACTTCATTTATAATGACTTCACAAAGAGGAAGACAGTATAATTATTCAGGATAAATAAACTTTATATATTATTTCAAAACCTTCAAATGTACATCGTACATCGGTTCTTTTTTAATCGTTATTTCATTTATAATCATTTCACAATGAATATGGAAAATTATCAACAAAAATTCTGTCACTTGAATTCTTTCACTTTCAATACAATTAGACCACTGGTAGCTCGGAAAGAAAAATATTTGTTTAAAGTATTGTAAATTTATATCACTTTTATATTAAAGTATTAGTTTTAATGATATGTTAATTATAATTGACAAATGTTATTTATGATAATCGAAAAAATAAATTAAATAACTATCTCGCAAGTGGCAGTCGCGGCAAATTTTGTGTATTTTATTCTGTGTATAAATTATATAAACAATATCTTAACGATACAATCATTTATATAGTTCATAAATACTACAAACACATAAAGAAACGCAAAAAATTATAATTTGTGCACTGAAAACGCTAAAGTATGAATGTAGGTGACGCAAAGGTCCCTAACTCGAATATTAATCACACCATCATTTCTAAGAAATGCCCACACCGTTGCGATCAATTCTTTCTGTTTATCATTATTGATACTCGGCTAATTTCGAAGAAATTAGTGCTATCTTTAGAAGGAGTTACATTTTTAAACCCGAAAACAGTGTCTTGTTTTATACAATTTATATGTCACAAGTGTTTCTTCGCTTTGTAAAAAAAGAAGTCAGTTTTTTGTAGTCATTACCCTTGAGTTTTTTGTGTTTATTTTTAATAATAATGTTGTGAAAATAGAATTTCACTTCAGTAATTAAAATAATAAACTACAAAATAGAGTAAAGATTTCAAATAAGATAGGAGGAGAAGTGATAATAAAACAAACAAAGCATTATGAATTCTTTAAGTCAAACTCTGCGAATCAGCACATTCAAAGTAAAAATAAAGAAGAGTTAGAATAATCGACTTCAACGAAGAAAACAAAACAATATAATTGTAGAAAGAACTTCCACCGTTTTCTAGTTTAATTACCCATCTAACTCATTAATTATCAAATGAAAACTAGTAAACGGATTTTAATTTTTTTTTATTTATTGAAAATTTATAACTAGAAGAATAATTGGAATGACTAAAGAAACGTAAGTTATCTTCCATGAGTTGACAGAGGTGTAAACAAATTGCAACAATGGCCTCTTATGAGTGAAAATCAGCTAAACACGGCTTTTCTATACAAAGGGTTTTCTCGCATTTTTTGCAATCCCAACTCTCCAGCATTAACTTACATTCAGTTTATTATTCCAAATTACATTAAATTACATATCACAAAGAAAAGTTGCCAAGTTCAAATTTTATAGCATTTTAAATTTATAACTGACTACTTTTTAAATGTTGTGTGGAGACACAGAAGATAATCAAGATAGAAGCGGTAAGTTCGGACAACAGTATAAAAACAAATGTCGCCAATTTGAAACAAATAAACTTCAAACACATCAATTATATTGCTGCGCAGTCCCCCGCCTTTGCTGAAAAGCATCATGGAGCTGTTAAAAGCTACAGATATCGCATTCTGTAGATGGATTTAAATTTAACAAAACCCTAGTAGTAACTATTATCTAAACATTTGGAACAACAAAAAATTTACATAAGAAAGAGACAAAGACACTCGCCCTACCGAGTCGAAATAAACTGATTAACTCGCAATACTGATTATTGATGTATATTTTTATAATAATGTACAGTTCTATCGATAAAAAATTATCAAAAATAATCGAAACAAATTTCGATGAAGCTATTATTAACCATAATAGGCATTGTTTTAAATAAGTAAAAACGCCAGGTATCACTCGAGGGAAAGTATAATTAATAACAAACTCGCACACGATGGTATTATATTACGTACCTTCTGTTCTTCGTTGTCAATGTAGGTACTCTTCCCTCAACCTCAGACAAAGGTTGTAGACGTTAATATCAAACCAACTTTTTTGTTACGACTTTTGGCAATTATCCAAAAAAAATCGACTCTTCATTCAAATTACTGAGATCAGTGCATTTTTTTCTGAATTCTGAAAAGTCGTAGTATAAACGTTGTTCAGTACTGGCAATATAGGAACCTCAATAAATTTTGCCAGGTTTGAGATCAACAAGAATAACTAAAGAAAGACTCTCTCTGACAACGGTTAATATAAAGAAATTGAATGCCTTAACAATTAAATGTAAATGATCGTTTAATATACAATTTTCATAACTGTGAGCCGTTAGGTGTGGAACACAAATACGTTACTGCATATTGCAAAAACATTCATCGTTATTTTGTGCATGTTATTAGGTTATCATATTCTATGTACTCCGTTGATTATTTGATATTAACGAAACACTTTTTCTGCGTATTTATAAATGGGTATGACATCATTTGACACATTAGTCAGACCAACTTTATCTTTGATTCGAATCAAAAAACTGTTATTTCCATCGCACGTAAGAATTTTGCCACAATGTTCACATAATATGTTCTTCCTTATCTTTCCTGCTACAGAAATTATATTTTCACTGTACTTGGTGAGGTTGTTCGGGTCTGGAATTTCCAAAAAGCAAACAATTTAATTTCGTCTGGATATTCTTTTAGCAAGAAAGCTACTAGCGATTTCATCAAGTGCCCAGATACAACCTGGTTATACGTGTCCATTGTGTGCCTCAGAATCTTAACATACTCACTTTCCATTTTATTCGTGAAGTGCTTAAATAATTGTTTCTAAATAGGCATTCTTCTTTTGCATGTTTTTCAGCTTTTTACGACGCCTTGCCCCAACTTTTTTGTACTGGTCTACTAATTTGGTCAATTCTCGAATTTTGATGAAGCATCAACGCCAGTTATATCAATATCCTCTGTTTGAGGTCAGCGGTGAACCGTGAAGCTGGAAGAGTAGAATAAATGTTTAGGTTTAATATGCCAATGGGATGTTTTTTGTTTTTGCAAAATCTTATTACATAAACACTGCGAACTATTCAGAAAATAAATTATTATAAAGCCGGCTTTACTTGTTCTTCGTCATGTTTTGTAGCAGTCGATGTAGATACAAATACGTCATCATCGCCATAGTTTTCCTTTTCTAGATAATTTCTGGGAGTAATAAAAGTAAAAAAGCATTTATTTAGCAACAATAATATTTATTTGCCCAGGCAATATGTTTTGGTGTTTTTAACAATGAAAAGACTGATCAGTTACATCAGCCCAGGCTAAAATACCTAATAAATAAACTTAACATGTTGATTAGATCACAAATTACTTATTTATGTATCAATCTGACGCAACTAATCAGTCTTTTCATCGTTAAAAACACCAAAACATATTATGTTGCATTAAGAAACAAAATGGGTACAGTCACATACATTTCATTTCAATATTTCTCTTATACTTTTTATGAATTGGTATCTTTTACTCGGGGATCAATTGGTTTCAAATAAAAATGTAAACTAAAACACTCACAGATATATATATATATATATATATATATATATATATATATATATATATATATATATACATATACATATATATATATATATATATATATATATATATATATATACATATATATATATATATATATATATATATATATATATAAATTTGTGTGTTTAATTTGAAAAATAATATACTACTGGCATTCTTTTTATGAGGTTCTTGACGAGCTATATGTAGGTGGGTAACTATTTACTGCTATAATTTTGTTTATTTTTAATTATTGCCGGCACTGCATACTAATGTATAATTCTTCATCCACAAGGATAGTAAGAATTTTCAAATTGTAACTAACATATTCTTGTGTAATGTGAAAGATTCTAATTGTCCCCATTTCATAAATTTTGATCCATGTCTTTCTCAATTCGGGAGCAGTATGAAATCTGCTTGAAATTGGGAAATGTAAGCATACAGTTCATAGGTGATCAGTTTTTTTTGTCTCAAAAATTAATGAAATTTATAAAAATGTATTATCGATGTTATCAATTAACCTAATGGTTCGATCTACATCACAACGAAGTGCTAAAAGCGACCCTGTGTCTTTTGTTTTTGCTAATTCAAAATACCTAGAGAAACATATTTGCAAATTCGCATAAAAAACTATATCTGTACTTCCGATGATTGAGTTTTAGTAGATTTGAAGCTAAAATTTACTATATAGTTAAATTATAAAATAGCAAGAGTTGACTCAGAGGTTGAATGATATGTTCACATTATTCTCGTCAAAATACTCACTTGGCCTAAAAAACCGTACCGTTGTTAATATTTAGTATTTATGATGTAATATATGATAGTCCAATTATTTTCACGTAAACAAAAGTAAAAATTGTAACAACACTTGTTAACCAGCCGGTAACAAACAAATATGGCTGACGGCGATTAGTGGCGCGCATCTAGATGTGAACAAGCGACTATTACTATCTTTTTTTTATTATACGTAATGTTAGCGTTAGAATGGCGAGTATTGATTATATGATGAACCGTTCAACTTGATGTAATCCATCTATAAATATCTTTGTCAAAAACATTCTCGTTTCCGTAAGCTTGAGTCATATATACTTATCCCGCTCACAACAAATATTCTAAAATGTTAGTGTTGTTTACAGGCGTATCGACCACTCACTGCGATATCGAACTAAAGCCTTATTCAACTTAATTTTTACTAAGAAAAAAATTTATTTTAAATTCTATAGTACTTGCGGGTACAAAAATTTTTATTATCTGCATTTAACACAACAAAGTTATAATATGTGCATACGATTTGATTATAACTCCTAAAATAGATATAAATAATAAAATATAAAGGAACAAAATTTACACAAAACCATGATTTAATTAAATATAAATAAAAAATTGTCAGTTTCCAAAGCGTACCGGATTTTCAAAGATGTCTAGGTTCGTATCGACTGAAATAATTTTAGTTATAGTTGCTTGCAAAGAGATATAGTAACAAAACATTCCAGAAAAAGATTTAACTTATTGCCCAGAAAACCATACATATTCATTATGTAGCTGACGTTTTGTCAATTTAATATTATGGTGTTTTGATAAATAAAAAAAACGAACATTAATGTACTTCTCAGCTACCCTATACGGCACAACATTCGGTTACAAGAATGCTTGACGGAATATCTTCACACCGATAAGCAAAGCGACCAAATATAACATGATTTAAAACCTTGACCATAATTTTTTTGTGATCGAACTTAAATCCTAAGTTGCACAATGAGTTAATGCCGTTTCTATAAATACGAGAGCCTCTTTACCTTCTGCCAGGTAGTCACCAATCAAACCAATGCGTAAGTCTACGTATCCATGAAAATGTCTGCCGTTCCAAACAACGTACAAAACTATTGCCATTTCATCGATGACACAGCTAGCAAAAATTTGGTAATGCTTTTGAGTATAAACTAAAACTGCTTTTTGGGTATTGATATCTTTTACCGAACTCACTTCCATCAAAACCAAAATATTAAACGTTCACAATTTCAAAGTTTAGGCCTTTCTGAATTGATATGAGACGTAAAAGAAAAGTTGGTTATCAAGATGTACACATGTATACAATTATTTTTCTCTAAATGGCACTTTTTCATTAGTCGTATGTATTATTGAAACAACGTATACTTCAAGCATTTGTCATTAATAATTTTTATTAATGACAAATGCTTGAAGTATATATATAAAACAGCTTTAAAATGCGAAAATGTTATTTTATTAAGATAACAGTCTCCAGACATATTCATGTTTCGATACTTATACTATAGTGATATCAAGTGTCAAGCACTAGTAACGTGCACCGGTGCAATAACATCGCCAATAACATTTTTATTTAAAATAGAACAAAATGCATTCAAATTAACTTATCGGTTATAGAAAATTCCACAAATGGTTACGTTCTTTCGTTGGTTTTTATTTTTGCGTGTAATTCCGACATAAAAGTTCATTTTTTGGCTCTAATGAACAATAAACGACGAAACTCTCATTTGATCTCAATATATGATACGCGGATCATATCAGTGACGAACGTGCAATGCCTACTTACCACATGTAGTTATATTTTATGTTCTGCGTATGGAGAAGTGCCTACTTTTTAATTTGACATTGCTCTGAATTTCAACAATATCTGCCATGAATAGGATCATACACGATCGATGGTAATCATACAAGACAAGCTAATTGGCAGATGGTCATGACAATTACGTCGTCTTTGGAGAACCAGTTTTGTGGTACTACTAATAAGTGTTTACTATTACTTGTACTAATAATAACTTTTACTACTACTACTTGCACTAATAATAATGCATTGTTCCTAAACGTATTATTTTTCACAGACCAGCATAAGTGCATACAACTGTTCAATATTCTAATATTACCTGTCATTACATTTATTTGTAATAAATAAAAATAAATTTATAATAAAAAAATAATTCCTCAGTAAATATCCCTGTCCACTGATATCCGGGAATGGCACGAAGGGGAGGAAACCCTAGAGAAATCGCACGACCTCTCATAATCACGTCGCCCCAATTTGCCACATTAACAAGCGAAGACAATACGCAAGCTGATTACATTAATTCGATCTATCTTTTATTCTGACGTATTATCTCTGACTGCTTTACACGTATTATCGCTAGCTACGTAAGGCATTAAAGGTAGTCATGCCATTCAATGCAAGTAAAACAATTTCTATTAGGTCTTAGCGGCACTATCTATATTACATACGCTTTGATTTGTTTAGAAAAATCAATGTCCTCTCCTCGCTAAATAATCTCATCCCCAGGCTGGTTCGAAGATAAGAGTGTTTTTTTTGTAACAACTTGTCCTCAAAAATAATTTCGACAGTGCCAAAATGTTCCACCTGTTTACCTAGTTTTCTCTTTCGTTTACCCTTATCGTCAATTGTTCGAATAATTAATAAAAATCGCCTAGATATCTTATATTTTCACGTCACTACATTCGCCAATGAAGATCTATCCTCAAAAACCAGAATCATCAATGATAACTCATCGTCGCGCTAAATTGACATCTTTAGATGGGTTTGGCATCAGAATATGACAACGAGCAAGCTACTAATGCTTGCCATCGCAATGAGCACGAGCTGGTAAAATGTTTGATTTAAATAATAAAAGCTTTTCCAATTAAATATTATAAAACCACACTACGTCCTAGACGTAAAATTATTCGCAATATCCCCAATTTTTTAGTCTCATTAGGTAAACATTTTTTGCTTTGTTGATGTATATTTATTTACCTACTTTAATGTATATAATTGATACCTATGGCGGGCTTAATACTATAAAAGCAATCTCTTACAGCCAACCAGAACATCAGTCCAGACCCGCTCGACGAGCGGCCGGCATTATAACCCGGGTTATAATGCCGGCCGGTCAAAGGCTCTATGCCTTGTGATTTACCAAATACACCACGGCGACGAACATATATACTTGTAAGTCGGCAACCACGTTCATCAAGTGAGTATACTTTACATAAAGCGTCGCCAGCATGCTTCCACCAAAGAGCCCGCAATCCTCTTACAATGAACTAATTTTCCTCGTCTTTCCTTTGATTTGTAGGGCATTCTATTATTATTGACGCGCTACTATAGAAATCAATTCAAATGTAAAGATAAACGTTTTTATGGAACTTTCCAGCCTTTTAGATTATAGCCTTTTTATATTCTACATACCCATGACAAATAATATTTTGTGAACGGAAATCGGTCAGTTGAAAATAATTATGATATCAATGGGACGTTTATCAATTAACAAATGTTAATTGATAAACAAGTGTTACTTGATGTATTTATATTTTATACAACCATGTTAGGAATTTCCACACACTATCGGCTACAATTTTTTTCCGCTAACAAATACTTAGATATTATATGGCAAACAGTGGACGAAATTTAAATTAGTCCTGTTAAATTTTTCTACTGATTTCGAATAAGCAACAATGTCGTTAGCAACAATTGTTAAAATCAACAGAGAGCTTGTTATTTATCTATTATCAGCCATGCTTTTAGACGCTTCCAATAAAATGTCTGCTAATAGCCTATTTAACTATTAGTATCCATGTTACTGGAAGCGTCAAAGATCCGACAGATCAGACAGTGATGTAAAAATAACCGACTTCCGTCCACGGGGCGAAAATTTCAGAATTTTAAAGTTAAAAGTAAATAGTTAAATCAGCTTGAGTTTCTTCAGTTGAATAATCTAAGGTTCTTGCAATTAAATTCAAAGAATAAACGAAACTGTCTGACATAAAACTTACTTCTTATATTGTTTTAATGGTGATAAAATATTCATATTTCTCAATTAAGGTTGAAATAATTTCTGTGAATGAATAAAATGATTGGCGAGCAAAATCTGAAAAATTCCAAAAACATTTTTAACAATGTTATAAGTTAAATGAATGTAATAAAAAAAATCAGCTCTTCAGTTTTTCAGATATGTTAAGAAGATTAAATGTACCATCTATACCATAATATGTATGAAATATCACCAATAAACAATGCTTAATTTTGTTTGATGATAATCGGCTTTCATTTGTAATATGTTTTACTTACAATTTACTTAATAAATTTAGACGAAATTGTCGTTTATAAAATGCAGTCCAACATTCATATAAGATGTATCTATTGTTACACAAATCGATGCAATCTATCAATATATTTCATGACAGTGTCAGATTCCGTACAGTATGTACTGTACTTCAGTGTATGAAAATGTAACTGGGAGATTTCGTAAATATAAATATTAAACATCAATTGAAAGTCTATAGTAATAAATATTCTTAATATAAAACAATATCAACCTCTGCAAGTAGCATTGTTAACCAACGCCAATTTTCTTGGAAGGATTGAGAGTGACTTTTTCATGCTATATTTAACAATGACTTGTTGCATGAAACGTCTTCTTGTTAAAACCTTTACCTGAATGTGTAGTTCTACCTTATTGGTCTACATTACATTTTAAAATGAATCAGTTAATTGGCGGAGACTATATCCTAAATGGTTTCTGTCATATCCACATCCTTAAATACGCATGCTATCAAATCATCCATAGCGCATAGTGAGGTCATGTATAACCAAGGTTAAAGCTATCTAAAGGATATCCGGCATAGCACTTAACATACTCGTATAAGCGATAATTTCAAAATGTTTTTTCTGACTGTAACCTCTGATGTAGGATGATAAAAATAGAAATTATATAACGGTAAAACGGGTACTAGCCATAGTTTGGATAATATCATACTGAACGTAATATCTCCCATTTTTATCATGCCGGTTTGGCATCAAATTTACAAAGAATTTATATTGTGTAAGGAGTTTTAAATTAGTTCAACTAATTTAAAAGTAGATTAATATGGACTTCTGCATAATGCAAGAGATAATGATAGAGTACTAAGTGGATTGTATCGTTCTGTCCACCTTCTCACTTTCAGATTGCCATTAGTAAGAGGATATCCTTAAATAATTACTGTCCTTGAAACCGGACTTAATTAATTATAAAAATTATGCATGATAATAGTTTGAACCATCAACACTATCGTCATATGATCGTTTTGGACTGCTAGCTTTGCTGACTACAAAATTAGTTGGTATTTACAACTCGGTCAAAGAAGTTGTTTCAAAGTACTTTTATAAAAAAATATTAATATTAGATATGCAGACCTTTTTTTAACTCATTGAATAGTCAACTTGAAAAGTGGTAAAGAACTTAAAGAAAGTAGAAATAATACTACATCACGTAGTTTCATTTAATTGTATCCTTGAAAAATCCTTCATTGCCTTATAGAAAGATTGTGTAACCATTTTATCTGCAATATTAATATTTCTATCCATAAAAGTAATAAGTGGGTCATGAATACATTTCGAAAACGCCGCAAAGAATACCTCTATCAAAGATGTTATAGATATTGAATATTGATAATTCACGAATTTTGATAAATATATAAAACAATTTACATTCTACAAAAAAACTAAAATATTGCAGGTGATTTTATCTAGAAAATCGATATAAATAATGCTCCCGATTCGTTTTCAAATCTAAAAAAAATGAAAAAATAACACCGCTTATAGTAATTTAATATTAATAGTTTGATAAAATTAAAAGATAAATTTTGAAGAAATACTAATATTTTGTAAACGTAACAAACTATAGATCCGATTGATATATTAAATATCACGGTTAAACTCTGTACAAAGAACGGGACTTGACTGAAAATTTTATAAAGGCTGTCAAATCCTACAGAATACCTAACAATTGTTTTCCACTTACGCCTAATGTTTCAATTATTATAATGGACAAAATTGCAGTTGACATTGTGGACAAAGTTGCAAACGACTACCACTATTAGAATTAGGATCTTCGAAATGATAATGAAAGAAAATAGCATCTAAAAACGGGTGATACAGATTTATTTTTTTAATCGAATGAAAAGAATTTTCTGATTGGAATGAAAAGAATTTTCGAACGAAGTGAACAATAATATTATTAGGATTTGTCGGCTTGTAATTACCATTGATATGAATTTGATCATTATCTCTAGGGCCAGTAATTATAAGTTAATTAGCTGTGATCAAAACGTCTTAAGCGCAGTCGAATTCATACTGCTTCTACAATTTTTAGGAAATGCGTCGTTAAATATCTACCAGTTTAAGAAGAACATGTGATTAAGAAACATAAAAAAATGATATTTGTTTAACTCATGACGTTGCACCGTCATATATGAATAGCACTAAAGACATCTTTCATTTTTACGCTCATATGGTGACAGCACTGCGACGTGAAAACTGTAAATGATCCATTCTCATCAGACGTATGAGAAATTCAATCATTTATTTCTACCACTTAGTAGAATATACGATAGTTTTTGCCTTGGTTGTTGCGCAATGACGATATCGATATTTTGTACCACAGTTAACAAGTCTACAGTATTGCATTAGTTTTTAGACCATTTTATGAATAGTGCATATTATCTTGTGAGATAATCCCACAATTATATTACATTTAACATTTGATTTACTAATAAGCTGTTAACCCAACTTGTTCTTGAGAAAAAAAAATTGTGTGTGTACTTAAGTGCGTCAGAAATTATACTTCTTTGGCACAAGACAAAAATAACTTTATTTAGCATGCTAATAATTAATGGAAATAAAATAAAATAACTGGAGCGTGATTATAAATATGGTAGGTAAAATCTAAATTCAAGGAAATAATTAAATTTTTTTAAATTAAAATTTATTTTCTCATTTAGAGTAGTAAAAAATGTGATCATTTTGTCTATAATTATAATCATTATCATTTAATAATTAAATATACTGAAAATTTATTATAATTTATTAATTTTAAGTATTCAATAAACAATAAAGTAATAATTTACAATTTATAATGCAAATAAACACATACCGATTAAAATTTATTTTGAAAAGCTTATAAGCACTATTTCTATCACGAATGTTTGCAATGAATAAATGTTTTTTTTATTATATGGACCACTATTAAGTTTAAATTACTAAAATTAATATTTAAAAGCAAAAGATAACTTAAATTTGTATAAATATAAAATACGTGTTGTGTATTTACAAATACCTAAATAACTAACATGAATATAGTGTCACACTACACGCATATAAATATATGTTTAGTGAGCAACTTCACCCTATCGATTGCATTGTGCGCGCGCATCGTGGGCAACTTCATACTGTCGATTTTTGCTGCATCGTACGCGAAGATCGTGACCAACTTCATCCAGTCGATTTTTGTCGCATCGTAAAATTTCACTCCTTTTTAAATTTTTTCATAATATCTTTTTCACTTTTTTAAAATTTTTCTAATTTCACATTTTTTCATCACGCGTCTAAAGAAGAAGAATCAACTTAAAGTTTGAAGTTGAAGTTTGAAGTTGTACCTTCAAAAAATATTTTAAAATCTAAATAGTAAAATCAGCTTAGAAAATATATCAATGGTACAAAGTTAAGCCTTCTCACTTACCGATTGTCAAGAACGTCATTAATCTATAAAAAGAGATATTCGAAGACTTTCAAATATAGTTCACGTGCACACATATTAAAATGAAGCCGAACTAGCACAATAGAATGGAAAAAGACATTTTAAAGGCTCCTTTTATATAAACCATCCAAACTAAATGTCATTCGGCACCGAAAGACAAATCGTATGAAAAGACTGATGGGCGGATACATGCACACATCACCAATAAGTTTTCTGTTTTTTTTTAAATAACCCGAAATTTTAGGTTACATGTATTCAAACTACTATAGTGCCTTTTAAGTGTTTAGCCCATGAATAATTGATTACTTGTGTACTCGGCTACGTCAGAAAAGTAGTATTTGAAAAAATTAGAAAGCTTATGTAAGGATGGTCTATTTATAGAGGTCAAAATATATTTTTAGAGAACATCGTGGCTAGTCAATTAAAAATATTAGTTCCGCAAAAATCAATGGTTTAGAAATTCTGATTTTTTGTAACTTTTTGAAAAATCTTTACTCCAATCAATAGTAACAGCGATCACATTAAATGTACAAGAGTGCATGTGACTGTGAAGGTTAAGTACACCTAGGTGTTCCAGCGTGATGGCAGTTCAAAGGGTCCCACGAACTCCTTGTTAATTATGCCACTCTATAAATTCATGTCATAGGAACCTTAAAAGCTTGATTTTCTTACTAATTATGAGCTACCGAACGTTGTCGTTACGAAACGTTGTCGAAAAAGTTTAGATCTTCCCGATTTTTGTCGGCATCGCTTGACAAAACGCCATCCGTCTTGGCTAATCTTCTAGTTTCCGCGCTTGAACTTTTTCATAACAGCATGGGTATAATTCTTTGAATTGACTATCTCGGCATACCAGTACGCATTGCTATTCTATGACTAGTGATCGAATCACGACTTATTTATTTTGAGACGGCGGCCACTCGCCCAGGTTCTCGAGCACAGAAGCCAGGAACCACTCCTTCTAACAACGAATTATATAGTCTCGTAAAAACATGATGTTTCAGAAAGCACCTATTTTCTGGACCTTGTTGATTTTCAGCAAAATCTTGATAGAACCTGACAGATTCTCGCGGAATGTCTCTTGCAACTTCTTAAAAATAATGTATCGTGGGGTATTCACGTGCTGTACAGGACACACGAAGGCAACGTCCGTTTTCCAGCCACAGGAACCGCAAAACCGTTTCCAAATTACTAAACACGCTAAAGAGTCCAAGACACACAAGCCGAGGCAGGTGAACAACGATCAGTCCATAAATAAGCCAAAATATTGAACATATTTGGTGTTAATTTTGTAGAAATTCATTATTTACAATTAAATGAAACTACACGATGTAGTATTATTTCTACTTTCTTTAAGTTCTTTACTACGACCTAGGTTTCGTTGTATAACATCATTGCTAATAGCCCACCTAAAGATGTTGTAATACAACGAAACCTAGATCGTGGTAAAGAGCTTAAAGAAAGTAGAAATAATACTATATCACGTAGTTTCGTTTAATTGTAAGCCAAAATAGTTAAGAAAATTACTAATCCTGTTGAATAGACGTAGTAAGCGCATGCGACAAACAAACAGTAACTTGCGAATGCCGTTGTTGTTTAAGCTAATAAATATTAACTTGCAAATAATTTAGGTAAATCAGAGTTGAATTTATGCTTATTTAAAAGAAACACAAGTTAAACTTAGTTTTGCTAAAATTGCGTTTATGGAAGAAATGTTACATTTAATGACTATTCATTTAATGACAAATAATGAACGTTACATTTAATGACAAATAATGTTAATTTCTGAGCATATTACAATAGTTACATAACTACGATTTTTTGTCTAGATATCATATCCTAAGTTAATTTTTAAGATCATAAGAAAATCTCAAATTGCAAATCTCTAGTATAGACTTGACGACGCTGATTTTTTTAAACATATATTTTTTTAGAACAGAAAAATCAACTTAAAGTTTCAAACAATAGCAGAAACTTGCTATGGGACTACTGTACTACCGTAATCAAATTTCATGTGATTTAGTGAAATAGTTTTTGAGCAAAAGTGATTAGAGTGACGGAATAAAGATTTTCCAAAAAAAAGTACAAAAAAATCATAACTTTGAAACTATTGATTTTTCGGGGAACTAATGTTTTTAAAATTTACTTGTCACGATGATCTTTACCCAAAAAAATGTTTGGATTGTAAGTGGGTCACTTTGTATATATATAACCATAGGCTGTCCAAAAGACGACGGAATAGGAGGAAAGAAGCATCATACTCACTCTCTTTTTATATGGTACACATAAGGCGTAACAATATGTAAATAAATAAATCAATTAAATATATATATCATTAGAGATATATATTTATTTTATTTATTTAATTACGTACTTGAATGTATACAATCGATACTTACGGCGAACTTATTGCTACGAGAGCACTCTCTTACAGCCAACTAGAACACCAGTCCAGCCCGCTCGACGAGCGGCAGGGAATCAAACCCGGTTTGCCGTGTTTCGCCGCGCTGTTAACTGTAGTGTGCCTTGCGATCAGCCCAACACACAACGGCAAGTTTCAGCCATAAGACGTGATTCATATAAGATAGATCGCCTTGAAACAAGATAGTTCGGAATAAAAGTGCAACTCCTATTAATTTGAACAAAAATAAAGTAACCATTGACAGTGTGCCACAGAGTAATGGGCAAATAGTTAGTTTAATTCAGCTTAAAAAGCCCAAGTCCCCTTTTAATTTGATTAGTTCGACTTCCATTGCTCAAAAACTCGACTCTTTAATTTTTCAGTTTTTAAAATCTACATTTACCATTGCTTACCAATTAATATATAATTTTCAAATATTCATTATAAACATTTTGTGCAACAATGTAAAAGAAAGGCCCTCGTTCTCCTTACCTAATAAACTTGCTGCACTCGTGTAGTTTATTACATTTAAAATATCTATAACTCTTCCGGTAAGGGTAAAAGATATACTCTGTATTGCAGTCGGTAAAATTACCGATTCGATATTACCGTTTTTTTTAAGTATATTCCTTAAGAATCGATTTTCATATATAGCGCCCGATATAAAGTTTTATGAGGAGTAAAATCATAACTTCGGAGCGTACGGGGTCCAGGGCGTTAAAAAAGTGTAAAGTTAAATTAAATCGCGATTACGTAAGTTTCGATTAATATGTTGTCTTATTATGTCTCCGACGGTTCAATAGGGTGTATTAAACTAGTATTAACTAATTGAGTTTGGAAAATCAAAGATTAGTTTGATTCAATACTTTCGCCTGCGCAGTACGTACTGCGCATCAATTGTTAGCTAATTTCAGGTACATCTGGATATATCGAATTATTTATTGACAATTGCAAGCATAGATCATAAACTAAAGTTGTAAGCGTCGTTTTGTTTTTGGCTGAAAGTATTGCGTTTAACAAAGTAGCCAAATAAATACATGAAAAAGACAGCATCGGATGGCCACCGGCGGAGGAGACTCGATTCGCGACATCCAAATCGGCCCCATCATTTCCTTAATAGCACCAGGGGTAATTGTGGAAGACCCATCAAACGATTCTGCCCAGCAATTCAATCTAGGTAAACTACGCAAATTTCACTAAGTATACAATTAATATTTTATTTACATTGTTGATATTGTTTTTAGCAACTGTTTAGTATAAGTAAAGGGGCACTGAAAGTTTCCAGATTTATTTATTTGAAGTGAGCTTTATTAGAATTTATATTTAATGCTGAAGAAGCAGTATTACAAACGAAAGTAGATTGTAATTTAATCCCCTTTAAAATTACAAATTGTAAAATTCTTTTAAGAACCTTCCAATTGGTCTTTTATATTATTTTCCTTTTATAGATATGCGAAAATGTGTTGAAATTTAATATTTGTACCTTTGCGATATTCATGGATTGACAATAAATTAATTGGAGTCAATTATCTACAGATCCGTCTGAGCAACAATCGACGAGTAAAAGTGAAGTTTTCGCTGAAGCCGCTGAAACTTTGCCAACATCGTTCGAAGCAACGAAAGACGTTCCTGCTGATCAACGTAGGGTTGAGGTACAGAAAACCATGTTGGACGTGGACATAAATGTGCCAATACCCAGGAGAGGCACTAGTAACCTGCATTTGGATATCCGGCTCACTTTCAACCAATGTCAGTTGTTTCAGACGGAAGAAGAGACATAAATGGAGCAGAGACAACGAAGACAAACGAGCTCTACGAAATCCGCAAGGACATTTTGTTAAGTCAAGCTCGATAAGCTAAGGCTCGTGCTGAATTTGCGGAGGGAATTGAAAAATAAATGAAATACGTTTTAATTTATTTTCTTTTATTTTGTATTTTTAAATATTGTTTTTTTCTTATTTCGTTTCAATTGTTTAAATACCCTATCTATATACTTTTGTACTATTCTTATTTCCATTACTTTTATTGTTAAAAATGTTTCTTCTCATATTATGTTTTTTTAACTTTTTTAAATTTCACAACAGACAGTTAAATTTTCAATAAAAAATCACATAATATTATTTCGTTGTACGTAGAAAAGCAGTGTAGTACGTCGATTAAAACATTTGAAAGCTAAAAAAATATTAATGTTTATATCTTTGATTTTGCACAAAAATGTTGGTAACTTTTTACAAATTGTTAAAAGTCGCATTAATGTTGTCAAGCTTTATTAATAAGAGTCTATAAATATACATTACAATTTGCTTAAGAGATTGGTAAAACTAATGTTCAATGAGATGGTATATTAACGAATGAAACAAGATTTTCATATTGAATGAATGATTTATATTATCTAATCCAGACGAATTTAATGGACTTTTTTTTAGTTACGGGCAAATTGTACATTAATCACATTATATTTCAATAACAGAATTGTTATTTAACTTAGTTTCTGTCATCATTTGTATTCGAATCCAAATTTAGAATTCAATTTGTCAGAATACAATATGTTTTCGCAAGTATTTGTTAAATTACCAAATATGAAGAATAAATATGGATTGATAACTTCCTGCATTAAAGCAGTCACTGGCTTACATCATCTAGTCCTAATCGAATGCACGTTTTCTGATAATAGGTAAAGTGAATCACGCTGCTAGTAAAATTGAATTTCAATAATATAATTTTTGAATTCTATTTTAGAATTCTAATAAATAATTTTTCAAAACACAATATACGTATTTGAAGAATTTATTAAATTATAAAATGTGAAAAATAAATAAGTATTAATAACATCCTAAATTAAAGCAATGCTAATGCAATTTATCCCTGATTTCTAGCTGGTGCTACTTTCCTGTAGATACATATAATGATACGAATTCTGTGGAAAAGAGTATCTGTAATATAATCTATACATTTGAAAATGAATTATAGGTTTATTGGAGTTTACACCTTAAGAATCGATTTTCATATATAGCGCCCGGTATGAAGTTTTGTGAGGAATAAATCAGAAGTTCAGAGCGTTAAAAAAAGTGTAACCGTTAGGTGGGCTGTCCGCGCAACATTTCTGCGCATTTTTAGTGAGTATATCAATATTTTTATTTGGCATTTTCTTATGGCGTAATCGCAATGACGAAGTGTGACACACATAGTGTACTAACGTTCGCTTATATCAAGATGTAAATATTAAATGTCATTATGTGTGAATATTTGGTGTCTTCTATTCTACAAAATTAAAAAGTCTCCTTAGTCTGATGTTACTAAATGTTTTCAATTTTTTTGTATAAATTTAATCTTGTTCATTTGTGTTTTACTTGAAAATAATTATATCGTCAGCATTTTTTTATTAAAGTCTTTCCATTTACAATGAATAATATGTATATTTATATTTATATACAGCGTTACCTATTTTATACATTCCAAGACAATCTTAAGGCGTTAACTCCAGTCGCGCGTCGGAGCTGACACGCACAATTTTTTTTTTAATCGCGGTTTCTACGACCGTTATCACGCCGCAATGGCACTGTATATTTTGTTGTTTTAACTGTCTATCGACAGTCGTAGTTAGTTTTCTCTAAGTGGCATCCAGTACAAGCGACGCGTCCCTTTATTACATAATATGGCAAATTTGAAATTAAAAATGTATACGCGAAAGAAATAATAACTAAGCAGAAACATTTTAATTATATATTGGACGTAATTGAAATGTTTCGTGAATTTTTAAGTATCGGATGTTTTTTTTATATTTCAAAATCAAGAATAATATAAGTTAAGGAAAAGCAATTAAAGTTTTGTGTGGTAGTGGAACGCAGTCAGTCTCTGCTTTCAGTTCTGTCAAATGTTATATCCGACTAAAGCCAGTATTAATAAAACGTTTATAATTGAAATAATTAATAAATTATAATGATAAAAGGATAATAGCAATTATAATTTATTATATACACAATAACACCTGTTATTTTTTATGTAATAAATTATAATAATAAATGGATAATAGCAATTATAATTTATTATATACACAATAACACCTGTTATTGTTTATGTAATAAATTATAATAATTACTATTATATTTTAATAATTCAACAGAACTCTTATTAATCCGAAATCTACTTTTAAAATTACCTCATTGAGCTCAAATATATAATTTACCCGGTGTTTATATACACCGGGCTCTATTGCTTTCATTAACGAAATTGTCATTCCAGTATGATAACGATCGAAAAATTTCTAAATTGCTTATAGTTAGAGGACGGCATGCTTGCTACTGATTTTCAATAACTTTTTTTTTCAATTGAAAATAGACCTCCACCCAAACGGCCAGTTCAGGTTATGGAGTCAGACATTTACAACGAAGTAAAAAAATGAGTTTTGGAAGAGGCCCTTCTAATGAAAAAAACAGATTAACAAGGGTATTAGATACCACCATTTTAAGGATCCTAGACAATTATCTTGGCATAAGAGTATACTCAGTACAAAGTGAGGGTCGAGAATACTCACGCCGCCACAGAACAAACAACGAATTGAAGCGTCAAAGCACTTTTTAGAAGATTATTTAGGAGACAAAGGAGATGAAAGTTGTTTCATCACTTTGAACCTACATCTAAACAGGAGCCGATGCAAAAGAGTGAAAAGGGTACACCATTCTTTAAGAAATTTAAGGTGTCAAAATTGTTCGGAAAATTGACGGTTCTAATTTCGAATCTAGATCTAACTTAAGTTTGCTGATATTATCGAATGTACTGTGTAAAATAATTATCAACAGCACCATATACCCACTGTATTGTGACCATTCCTACTGTTTGATGACCTGGTCTGCAGAAAATTGGCCTTAGAATTCCCTCATTTTAAAGCTATCGTTATATGAAATTAAACATTTCTCGACCAAATAACTTTTTAGTAAACTTATCTCGTTTTGTATAAGTATTTTTTGTCATAAAGAAAAATATCAACTGATCGATTATAATGTCGACAATAAAAAATACAACAGCAGTAAAGAAACAGAAAGTATTTATTTCACCATTTAAAACCTAAGGTGGTTAGGAGAAACATAGGTATCGCTATAATAATAGGTTGATATAAAATACAACTAATAAACGCGCCACTTTTTTTTCAGAGATTTCTGGAATCTTATAGAAACGTCTCGAATATCTTTGGTAGGTATATAAAGAACGGGGCGTTTGGTCTTCTATTCAATAATGAGTTTGGGTGAGTAAAGAAATATGGAAATTTCATGAAAGAACTTAAGAGTGCTCTTGCTTCAAGAATTGCATTTAGACCAACGAAGCAACACGCAACATGTGCAGAACGATGAGTTAAGGTGAAATCTCGTGTGACATTGCCAAGCATTGGTTCCAAAGATTCAGAAGAGGGAATTTTGATAAATCCCGTACTAATCAGACAGTTCACTCTGTCTGTGTCAGTCTACTCCTACATAAAAATTTAAAAAAAAAATCAAAATCTCCTTGGTAGATCTCAGGATAATTTCGCTTTATCTGGCAGAGCTATTGTCGTGTTCATTAATAATAACAACGAGCTTTCAAAAAAAGTGGTAGCTTGTTCCGCTACCACATGAACTAATGATGAACTAATTTATAAAATTTCAGACTATATTATAGCACAGTAAGATCAACTCAACTCCTATTTGGTCACATTAATTGACAATACCTGTACCTATTGATTATTAATCTCAAATATTTATTAATTAAGTCATAAAAAAATAATTTACAATCATAAAATATATAAAACGGCATCACCATCAATTATTTAAAATGCAGCAACATAGCCGTATTTAATTTATTGTATGACAGCATCGTCATACAATGCATTAAAATACAGTGGTGTAATTCAATTAATACACTATTATGCTAAAAACACTAATAATATACTAACTTAATAAATCATATGCTTCATTAAAATATTCACGACCCAACCATATCTCAAAATGAAAAAGGTCTACCTGGAAATTTAAGGTCATATTCGCTTTTTTCACGAAGAACCTGTTTTTGTAAAGTTTACTATAAACTCTGGGAATATTTAGTACAAAACTTTAATATGAAACAAATCAAACCTCCATTTATATTAGAAGAAGATTACTTTTTATTGTTTGTTTCATAAAAATCGTTTTTTTTGCAACTCATTCATCGCCGAAATGGCTAGAGGGGCAAGTTTACATGATTTATTGTAAACAATCATTCTTTAATTGGAAAAAAAGCAGTAAATTACACATTTTTTCTTCTTTATTTGTAAAAAAAAACGATTTAGATTGACGAAATGGCAGAAGAGAAAAAGAAAAATATTTATTCAAAGAAAATATATTTTCTATTTTCCATACGTTTAGTAATAACATCGGCGCATCTTAGCGCAGCAAGCCGGCTTATCATTCTGTGCGGAGATATGCCCCAAGTCACGTTTTTCTACACTATTGATGTAATTATAGTCATTACACCAATACTGTAGTAAGATATCAGACATGTGTAATTATAGTTATAACACCAATACTGTAGAAAGATGTCAGAGATGTGTAATTATAGTTATCACACCAATACTGCAGAAAGATATCAGACATGTGTAATTATAGTTATCACACCAATACTGTAGAAAGATATCAGACATGTGTAATTATAGTTATCACACCAATACTGTAGAAAGATATGACACATGTAATTTTAGTTATTGGTTATTATCACACGTAGTTAATAATACTGAGAAAGGAAAAACAAAATCTAATGAGAGCACGCACATGTATGTCCGTTTGTCTGTTACAGCCGTTTATTTCGCAGAAATTGTTAGCCCGCAAAACCTTGAAATTCGCCATGGTAGTAAAACATATTTACCTACACATACCTAATAGCTAACACTCAAAAATATTCATATTGAACTTTTTGTTTAATTCCGTATATAATGTGGGATATCGTTTGAAAGGACTAGTTTTTTTAATAATTTTAGATATCATATCTTCAGGGATATTATGAAATATATAAAAAAAATAAACTGAAAATAATGCAGCTTAATTGCTAGATACTGAACCCAATATTATAAAAATAGTGCTTTTTAGAAGCCCACACACAGGTTGTTGGAAAACTATAGCGATGATTTCTAGATAACATAAATTTTTAAGAATACACCATATTTTAACGCCTATCAGCGTATAGTAGGCAATTTATTCATGTTTTTCTATATTCTCAACTGATTCTCTCAACAATCATGCGACGTAAAAGCTAGAAATTGGCACAGTAATGGATCTTATCAATCCAAATATTTTTGAATAATTTTTTTAATATAAAATTTAAAGACAAGGTAGATAAAGGCCTTAATTATTTTAATGTTATGTACCTTACGGGTATCATTTGGCTATGAAGCGTACACAAAATACTTTTTTTTTAATTTTACGTTGTATTTTTCAAAATATATTTAAAAAACATACAAAATTTTTAAAAATATATGCAAAATTTTAGCATTTCACCTATATTTCCGAATCTACTGAATACATCTACGTTATGAAAAAGTAACATTTGCAAATAGTTTATGAGTAATACTATTTACACTTAAATGTTTATAACTGACTAAATATTTACGGAACCCTCGTAGCGCAGGTTCTACTGGTGCTTGACACTTCTTTATGTATTTTGTGATGCCTTTAATACAACCACACACGATATTCTTCAATCTGTTTTTTCTAGCAGCCTTTCCGAGTTATATTTCTGTCTTGTCTAAATATGCATGCTTGTCTTGTTAGCGACACCTGGCTTAAACCTGTACTCTCCTCTAATATTTATTCGCTTCCAGATTTCATATTATTCCATAATGACCACCATTGTGGGCGCAATAGCGGGGTCGCTATCCATCTTCGAGATGATCTTCTTTTTAAAATTACCGCAAAGTCCCAGACCGACCGTTGTGTCTACAATGGAATATTTATTTATTGAAATTACTTTCTCCAGAATGAAATTACTCTTAGGAGTTGTGTACTCACCTCCTGGTATTTCGTATTTTGGTGATTTTGAGAGTATTATTGACAGTCATATACCATTATATCTCCGTACGGTAATTATGAGTGACTTCAACAGCTATTTGTATAAAAGTGGTATGAGAAGTGTACAACTTTGGGATATTGTAAATGCTGAAAACCTCACCATTCTCCCATCCTTTGTTACCTTCCACTAGGTAAATTATCATTCTCTTCTTGATCTTTAGATCTCTCTCCTCCCCAAAAAGTGTATATTTCTACGGCCAACTTCCTGCCCCTAGGCTAGGCTAGGCTTTACCTATCCTATTAGTTGCGTAGTCCTAAGCCATGTCCTAAAATTTCCAATTTTCGTAGCTTTAACAGTAATGACTTGCTTTGTTTGCTTGAGAATGCCCAGCTCATTGATTGGGATAGTATTTTAGACATTGAAACGGTTGATGAAAAAGTTGTTGAATTCAACAACCGCATCATCAAGCTGTTTGATAAGCGTGCACCCCTTAAACGAGTGAAAATTAAAAGAAAGGCAGCCCCGTGGATGTATGACTCTATCAAAAAAGTAAAATCTTCGATGCGTTCTCTGAATGGACGGACTTATCAGCTGGTGTGTCTCAAGGAGGGTGTTCTCCCTCCATTTCTCTTTCCAATATTCATTGATGGGATTGTTGGGAATATACATAGTAATTATCGTCTTTACGCTGATGATTTACAAATGTATGCCCATACTGATATAAACTCCATAGCAACCGTTATCAATATCCTCAATGAATACTTCGCTTCAGAGGGCTCATAAAATGGATCTGTTGATGGAATGCCAAAGACTGCATTCTGAAATTAGGTCTTATCAGATCTGCTGTATCTACCATTAAATGACAAACCATTTCCATTTACGTCAACTGTTAAAGATTTGGGTATGCTGATCGATAAAAATCTTAGCTGGCAGCCTCAAGTATATGATTTTAGTCATGGTACCTTCAGCAGAATACACTCCCTCAAGCATCTTCAAAATTTTCTAGACGTTCAAACCAAAGTTCACCTCTGTCAAACACTCCTATATCCACTGCTTGGCTACGGAGATGTATGCTAACCAGACCTTGCTGAGTATCGCCTTAGAAAATTAGAACGCCTACAAAATTTATGCATTCTCTTTGTTTTCGGTTGCAAAAAATATGATCATGTATCTCAATTCAGAGCGCAACTTAAATGGAGGGAAGTCCGTAATCGGCACAATCATCACTTTCTTACACTTAGTCGATTGCGATAAAACATTAGCCTCAGAGCCAACAGAATTCGCCAGTAAAAACTTCATCGAAATTCTTTTAGCTGCTCTTGCGTATTTATCTCTGAACAAATAGGTTTACAGAGAAACATTTCAAAAACAGTATTTTTGTGTACCTTTCTTATGTTACCCTAAATATTTTTTTCGTAAATATTGATGGAATTTTTTGCACAAAGTAGCTCGTGTGGGGGCGGTGGTGTGTCGGTAATTACATACGATACTTATTATTACTGGAAAATTCTTATTTGAAACTGAAAAAGTACACAAAGTGAATAAGCAAGCATCGTCACAGCGTAGCGACAAGTCGACGTGATTTTTTGAATTGTTGCATACGTAATGTAGGAGCAACAGACAAAATCACTCAGTTTAACACTTAATTCATATTTCTACTTATATAATAAAAATGGATATTGTAAAGGAGCTACGGATAGACGTGACATTTTGCACAGAGATGGTTGACGGGCCAGGGAATGACATAGGCTACTTTTCAACTCAGGGAACTTCACCATAACTAATATTACAATTCCAAGAAACGTTAAAAATTCGAAAATTTATTCCTTTATTCTTCTTTCACATCGAAATAGAGCAATGAATCGACATGATTTTTTGTACATAGGTAGTTGGCAGGCGGAAATGACACATGATACTTTTTGTCCTGGAACATCTCATTCCAAGTAGTATTATAATCCTAACTAATATTATAAATAAGAAATTGTGTTTGTTTGTTCTTCTTTCACCTCGGGCTGCACCAAAGAATTGAAGCGATTTTTGCATAGAACTAGTTAGTGGGCCGGGGAATGAAATAGGCTACTTTTCATCTCGGGAAACGTCATTCTAACTTTTATAATCCTAACTAATATTTTAAATGGGGAAGTGTGCTTCTGTTTTGTCTTCTCACGTCGCTACGAAGCAATAATTTAACGTGATTTTTGCAGTGATAGTTGGCGGCCAGGGAGGTTATCTTTATGTCGGCAAATCTCACTCCTTCGGTAAAATTCTTATTGGAAAAATGTACATAGCGGGAATAATGAAATAACGTCGCAACGGCCTCACGGATAGAAGTATTTTTTAAACCCTACATACGCAATATATAGTAGAAACAGAATCATTCCCCTTAATCCCTAATTTAGAGAGAAATATTTTTATTTTTAATGTAATTTATAATATAAAGCCACGAAAATAAAGGTTTAGCATTTAATTTTCTTTAATCATTCTACGGCGCTGCGTATTTTAAAATCTCCATATAACTTTGTAACTATGACCACGTGAGCGAAACCGCGGGTAAAAGTCAATATTTATAGATAAAACGAGTTCTTTTTTAGACGTTTTTAGACAAACTTTTTTTTGTCAGACGTAAAGTTCGAAAATTTGCTGAAAATTGTTCCAACTCCCAAAAAAGTTAAAAGAGGAAGTCGAATATTAAACGAATTCTATGACCGATAGGATGGGGCTGGTTTTAATTATATTACCGAAGAATTGTTAGGTATAAAGAAATTAATAACAGTGATAATAAGTAAAGGAAGTGTAGCTTTTGTTGTCTTTATTTTTGAAGAAATATTTAAAAAGCTACATTAATGTCTTAAGAAGGTTACATGGTGTTTTATTTTACTTCTTTAGAAACTAATTACCCCTCTGTCGCTATGCTTAATACGCTGTCACAAGCTTGTCCCCCATATGAATGAGAGTCAAATTAAACTAACGCTTTACTTTTGGAGGTTTTATGTAAAATGCTGTTGTAAAACTAATATATAGCTTGTGCAAAAGCTGTTTATATATGCTTTCATGTAGAGAATTGATTTCGGTATTCCAGAATTTCGTAATTCCGGAATCCCGCATTTATTTTTCCAATATTTCAATTCCGGAATTGAGTATCCGCAATATCGTAATTCCGATATTCATTGTTACATAATATAATAAAATGTTTCGAGTGTAAATTTCTTTCTGGTGCACGCGTTTACTCTCATAACATCATACCTGCCGTCACCGTCCCGCCCGCCTGCACCGCTTTGTCACCCTACTCTCACGTACGTGTAGCTAATACTGTTGATTATTAATATTGTTGCGATTTAACCGTAATGATTTATTAAAAAACATTAGTTAATAGTTAAATTTAAATTTTGTACATAACAGCTCATCATTGGTTAGTTTTAATGCTATGTTTTTATTTATTAAAATAAGTAGGGGCACACATATGGTGCGCATGGTACAGTTACTTTGATTTAAGACTGTAGCTAAGCTGTTATATGTCAAACATAATACACAACATTTGATTATGTTATGTTTTGATCCTTTCAGTGATTTATTAAATAAAAATTCTTAAGAATTGAAAGATTTTACCTTTTTTATTTTGTTTTCAAAAACTATCAATGCCGCAAACGATAACGGAATTCCGAAATTGAGCCTCAATATATAAATTCAGTTCCCGGAATTGACAACCGGCTCAATATCACATGCCCCACTTTCATGTAATTAAATTTGTGATTACAAAAGCATTTTAAATTTTGCTTTCATTAGGGCAAGAAATGTGACAGAGTGGTATTAAATAACATTTTTATTTATTTAATAAGAACACAAGAAGAAGGAAATCTTTGTTTTAATTCTATCAATCAAAATTTAATATTTGAATGGTTGTGGTAATATAAAAAAATAACTCATATTTGTGATCGTTTATTTTTTGTGTCTCCGTTCCTAAAAATATTCATAATTTAAGAATAAATCGAGTAATACATCGATGCCAAGTTTATTGCTAGAATTTATAACAATTTCAAAATGATTTAAGTTAGCAGGTAATTATGAAGAGATAAGTGAATTTTTTTTTCAAAATCTAAATAAATATGACTCCAATTGATGGTAAAAAACAAGACCATCGCAACTACATCCTTAGGAGTATCGAAAAAGTACTGTATAAAACGCGTGAATATAAGAGGCCATCGCGCAAATTATGTAATTACAGGTATAATTAAATCTGACAAATCTAGATGAAGGTGCAAATTCATTATATAATTCGAAAGTTACGCCCATTATCTTTAAAGTCAGGAAATTACTTTTAAAAAACGTCAATTAAGCAATAGACGAATTTTAGTATGATTAATTATAAATATTACGCTAATTTATGATTACAAATAACGTTCAGTATATTGAGAATATAGTTATCTTTAAAGTTAGGGGGCAAAATTGCAATACCTGTTACATTTATTTCCGCAAGAATTTAAATCACATAATATTACAGACGAGAATTTATCTCGTAAAAGAATGTATAAAAACATCAAACAATTTTATAATAAAAGTGTACGTTAAAATTTATAGACATTCACTCGACCGCCAGCAGTCGAACAGAACGTTGGTTCCCGACGCTTTGATCTCAGATAGATTTTGTAATTTGTAACACACAATAGTATTAAGTAAATGTCCACAGTTGTATAATATTATTATTTAGGAACATTTTGAAATAGTTTTTCACATTTTTTTGGCAAAAACTTAGGTAACTAAAATCAACATTTTATATATCTGAATTTAAAAAAATATTATATTATGACTAGGTGTAGTGGGTGTATGTAATCTACAAAATATATATTCACATTAAGTCTGCTTACATCTATAAATACCTTTGTTCATTATTTTTGGTATGACTGAAAGAATTTTATGTTTTTCAAGCTAGTAAGTAAAATTACATAATTTTTAGACTACTTTTATGATTTTATATATAATTACAATGATTTTTTTAAATTGAAAAAACTAACCGCTTTTTAATGACAGCCAGGATAAGAAATATATTAAACCGAAATCAGGAGAAAATGATTAATTTTCATTTTTTGTCTTGTCTTTGTAGCTTCTTATTTCTTGTAGTCTATTTTTTGCTTTAGCTTACTAGTTACTATAAATTAATAATTATATTTTTCTACGCACAAATTTTTCAAATGAAATAAGTATATTAGACTTATGGTATTATTAAAAAACTTGTCAATCAAGAGTAGAACTCACAATCCGAAATTTCAGTAAATATGGTATTTCTATTAAAATATTTACAAATACTAATTTTTCACAACGTGCAATATATATATATATATATATATATATATATATATATATATATATATATATATATATATATATATATATATGTGTGTGTGTGTGTGTATATATATACACACACACACACACACAGAAACATAGGTGTCCCATAAGGAATAAAACAAACAATACGTTTTATTATCCAAGGCAACATAAAAAAACGTAAAAATATGTGCATTTTTTTATTTACAAAATGCTAAGTAATTTTTGAACAATGCTAGCGTAAAAAAATGTATGGCTATCTTGTGGAACTTTATTTCAAAAACATCTACAATTCACACAGATTTCAAAAAGATATAATCTCCGGCACTAAGTCGTTCCATTAAATATTTTTTATTCCTAAACCCACACCATTGATAATTTTTTCGATCATGATAAAATAAAACAAGTGTAGTATTTATGATCATACTGAATTTATTATGTTTTTTTTTTATTACAGTAAATGCTCAAAATATCTTCCTCTAGCTCTTATGCATAATCAGAATCTTTTTACAAAATTTCTTCTTAAACTTCGCAAGACCCTTTCGTTATTATTTTTCACTTCAGACACATGGTGTAATCATTGTATTAATTGTTGTTCATTACCGTTAGTAGTCTCATAAACCGCCTCCTCGAAATATCCCCATAGAAAATAGTCCAATGGATTGAGGTCTGGCGAACGTGGTGGCCATGCAATTGTACCGCCACGTCATATCCATCGATTTGGGTAAGTTGCATTTAAGTATTCAGTTACTTGTCGCGAAAAGTGGGCCGGTCTAAATTTACTCTCATAACAATTGAACGACATAATTTGGAAATTAATACCATGTTGCATAATGGTTTAACTACCATGATTCGAAATTCGAAAGAACTTCTAACTTCGTCTTGGTTTGGTAGGATATACAAGAGAAGATAAAATACTCATTGCGGATCTCCCGTTAAAATAATTTTGTTTGATTACCCGTTAACCAACGTTCCGCCTACAACGCGCGGTAAATACAATAAACGAATGGCAATAAACCGGCTTTACATTCGAAAAAATATGATTATTGAGAAGTAAAATTTGTTTCCCGGTGAGGAATGTTATGGTTCAGGGGGCTGATCCTGACGGCAAATACGCATCATAGAACTAAAAATATCTTCCTTCTGCTGCCAGTAAGGACATGGAACAAGCAATTCAAAATAAAACAAATAAAGTTTGGATTTTTTTTTTACTTTTATATATCGTGCTGAATATATCGCGAGTTTATATATCATGTTAAAAAAAACGAGTGTGCTTTAGACCACACGACTGAAATAAAACTTCAAATTCACAAAATATGAACTTTAAAATGAATTTACAATTTCAATCACTTTAAACGTAGAATATTTAATGTATTGAACAAAATAATAATTTATAAAATTGTTCAAGAACGAAATGAAATTACAAAATAATCAAAAAATCACCGTTCGCGTAACGCTAGCAAACTCCTATGAGAGGAAGAGAGAAAGAAAATGTCCGCGCGCACTGCTCTCTCTCGCTCCTACAGTGTGATACAGACAATAGGCTTGCACTGTGTCTTAGATATACGAAACATAACTGGCTATGAGAGAAAGAAAGAAAGAAAATGTGTGCTCGCACCTCTCTCTCTTGTCCCTACAGTAATATACGAAACGTAACTCTCTCTCTCTTTCTGTCTTCACTAACTTATATCTCCCTCTCAACTTCCGTTCGCCTCGCCCGATCACACTTTTCGTAACGCTCTCGTCACGCATTCACCAGCTTACTCCCCAAGTCAAGCGTGCGTAAAGAAGTTTTACTTCAAAAATCTTATAATTATGACCATCACAAGGCATAATCATGTGATTTTGTAAGTGTACAATGATACTATCGTAAATAAAAGCATACCCCGAATATCTAAAAATACCCCGCAATCCAATCAATAAAATCCACATAACGTATACTACGTACTTACGAGATCAATAATTATTCATTTATTAAAAATTTGACGACTTCATAGCAATTGGGCGGTTTCGCGGCCGCGCTTACCGTAATAATCTGCAAAACAGCGCCGCGCGTCGCCGTCTACGCGGTACAGTTACGGCTGATTTAATAATAATGATGCCGTGAGATAACTGCATTCATAACGACCGCTGCGGCTAATGTGTGCGGACACTGACTGTATAAACCATGAATGTTCCATTAAAAATATAACATTGATTTTCCAACAAGTTTCAGTCATTTAATATGGGGTGCGTAAAGAAAGTTCATCTCAAATTGGTCAAATAAACACTGTAAATCTGTCGTTTTGTCTGACCGCTTCATTCGCGAACATTTCGTTTACTACGATACCATCGTCATTGTTGAAGTTTTATCCATTATTAGTTGTCGTTTCCAAATAAGATAATTATTTTGCATTATTTAATTTTCCATCAGTAGAAATACAGCTGTAATTATCAGTTGTAGTACTGATGTAATCCTAAGTAGTAATACTGGTAGTAAGATAACTGTAATTATTAGTTGTAATACTGGTGTATGTAATACTGGTGTAATCATCAGATTTATGTAAATTATTCGACTATAGACTTTTTCAAACTTTCGCGATTCGAACACATATTTTATTTGATTTGAATCGGGTTTTTTCGCGGTAATTATATATTTAATGAGTAAACCTAGATATTATATACTAAGTACTCACTATGTCCCGACGTTTCTGACTGGTTGCACAGCCTGTGGTCACGGGAAGACTGACGATGTATAGGAGTCACCGCTGCGACGCGGGAGTGTTTTTTAAAACTACCCCCACTTGGTTGATTGTAGAAATCTAAGGCGCGTTCACACTAGACCTACACACTACACTGACGGTGTCATGACACTTGGATTTATGTACACATCGCGAACACCTAGTTGCAATCACTGGATTCCAAGCCGCCGAGAGTTTGAATCCGTCTTCACGGTTGAAATTTGGATGTTTTTTAATTTCAATCGCTTCCCGTATAATCCTCTTGAAATAATGAGGCTCAGAAGAAATAACCTTGGGGTCATGAAGTTCGATCCAGTGATTGGGCCCCGAATCAACTAAGTGTTCTGCTATAGCAGACTTACTTATCTGGCGGTTCTTCACAGCTGCTATGTGTTCCTTGATGCGTTGGGCGATTGTCCTTTTTGTCTGGCCTATGTAGGAAAGACCGCAGCTACAGTCGATTTTATAGACACCTGGCTTCTGCAATGGAATTACGTCCTTTGGTGTCCGATATAAGCAACGCATCAAGGAACACATAGCAGCTGTGAAGAACCGCCAGATAAGTAAGTCTGCTATAGCAGAACACTTAGTTGATTCGGGGCCCAATCACTGGATCGAACTTCATGACCCCAAGGTTATTTCTTCTGAGCCTCATTATGTCAAGAGGATTATACGGGAAGCGATTGAAATTAAAAAACATCCAAATTTCAACCGTGAAGACGGATTCAAACTCTCGGCGGCTTGGAATCCAGTGATTGCAACTAGGTGTTCGCGATGTGTACATAAATCCAAGTGTCATGACACCGTCAGTGTAGTGTGTAGGTCTAGTGTGAACGCGCCTTAGATTTTTACAATCAACCAAGTGGGGGTAGTTTTAAAAAACACTCCCGCGTCGCAGCGGTGACTCCTATACATCGTCAGTCTTCCCGTGACCACAGGCTGTGCAACCAGTCAGAAACGTCGGGACATAGTGAGTACTTAGTATATAATACCTAGGTTTACTCATTAAATATATAATTACCGCGAAAAAACCCGATTCAAATCAAATAAAATTATTCGACTATACTTGTTAAGCAATTTGACTTCAGTTTTTGTCGTTACCCATTATTATTATTGAGCCATTGTACGTCAAATACGAGGGGAGGTCAAAATGTTCGTGGAATGGTGTGAAATTAAGGTCAAAGAAGTAAAGCTATTTTCCTTATCAGTATATTCAGCCTTAACTCTAATATATTTCTCGGATCTGTCGATTAATTTATTTATACCCTCAAAAAAATGTTTTTCACAATAAAACGTTTATTTGACAATAAACTGAAGTTGCACAATTGACCTCTTCATCAGCACTAATTTTTTTTCGCTAAGCTCCTTTTTCATTTTTGGGAGCATAAGGCAGAAGGCCAAGGTTGGGCTACAAGGTGGATGTTGCAATATTTGAAAGCCACACTTATGAAGAGAAGCCATCGCAACATGGATCTTGTGTATAAGTACATTGTCGTCAAAATGTAGCACAGTTTCACGAATTTATACAACACCCTTATCGTTGAGATGAATGAGTAGAATACCCTCCGTGTCCCACTAAACGGTCTTGACTTTATCGGCAGATTGCGACATCCTAAACTTCTCGGGTTACCCTTTTCATGTAACTGCATGGACTTCTACTTGGATTCAGGTTCGCAATGATGAAACCGGGTGTCGTCAAACATAACAATTCGGCTTAAAATTTCATTCTTATCCTCTTTACAGAGATCCAAAAAGAAAAAAAGCGTGAACACTGGACAAGTTGCTTTTGCGGCGGCGTGAGTATGCTCAGCACCTATCTTATGCGGACTTGTGACGTATCAAGATGATCATAATGAACATACAAAATGGTTGTAGAAGGTACTACAACCATTTACCCAACTGTAATAATCAGATATCTTCCAATAAAAGTTGTTCGACAATATACGAGGAGGTGGCTTCTCGATCGGCCGTCCTATGCGAGGTCGTTTTCCAACGAACCTTTAATCAGGTATCTTCCAATAAAAGTTTTTCAACAATATACGAGGAGGCGGCTTCTCGATTGGCCGTCCTATGCGAGGTCGTTTTCCAACGAACCTTTAATCAGGTATCTTCCAATAAAAGTTTTTCAACAATATACGAGGAGGTGGCTTCTCAATTGGCCGTCCTATGCGAGGTCGTTTTCCAACGAACCTTTAATCAGGTATCTTCCAATAAAAGTTTTTCAACAATATACGAGGAGGTGGCTTCTCGATCGGCCGTCCTATGCGAGGTCGTTTTCGATCGAATCTCTGCCTTGTTTTGCAACTTGTAAATCATTGTCTTACTAAGGCAAGAGTCCCTGTAAATCAATGATCTCATCAATATGTCCTGTGATATTTTTACCTGTTTTTTCGGGTACTTGATGACAGTTCAAAATTCGATTTCGACTATGGTCGATGATTTCTTCTTTCAGCCGAAACTTTTCTCGAACTTCAAAAATCATCAATATACCATCAGCACATGGCACTTTAACTTTTATTCATATTACTCAAACATTTCTGGCCATGTTTATTGTAAAGCGGCGGTGGTAAGGTACAAAAAATATATTAACGTAATTAAAAAAATAATAAAATAGACGTTGTTATTCATTCCTTTAACTATAAATTTTATTTATTCATCCGATTCTTCGTTTTTATTTACAATTGCACTCAATGACTTATGATAATTATAATGCAATACCAGTAACTAACGAAACTTTAAAATTGTTTTTAAACTGTTCAGTATGGCTAACATGACGACACTGGTCACACTTTTACAATGCACAGATCATAACTAAATAGTTAACCAACGTCAAGCAATCGTGTAAGCGAGACAGCGCATTCACATTCCTAAGTATTAAAATAATTTCTATATGCTCTTGTTATATAGACTAAAGGAGTTGCCGCGAGCAACACGATAGACATTTTTTTTATATTTTAAGTTACAAATACGTATAAGAGAAAACAATTTGGAAATTGTTTTCTCTTATACGTATTTGTAACTTAAATGTAATTTTGTAAAAAAAAATTAAGGTACCTTACATTATAATTAAAATACTTTATTATCCCTAAAATCAAAGATAAGCCGAAAAGGGATGATAGGCCAGGCCACTTATCTAGAAAATTTGGCGCAAATAATGCAGAAATTATAATGTTAAAAAATGACTACCTTTAAACTAAAACAGACATTATCACTTAACCACAGAAGGCGCCCGTTTTTAGGTAATTTCCCTATGTTTGAATATTCTTGTGAATGTAATTTTTCTTTTTTTTTTTCAAAAAATGTTTTTTTAAGTTTTAACAAATATTCAAACTGCCTGCTTCCTCTTACAGTTGCTTCTGTCGTGGCGGCCTTTAAAAAAAATATAATGAAAAAGGTAACATCTTTTACAAAGTATTAAATGTCTGTAAGTGTTTTTTTTTTAAATAATTAAAATTGTTTCTAATCTTAATTACTTGTATTGCTCTTTTTTAAATCACTTTTATTTCTAATCTTAAATTACTTTAATACTCCTAGTATATAATATACATAATGTGCATATTTAAATATTGTGCGCAACCATTTTATGCTATTATGTAACATACTAAAGTTATTTTGTAATACTGTAATAGTCAACAATTTCAATAGATGGTATTTAGGGAATCCAACTTTGTGTATGTCTCGACATGAACTAGGCCAGCTTAATAAATGGACCTAGGCTTTGAAATAATAATAAATCCCCTCAAAATTAATTCGGTAAGTTTTTCGTGACATCGGAATAAATAAGGAAACCCAGATACGTTGAAGATATTAAAAATTCTAAAAAAGACATTTTTCAATACAAAAAGCTCCGAAAATTGGATCGAACCAAGTTTTAATTGTATGACCCTATAGATACCTATATGGATTTATAATAACTGCAAATGTTTATTATCATAAATACCTACCTATGATACACTATTAATTAAATAATTCAAAACACGTAAGAGGTTATAAATACGACTTTCATCTTTTTTTCACAAAAAAATCGTACATTATCGTTAGTTAAACAGTGAAAATGTATAATCTCATTAGTACGTCTCACATTACAATTAGGAGCAGGGTATGCGGAAAGCTCATAGAGCGTGATGCAGTTATGGCGGATCCACTGCTCCATTTCACCAGATCAACGCATAGGAAAAACGTCGCTGGCCATCTCCGTACAGAGCAGAGCGATAACTCTCACGCGACACGGATGCGGATCGTAATGCTCCGTCGATTAACCGGTCTCATTAAACAAACCGCATCGAATTAAGCCGTCGTAATAAATAACGCTCGAAATCATAACAATTATGGCATTATGGCGCACATGCTGTCGTTCTCCACTACTAGATCAGCGGGCCGCGCAACGGTACCGCGACCCGAGACACGTGAGAATCTAGACCATTGTTTCTTGCCACCGGTGGAACCGTCTTATAGAGACTGATATAATGTTTCCAACATACTCTTATGCTCAAATACACGACGAGAGTGGCAAACAATTGTGTAAAATATAAAATAACTATTCGACGTAACTCCACTTAACGACCTTTCTTTCTTGTTGATAAAAAACCAAGGATACGTCTTCGGCGTAAATAAAAAATCGAATAACGATTGAATCGTATTTTCAATATTTACGTAAATTCTTTTTTAAATAGGGTTATTCCAGTATTTGATAGCTTATAGCGAACTTCTTGCAAAGCTACATCTGTTAAATTGTCTGAAAAATCAAATTTTTGCATTAGTTTTTATAATGCAAAAATATGATTTTGGTTCGGTAGTAACAGCTCTTAATTTTTCCACGGCAAACGAGGGGAGATGCCATAGATGTCAATGGCGAAAAATATTCGGGTATAAAAACTGATTATCTTTGATCTAAACCTGGAAAGTATACACTTCTTTTGATATATGGTTTCAACAAAACGTTGCTACCTGCCATATTACCCACTAAACCATCGACATGTTAGAGATTAGAAGGTTTTGTCGTAAGGTGCGATGGCGATGTCAGCTGGTTGCCAAGATGGTGTGTTTCGACACACTTGGATTATATTTACAGAATAGTATATAATTTTTGGTTTGTGTCAATCAATGCAAACAATAGAGAATACATCAGTCTTAATGACTCTTATATTAATTAAACAATTATTCAGATGATATACGAGTATAACACACAGTAGTGATGTAAACTATTATCCCATATAGACCAATGAACAAATCTAAGTTCACACATGATAAAATAAAACCTAAATTAAAATTTCTATCTTTAGAAGTCGACCTTAGAAGAAAATAAATGAACAATTCTTTTTCTTTTCAAGAACCTAAACACTCAATTTATCGAGAGAAATAAGTAAAATGTATTCTAAACAATTTTCATCACTTATTCTTCATCATCGATTTTGATAACAATGTGCTACGTGCCGATACTTTATTTACTTAGCAAATGTGCTAAGATTTGGAGCTGTCAGCCTGATTCCTCCGTTACAATGTCTATTAACTTTCCTTCTTTTTCCTAATATTAACTTTAAGCCCTTTTTACATAATTTAATCTGTTAAAAAGAGAAAAAAAAACATCATTATTAACAATTATATTACCAGTAAGTAAGCCAAAAATTTATTTATAAAATTTTGTCAATAGTGTCTAACTTTATTGATCTAAATTTATAAACAAAATCGTCATACCCCTGTCAAGCCATCACTCTCCTGGCCATTTTTGGCAGGGAAATGACGCTAAAAATTATTTTGAAAAAACTAAGATATAAACAAATAAGATATCAGTTTTCGATGGGTTACTAACAGTAACATCGTTCGATAAACTTTGTTCTCGATATCATGCTTATTGATCACTTTCGCTATTTCATACAGAGTGTGCCTTAGTCAACGTGGCCCGCTTATTATAGTCATAATTACGTGCAAGAGGAAATATAAACAAAACGAATAAGTGGAGCGACGCTGCGCAACACGGGACGCGCCTCGTTGCATACTCTGAAACTTACCACCGACGAAAGCACGCAGCGCGGCCAGTGGCGCAACCACTGCTTACCTGCAACAATAGAATTCCAAGTATTAATCGTATTGTTAAACACGTACTTTTCAAAATTCTGCATAGTCTTCCCTCTCACTCGATTAACAAAACATAAATTACCAATTAAAAAACTAGCAATCGGAATTGGTTACGATAATCTTAACAAATGAGTGAACACAGTTCAAGACGCGGTTTTAAATAAGAAATTACATAAGAATCTTACCATAAAGATGGCGCAAAATTCGAATTCTAAATTAATTCAATTTTTTTAAAAATCACAACTAACCATTTTCATATTATCGTGTCGTACAATCAATGGAATTCCGATTAATACGCACGCTCTAAAGTTTCCTATCAGTTGAGGTCATAAGTTGTATGCTTCTTTCGCAACTAAATCTGTATTTTTTAATTGGAAGATATCGTCGGTGCCATATAACCATGTATCTCGGAAAATACTGTTTATCAGGCATACAAAGAAACATTCACACAACAACGTAGGCAGCTGTTATGTATCATTCATCATTGCCTATTAAATGTATAAAGACACTTTTCACACACTAAACATTTCAACACGGTCTAAGATCAAACAATCCACTATTTCATTAATTAACTCATTTGCCTAAGAGGTCAAGACCTCTTATTAGTTAAAGTATCTTAATAGATATTTTATTCCCCATTTTACCACTTTTTAGTAGCTTGATTCCTTGTTTGTTTATCCGGTAAACATTTCGCAAACCGGTTTTAAACTAACTTCACGTTGAGCTAGTGAAACTTTAAACAAGCTCAGAACTTGATGGCAATGTAATATTAAGTCGCTTTCTTGTCCGTCTGTCTGTTTGTTTGTCTGCTCGGCACAGAACTACTAACACTAATGAAATAAACACTTAATTTACTAACAATATACGGACTGTTACTGTATATAACGTAATATGTCAGAAATAAAGAATTTAACATACCATTACTATCATTATCAAGATATTTAAAATCTATTGAAAATTTTGACACGCACGACACTAAAGAGCTGATAGTAATTATTTACACAAATTGTTTTTTATTTACCACATTTTTAAATCGGACTAAAACATTTAAAATAATATCTCCTTATCCAATAAAGATTTATATTTCGATACAGATTTATAACCACATACTTACTTTCCTGGAACTTCGTGATTGTGAATTTTTAATAGCTATGAAAATCTTGCAAGATCGAACACGAAAAACGTGGGGCATACTGTTTCGTTTACTTAAATATATGCCAGTTCTGTTAAAGATCACGAACAAAGACTCGACTTTACATTTTAAAAAAAATAAAAGAACACAATCTGAAGTTGCATCCAGATAAATGCGAATTTATGCAACACGAGGTAACACACCTTATAATTATTAATATTGAAGTTTCCCTAGAAAAAAAACTAAAACCATTACTAATTTTCTAGCCCCTAAAACCCAAAAGATAAATCATTCTTAGGACTTATAGTCTATTATACGATGTTCAAAGAAAATTTCTCTAAATTATCTATTACAGTTAACTCAAATAATAAGGAACTTTTGACGTGATTCGCAATATTCTTCTCACCTACAATTTTTAGGTATCCAGATTTTACAAAAGAGTTCATACTTACAACAGATGCCAGTAAATGCAATTAGCACTATTTTGAACCGAGGTGAAAATAAATCAATGTCTATGAATAATTTACGCCTCTGGAACTTTAAAAGAAAGAAAAAGGAAATTATAATACCACCGACATAAATTTTGCTAGCATTCAAAGGGGCAATACAACATGTTAGACGTTATTTGTACAGAAGACATTTCAGAATCGTTACCGATCACAAACCACTCACTTGGTCAAGGATGTAGGAAGTGAACTAGTAGGGTGGATATTACAGTTACAAAAATTTGGTTATGAAATAATTAATAAACCTGGTAAAGTTTAGTATAATATAGACTGTCTTTCACGAGTAATAATAAATGTTATAATCGCCTACATACAATTAGATACTTTCACTGATTTTTCAGGATTTCCTTCTAAGGAAAAAAAATAATTTACAGAAAAAAATTAACCAAGAAATAAATGAACAACTCTTTGGTTCCAAACCTAAAAATGTAGCCTATATAACCAACGTAAATTTCTATGAATAAAATGCTCGCTCTGTGTTTTCCAAAACTAAAGACATGGATATTTAACTTTCACAACCGCGACTGATCTATAAAATTTATAAAACTAATACAGATAGACAAAAAATATATACAGCGAAATATAATCACTAAAGATTTTTTCTATACATTACTAAGGTAATGAGAAAAAAGAGAAATAGAAATCTTAGAAACGAATTAATCAAAGACAACGTCTCAAAAATATACTTATCTAATTTCAAAGATTCATACAGCTCTTTACACCACGACAAAGCAAAGCAAATAATATTATACGTATTCCGTAATATACAAATATCAATTAGGATGCATCACAACAAAATAAAAAGTCCAAATCCAAATCATACAACTATAATATAGAAAGAAAACCATAATAGCACTTCATCAGGACATAATGATATTCTGTGAACATACCAAAGATTAAAACATTTGCCAAATATGAAGAAGATATTACAGAATACGTTAAGAATTGCAAAACCTGCCAAATAAAACCGTTAAGAGAAAAATCAAAGAAGAAAAAGCAAAGCACTTATGATAATTACTACAACGTCAATGTAAGCGTTTGAAAGGGTAGCACTACCTAACTTAACATACTAGGTCCCTTACGTGAAACTTCAAAAAAGAAATAAATACATACTCACTTCACGAGATATCAACATTTTCTCAGCCATCCAGCTTCACACGACGGTGGAACAGTAGCAGGGAAACTCATACTACTTATAACATATTTCGGTATTTCTAAAACAATACTCGCGTGTCAAGGGACTGAGCTTACGTCCAACATTTTAAAGGAAATTGCCAATATATCTAATAAAGAAACGTATTTCAACTTTCCATCACCCCCAAACAAACGGAGCATTAGAACCAAGTCATTCAACTCTACAAAATGGTTAAAGCAATAAATTTCAAACGAAAAAACGAAAGAAACGACTGAGAGGAATAAGTACCATTAGTATTTTTTGTTTATAACTCTAGTATCCATAATAGTAGTATTCTCTCACTCATGAATTAGTATTCGGATAAAAACCCAACCTATCTAGCTTGATTGAACTAAATGAAAAATCTAATTACAACAATTACATTGAAAACCTTAAATACAAATTAAAGTAATCATTATCCGTAGCGTGTGAAAACATAATTAAAAGTAAAGAAAAATCTAAAACAATCGAGAAATGTAATTATTCATGTCTATTAAAAGACTAAAATTCATGTCTATTAAAAGACTGAATTCTATTTAGAGACTAAAAGCATAAATAAATCATTCCCAATTGGAAAGAATCTTGGAAAAAGTACTAAACTCGAAGGACTAAACGAAGTTGGTTCAATGGTATCGGACTATACTCAAAACAATTTTTAGAACTTCGGAGAGTAGCAATACTTAGTATTATGATGAGGCTATTAAGAAGGTACTGATACACGACAAAGAACTTTTAAATTTAATGAAGAACCAAATTAATCAAACGGAATTGTTTTGGCGGATTCAAATTCATTGATAACGATATGTGTCAGGTTTCAAAGCGTATAAAAATGATAAGCAATAATATATATGCACTCGTCTAAAATTATCTATATCAACAATTTGTAATACGTTGCTTATATTGGAAGAAAATGCATAGATATCAGGATTCACACGTCATTCGACAAAAAATCCATCACGCATTAAGTTGTTTTCCGAAGTAGAACAAGGAATAGCATAGTCAAATAAAGCTGCATTGAGTTAAAGTAAAACAATCGCAAAATAAAGTACGGAGCATGAAAGTTAAAATCTACAGTATAAAATTAATTTTACACTTAAAGGTTTACAGCAGAGGCAATTAGTTAAGTCTTCATTAGAATCTACGTTTAAAAGAAGAAAATAACGAAAATTTGTAAAATTGCTTAAGCACCCCGATTACGATTCTGTCTAACGGTTGCAAAATTCTCAAAACCAGTAGTGGTCTGAATAACTTCGGTATTCAATCTATTTGTTCTTTATTAGACATTTTATACAAACAAGAATCCAAAAAATATTTTTAGAACGTTTCTAGTTTTGTTGTTAATACAATAAATGCTTCTAACATAAGGACAATCTAGCTACCTAGATACAGGCAGAAAACAGCACGCTTAGTGTTTTTGGATGAGGTGGACATATGATACAATATTTTCTGGCATGTTTGTATGTTATTGTACATTAATGATTTTAAGGAAAAAAAATGGACATACGAGAGTTGCAAAAAAGGCGAGGGGTGGGGCTTGCTTACTCACATAATCGCTAATAAGCGACTCCTTACGAGTATATGTACCAAGTTTTATCTTAGGTATGTCATTAACCACTATCAACGATCAAGCAACTCATTTTAGAAGAAATTATCGAATATGGAGAAAATCGTCAAGTGCCTGACAAAGCAAGGAAAAACACCACAATTCATGAGTAATAAGATATCATCGGTTTACGGGTACTGGTACCCGAGTAAAACCATGATCTCAAAATGGCATAATTTCTTCAAACAAGACAGAGGATCGATCGAAGATGACGCGATGATGCGCTTAGGAAAACCGATCGAGTTTCTAGGGAGGGAGAAACCAAAGGGGTCCTTGGATATTGTTGAAAAAGTTGAAAAACTTGTAATGGAAAATACCCGATTAAAGAAGAAGCAGTTGGGAGAAATGGTTGTAGAAACACCTCATAGCTATACCTAATGGTTATAAAAATACCAAATATCTAAGAGTATCTTCTAACATTAGTTTGAATATTCTTGAATCTCGGCATGTCAAAGTTAGCGCAAGATGGGTGCCGAGAATGCTCACGCCGCCGCAAAAGCAACGTGTCGAGTGTTCACGCGACTTTTTATCTCTGCAGAGAGGAAAAGGATGAAATTTTAAAATAAATTTTTACGAGTGACGAGACTTAGGTTCATCATTAAGAGGCTGAACCCAAGCAGGTGTCCGTACAGTGGTATAAAAAAGATATCCCACCTCCTAAGAAGTTCAAGGTGTTGCAATCAGCCGGACTAGTCGGTTTTCTGGGACACAGATGTTATCCTGCTCGTTGACTTCAAAGATAAGTGTGTTTCAATAAAGGGAGAGTATTACGCTGGTCTATCAGAGCAGCTTAAAGAAGCATCGGAGGAGAAAAGGCGAGAGAAATTTGAGAAAGGTGTGCTGCGAAAGAGCAATGTTGCGAGGGCTGCCTTTCACAAGTGCGACTTTCAAGTATTGCAACACCCACCTTATAGCCCAGGCTCCCTTTCCTGACTACTCTTTCGATTACTATTTGTTCTGGAAAATAAAAAAGAGCTTCATGGAAACAAATTTAGCGATGATGAAGAGGTCATCGGCGCAATTTCAGCTTGTTTTTAAGATAAAGGGAAAACATTTTTTGAGGGTATAAATAAAAAATCGACAGATCTGCGAAATATATTATAGTTAAAAGAAAATTATTATTAGAGAAGTATTTATACTATAAACAATGTAACTATGACCATCCCTTCAAATTCGAATAACCTAAATATAACGTACCTTGGAGAATGCAATTGCCTGTGCATGAAGCATCTAGTAATTACCTAGTGCACCATTAGACAATATAAACAACTTTCCATTTTTTTATAACTAATTTCAACAGTTAATATAAAATTTACAATTTGCCAATCACTTGCATTTTCAATTATCGGTGCGAGGTAAATACAACAATTCTTAACATAATAAATAAAACGACTGACATTTTTCTTTTGAATATATATGTGTAGTTGGTCAACCAAACCGTGTTTTATTTTTTAGCCCCATTCTTTTCTTAATTTTTTTTATTTATGGGTGTTCGTTTCGTTTTAAAATACCCTTTCATCATACATATTCATTTTCTAACATAATATCGTTATTGTAAAATATTTTACAAATAAACTATGTATTATGCCAAATAATTTTGACTTTTTTGAGCAAATTTTCTAGTAAATACAGTGACTCGGCAAATTGACGTATACGTATTCAAAACAACAGCACTATAATTATTACAAAGGTACTTGTACCTATGGAAACAGAAATTATATTTTATCTAACGTCGTTTTGAACTCTATCATAAGGCATTACAATCTTGTAATTAAACCTACTTACTTAGAATTAAGTCAAATGGAGGCTAACTCCATACGTTCCACCCTAGAGAGCCACTCACCAGAAAAGATTATTAAGTTATCTTCATAATACATATCCATTTGGAAATATTTCAGAAGCCTTTTTTTCCCTCTATCGTCAAATATGTAAATTTTGAAAGCATTAACAATTCGATTTTGATAACTTCAAGTATTCGTGCAATTCGCTATAAAGGTGGTTTCAGATACCCATGCGTTTCGTTACGAATCGAATGGACAAACGTTCTATGAAATTTCTATTAAAAATCCTTAGCAATCCGTAACACAGACAACATCGTTAAATATCAGTTATCTTACTTAAGCAGAAATAAATCACCTTATACGGCTATACAGACTAAATCAACTTAAACAGAACTAAATCAACTTATACGGCTATACAGATTAAATCAACTTAAACATAATTAAACCAAGTTATATGGCTATGCAGACTAAGTAAACTTAAACAGAACTAAATCAACTTATATGGCATCACATATATGGCTAAGGAATCGTTAATTTAAAGGATTATAACAATTAAAATTTGCATTGCAATCGGACTACTACTAGTACTGTTACATCAAGTTAACAAATATAGACGACATCACTTATATACTGCTTGTTTTTACTGTTACGATGAAACTGAAGAAATCATTACAAATTATTAAATTTCACTTGAATGAAATATTATAATATGCAAAATAGGGTTCCCCCATGCATAAAATACGGTTCCCTCGTGCATAAAACACGATGCGATCGAAACTACGTTATGTCCATTGCAGATTATAACAAGTGGGCTTAAATTGAGCAACGCTTTGGGAGAACAGCGTTCAGATGCGAGTGGGTTCTGTGAAAGCGAAGCCCGCAACGCGGATGTATGCCGTGAATTAAACTTCGCGCTGAGGTTTTAAAATCAACTGTAATTACACATTTTTACTTAATAGATTTTAGTATAACCCAAACTGCGTGTTATTTAAATATTATAAGCAAACTAGTACGTACACTTGTGCATGACAGCTGCTTGTGATGCGAACACAATCTTTGGATCTAGAGCATCCGTGTAAACTACAATATGCTACCCATATCTGTCAAGCGTGAACAGAAGTCGCTCTACGAGAGTTTCGCATACATTTAGGTCCTTATAAAAAATTAAGAGTGAATAGTAGTTCTATTAAATTATTTGCAAATATTAATTGTTCGTCAACAAACATACTCGTCTTCAGTACTATATCTTTCAGAAACATAAAACATTGTGCATATTTAAAAAATTATAACAAATAGAACCATCACTATAATTCTCCAACGACCTTTGCATGAGCTTCCATAAACAATATTTTTCATAATATTATTTCAGTTGTCTCCGAATAAGGGAGCAGGCAGCAAGTTTTGAAGTATATATCTGATAATACCTTAAATTATGAAAAAAAATATATTTGGTACCCTTACTACTGGCCCATTCAAACGATGCCCGCACTATTTTGATAAAAAACGGTTGTGACAGGAGAAAATAATTATTTTGTGAGCATTTTTATTAAAGGATTTTCCATTTACATTTAATGATATTGATATTTATATTTATATACAGTGTTACCTATTTTATATATTCCAAGATAATCGTACTTAAGGAGTAAACTGATGGAAAAGTAAAGTATTTAAGGAGTCGTTTTTTTTTAAATTTGGTACGGAGCACTAAAAAACAAACTATTTAGATAAAATTGGAAGACGCTTTCTTTTATTTATTTTCAATAAATTTGTGTCTCAATTAAAGATTCTAATAAACTATAGATTGAAAATTATAAAATAATAAGACTTCTACAATATTACTTTACGACACTTTATTTTAGATTAAATAATATCAATGATAACTATATGTAGAAAATATCGGTCAATTTCATGCTATATTTGCATAATTAACATTCATTACCATTGGGGGGGGGGGGGAGGGGGTTAATTATAAATAATGTTACACTACGTACGTCTGTCCGCCGCCAAAGGCCGTATATCACGTATACGCGGAGTTGGGTGGAGGCGTGTCGACTGAGCCGAATTAAAATCGTGTAAGGACGAAAGTTGTTCTTTACATGGTGAGAAATATTTTTTTGTAGAAAAACTTTTTTTCTAAAACTAATGATTCAGCATTTATAAGGAAATAAACAATTATATTGTTTATAACTGTTAATCGCGCTAGAATATTTAAATCCCGATAAATTTAACATTTTTTCGATTTTCCCGGAAAAAGACATGTAAAAAAGACCAATTAACGAACGGACAGACACCGAAGAGATACCATAAGTGTCCCATTTTTGCAATTTCGCCAGGGAATACTAAAAATGCATAAAATCAATCCATTCAGTGTTATTGACGAAATGCACGTTTTGTATAGGTTACAGCAAAATTTTATATCAGTATTGCATAAAATGTTTACCATAATCTCATCAACTCTAATATTTAACTGAACCAATCAATTTCATGGATTATTCACAACTTATAACATTCACCACCTATAATTCGTTTATTTTTTAGCTAAATGTCGATAATGTAATTCTATTTTATTTTTCAGCATTTAGCTTTCTACATCACATCATACTCATTCTAAGCATTTCTACATCTACATTTCAAAATATCTACAATATATATTTATCTAATAAACAAGTACACATTGAATAAAAGAGTAAACAATAATTTTGCAGTTATCCAAACTACATGTTATAGTTAACAATAGCGCTGAATAAAGTTGAGTTCAATAAATTTGAATACTACCGATAACTTCCATAAACTTTATTATATAAATTGTGAGCCGTCATGGGATGCCTGACAGATTTGAAACATCTAATTTATTTTATATGTATATTTTAAAATATTTTTATTTGAACGAATTGAAAATGAAAAACAAATATTCAGATAGTTGTTAATAATAAAATATTAATTTAATTTTCCTTTTTTATTTATATTAAATAATTTATCACAGAAATATTTCTCAGCAATCTATTGAGAATATATTTTTAATTTTATAATACTGTTAATCGACAAGACGCAGGGTTGGCCGAATTAAGTCGGAAGACCCTACAAAACGCGAAGCTGACCGAATTGCACGTCCCAGGATGCCTTCAGAATGGTTTAACTCCTGTCAAAACGCACCATTAGATGTTTCACATAAATATTCTTAAAATTATTTCTTAAAGAACAGAACCACGAATTAGGACAATATTTTTTCTGATTCCTTTCGAAAATAAGCTATAAAACATTTTGATATGAAGAAGCCTTTATTATGAAGAAATAAATTATTTTCTATAAAAAAATAGTTTTATTCATTGTCCTCTACAGACCAGACTCTCGTGAGTGTAAATTTTCTATTTTCTATTAATTTATTGAATAGCTACAATACGAAGGACCCTGACTCGCACGATCGCGTTTGCAGTCCTTACTACCTGTAACAACTTACGCGGTAACAATTCGCAATGCTATGCGTCAGTCTGCCTGCAAGCAGGCCACGAAGTAAACGTGTTTCGACAAGACTATTTTATTTATTTCAAAATTACGTTTATGTGTTTTAATTGCCTTCACGTTAATTATACTTGATATGATATCGTAGATACTAACTTTACTTGATTTGCTATTTCTATATATTCTAAAGTTGCTGTCACGATTGTGAAGGTACGAACCCCAATAATAGAAATTACTAATATTTTCATACAAATAAAAATCGTTTTATTTTTCATGTTTCAGGTACGCGAGTACAATGAATCGAAATAACGTACGAACGATGGAGATGCTATTCTGGAGACTAAATGACTCTGACTGGTGTGAAGGCTCTGATAAAAATGAAAATAAGGTACCACCAGGCGAGGAGCCACAAACTTGCACCGAAGATGAGGCGGATGATGATGTTAGTGGTACTTTGTCGTAGCTTTACCTGCTGATTCAAATATCTGGAAGAGGGGGATGTTGCAGTTAACAATTTTTCCATCAGTTACTATGAACGACATGATTTTTTCCATCAGTTACTATGAAGAGGTATTAATATATTAATATTATTGTTAATCTTGGCATTTTGTTTTATTAAAATATTTAACTACTTTTTTGACTACGTGTTTTGTTTTATTGTAGATAGTGACACCTTCTGAATATTTTGAAAAATATTCCACTGAAGAAATATACAAATAATGCTACCAAACAACAATGAATGAAGAATTTAGATCTCCGGCCACAGCAGTCGAAGTAAAGATATTTTTTGGTATAAATGGGATTCTGGGTTGTATCATGTGCTCGAGGATTAAGATAGCATAGCTACAGCGGTTTAGGTTATCATACATCGCCGACGCGATGTTAAGAGAGCGGTTTCTTTGCTAATACGAGTAAATTTGCACATTATGGACAAAGGATCTGTTGAAGAAAAAACTGAAAACCGCCTTTAGATTATTCAGCCTTTGGTTGATGCTGTTCGAACAGTTACTTACAAATACTAAGAAGCAAATTGATGAAGAACTCAATTTGACAAACAACCAGTTGTTCATCATTATACTCAATTGATGAACAACTGTTCCATTTCTTGGACAATGACTTATAACACAGTATGTCCCCCAGGGATATTCTGTTACCAAGACCGGTAAGCTTGAAAAACTTTGTCATCACAACATCTTGTATTTTGAAATTTATCAAGGTGACATTACTCCTTTGGCTCGGCCTTGGGCCCTCAATCGTATTGAAACTGATAAGAAATATACACACTAATTGGAAATAGATTTAAAGGGTATACTTTTACTGAGGATTCCAAAATAAAACGAGATAACTACGAGGATACTGTCCCTCGAACGGAAAGTCTTTGTCAGTTAAATGCAAAGACACGAAGTCGGTTTTGATGGCGTCTACTTCTACTGGCATTCAACCCGTAGCCCGTGTTAAGCGATGGGATAAAAAAATACAAGAAATATATTGAGGTGCCAAGCCCTGACATTGTCAAGAAATACAATGAACATATGGGCAGGATTAATGTGTGTGACCAGATGATGGAAGTGTATCGAACTTGGCACAAAACGCGCAAGTAGCCATTCAAAGTGCATTTATTTGATAAAATAAGTAAAAGAAGAGTAATATCATGGATTTCCTCGATTTCAAATTATGCATTTACGATTTTTTGGCGGGTGGGCCTGCTAGAAATAGGCAAGGCGATCCCAATGATAATCGGGCTGCAATCCCTTCAACATAGAATTAGAAGCCGGCCTTCATACCATCTATTGATAAGCGGCTAGACCGACATAACCATTGACAGATATGTGATACATTGAAAGCCACCGTTTGAAAAACTGCACTGGTCGATCAAAAGTGAGGTGCATTAAGTGCAATGTTGATTTTTTTTTCAATAGTAAGACAAACACTACTTTTATATTTTATCAATTATAGAATTATCAAAAACATTATGTTAAAATAAGGACATTATTTTTATGTGATTGCCAAAGAAAATTAAATTTTAATTTAATTTTCTTTCTTTTATTTTATTTTGTTTGATGCTTGATTACTGTGCTGCGGGATTTATTTCCCATTCAAACATTTTGTAAAGAATGTTTAGACATAAAAATATCTTATTTTGATAATTAAAAAGTACATTAAAATAAAGAAATGTGCATTATTTCACCACAATCCCAACACCCTCACGATCGTGAGTGCATTACTATACAGCACAACACAATCGTGAGTGCAAAGAAAAACCATTTTTCCATTTTCCAATTTTTTTACATTAGCAAATTAATTGTTAGAGCCCCAAACACAATCCTGAAATCAACTTAAAGTCACAATATAACTTTGGTTAGGATTCAGGTCATCATAAACTTAACCTTAGTCATTATAAACAGAATCTCCGTGTAAAAAAACTTAAGAAAAACATTAAATTACAGTGTAATCGGTAATTCTTTCTACAAAATAGTAATCTTATCGCAGAATAGGTAGTTAAATGCCAATACGGGATATTATTATAGGGGGTGTCGCAGTAGTATTTGTTTGATGGAAGTGCTGAGAATGTGGTGCACATACGTCATTTAACCCTTTAATTAAAATATAATGTGTCTAGGATGGGAGGAAGCATATTAAAAAAAATCGGTGGTGTATTTCTTAGAATTGTTGTGGTTCAATTGTGATGCGCAAAGAATGCCTTGCCCGTCTGCGCCACTGCTTTCGCACAAGCTAAAGAGTACCTAGACTGAGTTTAGCTAGAGAGTTAATATGCCTTACTACAAATTCGTATCTTATTAGATTTTTTTATTATTCTAAAAAGACAAATGCATGACAGTAAGTGGAAATGCATTTTTTTACGAATAGAATAAATTAGAAGGCGCTCTGTAGAGTTCTAAACTAAAAACTCAATTTTTGAAAGAGTACCTTTTTTCAAGGTTCATAATTTGACTACTGTTAAATGTTATTTAGAGAATTAAAAAAAAACTAAAAGCTCAATTTGGGAAAACTAGCGATTTTTGAGATATTATTTTTGAAAAAGAGCCTTTGATCCAAAATTTTGCTAAAACCCATTATTAGGTTCCGTTTTCTCATTTGATCCAAAATCTCGGTAAAAGAGTGCATAATTACGTTCCATTTTAACGAGTATTAATGCATGGATAAAATATTCGGTCGCACTTTATATGGAGCGAGAACACAAAACGTCAACTTGTTTATTGATTCGCGACTTTCGTATCTATCACGATATTAGCCATTTTTTCAATTTGTAATTAAAAATATGTGTCGGGTAAGCTTGAGAATAAAGCCATTTCGTTTTATTCCATGGATGCCCTAACGGCGAGTAAGGTGAAGATATAGATAACAAGTCTAGGCGATCCGAACTTGAACACCCCGACTGTACGTGGTCTTACCTGTCTACCCCTAGTGTTTTTACAAAGCGCGGAGCCGCAAACGAGTCTTCTGGTGGAGTCCATTTATAAACGAAATAGAGTTCAGTATAACCTAAAACTTCCTTAATTAATTTTTTTTCGAAGACTACAAAGCTCGCACTCGCACTTTCGGGGGGAGACAGTTGGTTGTCCAACCCCGTACCCTGCCCCCTCCAATACTTATTCCAAAATTCTTCCCTAGAAAATAGTATAATAAGAGTTTTGTTTGTTACAGATCAGTGAAAGAAATCGAATATGTCGATCTCGTTCCAAGAAGCCTAGTGGTAGTTTCGACGCACAGAAGTACAAGAACATAGACAAGAGGTGGACGTTGTTTCGCCAGAAATCGACGCTCTATCAGTTATACCACCGATAATCGCACAACTTTTTAGAAATATTCAGCGACACCCCGTACCTTTCATCAGTGCACTGTTTCATACAAGACATGTTTTTTGCAATCATGTGACAGTCAAAATTTAAGCTGAGTTGATCAAAGCTTAACACAAATTCTACTTCAAGACAAGAGTTTTTACATACTATTTAGCTCGTATGTCTTTTCAAAACATTGATTTAATACCGCATTGAATGATATTTCAAATAACAATCAAGTATACGACCTGCTTTCTCCGCAGCAGGTCAGTGACATCTCAAATCTGTTACAAAAGATAAAGAGATTTATTAATTTCGAAAAACTAACTTCCATAAACGATTATTTATTCCATTATTATTAATTACAATATATTGCATTTTCCAAAACACAGTTTCGAGATACACTAGAATTTATTCCATTAATTTTTCAGAATAACAGAAATAAACCAGGAACTGCTTTAGCCACGATTTTGGTAAAACTGCTAACAAGAGAGCATAATAAGCAACTATGCAAAGTATTTATTGCCTAGACTCAGTTTCGAGATACACTAGAATTTACTCCATTAATTTTTCAGAATAACAGAAACAAACCAGGAACTGCTTTAGCCACGATTTTGGTAAAACTGCTAACAATAGAGCATAATAAGCAACTATGCAAAGTATTTATTGCCTAGACTGTTTCGGGAAACACTAAAATTTACTCCATTAATTTTTCAGAATAACAGACATAAACCAAGAACTGGTTTAGTCACGATTTTGGTAAAACTGCTAACAAGAGAGCCTAATAAGCAACTATGCGAAATATTTATAGCCTAGGCCGACTTGAAAAAGAAAAATTATGATCTTGAGGAATGATTTAATGAGAGAGTTTCTACCTAGACGTAAGTTTATCTATATCTAACAATTTATTTGGTGGAGACAATGATGACAGGGCCATTACAATCCACGACGGCATACACATAATTATTGTCAAAAGAAATCACACAGCCTCCATAAATGGCGGCAACTCTAAAAACCGTACTTAATAGTTTGCCACATGGACACATTATAGATATTTTGGCCCCTACAATGCGACGACACAAGACCATATTAAAAATATTTTTAAGAAAAAGTTATGACTTGTTCCAGCCTTCTCATGATTATAACTGTACTTAGTACTCAAGATCATAGAGGTAAGTTTAGTATAAAAATTACCCATATAAATCGATTTGCTTTACTCATAAAAACCAAATATTTTGTATAAATAATATTATAAGATCCTAATGGTGTTCAGTTAGAGACTTGGAATCATTTAAGAAATATACAGGTAAATATTCCGCCTGATAACCGCCTGTCACGAATGTGTTAATATATAAAAACTAACTTATGAGTAGCAGCCCTGAACGTCGTTTTGACATTACGACATCTAAACTAGCGACAATCTTTGATTCGCAAAACGTCATCAATTTGCCATTCCTAAAATTATTTTGAGGAAAATTTAAAGTTTTTGAGATATGGAAAAATTTCGTCCAAATAAGGTTTGGATAAAGTTTCAAAACGTTTTCAAGAAGAAGTGTATTATTTTGAGGAAAATTCAAACTTTTTAAGATATAGAATCATTTCGTCCGAATAACGTATGGACAAAGTTCCAAACGTGTTCAAGAAGAAGTATAAAAACTGTTAAAGACTGACGGAAATACGTTTACCCCAAATGGAATACATAATGGCAAAATTTTTCTCCAGAAATCATCAATCCACACTTAAATCCTAACGTGTCGAACTATTCGCCGCACTCAAATCCTCACGTGTCACGAAGTTTAATTACACTTAATAATCACATCAGCACAGATCGTCAATTGACGTCTACCAACCTAATCTGATTTTAAAAAGGGAATGAAATTATGATCAATAGATATATGATTAAATCACAACTACGTATACCAAATTAAAATCTGGAAGTACAACTATCACGCTTCGATTTACCGAGGGGCATTCGCCGAACAGAAGATCCGATTACTTTATATGAGTGTTGGGCGGTCACGAGCGCCCGTCGTAATACTAATTAATTTTGATGCCCAAATTCACATCAATTTGAATTTAATTCGAATTTATTTATGTTAATACGACTTAATATGAACTAAATACTTAAATCAAAAAGCGAATTTGATGATTACAAAAACGAGATGAAAACGGGCAACCCCGCTGTAATGGGTTATCGTGACACCCCATCAAATTATATTAATGTGACAAAAGTAACCCTCTTAATTTATATATAGGTAACTTCGAACACTTGTTAGAAAAACCTATCGTTCGGAAGTCACGAGCGTCCGTCTTAATATTAATTAATTCTGATCCCCAAATACACAAAAATTTTAATTTAATAACAATTTGTTTATGTTGATACAACTTAATATGAATTGAATACTTAAATCGCAAAGCGAATTTGACTATTCCCCAAATGAGATGAAAACGGGCAACCAGGGTCCAACAGAGTAACATGATACCCTATCAAAAAATATATTAACGTGACAAAAGTAACGTTTCTAATTTATATATAGGTACATATTAATTAAAATCACTGCCACAATGATGCATACATTAAAATATTTTTATCCCGTCTTAGCTAAAGAACTTGCAAAAGAAATATATATACGTATCAATAAAGCCATGCAATAGCTTTGATGTTCAGCCATAGCGGCCTACCGATTATCGCCCGTGTTAACAGCGTCTACGCAAACGATAGCCGTTAGTAGTAGAGGTAAACAGACGGCGCACGTGGCCGCAGGGCGATGACCAACCGGCGGACGAGCCCTCAGCCGCAACGCGCTGACGAGCAGACGGCGCGCCCGAGCCGAACTGAATTAGGACGCCACACTACCGTCATTAAAGTTCAGGAGTTGGCGGACATTATTGTATATACGTAAATCATGAGCATTGCTGGCGCTTTAACGTGTGTATATAAATATATATATATATAATTATATATATATATATATATATATATATATATATATATATATATATATAATGTGGCAGGGGCTTTAATTAATATGTATATGTATTTAAATTAGAAGAGTTACTTTTGTCACATTAATATAATTTTGATCACGTTAACCTGCGAGTGCTTGGTTGCTCGTTTTCGTCTCATTTTGTAATCATCAAATTCGCTTTGTGATTTAAATATTTAATTCACATTAAGTTATATCGACATAAGTAAATTCGTATTAAATTCAGACTTATATGGATTTGGAGATCAGTATTAATTAGTATTGAGACGGGTGCTCGTGACCGCCGACCACTAGGTTCTTATAATAAGCGTTTGAAGTTCCTTCCTCTTATTCAGCTGTAATCTTATTTTGTCCAGCAACTGCCCACCGGCAAGCTCGAGGCGTGAGCTTTTACTTTCTAATTTTAATTTGGTGTACGAGCGTATGTAGTCGTTACTGGCTCACATATCTGTTGCTCATAATTTCATTCCATTTTGAAAACCAAATAAGATAAACGTCAATTAACGATCTGTCCTGATGCGATTATTTGAGTGTAACCAAACATCTTTGCACGCAGGGTTTTCAGTGCGGCGAAAAGTTCGACACGTCAGTGTGACTGTGGGTCGATGATTTCAGGATTAAACATTTTTGCCATTATGTATTCCATTTCGAGTGAATATACTTCCCCGTCCGTCTTTAACAATTTTTAAACTTCTTCTTGAACACGTTTTGAAACTTTATCCAAAGCGGTGTCTTATTCGGACGAAATGATCTATATCTCAAGAACATTGCACTTCCCTCAAAATAATTTTAGGAAGTGCAGAATGACGTCGTTTTGCGAATCCAAGATTGCCGTTAGTTTAGTTGTCTGCTTTCACCATGGAACTTAAACATATCTACATACTCCACGTTCTTGCAATTGAGACTAGATACATTGACTTATTTAACACGTAATCGGAAGTAACAAAATTAAAGATAATCAGTCAAAAACAATATCGAAATAATAAAATAAATAATTAAGAAACTAATTACAAATCACGACAAAATTGAACCAAATCTATAGAAATAACAAATTGTTAAAAATAATATTGTGTATTATATGTGCAAAGCAAGCAAATTAATACTGATTCCAAAACATATATTAATTACATATTTTTTATAACGTCTACTGAAATCCATATCAATAATAATCATAGACACATGCCAAACTTATCCATTTTATTGTTAAATGAGTTCCTTATGTTTCACGGTAGGATCCAATTGATTTTAATATAGCGCTATTTAAGCATGGGGTAGTGTTGGGGTCATATAGATGAATATTTAAAAGGTCATTTAATTACTACACCAATAAAAACTACCGAAGCTTAGTATAATCAAATCGTCAGTTTATTAGTTTAACTATTTTCTAATATTTATCCGCTATACATTCAAATTTCTATTTATTCGCTATTAGGCGTTAGGTAATGTTGTCATTTCTTTAAGTGTATCAGGGATAGATTTCGGTAAACGTTATGCTACCGTACAGTTAAACTTTAGTCTATATTAATTAAATTAGGCTGAGTTTACATTTTCCTGCAATAATTGGTCCATTTTTAAACACCTTGCATTTTGTTAATTTTTATATCATTTTTATAATTTCTAGGGATTCTTATTCAAGTAGGCTTATATAATGGCGTTATGGGTTTACAAAAATCGTATATTTAAAAATGTATTTTTTGGATACCGTAGGTACTCGATTATATCAAGCAGTTTGATGAACTTAGCCCAAGTGGCATTCTTCAATTAAGTTTAAATCTTCATTTCTAGGGATTCTTATTCAAGTAGGCTTTTATAACGGCGTTATGGGTTTACAAAAATCGTATATTTAAAAATGTATTTTTTGGATACCGTAGGTACTCGATTATATCAAGCAGTTTGATGAACTTAGCACAAGTGGCATTCTTCAATTAAGTTTAAATCTTCATTTCTAGGGATTCTTATTCAAGTAGGCTTTTATAACGGCGTTATAGGTTTATAAAAATAGTATATTTAATAATGTATTTTTGTACATCGTACTCGTTTATATCAAGCAGTTTGATGAACTTAGCACAAGCGGCATTCTCCAATTAAGTTTATATGTCTCACAAGAACTGGAGAAAAACTCATTGGATTCGTACAGAATAAATATCTGGCGTTATTTTGTAAAATGCATGATATCTATTGTTCTCGGTTACAGAAGTTTCGGAAATTTGGCCGAAAAACGTATAGGGATATTTTTCGCATAACCGGATGTCACTAACACTGACAGGATCGGCGCTAAAGGGCACAGAAGTCAGGTGTAATAAAGAAAAGTTTCATTCGTTGGAAAGTTTCAGACATCGTCCTCTCTACTCAGTTATTGCTCGGCATATTATCAATAAATTAAATGTAATTTTAGAATGTGTACAATTCTGATACTGGAGTTTCGTAACAATATGAAGAATACTTAATTTATGTGACCAACTTATAACACATTTTTTCTATATGTAATTTTTAGGGTTCCGTATCTCTTATCTAGAAGTTTCGTAACATTGTGCGGTGATAAATAGTCCTAAGGCGGCGCTCAAAAACATATAATTCGGAAATACAGCATTATACTTGTATTAATACGGTTGCAAGTGATAAAAAAATGTGTTATTTACTATTTTTTATATTATTCAAAATATTTATCAATAATTTGATTACAAATGACAAGAAAAAAAAATTTAAGTAAATGTAAAAAATGGTACATTTCAATGCCTACATTAATTAATATTAATTGCAACGTTTGGCCTTAAATTGCCTGACAATGATGTCTGCTATTCTTACATTGATAAAAAAATTAGAGTTGAAATAAATTAATAAATAGTAAAAAACGACATTGAAATTGAAGAAAACGCTCTATTTTTTTTTAAGCGATATAACTACACTCAGATATTCTTACAAAAACGATTAAAGATTATCTAAACTACTAACAAGCTTAATTTTATTCAAGAAACCCTTTTCCTTTCTGGGTAGCTTCCGTAGGATGATAACGAAGGAACTGACTGTAATATGAGTATATTCATTAAATCGATATTAATTAGTTCCCGAGCCATTTTTCGAATATGAGCTCGTCTAAATGCCTTCATCTTTTTTTAGCTTCGGCAGCCTCTTCAGATAATTTCATAATGTACGGATTACAATTTCTGAGCCCTGTATTAATAATTTGTGGTTGAAAACTGGGAGATTGTACCATGGATATTCTGGTACCAGAAGTCCCGTGAATTCCAAACTGAATTTACTAAATAACTCTGATATCGTACTCCAAAGATAAAGCTTTTAAAATTGTAGAACAACGGTCAATTAAATCTCTGTTTAAGTCTATGATTTCGGCTGACAGATCTGAATTCAAGAAGAATTTTCTTGCAGTATTTCCGTCGTTTGATGTCCCCCTTACGCCACTTCGTGGTTTATCTACAATTAAGTCTAATCGAGACTTAAGCTGACTTTGAAAGTACAATTTCTTGTCAGATAACATTTTTTTATCGTTGTCTGACCTAATCTGCCAATGTTTAAAATCTATTCTATAGAAAAGATGAAGAAAACACTCAAAGCAACGAAACCACAAATGTATAATGACAAACCGAATTCAAAACGCTCTCTTCTCGCAAACACCAATCTATGCCATTCATTACTTTGTATATTGCTTCACAAATATAACATTTAGTAGATGATGTTCCATTAATGCACTACAAATTTTACCATCGACCATAGTCAATTGCAAAGAATTCTGGATGTTGAAAACGCGTTCGTCTAATGTGAATGTTGTCATTATCTATATTTTCTTTAAATAAGATTCCTCATTTTTAGCTGCAGTATAACTTTCCTTCACAAATTGGAAACAAATAGGCCTGCAGTATCTCGTAGAAGAGGTACGGGGATTTTTCCACAAAATATTGGTTTCACTATCTGAATTTGTTACTAACTGCAAAGAAACGTATGAAGTTACAAACAAACTACTATCATCATCTAAAATAGAATCCGCGAAATACTGTGTGCACTCGCTATAACCCGTTCTACCGTCAAAACCCCCACTTCCCAATTAAAGTTAAACTAACTGATTCCACTGAAATATTATTTAAAACAATTTTCTCTGACTCTAAGATCCGCGAAGCTGTGTAATCTAACAAACTGCTACACGATCTAGGCTTTTGATTCCGTTACTACCATATTACCAGGATAGCACTTTTGTTAGCTATCAAAACACACTAATACGATTGTAAAACTTTCCAAGAAGGTTTCCTATTAACAAAGTTCATTATCAACAAATATTGTTGTTTCGTAAGCTCAGCCGCCACAAAAAGTGCTTCTAAAATCGTCAACCTAAAATAATTCCGTTAACTGTCTAAGTTTCGATCTTTTGCTAAAATCACCAAAACCCTTTATCGTTCGATCATGACCAGAGGGAGACGTACTTGGTTGAGCTAAATAACAATCAGATTTAAATTGCTCATCAATTGCAGATTTAAATTGCTCATCAATTGTTGCTAATTAAATACATACTTTTTAAACATTTTTATTCTTTTACAATTCACAAGATTATAGTATTTGTCGACAGTTTTACACAAATTAATCATACGTTTATCTAAAGGGCTAATGTCTATATTCTCTACGTTATCAAAGTTTTCTAACAGCACTAATAAAAAAACATTTATTGTTTATTAATGCTGTTATTTGTTTTTCGTTAATATGTCCTTTTACTGAATCCCATAACTAAAAGTATAGTGTCCTTTTAAAGAAGCACTTCAGTAAATTACCTAAAACGAACATACCTGTCACCGGCGAGAAGTATAGCTCGATGATAACCAAATGTTTGTGGCTTAAAGACCCGCGTCTCCCGACTCGTATCTCGCGTTTCGACGACGTCAACCGGCCACCGGTTGTGGTTTACGGGGCTACGTTAAGTTAGCCAGTGGTAGCAGTGGGTTATGAGGCGTTAAGTTACATGTCTGACAAATAAGACGCATACGATTGATGCCTTAAAAATTAACATAATCAACGATATCGAGCCAGATTTATGCGCCCTTAATGGAAAACCCTTTATAATCTATATTGAAAGAAATTTTCAAGGTGAGATACTGCCTAAGTATAATTATTTTGCTTTCAAACATAGAAAACTCTTCGTCAGAAATTTTGAAAATTATTACAGAAGCTCACAAAAGCGTTTCATCGTCTTCTTCTTGAAACATCGTTTTTGAATACTTGGCTATGAATTTAAAGATCTGATACACGCTTTCTTCATCTTTTAAACGCTACTGGTAAAATCTGATGGCAATCTTCAGCCAGATAGTACGGTGACACCTTCTATCAGTCCCATGTTTCTCGTGATATCTTTAACACTAGAAAGACCGTCAGTCGTCAAATTGGCGATTCCGTGGAGTAAACTGGTCATATTTTTAAAGTTACGTCTTGTTTAAACATAATACTTTTTGACTTTTAATATTTTGTGGTTTTTTAGCCCTGTTGCAATATAAAGTTGTTATCTTAATTAGTTCTCAACATACAGTGAGTCATACCTACAAAGACCACTGTCGTCAAAATAACCCAATACAAAGAACTCGGTTAATTATAGTACTTGAGGGATATTTGTTTACACTACCGCTAAATATTTTGTTCTGCTTGTTTATTGTTCCAATCAGTGTAGGAACTCTCAGTGGTGTGTAAACTGGATAATTTTGTATTCGTCACCTTCTGTAGTTATTTTGAGTAAAATCGCACTCATATGTGCTCGTAAAAGTTTATCTGACTTTGAAATAGAGAAACATTTGCAAGTCTTCGGAATTTGCCTTATTCAGAGTCTGAATCGCGTGTAGCAGATAGTGTTTATGCAGTTGAATTTGTTGATACCGCAGATACGGAATATATACCGGTGACCAGAACCAGATTGTCGGGCAGTACAGATTCGAATAAAGAAATTCAAATAGATACACTGTCTACGACTAGTGTAGTTCTTAGTCGTCGCTGTATCGGATCGAGAAGCAGCCGTAAATGAGGACGAGGTAGGCGTGGTGGACGTTCTTCTTCACGATTATCGGCATTTCCTGCTATAGATAATACTTTGAATTGCAAGTGATAGTACCGAATGGAAGTGTGTAGCACATACCCAGAATACAAGCCAGACAGGTCGGCGCAGTAATCAATACGTACTTATAAAAGTTCTAGGTCAAACACCCTACGCCAAGCCAGTCGTTTAAAATGATGTAGCAATTACTGCTTGGCGCTAATTCATTGACGGAGCAACTCTTCGACAATAAAAGACAAAGGTTGAAACTTGGTGTATTTCTTTAGAGGAGCTTGATGCTTCTATTTCATTACTATATGCTAGCGGCGCTTACAATTCTTGTCCGCTAGATTTAGATCTGATGTGGTCGAAACTTTGGGGGCCAGTGTTTCGCTGAATACAGGTTTCTTCGAAACACTGAGCAAGAACAGATTCAAAAAAATTATGAAATATACGCGTTTTAATATGCGATCTACAAGATCTTTGCGACTTGCACCGGATAAATTTACTCTAGCATCAGCGATTTGAACAAATTCATTGAAAATTATAATTCAGTGAAAACTTGACTGGTGATGACCAGTTGTTTCCATCTAAAACTCGATGCCCCTTTACGCAATACATAGCAAACAATCCTGACAAGTTCGAAATAAAATTTTGGCTTTTGGTTGATGTGAAAACCAAATATCTGTGTGATGGATTTCCGTATTTAGGCCGAGATGAAGATCGTATAAGCGAATCATTACCAGAACATGTGATCTTGAAACTGTTACAACCGTATATGAAAAAAGGACGCAACATAACTACAGATAATTTTTCTACCTCTATAAAACTAGCAAATAAACTAAGAGCCGAGCAAACAAGCATAATGGATACAATGAGACGTGCGAGAAAAGAAATACAAACGGTCTGTAAAACAATTCGCACCCTACGTTATTATTCATTTATTCCGGAGACAGACGCTGATACTGCCCTAACTATTTATCAAAGAAAACCAAACAAAAATGTTATGATTCTCAGTACTCCACACACGAATGTGCAAATTGGAACAAGCGAGAAGGAAATTCCTGAAACTGTTGAATTGTATAATTGAAAAAATATTTTGGGGTAGATATTTTGGGCCAACTGGCACGGAAATACTCCGTGAGAACTAGTCCTCGTAGATGGCCTATGCATGTATTTTATAATGTTTTAATCATAGCTGTCATAAATTCATGGGTTACTTACAAAAAAATACTCAAACCAATATTTCTCGGCATAATTTCATACTCCAACTCGTTTATGAGTTACAAGCAGAACATATAAAAAAAATCGTCCAGGCCCGGTCCGTTTACTTCGCGATCCCGAAAACGTATACGAAATGGTAGAAGATACGAGGTTGTGATACATGTAAGAAACCAGTTTGAGGAAAATGTATAAAACATACAAAACAACATAATTTGTACAATACGTGTCTCTGATTAAAATAAATAAAAGTTAATAAATAATACTCGTGTTTTTCTCTATTAAACCTAAGAATAATTTCATATCAACATCAATGGACATCCTAGCGTCAAATGAAGATGTTGGTCTTTTTAGGTAGGATAGGATCTTTCTAGTACGTACTGTTAAAATTTTTAAAGCTTTTGTAAAATGACACTTTCGCTTCAATCAGTCTACAATACTACAACACTTGGGCCAAAGTACATTGTTTTACAACTTTTTACCTAGGAGTTGCCGTATAAATTACGCTTAAAAAGTGTAAAAAAAAAGTAAAATGTGCCGTCTTGCTACCTTTCAGTAACATAGTGGCAATACCAAATTATGCTATAAACAGGACAATAATCTCAAGATCAATTGATACACGGATTGACAGCAAAATTAGTAAAAAAGGGTTTCCCTTACTACTTGAAGAAAGTTTTGCCAGAACCAGTACCAATGCTCCTAAGAAGCTGCTCATAAACAGTTAAGGAACCTTAATTATCTTAGACTACTGAACTAAAAGTTTATTGTATAACTGACTCCAGACCTTTCGTATCAGGCAAATAATATTTTGGTATCATTGATGAGCCCATGTCCCATACAGTTTCTATTATTTACAGAGCACTGTCAACTAAACGTTTTGGTCTTTGCCACATAATATCATTGAGACTATCTTCAATTTCTTCTCAAAGATTCAAATGATTTAAGAATTGAAAAAAAAAACATTCTAAATGCACGCACACGCATAGATTTACACCCATACCATAGATACCGTAGCGCCCATAGATGGTTAGAGGACGGTTAGCGACGTTATTACGTGACGGATTACTATTTATACCCGTTTTACAATGTGCACATTTCGTAATATTCTATTTACAATGAAGTCGTATAGTTTCCAATCTAGATGCTATTACATAACACTATTTTCGACGTTACTATACAAGCCCTAAGAATTATTCGAACGTGATTATGACAGGATTCCGTAGACATCTTATAATAATTTACTTTCAACTTTATATCAGATACATATAATTACAAACCATCAGTAATGATATTATACATATTATGCCGCATATGAAACAAATACCTTGTTCATTTGAGTACCGCCTATATACCGAATTTATCAGATTTAATTATTACTCATAAACATTTTATTTACTTATTGAGACATAAACTTGATTTCAATTTTATGTAACAGATCACAACAGCTACTTCACCTTGACAAACATTTCATCGGTCTATGGAGACGTTGTTGAAAAATTTTCTAAAACTGTATGTGCTACAGTATCCATTCTATTTTTTATAAAAAGTACTTCCTAATGCTATATTAGAACTACTTCCTAAGACTATATTAAAAGTACTCCCTAAGGCTATATTAAAAATATTCTTGTATTTTTTTTAGATTTTTTATAATGGTACTTTAAGAGATGAGGGGGCGAATTCTTCCTTAATATATATGACGCAAATATCTCGAGACACGCGTATTAAAATGACTGTTTCAAAGAGTGTCTTATTCTGTTTTAAAAGACCTCTCCAATGACATCCCAATCAATGTGGTAGGTAAAAGCTTTTACTCTCTTTTTTTTGTATGGTGCAGAGAACCAAATTTTTTTCTTATCCATCTCATTCCTAATGTTATGTTATCAATACCTTCTTCCAATATTCCTATAAATTTCGTGTCAATGAGACACATGAGAGTATAATTGAGCTGGGGACAAACTGACGGACGGACAAGCATACAATTATAAGGATCGCTTGCTTGGCTACGGACCCCTAAAATCGTGTTGGGGACCCCTGTGAACAACTTAATACTTGATGTTATTTGAGTTTCTACATTATATAAACAAATACGAAATGTCATACGACAGAGATGATCTGCAGAGTAAATATCGACGTCTGTAAACAAAACGTGTACTGTTGAATAATATAGCATTCGCATTTTACAAAAGGGCCCCAGGAGGTGGCTATCCACGGTCACGACATCCGGCACACGCACACTTTCCAAACGCGGTCGCTCGCTCTAGTTACGCCTACCTCCGCAACAAGAATACCGCTATTACGACGAACGCCACAGTCACGCTAACGTATTGCAAAAATATCCAAGATTTAAACATTTCCAATAGCTAAACTAATAATTCATCCCCTGTATAACGAGAGTTATGAACAAAATCAATATAATTAAAACTATGATGAAATATGAAATATGAAAGGCTCGTTATTTAAATATTAGATAACTTGGACATATACAAACGTACTCTAATGAAATACTCTACTATTTTGTTACAAATATATTTCCTGCAATTCTTTGAAAGATATCTTCAAAAGCTATCGCAAAACGTCGTTGGTACAAGTATAATATTTGCAAAATAGAAGTTGATTTAAACAGGAAAAGCACCCAAAAGAAATATTACAATTATACTTAAGATCCACCATGGCAAACCGTCTAACAAATGTATGAGCTTATAATTTAAGCGCTTATAATTTACCTCTAAGCAATTCTTATACAAATACTTTACAGAGAGCGATAAACTATCTGTGTGGCAATTTCAAAATCTGCGTAAGGGTATACAGAACTTTAGAAGAGGTAATTCGATGCTTCTCTCCTCTCTGACATTCACAACCGCTTCCGACATTCTCTGATATTCACGAAGCTTCTCTCCTCTCTGACATTCACATCCACACTTGGCTTCGGCTCCAAAAATCTCCAGCAGAAACAGTATTTTGCAAATTTATTTATGTTCGGAAACGATATTGTACCGCAAACGTTCCAATTGAGTACTCGAATTTTCATTATTTTATACTTTTCAGTGTGCTTCTTTTTTGCTAGCTATTTGAAGTCGGTTCAACATTTTTGTAAAAATGTTTTATTTTTCCATTTTTAGTGCCTGTAATATCCTATGTTAGACCGAATCTCACGAACTTGCGATGAATTGAAAAAGGATAATATACCGTTGATGAAATCAAAACAGACCTTTACAGCATTTAATGAACATAAATATAATCATGCATGTGTACATACATACATACAAAATCCACTCTTAGTGCCGATCTAAACATAAAAACACAAAAACTACCTACCTATTTATATAACCACAATTGTTAAGCGAAGCAACATAGAAAGGCAATCAGTAGATTATGGAATAAAAAGGTTAAATACAACTAAAGAAAATTTTCAACAATTTTATTTATTTTTATCTACAATCTATTTATCTATGTCTGGGAATTCAGTCCTATTTTTAAACTTTCCTATTACAATTTAAAAACACCTGAATATCATAAGACGTTTGTTGATTACATGATTCGTAAACCTAGTGAACATTTTAAAAATAACCTGAAAGATATTTTCAAGTAACCCTGAACGACGGAAGCAAAAGCAACACTTCGTAATTTTTAATGGCATTTATTTTATAACACAGTCTGTGACAGAATTAAATATCCACGTCAGAGGCCCTCGAAGATTTCACTAAAATGGTCGTAGCTCACGTCAAAGGATTTGGCTCGCGATATACAAATGTATTTTTTAATACATCCATTGTATAATAAAGATAACCAGTAATGAACAGTAGATGTTTAATATGAAATTGGATATAAAACATTGGATTGGCTAAATTAGGAAAGCTCCGAAAATAAAAAGCCTCTAGAAGCTTTTCTAGAGAGATTATCCAAAGTTGCAGAATAATTTATCATAAAGTATAAATAGACCGAAATGGGTTCCTTAATACTAGCGCCAAACCTTCAATTTCATTACATTGAAGAAAATGGACTTAAATCTATATCAAGTAGTACGTAATGGACATTAACTTGTCCTACATCTATTTAAGAGTTCCGCCTGGACCTGGATGCGAAAACCGCCGCAAATTACTACCATGGGTTGTCCTGAGTTATGGGTGTCCTACAGTTCATGGCGTACTGCTGAATTGGGTATACAGCGATTACGATGGTTAATTGAAGAAAATCTCCGACAGACTACTCATTCATATTCATCGAGGAGCTCAATACCAGACAAGACCCACTAGATGTGTATTTGCATACATAGAGCCTCATGGGCCTCACCCAAGAACAGGTCGAAATTAAAAACGTTTGTTCAAACCAAATCTACTTAGTTACAACAAACCAACGATGGACAGGCTGGTAAAGCTGTTCTACGTTGGTTTTAGCTAATAGAGTAAGTTTGACAAGATTGTTTAATAAATAACTACCACTGCGATAATAATGGAAATAAAACGAACATTTAACATGAAGGGTAAAAAATCAAGATCTAAAAAGTAAATAGTATTGGATGTACAAACAAACATATATATATATATATATATATATATATAACTTGGACGAGACACAAACCAAAACTGACTTGGTTACATTGCTGCTACGTACGTATAAATCAGTTTACCACCCCATTTTTAAGGTTCTGTACCAAAATGATAAAAAAGGATCCGTGAAGCTTCGGTGTCCATCTGCTTACATGGCTATAAATTAATTATATAACTTGCTTGCTCATCCCTAGTCTGGAAGTCAAAATCACAAAAATATTTTTTTTCAGTCTTTCCGGGGATCAAAAATAGGGGAGGAGCCGAATAATCTTAATTTCTTTAACCAAGCCAAAATGAGAATGTCTTTGAAATAGTAAATAAAAATATGCTATTTTTTTCAATATCATTTACTGATCTCTCGGTGCGCGAATTCGAATTAACCTTGGTGCCTTCTTATTTTGCTTCTCACGAAAGGACATGTCGCCGTGGTGTGTTGGTTTGATCATAAGGCATACGACCTTTGTCCGCGCGAAGCACTGCAGGGTTCCGGCTTCAATTCCAGAACGCTCGTTGAGCGGTACTGGATTGATGTTCTGGTTGGTTGTACAAGATTACTCTAGTAGCAATAAGTCGGCCATATGTATTAATTAGATACATTAAAGTAAATAAATAAATAATAAAAAAGATTATGCGCGCAATTACAAATACATAGAATTACTCGTAGGTTTGTACACTTTCATCCAATTTTGATAAACGTCAATCGATTTCAGTACGTTTTCTCCATTCTATAAAAAAGACTACCACTAAAAATGACCGGATGTACATTTATATATTGACCGCCATCTTGGAGTAACAATTTTAAACGTGTCAATTTTAATAAAACCCAGCCAATGTCGCCACGTTCCGTATAACAATAAAACTTTTAAGTATTTAATCGCTACCTTGGACGTACTACAATGAAATAAAAATTGCACAATAATTTTAACAAAATGAGATTTTTATATCTCCCAATCTTGAAACGAATGATTAACATACCTGTTAAATATGAGCAGAACATTACGATAGTATCGTACAAACATACATACATTTAAAGATACATCATTTCTTTAAATAACAATACTATTAAAATCGATGTGGAAATATATTACTTAGCATGTCTTTCACGGGTGTAAAAATTTTGCGAATTTCTGAAAAAATAATTTAGTTTTTATTTTCAAAACTTTTTTGATAATTTATGGGTATTTAGCCTTTCTTAGTTATTTTATTGTTGTTTGAATACAGGATAATAGATATATTAGAGCCGAATTACAACTTCCTACGTGATGGATTTTTTGATACAGACCTAGTAACAAAATGGGTCTAAAAATTGCGTCTCTATTTTTTTTTAATTGAAATCGTTATTTCCCAGTGAAAAACAAGAGTTTGTTGCCACAACACGATCTGTTCTTTTCTGCCACAGTAGTTCGGGTAAGTAACCCTAAAAATAAAAAAACAGGCTCTGTTTTTAAATATACATCCTTACATTTTTCAATGAACTGACTAATCGTTTTCACTACAGTAAAGGCTAATTTTATTTTCTGATGTGCCAGCTACTTTTTTCTTTTATTTATTTTCTTCTTAAAAGCTTCATTTTGTTATATATCGAGAAAAATACACAGGTAAAACAACCTATCACGCAATATCAACAACATTCGTTCTCTTCTTTTTGAAACTCTATTAATTTTGTCTCTTCTGAGAGCAGGTCGAAGTCCAAAGTCGACGTGAAAACAGATAGATATTCGTTACACAATATGTTCAATATTGAAAAAAATATATCTTCAAAATTTATGGTCCGTTATCAATAGCTAAACCTATACGCATGTGTACACTTCAATAAACACTTCTCAGAAATTAAGTTAAAGACAGCAAAGTTAGCCTTATCTCTCTCAGGAAAATCAGAAAAGGTATTGGGTTGGACGCTTAGAAACCAAAATTAAATAATTGAAAACTGATCAAACGTATTGTGGTCCGAAAATTTCGGGACACTATAAAAATTAAAATTTATCCATTGTTTATAATTCGGGGGTATATCTTTTACTTAAAAGCTCTATAATCTGTCACCGTCCATAAATTATTGGTAAGAAAAGACAAAACATATTTTCGTTACTGTCAAGAGTATTTAATTCCAATTGCCGTTAACGTATTGTTGATTTTTCTCTGTATGTATCTAGTAAACATTCTTCAAAATTTTCCCGTCTATTAAATTCTTTGTCATGGCTCTATTGTACTCCGTTATCTTAGTAATAATAAATTAAATCTTAATTTATATACCAGATTTATTTAATTGTTAACCGTGTCGCAATTGTCAAAAAAAATGTTGTACGTCTCGGCTCTGACGCGCAACTGGAGTTTACTCCTTACGTACGATTCTCATGGAATGTATAAAATATGAAACACTGTATATCAATATAAATATCAATACCATTAAATGTAAATGGAAAATTCTTTAATAAAAAATGCTGACAATATAATTATTTTCAAGTAAAACACAAATGAACACAATATACAACAAAATTAAAAACATTTAGTAACGTCAGGCTAAGAAGTTAAAATTAAGAGACTTTTTAATTTTGTAGGATAGAAGACACCAAATGTTCACACATAATGACATTTAATGATTACATCTTGGTATAAGCCGACGATAGTAAACTATTTGTGTCACACTCCGTTATTACGATCACGCCATAACAAAATGCCAAATAAACATATTAACATCACACTCTAAAGATGCACAGAAATATTACGCAGAGAGGCCACCTATCGATTACACTTTTTTAACGCTCTAAACTTCGTACGCTCTAAACTTCTTATTTTACTCCTCATAAAACTTCAGACCGGGCACTGTATATGGAAATCAATTCTTAAGGAGTAAACTCCAAAAATGCACGACTATCGGCTTAGATTTGATCAAATTTGGCAAGCGTACATTTCAAGCAAACAATAACAATTATTTAAACAGCTATCATTTTTGTTATTTAGTATTTGAAAGTCATTTTGATATAAACACGAATAGCCGTCCAACTTATCTGCTACATTATAATATTGCGTTGTCGTTATAAGTACAATTTATAAATTTAGTAGCAAATTTCAGCAATCATATTGGTGCATAAACTGCAATGTTTTCTTCGCATTTATGATATGGAGTATTCGTCAATATGCAGGTAAAATTCAATGAACGGGGTCGACTGCAGGGAAATTGGAAACAACTATGCGGCGGTTTGGTTCTGCCCGCTTGGGTCCGTTGCGATGTTGGTGTTGGTAATTTCTCGACGACCCAAAATGCCCTGGTTACATTGTCCAAATGCGATCTGTTACAAACTTCTTGAGTAAACGGGCACATCCATGCCTAAGACGATCCGAGGCTTGCAATCGTATTAATAAGTATTAGCGTGTACGGTTGTATATAATAAATGTCTTATTAACCGTGTGAGGTGAATGAAGAAGATTACATTTATTCTCTCGAGAAACATATAACCATTTTAACTCGGATAAAGTCCTGCAACATTAGCACGGCTACAATTAAAGAAAATGTGATAATATACTCAACATCACATGATACTACAGTGGTTGGAAACTCGGTATTTTCAATATACGAAACGGTCATTTCTTAAATTCCACTCCACCATGGACGACGAGTTGACGAAGGATGGCGTCACACATAAATCGTCTTAGCTTTCATTCCAACGACGCAACGGTGAAGAGCGCGCGTTGGACAGTTCTACAAACAAGCGGAAGACGAGAGCACGCTTTGGTATAGCGTCTGGCCATCGTTAGTTGTGGGCGAGAGCGTATCTATCAACTGTTTACGTTGTAAGCGTTCACCTGTACACTGTACCGGGAATGCAGTCACACGATACGCTATTGCTAGTTAGTTTTATCAGTACGATTAAATTTATGATAATATTAAATATAATTTAGCAACAGCCAATAAATTAATTTATTGTACTCTGTGAATAAAGGGGAAAATAATGGATCCTTTATGTTCTCTTCTTTAGTTTGTAAATACTCCGAAAACTCTAGAATAATTTACATTAATCTATGGTTACATCAAAATTATAGGAAATATATTATGAAGTTGAAATTTTCATATGATTGCGACATTTCATGTAATAAAGGTTACAAGATACACATGTTTTTACTTCAACATTTGTGCACAGCACACCGACTTGAAATGATGTTACCTGAAACCCCTTAAAAAGAGCTTACATCACGCGTTTCCATGCGTTTACTCTAAATGGATTACGTGACAAAGAAAACAAAAAAACTAAGTTTCGTAATAAAATTACCGTGATTACAGCATTTATCCGACTATTTTATGGCATAGACGAACGTTATCCATTACTGATAATTATAACAATGCAATAACATGAGCATTAAAACGTTAGCATACACTTCGTTCCATTGAAAGCAGCCATGACGCTATTCTATCGCAATCTAACAGGTTTAACATCATATTACAATATAAATTAATTCGATAATCGGAATTAGGATAATTACATGTCGATAAAAAGCTATGAAATTTCCGCTGAATTGTTTATCTGTCAATACATAAAAAGTTTCACTTCGATATATTTAACTGATTAAAAGTGTTAAAGTTATTCACAAAAAAACTAAAATCGGTAGATTAATTTCAAACGTAGCAGACGCACATTTTGTTTTTCAAGTCATAAATATTGCTATTGAAAACATTCAGTATACATCTATTAATAAAATAATGAAATCCTTCAAATTGGCACTTGGTAGTTACATTACTGCTTGTAAAATCTTTTTCGGGCAAACGTTTCTCTTTTTTATGCTGATCGTAACTTTATTACTGTTGTTATTTTATTTCAGTGTCAACATTGTTATTATTATTAATTGTCTCTCCTAAAGTTCTTTATTGATACAAAAAATTTAATCTTACTCTCTAGAATAAATACTTCTGAATGGCACTCCTTCTTACTTGCAATTATTAATATAAGCTTTACGGATTAGTTTAATAAAATAAATGAAACGTTTCAAAGTTTTTGCATAAATGTAATGGCTTTCTAATTTTGAAACTAGTTCGAAACAATTTAAATTTTTATCAACCTTCCTCTACTTGTCATATTTCACTAGTTTATCTTCTTCTAGCAAACAAGCCTGGAACTTTAATTTCTTTGCATAGCCTTAGTGTAATTTGTATGCTTTTGGAAATAGTCTTTGCGTCTTTAAATCACCTAATTCCCAATAGACAAAGAAAAATTATGACACAAATTTCAACTCTTGAACTATATGAACCGCAAAACCAACCTAACGCAAATGTTTTAATTTTTTACTCGGCTTTTAATTGATCAATCTGTTTGATATTTTACAAAAATGTTGTTTAATTATTTAAAAAAATCGTAATCGCCAAACTGTCAGGGTTTAAACACCATTTTTCATCAAATGTTTGTCTAATATAAGTTCTATATTATCGACGCTTCATTCATTTTACTGTGATGGATAAGAGTAAAATAATAGCGCCAAATATTACTTGACAATATACTTTCACGTTAAAGTTTAAAAATATGTATTTGTTATAATGAACTATATAAGTTCAACGACACACTCAACGAAATAATCAGTATAAATAGTGATTACTCCTTCTTTTAACAATCAATAATTTAAGCTTTTATTTAAAAAAAAAACGGAAAATACCGCCTAGATGTCCAAAGAGCAATGTGGCAAGCGGCAATTTGTCAAAGAGAGTGGGCCTCTTGTCGACGTTTATGTTTTGCTACAGAATCGAGATGCAAATGAATTTTTGATCGATAATTTCTACAGAGATGATTACGTAAAACAAGCAGAAAGACTCTGTAATATAACCCACCCGAACATTCATATAATTATTTTGACGGAATGAAAATAAGATGACTATATGCAATCTACACATATAATAAACCAGGATTGGCCTGTCTGTGGACGGAAAATATTTATGAAAAAAATATGGTTTTTGGAACAGATTTGTCTGTTCCAAATATCATATTTTTGTAGGGGTGGGTGCTCACTTAAGCAATCTAGATATAGGCGGACGCATGAGGGCAGACGTCGTCGTTTGACGTCTACTATACATATTTTTTTGACGTTGTAAGATGTAGGTTTCGAATACAAAATTTATTTCCTCAATTTATTTAAAATTTCAATATGTTGACAATATTTGTAATTTAATTACTTTCGTAGGTTTAGTATTAGACTGTATAAATTTGGTTGTCACGTACACACACTTAAGTCTGTATAAATTTACTTATGACGTAATTTGTTGTGTATTACATATAATAAAACTGTAGAATTTCTCTGTCTCTATATTAAATACATTTACGAAAAAAATTATTCAGAGAAATATAACAAAAAATAATTAAACCAAAAATATTGTTTTTGCTTGTCCATACGTATGGTTACTTGTTCGCGTATCACTAACCGCTAAGGGTCACATACAGGGTATGTTTCATCGCAGTCTATCAGTTACAAAGTGGATATGGTAATTTGAAATTCTAATTCAAAGCGTACGTACGTGCGTACTTAAAAAAAATACTTTCATAATTATAATACACGGTATTATGTGCTTGATGCACATAATACATCTTACAGTTAATAGTATTTTCTAAAGGTCCATCTTACAGTTAATGGTATTTTCTAAAGGTCCATTTTAGAGCTAATAATATTTTCTAAAAACGAACAAAGTCGCGGGCCCAGTTAATATCTAAACTAATGTTCAATTACAGAAACAAGTTTCTTTTTTATTTTTTCCTGTTTCACTGCAATAAAACAGATAAACGTTATTATATTATATTAGCATACATTTAATGAAAAGCTGGTGATTGTACCATGAAACGTTCCCATTCTTCAAGGAGATGAAATAAAAATGTTGTTTTACTGAGAAGAGGCCTAAAATATTATGAATAGTTCAAGGGTAAAGAACATTTCTAATGCCAAGAAAAAATTAACCATTTAACTTCCTGGGTTTTTCGAGCGAAAAATATCTTACTAGCGCTTTGCAATGATTTTAATAACTGTACTCTTAAGGAACTAAATAAATGTCTAATGATGAATTTTGAATTCGGTATCAAAGCCATTTGCCATCATGTTAATAACTACCAAGATGTTTTGATCTATCTGTCTACAGCAGCACAGCAACAAAAAAAAAACAAATAATCCTCTGCTCTGCAATAACGGTGATGATGCGTTAAGCTTACTAAATTGTTTGTCTTCGATTTTGTGTTGTAGCATTTTATAAAACTTACCATAAATTGTGTGCGAAAATAACATTAAGAAACCAAAAATTATAATATGAGCTTTAAATAAGTGTAAAAAAACACGCTAAGGAATTGTTCCGCAAATGGAACAATAGGCCACAAGTAGTCAATAGTCATTTTTTTAAATTTTATTTTCCAAACTTTACGAACTCTTGTATTTTAGAATCTCTATATTTAGAGGAAGGCGTTGTCGAAGAAGATTAAGCACTCCAACAATTTTCAAGCAGTAAACCTTGCCTATGGGAGGTCGACAGGCGGAGCTAGAAAAACAGACCGAGTGAAAAATAAAACTCTGCCATTTGAATTATATGGACGGTGGTCCATATAATTTAAATGGCAGAGTTGAGAGAAATTTGCATAACAAAAGAGTTTACAACCGATTTGGAACATAATTAAACATCATTACTGGCCATCATATTTACTCTAAATAGAAGTAACGATGAGAATTATAACTACTTAAAATTAAACAGAGATGAAGATCTTTTCAAGTTGGTAATTATTAAAGCAAATCTGCTGGACGCAAAAGAAATACTGATCGAAGTCTTCCGCGTCAGATTCCAAAGATTTTTTAAATATTTTGGCACAGTGTAATGATGTCGAGTACGAAATATCTACAAACACGGAATAGATCTTTACAATGGATCAGAAACTCCAGCTCTAATTGTCGCCTATCAGAACGATACATATGTTGCGAGGATCGATAGTGGAACGTGAATATTTGATTGAAAATGTTTTAATTAAGGTTTTTTTCCTTTGGATTTAAAGAATGAAGGAACAAGGGAAGTAACAAATACAGAACTGACATATCTCCTTTAATTTCGTTCTTTTCGGGGTTAGTGACAATGTTATTTTCTTTGATTAGGTTTTGAGAAGTGTCATACAAAAAGACTATTTTTAGCTTTTTGAACCTATATTTATGTCAATTTTAGATTGCATCGTTTTTAGGGTTCCATATCTAAAAAGGAGCCCTTATAGGATCACTTCGTCGTCCGTCTGTCTGTCCGTCTGCTAACACCCTGTTTCTCGGAAACGCATGGAGCTATCAAGTTGAAATTAATATCAAATACTTAGGTCTAATCAAGATTCAAGTCAAAATCAAGATTCTAAGTCGACACAATCAAAAAATATGGCCATTGACACTTGCAAATAAATTACAACCTATAAGGTACTTCCCGTTGATGTAAAATCATTAAAAGGCAAAAAGCAAGGTTTCATAGCACAAGTAAAAGAAGAAATCGGAAAATCGTTAATTTGTTGTTGTTTTTCCAAATATGGTACATGTGAAAAATATAATAGGCAATACATTTTCCTTCTAAAAATTAAAATTTTATGAATAGTTTAATAGGAATATTATGTACCATTAAATGTTTATAAATGCCTAAATATGTACGAAATCCTCGTAGAGTTCCACTTGCGCTTGACAGGTTTTTTTATATTAGGGGAAATGTGGGCAAACAAAATGGCATGCACCTCTCCCTCTCCCTTATCTTCGTAGTTTAAAGACCGAGTGCAGCGGCAATAATCGATAGGCGATTTCAATTCTCAGAACCGACTTCGGCCGCGTGAAAATCTGGATTAAAAAAGTTGATTAAACACTAATAGTATTTTAGTTAACAACGGAAGGACAGAAAAACAAAAATGCATAGAGACATACAATGAATGTTAAGATTAACTTTTCGACGTTTATTCTTAATGCAAATGAAAGCTTTTTAAATATAAAATATTTAATTTACAACACGACTTCATCACAATTTTTTATATGTGTATGTTTATATTAAGACCCACATTTTTTCGAAAAATGCATTGTCTTTAATGCGTTGACATTTTTAAATGCATTATCTTTAATGCATTGACATTTTTAAATGGATTATCTTTAATGAATTGACATTTTTACCTATTCCTGGTTTATTTATTTATTTACTTCGATTAAAACGTACATCTAGCGAACTCTCTTCCAGTCAAGGAAATTACAGTGTATTTAAAGTGGTAAATAACAAAATCTGATAAATTAATGTTTGAAAAAAAGACTAAAATATTCTAATATTGACACGCCGAGAGTCGCATTTACAGCAAGGGTTAAAAAGAAAGCAAGAAGAATAAGGGAAAGGGATATGAAAGAAAATGGAAAATAAAGTACACAGGGGTACGATTTTTTCAGACGACTTTCGGCTGGAATGTATTGGAATGGACGTTGTGTCCGTTATCGGAATCGAGATTGTTCCATAACTTGGCAGCATGGACAAAGACGAACAATCATAAGAAAGTACTATGTTGGGGAATTATGTTTATTTTATGTACAGTCTAAAATATTTGTGGCGCAAATTTTCAGTTGGAATCTTGGAGTAGTTTTGAATATGCCATATAATTCTAGTTCGTTCTAACGTTAAAGATTGCTTGGAGCTGTCACCTAGTTATCAATAAAAAATTGTGCGTGTTCTTACTAAAATTGTTCTAAAAATTGTGTGTGTTAACTTTATTTAGCACGCAAATAATTAATGGATATAAAATAATAAAACGACGGGGCGTGATTGTAAATACGGCTGGGAAAATCTAAATTCAATCAAATAATTAAATAATTTCTAATTTATATTGCAGAAAAATACATACCGAACCTTAACCTCGCTTAGAAAAATATTTTAAAAAGCTTATAAGTACTATTTCTATCACGAACATTCACAATATATAAATGTTTTGTTTTTAGTATATGAACCGCCATTAAATTACAATTACTAAAAAATATGTTTTAAAAGCACAGATATAACTTAGAATTGTATGAATATAAAACACGTGTTGTGTATTTCCAAATATCTCAATAACTATCATGAATATAGTATCAGTCACTACACGCATGTTTAGTGAGCAACTTCATCCTGTTCGTTTTTGTTGCATCGTGCGCGCGCATCGTAAAATATGAATCTCATCATTATTTCATAAGGGGCCTAAAGAAGTGTAACTTCAAAAATGTTTCAAAAATACTTTAATAAATAATTATCTACCTGCTGATGTTTAACTTTCAAAATTGTCATAAATTTGTTTGAGGATTGCTTTGTGAAACGTACTTAACCTAAATAAGCTTTGTACAAAACATACTCATCAATTTCGGAATGACTGTCCTATTTCTTTTTGCAACGGATTGTACTACGGAGTTTACTAAATATATTTATCTAAACTGTGGGCATGTAGATACCGTGAATGACGGAGAGCGACGAGCGCTCCCTCCTACTCTAGCGACGCCCACTCTCACATTTCTGTTGTATTCTAACAGACTCTTAATGTAGATACGGTCAGTCGTTAAAAATGCTATCTCAGTCATTAACAATACTAGCGACATTAACAATACTAAAAAATAACATTGAATGTTTCGAAATTGAGTGATAAACGACCGCAAAAACCTTCCAACGATTGTTTTAATTATGACTTCCATTGTTCGGTTGGGAAGCATATGTATGTGCTCAATGAAATTAAGCCTCTTGCCGGGCATGAGAAGACATCCATGAAATAATAGTAATAAACAGAAATCAGGCTTATAGTTGCGCCTACGCTATTTTTATATTCCTCTATATGGCGTAAAATTATAGTCATTTTATGGCAATCCGACATAGAATACTTGCCAGAATATACTTTATACGCCCATCGTTCAAAATCTATACAGTTTTTCACCTATGCCGAGAATGGACAAGAGCGAAAAACTTTGACGCTTTAAAAAAGTTTTTCGTAAAATTAATAAACATTGGTAGGTGCTATTAAAATATATTAAAAATACTGCTTACGCTTAATACTAAGAAGGGGCTTATGTGATAAAAATGTAGTCGACTCCTTTCGCTTAATTTAATTTTGTTCACATAGCTAAGGTACAAGTCACCTTACTGTCAAAAATGTTAATTTTGGTTTAAAAGTATACTTAAAATAAAAATATACATCTCAGCTCATTGGAGCTTTTTGTACACAAACCACCCATCTACCTTCAGCAAGGTAAACATAAAAAAATTATTCAACGCTCTGCTTACTTAACCATACTCACACGTTATATACAATAAAAAGTAAATATACATACATGCTATGCAATAAAAAAAACTAATTGTGTTGTACGATTAATTAATAAATGCAAAAAAGAATGTATAATAGAAAAAAGAATGTATCCACTGTTTAAATCGGCACCTTTGATGTTGGATCATAATTGTTGGGGCATTTTGAATTGTAATTATTTTTTAACTTATCGCATATTGCTAAACTTGTCAGTAGTTGAAGTTAAGAAACACCATCGGACAGTGATCATGAAACTTATTTCACCTGAAAAACTGATTGTGTATATGTATAAACATGACTGGCTACGACGTGAGATGATGTGAGACAGACCTATTTCACTTGTAATTTTGAAAAATTCATAAAGATGCATAATTTTAATCAAAATCTTTATTTTTTCGAATTACGATAAATATTGGAAATACAATTTTAACTTTCTCGTATATGTAAATTACTTTGAAATTATTATGTGACAAAATTTCCTACCAATAATTCATATTGTTAACATTTTAGAATACACGCATACAATTATTTTTAATTTTAAATAGGCTCTTTAAAAAAATTCCAAGATTATTAGTCTGTATAGATCCACGCCGACCTCACTGTTACTAACTTTCTATCACAATGGTGCTGGGTTAAATATAACTTTAAGGTTTAATTTTCCAACAATCTTCGACAGAAAAAAAAGAGAGTTAAAGCTCTTAGTAGTACCAAAATAACGGCCCAAGACTAACGACGATTTCTATTTTTAATTTGATGTATGTCATTAGTTGTATAATGCAATCGTCGACAACTATGAAATGTTTAAAGTTTGAAAATTGTTTACCAATACGTGGGTAACATTAATTTGCTCAAATTCACTTATACGCTAATAACTAATTACTTAAACTATTATTTGATGTTATTTCTTTAAGGTGATTGCGAGGTTTGAACTACCAAGTAACAGTAACAAGCTATATGTTTTAAAAATATGTTTGAAAGGTTTGGTATTTACCGAAAACAATACTGTTCTGATTTAGATAAGGTTATTGAGTAATAATAGGATAATCATAAACAATAAATTTTATTTGTATGTCATTGCGTTCTCGAGGTGCACTATTTCAATGTCAATACAAGGGTCAAGCGTCGTGCAGTGCACCGCACACAGGGCGTCAAGCGACACATCAAAGCGATACAACGCGATGCTGCCCCCCTATTGGGCATTGAATATTGAGCGATACGTGTGTTATATTACAGAAAGAAAAATTAAACATACTGGTAATATTTAACATTTCTTGCTAATACTTTCCTTGGACTCGCAATTAATAAAGAATATATTGATTTTTTTTATACAGAATTTTTTTACCTATTTGTATATAGACAACCAGGACGACAGTTCAGCTCTGCTCGAAGAGCGGTCGGGAATCGAGCCCGGGTCCCCGCGGTGCGCCGCGCCTTCAAAGGCCTTGTGGTCGACTCAACATAGCGGCGACGACAAATACAATGCGCGTCACTTTTTATGTCTACATATCTCAGTTTAAAATTTCCCGGCGACAAAGAATATACTATACGCGTCACTTTTTATGTCTACTTACCTCAACTGAAAATATCCCAGCGACGACAAATATACTATGCGTGTCGCCTTTTATGTCTACATATCTCAGCTTAAAATTTCCTGGCGACGACGAATATACTATGCTCGTAGCTTCTTATGTATACATATCTCAGTTTACAATTTCCCAGCGACGACGAATATACTATACGCGTCACTTTTTATGTCTACTTACCTCAACTTAAAATTTCCCAGCGACGACAAATATACTATGCGTGTCGCCTTTTATGTCTACATATCTCAGCTTAAAATTTCCTGGCGACGACGATTATACTATGCGCGTAGCTTCTTATGTATATATATTTCAGCTTGAAATTTCTCGGCGACGACGAATATACAATGCGCGTCACTTTTTATATATACAATGCGCGCGTTACTTATCTCAGCTTAAAGTAGCCAGTAACTGTAGATTTACTTCTTTGTACTCACTCCATTAGTCCGCTTTTAACTCTATTTATTAGATAATCTCCAAATAAACAATAGTAACGTTTTTTATTGGTGCTCTAAGAGCAGAATAATGATAAAAACGTACTGGTTGCCCATTCTGGATTTTCCCGGACGAAAAATACTATGACCATTTTATTTTAATCGTTTTTAGTGTTCAATGGCAACATTGTTAAAACAGAATTTTAATGGAATCACTTCAGTGTCTGTCCGTTCGTCCATTTGTTTATCACAGACGATTTTCGCGAAAACTATCCGACGATAAAATTTTAAATTTAGCACAGAGTATGAGAGCCCGACTAAAGAGGTTACGTATAACCATGAGAAAAAAATAACGACAAAGATGTTAAGTATACAGGTTAAATATAAAGAGCTATATACCATTGGTTTTAGAGCAACATTGTTTCGACAAAAATATTTCTCAATATGTAAGGAACTACTTTTGTCCTTGAAACGTTTTAAAGAATGTTAAATTTACTCAGTCGAAAAGCTCTCTCCACTCAACTTTTCGCATAACGCGATGTAATAAATAAATATAAAATCGGAGTGCATTACTATTAATATTTAAGTGGAAGTATAATATGTAAGCTAAGGGTAAGGAAAACTAATTTGCAAATATAGTTTGCACTTGACCGATTTCTAAATTATAATTATTTACGGTTAATTTATTAACTGTATAGCTATTTATAGGTTTAGCTATTTATTTTGCCTTTTAGTTGAGTCAGAACAATATAAGACTAATCGCGAAACATAAGAACGTTGTGTTATTCCAACACAGTTAACTCAACACAGCCTTTAAACCTCACCATCCCATATGTTCTTGAAATTTGGAACAAATATACTATTTATATAGACTTGGAGAATATGAAATTTTATTCAGATTATCAACTCGTTTTTGAATTACATTGCTTTAAAGTTCTCATAAATGGGGCCAAAAATAGGTAACAATAATTTATTGAATTGCCAAAATTGAATTGCTAATTGAGCTAGAGATCTTATACATGCATTTTTCAGCAATATAACACAATATATAGGTTAAAATAAGAATTTGTTTATACCAAATTCAATATTTTTCAAATTAATTCCATGAATAGTTTGTATTGCTTTTGTAACGCAAAATATAAAAATGGGATGGTAAACGTTAAGAAAATTGGAGACTGTAGCTCTATTTATATTAATTGACATCCGTATTCCTGTTAATTAATGGACATGAAGACGTCAATATTATTATATTGACGTTTTCATGAAAATAAATATGGATACAGACATAAATAAAGATTGCACTAATAAGACCAAAGTAAAACTTACTATTAAGTAATTTTCCGTTTACCATTTTGACAAGTTTTTCCCTGGTTTTAAATTTTGGACTTTAATCCTTTTTCTTTAAGAATTCTTTTTGATTGCCTGAACATATATTTTGTTGCATTAAATGTTTATAATGCTCCAATTTTCTTAGTTGTCTGCATGTAATAAGTCGACTGATATATCTGAAGCCTGATATATGTTGTACACTGATATTAGATTTATATTAAAGTATGTGTTATTTTATTAACATATTATTTCATTAAATCTATTTATTTAGTAGAAAATTATATATTGTAATTATTATAATTATTAATTCAATATAATTACAATATTAATAATATCTTAATTGAAATTCTTTATTACTATTATCAAGTAATTTATTATTTTGATTTTATTACAATTATTTCCTAAAATTAATAATTTTTCAAACGTGAAACTATTACCATCCCACTTTCATATTCTACACTGTGATTTAACAATAATAACTATTCATGCAATTAATTTAAAAAAATTTAAATATTTAATTTTTGAAAAAAAATGAAATAAAATTTTTATATTTGCCTTAAAATTGCTTATCTTAACCTATGTAATGTATATAATATCAAAGAGCATGTAAAATGCTGTAAATCTAAAGTCTCTAATTCCATTAGGAAAACTTCTACAGTTTTATAACCCGTACAATTGTTCAAATGTTGTGGTTCCGAAAGGGTTAAGAAAGTTTCTACGGCAATATAAAAATGTGGTGTTCGCTTTTTTAGCACCATTTATGGGTACTTTACAGCTCTGTAATTCAAAAAATTTCATATTGTCCTAAGTCTATACGAAAAATACATATGTGCCAAATTTGAAGAAAATCTGAGATCGTGTGGTCGAAAATGGTCTTTTTTGTGTTGAATTGACATGGAATGACCCCATGCATGCACAATAATTAGTTGTATATAATGAATTTTTTTTAGATTTCATTGTCATGTAAAATTCCTTCGAATATTATTTTGATGTAACTATAACGGATTAGTTTCTTTAGCTCAAGATACTTCTATGGTCTTGTCAACGCATAGGCATATAACGCATTTTAAGTAACGTCACTTATATGCATAGTCAATGCTATAATCTGTACGATGATGAAAGATTCGTGTCAATTATTTTTGCACCAAACCTTAAGAAACAAAGAATGAGAACTGTCTTCTGTAAAATTAGTATATTACTTGTAGGCTACTGAATATTAACGACGCATTATACAGTCTAAATTCTCCAAATTGTTTATTGGTTCATATGCAAGTATTATAATAGCGTTCATATGTAAGTATAATAACATCGCTCGCTGTCATAAACGAAAATAAATTAGGAAAAAAACCCGTAAAACTGAAAGAACGTCCAATAAATCTTATATATTGGAGGATGGTCATATGGTAAAATAATTGATCATGTTATAGTCTTAGAATAATGAGTACTCCAGAAGGCGAAATTACGCGCGATAGTGTATCCAAAAAATACGCATGAAGTGCGTAGTATCAAAACACTGCTATCAGTGCAATTTAAGACACAGCTCTGAAAGGTTACGTGCCAATATAGCTTAAAATGCCGGCTTGTGCTATTTCCACCTGCAAAAATATCACTGGACTTCAAAAGAAACAAATGGGATTACTTTTCATACGTAAAAACTATTACTTAGTTTCATTTCCAGTTAACTATGCAATTTTAAAGTATCGAAGTGGATTATTATTAACAGAAGCGCGCCATTTTTATTGGTGTTGTCACCTCTTAAAAAATTGTTTACCCAAATTAAAACATCTTAATTGCTCGATACTGAAAAATGTAAAATTATTTGTAAAAAAATCGAGATTTGGAAAATGTCGTTGGAGAATTTGGTGTAACGTTTGAATTTCCGTTATCATATTCAATTTTAGAATATTTTACGTATTACGTATACAATCACTATATGTAGGATTACGGCAAGAAACACATGTTATATTCATTAATTTCCGCCGTCTTTAATTTCTTGAAAAATGCGAACCGATATTGTTTAAAATATGAAGAAATTTTATCACGACATTGAATGCTAATTAATATAAATAATTGTTTCGTCCTATTTTGAATTTCTTTATTATGAGATCGAATATTTTCAAATTTTTATTATGGGTTTTTTCACATCTCTTTTCGAGATTTCGGGCGATTAAAAATAATCTATCACTTCCCGATCCGCTAGATATATTTGTGCAAAAAATAAAGTCGATACATTGCTGAACTACGATGTGAAAGAAGGACGCACAATCACACTTTTGCAATTATATTATTAGTTAGAACAATTTGCAATAATATTTATATCAGTAATTGCAATAAATTATAGCTTGATGTGTTTAAAATTAATTTTATTGGTTTAATTTGGTTAAAATTAAACTAGAAATTTGAGAAAAAGCATTAGTTTTATTTATACCACTGAAGAACCTATTTTCAAGATTTTCTCTACTTATGACAGGCATAATACAAATGAATAGTTCGTACTAAGTCAAATATACAGTTGTCACATTGGGCAAAAAAACGTTGGGCAGTACACAAATGAAAACAAAAAATATACTTTTCCTGCTTCTACTACAGAAAATGTGGGTGTGTATGGTGGTAAAATACAAAAATCAAAAAATTATTCGCAAAATTACCAAAATAATTTTGTAGATTAATGTGAAAACACACACCCATACGCACGCACGTACATGCACACACGCATACGTACATGCGGACGCGAATGCGCATACGCTCACGTACACACATACACACACACAAGCACATGGTTAATTATAATGTATTTTAATCAATAAAATGGTAAAATGTGACAAAGTTTTTAAATCATTTTAATCTAAATACTTTGGCTATTGGTTGTGGTCAGAACAAACATTTTAGAAATTTAACATGGCGGCCTTAATAATACTTCGTATAAACCAAACCATGACCATTTAAATCGATGCAAATGAGAATACTACTACCGCAAGCAAATATATTTATATGCATCGATTTCTCTAAGGTTGGTGGATAAATTTATTCTGCTGGTAACACTGTGCGCGTTGGGGGGGAGGTCGCTAGTAGGCGGAGTGCGGTGCCCCCTCCACCGATTTTTGGCTTCACCGTGACCGCGAAGAGATTTGTGCGTATGTGCCTTCTGGATTACTCTATATTCTAAGATTATAGTGATATGGGCGATTATGACGACATAAACTTACTAATTCCTCTGTTTGATGCGTAAGCGACGATTTAATAGTAAGCAAGATAGTCGCCATGTTGCACAAATTATATTCTAAATATCGATTGATTTGTCTCTACATCTGGACTAAGGCTGATCAATCCTTTGCAAAATATATTGAGTGCGGTTCCTGTTTAAAATAAAAAGTAAACCCCTATTTACAATAATGTATGTTTGTAGTTCGAAAATTGTTCCAAATTTTCTTATATTATCGCGAATAAATAAACAAACGATTAAATTCCAAATTTTCTGAGATAAAAACTCAAAGATAAAAAATTAATAAACGATCAAAACATTAAATAAACAATGTTAGATAAACTCAATAAAATTGAATTTCTTTTTAAACCTTGTCTTACTATCTAAAAATACGTATCTAGTGGAATTATTCTTTGCTGAGGAATACAAAATATTATTCTCAAAACCGTTCAGTAATTTTTGTACCGAAAAAACATCTTTAAATTAAATAACTAAACACATGTAAGATTAAACGATTCGTAATGACATTATTGCAACGAGCGTGCGAAAGTCGGCGATATATAAAAACTTCTTGCCTGATAAGATTAAAAATGGTATGTCAGTCATATTTCAATTTAGCTTATATAATTAAACATGAAATATTAAATGACGTCACCTAGGCGTGTAATAAAATCTTCAGTGGAATATACGAAAATAGCATAGAATAAAATAAATAGGAAGTAAATTTGTAAAAACAGAGTAGCCAAACTGGCCTACGTATAACGCACCATGATTGTGACGACACAAGTATTTGATTAATGGAAATAGTTTAAAACAAAATCTAGAAAACCATTTTAGACCTATACAACATTAAAATGAAAAAAAGATAAAAATCATGATGATGTGCATGGTATTGTCTTTATTGAAAAGGTAATTATATACAATTTGTGTTGAAATACGATTTCAGGCACATGAGCGAAGTGGTTGTCTCGAAAGAAGCGCAATCTGGAAGTCCAATTCGCAACCGCTTTTTCGAGCAATAATTTGCTGAGCGACGAGACTCATTTTTGATTGAATGGCTAATATTAAATATATTTGGACTTAATTTTGTAGAAATTCATTATTCACTAACAAAGAATCTTTGCTAATTGCCCACCTGAAGATGTTGTAATACAACGAAACCTAGATCGTGGTAAAGAATTTAAAAAATGTAGAAATAATACTACATCACATAGTTCCATTTAATTTTGAATGACTAAGTCAATAAACAAAATTTCCGGATTCGGACTGAAAAAAATCCACATGTCATTATCAACAAAAAGTCACTGTTTGATGTGCTTTATGGACTGATGGAATCATTGACCCGTATTTCTTCAAAGATAATGCCGGCGAGAACGTTACAGTCAATGGAGAGCGCCTTAGATCCATTGTTATTGACTTTTCATTCCCCAATTGAATGGCATAACTGTTGAAGAGCTTTGGTTTCAACAAAACGATGCAACTTGCCATACAGCATGCAACACAATCAATTTATTGCAAGAAACATTTGATGAGCTCATAATTTCACGTAACGCCCTTGTGAATTGGCCTCAATGATGGTGTGATATCACACACCTATGGATTATTTTCTGTGGGGATATGTGAAGTCGTTAATCTATGCCGATAAATCACAAACGTTGGATCACTTGGAAGACAACATTCGCTGCGTTACTGCCAATATAAAACCCCAATTGCTGGAAAAAGTTGTTGAGAATTAAACTTCCAGATTAGGCTTCATTCTAGCCAGCTGCGGCGTCCATATGCCTAAATTCGTATTTAAACACTAATGGCATAAAATTATCTTTCATATGAAGCCAATAGCATGGCCATTATCATGATTTTTGTCTGTTTTTTGTTATTTTAAAGTTGTATAACTATAATACTATATGTTCAGACTCTACCATATGGATGTATCGATTTTTCTCTAATTTACCCTTAATTTAAGGTAAGAGAGTAAAATAAAGGTGACCAACGAATCGAAATACGCGACCATACGATTACGTGTTTAACCCCGCTAGAGTTTGTTCGCCCTAAATTTCGTTATGGTTAATTAATAGTAGTCACGTTTCGGATACTCTATTGAATCAGTAGTACTTCTATTTTTTTCATGATTTTTGTCGGTAAATATTTACAATTATTTAAGAACATTAGCTACGTTATAATTGTAGCTAGTTAATCATTTTAGGCAGAAATTTTGGATTAAACGTCTTTACAGCAACTAACCACAACACAAACGGCGAACACAGTGCCACAAACCGTGGTCGTTGGCAGTAACCGCTAACATGATAACGGATTACGCTAATAGTTTGTAACAAAATAATTTTAACCGTTCATAAAAATGGAAAATATTAACACCAATAGGGATCATTCAGTCCGTTTATGATTTTAAGTCCTATAGCTGTTATTATGACCGTTTGTTGTGTACCCCAAAAAATTGGGATATATCAATAAGAGATTTAAAATTATTTTATGGCACTTTGCTTCTCGCTACCTTGTGTGTCTTATTTAAGTGGCCAAAAGAAGAGATTGGATTATTTTATTTCGTTTCCCACATGGCACTTATTCGTTTTGTTGACTTATTTTAAATAATAATCTTAATTTAGGTTCTGCTTAAGATAGTTTGTAAGTGTCGTATTATTGTTTTAATACTTCATTTAGTTGATTAACCTTATTAGATTACCATAGCTTTTTAGATCCACGAAAAGAGTTTTTTAAACGCACTTTGATGTTGGAATTATTGAAAGTTAGGTGGGCCTTATTCGCCGTGATATCTTAAATGAAATATTTGAGGATTTAAGTAAAATTTCATTCCTTAATAAAGCAAGTGTTTTAAATTAATGTACGAAGAAATGTCGAATTGCAAAAAAATTGGCATTAACCAAGCATTAATACAGTCATTATATGGTATAGATACTCAGAGAACTGGAATTAAGCAGAGGTCACTTATTAAAATCTCGGCGAATACCTCTTTCCATTAGCAGAATATATAGCCTACTTCAGTTAATGTAATAGACGGTCCCTCGCTATCCTTTTCAGCTACAAAAGATGTGTGGATTTTCAAAATCGTATAAAAAAAGGTAATACGTATTGTATTCCTAAAGCTATTTAAATTAGCTTTAATATAAAAAAAAATCACACGGGGAAAAAAATGTTATGACTAATGAACACAGCAATAAAAAATGGCATGTACATATATAATTTTTATTTTGGAAAATAAATCGTGATTTCCTAATTACATTTTGTCTACTCACTAAATTTAGACGGAAACCATAATTTACCGGCCGATTTAGTTTCTTTAGAAATAAATTCTTAATGGTGCGATTACTTAATAATACCATTCGTTTCTGGAGAAAAATATTGGTGTAACAATATTATTCTTACCGATTCACCGAACAATTATTTTGACGGTTGCTAGGTAGATCTATGTTACAAAATAAGCTAGGCTCAAAGCAACAAATAATTTAACCGTTTACATAACTGTAGCAGGCAAGAAGTTACGGACTGTCAGAGCGACAGCGGTGGGATCGATATGCAGTCCGACCAGTTGTCAACTTGCATCCGTTGCGTTAAGTTTTTATGAGCGCTTCAGAAAGCGAACTGTCATGGTCTGTTACCAACCTTAACATGAACAGTCTTTTTTAAGAGACGAGCAGTTACTGCTGAACCGGTATAATATTTCATGGTAAATATATATATATATATATATATATATATATATATATATATATATATATATATATATATTTACCATTTAAATATAATTATTTCTGACCTATCAGTGAGATCAGTTTTAGTTTTATTTATTTAATTACGTAGCAAAAAATTCAAATAATATAAAAAGTTAAATCAACAGAAGCTCACTTGATCACGCTGAGAGTCTGAAATAGGTATATCTAGAGCACATTAACGACAAATTCAGGTAGGTGCTACAAAAGAATATAAAATAGAGTATAAGTGTAATATTGCATTATCAAGTTTTCTGCACAAACAATATCACCAAAAATAATAAATAAAAAAAAGAGTGTGCTTTAGACCACCCGACTGAAGTAAAACTTCAAATTAACAAAATATGAATTTTAAAATGAATTTACAATTTTATTCACTTTAAACATAGAATATTTAATGTATTTAACAAAATAATAATTTATAAAATTGTTCAAGAACGAAATGAAATTACAAAATAATCAAAAAATCACCGTTCGCGTAACGCTAGCAAACTCGCATATACATATATATATATATATATATATATATATTTCATGCACTGGCTATAAGAGGAAGAGAGAAGGAAAATGTGCGCGCGCACTGCTCTCTCTTGCTCCTACAGTGTGATACAGACAATAGGCTTGCACTGTGTTAGATATACGAAACATAACTGGCTATGAGAGAAAGAGAAAAAGAAAATGTGTGCTCGCACCTTTTTAGGGACAAGAGTGTCCCTACAGTAATATACGAAACGTAACTCTCTCTCTCTCTCTCTCTTTCTGTCTTTACTAACTTATATCTCCCTCTCAACTTCCGTTCGCCTCGCCCGATCACACTTTTCGTAACGCTCTCGTCACGCATGTGCGTAAAGAAGTTTTACTTCAAAAAGACCTCTATAAGTAAATTTGAGACAATGGACGAAAACAGAGAAGTGTACAAAGTTACACTTAATAGCGTTTCATTTTTATTGTATGTGGATGAACGCATTTGTATTGTGCGTAGACACACAAACAGAAATAGAAAGACAGAAATTGATCCAATTTATCATTTCTACGAACGTTGACAATGACAAGCCGTTTTCCAAAAAAGAGCATTGATAATACATAAGAATTATGATTTCACTTTCCGGTTTCATACTAAATAAATTACTCACGCTATGGCATATACAAAGAAAGTCTGGCCTATGCAAATATCAAACTTTTATCAACTTTATCTAAACTTGTAACAACGTCTCACAGTGATAGCACATGGTTTGTAAATAAAGCATTAAAATGAGAATTTAAAAAAAATTTAGCTAGACAAAAATCAAAATAGATATGATCCTGAAAATGTATTGCAGTTTTTTTTACGTTTTTATACCCGAGGATCCGGAAGGAATCCTATAGCTGGCACAACGTTGTGTCCCAGCTATAGGATTCCTCAATATTATAATTTCTCAATATTAGCCTGGCATAAGTACTTGTTTCAAAATTCCATTATGTTATGTACCTAATCATGTGGTTTAACATAATAACGGTTTATTATTAAGTAATTATAATTAACCAAAATAGATTGTTTAGAGAAAAACCTAAAATTATTATTTAAAGATACCTAATAAAATGCATATTTTCAAAATTAAATATTCCTTTTTGTGAGTATTTAGATACCGTAAAATATACTAGTACAAAAATTAAAAATATTGTTAAGTAAAAATATTGGCGGACGGTACATTCAAAGAAACACAATTCACGTGCTGGATACATTGAAGGTATAATAGACGCACAGTAATTATGAAATATGCCTAGTACTTTCATGAACTAATTTAAAATTGTCGTTGCCGTTGTGTCTTGGGCTGATCACAAGGCATACGGCCTTTGACATCGCGGTGCATCGCGGAGACCTGATTTCGATACCCAACCGTTCGTCGAGCGGGGTTGGACTAGTTAGTGTTCAGGTTGGCTGTAAGAGATTGTAAGCTGCTGTAGAGATTGTAAGTAATAAAAATAAATAAAATTAAAAGCACAATTTTAATAGCCAAAATAAGTTTTTGTTTGTTGTAATCATATATTGAGAACATTTTATCAATTAATTAATTCAATTGTTTTAATTTTATCATGATATTTTCTATACTTAATAATAGTTTGTTATTCTATGATACCTATAAAAACACTAGATCTTAAAAATCTAGAAAGCTAGTGCGTAACGTTATAATCACCGTACATTATATACAAAAACATAATTTTTTTAACAATCAACAAAATCATAAAAATATTACATTTTAAAATAATAAATGTCTTCTGAAATTCCTATATTCTTTATGAGCAAACCATTTTTTTTCCTTTTTGCCCCTCAAGGGAAGAAGCCCTCAATATACCCACAGGGCATAAAATATATATCATTAAATACGCTTTGTGTATTAAAATTTTGTATATGGATGCAGGCATCGGATACCAGTTATACAACGAAGTGCATAATTCTGCAGTTTTGTATGTTTACCATTTTAACTTCTCAATATTTAAATTGGACCCTGAACACAATGTATCAAGAATAACAGAAAAACGTCTTATAAGTTCTTCGTTAACTACAGTTATTTAGACTTTATCAGGATTTAAAAAGAAACATCTTGATATCTTCCCGTCATTTGATGCGTTGCCTCACGACATCTATAAGTAAATCCATTTCCTTTCGCAGCTTCCCAGTCACAATTTGGTTTCTTTCATCAACAGATCCTTTTGGTACTTTCCATCGCTTTACTATCGTCTATATGATACAAGTATGATACATTCGAGAAAGCCAATGCGAACATGAAGAGTTAATAGTCTCTCGGTGTAGATTCGATGAAAGATTTGGGTGGAAGTTCCACTTTTATCGAAGCATTATTTTTCACTGAAAAGACTTTATAGAAACTTTTATGTATTATGACATCTGAATTTTCCTTTCTAGCCACTTTTTGTTCCACTGCGAAAATAGTGTACTTACTCGTTTTATATTTTTTCCACCGTTTCAAAAGGTTGCTAAGAAAAAAACTTCAATTTTTTCCATATTATTTCATTATTAACCCCAATATATGAGCGTTTAGCAGTATCTGTGATGTAATTTTTGACACAAGTAATAACATCCTTTTAAGATGTTGGTATTTTCAGATCACAAAAACTGAAGTAAATCCATTCGCGTTACTTTAAACGATACATCTAGAAGAATAAAAAAAGAATGAAGGTATATAACACAGGTAAACGATTAGGTAACGTTCTAAACAAAACGTACAAAAAATGCAGTGTAATAAAAGTTGAGACCCTTTTTAAATCTATTACAAATGAAAAAAATACAAACTAGTTTAATTTCGTTTTAATAAATAATAGAAACGTTAAAAAATTACCTTTATTATTATAATCCATAGCGGACATGTTCATATTTAAAATACAAAATACAACGGCTGAAAAAAACGAAACAAATTCATTACACCTTCTATTATTGTTTATGACAATTACTTAACAAGTCAAAACCTGTTCTGCTTATTTTATAGTGTAGTTGCACTACGACCACGTTGGTTATGAGTTTTATAAGCACTTGTTTCGATGTTTTGAATATCAATAGTCAACAAAATGCCCAACAGATGGCGTTTAAACCGTTTTTAATTTTCGACTTTTGTACAGCTAATAATTATTTACAATTTGTTAGCACAATAAATAGTTTCTTAGCCTAAAACTAGAAATAGCATTTAAAATTACTTAAAATGATATTTCGGGAGGACTGAAGAAAAAATATTTTATTTTGGTGTTGTGAAAAATCAATCAGAGGCATAAGAAAAATCTTTTTTTTTACTGGAAAAGAAAGAGATATGAATAAAAAATAGTAAGAAAGTTATTAAAAATAAGAAAACCGAAGTACTTTTGGAAAAATTCATATTAGTTTTACGCCAAAGAAAAATATATTGAAAGACAAATTGGCAATATATTTAGGAAGTGAAAAACGACATTAATATTTATAAGTACATTAATAGAAACACTACGTATCCTTAAATGTTTAAATTACACCTATATAAGTGCATATGGAAATCTTGCAGAGTTAGTTTTTCTCGTACTTAACAAGTTTATTTACCGTACCGTATGTATTTTTATAACCGTGTGTACTCGTACAAATAAAATAAAACTTCATGTCTATTATTTACATGATAAAATAAAACTTCATGTCTATTATTCTATAAGACATTATATTACTAAACTGACAGTGACGTCTATAAGACATTATATTAGTGAACTGACAGTGACGTCTACAAGACATTATATTACTGAACTGACAGTGACGTCTACAAGACATTATATTACTGAACTGACAGTGACGTCTACAAGACATTATATTACTGAACTGACAGTGACGTCTACAAGACATTATATAACTAAACTGACAGTGACGTCTATAAGACATTATATTACTAAACTGACAGTGACGTCTATAAGACATTATATTAGTGAACTGACAGTGACGTCTACAAGACATTATATTACTGAACTGACAGTGACGTCTACAAGACATTATATTACTGAACTGACAGTGACGTCTACAAGACATTATATTACTAAACTGACAGTGACGTCTATAAGACATTATATTACTGAGCTGACAGTGACGTCTATAAGACATTATATTACTGAACTGGAAGTGACGTCTATAAGACATTATATTACTGAACTGAAAGTAACGTCTATAAGACATTATATACTGCAAATATTTCTAACGGCATGGTAAATATTTTATGTAAGGCTAAATATTTAATATAATATTTCATAGGTGGCTAAATTTATTACTCTATGACTGCTTAAAGCACAATAAAAACATATGTAAGTTATTTACATCATTTTATTTATAACAGAAAAAATATGCCTCTCTAAAAGGTAAGTTATATGTTGAGTTACATTTAATTACCGTGGAACATTATATAATACGAGTAATATACAATTCCAGTCTAGGGACGTTACTATCATTAAGACATATCATGTAGACATTAAGTTAATTCCATCAAATATGAGCTATACTGATTAAACACAAAATAAACATTTATTAACTGCCATTTTACTCCTTGTATATCGATATCAAAGTAGACCCAATTCGCAATATACATACACAGGAAAATATTATATACACAACCTACTTACTTATCTGTATAATAATAGAAACGACTATTTTTACACGGACATTACAAAATTAAATAAAAAGCAAAAAATATTGATAACGTCTTAGATGTTATGATATCACAACATACATTTATTTCCCACATACGAATAATAATGCATGATTCAAATGGTTATTAAGAGAGTTAAGTCCTTTTTATCAATCTAAATTAACATTGACTTGTATTATATTAAAATATCTGACAGCATGACATAAAAAACCTCTCTCTCAGCATCGAAAGAAATCTTTTAAAATACAAAAATAACTTAATTTCCAATTTTATGAACAAATTGGCTGTAAAAAAATAACTATTCTTGCAAACAAAACTGATTGATCCCTTTCTTTATTAGCATTTAATATTTGGCATATATGAGGAATGTTGATTCATTGAAAAAAAAATTATTTACAAAACCATTCAACCTTATAACTGTTTTTATTTCAATAGTGAGGAAAATAAAAATGTATACAATCTTGTTTCCTATTCACACGAACAAACCTATTTTGTATTCCGTTACTGTTATTCGCTGTAATATAATTACTACGACTTAAAAAAACTTACTTTAAAAACAAATTGAATAGACGAGTAACGTTTGACTGCTCCATGTTTATATAGAGATCCCAATCGGGGGATCTGTATATAATCATTTTTACAAATGACATCACATGTGATAGATAGTGAAGCCGAGCGAGTAACAGTGCATGGCGTCGCACACGGCGACGTTCACAGCTGGCGTGCGGTATTTTTGTACATTTCGTATACACGAGTCGCGGAGCGTCCTCGACCGATATTAGCATCGAATTACTTAGGCAGGACGCCCACCTAAAGGTGGGTGTACATATAGCTGCGTGCTTCGCAGGCATCCATGTAAAATCTTTTTGTTGTAACACGCACTGCTTTCCTCTAGTTATTATATGAGACAAGTTTGCATAAACAACGTCATTCTACGTTTGAACTAACGGGTGCCCAGTGGCAGATTTCAAAGTTTGAACAAACATAGTTTCTGAACGCAACACATAAGAGGGGCGCGGGGGCGTCGTTAGAAGCGCAAGCGGTGCGGATGTTTTAGTAGCCATGGAACAGTGGAGTGGAGAGCACCGCGCTTTGGCCGTCGAGGCGTACATTTCGAGTGGATTTTCGCTGTCTCACGCCGTAGATTTAATAATCGTTACAGTATTCGTCGATTACGTGATGGACCATCGATCAACGTCATTCAGTCGTGGGTAGCAAGGTTCAGAGCTACAGGATCAACATTAAATAGGCCCAGGCCAGGACCTACACCATTGGTAGCCACGGATGAAAATGTCGAGCGTGTTATGGTTTCTGTCGTTGAAAATCTCCGTTTATCACTGCGTACACGTTCATCGATATTGGGAATTCCGAAATCAACTTTACAGGTAATAATGCGAAAAAAGCTCAAGTTCCATCCATATAAAATTCAAATTGTTCAAGATTTACACGATTCTGACTTTGAATTAAGAAAAACTTACGCGGAGGTGATGTTGTTGAGATTTCGTACTGCTCAAGCTATGCCCTACGTTTGTTTACTGTAGGTGTTCTCGTTACTTTAAAAATATTTTGAGTATTATAACTGTTTAATCCACGAAAAAAGCTCAAAAGTCAGTTTATAAGTATCGTGTCTAGGTGTAAAAATACTATTAGAAGTGCTCTAATAAAGTATTTTTTCCTGTCACGAGAGATGCAAAAATACGAAAACAATGGTGTAAGGTTATAAGAAGCGATGAAATATCTCCAACAAGTTGATAGCATTGTCATGAAAAATGCTCTAATGTAAGTGTATATTATTTGGATACCTAGTACGATTTAAGTTAATCATAAGTGACTTTTGTATTGAATATCAATCACAAACAGTAGATAATGTTATACATAAACTAGTTTACAAAAGTTTAATGCGACTTTCTTTTTTTTTATTTTTTATGTTAAGAAAAAACTGCATAACATTTCCAAAATACATAAAAAGTGACTTGACTGAAACGTAATAAACTTGACTGAACATAAATAATATTACGTATAAATTAATAAAATATAGACAGTATGTAGTCTTTCAAAAAATTAGGGTATGTTTACTGTTCTCTATTTATAAGTGTATTTATGCATGAAAACGTATATAATGTATGATTATAAATCACGCGTTAAAACGATTACTTTGCAACTTTCACTCCTTTGACCACAGCGGACGTAAAATCTGGATTTAAAGCAAAATATGATGTTATTATGAATGCGTCTAACCATTTTCAGTTATCGTTCTTGACGATTCTCAATGTTAAAAATGGACTAGATACGTAAAACACCACAAGTACACTATTTAGTCTAATCAAAAACAATTAATACCACATAAAATGTCAACCACATGTGAACAATACGAGTCGACACTTTACACTTTACCGCTACTCTATTCGACACTTTACCGCTACGCCAATACGAAATGACGAAATAAAAATAAACTTACTAATTCGGCTTCTCCTATTCGGTCTCATTCGGCCTAGTGCCGAGTATACCCGAAGTCAAATAGCTCGGCCATACTCAGCCTACCCCGCCAAACATGTCCGAAGGGCGTCAGGCTTAGAGTGACGCGAAATAGCATTTTTTCCCATTAAAACGCTTTGGGCATCAAGACATTTTGGAAGGTGACCCAAAAGAAATTTTTACTTCAAACACGTGACATGTTTTGATAAAACTGATTAATTAAAAGAAAAAAATGTTCTTATATTCACTTACTGAACGGAATAAAAATATATACTCGCTATTGGAATAATATTGGACGAATAGACGAACAAACTTATTTTATACTTCGAAAGCTTATTTTCAAAATCTTTTTTGGAAACTTCTTATTAACTTCTCGACTCAGGTTTACTTGTTCAAGGATGATGTATAAACGCTTACACATGCACGACCTAATCAAGAGTGAAGATGAAAATCTAATCAAGCTTCAGACCACTTGTAAAATCGAGATGCTTGCACTAATTTGTCGTAGAGACCCGCAAACATTCTCGCACAAAAATATTTTGTTTGTGCATGCTTGTTACGAATGCAGTTGCGTGAATACCGACTATAAGTAACACATAAATTTATAAGTAATGTGGCACATAACTTGCCATTCATAGCATTCTATATGAACAAATACATTAATCGCCCTCTAACTATGTACGACGACGTAAAAATACCTATATGCGCCACCCTAGCTTCACTTAAAGGTGCGTTGACATTTAACAGTTATTGCATGATATATATATATATATATATATATATATATATATATGTAAATATATATTTATATATATATATACATACACATACACATACACATACACACATATATATATATATATATATATATATATATATATATATATATATATATATATATATATTACCAACCATCAGCTATTTGTGGCGACACATCTATACCGACAAATATAAACGCTGATTGATTAGTTGCAAGTTCAAACTCGTTTGACATTTATCGCAATACTTTTGACTGTTCATCAACTTTTTACGACATAATACAGTAAATTTCTTGTAAACATGGGTGTCAAAAAAAGCTGCCATCGAAGAATTAATTAATGTATATCACAGTAAACCGAAACTATGGGACGTCAATTGCTTCCTTTGGGTATAAGGAGACTAATTCTACAACCAAACTTTTCGAAATCAGCATGTTTCATTCTCACAACTCAGATATTAATTGACGGTAGGCACCGAATTTTTCACGTCTCAAAATCCACCCTCGAACCCACACAGAACGTTTTTTCTTCCTTTTCGTATTTATATAATTACACTGGCTGCGATTTTGCGTTTCGATGCTTTCATCGTGGCAAGATAAAATAAACTGTACACAATGAAACAGATACGACACAGGACGAAAGTGGACACACAAATTTATTTTGAAAATAAATTTGTGTTACGGGAACTTAACATAAATTATGATATAAATTTCTAGTAATTTCTAGTAGTATATAAACAGTCAAAGCGATTTTCTATCTGACACTTGACATACATTTACGGAGAAAAGTGTTAGATCTTACCTTAAGACATTGACTAACGATTTCAGAATGGTATTTTTGAATATTGAAATTATGAAAATGAAAGTTGATTTGTCATTTAATGAATTATTCCGTGGAAGAAGTGTATATGATTCTAATATTATGAAATATCTGGAACGTATTCAGGAAAGCCTGACGCTGCATATTTAATGTTTGCAATAAAACTAACAGATCTCAATTCTCACTAAATATTCTCAATAATATTGCGCTTACGAATAGCACATGGCGTGCCAGTTAAATGACCATTGGTTTTCAAATCTAGCCAGTAATTTGCATGTCATGTATTTGTCATTTGTCACATGGCTTAGGTAGATGTCCGTGTTTCCTCGCTCACCTTGCTGCATGAAGTGCTGTCGAACACTCACCGACTAAAGAATAGATAATCCTAAAGATATTGTATTAGTACAAATGGATTACATTAAGTTAAATGATACACCTCATAATCAATACTCGTCATTCTAATGCCAGCATTACGTATTATATAATAAAAAGAAATAACAATAACCGCTCGCGCACATCTCGAAGCGGTGTACCCCACTAGCCATATTTGATTGTTACCTGCTGGTTAACGTATGCCGTTACAATTTGTCGAGAAGATTAATTCTTTTCTTGAAAATAATTAGACTATCACACATCATAAGTACTAAATATTGACAATGACGTTACTGTTGCCGGTTGTCCAAGCCGAATGAGTGTTTTGACGGAAATTAATGTGAAATGTCATTCCATCGTTAAGTCAACTCATAACATATTGTAATTTTACCTAATTATATAGTAAATTTCAATTTCCAATCTACTAAAACTCTATCATTGGGAGTACAAGTATGGATTTTCATGTGAGTTTCAAGTATGTTTCTGTTCGTATTTTGCTAAAAACTAAAGCCGCTATGTCGACTTTGACACTTCGTAGTGTGGTAGATAAGGCAGTTAGATTTCTTGATTACGTCGATAATGCATTTCTTATACCGACCATTTTCAGATAATTCTAATCATTAACCTATGGACTATATATTTACATTTTCCAATATCAAATAGATTTCCCACTGATCCGCCGAATTGAGAAAGAGCCAAAATGGAAGAAAAGGTGACACTTTGAATCCTTTATATCACACAAGAACATGTTCATTAAATTTTGAAGATTCTTGTTATCGTAATGGATATGGACGAAAAAGTCTACATTCGTATGCAGTGCCGACAATATTTACAAATCAACCGTTATCGTATCAGTCGATAAGTGAAAATAAACAAGTATAGCAATAAATAGTCGCCCGCATACATGTAAGCTCGTCCAGAATCTCATAAAACGAACGCCAATATTATGTTCCTTTTCAAATATTGATGTGTGATATATATATATATGTGTATATATATATATATATATATATATATATATATATATATATATATATATATATATATATATATATGTATATATATATATATTTATATATAGAAATGAAATGTTTGTGACTGTATCCATTTTCCTTCTTACTGCCATATGACATATTTTGATGTTTTTACGATGAAAAGACTGATCAATTGATATTTGCATCAAAGTGATACATAAATAAGTAATTTGTTGTCTAATCAACACATTAAGTTTATTTCTGAGAGAACTCCAGCCCAAGTAAATATAATGTTATTACTGTTATATAAATGCTTTATTACTTTTATTACTTCCAGAAATTACCTAGAAAATAAAAAATGTTTTCTTCCAAGTTCTCTACCGCAAAAAATGACTCAACTCGATAATGACGGAACAACCGTTGACACTGAAATTGGAAAACTGTCCAAATTGACCAGTCCAAAAAAATAGGTGCAAGACGTGACAGAAACTGTAAAAAACATGCAACGGAAATATTCTGGACTGAAAAAGAAGAACACAGAATTACAAAAATTACTAAAGTACTTCATGCAAAAATGGAAAATGAGCATGTTGAGATTCTGAGGCCCACGATGGACACGGATAACCAGATTGTATTTAGGTACCTTATAAAATAATATCCAGATAAATTAAAAGGTTTGATTTAAAACTGCACTTTATATCGCCAAAACTACTTGTACGCGACTTCATCAATATTGCCTTAATAGAAGGTAGTACCAATCCCGCAACTGCGAGCCTGGATTTGTTAAAGAGACATTAGACATTATAAAACTACGTAGTACAATTTCCAATAAAATATAGTACTGTATATTAATCATTGATGAAGTTGCTATAAGAAAACAGTTGCAATGGGGTGGCACTAAATACTTTGGCCACATCGATTTCGGTACTGAGGTCGTTCTTCCACTAGTATCAGAGAAGCCTTGACATTTAAGCCGACATGCATAAATGGATCATGGAAGATACCCATTGGATATATTTTGATAAACGATTTATTCGATCACCAAGAAAAGAATTTAGTGGAATAGTTCATTCGTTTATAGATTGAACATGGTGTAACAATAGTATAATTGACATTCGATGGTACTGCGGCGAACGCAGTTATGCCAATACAAGTAGTCTGCAATTTGGATAGACTGCAATTTGGATCCAAATGATATAAGATCTACTTTCACAAAGAATGATCATGAAATGGGATACTGCATAATCCTTGTCATATCATCAAACTGGTAGGAAATACTTTAGATGAGAAACGAAAATTACTGGATGCAAATAGCAAAGTAATATCGTGGCAACTATTAAGAATTGCTTTAAAATCAACTCGAGAAGGGCTTCAAGTTGCAATTAAAGTGTCAGTAGCACATATTCAGTATGAAAAGCAGAAAGTGAAGGTGAAACTTGTTACTCAAGTATTCAGTAATTCTGTAGACGCATTAAAGTTTTGTGGCGAAATACTAACGCTGGCATTTCAATAAACATTTTAATCATTTGTTTGATATACTCAATTCCAGAAACTTAGTTGCTAAAAACCATTAATTGCATATAATATTATAAAATTGAAAGAAAAATTACAAGAACTCGTAATCACACTTTAAATCTGAGATGTTTTCAGAAGTGTTTTTGGAGCAATCCGGTTCTTAGGTCAATTTAACAATAATACTTCGGTAAAAACCTTTATGACTGCGTACAAGAAATTGTTAATACACGCCGAGTTTAAAATAGGTAGAAATGGCAACAATTTACCTCTTAATAATATTAGAATATTTGACACCAATAAACAATATCTTCAAGCACTAAACCAAACAACAGAAATCATTAATATGCTGGATGATTACACTGAGTGTTAATCAACTGTCAACTGTTAACAACATGTTTATATCCCAGACCCGAACGCTCTCACCGCATACAGTGAAAAGGTAATTTCATACTTAGCCGGCTATAAAACAAGAAGTGTATATATATGAAACATTGTGACCAATATAAGCTAATTGATTCGAATCAAAGATGAAGGTGGTCCGTCTAAAGCGTGAAATGATGTCATACGCATTTGTAAAAACATAGAAAAAGTTTCCACAACTAACGACGTACAGTTGTGGTAACAGTGTATTAAAGATTCATTTTTACATTTAATTATCAAGGCAATCGTAGACTTTAATTTAAAAATTCGAATATATCATGAATGTAGATAGGCTGAACTGCCAAAAAGTGAAAACTTCCGAAATGTTTACAAAAAACTTATTTCGTCGAAATTTAATTTCGAACGTTCTCGGATAATGGCATTGGCACTGAAGCTGGTTGACCCGTACCTTACTTTAAGCTAGCTTACCGTACCATACCTTACCTTACTAAACCTTTCCTTACTGTACTGTACCATGATTTACCTTGGCATAAGTTACTGATGGTTATATATTTTAATTTATTGGTATTTGTGCGAGTTATGCATATATCTGTCACTGATTTTGAAAATTTATAAAGTAGGATTAATAGAGTAACTATCGTCTCCGCTCTGCGACCACCAATTCAGCTGTTTACCGTGGTGACTATAAGTAAAACATCCCACTGCCAGGGAAAGGCTTCATCCAGAAGCGGATCCTTGTTGATCTCAAACCTGGCAACATTTACAGAGATTCGCGTGTTACTAATACTGAACAACGTTTGTTCATTGAATTTTGGAAATTCACAAAAAATTACGTTTCTCCATACAAAATTATCACCTGACCTTAATAAGTCAGGTGATAATTTTGTATGGAGAAACGTAATATATGTATGAAGAGTCGAATTATTTTGGAAAATTACTGATGGTTATTTATTGTTACCATTATAATGTTACCATTAATATCCTACATACCTACTACCAAACAAAAATTGTCTTGTTTATCTTAATAATATAGTAAAAATTAAAAAAAAATAGTATCGATTCTATATTCAGAATTAAATCAGTTTTTATTCCGCGACACAGTTCTGCATATTAAAAAAAATTAATCGTGATAACCGAACTAAGTGAAGAATATTTATAAATTACTTATAATGTTTAATATTGCGTCGCTATTCCATATTGTCGATAAACACATTTTTCATTTATTAAACATTTTTTATTAATCACAATTAAATGAAACTACGTGATGTAGTATTATTTCTACTTTCTTTACCACGATTTTTTATTAACCTAATTAAAATTACAACTGATACTTTATTTGTCTGGTAACACAGGTGTTTTGCCTTAGCAAATATCTGAAATATGTAAGATAATATAACCAAACAATTGATTAAATGCGTAGACTAAATGAAGTGAATTGCATAAATTCTTAAAACTTTAGATTATTCTAGGTATTACAGTACTCCCATAATTTGCTGCTGTTTCTTGAATATTTTCTCGCTGAATGTATATCGCGATATACAGTTATACCTAGAATGTAGGGGACATTCTCTCTATTCTAGATGAATGAATTTGGAGGAATCGAAATTAAAATATTATTTTTTCTTTTAAAATTCTTAGAAGCGAGCCTCAGATTGGTCGCTTGTTTTGTTTTTACGCTTCCCAGAATTTTTTTTACACAGGTTTAAATGAGTGCTACTAACGAGAGTCTACTATTATATTAAAATATTTTTTTTATTAAATATAGGTAAAAACGTAAAAAAAACTTGCACTTAAAAAACAATATTTTAGAATAATAAGCAGAAATAAATACAATAAATTCTCAAACTAACTTTCATAAAGTTACTTTAATTAAATACACGTACAAATTCCAAAACAGTATGCAATTTTATATTACAATGATTAAGAATCGTTTGGAAAAAAATATTTTTCCACCTATGTTTTTTGGGAAAGTTGTTCATTATTATTAATCCATTCTAAAAATGTTCATAAAAAATTGCCCATTACACCTTGGTAATAATTTTATTGTATTGGATTTTTACGTTTTTCTGAACCACAATCCAACAGAAGCTTCAATAATAGAAGAAACGCATAACGAAGATTCTACGAAATCTGAATATTGTTATAATAATATTTACATTATAATAATTGGTTAGTAGAAAACACAATTGATATTCATATGAGAAACGATATCAATAACCAAATAACTTTCTAGAGAAATGTAATGCATCGTCTAATTAATGTTATAATTACATTAAGAATCATGTAATTTACCTTTAAGGGGCCACACTTGTTATCTAATTATGATCCTGATTCAAAAGAACTTCTTTTAAATCCAAAGAGTTGAAATAAATTATTTAAGCCCCACAATTCAAAACGCTTAAGAAAAATTTTCTTAGAGAAAATATTGTTTTGGAAATTAAAAAAGCTCAATTTCTGGCGATCATTATGGATACAACACAAGATCTGTCAAAAACTGTCTCTAGTTTTTCAGTAACTCCCGATTAACAGAAAACGATGGTGACGTACCTAAAAAAACAATAAAAATCTGTGAGTCCATCTTTGGGTTTATACCGATTGCAGAAGGGCTTGAAAGTGAATTTTGAATACAATCCAAGAACACGGAATTGACTTGTCCAAATCTAGAGGGCAGAGTTACGATGGAGCAAATGTTATGTCGGTTTTATATAGAGGGTTACAAGTTCTTATTAAAGAGCATGCGCCATATGCCGATTTTGTTCATTGTGCAGCACACTCATTACATTTAATTTTAAATAATACTGCGAAACATATTCTGGAAGTGTGACAATTTTTCGATAATTTGAAATAAATATATATGTTTCTTGACAATAGTATAAAATACTAGGCAATGTTGAGTAATGATTCATCTGAAAAATAAAAAATTATCCTTGCAAAATATGCCCTACTAGATGGTTTCGAGAAATGACGCTTTATTCGCTATAAGAAAAAGTCATTCATTAATAATGAAAGCTTTATACCAACCAAATTTTATTTCAATATAGAAAGACGAACGTGATGAATATAAAACTATAATTAACATGTTAAAAAGCTACGATTTTATAGTGTTTGTCTCCTTTTTTCTTGGCTATTTAAATTCATCGAGTCGTTTCTAAACCCTTATAGTATAAAAATAATGATTTAAAAAAGCTAGTATTTTACTAAGTAGTCTTCTAAATAGACTGATTAAAATACGAAATCAAAATTCATTCAATAGTTTGCTAAACGAGTCCAAAGATCTAGCAAAAAAGTAGGATGTGACAACTGTTTTCAGAAATAAAACGCTTTTTTTTGTGATCAGAAAATGAGGGAATTTAAGATACGGAATCATACTTCAAAGTCAATGTGTATTATTGCTGTTTAGATATATTACCTTCTCAAAATAAACAAAGATTTCAGAGCCTCTGTGATATAAGTAATAAAGTTTTACAACCAGATAAACTTTCAACCTATTCAAACGAAGTAATCAAATAGAAGCCGAAAAACTGAGTAGTAAATATGATAACGACATGACAATCGATCTCTATGGACAATTAATTACTCTGAAAAGTTGTTTAAAATTCAGAAAATTCATTCTATTATGGAAATTATTAGTGATAAATTCCAATAGCCTTGACTTCAGTTTTCTGCATACTTACTATTTTTGATCCTTCCGGTTACAACCGCAACAGCGGAAAGAAACCACACTTAAATGAAACTACGTGATGTAGTATTATTTCTACTTTCTTTAAGTTCTTTACCACGACCTAGGTTTCGTTGTATTACAACATCTTCAGGGTATTAGCAAAGATTGATTCAATCATTACATCACGTAGTTTCATTTAATTGTGAATAATGAATTTCTACAAAATTAACGCCAAATATATTCAGTAGCTGAAAGAAACTTATCTAAATTAAAACTTGTTAAAAATTATCTTAGAACTTCTACGGGACAAGAACGCTAATCGGGTTTACCGATAATATCCATAGAAAAGTGCCTATTTAATTACTACAATCGTTTTAGAGGAGTTTTATAATACATACCTATGTACAATTTTTTAAAGTTTCAAATATATTTTGTCAATCGAAGTGTCTTTTTTTATTTTACAAAAAGGGACCCCAACAATATTTGATACAGGGGTCTTTTAGGGCTAGCTGCACCACTGTCTACAAGGTTGTTGAGGATGAGGGAATAGTTCATTGATGACGAAGAAAAGAATGTACTAACACTAAAAGTGTGCAAGTTTGTCATTAATTGTAATTTTCCTCAAGTGATACATGGGGTTTTTAATTATTAAAATCAATGCATATTATGTTTAGTAATAGCTTCATCGAAATTTGTTTCGATGATTTTTGACAATTTTTATCCATAGACATATACAGCAGTATTAAACAATATAATTTGTGTATGTGTACAACACTATTAACCAATATATCTATAGTCAGTATGTATAGTCAAAATGGAGATATTCAGTTTATTTCGATCCAGTAGAGCGACTGTCTTTATCTCCCTCTACCTTATGACATTTTTTTTGTGTTACAAAGGACAGATATAATTACTAAGATCTGGCTAAATTTAAATCCATTTATAGTAATACAATATCTTTGAACAACCCGGGCAAGCCCATTACATTGATTTTCAAATTTTTTTTTTTATATTGATACAAAATTGTATCAATTCAAAAAAAAATCAAAATCAATAAGGTACCTTTACTTCCGAAACATAATTTTGAGATATATGATACAATTTATGTGTCAAAAGCTTTATTTAATAAAATTTATGTGCAATTCCGCAACGGTACCGGATTTCGAATATTTTAGTTTGTGGTGAGCAGTTAGTATGATAGGGATAGCACACCGACTACTCACCAACCGCAAAGTTACTCTGGAAAACCAAAACCGACACGAGATCATAAAGTATTTCATTGACTCATGAGTTGATCTCTGTCACTGACTTTCCCACTTTAATTAATATTGTATAAATAATAGTAAACCAAACTTTATTAAGAATAATGCACGACTAATGGCTAAAAAACGAGAGCGTTCGGTGACATCGCAGCCGAAACGCCAATTTCCCCTCTACCACCCGTCGGTGTCCCCGTGAATACAAATATCTACTGGATGAAGAGACCGCATGCGACACGCGACAGCCACAAAGAGAAACACCATAGAAAGTTTTACACGTCGTAGTTTGATTAATAAATTTTTACGTCGTGTCTTTTATTCTTTTCACGTTAAGCATTATAGCGCAGACAGCTATTGCTGTCGTGTGTGGGAGAAAATGGTGACTGCAATAAACAGTGGCTCGTGAAAGTGTCAAGCTAGGGTCCTCCACCGGTCCACCGTATAACAGCATAATATGTCAATGGTACTACTTTTACGAGTACTATACTTGATTTTCTGCTGAAGGACAACGGAGGAGCCCTTCGATAAATGTTAGTTGGTTCCGTCTTATAAGACATAATAAAAAATTACACTCAAGGTCGTCGTGATTATTGTTTGATATTCTCATTTTTACATAGCTGTAACGAAATTGTAACTTAAACTAATGGACATATCATCGGAAACCAATTTGCCCTCTCGTTAAAAAGTAATTTGGTTATAAGATGAATTTCTAGCGTTTTTTTTTTGTTTCTAACAGTATTTAAAAATAATTGGGCCCATTTTGTCTACCTACGAGCATAACCTAGATTTCAATTCACATTATTTTTGTGCCAATTCACAACCCGATCGAATAAGAAACGTGGCCGTGTTCGACGAAGATAAAACAGTCCGGAACTCGAAAGTCGATATCTCCGCAAATTGTGTATTTCTGCGAAATTCAATGGCATTTAAATGTCTTGTCCCAATATCTTGGACCTCACAAAGAGTACATTTAGAGTATTTCATTGCAGTATCCAAAATGTCTTTCATGCAAACTAACGACCTTTAGTGACACTGTGTGGAGAACTGACCGTGAATAAATACATAAACCTCTTATCAAGTCCCCACTATCGAACGGCCACTCGTATTGCAACTTGCAAATTCTCAAATCTCAATGTCAAAATTCTCAATTTTCAATTATAAATAAAATGTATTATTTAGGGTGCATTATTAAATGTAGGAATTCCCAGTGAAATCATCACTGCTTTTATTATTGAACAAGATAAATAATATCCTCGTTTTTCCCAGTGCAAACAAAAAATAACATATTATCTGTGCTCGTGTAAATTATCGAAAGAGGATACGCCTACGACAGGATTCAAATAATAGGTGATTCTATCGATCAGGATTTTAGTTTTGTTTGACGAATAAGCTCCACAAAACACTACTTTGGGCGCGGCACGTAATAACCACACAATATTTCAGAAATCTCGCAACCCATATTCATAGATGTCTACTTCGTAATGTCATCACGATTTATAATTATAAGAAAGATTCAATATTCGTCATTTCCTAAGACAGGAACAGGTAATACACGATTCTACCGGTCCGGTGATCATTGTTCCGTTCGGCGAATGAAAACAACAAAGTACTCCTTCGGACACGGTACGCAACTAAGGTTACGGTACGGATGATAATATTTCAGAAATCTCGCAACCCATATTTATAGATGTCAACTTCGTAATAACTTCACGATTGACAATAATAATAAAAATGCATTATTCTTCGTTTCCTACGACAGGGGTAAAATATAAAGGAATCTACCGGTCGTGGTTGTTGTTCCGTTTGTCGAAGGAGTGCCACAAAATACTCCTGCGGGCGCAGTGCGCGACCAGATAATATTTCAGATGTCAAGCGATTCATATTCATAGACCTCGATTTCGCACTTTTGACTCGATTTCGCACTTTCGCACTTTATTGACCTCGATTTCGCACAATTTGCATTTCCAATTGATTCACTCGGCTTATTTTCTACAATAGAGGGATATTTTTTTATAGGCTTTATTTTCTACGATAGGGGTAAAACAATACACAAATCTACCTGTCGCAATTATTGTCCCGTTTGGCGTAGGGTTTCTGGACGAGAATCCTCAAAGCGAGAATTCCCGAGAAATTTTGCCTTACTCGCGACGAGAAGAACAGGGTCGAGAATTTGAGAAATTTAAAAAAAAAGGACAATAACAAAATTCGAAATCTATTCGTAGTTTTGTAAAAAGTAAAGCGGTATGAACAAAATGCGACGTAACCTCATCGACATGGCTCCTCCCGCGCACCGCGCAGCCATACAATCAAGTCAAATCAGTCGCTCAGTATTTTGCTCTTACTTGACGGCGAAACTCGCGTCGTCGATGCTAACTGGCGCCATTGCGACAGGTTATGTTTGTGCTAGAGTTGTTTACGTGAATAAATGATATTTATTTTTATTTGTAATTAATTATTAAGTAAGTAATTATTATTAATAAAATATTTTATTGATTTTATTTTTTATTTCATTAAAAAATATTGTGTCCAATTTCGTGTTTTAAATAAAGCCGAGTGAAAAATATAATAAACTTAAGATTTATTTAATTTATTTGAAAACTAACCTCATTTTTTCAAAAAATAAATATTATCAAATGCATTCGATAATAATTAATTTAATTAAAATTCTAAAATAAAAATATGAAACACTGTGTGGTATTGTAGTATTAATAAATTCATTATTTGTATATTTTATTTCTTATATTTACTTCAACAGATTAATGGCGCATGCGCATTATGGTTGTCGATAATTGGAGCAACAGCGTATCATTAGTTAGATCAGTCGGTTTTTAACCTGTCCATACTTGGTGTATCCAGATGATCCATTTTATCACTTGAAATTAATCAGTAAATTGAATTAATTATTCTTACAAAGCGTGGATTTAAGTAGTCAAATGATTAATTAAGATATTGTTAAAATAAAAATTCAACAACGTTAATTTTTAACACAGTAAAAAAATAAAATTATATCCTTGCCTCTTATAGTTTCAATAATTGGTACGTTCCGCTTATATATTATTGTCTTTTTTCAACCTGGGCTGAGTGATGAGTAAAGTTTGCTGTAAAGTTAAAAGTTGCCCTTTCCTGGCAAAGCAACACGAGGGGAAAAAATATCAATTATATATTTATTTATTACGTTTTATTTGTTATACTGACTTGTATGTTATACTGATTTTAAACCGAAGCGCCTATTTCAATGCGGTTGTAATTTTATTATGCACATTTTTGGTGCGAATAATTCTTAGTATTTAATAAAAAATATGTTTAACTTAAAATTTGTTATACGAAATTTACTTTCGTTACAGTTAATCAGACAGGGTAATGAATTTATTTCTCACAAAATTACCTTAATTTTTTACGGTAGGCAGTGTAATATATCATGTATCTATTATTTTTTATAAGTCCGCAATGGAGAAATCGAAAGTTTGGAAGTATTTTTCCGAAATCAAATATACGTCGTTCGTATGACGCCTTAAACGTTCTAAAAAGATATCCATGAAAAGCTCATTTACAAGTGGCTTGGTAAGACACATAGTGAGCCACCACCTTCCACTTCACTCACCGACTTTTTGGATAATAACCAAGACTAGCCCTCAGAACCTAAAAAATCCAAATCATCTATACAGCAGACTCTTAAATTGGAACCTAAGCAGTTCCTCGACGAAATAGTGTCTACACTAGCTGCGAAAATAGTCTCACAATTCGGCAAATTAAAAAAGTGATTTCATACACATGTCTCTGCAACGAAGAGGACATAAGTTACTCAAGAATGAGTCGGGCGTAATGAATCTCATACTGGACTTTTAGGAAGAAAAGAAAATTGAAATGATAAATTGTCTACGCCACTTGCAAACTGATGGCAGCCAATCGACTCGTTTCAGCCTTAGTATTGATGAATGGACTAGTTTAAGAAATATGAGGTATTTTAATATTTGCCTTCGCCATAGAGAAGGTATATTTTACAATTTGGACCTTGTTTTCATCCCAGGAAAATACGGAGCTACAAAGACGAAAAAAATCGTGGAAAAACGACTGCAGGAATTTGGTCTGTGTTTTGCTCAGCACGTCGTGGCTGTGACAGGTGATGGCTCCAACTTTATGGTTAAATTCGGTCGCGAGAGTCCCACTGAAATGGTCTTCTGTCTCAATCACACTATACATACGTCTGTTGTAGCCACTTTTTGCAGTAATGAAGATGAAACCATCGATATCAACAATGAATGGACCGTTTCTGACGCTGATGAAAGCGATTATGATTATGATTCTCCTCCTGACGATGACTCGGAAACCAAAGACATAATCAACGTGCAGTACATCCAAAATGTAAAAAAAAGTTTAAAAGTAACTCGTTCTTTGGTTAAACTATTTCGAAAAAGTCCCCTAAAAATATTATCTTGCAAACATATGTCAAGGAAGGGTTTGGCCACCGATTGAATTGATTATTGGATATACGCACAAGATGGAATTCAACAATGCAGATGATCGAACGTTTTTTGAAACTGAAGAATGCCATGAAAAAGTCACTGATTGACTTGAATCTGTCCTCAAAATGGTATGATGTCAATATTGGAATTCTTGAATCATTATGGACATTTTGCATCCAATAAAGTCATGTATTGAAGCTTTATCCACAAAAGACGCTACTATTTTGACATCTGAGGCAATAATACACATATTTATTAATAAATTACAATCAATGGAAAACAATTTAGCGGCAACATTTCTGAGTCACCTGAAGAATAAGTTTAATGACCGGAAAAATGTGAACTTAATATCCTTAATGAATTATCTTCACAATCCTAAGATGTGCCACAATGACAAAACCAGGCCCAATTGCAGCAAAGCGTCTTTGATAAAGTTTACAGAAGAACTGTTTAATACGTCATTCCTTAATACCAGCGCCTCAGACATTTCAGACAGTGACATGAAAATCTCAATAACGCAAGATGATAAGAAAAACTCTACAGCTTCATTTGAGTTGCAACTTAAGGTGGCTATACAAACAGCAGCTGCTGGTAGTGATAGAATTGAAATACGTCTTTCTGAAAGCCTAGTAAAGAAGAAATTTCAGCTTTTTGAATCAACTGGAAAGCGGATTCCTAACCTTAAAAGCTTATACAAAGCTTTGATGAGTGTATAGCCTACTTCGACAGAAAACGAACGTGTGTTTTCCTTAAGTGGAAACATTGTGTGAAAAATAAGAAACCGACTTTCAGATGCTGCAATAAATGCTCTTATATTTCTGAAAGCATTTTTTTGTAAACAAGAAGAGTGGGTTAAGACCTGTAGAAATAGTTGTACCTCTCGGATTTTATCTTATTGATATTTATATTCTTTTGTTAATTTTATTTCCTTTACTATAGTATTTAAAATACTGCATAGCTCTAGTACAGCTCTAGTCTATTAAAAATTATTATATAAGTTTACAATTATTTATTCTCAAAAATGTAAAGCTGTTTTGTATTGATTAACTAATAAGAGTCTAATAATTTGTAAGAAATAAGAGAAGTGACTTGATCTCTGTGACTGTGAATTGTTGTCATTAGTTAATACGAGAATTATTTTTTTATTTCTATTCCTAATGAAGGAAAACTATTACATAATACATGTTATTGATTAACACACGTTTAATTCTGTAATTTCAACAGGCTCCCTAAAATTTTGAATTTTTCTCGAGTTCCCGGAATTCCCGGAAATTTTCGGTCGAGAATTCTAGAATCCCGAGAAAAAAAAATAGTCGAGAAATCAAAAACCCTGGTTTGACGAAGGAATGCCACAAAACACTCCTTCGGACGTAGTGTCCGCCGACATGAGAGATCACGCAACTCATATTCGTAGATTTCGATTTCTAAATGTCCTTACGATTGATAATTATAGGAGCGATTCATTATTCTCCGTTTCCGTTAAATATGACTTTTTCCTTTTTGGACATACAATATACAAAAATAATAAAGCATATACAAGAGAGCTCAGAAAAATGCTTTGTGCAAAAGAGTTAACATCAATTTCGCTCGGGCCTGAATTTTTCCAGTGCTACTACAATGAATATAGAAGTCACTATCGGGAGAAATAACCACTTACTACCTAGTATCATGCGAATGCAGTATACAGTTCGTAACTATAACATAAATTAGCTGCCTATCCCACCTTTTTAGAAAATGCCTTAAGGCATATCCACATTTTTTGTATTTTTATAACATAGGTATAAAAATACAAAAAATGTGGATATACACTTCACGAAAAATTCTTTAATTCAAAGCTGATGAAACAAGAATGACCATATTTTGGCCAAATAATAAACAAAACTAAATTATTAGCAAGGGTTCAGTAAAGGAAATAGGAAGTTTCACGTCATCTGATGAATAAACGTTTACGTCTGAGAGACTATACATGTTCCAAAAAATCCAATATCTAGCGATAGACGAAAAGTTAGACTAAATAAACCGAATCAGAACCGGGTATCACCTAGCCGGCACAGCCAAACAAATGGGTTACTCATCGCACAAAGATAACCGATTCACTTTTGAAGGTAACCGGTTAGCGATTTCGCAAACACTAAGCTTTGAGCACTGAGTAGACGCGACTCGCAGAACTTGACCGCGAATGTAAAAAATGCGTGGGCCATAAAGAATAACTGAGTTTATTAAATCACTTTAGTTCCTATGTAATCGTCTTATTACTCTTTATTATAAAATGGTCACATACCATGACGTATTTTCCTTTCTAAAAGACTCATCTACCTTTATGTTAAGCAGATAGATACATAATACCACAGTAAAATAGTCCAAAAATATAGATTCGTACTGCGTGACTTCTGTAATTAAATTTTTTGACAATTTTGTTAAGGATCACGTTCCAAATAGTTAACCAAATTGGCACGGACTGAGGCATATGCTAAATCAGCCATCTTTGCGAAAGAGACGAAAATTTGCGTAGAACTTCGTTTTGAGGTTCTCAAATTGGGTTGAAAAATCACAAAATATATCATGTGCGCTAGTCAAGATATTAAAGGTCAATAGTAAGCAAATTATATTTTTTTTTGTAAATATCTCGCTTCCAAGGCCTCGCATATCATTAGACGTTTAACAAAACTTATAATAGCAGAAAATTCTCTACACTGGTTACATAAATATGTGTGTATGATTGACCGTTTTCGAGATATATCACGGATAGTGGGAAGGTGCATCCGTTTATAGGATAGCACTAAATAAACTGCGGAACAAGTTGCATACACGTGCAAAGATAACATGTCATCAAAATCTTATTTTCAGTATTAATAAAGCTAAGTTGCTTATTTGTAAAAAAAAATATTTATAGATAAGAAATAAAGTAAAATTATATAAATCGCAAGTTAATGAAACTATATGATTTAAATACATTACCAATAATTATAAACGTTTACATAAGAAGTCTTGAAGCATCTTACATATTGAATTCATCTATGATTAATTCAATACGTAAGATGCGTGCAGAATTCGTTGACATATGAACCGTACAAAGCAAAATATTTGCAAAAAAAAAACTATTTTCGTGGCCTTTGACATTTTGATTAGCAAACATGTCTTATGACTCTTTTCAGACCATTTTTAAAATATCACACAAAAGTCTATGAAAATATTCGGTTTTCCTCCTTTTATTCCGAGGTTTAGCCTTTATTTCTCCTTATTTGACTTTACTAGTTGCTACTATGACAAAAAAACTGAAATAAAAATGTTAGGATATGAAATTTGTTATAAGACCGGTAATTATTTACGTTCACGTACGACGAAGAACAATTAATAAGATATTTAGAAAAAATTGTTTTTACAACAGTGACTGTGTATAAAAAAAAAGGTTTGAATAGAAATTGTAGACAATTTACTACTCTACAAAATGATAATTTCATACGATTGCGTTTGATACATACCCAAAGAGATATTTGGGACATAACTGTTTTGCAATCTTTGATACGATGTTTCTCGTAAGTTTTTAAATTTACAATATATCGTTTATGAGAATAATGATATATAGTGCTCTTCACGATTGCAACTATAACATTTTAACGTCTGAAAAGCGTTTGCGAAGTAATTCGAAAAAATTAATTTTTCTCAACTTTAATTCGTTATAATTCGAAAGCGGTAGGTGGTACGAAATTGATTTCATAAAGGAAATCACAAAATTTGATGCTCTGTAAAAATTATTAAATCACGTTTGTCAAAGCATCGACGATCCATAAGATATTTAACTTTAGAAATTTCACAAAGATGACGAATCTAGAGCAACTTTCAAACCCGACCAACTTGACAAATTGCTCAGGGCGCGACTTTTAACAGTATACTCAAAAAACACTGACTTAGAGTACCATGCAAAAAGTACGATTTGAATGGACTATAATAGTTGTACATAATAACCGTCAGTACTATATGCGGTTCAACCGTCACGACTGCCGCCTGTGACATCACCTTACTACGTCATTGACATTTAATTCATCGAGAGCGGGGTAGGCTTTTACTTTTACCAAGAATCGAGGCCAGTGTTGCGTTCGTTTCAATCACTATATGCAGCAGAGGCGCCGCACCGCGTACATGCGAGACGGGAATGAGTCGACTAAATGCAAGTAACCTTCAAGTAATTTCATATTTAATTGCGTCACTGCTATTAATTTCACTGTACATTTTTTTTGCTCTATCGCTTACTAAATCTGCCTTATCTTAATACTAAAATAAGGAGGCACCCAATAATTTGCCGTAAATTGTTTCTGTTCCCGTCCAGTCTCTACTTATCGGTCTTGAATTTATTTCTCAGCATCCACAAACATATGCTACTAAAATATAAAGGCAGGTCTACAGGTCTGCGATAATAAAAAAACAAAAACAAATTAAAAACACGAAGAAAATTTAACAATCCTCTAAATATATTAAACGTTATAAATCACATTATACTATCAATAGACGAAGTATTTTTATTTTCGCGCCGCAACAATTTGTTCCGTATTTTTCCTTAAATTGATTATAGTTAAATCTTATTTGGCGTTAAAAACGTTGGTTCCTTTAAAGGTTATTTCGGCAATATAAGCGTTCCTGCTAAGAGTATCCATAAATAAAGAAATTAATTCTATTTCGTTCTAATTTTCAAAATTTGTAGTATAAAATTTAATAGTAATAGAAAGTCTATTTTTTAGCCAACAGTGAAGGTTCCCTCAATATTTTAATTACGGCCTCGCTTCTAATTTTTTGTCTGTGGCACGATAAAATATAACAAATGATTCTTTTACTTTGTGACAAGGAAATCTAAAATGTTGTTTTTTATAGATGAAGGTCGGGTTTCAACCTTCACATGGCCGATTTATGGCATATTGTTTATGGTTATTCCATTTTTTTCGGGACCTTCTATTTTTTATTACAAGAAATATCTCTGATATACCATCTAGGAGTTCTGTCGATTAGTTTGCGTTTGAGGATTACTTCGATATCGTTCGTAAGTCATCGACTGTCTTATTACATAATTAAAAAAATACGTAGTTACGTAATATTTTCTAGACCAGTAGTTTCATCATATATTTTCTATCAATAGTCAATCATGACTGGTAATAAAAAAAATGACGTAGCTATGAAAATATGAAAAGCATATTCAAAACCCCCAATCAGTGTTCGCCACAGACTATTCGCCGCCTATTAAAGTCGCCAACTAGTCCGTTTAACATCTCTAACAGTAACACATTATTGAATAATATTTTTAATGTAATAAAAAATTGGGCAATGTGGCAATAATTCATAAATATCACTTTGGACTCAACACCGGAGGTACCCGAAATTTTCGAAGAATATCTTATCGATTGAGAAGTACTTAAATTGGCGACACACCGAATACCGCAACAAAAAACATATGACCTTTATATAATACTGGTAAACTACAATGCTACCCGTTATTAGGATCGGAGAATTTTGACAAAAAATCTTAAGGATAAATCAAATATAAAAGGAATTTTATGAACCAACTAATCTCATTTCAAAAGGACGGAATATTAAGTGTTCTAAGAAAATTTAAGTTAACTATGAAAGGAGAGATAGAGAGATGTATAGCCGAATCGAATTAAGCAAATACTGAACGACGTAAAGATTATTTCATAAAAAAATTCATAGATAAAGAGAGACAGAGAGATATAAGAAAAATTAAAATCCCCATCGATGAATATATAATTAAATAAGAGTGTCAGAATTCAATACCATTGAGCTAGAAACTTATATCTTAAGTGAAAAATTAAATTCTGAAAAATTTATTCAAACGACGTGGACCAGTGAAAACGCCACACAAACTGCATTTATAAGGTTAACGAGCATGCTTGGAATGCACAAATAATGCAGAACATTTTTTTTAGCTAGTGGTCGCTCAGTGGAAATTCGACCGCAATTCATTAAATTTTTAAGTTTTAACCTTATTGAGGTCCTTTTGTCAAAGAATAAACCTGTATAATCGTTGCATATAATTCTTTTAATTTTGTTCTATTACGACAACTGAGAGCGTGTACAGATACGTCATTATCATGTGTTATTTCCCATAATTTTTTGTAAAACCTATGAAATTTTAAATATGTCAGTAACAGTTTAAAAAAACTTGAGAGGTGTCAAGGGACACCCGGATGGAACGAAGTTCCCTTCGATTAATTAGTAAAGGAATTGTAATAAAATTTTATTTCTTTTAAGTTATAATAATAATTATTGTTATTATTTTTTATTATTTATTATATACAAAAAACCTGTATACACTCAACAAAAATAATCGTCGCGACACCACACTGTTCAATGCGAAATAGAAAGACGAAACGAAAATAACTGGCTCGCTTTCTATGAGAGAGAGAGAGACAGACAGAGAAACACGCGCACGCCGCACGGCTTGCAGCGCGCCCGCTAACAACTATAGCAAAAAGTGTCGTTACAACTTTTGGTCTTAATTTTTTCCGTCTAGCCCCCTTTCGCAACGCGCGATAAGGAACTTCGTTCCAAAAACACAATTACAGCTTGTACCCGTATTTATTTTTTTGATACAATTCATGGTCACTTTTAATTTGTTCATGTCATTATTGAATCAAATAAACGCTAATAAAAATAAGTCATAGAAGTACAAGATACATTGTTTTCAATTCCAATGAATTACAGTTCGTTTTTGGTAAGGTACGAAAGTCGAAAAGAATTATCTGCTACAAACCTTGTACAATTTTTTAATGTTTCTTTCCATGCATTAATTTTTGAGTTATTTGAAAAATATGAAAGATAGGAAAAATGAGGTTGAGCTTGGCTAAGCTATATTTAAAAGGCAATAAAAGCGTATTTAGAACTTCAACTTTCAGAAATTCAGAACTTCTGTGTAAACGATGTTTTTTTGTAAAAACTCTTTCATCATTTGCTAAATACCCTTGACCATTATATTCGGAAATATAAAATCTCAAACCATGGGATAATTGAATTCCACTTGTATTTTCCATATAAACGTTAACTATGCCAAATCTCATCATATAAACGTTAACTATGCCAATCTTCTCCGTGAGCGCAATACGCTGAAAGAGGGGTGGGTACAAAGTTTTCTCTTCACGTATTAACATATAGATATCTCGAATCGTCACAGGATATGTGTTCAGATTTTAATCCTAGTTAGACACGGCCAAGAAACCACACCCCACCAAGTATACGAAAATGAAAACAATTAAGAAAACTAACGTAGCACAATTAGTGAAAATGAATCTAAGAAGTTAAATTCAAAGGTCTTTCTGAAGGTTACGAGACTTTAAATGGAAAAGAATGATCTGAGGCGGTAGATAGTCAGTTTTACGGCAAAAAAGAATTGCTTCATGATTAGAATTAAAGTTTATATATGAATTTTGAAGATACTTTAGGCTGATGTCAATCGTTTGCAAACAAAGTTCTTATTTTGTCTACACTTACTATTCACTAAGTTAATTACTATGTTACATAATATTGACTTAAGTCGTAATTTGAAGATAATAACTAGGTAATTCAATTGGTCAGACTGACTATTATCATGCTATTAAGGAATCGTTCACTTAACGTAATCTATATTTAGTTTAAACTATACTATTTCAATCGAACATGCATGTCACAATCATATATCACATACCGAGTCATGTTAATATACTGTAACGAAATAACCCTTGTAATTTTGTCCGTCTATCACAGTATTAAACTTTCTATAGACCTATTTAAATATACGTCCCCATACATACGAAATGTGGACGAAAAACCTTTCTTTGCACATCTCACAGAGTAGGGTTGTGCATAGATCTTTTAAAATTAAATTATGATTTCATTTACCATTTTTCAGCCACATTTGAGTAAGATTAAGGTTCAAAGTGACGGGCAAAGTGTGTGCAACCAGTAGAATGCAGTGCTTTTTGGGAAGGGCAAGCTGTGAAGAGACAGACATATAAAAAAGTATACAGATATAAATAAACGTGTGCAAGCGTCCGCCGGCCGCCATAGCGCTGAAAACGACATTGAAGTTGTAATAGATTGAAAACGTGTCTCAATAATTTAATCGTAGGCACTCAAAATCAATAAACTCTCGACGTACTTCCCGAACTGACCTTAATCATGACCATGAAAAGATAATTCTTGCTACCTAAAAATGATATTTTACAAAATATTTTAATTAAAATTCCACTTCTGAATTACCAATACGTTTTTTTTTAAATGAAAGAATATACTTAAAAAAGGACGTACTGAAACAAACTAGGGATCGGACACTATTATTTCTATGACGAAACGGTTGTCAGTTGGCTGTCAAACATACATTTGACAACCTCACTTCATGTGATCTACTTTGCGCAATTTCACATTTTTATTTTGTTCTTGATTACTTTTTTTAAATATCAATTCCTCTTTGTATTTGCAAATTCTTTGTCTAGTGTTATTAAAATGGCAAATAAGTCGTAAAACTTATAACTAAAACTTCCTTGACAAAGTGTAGTTTTGATGGGAACTTTTTCAAATCACTTTTTTTAATAAAATAATCACGACCGAATCCTATTTCCAGTTATTATTTCGTTTTTTAACCATTTTCTTTCATTTAAAACAAAAGCAATATGGAAATTCACATTTTTGCTAAACTGAACTTATTCCACCGATATTAATCATAACAATTACTATGAAAATGCTGTACACTAGATTCATTACGAACATTTAATTTCAAAATTGACTTCGATCTACCATTCTCAACTATATCTTTTTCTTTTCACTGAAAGAAAAACTGGAAAATCCTACCTTAATCACATAATAAACAGCAACATTTGATAGTCGCCATTGTTTACTTTCACGGCGAAAATGCATGTCAAAAAATAAACTAATAAAATATTAATTTAATGCACAAAGAAAACTTAACTGAAAAAATATATTTCACTGACAAAATATAATACGTATATTTAAAAGCTGAACAACTATTAAAATTATAAAAGTACTATCGAAAGAAGACGATAAACTGACAGCGAGTTATAACAACACAATGATTCATTGTTTATATGCAAATATAATAATTACGGCATTGTTTCAGTTTGAATATAGCCGATAATCAATAAAGCTTCTGCGTGCCTTGAGACTATGAACTGATCTTTTGAAGTGTGGTAATCAATTTTAATTTCGTATGGACCAATTCTGATTCGAGAAGTTTTTGTAATTCCATACATTATAGGTATGAAGTTTGCACGTTTTATCTAAAATTCCAGGTTAAAAACGTTCGCTTTATGTGTGCGAAGTACAAGTCATATATCGAAACGTGGATTTCGCTTGAATAGCACAATTTAAATATGTTTAAATTTTCGTAAATATGTTATGTATATATGCAAAATGTTCAGGGCAAGCTACGTGTAATTACTTATAAGGCACTGCGCGCCACTGTGTGCAAACATGAGTAAAACTTTAAATTAATATGTGTGTGTGTGTGTGTGTGTGCGTGCGTGCGTGCGTGCGTGCGTGCGTACGTGCGTGCGTGCGTGCGTGCGTGCTTGCGTGCGTGCGTGCGTGCGTACGTGCGTGCGTGCGTGCGTGCGTGCGTGCGTGCGTGCGTATACGCACAGGCACAAGCACACGCAACAGTACACGCAAAAGCACACATACACACATTTTAGTATTGGCGAGTATTCTTAGAACAAATTGCAAGTTTATTGTCGAGAACAAAATTCTTACATCAAAACAAAATCTTTATATCAACATCATAAATGAAATATATGAAAGGTTTCGTAATGGTATCTCGGTATTTCTTTCAGTTTCCGGATTTGCTTAAATAAAAATAATAAATGCATAACTGTATATTATATTTATTACAAGTGATTTATTTTTTACCACTTAAAAACAAACTTCCAAACATCCAGAATATTTTTAAGTTTAGTTAGTTTCGTTAAAATATTATTAATTGGTTTTCGCTATATTTTATTATAATACGTTTATATAGCTAAGAGAAGAGAAATAAGTAGTAAGAGAAGAGAAGAGTGATTATGAAAACGATGTAAAGCGTGACGATATAAAATAACCCAAAAATTAAATGATAATTAAACAACAAAGAAATTAAACGATTTAAGAAATTCATTGCTTTTTCAAACAATATATAATTTGGTTTTCCCTGACACCGAGTAAACGCTATTAACGCGGGAAGCACACGTCCGGAAAGGGTTAAATGAATGAAAAAAAATTACATACGTTATTTATATTAAATATCCGCTGGTTTCACAAGTCTCACGTCGAAAGTGCCGTGGGAATAAACATGCTTATTTCTGCTTTTAATATATACCGTTAAGCGGACTCGCCATACTTATTCGGTAGCTGGCTATATATATGTATAACGGAACATGTGCTGCGATGGCGAAAAAGAATCCATTCTTTATTCCAGGCTTTATTTTGTACAACTCGACACATCGGAAAATAATTAACCTTACGACTAACAAGCAATCCTGGCGCAGTGACGAAAATTGATTTTGACAATAATTTGCCGTGCTTCGCTGCCATGACAACGGCGCCAAGGGCGTCGGAGTACGCCACCCATCCCCCTTCTTCCCTAGAGTCGGCGACCATACCGAGGCTATTGACAAGACATTAATCGTAAATCTTTGATGATTTGCAAAATAATCAAAGATTTACGATTAAATACAACAAAATAGGTTTATATATGCACAGTTTGTTAGTGTGACAACTCAGTCACTTAATATCTACAGAATGCGCGTTAAATTATTACACTTTGATTTGCAAAATAATCAAAGATTTACGGTTAAATACAACAAAATAGGTTTATATATGCACAGCTATAGCTTGTTAGTGTGACAACCCAGTCCCTTAATATCTACAGAATGCTTGGATTCGCGTTACATAACTTTAAGCGTTTCCGATTTAAGTCTGTATTTACTTGCCATAACTTTATTGGTGCAAATCAAGTTAGAAACCTAATATAATTTAGATCCCAGGCAAGACCAAGTAGCCTGACATTCAAAAACGATAATTAAGTTAATTGACATGTAACCTTTTGGTTTTCTCATGACTTTCTCTCGAGTAGCTGGCCAGATTCCCACTCTTCAACTGAGGGAGTGATTCTCTTAAGACATTTATTTTTCAATTCTCTGAAAGATTCAGTGCCATGTCATCGAGGTGATTCTTGTTGTACTCACGTTATCACCATCCTCTTGAACCTGATCTAGAACTGAATTACATATATCGGGAATTATCCCTTCTCCCACGATATTCAACTGTTCAATCACCTGAACATGATTAGACCGCAGTGTGATTTTCTTATTACGTGTAAAAATTCTTGAAATAACATATTTTTAAAAGCCGTGTGTAGTTTAAAAAATATCGGTTATTTTAATTTTTTCGATAGGGTGATTAATAAATTAAGTCTATTAAATGCTAATTACCGAATAATTAGAGGGCTCGCTGTCTCTCTTATAAACTTATTATAAGCTATAACAAGAGGATGTTCAAAATGGGCCCCACACGGAAAAAAGAAAAAAATGTGCATATTTCGGTTTATACTGAAAAAAAGACTAAAAAATTCGATTATTTTGATATAACTCTCACGATTAGAAAACATTGGGTTTAAATTCTAGATTAAATTAAAACGTTACATGACCAGAAGTTAACAATGACGTTTTAGGTCTACAAGACATTAAAAACACTATGCCGCATCGGTTGTCATTTTACTTCCTTTGCTTTACAGGTCTATCCCACTTACGCTACTGTTCATGATGAACGTGTGTACATATCTTATAATATTTATTTATTTATTTACTTATAATATTTTTGTATTTGTTAATACAATTCTTCAATACAATTCTTCACTTCTAAATTGTGACTAACTAAATTACAATACTACAAAATGACACAGGTCTATCCCACTTACGCTACTGTTCATGACGAACGTGTGTACACATCTTATAATATTTATTTATTTACTTATATTATTTTTGTATTTGTTAATACAATTCTTCAATACAATTCTTCACTTCTAAATTGTGACTAACTAAATTACAATACTACAAAATGACACAAAGATGTGTAGACTGTTCCATACGATTGGATTTATCGTCAACGACAAAATGTCAGCGATGTTGACGAACAATACTTAATTCTTGGTTTTATCCAATGATCATAAGTAATTATTTATTTCAGTAAGAGCTATACGTCATCCAGCGCTTTATGTAAGTCTTATAAATTATGGTTTAAAAAGATTGCTGCGTTTTCCAACGCTTATGTAAATGTTATAAATTATGGTTTAAAAAGATTGTTGACAGTTTGGCATGGATTACACTAATCACCACGGCAATGGTTCCGTTTGTAGTTCAAATAATTTTGTATTACTGGCACTCATGCTTGCGTTTATGTAAATTTCAGAAATCTCCATTACACCTTATATGTCAGCAATGCGCAGAAATTATTTAGCGCCAATCATTGATAGGTAATATGGCGAGAGAGTTTGGCCACAGAACAGTCTGTCTGGGCTGTGGCATTTCCATTGCAAGAACTAGAAGCGTAACTGTAACTGCAGTTGCACAGAGATATATAATTTTGTTATGGATACCTCCCATTATTGAGGTAATTATAAAACGTAAAGGCACATGTGTTGTAACATGTAGATATGTTTAAAGAAACTAACATCGGTTAATATTCACTAGTATTACTGCAAAAAATGTTTATATTCCGTGGCTTTAATAATTTAGAAAAGACAAAAATAATTTAGAAAAGACTAAGTTTTTCTAAGTATTGCTGATCTTCGTTACTAATCTGTATACAATCACAATACAACTACAATTCTTCTGCACATTTTTAATGAAATTTTAAGATCACTCTCCTATAAAATTAAACATATGTGTGCAAATATTAATACAGGTGCACAGTAGGGCATTGATAATCATCGTTCCATATATATATTATATATGTGTGTGTATATATATATATATATATATATATATATATATATATATATATATATATATATATATATATATATATATTGCACTTACACTTCCCTTTCAAGGTGTATTTCGGTCACCTCAAGGCACTGTTTATTTGTAGGTTGTGAAAGCGAATTTCGCTTGCTTGTGCCCATAGTAATTAAGCAAAGATTACTCTTAGATTATAACTTATATATTCCAAGGGTAGGTCACATTTGTTCACATCATTTACGTAGTTACGATTCGGAACTGTTACTTGACCAAATTATTTACGATACCTTCACGAGTAGTCAAACAGAAGATATGTTATATAATTTTGCGAGTGCTTCAAAAATTACATTTTACTTTGAAAACGTTGAACTTATTAACCCCACAGTTTTGCATTATTGGATAGGTCTTGATTCACGTCAATTTAATGGAATATTCATCAATACAACAGTTTTAAGACAAAGACTGCCAAAATGCCTTATGAAACTTAGAACTGAGGGTTCAAATGATGGGATTTGCACTTTGTTTAATGTTTCAAGATCCACTTTGGAAAAAAAGCTTAACATTGTAAGAGAGTGTTTGACCCAAGAGTATGTTCCAAATTATTTAGGATTAAGTCATATAAGTGTCCAAGACGTAGGTAAAGAAGAAATCTCACAATTCCTAACGGTTTGTTCGATGCTCCTCAGGCGTCAATAACTCAAGAGCCTGCAATAGTTATTTGTGACGGAGCATATATTTAAACACAGAAAGGTAGTAATTATAAATTCCAAAAAGATAGTTATAGTTTACATAAATATAGGAACTTAGCTAAACCGTTTATATTAACTTGTACAGATGGGTATGTAATTGATGTGTTAGGTCTCCATGCAGCTATAGAATCGGATGCAGTTGTAATGTGACATTTATTTAGTGATGTAAATGGGTTCATGCCTAATGGGGTGCATGTCCGAGCCAATGGGATTTTTTACATAGAAATACAGGGATGTGAAGGAAACGGCAAGGATGTGAATATATCAGGTGTATTGTTGAGAGGGAGAATAAAATCCCGACACATTAATGGTAAAATTCATCTCACTTACGTGTTATTTTCATAGGATAGTACAGTTTTGGATTCTTCGAAGCGAATAAAGTTGTATTGTTGTAACTGTAAAATAGGGAGAACAACTGTTGGCTCTTTTTCACCTATAATGGCAATTATATGGTATTTTGATTGGGCTCGGCATCAACCGAATCCTATAACCCCTCCAGCGCAGTTCTTAGATGAATAGTTGTGTTTGGGGTTCGTGGAGGTGAAGCAGGGAGGAGAGAGAGAAGCGTTTATAAACTCATTTCAAATAGTATAAGCAGATTTTTTGCAATTGCTATGGTGGCAAGCAAAATCTGTTTTTATAGATCGAATTGCTACATTGCTATTAGTCTCAGCGATACTTAGTTGAGACCTTGCAATATAGCACACAGATTTACCTCTCATAGAAGTACTATGGATCATCATGGACCAAGTAGTAGGGATTTATTTGAAAAATATAAACTAGTAGTAGTTTTCAGTTTCAGAACTAATGGTTTGCATCTTTATTAATAGGTTTATAGCTTGCAGGCTTTATTAAAAACGATGAGATAAGTGTGTGTTTTTGATTGTGAAAAGTGGTACTCCGTGATCATTGACTACTCCACAAAGGAGACCAAAAGTATATAAAGGAGTATGTGAAAATTGAACAACGAAGTGGAGTATGTTCAAAATGGGCCCACCGGGAAAAAAGAAAAAAATTGTGCCTAATTTGCATGTATTGAAAAAATTATGCATTAAAAATTCAATTATTTTGGTCTACTTTTCATTATTATTGGAACCTGTGTTCAAATTCTATATTTAATTAAAAGGTTTTACGATCGCAAAACAAAAAAATTACGTTTTAAGGCCCATTACAAAACATTGAAAACAGGTGATGCTGACGCATCCGTGCCACGCCGATATCCTTTTACGCCATTTTGTTCCTGTTATAATCGCCGCATTGGCGAAAATAAAATAATTTAATAATATTCATGACACTATCCCGATTTATATATTGTTATAATAAAACAAAATGATTGTAAAGTGCATCAAACGTTTATTGTTGTAGCAGAAAGGCGACTATCAGCTGTTTATGACACTTGTTATAACGACTGAACAAGACATAAATTAATTGTAACACTCGCGGCGTAATTTTTTGTGTATAGTGGAGAACATTTAACAGAAAGGCGACTGCCAGCTTTTGATATAATGACATTTATCACGATGGGCAAGACGTCAATCAATTTTAATATTCGCGGCGTTATTTTTACTGTATTTAAAGAAAATTTAACAGAAAGGCGACTGTCGACTGTTTATATAGTAACATTTGTCTGTTATCATAGCTTAGTAAGACATCGATCAATTGTATTACTTTCGGCGCAATGTTTACTGTGTAGTGGGGAATATTAACTATTATCATTTATACAATTATTGTAATGTTAAAACTAAAATATATATTAAGTGCCAAAATTGAATATCTTCATGATGTTATTTCTTGACATGCGTCATTTATGCGTACGAATAATGTGTGAAAGATGAAATGGTAATTTATTTAGTGTCATTTCTGTCATAACTGAATGAGACGAAATAAATGTGGGAACTATTAAAAATGTTGCTCAATGACATCCAAGCGTAAAAATAAAATGAAATGGTAAAGTAGACGACTCGAAAAAGGCGCTAAATTATATTAGGTGGTCGACCACAAGCTACTTTTGCAAATATTTATACAATTCTACAAATTAGTAACGAAATGTTTTTTTATATATATAATTAAAATAATTTTAATAATTCAAAGACAAAATTAATACATAGGTAAAGCAGAACACCTGAAAGTTTAAACATTACGCTAGGTGGCGCTAAATCTTCATAACATGATCTTATCTTTATTTTATGGCGTTCATTCCCTAATAGTGAAAGTTTGCCAGTAACCATGCCTTATTTTGATAAATATTTAAAACATTCAGCATTTAAAAATAAAATTTTTATTGAGTATCGTCACAATAATTTTAAGCTTTAAAATGATGTAAGTTTCGATTGTGCACAATTAATTTTTTTCTGCGCCCACGAACCCTTATAAAATGAATATACTCCTTTAATTTCTGAAATGATACAAACGATCACTTTCTATAATCGTATATATGCATATCCATTAATTTATTTAAAATACTCTAAAGTGAAATTAAAAAAGCTAAGCACTATGTGACAATTAGATATTTGACCAATTTTTTTTTATTTCATTAATCATAATTTCAAGGTACAAAAAGTGAAAATTTTTTTAATAATTTTAAAAATTGATCAGTTATAAAAGTTTAAATTTAACCTTTGGAGAAGGACGGCAATACTGTGTTATGAGGTCATTTTTAATATTGCACATTATATTCTATGAGAGGAAAAGAGACAGGGATATACCCAACTCTATCCGTATCTTCAAATTTAGAAGCCTACAACTGGCTTATTTTTCAACCAATTTTTGAATTTTTTTCAAGACTGGTTTTTAATTAACTTATATTGTACGAAACATATAAAAATTTAGAATGAGTCAACTACCGTATTATGAAACATTAATAGAGAAGTAGATTATAATGATTGACACATGCGAGTTAATGACAATAAACCAAAAATAAAGTTATTTCATCGATATGTTACCGTTATAAGTCGTCAATGTACGACCCTACTTCGTGTTGACATTACCTAAATCCACCCATTAAAGTATAAAATCAAGTAATGCTTCAGATTTTAACTAGATTAACACATTATATAATAATAATGTGTTGATCTAGTCAAACTCTAATAATAATAAAGCTTCCACTCACAGATCAACACCATTAAAGTGGTAAAAAACTGTTATGACGGTTATTAAAAGTGATTGTGATCGATCGGTTAATAAAACCAAGCGATGTTTCCATGCTCTACTCTCACTGCTCACTGTGAATTTCAAACGATGTCTCATCTGAGAATGTACGTATTATTGTAGTTCTCTCCAAAAAGTAGTTCTATTATGAAAGTATTAAAAGTATTCCAAACATCCAAATGGGTTTATTTTGACTGAACGAGGACTTGTCCATGCAATAATCGATTTTTTTTATTCTTAGCTTCTGATATTGTTTGAAACGTTATGTTAATTTTTTTCCGTTCTCGAAAAAAAAATACATTAAAAGAAATCACTGTCGTAAAATATCTGAGTATAAGTTAAGTGTGCTTCTTAATACTAGAAGTTAAGTGTGCTTCTTTTCAAAAAAACACTAATTCAACTCAAATTTACCTAAATTATTATAGTTATTAGCCTTAACATACACAACATGTGTGCGAGTAAAATGACTGCTAGACGGAGCCCTTTTAATTTGTACAATCAGAAAGAGAACGATAATGCTCTATTGTTATTGTTTAGAACCCCTTTTGACTAGTCGTTGGCCGACGGTCATTTGTACCAACTAAACAGTCCTTGGCAGTCATTGTTTGTTTGTAGCTTGCGCTTAGTACGTCTGTTAAACAGTATTAATGATTTTCTTAACGATTTTAATCGGTGAAAGAAACTGTCAAGAGATTATAAACTTATTCAAATTTATAATATGCACCGATGTGCTTTCTTATTTACATTTTTTTAAGGTTGTGAAAAAAAAAGTATATATATACATATATATATATATATATATATATATATATATATATATATATATATATATATCATGTTTCTGAGGCCAAAGATAATTCGAATACACAGGTTTCGAAGTTGTTCTAATATACTAGGAACTTATTTGAGCTTGATCCAGGATAAGCAGCTGTGAAGTTTGCTAAATCAATACTTTGTATCAAAGCGGGAGAAACCTTTGAAGACCTTTAAGAATACACTCCGGATTCTGAAGAAGACCTTCCAACTAACGTCATTTAGATGAGGATGCCATACAAAAGGTTGGAGAAGAAATAAACCAAGATCTTTTAAAATAAAATAACAGTGTGACGAGTAACCGTTAATGACACACTCTAGTATATTACGTACTTTTAATATCAATAATACGTATACATTAACTAATAATAATGGTAGCCTGTGATTTCATTGAATTAATCATAAGACACTGCTTACTGACTAAATCTCTTACTGATCATATCTATACACGCATTCAAAATATCCATTCAGAGAGAGATTTCATTAAAGTGACAGTATATTTGAAGATCATCAGTATATTAATGATAGTTTAAAAAGAGTTGTTTTAATAAAGGAATGACAAAACTTGTAAAAGGAGTGAAGAAAAAACACCACCCTTTTGTAATCTGCGGAACATTAAATTCGAATAACCATTCAAAGAGATATTTCATTAAAATTATAGTGACACTATATCTCAGTATCTACATCAGTATATGAATGATAATTTGAAAAGAGTTTTTTAATAAAGGAATGACAAAACTTGTAAAAGGAGTGAAGAAAAAACACCAGCCTCCTCATGTATTCTATGGGACGTTCAAAAACGTATATCGAACGCGCATAGTGCCAGAAGCCGTTCGTTCCGTCCGCCGTCCGAACCATTACACACCAGCGGAACGCCGCGAAGCAGAAGAACCGCTCGTGTATTTTACTCGATTCATTTAGTTGCGAAAGTACACTTCAAAGTTGAGCGCACTGTTAGAAAAAGCAGTAGCCATTATCCACTTTACCTTAAAAATCAATGTATACAAAGGGGTTATTTTATGAGCAGTACCAGCCAATTTCGTCACCATTTTGTCATTCTGACAAATAAGGAAGACCATAAAAATTAAATTAGCGGCAAGTACAAGGCCAAATAATTGTATGATAACGCTCATATCTGTCGGTAATTTTATATATATCAAACATGTCGGTATGATTATGAAAACCTAAATAAATACTTAAGCACATATGATATATTGCTATAAAATAAAAATAATTACAAGAGTAATAATAATTATAAAAATAATTAAACATTTTTTTGAGCGCTCTATGCGAGTCTCTAATCTTAGTCCCACTTTTTGAATATTTATAAATTTGAATATTTTGTAATACGGATGACTGTAAAAGACATTAATAAAAAACAAACCTAATTATGATATTAACAACAAACAATAAAAATATCACAACAGATAAATAAACAAAACAAACTAAATATAAAAGAACAAAAAAATATATTAATTAAAAATCTAGACATTGTTGGGAACAAGGCGAACAACATGGAATTAGGAAAAATAGGACTACAGGATTATGAGAGGAAGGACTTTTTCAGACGGTCTTTAAACAGAGATATTTATAGAGGTGAGAGATTTTTATAGAGGGCAAGTTCCTGGAATCTGGTTTCAGTCGATTTCAAAGTTTTATAGCTTGGACAGCGAAGGACTTTTCATAAAAGGTGGTGGCATGTTTAGGAAAAAAGAGACTCAGCTGGTTTTCAGAGCGTAGCCCTATACCATGTGCGGATAAATATGCTTCTACATTAAGTTGGATAAATAGATTGTTCAAAATATAAAGAAGGCTAAGAATGTGTAAATTACGCCGATTGCGGACCTTCGTTTATTTAAGTTGCGCTCTGAAATCAGAAACATGTTCACATTTTTTTTGCAACCAAAAACAGAACAGATGCACAAATGTTGAAGACGTTCTAATTTTTAAGGCGATATTCCACAAGGTCTGGGTAGCATACATCCCCGTAGTCAAGCAGTGGCAGTAGGAGTGTTTGACAGAGGTGAGCTTTAGTTTGAACATCTAGAAAATTTTGAAGATGCTTGATGCATTCTGCTGAAGATACGACGATTAACATCCATTCCTTGAGGTTCCGGCTAAGATTTTGATCGATCAGTAGAGCCAAGTCTTTAACAGTTGTAAATGGAGTTGGTGTATCATTTAACATTAGATACGGTAGATCTGATAGCCCAATTTTAGAAAGTCTTTGTATGCCTATTATTATAGCTTTGCACTTAACTGGATTAACTATCAAACTTATTCCATACCATAGCTTGGAACTTAACTGGATTAACTATCAGACCTATTCCATACCATAGCTTGGAACTTAAATGGATTAACTATCAGACCTATTCCATACCATAGCTTGGAACTTAACTGGATTAACTATCAGACCTATTCCATACCATAGCTTGGAACTTAACTGGATTAACTATCAGACCAATTCCATACCATAGCTTGGAACTTAACTGGATTAACCATCAGACCTTCCACTGACCGATAGAAGCGAGGTCTTCATTGACATTATCTCTCCCTTCAGGATTTTATTACTTTGAATATACCGTTTTTTCATTTGCTTATATTCGCCGTGTTGAGGAGCGCATGTTCAGAGAATTCGAATAAGATTTAAAAGCATCGTGCCTCCCCAAAGGGACTACAGACCAGAAACTCGACAAAGATTACCAGGACTTTACAATTCCAAATATATATCGTCGAGTCCTATCATAAGCAGTACATACATAAGGCCGAGATTTAATAAATCGAGTAGGACCTCTACCATAATACCATCCATGCATCAAGAATACCTCTACCATAATACCATCCATGCATCAAGAATACTTCTACCATAATACCATCCATGCATCAAGAATACCTCTACCATAATACCATCCATGCATCAAGAATACCTCTACCATAATACCATCCATGCATCAAGAATAAGGGAACTTTGAACTGTTAGGATGTTAGAACGTAGTACCGTTGATATCTAGGTACTGTATCCACATCATGGAGCTACGAACCCTCCTCTAATGGAGAAGCCGAAACGACTTTCGCGATGGACAAAGTGAATTTTTTTTTTCATTCCTCTACACGAAATACAAATTATTCGAAATTCTAACAATTCTTGTGCAGTTTTAATCTTATTCATGCATCTACAAATAGAACGATAGAGATTGAAATAGACTATTATTGTTTTTGTTCCCATTAACTTCATCTCCCTTCTAAGCTACTTCCGTGGTAAATTGCTAACGATGGCGGCTCCAGGAAGACCGCCGTGCGCTGGCGAAACGGTCGTAACTCTGTGGTCCGCATACTCGTATATATTATATATTTCTAATTTGAATATTCCATAATTCCATCGAGGTTCATCGCAGATCTAATTAGAGTTATTACTTTCATCGTTTGCCTTCTATGATCCCCTGAGGATAATGAATTTAAATTTTATCGTAAATCCCGTATCGTGCAAAACTGAAATGCTCTCGTAGAAAATTCTAAATTAGTTGTAACCAGTACGCTCAAATTATCAAATTGAAAGTTCATTTTGAGAGAGCTACATTTTCATATCAATTACGAATTACTGCAAAAGCCACAAGTATTTCCATTCAACTCCAAATTCAAGCACGTCAATCTTTTGTTTTATTCACTGTGTGGCTAGAACGTTTATATCGTTAAGCTAGAGTGATAACAAGAAACAATAAGAAATTAAACAGACAGTTTGAACAGCTGAGCAACCATTTTCAATGTCAAAAATGAAATCATGTAGTTAGGAATATGTAGTATAAAAACAATTTAAGCATACAACAAATCACCAACGCGGTACAAACCTGAGACTCGTATGTCACACACGTATGTCTTATGTCACTGCAAAATATAAATTCCTAAGTCTGTATGTCAACATCGGCAGAATCAGGTGGTAACCAATGTCATTTGCATTAAATATATTTATTTTTCGTCGGAAAGTGCAAGTACATATTTCTAAATGCCATTAGCATGCAAAACTTCCGGCAAAAACTTTACATAAATTTAAAAGTTTCAGAAAAAATCAGGGTGGTATATAATTTTAAATTTAAAAGGAAACAACTTTCCAACAACACCTGTGTAGCTTTAATACATATTAAGGTGTGATTAATATTACAACAATGGAACTGAAGCTAGTGGTTAGTTAATAGAAAGATGATCGCGTTAGCATCTCTCACTTCCTATGTTAATTTCGCAGACGGCAATGAAATTGATAGTCTATATACACCATCTCTTACGTGTGGTACAGTCTCCTTGTTTTATAGTCCGTAAATCATCAACATTTGAAAAGCAACCTACTATATAGAAAAGACCTCTTTAATGTCCTTTAAACCCTTTTATTGTTTTAAAATAATATAACAATTGTTATATTTAAAACGGCGCACGTCGTGACGAAAGATCATATCACGATAAAAAAACAATGTTTTTTGGCAATAATTTCTTATACGTAATACGTAATTAATCTAAAGAATACATGATTGTATGTATTTTACATAAAGCCTCAGAAATAAATACGGCTTGACTCCCTGACGACATACATTCCATTTTTTCTAAGTATGTGTGTTAATTTTAAAGTAAACTGATAACAGTCTCGGAAAATTAATATTCATTTGATAGTAATATTCCAGACAGATTTTAATGTCGCAACTGCCTCTATCTTCGTCAGATGTACTATATTAGTAGCACATATGAAGTACTATATTAGACAGCCCTGTTTTAAATTTGCTTATTTTTATTATGATCAACTTCTAAAAACAGTCGCGAAATGCCATTCTTTAAATGAAGACTTACAGCTGCTGCACGGTTGATGCTATTCTTTGGATAAAAACAAAAACTAGGATTGCTCTTCATTTTTCCGTCACATCAGCGATACTTCGTTATTCTTATCAAATCTATGGCCATACTCAGCTCAGTTTTTTTTTTCCACGTTTTTTAAAAATAATAAAGATATATTAAATTTTATCTGTACGATTTTCTCGGTGCCGTGGGACAATACTCGAAATTTCACAGGTCCCTCAAAAGTCGTAACTGGTAATTGTGGATGATAACTTTGCGATTAAACGAATTCATAGCTAATTGAGTAGGACCCAGGGTTTCGAGGCGCTACAACTACCAACAACTTTTCCAAAATAAATATCACAACAGTAACATTAACTATTTGAAGTAGCTTGAATTTGTATGCAAAACGCACAGGTTTATCTGATATACACTATTTAACATCTAATCATCAATGAATATCTACATCTTCATGGAACACATCTCTTCGATTGAATTTTTTAAACAAAAAAGTTGGAACATTTTATCAGTTGTGCCTATGGTTTCGTTATTTTATTAGCTGAGTTGACACCTTTTTATTTCTCTAAATCACATACATGCTTTGTGAAAAAAATATATGCTTTGTGAAAAAAATAGCGTAGTTTTCATAAAAAATCCAAAAGTAACATTCTCATCTAGCAACCAGTACATTGGCTCCCTCGCAGTTCATGGTACTCAAAAAGTATAAGGGTATCAAGAAATATTTAGATTTAAAGATAATTTTTAAATGGTTATTTATTATCCTATCTGGCGTATAAAATATTGCTAAATATATTTTTGTCACACAATTTTTCAAATATTTATAATGGTTGTAAGATTTTTAGCTCTGCTTTAACTCGGACCTCATTGTTATAATAATTTTTGCTTAAATATGATTGCTAACATTTTGTCCGAGCTTTCTCTCTCATGTCTTCTCGCTTATATGGTCATTTATATTTCAGAACATTTGTCATTCTGCTACTTTCAGAACTGCTTAAGCTGTGTAACCAAAAAGCAACATCCACCGCGCGAGGGCTGGTTGATTAACTCATGAGCAGCCAGAACAACGAAATTTAACTTCAGCAAACATGTCAGAAATTTCGAGATACCAACACTTTTTGCCAATTTGTGAAATCTTTACGTTAGGTCTGTGTTTCGAGTTCCGTAGCTTTTTTTTACTAAATTTTACAAAAGAACTATGCTGTCAAGTATAATCAAAGATTTTTTCCATGCTGTTATAGATTTCTCATAAAAAATGTCTCCGCTCTTTTCAAGCTTTTCAAATTTTATCTTCTAACTTTATGCTACAAAAAAATGTACATGGTTAAACTGCCTATTATCTTTAAATATTAACATTTAAGTAGTGCAATTTTTAAAATAGTATAACATTTACAATGTTTTTCACTTTAGAAAAAAGAATTTGCCATACTACAACAAAAGGCATATTATAAATTAATCCACTAATTAGTATATTGAATGAAAATACTCTTTACATTATAGTACTTGACGCATTACTATACGAACTGCTTGCTTCTAATACATGTGTGACATTTTAAAAATTATCGTTTGATGCGTTGTGCATTTCCGGAGACATTTGTTTCTTGAGCATTGATTAGAGATTAATGCCTTGTTCGAATTTCACATCATTATTTATTTGTTTGACTTTATCTTTTGACCCTGGTAATAGAAACAGAACGTATTTAAAAGGATATACCCAATATTCGATATACCCAAATTGAACATTTTCGATTTGAAATTTTACGTTCTAATTAATAGATTTTTTTCTGAAAAAAAATAACATGAAAATAGACTATATGCCAAATGGGATAGAATGATTAGACACATGATAGACAAAACTTTCCTCAATAGAATTTATTGCTGAAATAACTCTGTTTTCAAAATATATTTAGCCATTTTGACGCCATTTTATACCTATGTCATTGGAATCTACACTAAATTAAAGGCTTTAATAATATCTAATGTCTGGACAAACGGTTTTTCAAAGTATAGATTGGTTAACGAAATATTGAGAAAATCGTATTTCCATATATTTGCTCCTAATATTACCGCCACAACCCATGCTCCAATGCTCCAAACAGCATTGTAGCTTATTGGGCGAGACGGTCTCCTTTCCGGCACTCGCCCGCTGGCTTTTGAGTGGGGAGCTTGTGTCGCAGCGCGTAGCACTAAAACTTCGCACAAACTCGCTAAATTTCTTCACCGACAAAATGTTTAAGCAACTAAGTCGTTTAGATACGGTCAACTCAAAAATAATAGATAATATCTCAGATGCATTTGCATTAAGGTTTATATTCTGAAATTTAGCCTTTACTTTTATTCTGTTATCGTACCAATATATTTGTGTGTGTATATATATATATACTTATATATATATATATAATATATATATATATATATATATATATATATATATATGTATATATGTGTATATATATACATATATATATATATATATATACACACACACACACACACACGCACACGCACGCGCACCCGCACGCACACGCACACACACACGCACGCACGCACGCACGCACACGCACGCACGTACGTACGCATGCACGCACGCACGTACGTACACATGCACGCACGCACGCCCATACATAAAAGTAAGTTAAAGATCAAATATTATACCCATTTTTGGTATCACAGCAGTTGGAAAAAAGATTAACTAATACGATATATTTATTGACATTGATTTAATTAATTCAATTGACCCCCTGTTTGCAAAAGTATTTTAATAATTAGTATCATCAAATATATTTTAACTTGATTTATTAAATTGCAATTGTGATTTTTTAAACATGCTTTCTTTTAGTTTTATCTGTTATATATTAATACAGATAGATACATTTCAGTTATTAAATTGCACTGTTGAAATTTTTAAACACGCCATTTTATAGTTTTATCCATTACAATAGATTTAATCTATAAAAGTGCGATGCTGATTCTTCTAAACGCGCTATCGTTCACTTCGAAAAATACATTCTTATTCGATCAATAGGCTATTCGACTTGAATTTTTAAATTGTTTTATTTTGTATTATAAGCACACTACACTTATATTTCCAGGATATATGCCGTACTTTTTGCATAAATCACTTTTAAAGTTTGAATTTTCGAACTCGCGCTAAAAACGCAATTTCTGTAATGGCAGCTAATGTGACGTCACACACAATGTAAACAAACAGTCCTGCCCGCTGAAAAAATGGTGTGTAGTGACACAATGTACAAATACGTCTATAAAAAGTCGACACAAAGTGTTCGTTTCAGTGCCAACAAATCTTAAGACGAAAAAAGCGGCTGCAATAAGTCCAAAGAGATCCAAACAGCATTGTAGCGCACTCAAATGTTTTTATGTGTGACGATCATTTCGATATAAGTAATATTTGTGTTTTCAACATTATTATCGATGTCAATGCCTATAAACAAAAAGAATAAGAATATTAAATTTTGGAATGAATGTGTTTTAGTACCAATGACATTTTGACAATTATTAGTATCTAAATTAAAATTTTTGATATAATATGAAAGAATATACATTAAAAACGATTGGTTTAAAAAAAAATCTGCAGCAGACGATTATTTATTATATAAAAAATAAATTTAAACAATTTCATACCTGATGACTTTTGTTTGCGATGGAATATGTTTTAACCTTTTTTTCCAGTTAGTTCACTTTATCTTTTATCGCTAAGCACTTATTATACAATTAAAAATATAATTTCATATAAATTGTTAAGTAATTACAATATATATATATATAGTAAATTTAATTATACAACTCGCATATTTATTTAATCTGTCAATTTTAACAATAACATCTTATTTATCAAACAACATTCAGGAAAAGTCTATTTGTCTATGATTTATGTTTGGAATAAAATTATAGTGCTGATATAGACATTAGCATATATATTGCGTAGGAATTAAATAAATTTTTTTATACATTAGTTATGACCGGAAGTTATTTTAATTAAATATATAATTTGTAATGTATGTCTTTTTATATAATATAATATGTAATGAATAACATACGTAATTAATTTATATTATAAAAAAATGTATACTAAATGTAAAAGGTGATAGTTATAAATTAAAGAAAAGAAAAAACGACCATAATTTAAAGATTTAAAAACTTGTCTGTGACGTCATCTGACTTTTAACCAATAACAGGGCGTTTGCGACGCTGATTAAATTTCAAAAAAATATTGTCATTTCTTTCTGTTTTTTTTATATAACATAAACTTATTCTTCCGAAAATTAAAAGCAATACGCTTATTTACGTTATAATATAATAGGATGACCCCGAATTGTGGTATATTTTCGATGTTGTCAAATAGCCTATTGGATTAACTTAAATTAACTAAAATCTTTTTATAAATAATTAAAAAAGGAATTAGTGGTTTGGCTAATTTTAAATACAGCCATATTATTGATCAATTATTGAGATGGTAATTACTTGGCTTCATAAATCAATATTAATTTTGTGTTTATGTTTTAGCATTTGATAATTTCGTCACAAGAAATTGAACTTTGTTTTGATAAGAAAATCTCTAAAAAGAAGAAAAGTAAATCGTTTTCATAAATTTCGAAAAAAGTTCAATCCAGCAAAATCAATATTTGAACAAGTAATAAACTGAAATTAAAATGTTTTTGAACATTATAAGACTGTCAAGCAAGATATAGGATCGAAATTAATTTATTAAATGACTTAACGCTCATTTTAATGCTTTGTATTCTTCTAACGTTCAAAATCAAGTCATTTCCATTTTGTGTCTGGTCAAATTTCTATTTTCATTTTATCGAACTTTTCGCGAAAATTTTGAAAGCGATATTTTTTGCACGGGAAGGGGTAGGGTTTCGTGGTTTAGGCTTCCTGGGGACCTGCCGTGTTAAATAACGGTGATGCATCCTTTAAACAGTACATCAAGGGTGATGCCGAAATCTATTTAATGATAAGTACACTAACTCATTCGCTAACTACTTTCATAAATATAATTAAAAATAAAAACATTATAAAAAGTAACTAAGATACTGTTGCCCAATAAGGCCTGGCTCCTAAGTAGACCCACACTGAAAAACTCGTACTTGCCATTGTCTAAATAAGTTTCAATTTTGCGCAAATATGTGAAAACATTAATATAAAAAGTGCAACCCCGCTCCTACCCTAGCGCGCCACCATTTCGGCAGCAATCCTCAATTTGTTAATGACCGAGTATTGCCATACTTCTTTAATAATCTCAAGGATAAACTTTTTTAAAAATTTCGGTGAAAATAGTCAAGATTATTATGTTTCTTCTATTAGACCTTTATATTTAAATGTTAAAACACTGAATGCCAAAAAAGTTTCATTAGTTTATTATTTTTTTATCACTTAACAATGTTTTTACTGTAACGCAGAAATGTCCTAATAAAGCACACTTGTCGTATTATAAAAAAGATTGGGCCTTACTAAGACTATTGAATAAACACTTCGGTACCGGCAATTATCTGCAAAGTATGCTCTCTCAAAGCAATATCAACATCGCTCCAGAATTATTGGTATCTATACCGTTTTCAGGACTAAAAAACTTAACAAATTTGTATCCTGATCACAGAGAAGACATAAACCTACATCGCCACCCAAGGAAATAAATATTCGATTCTGAAGAAAAGTCTCCCTTATAAAAATTAGAAGAAAATTCTGGAACATTAACTGTAAATACATCTTTCCAAGAACTAACTCGGACTCTAAATTATGCAATTGTTAATCTAAAAAAAACACAAAGCTTTATACCACGTTGGCCAATGGAATACTAAAATTTTGTTGAATGTTCTTAAAGATAAGGCTAAAAAGATTCAAGGACATAAAAAGGAAGAACCTGAAAATTACTAATAATACGACGAAAAAGTCAAAGAACAGCTAAAAATTTGGAACCCATTCAAAGGGAAGAAAATCAGAGAGAATATCAAGAAGAAAGCAAAAGGGTGAGGTTGGTAGTACCTTGGTAGTACCACACCAAAGAAAAAGCCAACGTTTCGTGGTTAAAAATAAGTGTCAGTTTTCCCTTAACATTTTTTCACAGCTTTCAAATTCTAGTAATTTTAAAGTTCTATTATTTTAGTTATATAGATTTTTGTTTAAAGGCGAAACCGCCAATTTAGTTTCTTTATTACCAAAGTTTGTTAAGTGTTTTTCTAAAACTCCGAATAAGACCTACAGCACATTGTTATTAAAAATGGATGACTGATATAAATTATAGATTATCTGCAACAAATAAAGTAAGAAAATAATCAATTTTCCTTTTTAATAGATCTAATAAGACCCGTAATCTAAATTTTGCTACATTATTTTGCTAAGAATTTGAATTTAAATTTAAACTAAAATTTATAAATACGACGGATAACAATTATTAACTTTGATTTTACTTAGTATACATAGTTGTGCGATAGATCTTTTGAGAAAACAAGGTTACTAACACGATCCACATTTGCGGTTTCTAAAAGTGCCTTTTAATACAAAAACGCAACAAAATGTGATTTTTTTCCAAAATTAAAAACATTATTTAACAATGTCTTCCGTACTGATGGTAGTTTCATTAATTACACAATTCCCTGATTTTATAAACATTTTTCGAAAAGCGGACCTTGTTAGGCGACTTTGCCTTATTTAAAAAAATAGTTGATATGCATACACGGCTTCCTTACGATTTTCTTATACTTATCATAATAGACCTTTGTGAGTTTATTAAAATCAATGCGTGCCGTTTTATTAGACATGACTGCAAATAAATAAAAAAAAATTCAAATATGTAAAGAAATAACTAAACATACCCGTACCTGTGATAACAAATAAAATATATTTCATTTTAATTCTATAAGATTTTGTTATTTTAATGCAATTTTCGTTTTAATCGATCTAAGAAGACCCTTATTTTGGCTAAATTATTGTGCTGAGTGAAAATATTTTTTTCTAAAATTAATTAAAGCCATAATTAAACTATATCTTCCATGCTGATAGTAGTTTTCATATATTACGCAATTCTCTGATTTTACAAACATTTTGCAAAAAGTGGGCCTTGATAGGCGATTGTACCTTATTTCTAAGAATATACGATATGCAAACACGACTTCATTACGATTTTCATAAACGTATATAGGTACATATATGTTTCTATTAGCAACATATTAATGTTCTTATGTTTCTATTCTCAACGTATTGATGATACAACAAAGATGTTTTATTCCATATATGTTTGTAAATAAATAAAATTATGAATTTAAATATGTAAAAAAACTTACTAAATATACATATCTCGTCGTGGATAGCTTTTAAAATAGTTTACACAGTGATAATTTCGTTTGAAAACTCCTTTTCGAAACGTACTTTCATAAACCTAATGCGATACATATTTGGAAATTACGAAATACAATCCTATAAAACTTTTTTGATTCTAAAAGTTAAACGAACGGTGCGATTTCCTCCGACTTTAAGGTAGCCACGCTTTCTTTGATATTTCATCTGGCATATATCTGCCTCTTAAGTCTGACGACCGGAAGAGCACAAAATGAGGCCAAGGCATATCTGTGGATAAGTTTATCCTAACGATTTCGAAACTTGTCGCACGTAATAAACTGAGCAGCCATAATTTTGATTGTCATATTAACTACCGTATAGTCAAAGGTACATTTCCAAAAGATACGGCAGTTAATTTTCTAAAAAATGGAGATAGTATGCACAGTTTTGAGTTTTTAGTAATTCAAGAGGGGCTAATTATTTGGCCGTTTAAAATATCTCTCCAAAGATTTACCTTAAATTACATTTGAAAGACCTAACAAGGGAACAACTAAATTTTTTTAGGAGAAATCCTTAACAGTCTTGGAAAAATCTTTGATTACATTTCATAGCATTGTTCTATCAAATTTGGCAAAAAACAAAATGCCTACATAATAGTTATGGTACCTGAAACTTTATATGTATATGTTATGACCTGAGGTAAAGATTTTCACGAATTTCAGAAAGTGCCGATATCCAGAAAAGTATTTTCCTTAAGGGAAACATTTTTATTAAAGTAAAATTTAGATATATTCTGGTCGGTCATGAATGAAGTAAACCCATCGATACTCGCAGGTTGACGTTGGTTTTCCGGACACAGCGTATATTGGTTATATGCCTGCTGTTGATAGAGATTCTTTGTGTCCTAGGACGTCTGGAGGAAATGATGCGGTGAAAAAGTCTCCTTCAGTTCTTCTTCAGCTTCTTCGTCAGTGATGATAATGAATGGCACCGAGGGTATAATCTGAGTGGCTACGAGAGTATAAATCATGTACAAAAACATCGACTCTGTTTTATAAAGGAGAACAATACCTTCATTAATTTATATGATGTTATTTTTGATATTGAACGCTTTTCAACTTATTGTAAAAATAAATATAAATTTTAATACCGCCAAAAGCAACTGCATTCATGCGAATAACATTAACTTTCTGACATCAGTAACACCACAAAGAATGAACTGCATCAAATTATATTATACATAAAGAATAAACCATGCTTTTAAAACCTTTTTTGTAATATTATAAGTGTATACAAAACCGTGACACCGCTCATGAACACCCAGTGAACCGCTCTGACACAAAATAAACAAACGCTTTGTTTTGTATTTTGATTTTTATTATCCATAGCTTCATTTACTAAAACAAATTATTAATGTTATTTAAAACATCATCACTGTTCTGCACAATATAATTATAGTACTTGTACCTGGGTACAGTGGGTAGGTACTTAGGTTAATGAATTAAAATAAGTGTAACGCGCGGATTGCGTAAATAACATCAACGAGAAACATACACTCCATGTTATTATGGCCTACAACAGTCGGGCTCTCCTAGGATTAATGTGTTTTCCGTCATTACTGCCTACCTCATTTCGAACAACAGAGGGTATAAAGCAATAGGTAAATAAAAAAGTTATGCCATAACTCGTTATGAGTGACTTGTTAGTGTTGACAGTTGCGCAAAATACTTGAAAAATAAACCGATTCTCAACCCCAATACTTGTTATTGATAACATTTATTTACCAAAAATAATTTGACTTGTGTCACAAATAAAGCAGCCATATAGGTGACTGAAAACTGAGTAGGATACAATGCAAATTTTAACACGACATAACTTCATGAACTTTGCAATTACGCAAATCAAATTCGATAGATGATAATTATACTTTTCAAGTATAAAAAGATAATTATATCGCCGAAATAGTTCCTATGTATCATTTCGATGAATATTGTTACTTCTTTTGCGCGATTTTCTTCATGTATGTATACCAAATGTGCGAAAGAGACAATTTGAATAGCGGTGGGTCGATCATCGGTTTTTTTTGACAAATTCACTCGTCATATTTTAGAAGATCCACTTTACAGTTTACAAATGCACAGCATAAGCAAATATTTTGTTTGGGATAATGATACTTCTATACGTTATTTATTTTCATATAGTTACGTTATAGCATATTATGTACCTAGTTATAAGATATAATTCGATTTTGAAACGTTAATGAAGCTACATCCAAAGAAGGTTTCTTAGAGTTTTAAAATCGTCTTTATAAAATATACATATAATGACGTATTAAAAATATTGTCGGTATAATTTAAAAAACACATCTTAAATGTTGCCCGTATATTTATCTGCAAAACTATTCATATTTTAATATTTTCGTTCATGTTCCCAACAACTACAAAACGTACTTAAAAATTATCTAATTAATTTTACAAAATGAGAGACAACTTTTATAAAAGTGCTGATCTGATTATTTTTAAAATATAATCAAAGCCACATAATTTTGTTTGTAGGTTTGTTAAGTATTCTTGTATTCTTCAATAACATATTAAACATTTACATACTATAAAATCATAAACTTCCAAACATATGTAATTTGCACTTATATAATTATGTAGGTGGGAAAATTCTCCAAAAAATAATTGTATTTTTTTAGCGGAAGTAAACGATTGTAGGAGTATGTGTAGTAATCGAATATATATATACCTTCCTAAAATAGGTACTCAATAAAACAATACCCACTTATATTGCTCAGTGTGAACATAGACCATTACTGGTTTGTAAATAAAATGTTTTTACTTAAATTTTTCCATTTGTATGTTTACATTCTATCCCGTAATACTTGCAAGCAACTTCAGTATAGTGACATTAAAAACGAAATTTAATACGAGGTAGTACTTTACGAATAGCAATTTATAAAACGTTTGTCGAAATAAATATCTCTTACTTCACGATATACTGTACGGTATTTCAAGGTGTAGAGTTTAGTAAACGAACTCAATTGTAAACATAGTATTATCTTTTAATTTATATTATATTGTTAAAACTAGATTATTATCAGATTGTATCTTGTAGGTAATATCTATATATCCATTCTGCTTCTATGTGTTTTTGCATTATATATATATGCAATATAGAACTGTTGTAAAAATAATTCAAATAAAATATTTATATTAATAGAAATCATATTTATATAATCTTACCTTCATATCCATGATGATTTGCTGGAACAAATTCCAGAGAGGAGAACAATCTTTTTCTACCGCAGTGCCTTCCATTTTGCATCAACTTATCAATTCACTTTACACGATGATTTAAACTAAAACTGATAACAATACACTAATTTAAGTTCGTTCATATATCAACATCTGTTGCATCTTCCTCCATTCCAATATAATTGCGATAATTGTTTTGCTGACAGTAACACTCCACATACAAATAGAAAATAATAATATTTCTCGACATATAATTTCAATTTTATAGACAACATGTATTTTACATTATTACGATATATTATTTTATTGTAGATTCACTTATTATGAAAAATAACACTACATGTAAATGTCATGATACAGTCGAAAACAACACTGGCGTTTAAATAATAGTATTTAAATTATAAATATTAGATTTCGGTAGGACTGTTTTTAAAAAATACAGATAGTATATCCAAGTATACAAGACAATAATAGGTTACGGTTTTATAATTTATTGTATGGGTCAAGCATGTAAACTATATTTTATGAATGAAAAGTTACTATTCTCCACAAATAAAAGCCACTAGTGTAAACAGACTTTAATTTGTTTACGATGTCACGTACATGTCACATATTAGAATGTTATTTCGCTAATAACAATAATATATGAAGCAAAGTTATAGAGCTATTAGAGACGCGCGCGATACAAAACACAATCTGTCTTCACCTCAAAAACCTATCCACTCGCCTCCAATACTACCATAAACAATAAGTGTTGCCAGAAGTAATTTTGTTTTCCTCCGTAATGGACGGACGAAATATATTTTCGATAATATTACACTTTTGCACGTATTGATACTAAACGATTATAACCGATATATCATATAAATGTGATATACCTGTCGACTGCGTAAAATGTGACAATTATTACAGATAAACTTGTCATATTTCAAATGGTCGAGAAGAAGAGCACACTTACCAAGTATACAACACGAGTAAATATTTCGTTGTCAATTTACTTCGTGAGTTAAAAAGTTTAAAAAAATGCATAATATACTTTATTTTATTATTAGCGGTTATCCTCGTGAACTGAAAAATATATACCTATTTTTAGTTCATAACAACGAATTTTCTAATATATAATTTAATTATTTTCAATCAATTGAATTATCTTTACGGTATTGATTTTAACACTATTATTAAATAAATCTAGTGTTGATTTTTTCGTATGTTGAAATTTGAGTGATTCAATCAAAAGATAATATTTTGTTGAATGCGATGATTTTATTTTTGTAATTAACTATGTTGTGTTTTTTAACAATATATTATAGTATTATGCATATGAAACAAATATAAACACAAGGTATAAATGATTTTTAATATATTTCGTTGTTATGCCTTATTTATACCTATATAACGTGTGTAATATATAAATAACCTAATAAGAATTGAGATCTTGTCATACGACAAATTAACAGATTTTTTCTTTTTAAAGTTTTAACGTATTTTAAGTTACGAAGTGCTTAAATGAAAACTCATAAAAATCCTGTTTGAGTCTGTTAAATAATTTATATTATAATATAATTAACTTTGTTTTATTTACTTCATTTTTATGTATGAATGTAGCGGAATCTTATAATTATATTTTCACCCATTTCCAGAGATATGAATTATTAAAAATTTGGCACACGTATCAAGAACAAATGACAATGCAATAATTTTATAGTTATGATCTGGTATTCTCACTAAGATCAACTCATAATAAAAAAACACCGAAAACCACAGTTTGGGCTCGCACCGTAGATTTTTCGTGGAAACGTCTGGTTTTAATCATAACAAGTATTTCGTATTAATATGTAATTTCATCAATTTCTCTGGAAACTGCATTAACTTACACTTAGCTTTGCCGCATCCAATATATATGTTTTGCATTGCGTCTTTTAATGAGATTCCAGCAGAGCTATAGTACATCGAACTTGGATTGCCCGTACGGTTTCGTGCTCAATAAGATCATAGTCTACCGTAGCACCCTCCACTTACTGTATCTATTCTGTGTCTCCACTGACGTGTGAGCATTGATTCTCGACATGACAACATGACGATATTTGGTGATCGCAATACATACTCGTCAGGCGCTGTCAAATTACTCTCGATCTCTGTTCTATCACTGTCCTCTATATTATTTCCCAATAACGGCTGAGCATGACCCATGGACGTTTGGACTGCATATTATTAATCTCGTAGTTATCAGCGATTTAAATCTATACAAATTTCGTTTCGTTTTGAAAGTTAGACCGGTTACCGCATATAGACCGTGCGAAAAGATGTTTTCATGTCCAAAAAAAATAACAATAAAATAATCGTCAGACATGAAATATTAAGACTCGAGCGTTCTTGTTACATATAACTTCAATTTTAAAATAAGACTGAAGTTATTGACAAAAAATTAACTTAACTGTAAAAAAAAGACGTGGAGTTCTTGACATTAGGTGTCGTTATTGTTAACCACTTTATTCTTATTTTAATCTTATTAAAAATTAAGTTATCCCGGTTTATGAGACATCCTTTCGCTCTTGACAAGTCTTTATTTTTAAATCATATTCCTACAAAATTTATATATTTTAGGGTTAATAAATCAATATTAATTTAATTTCAAATTATTTAAGTATAATTGTATTATTACTTATTATTTACCTGAAATAATTAATTGGTTCTTTATGTTTCAATAAATTTAACGAAATTTATTGGTACGACCTAACGTCATCTACTTGCAAAATAAGATCTAGAAAAAGAAACTAATATTTTAATTTATATCACAGTGCTAATATAGAAAAAATACACTAGTTTCTCTATGCGTGTTTCTTGTTTCTGTTCTTTATGATTGACAGAAGGAATTCAAATTTCCTGAAAGGACTTGAACTTATCTGCATCGAGTGATTATCTGAATTTTTTGACATAAATTTTAGGTCTTAAAACTAAGAATGTCAAACATAAAGAATGATTATGGCTTTAAAGCGGGTTCTATATACAGGATATCTTTAGAAAACTTTGTGTATGTAATATAATAGTTTTGTCTCAATAAGCTGTTCTCAATAAACATGTCGAGTTTTCGCGCTAAAGTTATTTAACACTTTCAGAACTTACAAGCAAGTTGAACTGTATCCAGGCTCCAATTTAAATGTCATTATAGGCCCTAATGGCACTGGAAAATCTACTTTTGTTTGCGCTATTATATTGGGATTGTGTGGTAAAACGAGTGTTATTGGAAGGGCAAAAAAGGTATTTGTTAAAGTACAAAATTTATACAGTAAATAACAATTTTTTGTCAGAAAACTAATTTCGATTGTGGTCAATTAAATATATTGCTTTATATTTTTTCTCTTTATTACATTTTTTTGAAAAATGAGTGTTATGTAGCCTATGATACCATTTATGTGACGAATTATTTCAGTGAAAACCTCGTAACCATAGACAGACGTTGAAATTAATATATAGAAAAATATAACCGAAGACGAATAAGATTATGCTGAAACTGGCAAACCACAATATTAAACAGCTAGAAAATATATGTTAATGTAATGTATATCTTTGTAAAATTATAGGTGTATTCATCTTATTATTATTATTCGAGTATTCTACCTTTATTGCTCTTCTTATTCAAGTGGTCATCGCTTGAAATTATTAATGATTTTGTGATATATTACAACTTTAATAAACTAACTAAAAAGCAAAGATGTAGCGTTGTGTGTAGATTTAAAACATTTTCTTTAGATGAAAAGAACTGTGTACAGTTTTTTTAAATATTATTTCTAATAACAGTCTTCTTGAATAATTAACTTTATTTTAGGGTGGATTGAAGTTGCTGTGAAATTGGATGTTTTTAACTTTATACTTCTAGAAAAAATGGCAAGACTCTCAATTTTTAAATTTTTTAAAAGGAATACAATCCTTTCTAACTTGTGTTAGCAGCATTTAATAAACCTTAGTCATTATTAATTGAATTGATTCCATTCAAATTTTAAACCTCAGTGTGATTTTTTCTTGTATTTTGTGTAGTTACATTTGTATATTTATTTTTAATCTCCATTAATGCTAAATTTATAATTAATCTGCTTAAATGGATCACCATTATACTTTATATAAAGATATGCACTCAGGTGCATTATTAAGGAACATCCTCCATCCATTCTTGTTTAAACTTCAATTGTACAAAGCCTGTAAATTATTTTCCACCCGTCTTCTCATTATATCAATCAAAAGTATGTCCAAGCTATTACTCTAATTGTGGTTAGGTTTTTATTTATATACTAATTACTTAATAACATCCTGTTAATTACTATCTGCCAATGGCTAGTTATTTGTCAGTTTTTAACAATTAACATTTTATTGAAGCATTTAGTTTATTAAATTACAATTTTATAAGGGAAATAAAATTTTTATTTTCAGTGAACACTTCAATTGGTAAAAAGATAATTTCCTATATATATATATATATATATATATATACATATATACATATATACATATATACATATATACATATATACATATATACATATATACATAATACATATATACATAATACATATATACATAATACATATATACATATATACAAATATACATATATACATATAGACATATATATATATATATATATATATATATATATATATATATATACACACATATATATATATATATATATATATATATATACATATATATATATATAATCAGGTAGACATTCCCAAAGGAGGCCATTGTTAAATTAGAAATGAGATGACCAAATCAAATTTCAAAGTTGAGTAAGTCATTTTAAAGTGAGAAGAAAAGTCTATAGGTACCAATAGACTTTTCTTCTCACACTCGATCGTCAATATAAAATGTTATATAATAAATTTAATATGAATTTATTGTGTAATATTTGTCCTTTTGATACTTGTGTCTGTAATCTAGCACGTGTAAAAAAGGCTAAAAAGCAAATTGAATTAAAATCTGCGTTTTTATGAAAAATTTTAATTCAAATCTTCGTTTTTATGAAAATCTATATTATGTCTATATTATGTTTTTATGGAAATCTATATGATCTGAGATATTTAGAATATCTCCCAAGCTCCCATCTGACAAATATCAATGGAAGCTTGTCAGATTTTAGTGACTTGACAGAAAAAAAATTTTATACTAATATGAATAGATAGTCATATTTCGAAAGGTAATTAAACAAAACCATGTACAGTCAAAGTATACATGAGAAAAAACAATGCTGTATAAATTTTAGATATTACCACATACAAAAAATCAATTTATAGCATTTTATAATCTTTATATTGTTTTAGAGAGTAGATCTACTAGAACTAGGGGACAGATCTTTTGCAAATTGTGTAGAAATACTACAAGTTGAATTCTATTGACCAGCGTTCATTTGATTGTGTGAAATGGTAATGTCTGAAGAAATTAGTGTGGACATCTTATTTTGCACATTTGGAAATTTTATGAAGCAGGCTATGGTACTAGCACGTATGGACAGGGGTGTGTGATCTAAGCCTTACTTTTAATATGTATGGGCAATACGAGGGCAAGGTCAAAAGTTCTCTGCCTAGTAGAAAAAAAATTAATCTTTTATTTTAAAAGTGCTCTTATTTCTTAATGTAGTTTCCCTTTAGTTCAATATACTTTGTCCGTTTCCCCAAAAATTGGATTCTGTCTCTAAAGTGCTTTTCTGGAAGGTTTTGAAAATTCTTAAGATTTGGGAATAGATGAAATTCAGAGGAAGCCAAATCTGACGAATAGGGATGATGTTCCAACAATTCATACTCTCTTTATATCCCTCAATTTTCCCGTTGCCAAAGCACTTTTGTGGCTGGTTATTGATGTACTGTTCTGGTTAAAGAGGATTTTTTTCTTTTCCAAACCTGGCCTTTTTGTTTATAATTTTTTCATCTAATTGATTAAGAAGAATGCGTAGTGTCCAACCATTTGCCAGGTAGTCCAATCCCTTTGGAAACCCAAAAAGCATTAGGCATTACCTTTCCTAACGATGCTATTGTCTGCTTTCTTGGGTGCATAACCATCGACTTCTATTCACCGCTTGGACTGTTGTTTTGCTCAGGTGTAAAGTGGTGAAACTACATGTCGTCCATCATAATAACCTTGAAAGGCTCATGGTAACAGGCAAATTAGATAACAAAAGGCCAATAGGGCAAATATCCATACAGTGTTTAAATCTGGTGGTAGAAAAAATAAATCCACTTATAAATACAGCATTCTGTTAAGCAGAATCTATGGAGAGGCATATTTGACAGATTTCATCATCAAGAGCCGCTTAAGGGGGAGGTTGACATGATAGTTCAGCTTCTATATGAAAATGTTATAATGGTTAAAAAAAAAAGATTGCAGAATTTTTTTTTGTGTCTTTGGAATTGACACTATGTTATTGTCCTCAGCCTACATGATACTTACTTTAAATGCACTCACAGTGTTTCCATGTTATGCAGTATACATTTTGAGCTTCTTTTTTTTTAATCCTCTGAACGGTCTTGAACAATCACTTATTAGTTTATTATTTCCACTTCATTTCCAATAAGTAAATCATTTAAACATACTTACATGTTTTATGATAAATAAGACACTGAGTTCATGCAATAAACAAATTGCAACTGATAGTTTGTTTAGATAGAATATTGACAAGTATTGATTTGAAAATGTCACTTATGCAGTGATTTATAGACTGTTAAACTATTGTATGTGCTGTGGTGAATTACATAGATTTAAATGTTTTCCATTTTAAACATTATACTTATAATCTTAACCGCCACCATGCTACTATGGAGAGGGGTGAGGGATATTAGATATTTCTGTGCCACTTGCTGTTTACTCTGTATTAGTGAAAGATAAACCTAAAATGTTTATAAGTTAAATGTGAGGCAAATTACAAAATTTATGGTTCTTTGAAATATAATATGAGTGTTTAACTTAGAATTGACGTTGATTAAGGTTAGGAGTAATATAACAAAAAGATTAAAGAGATTGCAGAATAGCAAGTTTCTTTTTATTAATAAAGTTTGTAACAAGCTGTTAAGAAATTGGTTGTAAAATTTAATTACTTTTATTTAATTACAGATATCAGAATATGTGAGAAGCGGATGTCGGCAAGCCACTATTGAGATTGAACTATATCGCAATTCGGGTCAAACAAATGTTATAATCACACGTAGTTTCAATCTAGAAAGTCAATCAGTATGGAGTATAGACAAGAAAGTAGCTAGAGAGAAGCAAGTTCAGGATTTAATAACTTCTTTGAATATTCAAGTTGATAATTTGTGTCAACTCCTTCCTCAGGACAGAGTGCAAGATTTTGCCAAGATGAACCCACAACAGCTGTTAAGAAATACACTTGCAGCTGTTAATGGAACCGAACTAGTATCTACTCTAGATGAACTCATTGAATGCAGAGTTAATCAAAGAAATTTAAGTAGTAAAGTAACAAATAATACAAATTCACTTCAGGAGTTACAAAGGTTGAATGAAAGGTAATTGCTAGTAATAATTTAACTTTTTATGCTTTCCACGGAGAATATCTTCGTGTCTTTCTGAAAAAAATAAATTTGGAAAAGTTTTTTATTATACACTTTGTCACTTTTTTTTAAATATTAAAATATATGTTATCAATAAACAACAAAAAGAAATTTATTTCCTCAATTGTAAGAAATTGCACTTTTGGCTTGTTGGAAGAAAGTGTTATTGTTATATTATTTTTAGTAGGATACAAGTTTTATTACATAAGATTTCTAGTTTGATAGAATTTATTATTTTATGGCAGTAATTATTGGTATATTCTCAACCATTATATCAAAATCACATTTAACTATAAAATAAAATTAACAAGCCTTGTGTGGAGTAGACAACGAGCATAAATTACCATTGAGTTTTTTATTTTCTATTTTATTGAGTACAATTCACATTGAGATCAAATGTGAATTGTACTCTAGCACTGAAGGGTTAGAGTTTGTTTCTAAATCACAACAGATAGATAGATTCTAATTTGATAATAGCCTCTTATTTATTTGTGAAAGCATGTGATAATGAAATTATTTTACCATTTCATTTAATTCGCAGATTGCGAGTAACAATAGATGCTATGCACCAACGTAAGGAGATTGAACAGGAAATAGCTGTGTGTGAGAAAAAGAAATTGTGGATAGAGTACCAGGAATTACGCCAGAAGGTAATGGACTACAGCGATGACAAGAAGAAGGCTGAAAAGTTAGTTCAGACACACAGAAAGAAGATGGAACCAATAGAGAAACTCATTAACGCAGCAAGAACTAATATAACGAAACTTGAATCTGGACAGTTGGCGACTGTAAGTAGTCTATTTGACAGCAATGAAATATTCTTTAAAATTGAGTCATTATTCTCAAAATATATCATATCAAAAAAGATAATTAGGATCAGGTTATGAAAGTGCATGTTGTTGTCATAAGTGTTGGGGTATTTTCGCAGTATATCTGAAAAAAATGTTCTCTGGTAGGAATAGTAAGATAAACGGCATTGAGTAAGGTAAGTGACATGAAAATGAAGTCTAAGAAGAAACATGTTAGACATACATTAGATTTAGGTCAAAGTTATCAGTTTAGGATTCTTAAAAATGATATAACCCTTTGTATTTAAAGAGAAAAAGAAAACATTCTACTGGTTTTCAGCCCTTTTTATTTCACATGGAAGTCGCCTAACTAAATACAGATAGGGTTTTCAGAATGCAAATGCTGATCTCACTCCTTTTGATCCTTAATTTAGAAAGAAATATTTTTGTTTGCTTTGTTATTTGTATTACAGTCATGAAAATAAAAGCTTAGCATTTCAATTTATTTAATCATAATGTCGAATAAATGGTATGAAGTACTAATAATATAAAATGGAGAGATAATTAGTTCCATTATGAATATAATGCTACAATGACTATGGGAGGATAACTTTAAAATATAACATATACACAAATTTACATAAAATACATAAAAACCTGTCGAGCACCAGTAACATTTAAGGAAAAGTATATTTAAAATATAACATGTACACAAATTAAAATATAACATATACACAAATTTACATATACATGTACACAAATTTATAAATTATAACATGTACATAAATTATAACATCTACACAATATAACATGTACACAAATTTACATGTACATGTACACAAGTTTATAAATTATAACATGTACATAAATTATAACATGTACACATTAAAATATAACATGTACACAAATTTATATAAAATACATAAAAACCTGTCGAGCACCAGTAACATTTAAGGGAAAGTATATTTGTTAAACTATTTGCAAATATTATTTTATCGCGACATAAATGTATTCAGTAGTTTCGGAAATAAGGGGGAATGCTAAATTTTATATATGTGAAGATCTTTTTAACCCATAACAGGAATCGCTATTTTGGCACACATAACTGGAATTTTGGGTCCATTTGGGCCCAATATGAGTAAGTTATTTTTAATGTTCAAATTCATTATAAATGTAATAAAACACATTCTTTTAACAATATTTAATCAACTTTTATTAATCAAGAATTATAAATTATTTGCTTTTTCTAATATTAAGTCTTAAGCCTTACATTTGGCAGTCCAGTATTGCCCCCTTATTTTTAACATACTATGAAAAACAGAAAAAAATATAATTCTACAAAATACTATTTTCCGAGAATCTGCATAACTACTTATTGAAAATAAAATAAATTTTTTGAGATTAATCAAAAAGAAAAAAAGAGACAACCTAATCTTAAACAACACTTACACAAAACTTTTTTAGACACATGGCGTTTGTAAACGTATTTTAGATATCTGTCACATATAGGCATATATTTATTATCATGTGTGGGGCCACATAAGTTACATCTTCCCGTTTTGCGTGACTGTCATTTTTATGGTCTTTGAGCAAGAGGTACAGTTCCTTCTTCTTGCACTATTTCATTTTCTGCCTTCAAAAAGTTATCAATTCTATTTTTAATCTGCTAAAAATGTAGAATACTCCAAGTTTCTTTCCATGCTGAAGGGTGTTATCAAATTTACTCCCATTTCCTTTATGTATTGATTACGTTTTTTGTATAGAAGAAAACGATTTATCAGCCTTAATGTTTATATTTGTTCCAAATAAAGGTTAAAATTCTTAAGCTGAAGCACATTTTGGGTTGGAATTGACTCTTGCTTCCTTCTGTTGGAGTCTGCTTTTCCAGTATAAATGAAAGCATTGTATAATGCATATTCGCATCGTAAAGACACATAATATTGATGCCATAGTTTGTAGGCTTAGAGTTCATATAAACTTGGAAAAACATCCTCAAACCTCTAAAAGGACGAAGCATTTCGTCAATCGTCAAATACTCGGAACAGCTGTAATTTTTTTGACATTGATGAATTTTGTAAATACTTCAGAAATTAAAGCAGCTCGATCAGTAGTTCTTTTTTATTTTCTAGTATATCATCAAATCATAGAGCAGAACAGAAACATGAATCGTTTTACTGAATATATTTCGCTCCGTTCCATCCTTAGACCATAATAGGCTTTCCATATCTTCATGACCTGATTTGAAGGCTCCTGATAATAATAATAAGCCAAACATGCTTTATTTTTACAATGCTGACATGACCAGTGTAACGTGCTACATTTTTATATTTTTCTGAATATTCTGTTATTTTCTGCTTGGTATAATTCCATATCATTTTTGATATCAATCCATATCAATAATTTCATCTATTATCAACAAATGCCATGGTTCAATTGGTGACATATTCTGTTTTTCACGAACTGGACCTAATTCCAGGTAAGTGCATAATGATGTTGTGACTTCTAAGTCTGGAGCTACTAGGTGGGTTTCTACTCCTCTTGAATCGGTTTTTACCTTGATAACATACAGAATTTGTCGCCTGAATATCCTTTCCTTCTTCATCTTCAGACGAATCAGTGCCAGATATTGTGTCACTGGATTCTAAAGAAGTTTGGTGCTCCAAAATTTTATTTTCGATTTCAGATTCGTCATCACAAAACTGAAAAACTTTTAAACTTTCCTTATCAGAGTCACCTTCATCGCATTATAATTCACTTATATCCTTATCAGTAAGATATAGCTCCATTGTTGTAAAAAAATATCTAAATCAATTCAAAATAAATAAGTGTCAATTCCTGAAAAAAAGTTACATAATTGGAATTGTAGATCCATTTGGACCTGATGATGTCACATATTTACACGCCCAGTGATTTCAAACGCTGAACATCCGGCATCGACCTCAGCACACTACGTAATGAGATTACATGGAAGGACACTGTTGTAGCACTGCGCATTTAAAAATAAAATCACTTTTTCTCGACTTTGGGTCCATTTGGACTTACGATTCCGGTTAAGGGTTATACTCTAAACTTGATACTTAAAAACTAGTTAGTTAAAAATATATGGGTTAATAAGATGCGTTCCAATACCGATTTCAAGTTTCTACATTGCTTGGTTTGTGAGAAAATTGGTTGAGAAAAAAAAATATATTGCCTACTATATGTTCATAGGCCTAACAACACGGTGTATATTTAGGAAATTTGACATTTGTAATCATAACCATAGTTTTCCTAAAACATTTGTGCAGGCTTCTGAAAGCCCCTATTTTATCATAATTTTGGGGTCAGTAATCTCAGAACTAGGATATTTTTTAAAATTTTTCAGAATATCTCTGAAGATATGATACCTAAAATGATTAAAAAAATTTAACCTTATACTTAATCTTTTCAAACGATTGCCGCCCTATATATGGAATCTCACAAAAATTTCGCGTTTATAATCACCCCTATGTCTCCCGAAAATTTCAATATGAATATTTTTGAGTGTAAGCCCATTTGTGAGAAAAAAGGCTGTAACAGAAAAACAAACATACGGAAACCTTATAAGATGCTCACATAGTTTATCCTGTAAGCATCATTCAACTGAAGGATTGGATGTATGCAATGAAATATTTCGTTTTCTACACATGCGCGTGTGACTCTTAGCAGTGTGTGTTACACGAACAATTTCGGCACAATGGAATCGATTGAGGCGCTTTTTAGACTAATTATTAATGTAAATCTGAGCATGATTTCTCTGTTATAATGTCTCTGTAAATCTCTTGATATGGAATACGATTCAACCTTGGATATGGTTTAGGTTGGTTTTTGACTGAATTTGGAGAATTCCAAAATAAAAAATGTTGCATATATTTTGTGTAACTATTTTTTATGTATAATCTTTTTGTAAATTAGTATGGCAAGCATAGACTAAGATAAGAATAAAATCCCTAAAAATATTTGTGCAAATTATAAAAAAAAAATTTAAAATTCTTTTTATTAGCAAATGACAATATTTAGGCATTAAACATGAAAAAACTAAAATTGACCAATTTTTTCATGTACTTATTGATGGATTCCTGCTGTATAATGTAGACATAAAGCAGCAAAAAAGTTATTGATACAAGTAATAAAATTATAACAGAGCAAATTTTATACATTGAAAATATTTTAAAGGAGTGATTAATTTAGCGTATAGAATGATAATAGAAGCCAGAAAAACTTTTTTAGAATTTTTGTGCTAATATTTTATACCCATGAGCAACATATAAAAGAAAAAAATTCCTAATTACACCCAAAGTCTTAGGGACATCTAATATAAATTAATGTTATACAATACGAAGTAATGTTAAAATAATAAAACTGCGTATGCAAGAAAATTTAAAAATTTGTTTATAAATAAGAAAAAAATAAAACCTGTAAAGGTTTACATTAAAAATACTTTAAAAAATTATTAAAAATGAAAAAGTCTATATAATGTTTCCATTACGATGTTTCGTGAACCAGTCTGATAACAAGCGTTTTAATATGTAATAATTTATTAAAAGATTATTTCAGTAATTTTTTAAATTTTACCCAATATAAAGTGATAAATCTATAATATTTTATAATTACATATCACATGTATATCAAATCTATGTTTCAATATTTAAACTTTAGGTCACACGATAAATGGCCGTAAAATACAGATAGACGAACACAGAGTAATAAGTAATTTGTTTTTAAAATTTTGATAAAATACTAAAAGGGAATCATTACAATTTTCAATAAAATACAATATTGCACTTACAGATGGATCTAAAATTTTTTTTTTCTTGCTCTTACAGATGGATCTAAGATTTTCCCATTATTATCTGAAAATATATAAAATAACAAATTTATCCACTTATTTACAAAGCGGCACAAAATATATGCATTTGAAATGTATCATAGAAATATTATGTTACAATGATTTATGCGTAATTTGCATTTTATTGTAACATACAACATAAAACTTACACTGTGTACAAGCCGTGTACGAGTTATAGATCTAAGGCAAAAGCTGGCGAAGAGCGACCAGATCTCATGTCGTCACTGTTTGCAAACGCAAACGGTACTGAATTCAAAATATGCGTGAGCGCCGGAGATAGTAATCGTTTTTGTTTTCAAAGAAGCTAGTATGGAACATTTGCGCACGGAATGCCGTAAAAATTCGGCAAATTTGACCTAATACCAAAGGTTTCATATTTATGTCATAATTAAATCCAGGTATAAGAATTTAGCTACATTAATTTAGAATAGACACAGTAAAATGAAAATCGATATATCTTTATAATTTTGTTCTAATATGCGAAACAGCGGAGAGTCTTTTTGGTAAAAGAGGTTACTTTGAGATTTTTTTTTTAAAGTTTGAAACATAATTTAGAAAAAATATCGTACAACAACGCAGTACAAAGGCCATTCTATGCCCTGGTATTTTAATATAATGTCTAACTTTGGTAGTTATTGAGTATTTTGCGAAACCAAACACCCATTTTTCACCTATTTGCAAAATTCGCCCCTTAAGTATAAAACTATTCATCACCAATATTTTTATTCAGAGTAGTCCCAACACAATCAACTTGGGGTCCGTCTCGGCACAGAATGACAAGTCGGTGTTACAAAATGTATGGGAAACCGAAAAGATATTATTTTGAATAAATATATTTTTTTCTGTTTTGCTATTGCATCAATCTAAAGTGTTTTTTCACAAATTAAAGAAGAGGTAATGGACATTTTACTCCTTCTTTAGCATTTCAAATAAAAAGTAATCTAAAATGCATTCAATAAGGAAAAATACAATAGAAAATAAACATAATATGCATAAAAAATTACTTACTGGACTTAAAGAAATTAAGGAGCAATGGGGATAAGTGATTATGAGCGATGGGACTTTTTCAGACTGTTATTTTTGCAGAAGGATGGTTCTGATTAGGATCTAAGCACTCAATCATTTTACGCACAAGATTCTTCCTGAAATTGCTTTTGATTGCACGTATTATTCCCTGATCCATTGGCTGCAAGACTGATCTAGTAGTTGGGGGAAGGAAAGCAATTGTTATAGATTTCAACGGAGTAGCTTTTGAATGCACCTTACAGTTATCAATCAGCAATAAAATCTTTTTCTTCTTTTTCACCAAAACAAACAATTTCGAAGCCATTTTTCGAAATCCACCCATCTCAAACCCATTTTTCAAAAAGTTATGACGTCATCCAAGCTTTGCGGTTGTGTGCATAATCGACCGGGAACAATTTAACACCACTGAAACATCTTGGTCTTTGAGATTTTCCTATAATGAGCAATTTTTTTTCACTGTGCCACTCATATTTGCTGCCATCATTACGGAGATTCTATCCTTTGCTGCTTGCCACCTTTACAATTCTCTCCTTTAAATTTCAGAGTTTTGTCAGGCATCAATTTGTAAAAAAGGCCAGTTTCATCTGCATTGAATGTTTCACCATAAGAAAAGTGTCTTAGATTTGGCCACACAGTTGTCAACCATTCTATTGTAAAATTTTGGTCAACAGTCGAGGATTTTGGTTTTGCCCACCACAATGTTGTGTCTAGCTTTGAAACAATTTATCCAGCTTGTAAAACACTTGAAATTTACGTTATTAAAATGTGATGCAAAAAAATTTGCCTTTTCCTGTAATATAGGGCTGCATACCTATCAGGTATTCCTCTGTTTTTCATAGTCTTAAACCACTGAATCAAAGCTTGCTCACTATTTTCCTGTGTTGATTTACGAAGTCTCTTTGTTTTTAAAACGTTTGAATTAAAGGATTCCTTAATGTTGTCCTTGTTTTGGAAAATCATTGATATTGTCGAATGGCCAACACCAAATTCCTTTGCTAGAGATGAATTTGATTCTCCATTTTCGAGTCCGAATATAATCGCACCTTTTTCTTCAGTGGTAAATGCTTTATGACGTTACGAAATCATTATATACTAATCAATCCACAATGTTAGACTAATAACTCGTCACTAAAGATTAAAACAAAAACAAGCCACGCACGTATGCGCCGGGGAAGGGTGGGAGGGGCCCGGTATCAAGCGAAAGTGGAAAAACTAAAACAAATACTGTCGGTCACTATAATCAAACATATTTTCTTAGAAATGCGATATGTCACTATAAGCGAAGTCATTATAACCGAACTTTATTCTATAGAAGTTTGTATGAAAACTGAACTTCGCACTGCAATTATGTCATAATAAACGGTTGGTCAATATAGGTAGAGTTATATTAAACGGATTATACTGTATGTAGATAGCTTAAGTCATAGACTTCCATCCATTTAAATTGCACTTTGTATTGGAGGAATAAGGTCACATTTTGTAAGTTAAAAAATATAACATTAAAGACGTTTGAATTTTTAAGACTATTCACTGTACGATTAGAGTAGTATATGCCTCCATAACTAGGCAAAGATAACAAGACTGTTTGACAGAGTAGAGCTTTGGTGTTAATAACTAGAAAATTTTGAAGACACTTATTCTGCTTAATTTGATGATCAACATGCCTGCCCCTATGCTACCGTGCCTTCTGCGTATATTCACGAATTAGCGCCTGGGCCCTTAACCAGTTAAGAAATATATGGGAAATATCCATCAACCAATATAAAAGTAATAATTATCCCATTATACCATCAATGGACATCTGATGGGTTTCTGTGACGTGCCCTTTTTGAAGGTCAAAGAAACTTGTAAAGTGTGGTGTTAAGTTATGAACAAGTCAGTTTCTCAATATCAGTCAAAATTTATGGACAAGTCAGTTTCTCAATATTCTGCTTTGATGACTTGCCAACACTATTATCTTATATATCGAAACCTCCCAAGATGGTGTACCTCTTATCGTCTTGTATTGAAGGTATCTTGGTTGATGAAAATAGTGTGAGGCCAGAATTTGTACTGTTTTATACACGAATACATGTTACTTTGTTGACATTTTCAATCAAATATAAGAAAAATTGGCATTGCTCTATAATATATTTAATAAGGCTTTTATAAATCCTTATTTATTTCATGTTTGCAAAGAACAAGAAAACTAATAAACTTGAATCGAGAAGAGATTGGGAGCCCCTATGTTGAAGTGAAGTTTTGTGACAAAATATAACAGATTTTTTTCTGAAAACAATCTGAATGATCCAAATAAACTACCAGAAAATGCCAATATGATGCAGAATATCCTTATAAAATGAATGTAAAAAGCTAGTGTGCGGCAAACACAAACTTTTGTCAATTATGTATTGTAACAAGTATCCATTATAAAGTAGAAGAATAACGACTTACTAGTTTTAATAAATTATAATTGTAATAAATATATCCTGTTCTAACCACTTCCAATTAAAAAGTACTTATTTCTATTAGACTACACCTTAATTAAATATATATAATAAAGTAAGGGGGTAACATTAAAATTCTTGGCAATAAACTTTAATTTATAATATATTAAAAAATGATCTACGATTAGTGCATATGAGGTTTTAAATTTGATTATCGGTTTAGGGTTGCGGTAAAATTTGTTAAAAATATCAAAATCGTAAAAGTTTAAATATCTTGAAAAATGTCGCTTCATTGTAATCCGCAGATAACAGTATCATTTTTTACATCGGTAAAAACCGTTATCTATAATGATGTTTTAATAATGTTCGTGGGCTGTATAGTACAGTTGTTAGATGGGAGGTAAATATGTTATTGAGAATATACTGTTTTTTTCTTTCTAAAACATCAGTTGAGGGATGTATTTATGGGGTGTTAAAAAATGACAAGAGACTCTTTTCCTATAAAGACATTCATTAACAGCACATACATAATTATATTATTATATATTAACATTGATATTGAGTTATAATTATATTTTTGTAGTTTGTTTTTCCCTATAAAATTGATCAATCAGAAGAAATGGACACAGAGACTGCTTCTTGGTTTATTTATTACCTAGCATTTGTCCAGTGCATTTAGAAGGGCTGAACAAAGCATTGATGATGACTACCGTCTATGTAGGTTAGTCAAGACCACTACTAAATGAAATCTCACCAAAATCAAGAAAATTTTGGTGAAAAATTAAACATGCTTGAGTTTAAATCACCAAAATTAACAGAATTAAGCAAAAAAAATAAAGAACTTCAAAATGAAATCCGTCCACACATACCTTGTAAAATTGTACCACTCTCCCTTTTTGTGTAGCGAATAAAAATATTTTCATCTATATGTCTTTTCTTTCATATCTACCGCTGTCTATCTAATTATATCACTAAACTGCTTTTATTTAACGTGGATGAATCTTACAGAACCGTGAAATGATGGTGCTAAATAACAAAATAAAAAGTATATTGGAATCGGTTAGTATGCAAGATAACAGGATAATGGAAATTAATACAGAACTGCAAGAGAAGCTCGATCATGAGGAGAATAAACAAATGGAGATTCAGGAGGCTAGAGTGAGACTTGATAAATTAAAAACTGACAGGGAGCATCTCATGGAACTAGTTGGTGATGGTATGTTTTATTTAATTTTGATTTAGTTTGACTAGTCCTGATAATGATCTTACCAACTGAACTAAAATTGTTGTTTACACATAAAAAATATTAATCCAAAATAAACAGAAAAATATTATTAAAAATATGTTAATTTGCATAAAAGGGATATATGTTATTAGAATTTGTTTACTCATTTAAGGTGAACATTGTCAGATATTCCAGCCGAACAAAGCTAACTGAATGTTTTCTTAGTATACTTACTAACTTCATCAGTTAAGACGTTCTTGTTCATTAATGTCATTAAATTTAGAAACATCAAAATTTTGAGCCTGCATATTTTATAGTTTTATTTACATTTTTAAAACCCTGTATAAATTTATTTTTCAACCTAATTTTTTCACACAAGTTTTTAATTTTTATCACACCAATTTTTAATTTTTCAACCTATAATTAAAAACTTGTGTAATAAAACTATAAGGAATTAATCACTGTTTAAAAATACAGTTAGTTGAAAAACCATCATTAATATTAGAACCGTTTCTTACATCTTTACTAATTTTAATAAGTAGACCTCTTTACTTTTTACCATTGACCCTTCCAAGGTCCAGGCACTAATTAGTGAATCTATGCAGAAGGTCCGGAAGAGATGAAATTCGCGACATGTGCTCCGCCAAAATTTAACTATCACCTTTTACCTATTCTTCTATTAAAACTATCTACAACCTTACATTTTTGAAAAGGTTATGCAATTGTCTAAATGTTGGAATAATTTTTTTATTTACAAATGTATAGGTATATAAAAAAAGTTGTCAAATTTTTAAGATAGTAGATATTAGTAGTATAATTAGACCAATTTCTTGTCTGATTTTCAATTATTTCAGAAACTATGGCAGATGAGACATTAATTTTTCTCAAATAAATTTTCAAATGAAATGTCATAAGTTATATAAATCCAAATTACATACAAATACTCGAAAAAAATTCATAAATATTGAGAAAAAGTGATTTGTTGAATTTATATGTTGTTTGCCGTTTTTGTTGAATTTGATGAAAAATTTTAAAAAAAGTGGTGTAATTTTCATGAAAAAACATGGTACATTTTTGTTTCCTCATATTACCATAGTACATTGTAAAATCGGGCGAAATTTCATTTATCAGAGTTGTGTACTTCAATTTATACATACATAATCTCCGAAATGTATATAAAGAATAAAAAAATATTAAGTGCAAGTATTTTAAAAAAAAATTTATAATGTGGTTTGTCTACGGCACACTTTATGCGAATTATATTGAGGGAAAATTTTTCTGAAGAATATTCTTATAAAATAATATTTTTTTATTCACGAGACTATTTTATTAGTTAGCGAATTTGTTTTTTTTTCCTTGAAGAAAAATTTTATTTGTAGATGTAATAATGGTAATGACAGAAAAACTAGCAGCAACATTCAAAGCAATTTCAGAACAAGTTTATTCATGGATTGTCATATCCCATCTATTATCCATTATACCATATACACAATGACGAATAAATATTGTTCAATAAAATAGAATTACTTTGTTTTATATAACAAATAAATTACTCCCTATTTGTTTAGAAAACAAAATGATCCTTTGTTAGTTTTGCATATGAGACTTACAAACCAGACATAGGGTTTTATATATAAAATTTTAGCTAATGAAATTTTAAAGATTATATTTATAAAAATATATCTCTTTTTTTTCAAATTTAGTGCAAAACAAATTAAATTAACTAATTATTGCAAATATGATAAGCTGCCACAAGTGCACCATTTATTAAATAGGGAATTCATGAAATGTCTTACAATTTTTGTTCAGAAACATATTTTTTGTAAAAATATTTCCTACTGTGAATATGTAATATTATAATTATAATTATTTCAGAAATGAATACTACCGAATACTTTGAATGTGTCAATTCAAATTGTTGAATATTTAAAAAAATGACGTGTATAATCACAATCTACAATAAATTCAGAATATTTTGATATATAATAATATATGTTGAAAAAACATACCACACTAATTTTTGCCTTTTCTACTGAGGTCTGACAAAACAAATCATGCAGTTTCACATATAACAGTTGAATGACTTTAATAGTTTATTTGTACTCTTCCACCATCATAAAAATAGTGCCAAGCTGACTAATATGGTACTATATCTATTACCATTATATAAAGAGGTGTCTTTTATTTATATTTAAAAATATTGCCTAAATTAAAGTGATAATAAATATAATTATAGCATATGTCAGAGTATATTTAAATTTCATATATTTTCAGAAACTAAAGTAAAGATGCTATTGGGTGAGTTAAAAGGGCCAATACAGAGAACAGAAAAAGCTATTGACACTGTCAAGAAAAACAAATTACAAGTGCAGTATGACCTGGATAATAATGTGATCCCCCAGTTAAAACTTTACCAAAACAAGTATGTGCTATAACTTACTTATTTTTATGCTGTTACAAGATTGTTGTGTGATTTAATTAAAGGAGAGTCCTTTTTTCATACAAGTAAAAACTTATGTATGCAAGGAGACAAACACTATTAGAAATTTAATAATTATAGCTTTTGTGGTTTCTGAGATATAGACCCCCATCAAAACGTTGGCTTTCTAAAAATTTTAAGTTCTTAGAAATTTAAAATTTGCCACGTGGTTTTTCATGTAAATAAAGGAAAAAATAAGAAGTTGGTCAAGAGTGAGTTAGATTCTTTGACAAAGTTAGCAGTGCAGTTAAGTGGAGAATATTTTATATGGAATTTGCTTGATCAAAAATAAAATTTGAATAATTTTTATTTGGGTTTACAGTAGTGATGTGCGATATCAGTATTTTTTTATAGTAGGTGACCCTATTAAAAAATAATAGGTACGTTATGTGTTACAAAATACTAGGCTATATGCAGCACATATAGCTGGTTGTCGGGTATTCGATTGGGAACATACAATTTAAATACTTGTCTAAAATATTCAATATTTTTTCCTTCTTACATACTGACTTCCAGCAGTGTTTCTATACAAAACCACGCTATTTAAGATATTGAAAACTTTCCTTCATACTTTATACAAGCTTAGGACTGTCTGCCATAAAAATATTAACGTCTCCTGTTTTATTAAGTCAAAATGAAAGTGTAAACAATACATTGACACTCTTTCACTATACATAATAATAGACTCTGTTGACTCCCCTATATTTGTAAAATGGTTCCATGTAACACTATTTTTGTGCCTGATATTTTAAATTTTTAAATGTATATGAAACTTAAAATAATCTATGAAAGTTAACTATGAAGCTAAGAACATTCCAATGAATGAAATTAATATGTGCACAAGAAGAACAAAATATTTAAAAAATTGCACTAATGCATTGTGCATTAGTCAATATGAAGCAAATGTACAGACTGACAAAAAATGCATTAGGCAATCAAAGTAAATTAACAAATTGTCACTCACAGAAAGGTACAAAACTGTATTTTACGTATGCCGTTATGTTTGTGATAATCCCTATTGTCTAACTATAAAAAACAAACTGACCTTTGTGAATGATCTGTAGCATTACAATGAAAGCATTTGTGATGGGTCTTCAGAGACTATGAATGAACATATGCATGCCAAATGTTAGTATGCAATGGAGTTTACTTTTGTAACGGGTATCTGTGGAATATCATACGCTGGTATGTCCATTCCACGCAAATTCTTTGTACTTGTACCGATTATAGTATATATATCCCACCTCTAGCTTACAGATATAGATTATGCTTATGCTAGATTACACTTATTTTTATTTTACATATTAAAAATGCAATAAAAACATAAATTTGAAAATTGGGCCAAGTTCTCTTTAGATCATCATATTACCATTATTAAATAACCATTAAGTTACAAATAATTTCTTTATGAAGAGTAGAATAAAGTTTAAATTTAAAAGGTATGATAAAACATTTCCAAGTACTTAATATAAATCTTATACTTAACATAATCTTCCTGAGTATTTGTAGACACTGGCAGTTGCAACTGGTTGTGGAAAACTTTAAAACTTATTGCCTCTTATACACAACTTCTCTATTTTTCAGATAACTTTGAAGTGTATCTTTCTATAATCACCTTGATTTCCTTGAGTTACGTCAGTAAATTTCAACAGATGGTCATTTCTTTTCTTTCTGTTTTTTTTAACAAATCCATTATTTAAAATTGCAGCAGCAAATATATGCCCATACTCCAATACATGTAATATATCATTAGATAATACAAGAATGTAGTTATTATACAAGTAAATTCTAGCCCAGGTATATGGGAGATTGGGAGATATATAGTAATAGAGAACCTTATCGCCAAATTCTCCCACTAGGGGGCTATATGTACTACAACGTAAATGTCATATATAAATACGATGTGACGTTTTGTAATTTATATCTGTCTGCTTGAGAAGTATCAAGTTTGATTGATTTTTCGAAGATTAAATCTTGATTCTTGATCTTGATTTATAATAAATATGCATCAGAGTTGTGCAGTTCGATATAGTTGTAGTTGGAGTGCTTGAAAATATAGGTGTCCATTTATTCTCTAAAGACAAACAACATCAGAAGCTGGGGGAAATAGTTGTGCATTGCAAAAACTTTCAGGCAACAAAACAAAGCTTTGACTTTGTCTATAGCATTCATTCATTCTGATATTGTTAAATATCCCTAATTCTTGGTCATATTTTCTTTTTATATAAAATTTTAAAATTTTGTACGTCAGTACAATTGACCGCTTTTTTGACAGCTAGTTTTGTTTACGTCTTACTAGAATGGCACCATCTACGCTTAACTTTGTATAAGATTCTCTATTGGGAACACAAACTTTGGATAATAGAAAAAATGCGTTCCGTAAATAATTTCAAAATGATGAACCAAGTTCACAATATTAGGAAACACTGTCACTCTTTACTTAAGAATCATTCACTTATAAAATTTTAAACTTTACAAATACTCACCAATGAGATTTTATTGGTGTACTTTTGCAATTTTCTCCCCTGCTGCTTTAGGCTGCTACTGTAAACGGGAATTAAGTAATTCTTGTAATAACCTATTTTTCAACTGCCATCATTTTTCCTGATTTGATGTAAATGGCTCATGTATTATTTTGGTATTCCGTAAAACCCTATTACTAGCTCTATCATGATATAAAAGGGATATGGTTCCACTATTGCCATAATTTTATCATAACCAATATTATTCCATGGAACTCATTCTTAAAAATGAAATTTCTTATAGCGAAATTTTTAAAAAAGAGTATATGTTTCAGGAACAAAAAAAGGTGGTAGTTTTAAAATCTTCCACAGCTAGCTGCAACTATCCGTGTCAGCAAATACTCAGGAAGGCCATAAAGGAATTTTAAAATTTTAGCCTTAAAACAAAAAGATGATACGTTGACCTGTTGGCGCAGTTTATATAGGTTAATGAATTGACCTTCTGTAATTAAATATAGGTTTGATTGGTCTTTTAGTAAAAACTATGAAGAATGTAATGATAAAAAGGAAAATTAGTAAGTCCAGAGATAAACATTGTTTGACTAGTGATTAAATTTTGGTATATTATATTGACTGCAAGCCAACAAGTTACGTACATACAAATGAACTCGGAAGTAGAGCATAAAATCAGGTGTTTCTGTCATATTATATAGTATTAACCCAAAACAAATTGCGTGACCTTTTAAAGGTGCATATTATTATTTCAGAGATATGTGCACATAGATATAAAACTTCAAGGCATTTGAGATAAAACTGCCAAATGATGTAATTATATACATGTGATGATATCAATAATTTGTTGTCTAACTTATCATTAAAAATTGTTAGTGAGTGGGGGTATTGAAGAAGTTCCGATCACGGTACATCAATGTTTCAAAATGGTGTGAATGTTCTTCAAAAGAACTGTTGAAAAGAGAAAATTGAATGTTTGTAGAGAAGTTTTTGCTTCCCGATATAATCCTAAAATCCCAGTGAATAAAATTGTCATTAAAACAATAAATTGAGCTACAACAAGAAGTAATGTTAGTGGATGATAAAAATATATTTGAAATAGTTTAGAACTCCTTAAGGCAAAAAATTTTGAAGAGAAAATGAAGAAATTATTAGTGACAGAAGAAAAGAAGCAATGAAGGTGCTGTTATGTAAATCTCCCAATAAATGGTAATGAAAACATAATAGAATGGTGATTGACCAAGGTTTCCACATTTATTCATTCCTATTCGATGAAGATATATAAGACTTTGTCTGGTGATGATAAAGTGGAGGAAAACTAGTAAGAATATAAACAGCCTTATGTTATATCATTTACTTAACGTATATGTTAGGCACATGACAATATCAGTAAAGTTTGTTTTAAAAATTGGTATCTTGTATTGTACTGGTGTCGCCCTTGTCTTTATTGTTTGTTAATGTACCATATGCTACATTGCTGTGAAAGTAAAGGTTTCATGATGCTACAACATATTGAAACTGATTGAAGCAGAAAAACTTCTTGACTGTTTTTCAAGTACTGGAAACTACATTCAAATGGCTTTAAGGCCAAGAAAAATTTAATAATTGTGTAACTTCTACAATTGAAAGCCATATAAGATTTTCCTAAAATAAAAATAAATATTTCCCACAAATTAGTTAAATTTTGATGTGAAATCCTTTTTTCCTGTTAGTTCAATTATCCAGATTCTTCATATTACACAAACTACCAATCAACCTAATTAAATTAACTGTTATTCTATTGTATACATTATTATTCTATTGTATTGTTATTCTGTTGTAAGATATTATGATGTCTTGGTAACATTACTAAAAATACATTTTGCTAGAATAAGGAGTTTAGAAGATGTGGCACTGAAACGCCTACAAGCTCTGAAGTCCTACAATGACAATTGCTATCAAGCGGTGATGTGGCTACGAAGCAACAAACATATTTTTGAAAGTGATGTCTACGAACCTATGGTTTTGGAGGTTTGTTTTTGGAATCATATATATGTCTACTTTGAGAATTAAATTTTGTACCAAGTGTGTGACCAGGTAAAAACTGTTTATCTATTCGAAGTTGAGAAAGATAAATATATGAATTTGAAAAGCCATTAAATATTTTAGATTGTATTGATGATAAGATTGTATAAAAAATTATACCATCTATTTTTTATCTTTTAACACTAGAAAGACCGGCCCATATTTACTACCTAAATCACCGCTGTCAATTTGACGGCAAGATAATCTTATAATTGAACAAGTAATGTATACCCAGCAATGTGATTATAATACCATTCTTATAAGATTTCTTTCCATTTTTTTGTTCCCCCTGCCACAAGGTTTTGCTCTTTCTTGTCAATGGTCTGTCCTTCTGGTCTCCCAATTCCTTCCATTTGCAATAATTTTGGTTGTGTGATACATTTGATTAGTGAGTCTTGTGACATTTTCGTTTATATGCTCAGGCCATTTTCCGATATTGTCTAAATTTTGGTATTGAATAGCAGGCAATGCCGATGCTGTATCAGTCTTTGTCTCTAAGGTATCAAGATCCATGTTTAGATATACAGATGAAGACTTTGATTGATTAGATGTCGTTGTAATTTGATCTTCAGGAACAATGTCGACATTCCTAACAAGTACCAGATCAACAGTGTCAAGTTCCTGTATTTTTACCTTCTTCTGAATTTGAAAGCCCAGTTGTATTTAAGCCCAACATGGAATCTGATGTCTCAGGAACAGGACTTTTTATATATTTAAGTAAAGCGTCTTCATTTTTTCTAATATTTTCCAACTTAGTTCTTCTTTTATTACAGGAAGCCTATTTTCTTTTACTCTTTCCATTTTTTTACGCTAAAACAAAACAATATAATTATTGATACTTGCCTAATTCGCTAAGTATGAGTCGAATTCGAAAACGATAGTATCGTATAACATTTCAAAATAACTAGTAAATTAAAAAAAATTTAATATTTTACTAAAATGTATTTTTTTAAATTTTTTATTTTAATTAAAGCTTTAACAACATAGTAGATAGTGAATCATACATTTACATAAATAAATAATGTAAATGAAATATTTAATACTCACATAGTCGAATTTACTTATACAAATGGTAGTATCCGCTATGTATGTGGCGGGGACGTCTATGTTAGTACCCTGCCTCTCTTATTTCTGCAGCAATACAATTCGCTGTGTTCCGGTTTGAAGGGAAAGGTAGCCAGTGCAATTACAGGATCACATACAGGAGGTATAACATCATAAACCTTCAGGGCAGTAATGTATTTGTGGGACTTAGTGCCGTGTCTATAGGCGACAGTGACTACTTTCCATCACGTGGCCTGTCAACCTGTTTGCTGCCTCATTGAAATAAAAAATATTCTTTATAGGAAAGAATTCATTGCCGCTGAATATTAGTCGTAAACAATTCGACCACAAAATAAAACACTGGAAGTCACTGCAAGTCAGTACAGACAACGAGCAAGGTGACTACATTCATTTAAAGAAAGGGGTTCCCCAGTTTCATTAAGGAATAAGTAATAAAAAGTTCCGTTCATGAAATGAAAAGATTAAAATTTTTACAGCTATTAATATTATATATTGTGAAATTTTGCCACTCCCTAAAAATGCCGCCCGGGGTGGGTCGTCCCTGCCGCTACGTTACGCCACTGTTTTTGCAAACAGGTGAACTCCACTTTTCCACCGCAAGAGATTTATGTTCATTTGATTTATATTATGCATTCCACGAGCATAAATCAAAGATATAAATGCTCATTCAGAGAAATATGCCAATTTCCATGGTTTGTTTGCCGGTAATCTTTCTTTTCAGTATATACTTTTATATGGCAGAGAATCGGCTCATTAATAAATAATTACCAATCAGTCGAAATTTTAGGCTATTTTCAATATACCGTACTGTACATGGAGTGGTGACTGAAATTTTTCTGAAGACATTTTATTGGCTCCGTTGTTCTACTTTGCTAGTACTCTTATTATTTGTTATGCATGTCCATTCTGTGCTCTCACTGGCCATTAGAATATCAATTGCCACTACAGTCGATAATATCTTAGTTGAAATTCTACCCTACTGCTCTTCCACTACCACGTCAAACTCTTCTCATAGAACATGGCTTATTTAAGTCTTAATGGAATTAAACCTCAGAAACTTGTTCAGGTGAATCAGATTTATCCCATGAATTATAATATATTGGTTCCGACATGAATTTTGTATCATTGAATTCATTATTTTCTGTTTCGTCTCCTGGCTGGTCTTCTTAAATATTTTGTAGATGTAACAATTTCTGCTGTGGTTTCTAAGGCATAAGGACATTGAGGAAAAATGTCAATCAAGTTTGTGTATCAAGACTGCTAACTAAATAAACACTGACTTACCCCCTGTTAGTCACTGCAACAAGAAGCAAGTGTAACAATGTAAAGTAATATTGCCATAAATCTAATAGTGAAATATAGCTAAAAAATTATGATTTCGTTTATATTCGTGCGTGCTAGGGATTCTTGTCTAAAATTGAAGGCCTCTGAAATAAAAAATCTTTGAGCATACATTTATATTCCGTTACATCGTTTTATAAAAAAGTGTTTAGAGAAATAAAATTTAAAAATTTAATAAATGTCAATTCAATGCTGTGAAAAGACAAAAAAAATATTTTAAGTTTTCACCGTGACGCTGTCAGAATGATGGTCATGGTCTTTCTGGCGTTAAATAAAACACTACTCTTGTATTGTGTAATACTTGATCAACAATGAGAAATACTAGAATAGATGGCTTATTGCCTGTCATAACAACTATGGTTTAAACCTGATTGTGACACTCAAATATGTAAATGTCGACTCCTAATAGCATATTGATAGGAATTGATGCCATCATACACTTTGAAGTTATATGGAAATTAGAAATACTATTAATTGTTTTCATAATTATACTAAAAGTGTTACGCTTTATCTTTAAATTTTTATGCTATTCTATTTTTAGTATAATGTCAGGGCAGGTAAGTCCTATATACTTTATTTAAGTTCGGTTTCGTTAATAACTTATAAGCCCTTTATTTTTATAGTTTGGTTAGAAATTGAATATTTGAATAGAATACAAAAGATGATAGTGTTAATAAAACAAAGCTTTGTTTTGTTATTTTGTATTTTTATTATGAAAAATTGCACGTAATTCCTTTTCATGGTTTAATGCCCAGTCTAAAATCACAATCACTGCATTGCAATAAAATTTACTCAAAAACAATTTTACGTAACGTTTTGAATGTAGCAAAAATACAGTACCTATGTACTTAAAATAAATAATTATTGTTTTATTATGATAAGTAAACACTTAACTCTCTCTGACATGTATTCAAATTTAAATGAACAGGTAAAAATAAGTAAATTCTAACAAAATTAAAATCTTGAAACAGTCAATATTGTGAACTTCGATAGGTCAATATTAAGGAATCTTGGTAATACCATAAAATTTTTAATAGTTTTTGTAAATATTACATTTTGATTAAAATTGAATCAAGTTTAAAGTATACTACCTTTAATCAACCCATAATTCAAAAGTAATTTGCATCATCATTAAAGAATACAAATTCTTTGGATATTAACAGAATTTCGCTAATTTAATTTTGTTCCAAAACAAAATTTTAAGAACCTCCATTACGATCCACTTATTTTGTCAATTTAAATGTTCAGCTTGGTTTTTTTTCTATGTGGGAGCCATTCAATATTCCCCCTCTGTGAAATGAGTTTTCCTGGGAAAATTTCATTCAAAAGGGCTATGGAGACCCTGGCAGTATGGCATGTGGCACCATCTTGTTGGAACCATATACTGGATATGTATTCCCTTGATGTTCTTGCAAGGCCGGAATCGCGAAAACGCTCTTATCATATCGCAATAATTGTGGGCTCTTACCCTCACCGCGCGACCTCTTTCGTCCTCGAAAAAGTATGGCCCGATAATACCGTTTGCCGATATTGCAGCCCAAACGACACGAACTTAGGGCTGTGATGTGGACGTTCAAGAAGTCGTCGGGTATTAGTCTCGGACCAGAATCGACAGTTTTGTTTGTAAACGTGGCTGTTAAGATGAAAGTTGGCCTACTATACGCTAAACATTACGTTGAAAAAGTCGTTAATGCGGTTGAGCACTTCATTAACAGTTAAAGCGGTTACCGGCATCATTCGGCTTCAATTCTTGCACAAGCTGGATTTTATAGGCTTTAAAATGCAAATCTCGTTTCAAAATTCGCCTCAAAGTTGTTCTCTTGACGTCCAAAGCCTGGCTTCTCTTACGAGTTGACTGTTGCGGATTTTGCTGAACAGAGACACGAACACGCTCCACTATGTCAGGCGTTCTCGCAGAGACTGGACGTCCGCGACCCATTATTGTTACAATCGACCTGGTTGTTTCGACCATTCTGATCCATTTCCGTATCACATTGGCGCTAGAACCTTCACAAATGTCTCGTAAACCGTATTCCTGCCGATACAACCGTCGCACAGTAATCATAGATTTGTTATTTTCATAATACACGCGGACACAAAAAGCACACTGCGCTCCCGTGTACGGCTCCATGGCGACTAAATTTCCAGGAAACGACGCGTCTAGCAATATACACCCCCGCCTCACCGCGCCGCATGTGTCCGAAAAATGAAAGATTAAAATCTGTAATACCCTTATGGCCCACCTCTACTAGTTTTAAAGTTTCAGTGGTTTATAATCATCATTACGTGACATGGTTTTTTTTCCAGATATTTTTTTACCACTACCCTTCGTGCTAGACAGTTGCAATGTTGAAAAATAATTATATAAGCTGTTGTTAATTTTCTTTTGTTGAATATGTTTGGCGTTAATTTTGTAGATATTTGTTTTCAATGAATTTTTATTCACAACTAAATGGAACTACATGATGTAGTATTATTACTACTTTATTTAAATTCTTAACCGCAACCTAGGTTTCGTTGTATGACCATATCTTCAGATGGGCAATTTGAAGAGATTAACTCTTGGAAACTTCTAACAGCATATAAATATTATACAAGACAATAGCGGAAGTGGGATTTGAGTGGGTTTCCCCATTTTTTACTTTAGTGAGGTAGGGGGCAATATAGTTTTTATTGTATTTTTGAAAGTTATACAGTGTATAAGTATTTTAGTGTGGGTAATAAATTAAATGGATGTTATTTTTAGTAATATATTTATACAATGGCACAAGCATCTAATGGTTGGAACAAAGTTATATAACTAACTATACATATCTCCCATTTTTTGTTTTCTTTTGTGATGATCTCCTTAGATGACTGGGCTGAAACAATTTCAAGTGAACTGCAGTATCCATGTTGTCTAACTATAGTATGTCTAGAAGATAATGAGTACAGGTGATGATATTGTATCGAGTTGTTCATTTAATATATTAACGTTGGTGGCTTTTACATGTTCGTTTATTTCTAATGTTTCTAGGATGTTCAGTTTATTGGTTGCATGTAAGTTTATGAATACCACTCTTTTTATATTTATCCATCTTTTCTTTGTTATTAATAAGGGTTTTACCCAACTTATTTAAAATACTATAGGTACATGTAGCATTATTTATACTTTTATTATTAGTTAGAAGATTTCCTTGTTTAATTGATACAGTACCTATGTATGGAATGGAGTTATAATAAATTTTGTTATTATTTGATACGGCAGGGTATATTTCTTAGATTAGTAATTTTCGTAATTAATTCTGATACAGTTTTGTGACAATCGATGCTGTAATTAATGACGAAGGGTGTTGTAATTAATAGTCATTCACAACACCCTCGGTCGATACAATATCATCACCCATACTCAATATCTTCTGACATGCTACAGTTGGACAACATTGATACTGCAGTTCTTTGAAATGGTTTTAGCCCAGTCAGATATCGAAGGAAGCACATCAAAAAAGAAAACATAAAATGGGACCTACGTATAATTAGTTACATGATCTTGTTCCGACCATTAGATGCTCATGCTATTGTATAAATGTGTAACCTTGCTCATGCTATTGTATAAATGTATAAATAATATCACTAAGAAAACATCCCTTTTATTTATTACATACAACTGAATACTTTGCATTATGTAACCTCATGTACACTGTATAACTTTCGAAAATACAATAAAAATGCTCCCCTACCACAATGTCATTAACATAAAAATTGGGAAAACCCGCTCAAACCCCACTTCCGCTATTGTTTACTATAATATTTAAATGCTGTTGGAAGTTTCTATGAGTTAATCTATTCAAATTGCTCACCTGAAGATGTTGTCATACAACGAAACTTAGATTGTTGTTATGAATTTAAATAAAGTAGATATAATACTACATCACATAGTTTCAATTAGTTGTGAATAAAAATTAAGTGAAAAAATTTTCTTTTCTTTATTCCTGAAGTTCTTGGTTTAGTCAGCTGTTTATTTTCAGTGTAAGACTCTTTTGGCTTCTTAGTAAAAATATTAGATAAAATCTTAATATTTCAGTTATGTGGTATTTTAAACAAAATACAGAATATCACACGGAAAAATGGTGTGAGCTGGCTAGCATTTTTTGAAGTTTCTTTTAAAACTTTTTCAATAATTTCTGCATAAGCTTATAATTCCTAACTCCTTTTTGAAGAACTTCTGTTTTTCACTTATTCAGTTTTGCTCTTTTTATTTTCTCTATAATTTTACATTCTATTCAGCCCCAGCTCATTTCACTTTATTTAGCAGAAGTTCTTCAAAAGTGACTTTTGCATTAGGGTTGTCATCTTGATCACCAATAGAAACGCATTGATTGTTTCCGTGTTTACAATCGTTAATCAAGATTTCTAGGTTTTTTCTCTAGACTCAAGGATATTTCTCATAATAAAATCGAGAACTACTGAGAGCAAGCTTGTTGGGCTGCTTTTTGAAAGTATCCTGACAACACAAGGAATTATTTGATGCACCGTTTTTGGGGAAGCAGTATTATGATGACTTCCTGATATATTCTGTGTACTATGCCATTGCTTTAACTTTAGAATGTCGAACTAGTTCTCCAGAATTACTTCTTGATTGAGTGGATGAATATCGGCTTTACGAAATTCATTCCTTAAAATCTCAGGAGTTATCTGCATCCATACAGTACCAATGAGTCGAGAAAACTAACTTTTTGATAAAGGCACTTCAATATTCATTCTTTGGCACTTGACTAGTAAAGACTTTCAGCGATCTTGGAAAAATTTTGTTACGGCTAGGTCTAAAGGTTGTAACACCTGACTCATATGAGCAGGTAGTTTAAGGATTATTACATTTTCTTTCTGAGCTTCTCCTGTTATATTGAGTCCCACATGAGACGAGTGGCTATTATATATTAGTAATATAGGGCATTGTTTGCCGATAACAAGTAAAAAAGTTTTTTTATAATAGTTTTCAAAAAACCTCAGTTTCCATCTACCCATTAGATGTGACTGCATATGGTGAATTTGAATATGCATCGGGAGAGCTCCACTGATCTCATACATTTTTGCTCTTAAACACTATCAGTATAGTGTACAGTGATGAAAGTTTTCTTTCATTTGCATTTGCAGCTAACAGTATAGTGATGTCTTTACCTGGATTAGAAATCGTCTATTTTGGTTTTAGATAGATCTTTCAAAAACTCGTTTCGTCAAGATTCCAACTTGATGATTAGTCTTTTAGATCTAATTCTTCGATTATATGTTGAAGTAAATCGAAGTACGGGTAAATAATAAAAGTATTTATGGCTTTTTTCAATTTTATTTGACAGCTTGAGGTTTTAATAGATGAATTCTAGTAGTCTTTAAAACCTGCAAACCAGTCTCTTCATGGCTTTCCATTTTTGACTGGCGACAATATTCCATTTAGTGTTACATAATGGCCAACAGTTTCTAATACCTTATCTCCAGTCAAACCAAACCCGTACCATTCAATTATGTGAATATATGACATTAATTTTCTTTCAAGTTCCTGTGAAAGAGCCGTGCACCTTCCAAGAGTTGTTGATTTCACCCTTTTATTATGCACATAATAGATTACGGTAATTTTGGGAATATTAAACAAACGAGTCTACTTATTTTCACATAAATCACCATTTAGCATAGTTCGCACGACATCTTGTAATTTTTCTGTTGAATATGATAACTTGTCTGACTTTCTTTTATAGTCTTTTACCATTTTAACTGTGGTCACAATCCTAGAAAATATATAAATATAAAAGCTATGTGCAAAAGATTCATAAAATGTTTTCTTTTTGGGAAACATAAAAATTGCGATTCCTGCTAGTATTTAAATACAAATTTATTTCTTCGAAAGTGTATGGAAAATTATTGTGTACCAACTAATTCAAGTAAAATGTATAATAAGTGCCTAGATAAAAAAGGTTCACAATATCTGATACAGGGTAACATTGGCCTATGACAGACTTTCCCTTTGAGTACTATGCAATCTTAACCCAATATTGAATTTTAAGGTTAGAATTTTATTACTATTTCTCTAACGATAGAAATATTTCTCTAATGAAAGGTTATTACTCAAAGTAAGCTTATGGAAACAATAAAAAAGAACATAAATGAAACATATACCACATGTAAATTTACAAAATATAAATTTCTTAAAAAACTCAGAAAATTTTCACTAAAACTTCGACACCTCCCAGTCGTTGTGTTTGAATTAGACAACAAGTAAAATGAAAATATGTTACTTTTTTTAGTAATCATTTAAGGTTAAACTAAACAATGTTGCTTTTTCCGACCTAAATTTCACTTACTTAATGGTATAAGCTTGACTTTGTTAATATTTAATTTGCATGAAAAATACTAACCAATGCATTGCCACTTACACTTTAGATCAGTGTACCTAATGTCACCTTTTAAAAATTTATGAGTATATTTTTATTTTTACAAAGGTAACATTATATACATAATAGTAGGAAATAAACATATATCATACAGGTAAATACTAGGAAATTTCTTTACAGCAAAAATAATCTCGTTCTATAACCGTTAATATTTTGAAAATTTAGATTAACTTCACGGAACCAAGATTTGCATCATACTTAGAGAACACTGTTGCAAATAGAGACTTGATGGCATTCACTTTTGAATCCACTAAAGACATGAACCTTTTTATGAGGAAGATGAGAACGGAGCTAAAGTTGAAGCAGATCAACGCTATTTGCAGTCCACCAACTAACGTCCGTTTTTCGCCACCTGTGCACATAGATGATCTGAAGTAATTTTATTGACTTTATACCTTTTTTTTTGTATAATTTATATTAATATTAGTTTTATTGTAACCGAAATTATATGAAAGGAAGGGATAAACAATGCCTTCATAACAATTTTCTATAGTTTTAACCCTCCGAGGAGTATTTCAAAATCCTGATCAATTATAGAAATTCATCATTATATATTATTAAGGAATTATCCACACAATGTATTTTTAAAATACACAAAAATAAGATTTTTAAAAAAATAATTCATGATAACTAGAAAAATCTATTACGTATAGATACATATAATGAAATATTTTATATGCATTTTCCAATTATATATATATATATACTGTGATAATTTACTCACTAAGTAATAACAAATAATTAGAAAAATGGACATTTAATGAACCCTCTTAAAATGTTTACTTATGTCACGCAGAAAAATTTATTTTTTCCACTTAATTTTATCTTTATATACAAGAAAAATTTAACAATAATTTATATAAAACTCGACTTTCTCAAAATAAATTTTTGGGCTAATAATGAAAGTAATAACAATCAAGAAACTTTGGATGTGGCAAACACTCATGGTCATCTGACTCCAGTCTATCCCACTTAGAATAAATAGACCAGAGCCATTATTATGACATTTCTTTAGTAAAAGGGTTTAACTCTTGTCCCTTCCATTCAAATTGCTAGTATTCATAGTTCAATAGTATAGAACATAAGAATTTCAGTACAAGTTATAGTCGATCTAGAAAAAGTTGTAGAATTCCTTTCTCAAAAGGGGTGTCATAAACTATAACAAATCAAAATATAATTTTAAATTTGTGTTGGTTGAGTGCAAATCTGTAATTATTATTAAATACAGATATAATGTTGGAGGATATATTTTACTTTCTTTCACATGAAAAACACCATATTATTGCATTGTCATTGTAACTCACTGATTGGTGGTTTTGAGTTATAATTATACTCTTGTAGCTCAAAACCACCACCTACCAAATTGTGAGTTGATACAAGAATGTCTTATCATCATAACTCTAAGGAAAATTCAAAACTTTGTCGCTTGAAATTTCATATATAACATCTAACTTATGGTCAAATTACATATTGAATAAAGCAATAATCATTACCTGTTTATCACATTAAAGGTACTTGGGTTTCTACACATATTTATTGGATACCATATCAGCACCTGAAGCCATTCTCCGTTACCTATGCAAGCAATATAATTTACATAGAATACCAATAGGAGACGATACTACCTACAAAAACAGCTCCAAAGTGCCTGCCAATTTTAGATTCTTCTATACCGGTGAGTGAGATTCAAATTAAGAAGTCAAATACATTCCCATAAGCTGTGAGTACTTTATTTTTGCTAATAAGGTTTTTTTGATTGTTTGGGTAACAAATGGTAATAAAATTTTATTGATAGGCCTCAAACAATTATTTTTGTAAAAAAGAGTAGTGTTGTATTTCAAGAATAAAAAGATAGATTGAATAATAAAATGAATAGCATATCAAGATTTTTATCTGCGTTGACTAAGAATAGATAAACAGTTTTCAGGTGGTTGTAACATAAGCGTAAAGCAACTTAAAACTACTGGATTGGAAAGAAGATAATTTTTGTTTTCGCAAATAGTTATGTTTCTGTTCAAAGAATGCCAATGTTACAATTTTTTCCTTTTGACATTTAATAGCCATCGCTTTTACCTTACTGTTTGGTGCATGATTTCATCTGCAGCTTCTTAGTAAAGTCATTTTTAACATAGAGTGTAAAAAAGAACATTTCTGACAAATTTTTATTTTCCATAAGGGCAAGAAAGCTGTTGAGGCTCACACAGAGATATTTGAAGTTTATTCATTGATTTCTTAATAAAATGCATGTGCCAGAATTGGTTTAATAAATTCCATTCTGAAGATTTTTCACCAAAATCCTGGTCGATCTATTGGAGTTGTTGATGACCAAATCAAAGCTTTAATTGAATTTAATCATATGACCATGTGACAGTTTATAGAGCGATTAAATGTATGAAATACAACAACTGACAATCACATAGAAAGTCTTGGAATTGATTAAGAAATTCAATATTTGGTTTCCTTTGCACAATGAATCTATATTTGTGATATGCATCTCAAATGCAATGGAACTGACCTTTTTTTGAAACATAGCACTGGTGGTGAAAAATGGATCATTCAATAACATCAATCACAAAATAACCACAGTGCAATTGTGATGAATCCACACAAACTGAATCTAAAACTAAATTGTATCATAAAAAGAGTATATTGTCAATTTGTTGGGATTACAAAGGCTTCATAATTCTTGACCTTGAACTATCGGTTACCTTCAAATATATAGGTTATATTTCAAAGTTTACAAAACTCTGAATGGTAAAATGTTCACTAATGGTGATGACTTGAAATCGTACTTGATTTAGTTTTTGGCTGATTTTCTTTGAGTGTTGAAACATGAAGTTAACAAAAAAATAGAAGTAATCAAACAAAATGGAAAATATATAATTTATTATTGTTCATTGATTAAAGTTTATAAAGTATAGAAAATGTTTCACACTGCAAAATCTAAATTACTTTCTTCTAATCCAATAACAGATCAAACAGATCAGAGAAAACAATCACAGTGAAAAACAAAATAAACAATTGCTTAAGTGTTGTAGCGCTATTAATAATATAATAGAAAAATAAACATGTGAAAATTATTTCGTTAGCAGAGATCCACAGACCACATCCACTTCAAATATTTTTTTATTCAAGCATTCTCCACCCATTGTTGAGTGTTGGTCTCCTCTTTAGCACACCAATGCTGATGATGCCACTGCCTTTTCTGCAACCAATTCTTTCCTGTATCTTGAAATGTCATCATACCATGCTGGCTGTTGAACAACATTTCTGCTTCTGATCTGCGGTTACCCCACTAAAAAACCTTCCTGTGTTATTTTTTGTATACTTCTCTGAATTTCGGTGTTATTTACTCTATCATGAAGAGTGTTCTATTTCCCACTTCACATGGTGCATTTTCCTTTGGGCGACTCGCAGTTGTTTTATATACTAGAGGTTAAGTGTCCATGTCTCTTTTGTTGGCTTGATGCTTGAGGTTGATTGGCATCTGTTTATTTTTGAAGGTTTCGGACACTTTACTGAGTGATGCGGCTTTCTATGTATCTATTCGTTTCTTTTCTTTAAGATCAGTAAGCTAGCTAAGGTAAACATACTCCTCGATGTGGTCTATAACTTTGCCATCGATTATGATGTGGTCTACAGTCTGGCCTTAGCCGTATGATTTTTTTTCGGCTGTGTTCATTTGTAAACAGATGTTTAATGATGTGTCGAAGAGCTCCTTTACCATGGCTTAACGGTCAAGTATATTCTCTGTATTGATGATATTATCAGTGTTGAAGCAGAGGTGAGTAAGCCCATTTTCCATTTATGTTTATATCCCTTTCATACCAATTGAGAAATTTGAGTAAGGTGGTGAAGAGTTTCAGAGAGAGGGCATTGTTTTGTCTTTTACATTTTTTGAATTTTAATAAAATCAAATTTCATTTTTATAAATCTCTTCACCTGATATAGTCTAAGTGTTCCATATATTCAAAAATTGTAAGAGTAATTGTATGTATGTAAAATTCATTGCTTACATTTAATATCTTTTACAGCAAAACACAGATTTACAATAAAGATCTCCGCATACAGTGGGGCTAAATCTACTTCAACTAGTGAAATTAGACCAGCCAAAATGTTAGCCAATACTGTTGATCAGGATCAACTTAACGAACTGCGTAGCAGGTGAGTGCTTTTTTTAATAAGAAAAATATTATATTCTGAGGCAGTTTGGCATAGAATGACTGTCCATTTTTAAGAAATCTCTACCTAAGAATATGAATAGAACCCTAATATTGTGGCATCCTTCTGTCTCTCTTTTCTTTAAGCCTCTGAGCCTTCTAATTGCTAAACAAATAAGATGGAATGACCAAAAAACTGGTGTATTTTTTGTGTTTTTTCGGACTCTCTAATTTTAAATTAGGGTCAGTTAATAATTATATTGATTAGGATTAGTTATGGTGAGATAATAATTATAGAAAAATTTTTGCATTGAGAATATAACTAGTTTCAGGTACATACTAAAGTCTGAGTGATCGCCCTTTGAACAAAAAGCAGGATATTACTAGAATTTTACTACATTAATGTTGATGTTAAGCAACTTTTTTTGAGTCGCTTGTTATGAATTTATTATTAAAACTAAAAATTCACAATAGCAAAATAATGGTGAGATGGTACGTCTAGGAGCTTATTTGCATATTAATGACAAATAGAAGTTAGATAGTATTTATATATATTTACATGTTTGAAAATTTTATTTATTCGAGTTTAGTAAAAGTCACATTACTAGAATTGAAAATATTTAGATTGGTCTTCTATATTTCTAAAACCGATTATATACTCAAGTTCACATTTTTCTGTTATTAACATCTCATCATAACTAGTTATTTGACATATAATTACATTCTAAAGTCAAGTGGCCAAAAACAGTGACGTTTAGTATGTAATTTGAAAAAACTGCTTCTCAATTTTGTTTTGTAATTGAATATTTTTGGTAATTAACAAAAGTATAATTATGAAATAATTTACAATATTTTCTTATTACTACTACCCTTGTGGGGATAAAATACAATAAATAAATATATATAGTTAGAATTTGGACCAATAAGTATCGTAGAGAAATGTAAATTGTTTCCCCAAATTCCAAATAAGAAATGAATATTAATAATATTAATTTTTTAACTTCTATATTTAATACAATGTATTATTATAAATTATGTATTATTAAAATGGAATCAATATAGCCACGATTTGAAAGAAGTGAATCCTTTTTTGAAAATCGTACATAATCTAGAAACTCCATTAATTTCACATAAATCTAGTTGCTCTCCTTTTTCATAATATAGAGGATATATTTTTTGGTTGATTACCTAACCTTCAAAAACAAAAATGCTTTTAAGAACTGGTTTTTTTTATCTTCATAAACAAACTCTCGATAAAATTCGCTTCATGCCAAAAAAAACTATGCTTTCACATTCAATTAATCATATTATGGAAAGTAAACTTCTAGATCGATACTATAGATTGAATATACCTAGTGATAAAATATTTGCTACATATGTGTGGATTGATGGCTCCGGCATACACCTGCGCTGTAAAGATAGAGTACTCAAAAAAGCTCCGACAGAAGTAGCAGATATTCCCAAGTGGACATTTGATGGAAGTTCAACACAATTTGCTTCTGCCGAGAAGTCTGATACCCGACTACTTCCATGCGCTTTGTTCCCTGATCCGTTTCGAATGTCACCACATGTAATTGTTCTCTGTGAGACAATGTACGTAGATGGAAAACCTACCAAGACAAACAATCGCATGTACTGTGCCGAGTGGTTAGAAAAGTATAAGCATGAAGAGCCTTGGTTTGGTATTGAGCAGGAGTATACATTTCTGGATGTTGATAATTGGGCTCTGGGTTGGCCAAAGGGTGGAGGGTTTCCTGCCAAGACTTATCGATACTCCTACTGCGGCACCGGTGCCAAGTTTATGGCCGGGCGAGAAATATCAGATGCTCATGCCCGTGCATGCTGCTATTGTGGTCTAGATTTTGAGGGCACCAATGCAGAAGTTATGAAAGGAGCATGGGAATTTCAGATAGGAACCAGTCTCGGTATTAAAGGCGCAGATGACTTATGGATGGCTCGTTTTCTAATGGCTAGAGTGGCAGAAGAGTATGGTGTGGTTGTCACGTACCATCCAAAACCTATGGGTCCTGAACATGATGGAATAGGCTGCCATCACAATTTCAGTTGCAAGACAATGCGTGCTGATGGCGGTTACAACCTTATTGAGGCTGCAATGGTGGCATTAGAGAAAAATCACAAGAAACACATTGATAGGTATGGGTTGGGTGAACTATCACTAACAAACCGATTGCGTTTGACAGGTAAGCATGAGACAGCATCGTGGAAAAAATTCTCGTGGGGTGTGGGAAATCGCCAGGCCTCAGTGCGTTTGCAAGCTTCTGTGGTCGAGCAAGGTAAGGGTTTTCTAGAGGATCGGAGACCTGCAGGTGATTGTGATCCATACACAGTTTGTGGGTTATTAGTGGAGACGATATTGGGAGAAGCGGCCAGTGGTACAACAACGAAAAACAAATGCCAGTGATTGATAAATTAATTGGTTAAGACAATAGCGCAGATACTTGTTATTCTATTGATATATATTTCTGTGGCAAACAAACTAAATAATTTTAATGAATACATTTTTTTTAATTTCTGTATTACGAATTGCAATATACAGACATTAAAGTCTTTGTAGGAATATAATGCTGAATTCTGATAAATTAATTTTATTTAAAAGGTTTAAATATGTGTCATTAGGAAGATTTGCTGAATATTGTTCTTTTATCTATTTATAAGCCATATGTAGAATGCATATGTGAAAAGAACGGAATAATTGATTTTTCACTTTTCCTGTTAATGCCTCAAGACAAGATTAGTCACTGTGTAGCAGTACACTCTTCTGTACTTTTACCTAAATTGTCTACCTTTTGCGGGTTGTAGTTTCTGTTTGTTATAGTTAATTTTGGATGTTATTGAGATAATAACATGCAATATACTAAATTTGGAGTGTGAATTTTCAATTGTTTCGTGTTCATAATTTTGATAAAATGTGAAAATAAATCAATTTTTTGTTGTGCATAACTAAACTTTTTTAATGCCTCATTTACTACTATTGATTTAATATGTATTTTGAACCCCAATAGTTAAACACAAACATTACTCTGTTTTAGTGAAGTTATGGGTATCTTAAAAGGAAATTCATCTTCTTTCAACTTTATCTCGTCATCTTCTTTGGTAGTTCCAGGTTTAGTGGGTTATTTGAATTAATTATTTGAGCACAGAACATTATTAAAGTTGTTTTGAGCATAGGTAGTAAAGGTTTGTAAGAGTATTGGTACGCAAGTTCCATTTACTATTGAATATTGTTCACTGGGAATAGAACAGAAATAAAAAAAAATTAGTCTTTGGACTGAAAAGATTATTTTCTCTTATATTAAATTATTTCTATAAATTATACACAAAAAAAAATCCTTTTCACAAATTGTTTATTAGGGACAGTGGCGGCGCTAGACCAAATGTGTACGTCGGCGACATCACGTTCGCGAGGCCTCTTTACTTCGCAGTGAAAAAAAACGTTAAATTAAGTGAGCCAAATTATAAAATAATTTATGAGTATAACGAGTTTTATTGTTAATAAAATGATGACAAAAAATAATTACACACATAGAAATTAAAATAGTGAATTTTTTCAGGATTGTGTCGTAGTTAAGTCCAGCCGCTATTTCAGCTTCAATTGACAGAACTGATAATGCGGATAGTCTGTCTTGGCTCATTGTGGTTCTCAAATAGGTTTTTATCAATTTCAACTTTGACAAGCTTCTCTCAGCGGAAGCTGTGCTGACCGGAACTGTGAGCATGATTCTAATTGTAATATAAACATTTGGATATATTTCTTCTAAATTATTTTATAAAATGTATTGGATGAGTTGTTTCGCGTCGTTGATAGAGTCTAGTGAATTAGTTTTTAAAAGCTGAAGTTCTTCATATAGTTCGAAAGGCTGTATGTCACTATTTTCGCCTTCTTGAAGTATTGTACCTCAATCATTACAATGTTTGAGAAGATCCTCTTTTGGCATAGATTTCAAATAATTGATATCATAAATAAAACCAAATTGCTCAAAATATTCATTGAGCGCTGTAAATCGACATTCAGTGTCGACTATTATAGCATCTACCATTGTGTTAAAATAATTAACTCTGAACTGCATTTCAGGAGATTCAACTGGTTCATCAGTATGTTCGTAACTAAACATTCGTTTTTTCCTGGCTATTCTTTTGTCCTTAAATTGAGACTGAATTTCATAAGTACTTTTCTCCACAAACAATCTAGCTTCTGTTATGCTTTTTTCAAATCCTGTATTACGGAATTCTTGAATCCAGCTACAAAATGAACGTAAAGTATCAATAGCGACTTTCAAGTTGACTTGAACCGATTGCCATAGTTTACTTATATTGTTTACACGTAGCAAAACCTCATACCACACGTGTATTGCAACAATAAACTCAAAAGTTAACATTTCGTTCAGGATTGCTTCACCAGCGCTTAGAGTTACGGAATCATCAGTTTTATTTTTCAGTTCATTCACGCATTCGATGTCATCTTCAAATTGTAAAAATATTGCTTTTACTGCTCCGATTCTACTCTCCCATCTCGTTTCAGACCGAGGTTGTAATGTCAATTTTAATTTACTTTTTACTATCTCCCAACGCTTGCTTGACTTTGAAAACAGCACATAGATTTTATTGATAAAGCCGAAAAATGTTTTGGCTGTCGTTGAAGAGTTAGCTGCATCTATCAAAAGTAAATTCCAACTGTGGCATCCGCATGGTGTGAAGAATGCTCTTGGATTTATATTGAGTATTCTTGTTCTGACACCTTTGTTAATTCTGACCATATTGGCGCCGTTATTATGTCCCTGTCCTCGACAGTTTTGGATATCTAGATCATTTCTTTCCAGTTCTTGTAATATTGATTTTGTTAAATGCTCTCCTGTTGTTTCTGCGACGTCAATAAACCCAATAAAATGTTCCTCTATAGCTTCAGTTGACAAATTGCAAAATCTTAATATTATTGACATTTGTTCAACACGACTTACGTCCCTGGTACAATCGAGCAAGATGGCATAGTATTTTGCTTGTTTAACCCTGTGTATAATTTCGTTAAGAACTATTTTAGACATTAATGTAATTAATTCGTTTTGGATGTCGTGGCTCAGATAATGTTGATTAAGTTGCTTTCAATACGTTGTATATGCTCCCGTAGCGTCGGATCATATTTAGATAACAATTTAACTAAGTCTAGAAAATTGCCAGAGTTTTTACTATCGTTCAATTTCAAGGATTTTCGATGAGCTCTAAATGCCAAATTGTGTGAGGCCGAGTAGTTTATTATATCTATCAATCTTTCAAACAAATTATACCAATACTTTTGGGATTCCCTAATCGATCTCTCGTTATCCTTATCTATTGATTTACCGTGTTTGATTCGTTTAAAGAGTTCCATCCATTTAATCATGCACTCCATGTGTCCTTGACTTTGTTCATGTCTGCAATATCCGACTCAGATCCTTCCAATCACAACATCCTTCTTTTATTATCTGTGTCTGCAAATGTGAAAAAAGTCTACATGGAAAGCAATAAACTTTATCTTGAGATATGGAGTAAGTTAACCATCTGCGATGTTGCGTTTCGCCGTTACTCAATTTTCTATTAAAATGAAATTTAGAAAAATGTCTTTTACTTTGGTCTTTTGGGTAATTTTCATCAGATTTCTCTAGGTCTTGATCGAGACCGTTTTGAATTAAGTCATGGTGCTGCGCATCGTTTAGTGGCAATACCCACTTCCCCGGATCTAGGTTTATTAATGGCTCGCTTAAATGAACTTCTTGCTCTTGATTTCCTGACTCACACATATACTCACTTTTTAACTCTTTATTGGATTTAGAAATTTGGGTCACAGCAGATTCACTCGATGTTGAAGGTAAAGCTGTATCAGAAATTTGACTAAAAGTTTCATTCAACTCTGAAGCTGGTTCTGTTTCAGAAAATAAAAATTCATCACATGACTCTGAAGGAGTGACACCTGAAGAAGGCTTTTTAAGAAATTTCATCATACTGAAAATCAGAGCTTGGTTGGATATAGCCGTTTCAGCCTTTCTTTTTCTTTTTGACACACCAGATTCCCATTTTCTCCCTACATCTCTGTCTTTAGAGGGTCCTCCAGACATGATGACCTAAAATATTTTTTAGTTAAGTTTGGTAAGAACGCAATGTTACAGGATACAGATTATAAGAGTTGGCTGATGATTATTACACAGGGAGGTCCTGGATAAAGTGCAAATACGAAAACCATGGATTACAATACATACCCGGAACATTTTTTGTCAAACTTTTTGTCGGAAATAAAAAAAAAAACGACTATACAAAATTTACAAGTCAGCTGCCAACTTTGTATCATCATCATCATCTCAGCCGGTAGACATCCACTGCTGGATATAGGCCTCCCCTAAGAGCGCCACCTTGATCGGTTGCGGCCCAGCTGCATCCAGTGACTCCCGACGACCCTCACCAGTACCCGTAACATGAGCGGCTTTGTTACGCGCGAGAGAGTGACATAACTCTAGCTAACTCGTTCGATTTGGGTTGGAGTAAACGAAATAGAAAGTCATCTCACGCGTGACAAAACGCGCATGTTAGGCGGGCACGTCATCAGACCACCAAGTGGCGTCCTACCGACGCTTCGTTTACCGGTACGCGGCCGCCACCCGAGAACCTTTATTTATTCCCCATCGGTTAACTGCTCTACGAGCGATGTGGCCTGCCCACCACCACTTCAATGTGCTGACCCTCCGAGCTATGTCGGTATGTGTTCAGGGTAATGGTCTCAATCTATGGTTTTCGTATTTGCACTTTATCCATGACCAGCCTGTATATGTATGTCACCCTGTATATGTACGTACATGCCACAGATCGAATATTTTTATTTTATAGTCACTATTAAGAGGGCAAAGGTAAGTAGGTACCTACCTACCTACTTATTTTGTTAAATACGTAATGCAGGAGCAACTTGTTATAAGCGAGGTCTTTCTATGGAGAAGTGAAATAATTTGTTGTAGGTACCTATTCATTCATATTATCTCCTATGAAAAAAGACCTCTGTGAAAATAATTGTTACGAATTTTGACGCATACAAAACATACTCGAAGGTATTGATCGAGAGGCGAAATATTTCTATTATCTCGAGAAAAAACACTAGCGCAGGTTTAAAAATAAGTAGGTAGGTACCTATTCACTTTTCTATTTCGGTTTCTATGGAGAAATAGATGACCTATATTTTAATAAGTAGGTAGGTAAATATAAAATCAAACCTATTTCTTGGTTAATATTATGAGTAGTTACGACTTATAAAAGATATAGGTAACTATTGATTTTGACGAAATCATTTCGCTAAAGTCGTTAAAAAGTTGATGTTGACTTACCTTAACATTAGGTATGAAATTAATAACAAATAACGTAAAACTTTTATCCACTAGAACTGTGCACTAGAACGTCGGGGTGTTGACTTTACAATACAATAAAAAGAAACTTTGTGCTTGCGAGTCTGCGAGTTGCCGTATGAAGAAAATTACTTTCACAGAAAAATGAAATATAGATAAATAAACTAAACAACACCGGGATTCCCCGTCCAGAGTCTCGTGCGCCGTGCGTGAAATTGAGCGTTTTCACACTACCCGATAATACGATATCGGTATCGGACGCTCATAATGAAGAGCACACACACATTATGTTTGTATGTGTAGTAAATTAAGATCTTTTGCACGTATAACTGATTTATTTATTGCATTCATGGGTTTACTTACACCCATGAATTCAATAAATAAATAAATGATAAATGCCATACACATTACTTACAAACTTTTCCACCCAATACAGGTATCGTGTCGGGCAGTGTGTGAGAACGCTCATTAGGGCGAAACTTTCATTTCATAGTGTTGCCAGACAGACGATTCTGAATACCCGTAAAGTACCTACTAGGTACTCACTTCCATCGGGCACGTGTTAAATAATAAAATTCATTATCATCTGCTTAGCTTTTTTCCCGAATTGTTTGGTGTCGGCAACCTAAGCCAGGATGATTGGCGAAACGAAAATAAATAGGTAACTAGTTTTTCTGCGAGGCCCCCTCAGGCGCGAGGCCGTCGGCGGTGGCCGATGTCGCCGACGCCTAGCGCCTCCACTGATTAGGGACATTTCATGTGAACCGGACACCCAAAAATATCTTAATTTTTCAAATTCATATTGAGAACAAAAGTATTGACGTAAAATGATAGCTTTTAGCTCTGATTGAAATCAATAAGTGATTCTTACAGGAACTCAAAATATAACTTGTATCTGATTTCAGTCAGTACTGAAGACTTGGAAACCTGTAACTTTTGTAAAGCTTTGCAAATTTGAGTCTATGGCGAGAAAGGGCATTCAATTTCTTACAAATGTCCACTCACAAACTTATATCACTTTTCTCCTTTTAAAAAGTTTAGCCGTATAGTAACCTTTACTCATTGAAACATCAGACGTCCATGGCTCTATAAACCAAGTTGGTGTGTGAAAATAATTTTGTGACTATGGTAAGACTTAGACTTCGTTAGGTGCACAAGTAAAATAAGATCTTAAAACCAAAGAATTTTTGGGGATCTGCTTCTTACAGGTATTAAATATTCAATAAAGTGAAGGTATAAAATTTATCATAAAAATGAATTTTGGCATTATTTACTCAAGTTTTTATTTTAAATCACACATTATTTTTACTGTAATGATAGTTTCAATTAAAAATTAAGTTGATTTATAAAATAAATAAAATTGCTAGTTGTTGCTAGCCACTAAAATATGGAGAACAATCTAAAAATGTTAATGAAGAACCATAGCAACAATGATAACAATTTGACAGCCATCTTTCCACTGCATGAACGTAGCTTATATATACTTCTAGCGCAGCGCTAAACCTACCACTGATGCCTCGGTACACTCTAGAACTGTAATTTTTCACTAATAATAAATGTTGATAAAATATACAATTTTTGTAATGGTACTGGTTTACTAAATAACAGTGATCGAGCAGTAACTATTATGGTCCATCTATACTAGAGTTTACAAAACTTTTTTTTACTTCGTAGCTCATTTGCCAATTTTGTGTTTGTTACAGTGTTGCTCTTATGATAGGGTTTTTTTTGTAGGGGGCCTATTATAAAAAAAGAAAAATGTGTAAAAGTTTTACTCAAATCTTTGTTGATAAGACACATGATCAAATAGTATAACTCTCAATGTCACGAAGAATAAATAAGAGGAAATGCAGTGACGGGATTCACCATTTTTATATCCTCCATCACAGACTGTATGGATTATACAGGAGGGGCGACATTACCATAATCTACATATTAGTAATATTCCTCCTTAATTAGTCCCTTTCTCGCAAATGAAAATTCACATTTAATTCAAAATAGTTAAGCTTACATTTTAGCCTTATTCTAAGCTTAATTATATCAGTTTACATTTTACCTTAATGTTTTACACACATGTTTATGTGTCATTGAACATCTGTTGTCATAAGTATATTACATTATATGAGATAGTGAATTTACACACAATGTGCCTATCCAATTATGCAGTAACTCCTATCCTACATATACAAAGGACATGTATACATCTAATTCTACCTAGCTAACTAGCTTCACAAATACATTTTACACTTAACATTTTAAACTTTATAGTTTACACTGTACATTTTACAATTTATATTGAAGTCACACAATGACCTTTATTCTTTGCATATACGGATACATTTCTGATTTTAAGTGAGTTAGCAGTTTATATGTCTAGTATTGATTTACACTAAAAAAGAGTTGTTCAGTAGCTCTTATTTTATATCTACATCAATACATGTAAAGTAAGATCTTAAAAACAAAGATACATGTCCGAATTCTCTTTTTATTCAAAACTAGGCATAAAGCATTTGAATTTCAACAACAAAATATATTTTTTTTATTTACCAAAGAAATATTCAAACTAGATTTAAATTTATAGCAAAATTCAAATAAAGAACCATGTAGTGTGTACTTTAGTTTGACATAATCACACTCTACCAACTTTAATAGTATTAGTGAATACTTAGCACCAAAGCTACAGTTAATATCTGGTCTCAATTCACAGTTAATAATGCAATTACAGGAAGAGTTGATCATTGAATAAGACTGAACATTGACAGATTCTTAATATTGATCTAGCAATGTTAGAAGTGATGAGAATGCTTAGGCATAATCAGTTGTATTCACAGATCAAAGAAAAAAGGAGATATGCCATATGTATTAATTTCTACCAAACGAAGCATGTCACTTTCGTAAAGAGCGAGAAAGAAAATACTAGAATAAAAAGAGCGAATCTGAAATATTTCTACGTATCGATGCATCTATATGTATAAGCAAGCGGTGTCACCCGATAGGAAGATATAGTTCTGATTTTTAAAATCTTCATACTTACCTATGGAATGTAACTCCATGGGAACTTTCATGAATTATTCTTGAATTGTTACTGCTAATAATCATAGTCCATTTTACCATATTTTGCAAGTGAAAGCAACGGTTTTTTTACAAATAAAATGGGAGATGTAGCACGTCTAAGTACTAATATTGTACTGGCGGCGAAGTGGTGATCGACTTATCAAGTGTGTACATTTGCTGCGAAAACCGGACACGCGTATACACTTTGTATGACGTCTCCCTTTCATTCTATCCTTCTTGGTTGTATTTGACTGATATTCCAATTCCTTCTTTTATAATGGAAATTTTGTTTTAGGTCAGGTTTTATGAGAATATATCTGCATATTGTTGTCTGTATGTATATGTTTCAAGTTTATGGGTTCCTGTGAAACAATTTCCTTATAATTTTTTATTTAATGTCTATATATTTGTATCTTTTGTGAAACTCACCTTTTTTGTCATACTTATGGCACTTTTGTTAACATTTACATGCACAGTCTTTTAATTCAATCCACTTGTTGGTTTCCTGGAGCCTATTGGTCTGTTTCTTGGTTTCAGCGTCATGTTGAAAAATGAAGTTCTCTCTCTTCATTCTTATATCTGGTGAACATGAGTTCCAACATGATGAGGACTGGTCCAGGGATGTGTCCTCATTACACTTTGCAGTCTATAGCTGTGTCTGTCGACTTTTCGGGAGTCTTTCAGAGTGCAAGATGGACCTGACTCACACTTTGTCTCCATGAAATGTGTTGGAACTTCTTATCCTTTAATGGTGAGTTTCGGAAACACTGCGTCTCTACTCTTTATTATAGTTCTTAAGTTGGGTGTATAATTGGTGTTTTCACAATATCTGACGAGTGTCACCTTTCTTAGTCTGGTATCCCATTTCCTCTCCTTATCTTTTGGGAGGTGAACCATTGCTTCACACCCGAGTACTCTCAGATAACTGATGTTTGAATTCTTTCCTGTCTATAACTCCTCAGGAGTTCTTTATTCAAGTGTTTGTGTTGGAGCTCTATTAGCAAGATCAGCCCAATATTGCTTTGGGAGGTTGGCGTTGAACAGTAAACATTTTGACTTTTCAACTAGTATTCAGTTCGTTCTTTCCACTATTCCATTTTGTTCAGACATGTACTGGGCGGTTATTTGGTGTATGATTCCAGCCCTTTTTATGAACTCAGTGAATTATTTGTTTATATATTCAAACTCATTGTCTGTGTGGAGACATTTTATACTGTGATTCCATTGACTTCCAACTTGGGTTTTGAAGTCTTTGAATTTTTCCAAAGGAAGTAAATAAAAACCTTTTCTGAACAGTTATCTATGAATGATAGATAGTGTCTCGCTCCGCTGAGGGATATAGTTTTCGTTGGACCACAAATAATTTGTTTTGTTTTGTGGAATATATCAGGTTTGTATTTAAGAAGCAATCGTGTTAGTTTGCCTTCTCGACATGTTACACATTGAAGCCCATTATCCTCTTTGGATAATTTGACAAAATTTTTTTTATTTCAATATACATAATTTCAAGTTACAAGCTGATGGAGTGAAAAATTTTTTAAATAATCTTAAAAATTGACCGAGTTATAATAGTTTAAATTTAACCTTTAGACAAGGACGGCAATACTGTGTTGTGAGGTCATTTTTAATATTGCACATTATATTCTACAACAGGAAAAGAGACAGGGATATACCTAATTCTATCCGTATCTTCTAATTTAGAAGCCTATAACTGGCTTATTTTTCAATCGATTATTGAATTTTTTTCAAGACTGGTTTTTAATTAATTTATAATTTCACAATGTTATACGAAAAATATCAAAATTTAGAATGAGTCAACTACCGTATTGCACACATTTGGTTTTCTCTATTTTTTTAAGGTTGTTAAAATTTGAGAAAAATGTCAGATTTGCCGACATCCGAAATGGATACAACGTTGCTGTATGTATTCAGTCTGTACATATTGTTGACCAAAGTTGCAGTAGTTATAGTCTCATTATTTCTGGGGGCATTGATGAGATATTCCTTGATGAGGTATCCAGGCAAATAGTACAACTCTTGATGTGACCGAGCAGAATATATAAAAGAGGAAATGAGGCAGCAACAAAGCTACGGTTTATATATCCTTCACCATAGACTATACGGATTATACGGGAAGAGGCGGCATTGGCATAAACCAAATATTTTTAACAGATTAGATAATTCAATTGTTCAGTTTGATCTATATTGCATAATTTATTTATATGTTAGTACACAATGGAACTAATTATATGTATAGATAGATGTCGCAGATAGATGTATATGATATGATATATAGATGTCTTTCCAATTTTTGAATAGAAATGAATTCTGGTTTTTATAAATAATAAGATCATGATTTTAGATATTATAAAGAAGTATAATTTTTATTAGCCTTTTGTTATGGACTATTTTCAAAAATATTTTTAGGTTAACAAACCATGAAAAAGATGATCAGACTTACAGAGCCCGATTGAAAACATTTAATGAGCAACTTTCTAATTTGGAAGCAGGTCTTAACGAACTTCTTGTAAGGAAAAGGAAGCTGACAGAATCTGTAGATAAGGTTAGTGATTTCATTTTTGCAAATTACAGTTTAAAAAGTAAAACTTCTTAAAGTGGACCCAGGTATGGTGGGCTAAAAATTAGTATCATTTTAAAATATTATTCCAATTATTCAATATGGTTATTTTTTATACGTTGGAAGATAGCCATTGGTAATTGGATGAGTGAATCAAAAGAATCGATCACTAAGCAAAATGACTCATTTGAATTCTTATCTATAATTTTACTCTTTGGCTCAGGAACGTTTTGGTGCAATAAATAATGGTTGAATGACATGTGTGTTCGGCATCGGCATTCACATTAGTGAAATGATTCTTTACTTTTTGCCACACATTCATTTTTCATATTTTTCAAAATTATTCATTACGATGAAAATACTGATTACAATAGATATATATACTTGTATATAGATATGATTATAAATATCATATTTGCAAACCCATTCCATTTTATTAGGAACTAGTTTTCTAACTAAAGTAATATGTATATTTTTGAGGAATATGTATTATTACGTACATTGATATTATTATATCAGTACATTATTATATCGGTACATTGATATTATTATCAGTATGCTTTTATCAGTGTTCATATCGAAATTTTTGTAATTGTAATTTTTCAGTTGATTCGTTATTTATAGAAATATCTGATATGGTCATTAATGGACTGATATTAATTACTTGCCAATTTATATTGATATTAATTAGTTGGTGGCGTTCTTCTAGTACGTAGGTTTTATTCATTTTTCAACTTTTACATTTGTTTGAATTCCTTCCGTTTCGTATCTTCTTTGTGTTATTAAGTATAAAGTTAAATATGGCAGTCCATTTATAAAAAATCTTTTTAACTAGATTTCTTTTAAATTTTTTTCAATGATAATATGTGATATAGCAGTAATTTTACTTTATTATGAATCTTTTATATGATCTAGGTTTTGTTTTATAGCTAGTGGGTTTCTTACTTGACATGGGTGGGTTAATGCTAGGGTAGCAAAGAAATTTATGTATTTATTGCCAAAGCTAATACATAAAAAATTATGTAAAGCGAGTCACCTAAGTATTTTGCGTTATGTATTTTTCACGTATTAGTTTAACATATCTAAATTATATTGGCAATCATTAACTTACCCATGTTGATTATTTACTTTATTTATTGACTTCGACAGTTCACTACTGTTCCTTTTGACAATCGACAAAGATATAACAAATTGAAAGTTTAATGTGAAAGACTGATAGTCCTAGACATGCAAAGTATGACAGAAAATCAATAAGTTACAATCAATTTAGACATTCAACATATGTATTTAATTTAGAGTCAAATAAATTGCAGTGTATCTCGAACAACACAGTTCAACTGATTGTGAATAGATTCGTTTTGTCATTCTGAATGAATAAGTCAGTTCACTTGGGTGAATGAAGAATACCCACTACTATTTGAAGTACAAGTATAACTTTTTCAATTGAAGTTAATAATTATTATTTTGCTATGGTAATATTGACCCTAGGCCATTGGAATATTGCATTGGTGCAAAATATGTAGCCTCGTAATTTTTTTATAGATAGAAAATGGAATTTCTATTTTTTCTGATAATAGTTATTAGTTGATGAACTAAAAAATACATAAAAACGAATATTAAATGGCATCTAAAAAATGCTTTCTTATGGATGGTTTAGTATGAGTCTCTTATGTGCTGCTTTCTTGGTGCCAGTTAAGTTTATCAATTTGTAGTGCATTGCAGTCAATGAATATGTTATATTATTAGCCAATATTTATTTTTGATGTACCCACAATTATTAAATTAGTTGAATAACCTCCGTTAACTCCACCTGCAGCAGCGATTTGTATAATTTTAAATGTGAAATTTGAGCCTTATTGTTCAAATAGAGAATGGTGGATTCTGTAGAATTCAAACAGTTTACGCATGTCCTTCCAAAAATCTTTATTAGAGAAATTTTCGTAAACACCCTTAAGATAGTTTCCCCATCGCTTAGTAAATGAAGAGGGATCTATACAATCTCTCTTTACCTTTAGCTTCAACCTTGCACCACTCACCCTAATTCTGGGTTCTCACTAGACAATTTTCATGGTTTAAATTTTCATCATAATGATTCATGACATAAATGAGTCTTTAACATTAAACATCTAAAACATATCAATTATTTCCATTATAAATACCTTCATATTAACTGTAGATTCTATATCTTGCTAACTGTAAAAGAATGTTAATTTGTTTTCTTATAAATTTGATCAATCTAAAATTTCCACCAAACACCTTTTTTTAAAAATTTGAAACTGTGTATCCATCTGCTTTTCAATGTGCCCTACATGCTGCTCATTAATAATAGTGCAATCATCACTGTATGGGAATAAATCTAAATTCCATTTAAATGTTTGGGGACTATCATTTGTAATGTATGTAAAGAAAACCTATAGGTATCCTTTCATTTAAACTTTGCTGCGTTATCTATGATAAGTTCCATAGAGGTCGCTGTTAGCTTTCGTATCAAACGTCAAAAGATTTTGAGAGGTTAGATTTGTTTTTGATTCAGTATTTTATTGTAAGAAGCTTACCTGTCGAATTCAGATGATAAACCCGAAATAAGAGCTTTAAATGTTGTTTCTTTTATCCACAGGTGAGTAAATGTTTAGTTTATAATGTTACTAGCAAATTGTAGAAGAACGTTTCTTTTATCCACAGAAACGCAATTACGTCTTTATTTCAACAAGTTCGAAACAGAATCCAATAAAAACATTATAAAACAACATTTTCTGCATATATTTCGAGAGAATAATGGATAAGTTAAGATTTGATTTTGCTGTGAAGACAGCATCCGAGGGAAATACCAACATTTTATGCATAACCTCAATTGCCACAACTAGTGGTCAGATCTATGGAATACCACCGGAATATCAACCAGTGAATCAACACAAAGCAATTATGAGTACTACAAACTATGCCAAAATAAAAAAAACAAAGAAGACACCAAACAAGGAAAATTTGGATAACTTTGACAGATGAGATATCGGAAGCATATGTGATGATGATGAGGCTCAAAACTTGCAGTTTAATGATGTTTATCTAGAAGAAATAATAGAAACTGAATGTGATCCAGAGTCTAAATCTAGTGGCTCAAACAACTCTTTGGAAAAACTGTTAGAAAAATTACTCGAAGAAAAAGAACAAAAATCAGAAACTCAAAATCTAGGAAAGATAGTGAAGAATTTTATGATAGAAAAGTTCACAAGTAAAACCACTAATGCCCACCAGTGGATTAATAATTTTAATAAAGAATGTGAACGTTTCAAAGTCAACGAAGACAAAAAGAAAATAGAGATTTTGAAAAATTTTATGGAATCGTCAAGTGTACATTGGTACGACTGTATGCTAATAAAATACACAGTAGAATCAGAGTGGAACAAATGGGAGAAATGCTTCTGTGAGACATTTGCAAATAAAGGTTGGTCTGGTCATCCATGAGATATGCTCTAGGTTTTAAATACCAAGCAGGTCCGTTACTCGAGTACGCTCTAAAGAAAGAGAAATTACTACTGGAAGTTAGGAAGAACATTGATACTGGGACTCTTATTGATCTCATAACATTCGGCTTGTCTAATTTTGTTGCCGATAAAATCGACAGAGAAACTTTGCAACAAACAGAAGATTTGTACAATGAAATAGGAAAACTAGAACACCTCGTTGGGAAAACTAAGTATGAAAAAAAAGGATTTACAAATTCTGACCTTAAACAAAAAAAAATTGAAGAAAGAAAACCATGCCAAATTTGTGCCAATGAAAAAAAAAGGGAAACGCTATCACCCAGAGGAGAATTGCTGGTTTAAAGATAGAACTCAGAAATCAATAGTGAGAACAGTAAATAACTCCGAAATAGAAACAGAACTGAATAACAAAGATCCAAAAAACTAGAGGTGCCACCATTAATAAAAATAAATTTACTATTGAATGACACTGTGAAAGTAACTGGAATTTATGATTCAGGTTCAAATGTGTCATTAATTAATGCTAAATTATTAAATATACGGAATGAAGAAAAAAGTACAGATAATACACAAATAGTAAATTTAATGACTATTAATAGTGAGAAAAAAACAAAAGGTATAGTTACATTAAAAGTTAAAATATATAATGTAGAACAAAACATGGATATTTTTGTCATAGACAAAGAAAATTTTAAATATGATTTCCTAATTGGTTTAGATTGTATAAGAAAATTCAAGCTTATACAAAATGAAGACTTAAAACTAACACAAAAAGGTCATAAAGAAGAGCTTAATATAAAAAACGATACAAATGTCAACATTCCTGATGTACTAGGAGACAAAACTGAACTAAGATTAGGAAGCCCTAGAATGGAGAGGGTGAAAAACGAAATAAACTTCAATGAACATTAAAACTGATAAATTTGAAAAGATCGTTAATCATCTAGATAAACAACAACAATTAGAGATTGACGAGCTCATAGACAAATTTAAGACTGTCTTTGCTAAGGATAAATATGATGTCGGCACTGTACGAGATTATGAAGCTCATATTGAGATGATGGTGGATAAATACTGCTGCGAACGTCCATACAGATGTATAGCTGAAGATAGAAGAGAGATAGAAAAACAAATATCAAAATTATTAGAGAAAAATTTGATTGAGGAATCATATAGCCTGTTTGCTGCCCCAGTAACTCTGGCTTATAAAAAGGAAGATGAACGAAAAACAAGACTTTGTATAGATTTCAGGGAATTGAACAAGATAATCGTCCTACAATCACAGCCATTTCCATTGATTGAAGATCTAATGACAAAAACAGTAAACTGTAAGTATTTCTCAACTTTTGATATTAATTCAGCGTTTTAAAACGGCCTTTGTTACTCAGGAAGGTCATTTGAATGGACATGCTTACCATTTGGACTAAAAACTGCTCCAGCCATTTTTCAAAGGATAATGACTAACATCATAAGAAAGAATAAGCTCTCTGATTTTGCAGTAAGTTTCATAGATGATATACTCATTTATTCAAAAACCTTTGAAGAACATATATCACGGTTACTGGAGGCAATACAAACGGAAGGGTTTAGACTAAAACTTACCAAGTGCATATTTGCAAGTAGTTATGCCAAGTATTTAGGCCACATAATAGAAAACAATTCAGTGAGGCCTCTAAAAGATTATTTGGTAGCAGTAAAAGACTTTCCAATACCAGAAACAAGGAAAAATGTACGACAATTCCTAGGAAAAGTAAAGTTTCATCACAAGTTTGTGCCACACAGTGCTATCATCTTGGACCCATTACACAATTTCTTAAAGAAAGATGTGAAATTCGTGTGGACTGAAGAATGTCAAAAATCATTTGATAAAATGAAAACACTACTGTGCTCTGTACCAATTCTGAAAATTTATGATCCAGAATTACCAATAAACATTTATACAGACGCAAGTGCAAAAGGAACAGGCGCAGTGTTAAAACAACCTGATAAAAATGGAGACAATAAACCAGTTGCTTATTTTTCAAAAAAATTAACAGATACACAAAAAAAGAAGAAGGCAATACACCTAGAATGTTTAGCAATAAAAGAAGCTATAAAATACTGGCAGCATTTGCTTATGGGAAAGGAGTTTACGGTGTATTCTGATCATAAACCACTAGAAAACTTGAATATTAAAGCAAGAACTGATGAGGAGCTCGGAGACCTAACATATTATTTATCCCAATACAATTTCAAAATTAAATATAATCCTGGAAAAACAAATATAGAGGCAGATTGTTTGAGCAGAAATCCAGTCCTAGATCCAAGTGAAAATAATGATGATGATGCTTTGAAAGTGGTAAATTTAATAACTATAGAAGAAATAAAAATAGATCAAAATTCAAATCAAGAAATACAAGAAAATAAAAATGGACTTATACTAAGAGATGAAATATACTACAAGAAAAATAAAGGAAGAAACAAAATTATACTATCAGAAGGATTAAGCAAAACATTGATAAAAAAAGTACAAATTACTTATTGCCACCTAGGAACAACACAAATGATAAATAAATTAACACCATACTATTCAGCGAAGAATATCATAGCAAAAATTAAACAGACTTGCGAAGAATGTGAAATATGCATCAAAAATAAAACAAGGAGAAAGCCGAAATATGGATTATTGTCACATTTAGGACCAGCAAGACACCCATTTGAAATTGTATCAATTGATACAATTGGTGGTTTTGGGGGATCTCGGTCAACAAAAAAGTACCTGCATCTTTTAGTTGATCATTTTACTAGGTATGCTTATATCTTGACGTCAAAAAACCAAAGCTCTAACGATTTTATTAAACTTATTCAACAAGTGACACAAAGTCATAAAATTGATATGATAGTAATGGACCAATATCCTGGTATAAACTCTAAAGAATTTAAGGGATTTCTGAAAGATAACAGTATAAGAATAATTTTTACTGCGGTGGACACTCCACTCCTTTTTCAAATGGGCTTAACGAAAGATTGAACCAAACTTTAGTTAATAAAATAAGATGCCAAATAAATGAAGCGAAAAAAAGATTGCATGGACAACAATAGCACAGAATTGTGTAAAGAAATATAATGAAACAGAACACACTGTCACCAAATTTGCACCAAAATACCTACTGGAAGGAGAAAATGTAAATATTCTTCCATCAGAACTAAAAACAAGATGTTCAAATGAAGATCTGAGAAGAGATAGAAAATTAGCATATATAAATGCAATTAAATCTCATGAGTATAATAAGAAGAGATATGACCTATCAAGGAGGGAATATGACTTTAAAAAAGGAGATAGAGTCTATGTGGAAAACGGTAATCGACTAAATAGGAAGAAAACAGATGAACTGAGAATTGGACCCTACGAGATCTTGAAAAAAATTTCTAATACAATTTATGAAGTAGATGCCGGTAACAAGAAGGAAGAATCAAATTTGTTTCATGTTACAAAATTTACTCCATTGTCGATTGAGAAAAGAACAATTACGTGCAATCACACTTGTAATTGTTCTTCTCTCGGAGGGGAGATGTAAAGAAAACCTATAGGTATCCTTTCATTTAAACTTTGCCGCGTTATTTATGATAAGTTCCATAGAGGTCGCTGTTAGCTTTCGTATCAAACGTCAAAAGATTTTGAGAGGTTAGATTTGTTTTTGATTCAGTATTTTATTGTAAAAAGCTTACCTGTCGAATTCAGATGATAAACCTGAAACAAGGGCTTTAAATGTTGTTGTGTTTTATCCACAGGTGAGTAAATGTTTAGTTTATAAGATAATGTTACTAGCAAATTGTAGAAGGAACGTTTTACAAGTAAATAAATCTTTTATCCACAGAAACACAATTACGTCTTTATTTCAACAAGTTCGAAACAGAATCCAATAAAAACATTATATGTATTTATCATATTTCACTCCAAATAACTCTTTAGTTTGTGAAACTTTCTCAAACAAAATCCACCTCTGTTTTCTTCAAAACGTTTATTCACTTGTTTGCGTGGAATCTTAAATAATTTTTAATAGTGGTCACATACTTTTCTAAATAATTTGTCTTGTAATAGGTCAAAACTATAAGCGCTCATGTCAGAATGCAAGAAAAGAAAGTTCAAAATTTAGAGAATGAGCCGTCACTCAATATAGAGGAAGAGAAGAAAAAATGCAAGCGGAAGCTTAAGGATTGCGTTTTAAAACAAGTCAAGCTGCAATCTGAGCTGAATGCAGCGTACAAAGCATTGCATAACAAGTGCTTGAATATAGGAACATGGAAGATCAAGCTGGACTTGACCAGGAGCAGCATTGTGGAGCAGGAGAGCGAATTGAGAGAGCTGAAGAGTAATGCACAGAGTACTGAGGTTATTTATCAAATTATGTGTCTAAATTCTAAAAGCTTCTGGCAATTTCTCGTGATAATATACATAAGGTAGTCATTAAGTTTATCACAGTTTTCCTAATCAAAATTATTGAAGAAAGTTGTTTCATTTTACATATTTATGCCTGTTATATAATTTGATATAAAGTTATTGAAATAAAAAAATATCCCATTTGAATGAACAATATATCAATTCAGAGTAATCATATTATGGAATTGCCATATTATCCAGATCTTTATATAATTAAATTTTTTGTATAACGAATGTAAAGCTGTTTTGAACTCTTGTAAATGTTATATAGATTTTAAATAATATTTCTAAATTTTATTGGAAGCAGAGCTGTGAAAGCTTTCAACTTACAATCAAATCTATTTTATACGTAACCTGCTTAGAAATAATTTCTAAAAAGTAATTAGTTTGCTCTCTTCCATAGCGCACACTTGAAGATATTGAGCATCGCCTGACAAACGCGAAGAGTTCAGCAAAGGAAAAATTGGCAGAGGCTAAGCGGCAATGTGATAACCGACTGCCTCAGGATGATGCGTTTCCATTCCGTGAACAGTTTGAGAAGCTACCATCAGAGCTCAATGCTTTGGTAGAACACTGCTATGAGCTACAGACTAGAATAGAGTGTGTGGGGAGTGAGGATGAACAGGTATACTTTGCTTTCATTTAAGCTTCACATTTGTGATTATGGTGAGAGTAACCATTTCATTGAAAGTGAGGTTTAAACCAGTCGCTTCATTGTGTGTTTATTGATTTACTACTTTGATACTTATTTTGTGTTGCATAAGGTTATCAAAGATTACGAGGAACGGGAGAAGACCATAAAGCAGCTGTTACTTGATGTCAATAATTCAAGCAAGGACACTAAAGAGTTGGAAATTAGAATTAATAAGCTGAAGTAAGTATGCAGATAGGATTTACACAGTATATGATTTAGATACAATTCAAAATTAAATAAATGTGATAAATTATAAATGAAATAAATGTTGGATGTGATAAATGAAATAAATGTTGGATATGATAAATGAAATAAATGTTGGATGTGATAAATGAAATAAATGTTGGATGTGATAAATGAAATAAATATTGGATGTGATAAATGAAATAAATGTTGAATGTGATAAATGAAATAAATGTTGGATGTGATAAATGAAATAAATATTGGATGTGATAAATGAAATAAATGTTGGATGTGATAAATGAAATAAATGTTGGATGTGATAAATGAAATAAATGTTGAATGTGATAAATGAAATAAATATTGGATGTGATAAATGAAATAAATGTTGGATGTGATAAATGAAATAAATGTTGGATGTGATAAATGAAATAAATGTTGGATGTGATAAATGAAATAAATATTGGATGTGATAAATGAAATAAATGTTGGATGTGATAAATGAAATACATGTTGGAAGTGATAAATGAAATAAATGTTGGATGTGATAAATGAAATAAATGTTGGATGTGATGAATGAAATAAATATTGGATGTGATAAATGAAATAAATGTTGGATGTGATAAATAAAATAAATGTTGGATGTAATAAACGAAATAAATGTTGGATGTGATAAATAAAATAAATGTTGGATGTGATAAATGAAATAAATGTTGCTCAGAGAGTAATTTCTCAAATAAATTATCAAATTTCATTAAATTATACTCATAATTTCCATATGTTTTTTTGGCTCACATTTTGATGAAAGCTGTTTCTAAATTCTAGCTATTTCTAAAAGCTAACTCGATATACAACTGTATGTATATCTCATGACCAAAATTTATCAAATGCTACAGAAAAATTCAAAATTAAACTGAATATTTAAGGTGGAAATTCTCTACTATCGATTTGTCCATTTTTTATATTGCTACTGCGAAGAAGTTATTTTGTAATATTTATGGGGTAATTTCGCATGATTTTTTTATGAGTTTACAGAATATTTATTATTTGGTTAAAATTGTCAGAATTTGTCAAAATTTTGCTAAAACTTACGGATATCTAATTAAACAGCCTAACATATAACAATTTGTGCCCAGTTTTCTTGGAATTTGGCATTTTAAGATATAAGAGTTTAAAATCTTGTCCCGTTTGAAATAAATAAAGTGCAATCCCGAAATATATTGGGGTAAATCCGAATGACACTCAGAAGTGGTTTTTGTTCTATGTTAAGTTCAAGTTGATATTTGTTTTTCCCATGGAACAGCCTAAAAATATTTTTTGAATACCAGTGCCATCATTAGTAACAATAATGTCCATTTTGTCTATTTCTTTATCCACAGTCTTCCATTAAAAATACATTTTCTTTTCCTTTTGTTCTTTTTCTTTATTTTTGTTTTTAATTGGAGTGTTTTAATTTTTGTCATTCAATATATCTGTTCGGTAGCAACTTCGCGTACTTTATGTTGATCAACATTCATCTCATCTTCTTTACCATGTGAATAATTTTTTAAATTAAAATTTTGTTTTATAGGGAGTGGTAGATATTTGAAAACAAATTTATTTAAAATTAATAAATTTATTTACTCAAATAAAAAAAAACTTTACACAAAGGTTGCGAACCACTGATATTTTCTATGGAAAACCAATATGGGGCAATTCCGCTTATGTAATGACTCCAATGGCTAACTCTGAAAAAAATAATAAAAACATGAATAGAGTGTTTTAAGCTTTGTATTGATGTAAAAACAGTGACAATCTAACTTTTAAACAGACAATACGAGGGTGGTCTGAAAAGTTTCCGACCTCAATGTGAAGATGACAGCACTTGTAAATAAAAGCTAGTGAATTTTGTTGTTCATCTGTTGACAGTTACTCACCAAAGTTCCAGCCATTTTGGACGCGCAGTTGTTATGTAACAGTCGTTTGAGTGAGTTGATGTGAGTGTTTTTATGAAAATGGATAAAATCGAGTATCAAGCTGTCATTAAATATTTGTTTTTGAAAGGCAATACGCCTAAGCAAATCAAAGATGAGTTGTATTCTGTGTATGGGGACTCTGCACCATCATTTACCACAGTGAAATTTTGGGCAGCTGAATTTAAACGTGGTCGTAAGAGCTTGGGTGACGATGAACGTTTGGGACGTCCGAAAACTACCGACGAAAATATCGCCAAAGTTCACCAAATAGTGCTAGACGACCGTCAAATTAAAGTGAGAGAGATAGCAGAGGTTATGAACATGTCAAAAGAACGGATTTGTCACATATTCAATGAACATTTAGGCATGAGAAAGCTGTCCGCGCGTTGGGTGCCATGTTTGCTCACATTAGACCAAAAACGTGTTTGAATGAACATTTCCAACGCTCTGTTGGCGCAGTTTAGGCACAATAAATCTGAGTTTTGGCGCCGACTAATTGCTGTAGATGAAACTTGGATACACCATTATACGCCCAAAATAAAAATACAGTCCAAACAGTGGACTGCAAAGGGGGAACCGGCTCCAAAAAAAGCCAAAACTATTTTTTCGGCTGGGAAAGTGATTGCGACTGTTTTTTGGGATAGTTATGGAGTTATTTTAATTGATTATCTTCAAAAAGGAAAAACCATTACAGGAGCATACTATGCATCATTACTTGACAAGCTGAAGGCAAAACTTGCGGAAAAATGGCCACATTTGCAGAAAAAGAAAATCCTGTTTCACCAAGACAGCGCACCATCTCACACCTCAGCGGTTGTTATGGCGAAAATCCACAAATTACGTCACTCACCAGACCTAGCTCCGAGCAACTTCTTTTTGTTCCCTCATCTAAAAATTGCGCTCGGAGGACAGAGAATTTCATCTAATGAAGAGGCAATCACCTTCGTGAACCATTAAGTTACAAAGATGGGAGCATCGCTGGGAGAAGTGTGTAGACTTACAAGGAGACTATGGTGAAAAATAAAAAAAAAAATTTCAGAATAAATGTCTTCTATCTTTATTAGGTCGGAAACTTCTTAGACCACCCTCGTATATTGTTTACCTTACCGAAATTTCGAATAGCAGATCTCAGGATTATTCCAAGAGTACAAAAATGCACTTCTTTAGTAAATGTCATATTGCACACACAGTCAATGGTAGCGCCTTAGACGATTAGACTAAGTTAGTGTCTAGGTGCATGTTGCCAACATAAAACATAATGTAGTGTTTAGAAAAAGTTTTTAATTTTCGGAATAATATCACTTTCGAAATTACCCTCAAGCACCTTATTTATTTTCTTCACATGTTGAATTTTTGACATTTCTTGCTGTTTTGAATACTTTGATCCACAATCGCCTCATTATTTTAACAATGGAATTTTATTTACAAATATCAATCTATGGACAATCTAATATTATTTTGTATGGTTTTGAATATAAAATTGACAAAGAAAATTAAGAGCTTCTAAATAATGTGTTGCGTAAACAAAATATTTTCGACTTTTTTCCCCAAAAGATTTTTTTTGATTAAGCTAAAATAAAATAGAGGAATCTCTGTGATGGAAATATTTTTTAATAAAGGTGATAATTTTGAAATACAAAATATTTATATACAAAATCTCTTCATATAAATATTACAAATAAAGGGATTTCGAGGTATTAAAAAAAGTAAATACAGTCAAACTTTTATAAGTCGGATTTGAAGTGAAATGAAAACTGCAGTTGCAATAGTTTTGCTGAATAGACATTTGCTGGCTATAAATATTGAGAATTACATTACGCATTTTAAAAAAATCTATAATTTTACTTTGATTATTATTTTCATAAGTTGTAGTTTTGATATTATAATAAGACAGAATCTAATTTCATTCGTATTCTATAGGTATTTACAGCTGAGGCCAATTATACTAGATTTTATCCTTCGTAAAATCAACAAATTATGAAACAATTGACAATTGTATCGTTCTTTATATTTCTTCAAACTTGTCAGACATTTTAATGGTTCATAATAAGGTATTGTTAGGTTTTGTTCCCTATCCTCTATGGTAGAACTGTTCTGTATGGAGTTTTAAAGTGCAATATTATGGCTGTAATTTGGAAACGCTCACACGCTCACACTTTATGCTAATTAGGGCTGAGGATATTATTATGAACAATAAAACTCACTAAAATAATTTTACATCTTGTTTTATCATCTCCTTATCAATTTTAATAAGAATGTGGCTGTTTGGACTTACCTATAAAAGATGTTGCCGGCATATTTACTGCAGGTAAAATGATCCCTCATAACTTGCTCTGTTTCCCACCTTGACACTTTTCATTTTAAAAATAGACTGTTTTATCTGATAACTTAAAGAAAAGGATATCCTATTAGTATTGAAGATGTTTTTTGGGTTAATTTCGTCTTAATTTCCTCTTTTACAAAATATTTTCCATTTATAAGAAATCAATAATTTACTCATAAGGAATTCTAAATTTGGCAGCAATCTCTTTATTTTTCATGCCGAATTCATAGCATTAATCATTTTAACTTTGTCTTCAAATATTATAGAGATTAAAATTTTGCATAGGCGACAAAATTATGTAAAAATAGCACAAATTATTTTTGTCCACAAATTGTAAAAGCAAGCTGATTGTAAAAGCAAGCTGTCAATTGTTATACAAGTATTTAAGATGTCAATTGTTATACAAGTTTTAGGCCATATTTTTCAAAATTCTAGTTATAGAGGCAGAGGTCTGTTTTGGGAGCTTCATGAGTAATTGGAGTTGGCGATAAAATTATACCGCCAAGGTATCGATACTTTTACTCATTATGAGTATCGATATCTACTGGGTACTTAGCCAAAAAGTATCACTTGCATCAGTCAGTTTTGGAACCAAATAAAAACATGATATTTGAATAAGAACTTAAATTGATAAATATGACATTTACAAACAGAAATCTTTCTTGGAGATATCACCCAAAAATAAAAATGTTTCGAGATGTTTTAACACAATCGGTTCCTTGTATTGGTGATTGTTGCACCACAATTTTTTGCAAGGCACCGAAGTAGCAACAATCACCAAATATATTCTCGCCTGCTTGTATAGAAGAGGAAACACAGTTTTAAGTCCTCCCATTCTGTTAATAGGTTTGATTTAAGTGAACACATGAGTAAACAAAGAGTTTATCACTTTTATCAGTATTTTCACAAAGTTTCTGGTTTCTAGATGACCTTGCTCCATGGGGTCTTGGAAATATAGATTTTTAAACCGGGGATCTAAAAGAATTCTAACGCCACATGTATTAATTTAATATTGCCGAATCTTATTTTAAGGTGTGATAAAAGAGTAATTGGTAATTCAGTAATCGAATTTGCTGTTGACGTAAATATCCTCACCTGCATTCTAAGGCAATTAACCGTCGGAATTATCTTAGACAGAGTGATATCATTTTATCTAGAGGATTCTTCAGAAACAAGCTCAAATGCTTCACTATTTTGATTTCACTGCCAGTCAAAATGTCAAGACTATCTGGCAAATCAAGCAGTTGTTCAAAAGTCATCTTTGTCATTTCCAAGAATCAATCTAACATAAAGTATGTTGAATTACACCTGATTTTGACATTTAATATAAGTTTTTAACAGTGTTCCTTCCTTTTGGATCATTCCCATTACTACATGAATTAAAACAGAGGGACATTGAAAGGCGTTTTTTAACCTGTGAATTACTGCTACAAGGCACAAAAGAAAAAGTTTTTGACATCGGATTTTTACTGGTGATGAAAACATTACAATGGATTGTTACTAGTGATGGATATATTATGACAATCCTAAGCTTAGAAAATCATGGGTTAAGCCCGGACAACCATCATCAGTGGTAAAACGTAATATTCATGGGGTTTAAGCTCCTCCTTTGTATTTGGTGGGATCAACAGGGTGTGCTTTATTATGAACTGTTAAAACTGAACGAAACCATCCTTGCGGATCTTAACCCATTACAACTGATGAACTTGAGTCATGCATTGAAGGAAAAACGGCAATGAAAAAATTATTTTGGCTGTACGACAATGCCTCGACTGCATGTTGCAAAACCAGTGAAACTTATCTACAAACACTAAAATGAGAAGTCCTAATCCACCCGCCATATTCTCCAGATATTGCCCCTTCAGACTACCACCTGTTCCAATCGATGGCTCATGGTTTATCAGGGGAGAATTTCACTTCTTATGAAAATTGTAAAAATTGGATTGATCCATGGATTGCCTCCATGGATGAAGCGTTCTTTCAACAGGTGTCCGTCTTCTACCTAAAAGATGGGAAAAAGTAGTGGCAAGCAATGGGCAGTATTTTCATTAATGTACTTTTTATTTTCATTTAAAATAAATCGTAATTTGTCTTTCAAAAAACGTTACGAATTAATTCCAACACCTAATAGTAACCTGTTAAAATAACTATTCAATATGCTGAATGAATGTTCAATCGTTAAATAATAGCTTATAATAATTTCAACCATAAAAATGGATAATTGCAACTGGTATACAAAAGAGTAGGTTTTTGGAAGACAGTCAGATTGGACTGAAGAGTATTTTCAAGACAGCCAGATAATTAAATATCACTGCAAAATAAAACTGAATCTTATAAAAAAGATTGCAGAAGTTGAATATCTGGTAACAAATTTTTAAAAAACATGAGCTGTAGAAATTCTTTAAAAAAAAAATGAAAGAATATTTTATGTAACAAATGTTTTGTTGAATAAAAAATTTGTTTTTTGTTGTAGACATCGGTGGTTGGAACCAGTTGAAAAATTAATGCGAGAAATCGACAAGAAGTTTAGTGAAATGTTTGCGAATTTGGATTGTGCTGGTGAAGTTAAACTAGATAGAAGTGGAAGCGAGGTTTGGCCCTTGAAATCATTATTACAATTTTTTTTTAATGTTATTTATTCTCTAGTATATAAAATGTCATCAGCTGTGTTGGGTTGATTTTAAAGCCTTTGACGGTGCGGTGAACCGCAGGACCCAAGTTCGACATCAGCTGCTGAAAGCAATGAAGCGAGGGAGGATTGGTGAAATGTATGGCTGTAGGAGATTAAGTCCGCCATATGTATAAATTAGATACATTAAAATAGCTAAATAAATAAATAAAGCTGTTTCAAGCTTGGTATTTAACTTGTAGATTAATTCATACCCCCCTCCCCCCCCCTCGAGTGCATATGTTGTTTATAAGCAACAGTTGCGCTCATATCTTTCAAACGTATATATTTCAGTTTAAATAAGATAAACATGTTTCATAAAAAAGAAAAAGAAATATTGAATTGAATGGTGATACAATTATTTTTCCCGCATTGAGATGACTCTCAAAAAATTTTATGATAACAAAAATTTTTAATAGGATTATAAATTTATGTATTTGTCTTTAATTATAGTTTATATTTTTTATGATAATAGCATAATTTGCGTTTAATAGAGACTTTGCCTTTATAAACCTTTTTTTTACAGAAATGGGGATTATTTCTCTTCTTGTTCATTATTTTTTACACTCATAAAGACAAATACATATACGAGACTCACAAGACAAATACATCAACTACTTTGTTACTATATTTCTTCTCTATCTACGTAAAAAAAAATGCATAACAATACAATCAATATTTTCATCAAAACATTATTTTATTAACACTGCGTGAATGCTGATGTTACGTATTATGGCCTGCTCGCTCGAATGATGGTTACTTCTCTAATTGTGTGTTCTTACATTCATGCTTAGAAATATTCAGTATAAAGCATACCATTCAAATCAAAATAAATCTTTTAATGAATTCAACTCAACATTTTTGAATAACAAAATATTTTAACAAGATAATGTTTTCTACATAGGCACATTAAATTAATTTCTCTGATTATAGATCCATTACTCCAGATACCAAGTAATTGCTGATTGCATGACATCTTGAACCAAACCACTTTGGCTGATAGGTGTAGACAGGAACATGCATACTACTTCATCTGAAAGAAATGTATTATTCTATCTCGACATATCAACATTTTATTCAGGAAATTATTTGATTTTGAAGCATTTTAAATGTTTTCCCAACACCAAGTACCTTCTGTATTTAGAATATTGGGATAACAAAAATTATTTTTAGACAAAATAATTTTTATAGGACGATTTTGATGCTTATGGAGTGGCAATTTTGGTGCGGTTTCGTGAGAATGAGGAATTACAGCAGCTGAATCGACACACGCAAAGCGGCGGTGAGCGTGCTCTTTCTACTGCCCTTTATCTAATGGCAATGCAGCGCCTAGCTACTGTACCATTTAGGTATGTCTACCTATAAAAATTACCTTCAAAAATTTGTTTCTTTAAAAAAATCAATAATATCTACCATAATAATAATCAATAATATCTACCATATCATTATCTCGATAATATAGAATGCCAAATGTTAAATACAAACGTATAATAGGCTATTTGACTATGTTAAAAATTAGGTTATAATTATTAACGTCTGTATGAGTTTAAAAAGCATTATGCAGTGATGTGACTTAAAAATAATAATTTATCCTAAAATCCCTAAATAAATAAATATTTTTTTAACGTTTGTCACATGACACATAACGGTCAGGATTGACTTAAACTATAATGACATAATATGCTGTAAACATGTCATTGTTTGCTTACTCCACTTGTTGTTTCCCATTGTTTTACACCAAGATGGTGTCTTAACGACTTCAAACTGTTTTATAATATTTTCTAGTTATGTTTGTGGTTCACTTGTAATATATTACAATTTTCTCCTCGCATATCTATATTTCACTCTATCATGGATAGCAATTGTGTGAAAGCAGACAGCAGAAACCTGTCTAAAATAGATGCAATAATGATCGGACTATTTTTCCAAAATAACCCCCATTGTACGTTTCGGAGTTGAGAAATGTAAAAATAGCAATTTAAATATATTTTATAAATTATTGGTTTACAGAAATCACTAAAAGTATTCAGAAAATGTTAATAAAATTTAAATTTTTGGAAAAGAATACTCACAAGAAATATTTTCATATTTGTATATTCCTAGCCTATTTTTTACTAAATTCACAATGAACTTATCATTAGACATTACACACTTAACACACACAAAGGAATAAACATAAATGAATGAAATGAAATCAATTAGGAGTAAACATTTAAATTACGTTATAAAAATACATATTCTAACAATTTCATTAAAACTTCAAACAAACAAATTATCAATCATACCAACTTAAGAAGTTTCATTGTCTTTAAATCTTTAGTTTATGGTTCTTTTTTCTTTTTTAAAACTATCACCCGTTACTCTAAAATTTCCAGTAACATAATTATTGTATTTAATTTTTATAATAAGAATTAATTACATACTGTACATTAAAGAAAAAGAAATACATTACAAATGATACATTTAATTAAAATAATTTTTGGTCGTAACTAACATGTTAAACAAATGACTTAAAAAAATTATTTCCATGCAGTGTATTCTCTAAACAAACATTTTATTTATATTTGAAATGAATAAGCAAAAAGACTTAACCTAAGCTAAAAGATCCCGAAAAAGTTAAACCAGATCATTAACAGAACGACTATATTTTATTAACTTATTTATTTTGTTATTAATTGTCAATGATAATATTTCAAATTAAAAGGCTGAATTAAGTTTTAAAAAAAAAATAATATTCCTTTTTTTTATTAATCAATATATAATAATAAAATTATAAAAATGAAAAAATAAAATGTGAATTTAAAATATATCTAAAAAATGAAGTGACTACAAAATGATATATTTATATATAATATATATATATATATATATATATATATATATATATATATATATATATATATATATATATATATATACATATTGTATGTGTGTATATATATATATATATATATATGTGTGTGTATATATTTATACGTGTGTATATATTTATATATGTGTATATATGTATATGTATATATACTGTGTCGGAAATAGATATCGGACAAAGAAAGACGCTATTCGTGGGCTATAAAGGAATAAATTGTTGTTGAAATAAAATGTAAAACACTTCCTTTTTCTAATTGTGTGTAAAAAAAAATAATACACAACTCTTTTTAAAATACTTGCCCTGAGAGTATGGTGTTTACCCAGAGATTTGGCAAGCTGCTAACGCACGCATACAAGCTCACGGTAGCTGTACGCAGCCAATACATATTCTCTTTCATTCAATTTACCGAACAGCTTTATTTCACTATATCCGCATCATTATGTACCTAAATATTGAATTTAATTTATTTGTTAAATTACTTTAAATTTATACATCGGTTTTTTGATCATACCATAAATTAAATGTGTATTGAATTATTTTTATTTTGGCCACAATTCTTTTCATTTAATAACAGGCCATAGAGCTGTGACGTTCTAAAAATTTCGTGAAGTATGCATTTTTTTCTCTTAAACATGTGTTTAGTATTATATTCTAATGTTCTATTTCTACCTTACTGACTACGGTGACATAATGTTTTTTATAAATAATTATTTTAATTAAAAGTAAATGCAATGAATATTCCATACTTAGCATAGCCAATAACAGTTGAATGTATTTGGAAACAACGAAGTTCTAGCTAAAAATTTAGCGTTTCATTTGACAACACATTGAACAGTGCAAGCCATTTTTTTCAACCATTTTTATGTCGCGAGCCACGAAAAAACCAAAAAGTTAAGTAAAAAGCCTTGGGATCTCTTTACTATACCATAAAATTAAAATAATATCTCAATTAATTTAACGTTAATGATTTTAAAGAAATTAGGCTTATTTATTAAGTTATAAGTTTATTTTTTCATGTTGTTATTACCTCTTAGTATTCAATTTTGTAGCACTTCATTCATAAAAATTTTAATAAACAATTGTTTTGTATGCAGGTCTTATTTTTTGGACAGGACAGGACCCTTTAATAATAAACACGACCCTCAGGTTGAGAAAGGATGGTGTTTGGCGCAGCTTATATTAGTTTATTACCTGCGTTTGTGAACAACAATTAGTCAAACGCCTCACTTTGAAAGTATCGTGTCGTTTTTAAATTTACATTCAACGTATAACTTTTATAATGTCTATAAAAGTGCGCTATTCCAATTCGGAATATTATGACATGCTGATGTATTTAGGCATGGATGTGATTGCAATGTTCGCAAATCGCGCCAGAAAGCCAAATGAGCAGAATTTTATTTATTAAGTTTTGAATAAGTTATACTTGATGTGATTTAACCAATCAATTAAATGAAATACTCACTCACAAATTACTTATTATACAATATACAATATCTCGCAGGCCGGTTTGCGGGTCATTCCCCCAAGCGGCACTGAATAATGTGCGCAAGTACCATGTGTATGAAAAAGACGACAAATAATTATGAATACATAATTATGAATTTTCTGAAAAAAGTCATCTTTTAATTTTATTTTAACAACGACTATTTTTTAGTCAACGAATAATGTCTTTCTTTATCCAATATTTCTTCCCGGACACCATATATATATATATATATATATATATATATATATGTGTGTGTATGTGTATATGTGTATATGTATATATATATATATATATATATATATATATATATATATATATATATATATATACATACATATAAAAAATAGCAAAATAAAAAGGAAGTCACGAGGACTGCCGACAGAAGTGAAAACTTAAAACTGTATTCCCCTTCCTTTTCCTTTACATTAATACAAAAGCTTTCACTAACTTATATCTCCCTCTCAACTTCCGTTCGCCTCGCCCGATCACACTTTTCGTAATGCTCTCGTCACGCATTCACCAGCTTACTCCCCAAGTCAAGCGTGCGTAAAGAAGTTTTACTTCAAAAAAAAAATAACCTAACTCACCTAAAAAATAACATAACTCACCACACTAACGCATGCAAAAACATATATACACTCGCTAATGTATATATCAGCACTATAATATTATTCGAAACATAAATCATAGACAAGTAGACTATATTGTTTCCTTAAATTTCTTGGTACCATATAAACAAAAGGTAATTGTTGAAATTGATAGGTTAAAAAAACATTAAAGTTACTTATATTTTTATTATAAATATTTAATCATTTATAAGAAATGTTGCTTTTAATTGTCTAATAAGTGCTTAGCGATAAAAGAAAAAGAGAATTAACTGAAAAAAAGGTTAAAACTTTATTCCCTCGCAAAGGAAATCATAGGTTATGAAATTTTTCAAATTGATTTCTTTATAATAAATAGTCGCCAGCTGTAGAATTGTTTTAAATACATCGTTTTTAATGTATATTCTTTCATGTAATAATCAATTTAATAATAATCATATTTTAATATGAAAATAAATAATTTGTCCCGTCAGCGTGCGGGACTGTTTGTTTACAGCTGTGTGCCGGGCACGTATCAAGAAATTGCATTTTTGGCGAGAGTTTGATAATTTAAACTTTAAACGTGATTTTATATGGCTTACATCCTGGAAATATAAACGCAGTGTAGTGCAATACAGAATAATTTAAGTCAGTTTTACTACATAAGTCAAAAAGCCTATTACTACATAATATATTGCATTGAATATAATCAATTTTAACATGTTAATTTTCTTCAATAGTAGGCCATTTGCAGAAATATTATATTCATTTCGAAAAAGGTCCCATGCCACTGAGTCCTGTACAGCTTACTACAAGAATTGCTTTCCTCCAGCATTGTAAAGTTTTTTTTATACTTTACAGATGTGTAGATGAGATTAACCAAGGAATGGATCCTATTAATGAGAGGAAGATGTTTCAATTATTGGTCCACGTGACTACTCAACGTGATTCCGCACAGTACTTCTTACTTACGCCCAAGGTTAATATAAATTTTTATGTAATACTGAATTTAATCACAAACAGAGATAGTTTGATTACTAGATATTTATACAGGTGGAAATTTAAGACAGGAAATTTAAGGCAAGCTACAGGAAAACGACCTTGAAGACTATAAATTTTGAAGATATTTCGATTTGTATTCACAGATTTTGAAAAATGGTACATACAGTTGGCTAGATAAAAGGCAATTTTTACAAAACTTTTTTTCATATCATTTGATGTTTCTTATAAGGATCCAAAGTCTCTACAGGACCAAGTTAAGAGTACGAGAAATGTTAGAAATTGAAAAAAAGCTTACCGCATATTTCGTAGGGACATTTAATAAATCAGTCCTTCAACATATTATGTTTTTCAAAATGAAAACAATAACAAAAAGAAAGGAAAGAAAAATAGCTATGATAAATAAGTCCTCGAATTGATTAGTGTGCAGAAGGTTGCATTTGATTTTTACGCGGATTGTTTCCATTCAAAAATGTGTTTTCAATTCTTGAACAATTGTATTTTCTTGTAACCCAAAGAAAAAAACACAGGTTGTCAGATCAGGACTGCAAGGTGGCCATCTGATTGGATTATGTGTTCCAATTTATTTGTTTCTAAATCGCTGGTTTAAATTTAAATGCGTTCGGCGGCTGTTGTGTGGTGGAACATCATCTTGTTGGAAATACACTTTTTTCGAGACAGAAAGCAGCAATTCATCCATATGATTAGAAAACCTTTAAATGTTTTTCTAAAATTGTGTTATTAAAGTGTTGGCTTATGGCTTTCGGAAAATCGGAGTGTATTTTTTCTTGCCCAATAATGATTTCATTATTCTACATGTTATTGTTTGAAAAATTGATTTCATTAGACCATAAAACATATTTTAAAAAAGATATCGAATAATTTTTCCTCTAAGCCATCTGCAAAGAGAAGTTCTGCAGATATTATCTCAAGAAATGTAATGCTTGAACTATTTGACATTACCAGTAATACTTGTACTTGTATTTCTTCCATATGTTTAATATTTGTTTGTGTAAAATACCCAGTTTCATGGTTATACCCTTAAGATGTCAGAAAAGCTTCTACAAATGTCAAAACTGCAGGCTCTGTATTTCCGTCAAGAACATGAGGTTGTCATACCATTTTTATTCTTAAAGGAGCCACATCTTCAAGGTTCTTTAAAAGATTTAAAAACATTTCTGGTTAGCACTATTTGCAAAGGACATTTGACCCTATATCACTCTAAAGCAGCCTAAGTTTTCTAGATTATATTTTCATTTAAAATTGTGTTAAAAAACAAATCTACTGAGTATCCTCCACATCAAACAAAATAAAGCTTAAACAGCTTTTAAAAAAAATATGATTTCAAAATAATTAGACTGGTTAATGTTAATTGTAGTGGCCAGTTTTTCTCCAATAAAAAGTTTTTATTTTGTACTAAAATATGAGGTAAAAGTTTTTTGCGATTTTTGAAATTACTCTTACCTCAGTTGGTCCCATAGACTTTGATCTTTATAAAAGACAGGATTGAATGGCATAAAAAAAAGGTTTATGAAAGTTGTTTTTTATCTTGCTGACAATTTTTTCAAAATCTGGGAATGCCAACGAAATATCTTAAAAATTCATGGATTGTCTTCTAAAACCGTTTTCCTGTGGCTATAACGGTCAAGCTTTACTGACCCATCTCAAAATTATATCCTGTATATCAAAACAGGTACAAGTCTTCACAACCATCAACATTATTGAATTATTAGTGTTTTATAAACCTAAGATACGAGATAGTTGAATGTTTTCAACTGAATCAATTTTTCTCGCATACTAGTCATGTTCAATGAAGTATTATTAATAATCATAAAGTTCTATTTAAATAAAAAGGATTTATTAAGTAATATATTAATAGCTTATAACATTTTTATGCACATTAAATCGAATAAGTCTTACAATGCAATGAAATTCAGTTAGCACTTCAGCATATTTTAAGAGAAAATGAATAGCTTTATACAACCAAAAAATTTAAAATTTTGCTATTCAGGACACTAGTGTAGACTTGCACCTATGATTTTTTCCATCTTTTAAACTCTATTATCTTATGGGGTTTACTACCCGTCAAAGTTTTGCACAATGCTTGATATTAGAAGTAAGGCTGCTTTGTAACCTGAAGTTATGCATTCTATCCCAGTGGTCTGATTTTTTCGCATATAACATAACTACTCTGCATGGATATTATTTATTTATTACTAACGCCATGCCCAACTTACAGACTTATCCAAAGCGTTAGGCATAATTCGATGTAATGAAAATCATGGGAATGAAGTATGACAAAGCCTAGTGTATCTTGTAGGTGTTCTGATAGGTTTTGATGGCATGACCTTGAAATATTATCCATCATTCCACTGAGAACTTATAATACTTTCAAATAATTAATCACTTAACCTTTATCTAAAAAAATGTTTACTCTGAACAAACATCTATGATCACTACTGACAAGCAGGCCATATAATGTATACCTGTGTCTTTAAAATACACATAACACAAGTCTGGTTGAATGGAAAGTTATTTGTTTATGGCTTATGGGCTGCAAATTCCAGAAGATTTGTATTCAAAAGATAAAATTACAAATAATGTTTCTGGTACCACAGAAGTGCCCTCCTCAACAAAATATTTTGACACCTGTACAAACATGCTTTTATTCAAAGAAAAAAGTGCTGTATTTTTCATTATATGAACTATGTTTTTCAGTTGTGTTTATTAACTGTGTTTTTCATTATATCGAAATACTTTTGACGATATGTGGCTTGAAGTCATTTTTAAATTTACAGAATAAAAATACAAAGATTCCTGGAAATGGTGTTGATTTTATCCCATGCTAGTGCATTTTTGAAAATTTAATTTTTTTTTAAAGAAATTCAAATCGATAACTTCTCCAAGAAATCGTCAGTAGCTCAAAGAAAAGTAAGGAATGTAATTTTGTTTTGTGATCAAAGAAACTTATAAACATTGAGAGACAGTGTATTTCTCGTATAGGTAAAGTTATTGATAAAAACAACTTAAAAACATAAAGAACTAGAAGCAAAAAAAAATGTTCTTGAGGATGCCAAAATTCAGTGTATTTGTGTCACCAGAGCTATTTAAAATTTAAATTAAGAGTTGTTAATTATTTTCCTGCTTATAACCATAATGTTATTTCTTCAGTTTAAAATTAAGCACTAGGGTTTCTATAGTTTTGCTACAGAGTACCATATTTATAATAAATATTGATGTGTATCTAGATTACTTTTTATCATTTTAACATTTAATCAGTATAATTTCAAAAAACTAACCTTTATATACAATTTAACACACTGTAACTCGTAAACAGACAATTGAGTAGGAGAGGCAGGAGGCAGGTTGTACAACAATGGCAACGTGAAGAAAATTATAGAAAATATATCAGTCTACAAAAAATAATTTATTCATTTTTGTCACGGTATTAACGATTTACAAATATTAAGCCTTAAAATTGTTACAGCTGTGATGATTTTTGTATTACTTCTCAGATCAAGTTAACAAGTTATTCGAGAAAATTTTCTTGGTTTTATAATGTTATAATGTAAGTATTCTTGTAAAATCTTGTTAAGTATTACTTAACATATTAAAATTACAGCTCCTCTCGGGATTGGAATACAGCCCGTCTATAACAGTGCATACAGTTATGAATGGTCCACAAATAGTTAATTACAAGCAGTGGAAGTTTGATAAATTCCTGGAGCTTGCAAAATTACAGAAGACAAAATGAAGATAAAGTTTAATCTTCCTATTGGAAACTCTCAGTCTAAGTACCTTATTAAAAGCTAAGTTAATTGCATAAAAAATGGATATTTTCTATATACCAAATCCAATTTAGTATTCATTGAATTAGAAAGTACCAGATGAATTTAATTATTTCCAAAATTTTAAAAATATAGCATATTGATATATTTTTTTAGAGTAACGAGTAGCAACAAGCGTTGTATGCTAACTTTTGAAATTGCTAATTTTAAGGATTGTTTTACTGTGTAAAATAGAAAATATATTTGTTATAAACAAATTTTTTATGTATTAACTATTACTCCTTTTAGAGGTTATTACCTTTATTCAATTTATTGTTTTTTTTACACTTGGAAAAAACTCTTGTTATACTGTCATGAATTCTAATTATCAAGGTCATATTTGTACAGACCATGAAAAATGCTGTCAGCACTGTCTAGTGGCAGGCCGAGAAACACTTATTTGGTATATTGTCATTTATTTTTAAGTATCCAAAGCATACATGTAATAATCAAAATTACTTATAACGCCTAAATATAATGTAGTGTGGTGTATAAAAGGGAGGCCATATAATTATATAACCTTTTCAACATCAAGCGATTATATAGACAACAACAAGCTCCCTAAGTCATCGATCAATAGATTACATTTTAACTAAACCACAAATATCTCAGGCAAATTACAAATGTGAACTTTTTTAGCTCAGACCAATCACAAAATTTTTCGTATTGACACAATGTGCGAATGGTCAGGTGGTGCCTCTTGGTGCATATGCACACCAGTTCCTGTCACGTAAAGAATTTTGACTTTAACATTGTCATTTTTGTAATTTTTTCGAATTGTTTTGTAATAATTGACGTTACAAATAATATAACAATAGACTTTGTTAGTTTTTTATATATATATATATATATATACACATACACATATACACAAATATATATATATATATATATATATATATATATGCATACATACACATAACAAATCAATAAGATGATGTATTGTTATTTATTTGTGTGATATCCATAATATACATGTAGTAATCAATCAAAATTACTTATAATGCCTAAATACAATGGAGTGTGTTGTGTAAAAAGGAGACTAAATAAATACCAATGGATATTTAAGAAATCAAGATCAAATAAACAATATTTGATTATTTTATTCATTCCATAAACTAACAATTTTTATTTCTTTCATCTATGGCATTGTGAATGAGTCTTTAGCAAGATCCTTTTTTTCCTACATGGTCCCTATGGTATTTTCTCCAAAACAAAAGAGTGATTATTGTGAAAGGGTGAACTTCATAAGGAATGTCATCAGCATATAAGCTCAAATGTGATACTCTGTCATTGTTAGGATGAACATAATGAGAATTACATTAATAGTAGAGGAATTTTAAATTTGTAACTTTTTTACATAGTGATTTTTTTGATAATCTACTATGGTAATGAAAGATGTTGAATAATATAATTATTATTTTAAGAATAATTGTAACTATAAATATGTTTTATGATTTACTTATTTATTTTTTTTATGTATAGATACTCTATTTGTAGAATGACAAATAATTGAAACCGCTGGATAAAAGTGGTTAAACATTACATAAGAGATTATTTTTTGTAAACATTGAGCTAGTGAAACAATTTGTGATTATGAAAGCATTGACAAAGAGAAGATAAAGCATTATTCGTATTTTAGCAATAAACGCTTGTAATTGTACTTATTACAAAGGTATTAATTAGGTTAGTGTTTATAGCAGGCCAAAAATTTTGTTTCTATGGTCATGCCTAGAAATAATCTAGTATTACATAATATTGATTCATAGTACAAATTTCCAAAAAATAACACTAATTTGTAAGTACACTAATTAAACACTAAACATTTTGAATTTTTTACATCTTTACAAAAACATAATTATTGCATAAGCAATTTCTTGTCAATATTTTCAAATTTTTTTTCAACATTGCTTTAAAAATCAATATTCATGGAATCTATAATACAAATCTTGTAAAACTATTGTAGATTGAAATAAACCAGTTGAATAAAAAATGCTTTTAATTCTGAAAAAAGTAAATATGAAAAAATGAAGATGAAACAGAAGAGTATTGAAGGAATATGAATATAATAACGGTAGTTGACTTATTCTAAATTTTGATATTTTTCGTACAATATTGTGGAATATAAATTAATTAAAAACCAGTCTCGAAAAAAATTCAAAAATTAATAGAAAAATAAGCCAGTTGTAGGCTTCTAAATTTGAAGATACGGATAGAGTTGGGTATATCCCTGTCTCTTTTCCTCTCGTAGAATATAATGTGCAATTTTAAAAATGACCTCACAACGCAGTCCTTCTCTAAAGGTTAAATTTAAACTTTTATAACTTGGTAAATTTTTAAGATTATTAAAAAAAAATTTCACTCTTCATCAGCTTGTACCTTGAAATTATGATTAATGAAATAAAAAAAAAATTAGTCAAATACCCAATTTAAGTCAGTATATTTTTTGAGACAGTATGTTAGATTGATCATAAAATTAAATACTTAAATGCAATTACGTCATAATAATACCAAAATCAGTTAGTCATAGTAACTCCTTTCCCTGTCCACTGCTCCTCAAATTTGACATTGCAGCCAAGATCACGTAAGGCAGATTTAATGTCAAATTCACATTCTTTGTTAAAACGCCCAACAGCAGCGTTAAGCAATGGTTCCACACCCAGCTCCAGGAAGGTTACATTCAAATCACGACATCTTGCCACCATGTTACGTATTGCCCAGCTCGCATTTTTCTAAAATTAGAAAAATAATATTGTGTTATTCGTAATGGAGATAAAATATACATGTAATGATATATTAATTGAAAGGAAACTTTGTTATCTGATTATCTTTATTCTATATGAGACATTTACTTCTAGAAACATTAAAATGCTTTAAAAGGCAGGTCTACAGAAAAAAGAAGAAATCAGCAAGTTGTCTATGGGGCAAAAAAGTTTGGTAACTGGTTTATACCGTAGGTATTAGCGATTGAAGCAAGAAAGTATATTTCATTGCATAATTTAAAGGTCTAAAAATTAAGGTAGAAACTTTAATTTTTGGAGGAATTCCTTTTTTTAGTTAGAAATCTAACTATTTGATGACTTTATACCTATATATTCTATCACTCATATGTTTAAATCACAATGACTCGAGAAAATCTATTTGCATTTAACCTGTCGCAAATACTGAAATTCTCCCGGCGAATATGGGGAGCTTGTCCTAAAAAATGTTAATTTTGAATAATGTATCTGCTACTGAATGCGCAAATAGTGAGAGTGGACTGTACATAAGCATACAGTATAGGGGTCTTAATATTACATTCAAAATTTGTATGCTTTGGAGATATGTGAAAATGTTTGAAGAATGGGAAATCAGCTTAATAATAAAAAATTGTAGTTAAATTACTAGGAAATCATAATTTCTAGCAAATTAATTAAGAGTATTTACTTTAAATTAATTAAGAAAATTTGGGACTACAAACAGAATAAAGACACATACACACGGTGTCCAGGAAAGAAAGACGTTATTCGTTGACTGAAAAATAGTGATAAAAAGATGACTTTTTTTTCAAAAAATTGGAAATAATATTCATAATTATTTATCATCTTCTTTGTATATACGATACTTGCGCACATTATTCAGCGCCACTCAGGGGAATAATCCGTGAACAGCTGCGAAGACTTCTAGCTGCCCGGGTAAGCACTGTGCTCCAGGTAAGTTTACATGTATTAAAAAGAGTTATGTGTAATATTTTTTGCACTCAATTAGAAAAAGGACGTGTTTTACATTTTATTTCAACGACAATTTATTCCTTTATAGCTAACAAATAGCGTCTTTCTTTGTCCGACACTTTCCCGGACACCGTGTATATTAAGGAAGTTTTAAGATATTAATTATAGTAAATAAAAATTTGAAAGGTTCAATTAATTTACATTCTTTATTTCTCTTATTTTATCTAGAAATTGTTAGTTGAGATAAAAAATAAGATTAACTTTTAATCTAATGATTATAATTGACGGCTTAATGAAAATAAGTAATATATTACTTGGTAGGTACTTATTTCAAGACAGAATAGCTACTCATAATATTTAAAATTCATCAAGAGGCATAAATTTTTAATTATGTGAAAAACGGAGTCAAAAGAGTGATGAAAAATTGGTTGCCGTTGTAAAGCATTTGAGAATTTTTGAAGTGTTGATATTGACCTTGATAATCAAAATAGTTTGTGATTTAATTAGGTTGATTAAAGACATAATACATTAATGGCGCTTGGAAAAATATTTTTTTACTCTTAAAAAGGTCCCAACTTCTATATACCCAAGTTTAACTGTATACAATAATGTTAGTAAATAGAAATAGTATTCTTGACTACAAAAAAAGAAAGATTAAAACGAGTATCCATCCTCCTTAGTAAAGAATTTGTTTTGTTAGAAATTCTATGGAATTTGGTACTCAATTCACATTGAAATATTCTTATTTGGTAAAATAGTTATCCCAAGTTTATACTTATGACCTAGCATATTACTGTTTGAGATACATAATGTGGCACAATGTATAAATACACTTTACAGAATGTAGAACAAATTTATAACAACTTGGGTCCATAACTTGTTATTCTCTTCTACTAAAACCGAAATTAATGTTTTTAATTGACACAGAAAATTACACCCAAGAGATCTTTTCCTTGATGCTATTGAGCCATGATAAAAGCCTAAAACTTTATTAATTATCTAAGATGTTAATTAGATTTAAAATTATTGTGGAAAACTGATTTTCAGAAAAAATTAAAGAGCTGCCACATAGATTCATCAATCTACGTCAATTCTGTTAATCCATTTATGACCACTGCTAAATTCGTTATCAAAAAATTAAATGAACTTAATTATTAGGTGCAAAAAAGGGTTTAAATATAAAATGAAAAATAAAATTTATATATTTTTTTTCATATGAAAAAAATTGCCTTTCTTAAATGGGGACACTGGACTCATACGGTGTGAAAAATTTCAAAAGATGGCTTCTCAATACATAGTGTTTTTATACACTTTTTAGACTGCCACCGTGCCTTACTGTGACAAACAGTGCATCGCAGTTGTTTCACTAGCTTTTGTGGAAAGTGACCAATGCCATCATGCTGTAATTCATCATGAAGGAGGCTGGTGGATGTGAACATCGATAAATATTTTGTCGTAAGTAATGGCAGGCGATGCTACATCAGAACTGAAGTTGATCCATCTTCATGTCATTATGAAGCATGTGCAGACACCAGGCATTGCTAAATCAAGCATATACGAAAAAGTCCACTTTTTGTCACAGACAAGAAGTATGACACAACGAATCAGCTTGATTGATTCCAGCCATCTCTTTATTGTAAGTTACAGGTACTTGCGGTATATCAACATACGTTTTTTTTCTTTTCCACCGAGCTTCACTGTTTTACTTTACCTAATGGAAGGACAGTATCATAGTTGGTCCCCATTGTACAAATGGTATTATATAGCCAGTGAACAAACAATATTTGATTATCCTTATCAAACCGGTAGTCAAATTCAGAACGATTCTTCTTCATCTCCTTGAATGATATTAGAGGGCATTTACTGGCTATACCCTCGCCAACAGTTTCAGTGGCATGGTAGCCAGATTCTCATAAATCCCACAACAGGGCATAACTTGTAAAAAAATTATCAAAGAACATAATGTCTTTAGGGTTTGAGTCGAGTTTTCGCAGCAGGTTTTTTACGATTCTTGTACCTAATGGCTGACTTTTGTACTGTCAGTCGTTTGTGTTTTCCCACAGTAAAATGGAGCACTAACCGTCAGTGCTTGCAAGCATCCAATTTTTATACCCAATGCGCACAAGCAGTTTGATAGTCGTAATGAAGGATCTTGGGTTCTTTATAGATACGGATAGTAACGATGAAGAAACTTAGTTTCTTCATCACTACTATCCTCAGATATATATGAGATAGCGCACACTATTCCATATCTCTTCATCCCTGTAGGCAAAACCTCAAGATTCCCTGGAATATCTGTAGGCATTTCATTAGTTTGGATGTCATCTTCATCATCTTTTTCTTTGGTGAATGAACTTGGTTCGGGAGGAAGAGCCACTATTTCCATATTTACATCAGAGTCCTTTTCTCTCACTATAACCTCTAAGGCCTCCTGGAAACCTCGATACCCCTCACTTTCTGCAAATGTCTTTTTTGACATAGTTTAGATACACTGTAAGTCTGCAAAGAAAACATGTTATTTACTATATATGTGTCCACTGTCCCCAATTGGGAAATAATCATAAATAATGGTTTCATATCGCAAAAAAAATATTTGTTCTATCTTACATTTAATATAAAGTAAACAATATGTTTATAAAATTTATATAAAAATATAAAACCTTTGAAATAAATATATTAAAAAAAACACTTACCTTTTCGTAGCTACAATGATTCATCAATTTACTAAATTTCAGCCAAAAAAATTATAATAGCAAGCGATTATTTATAATTTAGCTGCTATGACAATATAGATGCACTATTAAACTTTGTGATTTAGTATTTAATATCGGCTAATCACAATAAATAAAAATATCGCGGGCAGGTTTGAGAACGTCCTCGTTTGGGCACGGCAAACGCATATGGGTTAATAAAGAAATATTATATAATATGACATGACAGAAAGTACAAAGACTTGTGGGTCTTTTTGTTACTGATGCTTTGACAAATGCACCATAAGTTGTATTAGAATCTGCTTTGTTAATTTGTCCTCCAGTGTTTATTTAAGGGGAGGCTTTAAAAACCATGTATATGGAAAAGAGATATTACATTGTCTCAAATATCTGACTTCCACTTTGAAGGAAACATGAGCGACAAAGAAATCAAGAAAAACATTCCAGTTACAAAATATTACTAAAATGATTAACTTGCTATACTGAAACTATTGAAGGTTCTACTGATTGTGTCAAATCTGTGTATATTGGTTTTGAAACAATCTTAACATTATCCGAGGCAACAAAAGAAAAGCAATTAAGCATTACACATTACTTGAGAGCCTTGCTACTTTGTTTCAAGTTGAAATACTTAAATAGTATATTCAAAAGACACAATAAATGAAACTATTTCTATTTTTTCTGATAGTCTATCTTACATGTTCTGAACTGCTCATTTAAACAGCAAATTAATATTAAATATTGCATAGAGACTTGGAGTCAATTGGCAACTCAAGTTTCATTATTTCTAGGGCTGAACTGGCATGATTGTATTGCCAAAAAAATAATAAATAGATAAAAAGCAAACATCAAAAGAAACTTTTTCAAGGCGGAAAGCTCTTGTAGCAATAAGTATACCTCATGTATCAATGTTTTATATATAGATTAAAAAAAATTAAATTCCGTTTCCACAAAAATAAAGGCAAAACAGTAACATAACATATCCCTATTATGTATAGAATATTCATTTTTACAAACGGGAAACTTGTCACTTAGTGGAAGGACATATAGTGTTGTCTTATTTCCATTGTTGTAGGTTTTACAACAGCAGAATGGGGAATTTTTCATAGAATTTTTTAATCATAATTTTTGCTGTCCAATGTCATTTGAGCTGTGATGACAGATATGTGGACATCCGTATATGCTTTAATTTTGCTTGCCCGAGCTGTCACTAGTCGAATGTGAGTAATCAGACAATAATAAATGAATCAATTACAATTTTGTTTTAAGTTTATGAAGAAATTTTTATTGATAATCATAAAAAAAAATGGTAAAAATCTATTTTTATCTTCACTGCGGGTAGATAAAACCATTGGATTCTATAAATCAGACAGTAGACGGGAATAAAATCCTGCATAAATTAAGGATCCCTGTCCTACTATACTCACAAAAAGGATTACTCACTTGCACAGCGAATACACCAGGATATCTCTTCATGGCATCGATAATAGCTTCTGGTGCATGGGCATTTGCAAATTCCAGGCTATTCTTAGGTTCTCGTAGTGCAAGTGCAGCTATACAACCTAGTGCCATGGACACTGTTGTGCTGTTACCCTGAACATGTGAGAGTCAATATTAACAGCGTGTCACATTGAGTTTTCTTTTGAATATAAATTTTTTCTATTTTTACAGAAGTTATGTTATGCTTACCATATGCCTATTCATTGCAGTAATTATAAGAGCAGCTGCACCTTTGTTCACCAGAGACCTCTTGACATCATCATTACCAGCTAAAGCTTTAACGCTAGAAATAAAAGATACAATGATGTTTAGTGTTTATATATTTTTTTGTGAACTGTGTGTAGTCTCACAATTTCACAATATGTAACACAAATTTACGCAGACTGTCCGAGGGCCCCAAATGTACGTAAAAGCTACCAAGCTTTTAGCACTAATTAGCGAATTGATGCAGAACACTCCAACCATGGAGTGTTCTGCATCAATTCGCTAATTAGTGCCCAGGTGTTTGAGGGTTTAATATATATTATGCTTTAATTAAACATTTGGGTTTATACCTTAACATTTTGTTTTCTTATACTCTCATTTATACCTTAACATTTTGGTCCCACACGTGATGCCTGAAATTTAGCTTAATTTTTATGTCACAGTTTGTATTCTAAGTTACAAATAGAAAAAGTAGCAGACAAATGATAAAAAAAATTTGCTAAATATTAATATTATATATTAATAATTATATGCTATGAACCATTATTAATATATTAATAATTATATGCCATGAACCATTAAGATTTTTAGTATTTTCATTGTATGGCAAAAGAGTGTATAGCAACGCATATGGGTAAGGGAGCTTTAATTTTAATTACAACTTGTCAACATAAACTTCCTTCAGTGCTATTCTGTTTAGGAGTTATTTTCTTCTTGTGCCTATCATTAGGTTATTGAAACTGCAGAATAATGTCAATTACAATATAGTTATCGATACGCTTCACAACGACAATTCACAAAATCCTCTCATTTTTATTTATTAATTAAAATCGCCACTGCTTTTAAGATGTTCAAGAACACCTTTTATAGGGAGAACAATGAATACCGAAATGTATTATTGCATTAATTGTTCTCTTTATAAAAGGATTACATAAAGTGCTGAATATAGTAGAACTGAAGAATTCGATAATGAGGTTTATAATAAATTATAACTTCATCATTTTTATTCATTTTTAAATAAAATTTTAACTGTATTTTTAACTTTATTTTAAATATCGCATAATTTTTAAATTGTTTGATATCCAGAGAAAAGATTCTGTTTATAATGACCAGTGTAACGTAGTCTCAAAACTTGGAAGACATAATTAAATTTTTTTTTCAATATCATTTATTGTAAGTCTAGTTTTATTATTAAACATTAGTTGTAGAACTTTATAATCTAGTTGAACTAAATACAATTAAACTTGAGATAATACTTACAGTTTTAAAACACGTTGAATCATGACAGTGTCATCGTAAAACTCAATAAATATGTCGAGAATGAAGGTGAGACCACTTGCATCCTCCACCATCTGACAAAATTCATGTCGCACCAATAAAGCTGATATTGTCACCAGAAGATCGCCCACCAAACTTTTATTAGACCTATATTCTGGCAAAGTCATGGAGAATAACTTTAAAAATTGTTTTCATATTTATACAATGTTTTTATAAGCAATGTATAAAGTGTAAATTGCTAATTTAATTGGGTCTCCCGATTTTTAGAATACATTTGAATTGTTAACTTCTTTTATATAGGCACGTACTTTTATCTTTAATTGTATTGTGATTCATATATTAGATTTTAATGTTTTATTTTCATTTCTGTTTTTATTAGTGTATGAAGATAATGAGAAAATACTTTTGGAGAAAAAAATATTTGTTCTATTTTTAATTATTACTAGCCGTGTAAAAATTACTAACATAATAATTAAATAAATATAGATTTATAATTGCTTCATCTCATAATTTTCAATCTCGGTTTATTGAATTGAACTGCAAAGCTACTATTTACAAAAAAAAAGTATAATTTTATTATAAATATAAAATATAAAAAGTATAATTTTATTATAAATATATTTCACCTGTCATCATTTTTGTCAAGAAAGACAAAAGTTCAATGGATATTTCTCGAGCGTGTTCATGTGCTTTACCAAATTCCACTCGTATGTCATCGTCTAATACTAAGTTTCGCAAAACTTTTAGTAGTTCTTGTAGTAACTGCAAATTTCAATGTTTTATGATAAGTAATTTCTGGTAAAAAAACATTTTTCTGTCTAGAATAACAGTATAGCCAAGAAACTTCAAACAACATAAATATAATTTTATGAACAGTAGTCCCCCTCTATTTGCACTTTTAAATATTCATAGTTTGTGGTTTTAGAATGTTTATTTACTAAATGTCCATCGTGATGGCAATAAAATGAACACTTAATTCATTACATTATGTTGACACACATTAAAAGTGACAACATCTTACACAACAATTTTGAAGGAAGAGGGAAAAAACAAAACGCAATCTAAAATCAAAAATTTTTTTCATACTAAGGACCAATTTATAAAAGTAATTTACGTACATATATACTTTTATATTCTTTTAATAAGACACGTTAATTATAATATTCTTATAAGAATATTTACTTGGATTTTATACCAAACAACTATAAAAATAAATGATTTAACACAATACAATTACATTATTTATTATTTGAAATTTCATCCAATTTCCATTTTTGTATTGGTTGAGAGTCTCGCTACTCGCAGTTTTGTCATTTTCTATAATTTTAAGGAACCTAATCTAACCTCGCAAATAGTGAGGGATTACTGGATTTATTTCAAAAAATATTTCAATCAACCCACCAGTTGGTCTTTCGTTTCATGCAATATTAATTTTAGTTTTTCTAAAATTTTGCTTCCAAATATTTTCTGTCTATTTTGCTCATGTTTGACACAGCACACAGAAATCCACTGTAATGTGTTTATAGTAAGCGTAGAATTACCTCTTTGTAATAAACTGTAAATATAATAACATTTAGCCCTATATTTTATTTATTCTTTTTCTATGTTTTTAGAGAGAGATATATTAAAACAAATTTAAAGGGGAACAATATTGTATCTGTTTGGTTGTTTGCTTATTGGCATCCTGCGAATCCATCAACAGCCACTAAATTAAACACTTTAAATGAATATTATACGTACTCATAAACAAGGATGTACAAATTTTTTAAGTCATATACAATCTGCCACAATTAAATATACCCAGCAACACATGAAGCTAAGAAAGGTGTGTATAAAATATAACCAAAATAATTAGTAACAGCAGTGAGTAAAAAGTGAACAGTCTTGAACAATGGATGGGTTGACTAAATTGTTTTAGGGAAATTTTCTGTCAGTCTAGAGGACGTATTACCTTTGTGATTACTGTAAATCACTAATCAGATTGTTTATTAATTACTATCTTTACCTAATTTTAATTTCTCCTGTAATTTTGTCATTATTGTAGGCGCTTTTAATTTTGAAGTAAGATGATGAACCTACATGCACTTGTCCATCTCAACTGGAATTGTTAGTTTCTACCAAATTAGAATAATATAGTTAAGGGATCTTCTTGCTCTAACCCTTAACTGAAATCTGTTGACTGAAGTTAGTTTGTGTGTGAACTGAAGTTAGTTTGATTATGGTCTTTCTTGCTGTGCCTTAAATCTAACTTTCTTATAAACATTCCATGTTGTAACAAATTTATATTACATTGATTCATAATTTTTTAAAAGGTTATGACATTTATTTTAAACAAGTTGACATTTTTTTTTAACAAGCAATTGAAATAGTACCAGCAAGTGAAGATAAAATTACCGTGTTATCTGTATCCATATCTGGTGGTATAATAAGTGACTAATAGTCAAGACTGCTATGAGAGTATTTTTGAGTTCACGGACTTGATAATTAGGTCATTAATAAGGGTACTTTAACAAGCCATAACGAGTTTAGTGACTTATTGTTAGCATAAATAGCAAGTTTTATCTTAATCAGGCCATTAGTCTTTAAATTATCGTCGACCAAGCAACTCAATCGGGAAGAAAGTGAGAAATATGGAGAAAATTGTGTACTATGCTGTTATAAAGATTCTAACCAAGCAAGAAGTCGATTCAAACTATACTGGGAGAGATGGCATACATTTACAGGGACACTTGCCTGGGTAAAACCATAATTTATAAGTGGTACAGTATCTTTAAACAAGGTAAAGACTCACTTGAAGACGACCCACAGTCTGGAATGTCAATAGAAGTGACTACTCCAGAAATCATGCAAAAAGCCCAAAAATTAATAGAAAAGGTTGGAGTGTCGGATACAACCATTTTTAAAATTCTTCACGATCGTCTTGGGATGATTAAGATCAACACAAGGTTGGTGCCGAGAATGCTTACTCCACTTCAAAAACAACACTGCATGGAGTGTTCTCGCGCCTCTGTAGTTAAGACAAGGATGAACAATCGAGTGGAATTGTTACTGAGGATGACACTTGGATTAATCATTATGAACCTATATATATAAGGTCTCCTTTTTCTGTACAACACGCCTGTTCGCAAGAGTCATATTGCATTGGCTGCCCTATATATGGGTGGGCTTCGATATTTTGAATCACCCGCCCTAGAGCCCTGACTCGGTTCCCAGCCATTATTCCCAAATTTATAAAAAGAACTTTGTGGAAACAAATTTTCAAGCTATGAAGAATTGAAAGATGCAGTTTACTTTTCAGACAAAGATAAAACATTTTTTGTGAAGGCATACATAATTGAAAGATCGGAAAAATGTATTAGGGTAGCAGATGAATATATTTAAAAAAAAATAAATTTGAATTTTTATGCTCACTTCTTACTTCCCATTCTGCAAACTTAAAAATGCCCCTTAGTTTATAAAGAAGACATTGTTAGGAACTTAACACTAGTGTGTTAAGTGTCTGGGGAATTTTACTCAGCCACTTGGGTAAGGTAACCTTTAAAAATGGAAAAGTAATTAGAAGGAAGGGTTAGCTTTAATTTGCTTAATGACTGACAAATCTTCAGACTCAGACTGAAATGGCAAAAACCATTTTACTCTATTTACACTAGTGGTAACGAGACAATGCAAAATTTCTCCAATTACGAGTAGTAGATCCTCCTCTTGAAATTTATTTTTCACCATAGTTTTATGTGATTATTGTATCGTTATGTCTCAAAATCAAATTGAAAAATTAGAAAGTAATTTTCTCCTTTGATTATAGGTATAAGTTTTGATAGAGGTGGAATCGCCAGTTGTTTTTAATTCTTTCAATTAAAAAGATAGAAGTATATTCAGTAGGGCGGTATGAAAATCAGTGAGGAAAGATGTTTTATGATAAATGTTAGTAGATAAACATGAACCACATTGGAGTCTATGTGTATGCATGAACCTTATCTACATATGTAAGTATGAGTGCATTTAAAGGCTTATAAGCTTCAAAGTAAATTTCTGTTTGGCTTTAAACTTCTTTGTTTCATATTGTTTAGCGGCATGTGAAATTGAGTGGAAGAAAGGTCAAAAAAAGTAGTGCATTTTTCCTCTCCAGTATGTTCTCCCTCTCAAAAAAATGTTTTCTCTTCATCTTGAAAATGAACTGAAATTGCAGACCTGACCTCTTCATCATCGCTCAATTCTTTTCCAAGAAGCTCCTTTTTAATTTTAGGGAACAAATAATAGTCACAGGTGCCAGGTCTGGCCTATAAGGTGGGTGTTACAATATTTGAAAGCCGCACTTATGAAGGGCAGCGATTGCAACATGGCTTTTGTATATAGGTGCATTGGCAAGCAAAAGCAGTGCATCTTTTGATAATTTCTCTTGCATTTTCTCCTTCAATACCTCTTTAAGCTGCTCCAGTATATCAGTGTAGTACTCTACCATTATAGAAACACCCTATCATTGAAACCAATGAGCAGGATACTCTCTTTGTCCGACAAAACCGTCGCCGTGAATTTCTTATAGGGTGATATATGGTTACATGTTATACCATTGCATGAACTCTTGTTTAGGTTTAAGGTCATAATGATGAACCCAAGTTTCATCACCCGTAACAATTCCACTCAGAATGTCAAACTTATCCTCTTTACAGAGATCCAAAAAGTTGTGTGAACGCTCAACACATTGTTGCTTTTGCGGCAGGGAAACATTCTCGGCACCTATTTTGCGCTGACTTTTGTCATGCCAAGATGATCATGAAGAATATTCAAAAACTTTTTCTAAAATTGGCCTCGATCGATTGTTTTGAGCACGGGTCGTCTTAGATCAAACCTCTACCTTGATTGATGAGATTATACCACTCGTAAATCATGGTTTTACAAGGGCAAGAGTCTCTGTAAACCAATGACATCTCATTCAATATGACTTGTGGTGCTTTTCCTTGCTTTCTCAGGAACTTGATGACTGTTCAAAATTCAGTTTTCTCTACTAGAACGAGTTATTTGATCAATGTTAACTCAGTGGTTAATAACACAATTAAACTGAAACTCGGTATATATACACGTAATGAGTCTCTCATTAGTGACTATGTGAGTAAGCAATCCCCACCCCCGCCATACCTTCCATTTTGCGAACTATTTGACGCTCGCGATATGTTTAAAAAGTTTAAAGCTATCTCCCACAAAAATTTGAGAACAACTTATTAGATTTAGTTATTAGAATATTTAAATTATTAGAATATATAAAAAAAATTAATTATTACAACTTATTAGAATATTTTATCGAAAATGGTTGATTGGATTAAGAATTTTCTACACTATCGAATAGTGTATTTACAATTTCGAATAGTCTAGATCTATTTTTGCAATAAATATTGACCTAAAAGACATGTTACTACTTTATGCAATATTAAAGTATACCTCAATCTACATAAAATTTAAAATTCACTTACAAGAAATATTACTACTAGATAAGTAATATCATGAATGATATTGTTACCAATTTTTTTTATTGTTGTGTCTATATTCTATTATTAGCATGCCGTCAACTTCGTTCACATGGAATTTGGGAAAAGAAAGGTTGTTAAGAATAATGAACATTATCATTTCTCATTGAATATTATCATTTTTTTATTATTTTTTAATTTTTTTAATATATTTTTTTAATATCTTTTTTGGTTCTTATTACTAATTGAAGACATTTGGTGCTCATTACAATGTTAGCATGCGAACCTCTCTTCTTCATTCATTAATGTTTTATATGTGTATTTTGTATCATAATAAATAGGGATATTTTGAATATTATGTTATAGTCTATCCCCATGAAATTTCTATAAAGTTATTTGTCTTCATATTTCAATTCTATTAAAGAATTGTGGCTTAGTTCAAGTTGAAAAATTCCATTTTTGGCTTTTCCATTTAATTTAGTCTAAGTTTTCGTAAGATAATATATTCAAAATGTATCTTATTTTAACATATTCAACATGGGTTGTTCTGTTGGTACTGTTTTAAATGGCATAACATTTATTTTTTATAAATTAATATCCCGTTGATAAGGTTTTTTATACATAACTTAGTAAATAAATGCAATTTATAATATAATAATAAGAAATTACAGAATCAAGATATTTATTACGTTTAGCAGGAAAATTACCTGTTCATTTGCTGAATACCTAAATCATCCAACAAATCAGGTTGGGTATCCATTAAGGAGGTTAAAGTTGCAAGTGACTTTTCTTGTAGGTCTATGGTCACATTGGGCCTATTTATTAGATCCAACAATACCTGATAAGCACCATCTTTACCAGCGCGAACTCTTCTAGCCAAATCTTTATCACATTCTATCTGAAAAATAATTATTTTCCATTCATACATTTAATAATTATTTATTGTTCGAAAATAAATATTTCACTCCATACAGAAATGTAATGCATGGAAAAAAGTTAGGTTATGTAAGCAAAATAACTGAAACACAAGATAATACTTATATTAAGTACAATCCAATTTCTGAAAAAATTTAATGATAATCTGATAATTAAGGTAGTTGTTATGTGACAGTAAGATCCAAAAATTATTATAAAATTTTTTATTGAAAATTGATTTTTTTTGGTTTCCAAACTGTCAATATAATGTAATTTTAACAATTTGTAAGAAAGTGTGATGAAACACCTACCTTTTTCCTGTACTGTTAATTGTAAGATTTTTGGGAGGGATTTTACTAAAACTGGTCAATATTTTTCTTCTTTTTTTTAAATTTTAATATAACATCATTTTACATTGACAGTTTTTTAAACAAATCACTTTATGCATTTTTAAAAAAAATTAAGTGTGGTGAAATTACTAATTTTCCTGTAATGTTAATTGTATAATTTTTAAGAGCGATTTTTACCAAAACAAAATGGTAAATAATTTTTTTTTTAAATGTTAATATAACATCATTTTACTTTGGCTTAATTTTTTAGACAAATCACTCAATGTGTTTTTTAAATATAATTGAAAGTGTGGTGAATTTACTACTTTTGTATGTACCTGTAATATTGATTGTACAATTTTCAAGTGATTTTTACCAAAACTTAACGGTAAACAATTTTTTTTTTAAATGTTAATATAACATTATTTTATATTAAGTTAGTTTTTTAGACAAATTACTCAATGCGTTTTTTAAATATCTTGAAAGTGTGATGAAATTACTGCTTTTGTATGTACTTATAATGTTGATTTTACAATTTTCGAGAGTGATTTTTACCAAAATTAAATGGTAAACAATTTTTTTTTCAAAATGTTAATACAACATTAAGTTAAAATGACTTAAAATGTTAATTAGCAACAGGTTATTGATTATTTCAGAACTGCGTAAACTGCATACCTTTAACCTATTTATTTCACTAACAATATCCTTATCCTCTGTGTTTGCTTCCTTCTGAAATTTTTTTAAATTTGTCACTGTAGACGACACCAAATGGGTATCACCTTCGTTTAAAGCCAAATCCTTTATTATATTGGAGAGATTCACTCCCTAAAAAGGCAATAAAATACATTAATACTTAGACTACAAATTTTTAATCGAACACTATACCAAACTAAAATGGTAAATTTCTTATCTACTGCTTTTGGAATAAAATTATTGTCCTTTGACCTTTGCATTTAATCTAGAATTATATACTTAAACCTGAAGAAATTTTAAATTCTTTTACACTTGAATTTTAGATTTTATATAGACTTGTAAGCCTTCCAATAATTTAGTGAAAAAATGTTTTTTGATATAAGCGCTATTTTTTAAATAATTAGTGATAACATTACTTTACAGTTTTTGGCATATTTGTGTGCCGAGAATTTATTCGAAAAAAAAATAACCTACAAGTATGACTAATTCCGAAAGAGGCCAAGCAAACTCTGCACTACATTTAAGCAGGACGTTTCTCAGCAGTGATGGTTTTTATATATTTTAATTATTTAGTACTAACCTGCGCTTCGAATTGTGATATAGCGTCTGCAATAGCTTCCTCGGGGCTCATGTCGAAATCATTCATATTTTCTTTAACAACATCATCGTAAGTTTCTTGGGTTACAACATACACCATTTTTTATTCGTGTTATTATATTTTTACTGGAAAGGATGGATATTTTAAAGAATTCAGTTACTACTTTAATTAATTGGTAACAACAAAGGTAAATATTTCATTTCGTTAAATGCAAAAATAATTACGTCTGTCAAATAACTGTCAAATTAGCTTTCGTCTAAATGTGAGCGTGTTTACAATTTACTGTCATCGATAAAAATACTTGATATCTCAAGTCAAAATAAGTACTTGGTATTATTTTTGTCTTTGATTATGGAAACTAACTTGGTATGCAAATACAAAATACTTCATACCGTAAATACTTGTATGGTATAGCCGATAGGATGTTCGGACAATGGGTACTTTATAATCGGGCTGCACAGCATAATCGTACAGGCATGTACGCAGATTGTCTCCCGGTTTTCTCGTATACGAAATAAGGGATCAACCGGATATTTGAATACTCGTACGTTGTAATACTTTTGTATAACGTATATTCATTACTTTAAGTATTGCTTTGGAAAAAAAGTATTTACCGAATATGACGAGTACGAGTATTTTAACAAAAACGAATATAAAAAATTATTTTTGAAAATGACATGACCCTTTTTTTAAATTATTATAAATAACGTGACTCATTTTTTATATGTACTTTCTAAATGATGATCTCATTTGCATCATTTAACTACCAGTTCTAAACCTGGAACCATAAATATTAATGGTAGTACACAGGAAACATGGTATTTTATTAAAAATGTCTTCTTTAGTAATCACTGGAATTTCTGACAATTACGCTGTCAAAAATAAAGGATTCTTTCATAATATGTAGCAATTAAGACTTATTGCACATCCTATCTTAAGTCCATATCGATTTGTAATATAGCCCTCTCACACAGGAATTACTCCGTCCATACTTGTCGAGTATTTTGTCACCGATGTCTGTCATCAATATTTTATAATACTCGTACTCATCGTAGACAGTATCTGAAAATACTCGTATGAGTCAAGCTATCGCCCTTTAGAGTACATTCCACTAGGCGATCGCAACGCTTAAAACGCTCGCTGTATCTGTTCCACTTGGTAACAGAAGGTGTTGGTTGCCGTCGTGATCAAAATTGCATTGATAGCATCATTGTTCACGGCCGTTTCGAGCCAACGCAACACCTACTGGTAAACAATAGGTGTTGCGTGGGCTCGAAGCTGAGAGTTAGCAGTTGGTGTTGGCTCACGTCGGCTCACGTATCGACGTGGGTGGTTGCGGCCGCTTATTTTTCATTTTGACTTTAACGCATTGATTTATGAAGTTTAAGTAAGTAAATTTAGACTATTTTTGAAGATTAAACATGTGACGGAGAGAATTACTTTATACAGCTGTGAGATGCTCCTAATAGAATTAAGATTACACCAAATAACTTAAAACGCGCAAACAATCATGAAATTCTTATAGAAATTAAATTACACTTACAATTACTATAAGTACAAATTATAGGAAGAGCATATTTCAAATAATTTTTTTATAATAAAATAATCAAGTCCGAACCCTATTTTTTTTAAATACGTCTTTTTCATGTGTATTCTTTCATTCTAACCACAAAACGGGAAATTCGCTTTTTTGCTTAACTAGACTTATACCAAAACCGAAATTGTTTTGTATAGTAAATTTGTCGTCCTATGTTAGTTGCTATAATGTTTTTGCGACACAAGCTATGCTAAATTCGAGCTATACAGTGGGTGTATAGCTATGTCCTGCTACTTATTATATCTAACTATAAATTTAACTGATGTGGTTTTGATTAAGGAAATATGTGATTCAAGTCTCGATATTTCTGATGCTGATTCAAAATATACTTCTGATGTAAGGCTACGATATTTCTAGTCAAGCTGCAACAGATCTCAATACAAAGAAATGGGACAAAATTAATATAGTTTATTATTAAACAAACAAAGTTTAGGAGAATTTTAAATAATTAAATTACGTGACTATTTAGAAAGTGAAAATAATATTGTTGATAAGTATACAGAGTTTGATCGAGCACTTACTGCATCCAAAGAATGTCGGTAAAAAATTTAAAGGGGTTCCCTGGTGGAAATATTTTTCCGAAAAAGAGTTGGTCATTCTGAAAAACTTTTAATAAGCCTCTTAAATGATTTTCATAAATTATTTGGGATCTTCCAGAAAGTTAATCAAGGTTATTAAGATATTTTAAAGAGATAATAACTCTGAATAACTTCTTTAGAAGATTTTGAAACTATTTAAAAAAATTGACTTATTGAAAGTTGTTTATGAATAACCAACACTTTTTCAGGAAAAAAGACTTGTCAAGTTTTTATTCTGAGTTTTGAAATAATTATTGCAGAGAAATGTTTCCGCCAGGGTTGTTATCAGAGGCAAACGTGGTTCAAGAATAGATTACATATTGCAGACCATATAAAACCAATTTGTTTTTATGTAAAATTCCATTTTATTTGGACTCGAGCCTACTCAGTACGAAAATTCTGCTTGCGTGCAGTAAACACCTCTTGAAAATAATTCGACTAAACCTGGTCCATTGGGTTTACAATGTAAGCCTTCGTAGTCTTATCACCAAGTGATACCACTCTCAAGTGCAGAAAATAAAATTAAGAAGGAAAAAATAGGAGTTTGGTACGTTACGTATTCAAAAGACAGTTGTCGCAAATTTTTTTCCCATAAAAAAACCATCAACCACTCAAAAGATTTGAATGCGAAAAATTAAAGAGAACCACTTCGATCTGTTCAGCAATAAAGACTGGCCCAAAGTTAAAGTTTTTTGCCCAAAATACTTATACAGAGAAATAGAGTATATGAATTTCGGATAGCTGGAAAAATATTTATGGCATTTCTACCCGTTTCTTGAGTTTTGATCAATCTTATAAAGTTTATTAGAATTTATTTCAACATCGGTAGCTAATAATTTAGAAAGGAAGTCAGTCCAAGTTGGTCAAATTTATTATACTAATGATTGATAAAATTTTAGTGGCTTAAGCCAATCATACTTAATATCATAAGGACATTATTTTGTTTGCGTTTTTTTATGCTTTTTTCGAAGATTGTTTTATAAATATTTTTTGTAAATAACAGATTGTCCGTTTTTATACAAAAGGTGAAGTTTGGATAAATAACTGAATTGCCAAATATTGTGTGAATAACACAGTTACCTTTTATGGTTTTCTACTTAAACCTAACAGTTTTTGAAAATGGTTATAATTCCTATAAGTATGTAGAGATAAGTCAGTGGGGATTGTGGCAATAAACATATCTTAAATAAACTTAAGTAGTAATTTTTATATTCCTAAATAAATAGGCCAAAAATGAATATATCATCCGTTGTGTAAGTGTTCTTTATTTTTATGTTTTTTATTTATTAAGTGTAATCTGAACAAATGTCTATATTTTTTATTTTAACTGTTTCGTGCTACCGTATTATTTTCAGGTTAATGTCAAGCGGTTTTTCCACTTAACTTTTTTAGTTACTTACGTAGTATATTACGTTATTAAAAATACTTTGTACCGGTTGAAATTGACATAAGGATAATTCAATAATAACATGAAAAACTAACTTATTCATTACTATATCTGATATTACTGTCACTTCTCTAACTGGTTTCTTTGAGACAAAATAAGTTTTGAAATGCTTAAATAATCAAAATATCTTATTTCAATCACTCATAAAGTTAAAAAAAAGAAAACCTCCATTATAACCAAAGTAGCTACTCCTTTGTCTTTGATAAAGTAAGCAGCTATAACATACGCCAACAAGGAAAGGAATCTAAAATGTCAGTTTGTATTTGAATCGACAGATAGTAGATTGCCATAGAAACCGTCAAACAAAGTGGAAAGGTTTTTCGCAACTCTATTATTTCCTTATTTTTTTCGTGATATTTAGTCTTAATCTGTTGCAATAACTTATTTAGATTTGTGTTATTTTTATTTTCATTTAATTTTTTACTTTATCTGTATCCCGTTTATTGTTTTATCCAGTTCTCGGTAAGTTTGTTCTTTTGTTCATTTGTTTTATTATTTATTTTTGTGATTCAGGTTATCTTTTGGGAAAATGGACTTAGTTATTCCCCCGAAACCTCCAGACCCTTCTAAGTCTCCTATATGTTTCAATGAATTTGCTTCTCCTACATCGCCTGCCAGTTTTATTACAGTTTCGGATTCCCAACAGGAACTGAAACGAAAAAATAAAAATTGTAAAAGGCCCAACTGTAAAAAAAATAAGCTTAAGAATAATCCCTCTTTTCATCCTTCTGATTCTTCATGTACTGAAACAGAGGATACAATCCCTCGTAAGACCCCTCGCACTCCTCTTTCAGAAGCAAGTTCAAAATCTCTTCCTCCAATCCCGACCTCTTCTCCTCCCTCTCTCCCTCCGAATTCTTTTGAGGGCCGTTTATACGTCCCTGGCGACGTTGGTCCATTTATCGTTCACGTTCAGAGAAAAGAACCCCAGCCTAATTCCGGATTTTCATTCCATGCTGTGAAATTTGGTTCCTCTTTAAAAAATTTTAATGTTGATGGAATTATACGAGATGGAGTGAAACAAATTGGCAGGAACAGGATTTCGGTGGAATTTTCATCTGCTGATGCCGCCAACCGATTTGTTAATCACTCTGCCTTCACAGGTCAAAACAAATTGTTTATCCCTTCCTTTAACGTCAGTCGTATGGGAATTGTTCGCAATGTTCCAGTCGATTGGTCTGACGAGGAGGTTTTACATAATATAGAAGTCCCTGAAGGGTGCGGTAAAGTTACTAAGGTCCGCCGCTTAAATTTTAAAAAGATAATTGATGGCCAGCCTAAATATTTTCCGTCTGAAACGATGGTCATTACCTTTGATGGCCAAGTTCGTCCCCAACGGATATATATGGCTTATTCATCGCTTCCAGTCTCAAAATACGAGTTCCCTACAATACAGTGCTTCAAGTGTTGTAGGTTTGGACATGTTGCTGACAAATGCCGATCTTCTGAGCGTTGTTTCCGATGTGGTCAAGGTCACGTTGGGAGAAACTGCCCACTTCCTCTTGACAAAGCAAAATGTATCTTTTGCAGTGGAAATCATGATTCCACTGATAGAAATTGTCCAGAATTCGAAAGACAAAGAAAAATCAAATTCGAAATGTCTGAAAGAGAGATTTCCTATGCGGAAGCGTCCAATTGGTCCCTTCTGCTAAAAAATCATACGCCTCAGTTGCAGCTCACCCCCCTCTAACTCTTCCTTCTCCAATTTCTTCCCAAAGTTTGCTTTCTCCGTCTCGTCCTACCAACTCATCCCACAAAAAAATTATTTCTCTGAAACCCCGATCCCACTCTTCGACTAGTTCCAACCAGGGCTATGACCGCTCTGCTCTAGAACAAGCCTGGGCAGACTTCCGTATTCCTCAACCTGAAAATGGTTGCGGTTTAAATCAACAACCTTCAACTAATTCTTTTACGAGTATTATTCAATTTCTTTTGACCACCTTGGTCAAAATTCTGAGTTCCCCCAATCAAATACCGTCCAACGTTGCCTCATCTATTCTCACTTCCCTTCAATCCCTCCTTTCCAATGGCTTCGCCAATAGTGGCGAGGGTCTTGCAATGGAATAGTCGCAGTATAATTTCCAACAAAGCAGATCTTCGTCACCTCCTTGTCAAGTATTGTCCATCCGTGGCTGCCATCTCGGAGACTTGGCTGAAGCCGGGATTTCCTTTTAAGATCCCAGGCTATGTCTGTCTCCGGGATGATAGAGCGGATGGTAAGGGCGGATCCGCCCTATTACTTGACAAATCTCTTCCCTTCTCCCAGATTTCTCTTGGCTCCCGCAGTTGTCACTTCAATATTGTTGCTGCGAGAGTTAAAGATATCACTATCCTCTCCATATATGTCCCCCTTCCAACATGTTCCGTAGCATTAGAACTACGGGATATTTTATCTTCAATTCCTGGCCCGTATATTATTCTGGGAGATTTTAATGTTCATCACCCGTCTTGGGGTTCCACCCGAAGCAACCCTCTTGGAGTCTCCTTGGTGGAACTCCAGGACGATTTTGGCCTGTGTTTACTGAATGATGGTTCTCCAACACGAGTTCCTGTCCCATTTCAGAACCCGAGCTCAGTAGATATCTCTCCTTGCTCCTCATCCTTGGCATCCTTGGTTTCCTGGAATATTCTTTCTGAGTCTTTTGGAAGCGACCATTTCCCCATTTTGATTTCTTTCCCTCACGTAAATTTACATATTGAAAAAACTCCCCCTCTTCAAAAATACAACCTACATAGGGCAGATTGGGTGGGATTCCGTACCTTTCTCAGTGTCGAAGTGGATTCCCTCCCTCCAGTGGACTTGGATAACATTGACACTTGCTATGACCAATTTGTAAAGGCTATAGACCTATCCGCTCGGAAATTTATCCCACTTAAAAGATCTAACCATCACTTCAGATCCTCTCCCCCCTGGTGGGATGGAGACTGTTCCGCAGCGGTTAAAACCCGTAAAGAGGCTGAAGCGATATATAAATCTAATATGTCGGAAGCAAACTTCCTCTTGTTTCGAAAGACCCAAGCTCAGACTAAACGAATTCTCCTTAAAAAAAAGAGGGAAGGCTGGAAGAAATTCTGTCAATCCCTCTCTCCTTTTACTCCCTCCCGTGTCGTCTGGTCTAATGTAAAACGCTTTCGGTCTATTTTTCAGCCTGATCTTTCCAAATCTGTTCACGGGAATTGGATTGATAAATTTTTAAATAAACTTGCTCCCCCATCCGTCCCAAATTTAGATGAATTACCTTTCAGGTATAACTTTACTAGCGCCAATCATTTTTTAGAAGAAGATTTCTCCATTAACGAATTGGATTTCACCTTACACCATCTTAAGGATTCTTCCCCTGGTATTGACGGAATGTCATATTCAATGGTGAAAAATACTTTACCATCTACCCGTTGGTATCTTCTATCCCTCATTAACTGTATGTTCAAATCAGGTTCTATTCCAAAGTCTTGGAAAACTCAAATAATAATTCCCATCCCTAAACCTCATAAAGATCCCAATGTAGGTTCATCCTACAGACCCATAGCCCTTTCTCCTGTTCTAGCGAAGATTACGGAACATTTAATTAAGAATCGTTTGGAATGGTTTACTGAACACCATTCTATTTTTCCAAGGAACCAATTTGGCTTCAGAAGAGCTAAAAGTACGTTGGACAATCTCAGCGTCCTAACCACTGACATCAGACTTGCTTTCTCTCGACAAGAATTTCTCGTTGCTGCTTTTTTAGATCTTTCTTCAGCCTATGATAATGTAATCCTTCCAGTCCTCCAAACAATTCTTTATAATCTTGGGATTCCGATTAAGATTATAAATTTTCTTCTCAATTTTCTTTTAGAAAGATCTATTATTCTTAGATCCCCTGGATCCCCCCCCTTTTCAAGAACTATATGGAAGGGTCTTCCCCAAGGTTCTGTTTTAAGTCCATTACTTTTCAATATTTACTCTTATATGATTCACTCAACAGTTAATCCTTTCTGTCGTGTTTTGCAATACGCTGATGACCTGCTTTTATATTCTTCTGATAAATCAATAATTGTTGCCGAAAATGCTTTGAACTCTGCCCTTGTTAACCTAAATAAATGGGTTACCTCTCATGGTATGGATTTATCCCCTTCCAAAAGCGCTGTCGTGGTCTTCTCGAGAAGGAGAATTACTCCTCCGTTATCTATTTCTTATAATTCCTCTTTGATCCCTGTTCTTTCCAATACCAAATTTTTAGGTATGTTCCTAGACTCAAAATTATCCTGGAACATTCACATCGAATATGTCATCTCCCAATGCCAGACTAATTTGAATATCCTCCGCGCTCTTTCGGGAGTGTGGTGGGGCTCTCACCCTTCCACATTAAAGTTAATATATAACGCTCTAGTCCGTAGTCATCTAGAATATGGTTCATTTCTACTTGATCCTATTTCCAAATCCAATGCCACTAAATTGACCCGCATTCAGTCTCAAGCTCTGAGGATCATAGCAGGTGCTATGAAATCCAGTCCCATAAATGCCCTACAAGTAGAATGTGTTGATCCTCCTTTAAGTCTCCGGCGACAATACCTAGCTGATCGTTATTTACTAAAGACAGCTAGGTTTTCTACTCACCCTATTTTTCCTAAACTCACCCTCCTCTCTAGGTTTATTGAACATACTCCTTTTTGGCGTTCTAATTCCCGACCTCTTCTTATCGTTAGCTTCCAAAGATTCAAATCCCTTACTAACCCCGTTTATCAAAATTCTTCTCTCCCTCTATATAGCTTCCCATTTGACTCGGTATTTCACAGGCCAAATATAAATTTGTGTTTTGGAGTTGATAAGGAGTCCAAAAATGCTAATTCGCTGTTCAATTCTATCTTGAATTCGTTTTGGATGGATTGGACGCGAATATATACAGATGCATCAAAAACCGGTAGAGATGGCTATGTCGGAGCGTCATTTTACTCTCCATCCACCGCTCATTCAGCTTACTTTCGCCTTCCTAAGGAATGTTCGGTATTCTCCGGGGAATGCCGTGCTATTGTGGAGGCCTTGAATTATGCCCTACACAAAAAGATTCGCAGGCTCCTTATCTTCTCTGACTCCTTAAGTTGTTTACAGTCCCTTCTTGCTAATCCATTTTCTTCAAACTGTAGTTTCCTGATTCTTCGGATCAAGCAACTTGCGCTTGATTTGGAGAGATCGGGATCCGATGTCGTTCTTGCATGGATCCCTAGTCATTGTGGCATAGTAGGTAATGAAATAGTCGACGCAAAAGCTCGGTTTGCCGCAGTGAACGGGGATCCATGTTTCACTACTAATTTCATTGAGGATCTTCTTCCCATGACTCGTTTCTGGATGGCGTCTGACTGGCAGAGGGCGTGGGAAAGATCATCCCAGATTACAGGTGCGAGATATTTCCAGATCCAACCTTTTATTCCTTTAAAACCTTGGTTCTCAACATTTACTTTCTCTCGTAAGGAATCCTCTGTGGTATCTCGCATGCGTTTGGGTCACTGTTCTGTTCCTACTCATTTGGCTAGACTGCGGGTCAGAGAGTCTCCAATTTGCGATTGCGGGTTTGGAGAGGGCGATTTAAATCATCTCATTTTTTCATGTCCATTAAATAATAGATTTCCTTCGTTTGTTTCCAAATTATTAAAATATAAAATTCAATTGCCCATCAACATAAGATCACTTTTATTTATTGCCAACAAACCCATTTTAGGATTAATCATTCAGTTCATAAGAAAGAACGACATCAAAATATAGAAATTTTTATACTTATGTTCATGTTTATTTTTTTAAGTTTGTATATTTGTATTTACTTATTTTGTACTTTCTGTATATTATAATGTCGTTTTCTTCTTTTAGTTTAATTGTAGCCAACTTCTTATTTAGTTTTTGTTTTATTGTATAGTTTATTCTTTTGTTATCAAGCAACAATGACAAATATCCGAAATTTGATTTAATCAGTGTTGCCATAGCCTTTTTTCCACACTTGACATTGGCAAAGGTTCTCTATGGAGAGAACGAACGCTATATATCAAAGATAAAGACAGATAGTACAGTTAACAAAAAGTTTATAAATATTTTTATTTTAATAGCCTTTAAGTTTTTTGTATGTAAATATTTGTAAATATCGCCCTGCTCCTGTCCTGAATTATTTTTATGCATGCAAAACGGATGTATGTGAGTAAAGACCGTTATAATATTTGATTGAGAGAGCAATAATCATTATCACAGCTATTTTAGATTTGTTTTTTTATAGGCGTAAGTTATACCTTATTTACAGGTATCTGTAAACTTGCATGTTATATTTTAGTTAAACTTAACTACTCTTCTCAAGTATTTACTAATTTATCTAAATAATTAAGTCATTTAATGATCGGTTGACATAAGTTTTCCCATTTAACCAATTTACCCGTTCATTCTACTACTTATCTGTTCAAACAGTCAAACTTTCCAAAATAATCCCTATTAATAAACTGGATACAATATTTACTGATATGGCACCTGGCTGATGGACCCTTCGGATGTGGCATAGAAATTTCGCGAAGCATCTACGCTCCGGAACGTCAGAATGCCTCGACACAATAAAAAGAACAACATTCCTAAATTTCAAGTCTCTGGAATCAGCCGCTTAGTCACTGCCTTGATGAACCAGTCGGTAGGACAGGTTATATTATACGTACAGAAAATGAACAGGGTACTTGTTAATTTTCTGTCTATGTAAACAAACTCACTTACTTCTCAGTTCACACTTTCCTCATTTTTTAAATTCGACTAGCTTTTCTGAATCGAACTTACATGTCCCTATGAACTTATGACATATATTTTATATACCGTTAATATAATAAAATAATAATAGTGTTAATACGAGATATGTTTAATAATATAGAGTGAGAGGAGATGAAGGTAGGTGAGGAGATCAAATCCATAGGATCTCCATAGGAATCAAGGCAATCGCCTTCATTAAAACATATATATGTGAAATGTTAACTTTAATATAGACAATGAATATAGCCAAATAATTACCAGAGGTCAGATTAGGAAGATATTATTTTAGCATTTTAATTATTGCTCTTAAGTTGGTATCAATGCATCCTATAATTATAATATCGACGCAATCAATACCTTTTACATTAAACTTTTTGAATCCGAATGAATTAAATAGTACCTCTCTCTCTTACTCTATGAACGATATGTCTCAATTGTACGCACTTAATACCTATAACTACTTTCATGGAAAATTCTGGAATTTTCTATCAGTTGTATCAACTCTTCGTAATTATTTTGTTTAAGATCGGATAGATATTCCGATTTCTGTCAATTATGAATAAATAAATTTCTCATACAAACACACCATCTACAAGGCTTCCAACTAAGCACAACTTATGGTATAGCAGCATCTTAATCACATATATTATGGTATAGCAGCATCTTAATCACATCCAAACCCAAGCCGAGTTAGAATGGTTCGTTTTTGAAACTAACTCCACCTTGTTCCTAACAAATGAGTAGAATAATTTTGCTCTAAAAAAATTTTGGCACAGTAAATATGGAAGTTTAAATGGAAGTAGTAACTTTAACAAAATGAAAAAGACATATTCAAATGCTCGTACAGTACCTATTCGACACCATTATAATTGCAAACATAGGTGGAAATAAGTTGAGACTTTCAATGCATTAAATAAATACAAAAGCAGTATTAAGTACCGCTGTGGATTTAAAAGTAGATGGAAGTAACTTCATCAATGCAATTTATGTTACACCTATATACGAGTTAATATACAGAAGCAATAAAGGAGTAGGTTTAGGAGGAAGCGAAAATCGCGTCAATGAATGAATTATACATGCAAGAATATTCAGTATGTCAAATAACTTTCACGACGAAAGGACGCGCTATATACGCAAGAATTATTTACACAATTTTTAACAGCTAATGATGTTTAAAAGAGTCAAAAATATGGCTACGCTACAACAACTAATTCTAAGTTGAGCGGCTATTTCATCTGCACATATCGCGAAGCTAAATTGAAAAAAATAGAAAGTGTTCTTTATACCTTATCTATTATATTTGTAATTCATTTGTGATACCAATTTCATATGATGCGCTGCCATAACGACGATTATTATCTGCCATAAAGATACGTGACTGTATCTTAGTAGATACAGTCACGTATCTTTATCGCCGGTACTAGTACCGGCGATTACGCAGATCTAATAACACCGGCGATAACCAAGTGAATATAAATATTCTGAAAAGAACAGGTAGCGGTACGTCTATATCTGAAAACCAAATAATAAAACACTATGTCAAGAAGACCAGCCACACGTCGACACGTGTTATGTGGTGCCTGTCATTTAGCGGCTGGCCTAAGCAATGCTCGTCATTCACTCGTGAAGCACATAAACACAGAGCTCTGGGTCGTCCACTACCTTCTCACGTAAACGGCCATGGAAAAGAACGGGGGCGACCGGTGTGGGTATATATGTCGATACGCGAGATGGCTCAGTGTGGCAAGCACCATATTTTACCACGTTCTACAATCTAATGTACAAAACAACGCACCGTATTCTATAATATAATGTTTTACCACGTTCCATATTCTACCACGTTCTACAATCTAATGTACAAAACAACGCACCGTATTCTATAATATAATGTATAAAACAATGTCCTTATGATAATATAAAATTCCCTCAATCATTAGGTATAATATCTCATTTTATTGCATTGTGACCTCTATTTTTGACCACGCTTTTCTTATGTTTAAAAGGGTGTGTTGTCCCAGCGTAAATCATTCCAGTTATTCGATTTCGACACCGAAAATTCGACACGACCACTTGCCGGAGGACAAGTGGTATTGACGGGGTCACCACATAGAACTAGACGACGGCACCAAAAACGGCACAAACGATGGCACCGAAATCCCGTCATTTTGAAGAAACAGGCCGCATCTGTGGTTCGACTGTTTTAAGTAACCAGCGATTCAAACAAAACTTCTTTCGAAGCACCTCTGTATACATAAGGATGTTACGGCGGCGATAGCAGCACATGTGACAGCTGTTGTTTTTTTTTAATTTTGGAAATATTTGAGGTTACTACTTGAACCAAACAATTAGATTTTTTTAAATGTTACTTTTTGGAATAAATTAATTTGAAATTGTTCAGCTTTTTTTGAAGTAATTTATTGCTTGATATGGGTGCAAAACTAGTAATAGCAACGGTAGCAATAATTGGAGAGATTTGAAATATGAAAAAATAAATAGAAAGGAAGCCTAGGAGAATTTAGTCGACGAAATGGGTGAAGGAACAAATGAATAAACAACATCCAGTCATTACTTTGTACCACTATGTCACTCATTATATAAGTAAAATAGAAAATAACACAAAACAGACATACAATTTATTTATGAGGCCACAGCTAACAAATGAAAGGAAAACATGCTGCGTTCTGGAAAATGACAGTGAATAGTTTTCCTTTTTGACGTTGAGGGCGCGCTATGCCGTAGCAGTCGATCATTATGTTTTCATTTATTATGAATGCATTTTGATAAGAGTATGGACAAGGTATACTGCAAAAAAAAGCACCGAAAGGTGCAGTTCGGGTCCGCGCCGTAGATTTTTCATGAACACATCGGGATAAAAGCATAACAAGTGTTTCGTATTAATATATAATTTAATTACTAATTTTTTGGAAAAGTTGTTCGTTTACACTTGGGTTTGCCGCACCCAATAGATGGGTTTACCGCGCCCATGTTTGCAGTGCGGCGGTAAACCCATCATGGGCGCGGTAAACCCATCTATTGGGTGCGGCAAACCCAAGTGTAAACGAACAACGTTTCCAGAAAAATTGGTAATTAAATTATATATTAATACGAAACACTTGCTATGGGAGTCCTGAAGACCTATGATGCTCAATAACATCATAGTATATCGCAGCACTTCTGATTGACGACTTTGACAATCGTCGTATTATTTGGTGATCGCAGTACTGTCAAATTGCCATCGCTCTCTGTAATGTTTTTGTATTGCCTTCCATCGACGCCTGCACACGATCCGTGAACGTTTGGACTGTCGCTGGACGCTGTATGCCCGATGGGCCAGCTACGTAATTTTGCATTGTTTTTTTCAAAGACGTCGTAGCTCTCGCATTTTCTTGGCGCTGGACTGTTTAGGTTTCTTTTATTACTTTTGACGCCAGCATAAGAGAAATATGTACGTTTTATATCATTTTGAGCATATTTACCATTCATATAACCCAATAAGCCAACTAGGTAATCGTTACCGTCGTTTTTTCATTTTATTTTCGACGCTGTTGTAGCTCTAGAATTTGCTTAGCCCTGGACATTTTAGGTTTTTTGGATTCCTTTGCACGCATGCTTTCTTCTGATTTGTCTTCTGTCGTTTTCTATAATTCCGAGCATATTTACCCTTTATGCAAGACGACATTTTTAATTTTTTGTAACTTTCTACTTTATACCGATTTTTACTTAAATTCCGGCGCATGTTTTGATTTTTTCACTTTATCTCCTTGTAGTGCTCCCCAAGCTTTTCACGATGATATCCAAATCAACATCTTAGCTAAATACGTTTTGACGCTACATTAATTTAAAAATTTATACAACGCTAATTTGCAACAATCACGCACATGCACCTACACTAGTTCGATGACGTCGCGGGCAAAACAAATACTATACAACAAACATGGACAGATATGTTGTGGGTTCAACCATTGTTAACGCATTATTAGTTTCGTAGTTTTTAACGATTGAATTCTGCAAATATTTTGTAAAACAAAGAAATTCGACCGGCTATCAAAGAAAGTGTCAAAAAGTTAAAGTACAGTGAAGTTAGTTGTATTAGAAAGATTTAGCATTTATGATCACAAAATAATTTTGTATGCGTGTGGCTGAGTGATTTTCTCTGATGTTTGCTGTCATATTGACGATGTGAATACTGATGTTGCCAGTGCAAAGAAATAAAAATATACACTTAAAAAAACAAAATAAATTGGGAATGTTGGCGTATACGCCAACATCACACGTTGGAAAAAAATACATGAGTCTATCCCTATTTACCCTTGCATTACTATTCTCTCAGTTTTACGGTACATGGCCTGTTGATCTGTGACACTATTCCCTCCTTTTCCACCCGGGTTATCTCAGGGCCCCTCCAGAGACCCGTAACACTCCCCACCATACAAAAGAAAGGAACTTCGAAGGTTCCCTCGTATTGTCTCGTATCTACAATCTCAACGCTTCCATCCAACAAGGTTAAATATTGCCCGTACTCAATGAGGCTTTCAGTACGTCCACATTCTTTAGAACGCTTTTGGGGAACACTCTGAATGCCTCAAAGATCGGTCCACACCCAACCACATCACGGTAGCTAAATAAACTTCGACCTGACGTTTCATGTGATTCTATTCTATTATTATACAGACTTATGCTCTCAAACAAAATTCTACGTACCTCGTCATTCTCATTACAATCAAATGAAACATGTTTCGAGTCCTGCGTATCGAAACTGCAGGAACACGCCGGGCCGGCCTATCTCTTAATGCAAGGTATAGATATAGGCTTGCGCGAAGGTGCCATGTTCTGTCAAGAACTGCGAGATGTAATAGTCGCTAATAAGCCAATTTTTAGATAATCGCTCAGAAACATCAAGGAAAAATAATATAGTAGATTCCCCCTCAGAATGAGGAGAGGTCCATTTGGATTTCCAGTGAGCAGCGACGATCTCTAAAATACTTCACTTTCTAGTCAACAGTGGTTCTTTTTCAACAAATTCGCTCGATAAACTCAACGGACCCACAACGATACCTCGAGCTAAACTAAATTTAGCCGTCCGTTCCACAATCGCGGGGTCAGCAGGTAAAAGATCCGCCAAAACCGACAAAGCATCATGGAGCAAGTCCTGTAAGTCTTGGATAGGGCCATAAGCAGTGCACACTGCGACCTAAGTACCAGCCGCCTTATTTGTTGAAACCCGACGTACCACGAAGCTCAAACTGTTGGCGCATAGGCCAATGTACCAAGGTATATTGCCGTATGCATCAACTTGAGAGTCGAGTTGTTAAGCCCCCAGTCAGCACCGACAAGCCGAGCCATGGCATGGAAGGCAACCCGTACCCTCTCCCCTATGTACCGCGCCTGTGGCATAAAGCTCCGTCGCGAGTTGAGGGTCATGTCCAGGTATGTTGTATGTGACCTAGTCCCACACACTGATCCTGGACCCGCCCATAACCACAGATGCGTCCCTCGCCAATCTGCCCTTGAAGAGGACAACCTCAGATGTATATCAGTCATATATATGACTGATATACGTCTGAGGATATCCTTGGGAGGGATTTCGCCGCCTGTTTCTCAGTCTCTCTACGGTTACCCGACTAACAGTAGGGTATCGTCTGTGTACGCGATGATCCCGCATCCCTGAAGGGTATTGCAAGGATCTCGTCGAACATCATATTCCACAAAATTGGCCCGAGAACCGAGCCCTGAGGGCAGCCCCTTGTCAATGTTTTACTAATTTGTATACCGTTCCGCAATAGAACAACGCAATCGCGGAAATAATAATTTATTAACCGACGAAGTCCGCCCGGTATTTGGGAAAGGTCAAAATGCAGCAGATTTATAGCAGCGCGGCTATTGGCTGTCCACTAGGCATTATCGAACTCACCGGTGATGCCCATAAAAACACCGGGAACGTACTTACCTGGGCACGCATCAACCCAGGACAAAGCGGCTGATATCGCGTCTGAGGTGGACACTCTGGATCGGAAACCGTACTAATTTGAGGACCTCGGCGACTGAGACAACGGCGCCAATAGTCGCACTGTTATAAATCGCTCAACCAACTTACCAAAGGCCACTTTCCAGATATTCGAAAAGTCACCTTCACGTAGGTATTGGTTAAAATCGTAAGCATCTCAGGCGCCACTCTCGATGGAAAATTTGGCAAAATCGGCGCCAGTCTTGGCATGTTGTCCCGATCAAGGTACTGGTTCGTGCCCTATATTCTGGTTTGGGACACACATGGGTCTCAACCGAGAATATTATTGCTCTATTATTACTCGAGAACATGTCCTGTACAACTCTCCAGCTACGCACACCTCCCGCAAAACCACTCGAGATGAGAGTAACATCAATATCACTCTCATCCGAGGGGCCCGGAAACGTTGCGGCCATATCGGGAAAATTGCACAGAAATGATACATATGAAATCCTCTAAAATTTTCCCGCGCAGTTATGGTCGCCTCGATAACCATAAGCAAGATGGTGCGTTAGCGTAAACGCAGATTACCTTTGAGTTTCGCCCAATAGAGCGATGAACAGTGTTGAAGTGCTCGTAAACAAATTTGGTTCCCATTGAATACTGAAAATAAATGCTAATAATAATAAAATGAAATAGGCCGGAATTAACCTGGAACATCATGCAATTCTCATTGGATAAGTGTTCTAGGAATAGGACGCCCATTCCCTTAGTATCCAGGATGATAGCTGCATTGGGGTCGGACCCCTTCTCCAGAACGAGGAAGAGATCCAGACCCAGGCTGCGCCGCTTAGGGACATACTATTCCTGAACACATGCGATACAACATTTACGAGTGCTAAGGGATATCGACAGCTCAGTCATGATGGTTGAATCCCGCCCTGTGTTCAGTTGTAGGAAATTTATGAACATGTCGAACGGTTAAACGTACTCTATCGTTAAACGTTTAACCGTTCTTTTAAGAGCTATCCAATAGGCTGGGCAGGCATCGGTCCAAACTCTATGGTTTGAGCTTTTCTTAAAGCATGTGCAGGTGACGCATATGTCATTCTTATAGAGACAGACGTTGTAATATTGGTCATCCCGACAATGACGGGCGACGCGTCCATAAATATGGCAACGGAAATATCGCGTCACCTGCACAAAATCAGCAACACGGCAGGAGAACCATTCGAAAAAGGCATGTCCAGCCTTGAAGATCCTCTTCCTGAGGGGCTGCGGTAGCTCCAGAACACAGTTTGTCTTCCTGTATTCGATGTTCGCACACTTATTCTCAGTTATTTGAGTAGGGCCGAGTCCACTCTCTGAAAATTCTCTTCTTTTCCTCTTTCTCTCTGTCTGTCTGGTATAATGACTGAGGGAGTTTGGTTCTCCTTTCTTCAACACGCTGTCCTGGGTACAATTATAATTGCGCTGTCCTTCTACCTTCGCCGTAGCCTCTTGCAGTTTCCTGAGGCTTAGGACGTTTCTGGTCTCTATCACAACTCCGCGACTTCTAATAATACCAAGTTCCTTCGTTTTAATATATATTTTAGGATCGTTAAGATTTCCTTACTGCTCTTTGGTTTCTCTTTATCGTTGGACAAGACCTGTTTGGAGGCTGCTTTTGGGTCACGTTGTACCTCTGGGCTCCTTTCTCGAACCGAGGACGTTATTATTCCACCACGAAATGCAGCACTGAAGAAGGCAGGAGAAGGAGCCCTAGTAATCATGGCCTTCTTGGCTAAATCTTTCTCAGCTACCGCAGCCTTAAGCTCTCCTCTCAGGAAAGTATTATCCTCTGCAAGATAGGTGACCTGAGCCATAATCTCAGCAGTGGCCTAGGCGATTTTTTTGACGCTGACTGGTATTCTATTCGAAGTTCGCAGACATGCGATGATAACGTTTATAGATTTTTTGTTCATATCAAGCTGGGTAATACAGCGCGTACCCGTTCTGGCGACCAGGGGAGTGGGAGGGGGCCTGTATGCAATGCAGCCGTTTTCGTCTTCATCCATTTCCTCGCATGTCTCTGCAATATCATTCTGGCAATTTTCAATATGCGATGATGTCTTAGGCTCCTCTTCACGGGACCTATTCAAGACGTCCCTAACGGATTTAGTTATTATTGCTTCTTAATCTACGACGACTTTTCGGGAGCTGCCGGGGCTTTTCGATCACTGTCTTTTCCCTTCCTTTTTGGGAGGGTCATCCCTGTAAACCCATCGTTTTTTATTTTAATAGTCTAGGCTAAGTGTACAGATGAGCAGAAGTAACAACGTTCACAAAAATTACAAACAAGCGGATGCATTCAAGGATATGTTCGCGCTGTTCTTTATGTTTCTTATAAAAAAACTCTACTCAAACTTCAACTAACTTTACACAAATAACTTTAAAGCTAAATCTATCTAAAGAAAGCAAAGCTTCACAAAACAATTTAACTAATAACATTTTTAATAATACTAAGACCACCTAAATAATTATAACATTAAAAGATTAAAACTACATAAGTTAAATTGTTGGCAACACGACACAAGCATGAATGCGCGTCGCCTCGATTCCGACCGAGGTCCGTTGCTCGAAGCCGGACGACACATAAGCACAATCCGACTGAGGCGCGTTGCTCGAAGCCGGACGACGCAGAGAGCACAATTTACACAAAAGTAATTTGTATTAATATTTTATATTTTAAAATAAAAAGGAGACGTAACGCGTGCGGAGTACAAACCTATCTAGGAGCCGAGTTAGAGAGAGAGGGGTAAAGAGACAGAGAGAGAGAGACAAAAGAAACTATGGTGGAGAGAGGGGGAAATCGGAAGCCGCATCGCATCGGGACAGAGTAAATAAAAGATGCAGTTTATCAGTGTGTCATCAGGGATTCTCCAGTAATCATCGGAACCAATAGTCGGGAACAACCAAAAGAAGAAACCGGGTGGTGGAACGTACGCCTCGGCGCCGTCTCGGAAGTAGAAATTTCGAGTTTCATTTTCGCCGAAGCCCCGAGGCATGGAACAACCCGGTCGCCCATGCTCGTCGGTTGTGAGCGATCTCCGAACGCGTTCAACTTACTCGCACTGGTCATATCGCTCGACCGCCAGTATGAAAGCGCGGCAAGCGAAAGTCGAGTTTGCGCACTCAAGAAGAGATTGCGGAACTCGACAAGCAACGACTCGAGATGGATAAAAAGCTACGCAAGAAACGCCTGGAGGTGGAGCTGGTGAACTTTGAAGCGGAAGAATCAGACACCCTTTTTTCCTAAGAAGAAAATGGACACGTGAGGTTTTGACTAGCTGAAGCAGTACTATATGCATCATCGGCACCAGTAGAATCACCTGCAAAACCACCGACCGCACCAAGCCAGCATCCAGTACAGCCGGCGATCTCGGACATCGATTGCTTGCCATTGAAAGAACTGTCAATCACAAATACCCAACAACCATGATGTCCCGGCTAGCAGGCTTGCAAGATTTGTCAATATTGCGCGGTGATATGCGCTTCTAGATTCCGTTCAAAGCTCCATATAAAGAGACAACGGAACTCTGCGGATTTATGACCCGCGAGAATATAGCCCGCCTGCGAACATGTCTAAAGTGGCCACGAAAGGAAGCTGAGAACGTGTGCGACAGACGGGAAGACATCGTGCTTAAGAAAAAACTAACACCACATCTGCTGCAGACTTGCGCCGAGTTTGCATACAGCTAAGAGAACGAGAACAAGGCCAAGCCACCCTTAGTTGTGATTTCGAGAGCCCTGAGGCTGGAAAGTGACAAAGCGATCGAATTTGCACCTCACGATATGCAGATTGCGCACGCAGCGCAAATCACCTCCAGCCGACGACTTTACAACACTGGGCCTGGACGAGCTCAGCTGCCGCGGTATCGTCAGCAGCGACAGTATGGCCAGCAACACGCCGTTCACACAGTTACGCGCGCACCGGAAGATGCTCCTCAGGGCTGCCCAGTGTGAAGTGGCGAGCACAGAATTGCGCGAATAGACAATTTTCTACGGAAACCGTAGACGAGCGATGAAACTAGGTCAAGTCAGGACGGTGGTGTTTTAAATTCCTGGAAAGCTGGCGTCGTCGTAAGAGATGCAAGGCTTTGCCGTGCGGCATACATGGATGTCGCTGCCCTCACCACTACCTACTTCACATAAACACCCCGAGAACACCTGAAGAAGCGCAGTCCCTTGAGTCGACGTCCATGGCGGCGCAGGAGGCCGTCATCGCCAATATATGAACCGCGATGCAAGGGAAGGCATACCTGAAGATCAAGCCCGTGACTTTAACCGGGTCCAGCGGAAGTATCTCGACGTACGCCCTGCTCGACGATGGGTCGACAGCATCGCTAATTGACGCAGCCCTCGCCCGTAGTATTGGTGCTAGTGGACCAAGCAGTACTTTGTGTGTGTAAGGAGATGGTGGTACAACTTCCCGTAATAGTAACATAGTGAAGTTAAAAATAAGTGGAACAACCAATAGTGAGTGTGATTTCGTCGGTCAAACATTTAAAAGTATGCAACTGACGAGCCCGTTGATCCATTATCGGTCGGAACTGGCGCGACATGGACGTCTTTTTGACATGATAGAAGTGTTGTGTTACGATGACGCCCGGCTATCCGTGCTTATCGGGCAGGACAATTGGACACTTCTAGTGACGTCAGAAATCCGTCATGTGGGCAGGAACGCGCCAGCTGCGTCGAACACGAAGCTGGGTTGGGTACTTCAAGGATATGCACAGAAAGTGGATTGAGACATTCTTTCCGTGAATCACGCCACCGCTTACCATGAGTTGCACGATCTTGCGCGCGCCCACTTCAGCCTGGAAGCGTTAGGAGCCGCCTGGCACGAGCGTGCTCACTCAGCAAACGAACGAGCGCAGCGAGACCGTGAAACGAGACCGGGCTACTCTGGCGGACGAATGTAGTCGTTTAACCAATAGCTATGAGAACGCTACACGGAGGCTTCGGTGAATCGAGAGAAAGATGGACGCAAATCCTAAATTCGGTCTTGCGTATACCTCAGAGATCGAAAATATCTTAGGTGAGGGCTACGCCACGAAGATGGACCAGCTCACTAAGTCGCCGCGGACGTGGTACCTTCCCCATTTTTCAGTAAGAAACCTGCTAAAATACGGCTAGTGTTCGATATAGCCGCACGAGTAGAAAATGTGTCGCTCAAGGACACACTGCTATCCCGACCCGATCTACTCCAATCGCTCCTTGGAGCGTTGTTCCGTTTCAGACAGTGGTTGGTCGCAATAAGCGGCGACATTAAGTAAATATCCTTATGAATAAAGATACAGCCCTTTGATCGACCGGTGAAGCGCTTCGTGTGGAGAGAATCCAACCGCACCGCCCGACCTGACGTCTACGAGATGCAATCGATGATCTTCGGCGTCACATCGTCACCGTGATCCGCACTCTACGAAAAAAACAAAAATGCAGAACACGCCGGCGAGTATCCTGAGGCTGCGAAAGCTATAGTGCGCAAACACTACATGGACGATTACCTTGACATCCTTAGCGTGAAAGATGCGATTCGCATGATACGCGACGTGATCGAAGTACATCGACGTGGTGGATTCCATATATGTAACTGGGCAAACAACAGCAGTGAAGTGATCAACACTGTCAACCATGCTAAAGGATTCGTTAACGTGGCGAGGATGAAGTTGGAGCCACGCGAACTCTAGGACTTGTATGGGACCCGGCTACTGACACTCTAGATTTCAATATGAACCTGAACCGAGTGCCGAAAGATGTCGCCGCCAGATCGAAGCGGCCGACTAAGCCACAGAAGCTGAGCTGATCCTGTCAGTTTTCGATCCACAAGGCCTTCTAGCGCCCATTGTCGCGCGGGCGAAGATACTACTGCAAGAGGTCTGGCGCAGCTCTATTGGCTGGGACGAAGAGCTATAAGACCAGCAGCAAGAAAAATGGAGCACCTGACTGCGAGAACTTCACATGTTATCTGACTTTCGGGTTCCGCGGTGCTACAACATGCGCGACGCAGACACCACCGCCATCGAACTACACGTATTCTGCGACACCAGTGAGAAGATGTAGTCGCTGTATAGTACTTTGGGTGCGGCTACCCGAACAGTTTAGGCCGGAATAGCAATAAACTTTGAGCAAAAGCAATCAATTTGAGCAACATTTTTTTTAGCAAAGTTAATCACCACACTTCACACAGCACAACACTTAATTGTTAATTTAATACAGCTATGGCCACTTATAACTATATTAAATTAATTATAAATATTTAAGCACCGTGCGACACAGAGTGCACGGATGTTTCATATTTTCAAAGACAGAGCGCTTGTAAACGTGTCCGCACGCAACGACGGCCGGAACAGAATTTGTGACATCGTTTGTATTGGTTGCATCCATGTTTCTGTCGTTACCCGGTATGTATAAATCGCCAGAGGTCGCTTTATATATTTATATTAATAACCAACTTGTCTTTGAGACGTTGTCATTAATCTAAGTATATGCCTGACCACCAATTTCACACACTCAGCTAAATAATGACTATCAACACGAATACTGACTAGGATCCGCCATCAAGTAACAACCCTATAAATAGCAAACCAAAGGACACATTTTGGATATCCTTCCGGGACGTCTACTACTTTCGGCGATCGGTGGTGGAAAATAATGAGCGCGTTCGGTGCTGGTATATTTACATACTCTCGAAGGGGCTATGTGCGGTACCCGCGTCACTTCCTCCTACATTCTGTCTCATTCGTCTCGTATCTTTCTTCGTATGTTCTGTCTTTTTTCACTGCATTGTCATCTTTATTTCTGCCCAAACTTTTTGTATATAAAATTGCGTGTCATAGCAGAATAAATCATTCCATTTTTCGATTTTTAATTGTATTTTATTTTACTAAACTACGGTTGAGTACTCGATTCAATAACTCTCTTCGTGGTATTTTTTACACTGTCCATATATTATGTACTAAAAACGATAGATTTTCTTCCTCTTCTTCCATCCAAGTGATGCTCGTTCTCCTTTAGTAAGTGAGAGACTGCTGAAAGGATTATTACCAATGTCAAGTTAAAGTACTAGCTAGACCGCGCTAATCAAATCATTATCTGTATATTTGTTATTGTTGCTTGGTTAGTTAAATAAAACATTGTAAAAGAAGTAAATATAATAGATGTCAATATCGAAAATCGAAATCGAAAAAAGAACATGTGTTCTCATCCTAAATCATAATCCAAAATTAAAAGACAAAAAAAAATAAAAAGCGAAGTATCATGAACCAAAAAGAAAATGTTTGATTCAGAGTAATCGGGATTATGTGTAATTTCATCTTGAGCTTCTATCCAAATTCAACATCGCCAAATTGACTCGATTTCAGTCTCAAATTCTAAGGATCGTAAAGGGTGTGATGAAATTCGGCCCCATGAATGCCCTACTAGTAGAGTCTCTTGATCTTTCTCTACCGTCCGTCGACAATTGTTGACTTAGCCAATTGGTGTCTTTTGAAAGCATTTAGGTTCTTCACTCGTGCTATATTCCTTACCAGATTTATTAATAATGATCCCTTTTGGCATTCTAAACCAAATCCTCTCCTAAGGGTTAGGTTCTAAAAAATCAAACTCCTTTCAATTTCTCACTTTCTCTCTCTACTACAGCATATACGCGAAGTAAGCGAATATCCACAGATGCTTCAAAGACCTACTATATTGGTTACCTGCATCATTCTATTGCCCGGCTTCATTATATTTGACATACTTTCGTTTGCCAAGGACTTCTCCGTATTCTTCGAGAAATGCCGAGCTCTTTTGGAAGCTTAGGGGGATGGTCTGTGAGCTAAGAATCAAATTCTTAATGCTCTCTGACTCCATATATTTCCTGTAGTCTCTTTTGACTAACTCTTTTTTCTCTAATTGTAGCTTTCCAGCTCTTCGAATTAAGTGATGTTTAGTGACTTATGCTTGATTTGGAGAGATCGTGATCACTAGTCACTGCGATATAGTAAGTAATGAAAATCGATACAAAGTCCCGGTTCACTGGTGTGAACTGGTATGCATGTTACACTCATAATTTCATTGAAGATTTCCTTCTACTAGCTCACTCCTGAATGGTCTATGACTAGCTAAAGGCGTGGGAGAGATCATTTTAGATCACGGATGCAGGCTACTTCCTGATTCATCACATATCTCGTCAAAACCCTGGTTTTCCAGGTTTATATTTTCCAGAAAGTTTACCACAGTGCGGTCCCGTTTGCGTTTGGAACTTTGTTTCTCTTCTGATCATTTAGCTAAACTGCGCGTCATAAATTCTTCAATTTGAGGTTGCATGATGGAATATGTTATTTTCAACTCTTTTGGCATGTTTCTTAAATTAAAAATACCTTGTGTTTATGTATAATTTACTAAAATATAACATTTAACTCCTCGTCAACATCGGACCCATTATATCAACCTCCAATTAATCTATTTTAGAACTTATCATTCAATACATAATATTTATATATATCTACTATTAGCAGTTATTATATCATATTAGCTGATGTTTCTAATAATTTTTTCCTTTTTTCAGCAGTTCATGTTACTAGCCAAAAAGTGCAAATGTAGTAAAGTAAAAAAAACAGTGACAGATATCTAAGGAGTGATTTTGGTCAGTGTAAACTTGTGGTAAACAATATTGTAACTGGCAAATGTTTTCCAAGTGCGTTTAGACGAGCGTAATTAGAGAAAATAAGTTTTGATCTAATTTAATGTCAAAATATTTTGACATTAATTCTCTCTTACGTACATAGTTGTATACAGAAATCGCTGAAAATTATATACTGTAAGTATTAGGATGTCTAGAGATAAAAGTGTTTGGTTTGCTGAAGAGATACTGCTAGATGCAAAGTTGATTAACTTTCAATTGGAAACAGGGGAATGGGATGCCGTAGAGGAAATGTTAAGAGCTGAGGCTCAACTATCACGCGATGCCGACACAGGAAGACTTCGACCGTGAGTTTTATTTTATATTTTACATTGCACATTTATAATTGTAAACAATTACCACGTGTATAGAATTACTATCAATATACACCCTTCAAATTATATATTATAACCTCGTTCTTTTAGGCCAAACATTTTTTTATAACTTTAGTAGCATTCTGTAATAGTATCTATTACTTTAATTTCATTTCTATTTTTCGTATGATACTTTATTTATTTGATAATAATAGTAAGCTGTATAATACAGTAGAAACGTTAGAAAAACAAAATAGCTTATTAAGCCGGATAACGTCTTATGCGGTAAAGCCGCAAATTCGTACGATTTGAATATGTAAAACTTATAAAAACATTATATAAATACATAGTGTGTATAAATATAAACTTTGTATATAAATTAAATAAATAACATGATGAATTCTATAGTTGCAGAACTACATATACCTAAAATAAATATTACTTTGTTATGCATATATTGTGATATTTGAGAAAATCATGTTTTCAACGGAATTAAATTTTTGGAGACCATTTTGCAAACAAGGAATAAAATTTTTTGCCGTTGCCGAAAATTACATGCCGTAACATCGCAGTGTTTCTTAATATTTTGAAGCCGAATTATTTTTATCAAATATATTAAGTGCGATAATTTGTATTAAAAATTAGACAAAATTGGAAGAAACAATGTTAATGTTGTGGAAAATTATATTAAATGTAAACGTCTTCAATGGTTTTTGAATCTCAAATATTGTAATGTTGTGTCAAATTTAAGTGGCAAGTAATAAAAAATTAAGATAACTAGATAACTGAGAAACTTCAATGGAATAAAAATAACACCCAGAAAATTAACTGAATAAGAACATATGTTATCGTTAAAGTCGTACTTATAATAAAACTGTAAACATTGCATATCTGTATATTGAAAATATTTGCATAACAAAAAATTGGAGGGCGGGGGGAGCAAAAGTGAAAATAATAAGTAATAGAATACATTAAGATTATTTTTAACATGTTAGTCTGCTGCGTTGACATGCATTACATAAAAACTACTGACTCAAATTTAATACAATTTTTAGAAAATTATAAACGTCAACTTGCATTTAGTTTTTATTTTATCGTTTCATTCAAGCAGAAAATATGCAAATTTAATGTTTTTAAAAATTAATTAATATTTTTTTAGTATGTTGTTATATTAATGAAGTCGCTAGCCACTCAACATATAGTAATTAAACAAATGTACAGTACCTGTATACATCAGTGGATGGTGCTACGTGTATTTTTAATCGCTCATGGAATTTTTCGACCTGGGCATATATTGGCGAAATGGTTGTGGCAAGTGGAGATGAAGTATGGAGTGGTGTGTGAGGGCTAGATGGTGAATAGTAGGTAAGGGCGTATGCAACCCGAATATGGAAAGATGCACACTGACTATGGATAGACAGAGCCATATTGTTGGTGGTCACCTTGCAGACAACAATTGTTTTTGAATTTTTGTCAGTTTGTCTGTGATTGTTTATTTATTATGAAAGAACAGCTAAAGTGATTTTGCTTAAGTTTTCACTGGTGGCTTCTGTATATATAGACTATGTGTAATATATAGACTATGTTTCATTGGAATCAACCAACTAAAAAGAAGGTACGGAAATTTGATATTTCGGGACAAAGCACATTTACTTAAAAAAGTTTACCTTTTATTATTGTAATTGGTTGTGTTATATGTGTTAATGTTCTGTTAACTTAATAATATTTTCTTAATGTTCACACAAGCAAAATTGTAGGCACAGCTAGTTTTTAAATATGTGCTCGTCTACCTAATCTAAAATGTACAAGAAAAAAGTACAATTAAACAGTAATCTTTTCAGATTGATATTCAAAAGCATTATGTCATATAATTACACACATACAGTTATTCATGAAAAAGTATTTAAAATAGTTAATGTTGCATTCTATTAAGAAATACATGGTGATCAATAAAGAGATAATGTGCGTCGGAATACATTATTTGCCAGGAAGAATACAACTGTTCTCCAGAAATAATCACTATTGTTTTTACATTTCCAACAAACGTAAGTAAATAAATATTATTTAAAGAAAATAAATAAATTGTGTTTTTAATTGATTTTCAGAAAAAAAGCATCTGAATATACTCTTCGTTTAATAGCTGAAGTGTTGCACATAATGCGGTTAGATATTGAGCAGGCATCCTATAACTTATCAACATTGGCAGTAGCTGAGCAATGTCTCCGTTTGATCAGGAGTTGTGCTGCTTCTGGCACCAAAATGCAAACCTACATCTCTAAAGACCTCAGTATACTTGACTCAATGGTTGTTATATCTACTGAATACCAACATCCAAATGGAGACTTTGTAACTGATGATTTATTAAAGAAATATGAATCCTGTATGATTGTATTGATACAAACCTTAGGCAATTTAGTAGTCAACAATCCATTCAATCAAATAATTATATGGGATAAATTTGATTCTATAATATTGAACGCTCTCGTTGGTCAGAATGAAAAGATAGCATCTGGAGCTGCTATGATCGTTTACAATATATTACTAGGACAGCCCAATGTTTTACCGGATGATGTTGCTCTATTAAATTCACTAGCTTATATGTATGGTAATGGCAACACTGAATTTCCACATCTTATTATTGAATATTTAATTGGTGTAGAAAACACTTACATTGAAAAACTCTATGCCAAATTGGAACCAGATACAAGACTTTTGGTTTTAAACCTTGCATATAATATTCTTATGTCAACTGAGACTCAGGATATCAATGTGTCCGTGAACTTTGTGCGCTTCATGGCTCATGAGTTTAAAACTAAATCCGATCTGATATTGAAGACCGTTGATAAGTATGTCTGCGGCATAGAGCCATTAGAAGTTGTATTTTTGTTAGATATTTTGGCTACGGCATCGAGCATGGATGCATATATGGATTGTTTGCAAGCAGATGTGTCACTATTCATTAATTGTGCATGTAAGTATTTTTTATCACCTAATATTTTAAAAATGATTATATAATTGTTTCTTCATGAAATCTATATAGAAATGTCCACCTTAATGAAGGACTGATTAATGAAAATCATGTAGACCTATGGGGTTTTTGTGTATGTAACTGAGTAAAGAAGATTTATGAAGAAAATGTTTGAAAAATATAAAATAAATTATGAATATTTACATGTCCGTCACCAATTTTCTGATAGGTTTACTTTGCACAATAATGGTTTGTTGGCACTTATTACTGTTTAAATTCTTTGTTGGAAGTTAGATGAGAGTCACAAATTATGTGAAGCCTTTGTGAAGCTAAAATTTTCTTACACTTGAACGTCAAACAATTCTGTGTAATATTTTTTGCAGAAGTTGTGTTTGAATAGTAATATGAAGTAGAGTTTAAGTTGATACGGCAGTAACAAAGTCCAAATGTTACTTCTTCACCTAAAAACATTTTTCAAATTCATACATATTGCGGTGTCTATTTTGCATATCAATCTTTAAGGCAGAATATATATAAATGTAATTATAAGGTAAGAAATTATGTAATTATAAGGTAAGAAATTATTCAGTTCCTATTTAGTCCAGTTATTACAGGACTGCTAAATTACTTTATAAATACTAAGTGTAACTGTAATTGCTCTTTATTTTTCTATTTGTTGCAATATATAAAATAATAAAAAAATACCATTTCCTGTTTTATTGGCGAGCATTTATTCACAAGGAAAGCTCTCAGTTAATTTTTTCTTATCCATCAATGAATTTTATGTTTGTGGAATTGAATACATAAGCATCTTAATCTGTAATCCTACGATAGATTAAGAAAATAAATATCAATTTCAGTTCTGCTGCGGAGCATCCATTCATTGGGAAAACACTCGGATAATTTTTTCTCTTCCATCAACAAATTATATAATGCGTGTGCAAAAAGACTGGAATCTAACAAGGCTAGTCATATAGATGATGTGGCTCAAGGTATCTGTTTTTATTATGTAGTCAAATATTTTTTTCAATGACAATCTATTTATCCAGTGTTACCTTTTTAAGGGGTTAACCTAGTACATTTCAATTTAACTTAATTTCGCTAAATGTTGATATAAACATAAACTTAAATGATAAAAATGTAAATTAAAAAATTAAGTTGAATTGTTTTACAGTTTGTTTTTGAAGGTAGTACCAAAGTATGGGTGAATAAGTATTTTTTTTTATTCAACTGAAAGCATGTAAGAAATTCAAAAATATATACTATATTTCTGAATGATTAATTTCATCAAAGGAAATTTTCCAAAATTTTTGAAAAATCCTTATCCTATAGTCTTATCTCCTATCAAAAAATTATCTATCAAAAAATAGGAAAAAATTACCATGACTGTTTTATGTGGATGTTTGACCTTTTTCAAGCATCTGTTAATAGGTTTCTATGTTAAACATTGCACATTTATTATCAAAAAAATCCCAAATAGCGCCTTCTAAAATATTGCAGCCAAGAGGCATCTATTTGTTTACTGCATTTTTGAAATACTGGTTATCAGTGATTATTTTTATTTTTGTAAATAATGTATTCCATCATGTTGCACACCAATTTTGTTTTCTATGCTGACTCAAACAGGTATAAAATAAATAAAAAATAGAAAAATAAGTAGGTTTATTCAAAGTCTTAAATTATATTGATGATGATGAGAGATATTCTTCTGGAATCTACGGACCACGCATATACCATTAGAAAGCTATTTCAATATACTACAACTGATATTACTAAGCATTTCAAATTGCTTGACGAAAAAGTTACAGTGATTTTTTCACAGGTTAGGTTATTTTTTGTACCATTTTATTAGCAAGTGAAAAAGGAAGTAGATTGAGTAAAAACGTGGTGTAAAAATTATTATTCTCTTTTACATATTACACAATTACGTCCATTAAACTGGCTGCAGGAGCCGCAGAAGGTCAATGCCTGCCAAATCCATAGTAGCACATTACCGATACTATGTGAGAACAGCTTACTCCTGTGCATTACCCAGACAAATAAATGTAGTAATATTGATTTATTGCATCTGTGCTTTCTCGATGTCCGCCAATTAAAATATAGTTGTAGTAAGTTCTTGCTCTTACATATCTCGACTGCATACGAACTGCATTACATAAATGGACTTGTATGTTATCTTGATTTTGATCAAGACATCCTTTATATTTTCCCCGCAGTATAATTTTGCAAGTTTTAAGTGATATGATCCTAATGCAGTCATTGTGACATCACTCTTTGTAAGGTGAGGAATTTCCTGTACTTGAGGATCATTCGCGTTTGTCTATTTAGATACCTGTCATTCAAGTAATCATATATATGATTGGGTATGTGCATCCCTTGGTTAATAGAATTGAATATCACGACTGCATTTACATTGTCGACAATGGGGATGGAAAAACATTTATCAAAGCAGATTGGTATTAAAATAATCTTGGCGTACAGTTTATAATTAAGCTGAACTCTTCCATTAGCCATTTTCATAACCCAACGGCATGTAGTTATCAACCTGGACTCATTGGTTTGCTCGGTAGTTAACTGTGTGTTTAACGCTTTAGTTTTGTGTACGGGGTTTGCATCTTAAATCTGCATGATTCAAGGTATGGTATGGAATCATGGAAACTTCTATCAAGAACCATTCACCATCATTTCCTTCGAATAAACAGTTAAAAATGCCATGTTCTTTACTATCGGAATGTTGTATAATAATTGTGTCTGACATGGTAGCAGGGAAAGTCTCTAAAACTTCAATGATGTTGATCTTGACTAGCAAGGAGCAGCCAATTTCCGCCCACCCTTCTCCCCTCCCGCTTAGGTCTCGCACTACCCTCCTATAGCCAATCAAGGGTGAAAGGTCGCACTTTAGCGATGCCATAACTTTCTTCTAACAGTGATTTGAAATTAGCTGCCATAATAATTATTGCAGCAAATTGGAATAGCTTTTCAATGATGTGTTGTCTTTATTGATTCCTAGACCAAATTCCATACATTTTCAACTGATTCCCTTTTATAGATGAATTAAATGAAAAATATTACAAAAGATGCCTTACTTAGCTAGCTATATACTGTTTTCGAAATCTGTTATGTACACAAAATACCAAGTATAAAATGTAAAAGCATATAAGGATTCCTCACAAGGGAAGCACTTTCTCATCTCAAAATACTGTAAATATCAATGGAACAAGTCTCTTACCAAGTTATAATAAAGCTTACATGTTATTTTTATTAACAGACTGAAATAAAATAATTTAATTTAAAATGGAAGATAATTAACTCATCACACATAAAATTGGTGACAGTCGCACGCTTACAACTTTGTCACTAGACACTACCTTTATTAAAATCTAAACGAAAACATTAAAAGATATGAGAAGCTGCCTCCATGTTGCTGCCCTTTTTTTAGTCAATACTTGAATTGTAGCACAGTATCAGTACAATGTAAAAATGGCCATTAGATAACCTGTGTTCTCAGGACGTCTTTAAAAACCCAGGATGCTTCTTAAAATATATACAGGACAACCCGGGATACCCTAAAAACCAGGACATATCCTGGGAAAAGAGAAAACCAAGTCAAGACCAACTGTTAAAAAGAGTTAAAATGTTTCCAACATTTGTTATTGACACTTCTAATCCGATTAAAGGGAGGTTTGTGTTTGGATTGCCACTACCTTAAAATTTATTTCTAGGGAGTACAGAGTAAGTGTGGGAAATTTTAAGGAAATCGCTTAAAAACATGGAAGCTTATAAACAATACACATATGTAGAGCTTTATATACATATAAAGAAGATAGTTATTGAATATGCTATCAAAAAAAGCGAATACGTCAACCTGACATTTTTAGATGATGTCACACTAGTACAGACTTATATTACTTCGTAAGGACAGGTCAATAGCAACAGTGGACAGGTCAATAGCAAAAATGTCCCACTAGAAACGGTGGTAAATGGCGAAATTAACAATGTTTCGTTTCAGTTGACATTTCGATTCTCGTATGTTTATGCTGAAAACAGTCAAAAAATGCCGGATGGGGGTAAAAATATGTTTAAATTATAGTTCGAGAATTTTAAAAAAGATTGACTTTTCTTACCTTCGGTTAATAACCGTTTTTCATACATATTTTTTTGTTTTTTGAAAAAATTGTTGTATTTGCAGTAACTATATGAATTCCAACATTGTGACCTTGTAAGGATGTGCTTTTTTTTGTGTGTGCTTACTCCTGCATGTGTGTGCGTGTGCATGCAAGCGCACGTGCGCTTGTGCTCGTAATTGGCAGTATATATAAAAATTCAGTAAACAAATGTTTACTGACTACCGAGTTAAATTTCCTTTATATATCTTGATTGCAGTATTTTGGAAGGTTTGGAAAACTGATAGATCAGTATTATGCATACTTTAATGTAAAAACACTCCCGTTAGCGGGGCTTACAAAAAAGAAGTGCAAAAATGAGCATTGTCTTTTGTGAATATATCTACAGATGCAAAAATCACAGGAGAGTAAAGCAGATGATGATATAACAAAAGTTTAGTGTCAAGGTTAAAGAAAATAGCATACAATATCCAAAATATATGTAGTTATACATAACAAATATATCAAATAATTAATAAAATGATGAAAATACAGGGGTAAGGTGAAAGTACTCAGCCTACCCCATAGATGGAACTGCTATACATGAAATTACTGTTTCATTATATTGACACATTTTTTTGGACACAAAATTAAATATCAAATGTCAATTTATATGGCAATTATTGGAGAAACATTGCACAAAGTGTGTTGAATGAAAAGGAGACTATATGAGAAATAAGTGCATTTTTATAATGAAAAACTCATTTCCTCACTGCTACTTTCCTTTCCACCTTGCCTCCTTATTGACAATTTTTCTGGCTAAATAATTTGAAGGAAGATAGCGCTCTTTGAATTTATATCAGAATGAGAACTTTTGAATTTATTAGGTCTTCTAATTCTAGTCAATTATCAGTCTGAGTATATAAAATAAATCTTAAGGGCTACCCTGCAGTGATAAAAAATTCATATAAATTGCAAGTTTTTTTAACACCGGTATTAGACATACAAATATTTTTTTATTATCATTTGTATAAAAAATATTGATAAAAAATTATGATAATAAAATGATTTATTCGTAATATTGTTTATAGTAAATTATAAATCCATAAAGATTAAAAATTTACAGTCCACGGCATAATTGTAGCCTCATCACATTTTCACTATTGTTGTATAAATAAAGCTAAATCAGTTTTATAATTTGACAGAAAATTAAATACTTTATAATTTGACAGAAATTAAATACTACATAATAAAAATAATATTATTATTGTAACACAAAGAAAAGTATAGTCTTAATGATCTTTTCTTTTATTTGAAACATTGTGGTTCCCCATAATTTCCCTTCTTAAAACGCTATCCAAAGAGTTTAAAAGAAAATGGTATTAATATGTGTTTTAAATTTGTACAAAATTGAGGTTTCTGAAACAGACATTAAAATCATCGAAAGAAGACTATTTTTCATGCTGTAAATCTGTTTTTTTTTCAAGTTTTATGAAGAAGTGTATCCCATATAGTATTTTTCACTTCTATCTAACCATCGTATTCCATTAGTAAATCTGGTAATAGCAAGGCAACAGTAATCCATTAGCTCTTTAGTCGGTTCAGCATTATATAGGCATCAGGGGAGAGACTTCTCTGTCACTGAGGTCTTTATTTTCTTTCTTCACTTTAGGGCTTAGGGTAATAAACCCTTTAATTATATTGACGTGTTTTTGGTAAGAAATGGCAAACAAACCAGTTAACGTGGACTTGATTTGTTCTGAACTTTTGCAGAAATAACTATAATATTACTACTAGTAATCAATGAATGTTATTGTTTAATATTTTACCCACTCTGAAAATCTACACATCAAAATTTATCAAATTAGTTGATGCAGATAGGAAAAAAGAAGCATGTCAGGAGACAACATCTGAGTGTACAGAGTCTGAAAGCAGTGAACAGTATTTTGAATGCAGCGAACAACTCGAAGTAAAAGAAGGTGCAACTGAACGAGATGCTGCTTTGAAACAGGTACTGCCAGTGTAGTCTATCTATAATTAGATAGATAAAAGTGTCACATTTCTTTTCTTAAATGGTAAAATATTTGCAGAAAACAAAGGAATTTAATGACGTTATTGCTGCATTGCACGTAGTTATTATTTTTCCATTTATGTTTTTACAATTTTCTATAACAACAATTTCTAATACAATAGAAATATTGATGGAATTAATAAAACACAATATAGATTAGTAATAATGGATGAAAATATTGTAATAAATAAAAAAAAATTGTTTTGAAGTATTAGATTTTTAGATAATTGATTGAAAACAATAAAAATTAATTGAAACAATTAAAATAAATTTAACTAAATAGCAATTTTAATTTATCAATCAAAATTGTAATTAAATTCTTCACAGGCTGGAGTTGAATATGAAAATGTCCTTGCTGCGCAACCAATCAGAAAAATCAGTCTTGAGCATAAGATAGTTTTTGGCGATGACTCCGAACCACCATTAATAATGGATCCTTTATCACCAATTACACCAGAAATACTCGAGCCAATGATTCCAGAGGCACCTACTGAAGAAACAATAGAAAATAATAATTCAGAAACTGAAATGCAAAATAAGCAATCACCTAGTGAAATATCTCCTCCACTTCTCTTAGAACAAGATATAGAACAGAACAGGAGTAAAAACGCATTAGATCCTAATAAAGAAGTCAAAAGAAGCCAAAACCTTTCCACAGATTTCGATCTAAGTGAACAACTACAGAAAATTTTAGGGATTTCTGGAACTGTACGAAGCGATAGTCTGGAACAAAAAGGTTTCAATACAAGTAAACAAACAGATTCGAAAACTCAAGTTAAGATGAAAGTACCATCTGTAAAAATTGATTCTCCAGAAGGACAGAAAACTAGAATTGGCGGTTTTGAAGAAGGCGGAGGACCGAAAAAGATGAATACTAGTGTTGAGAGCGTAGAACAACATGTCGCATTTGGCTTTAAAGCTTCACTTGTGCGGATCTTAGGAAACTTATGCTGGAAAAATCAAATTAATAAGAGACAGGTAAATAATGGTGAGAATTGTAATTATATTCACAATACTTTAAAGTATGGGAATTTTTTACTGGTAAAATATAAGTCCTAGAGGCCTGTATATTTCAAGAAGTTGATTAGAATCTTTTTTTATAATAATGAAAAATATTATTTAGATGTATCTTGATTTCTGGAGTTTGTATAGGGTCTTCACACAAATAAATGATGCTATTTTTCTTGCCACCAGATGGCGTTGATTTCATTTTGCAAGCTTCTAAATCATATAATAATGTTTTTATTGCAGAGTACGTAAAGCTTGTATAGCCGTTTGTTTACACTTAAATATCATAAAGTTTGTAGTATGTATATCAATCATTGGTATGGTTTTATATATTGTATGATATATTATTTAATAGTTGTTAGTATCACATTTATTTCTTGACCGATTAAAACATCTGGTTTATTTATGTATGGGCTTGCTTAAATTGAAAATTTTGGATATGCCACTATAAAAATAAATTATCTCATCTCATTCTACAATTCCCTGGGGAAACGCGTTAATTCCTTTTCAAGTCATGTTAATTCACATTTGGTATTATTGTGTTCCATTCTCCATTTCAGCATTTAATTTATTACAGCTTTTTAATTGTTTAGTGGTATTTAAAGAGGCAACTTAATAATTAGAAGAAGTTAAGACAACTTCCTTTTTTCTGTGTCATTAAGGTCTCAGTTTTATCTATTACATGTACGCCCTGATCTGAGTTATATAAATTATTTATTTACTAGGTATCAGTACATCATTCAATTTATTGATTCTATCACTACTTTCTTACGATGTGAGCTCTCTCTGGTATCTTATCATTATAATTATTGTTTTGCAGATAGACATCATTTGCAACATTTTGAAAGTTATACCACTTAGTGAAGAAATAGTTTATTTTACTTTTTGAATCATAGAACAATACTTTATTCATTTGCTAATGTTTCAGATTCGCGAATTGGAGGTGATCCCTGTCCTTCTTGATTGTTGCAATATTGATGCTAGAAATCCATGTATCCTTTTGTTAAGGGTTTGAATAATTTTACAATTTTTATGAAATATTTACCAACATCTAGTCAAACTAGGAATTAATGTTTATGTTAAATAATTATTAAGAACGCTTCTCTTAGTATCGGGTGTTGATCTTTTGTTATTTTAACCAGATATATTGAAATAAAATATGCAGATGTTTATAAACCAAAATATTTTTGAGAATACTGAATAATTTATATGCGAATACTGAATAATGTATTAGAGGTCAAAATATATCATTAATTACGTTTTTATATAAATTCTAGCGAAAACATCATAGTTGATACAGGCAAACCAATGGATGACAGTATTGAAATCTAAACGTAATAAAACACTTAGGATGAAATAGACTGAATATTAGAAATATTTAAAAAAGAAAATTAGTTTAGGAGACCACAGACGAACCAAAGAGAAGAAATTGCTATTTTTGCAAGTTGTCCCAGTTTTAAACTATTATCATTATTTTACTTGAAAGTATAAAATTACGGTTTTACTTTGGCAGTTAATTACGGTTTAACTTATAATGTTTAATATTGTTTTTGTATATTTCCTTAATTTTTGTACAGTAATAATGCAGTGGGTCATTTTCGCCGTTCGTAACCTTTGTGAAAATTGTCCTGAAAATCAGGTATATAGTATTACCATTATGTTACAATCAACTGGTTATGATTTTAATAAACAGCCACATTTAATACAAATTTTCACTACAGGTTAAATAAAAACAATAATATGTCATTTATGCTTTCAGTCTGAGAAAGCCATTTTAAAAACCCTGTTCCAAAAATTTGGATAGTGCTAGAACTCTTGAAAAACTGTTGCCAAAAGTACCAATTGTAAAAAAGTACCTATAGTTTGGCTATTGACAATCAGACAACTTGTGTCCTTGCGATAGTCTTCTGGGGCACAACAGTAATCTTTAAGTAGCTTTTTGTCACATCTAGAATCTATTGAAGTTTCAATAGCATAGCTTCAAAGAATGTTTAACATTTCTATGTAACTTGGTAGTTGTCTCATTTTAACAGTGAGTGCAACCCAGTCACTGGGTTGAGCTAACATCTTAAACTTAAAGTTTGATGTACTGTGTGAACTGTGTAATTTGATCATGAATTTTCTTTTAGAAATCCTGCAACCTTAATATTTTGACTTCCAGCAGTTTGATTTCTCTGATGACCTGAACGGTGTTCTTTGCCCTCATAATGCAAGATACTCTTAACACATTGGTCTACAATAATTGCGACCTATTGATTGATAGCTAAACCTGTCATCATGAAAGGGTTGGAATACGTATTATTAATCACTACACCACAATTCATTATTAATGAATTCGCGCTTCATTATTAATGGAGTAATAACAATTTTCATTAAATTGTAATAACAAGGTTTAATTAAGTTAAAAAATCGATTAATTATGCATAATTTTACATGTACACTATACTAGGTGCTTTGTCGACAGGAGCTGATTGCAAGTGTAACACTGGAGGGTCCTGTAGATACTGAGAGTTTACGTGAGATGGGTCTAACGTTACACGCCGACACTAAGGGAAATGTGATAAAAGTTGCTCCACTAATCAAGAATTGAAATGAACGGATCTAAATATTGCTTACAGAATATTACTACAACCTAAGAACATCCCAGGGGAAAAAGGAATATAAATAAATTGAAACGTATATAAGTAAAAATATATTTGAAACAAGTTATTATAAATCGTACAAGTGATTATTAATTATACAACAGTAATTTATATTTAATTTTACTACAATTATGTTTCTCTACTAGTGACTGCATTGCATTAAAGTGGATGCATATTTATTATTTACTGGAGTTTTTTTTTATCAATAGTACCGGAATGTTTCAATCACAAAATTGACTGATAGTAGTTGGACAGGTATAAAGTACCATATGTTCTATTGCGTAAACTGATTTATTGTACCAATTTTAAAAACTGTCTCTTTGAACATTGTTTTTTAATTCCTTTTTACAATTTCAATTCTATGCTCTAAAAATATATTTGAATATACATCCAATGATAATATTGTGCGGGATGACAGGCAATAGTCAGAGCCCCGAGAGGAATTCACTTGAGAGAGGAATTCCTTTGATGTTTACCAAATCTGTTGACTGTGAAGCGTGGTGAGAGATTGGTGGGTCCATTACAAATTTACAAATGAATGCTCCGCATTAAATGTAAGACTATTTCTTTATTTAATATTTAACTGAACTGAATTAAATTGAACTGATTGCTTGAACTTTCACATCGACTCTTATATCTGAACTGTCATATCGTCTGTTATACCAATTTCAATACCTGGGTTTATGAACTGGCAGCCGCCTGATCATTGCGTTGGCTATAACAGTTGTCCAGAACATCTCTTCTGCTGTGCATCGTCACTTGCAAACATTGTAGGTTGGAGGATAACTGTAGGTGGATAGAAATTGGTTATCCTACTTAATCCTACTGATTAGGTAGGATAACCAATTTCTTTGTAGGTAGGTCTTCTTAAACTGCTTCCCTTGGTATGCATGTCAGCTTTTTTAACAATTCTGTCTAGGTCTGGCTAGATGACTGTCATGTTACCCTTCAGCTAGGTCTTTCATGGTAGTGTGCTGTTGACAATGAGGATCACGTCACCAATCTTTAAACCTAGGTTGTGGCTATGGAGTTTCTGCCTGTGTTATAGTTTGGGAAGTTACCCTTTGAGCTGCATTGACTAGAAAAGGTTGGGTAAGTGGTAGGAAGCCTGCCAGTGGGTGCAACCAATGAGATCCTTATTTTCGAAGTTGCCAAGTATCAGAATTCAAGCTGATCCACTGATGAAGAAGTGATTTGGCATTGACATTGACTCAGCATTTTCGGGTTTACAGACACTTGCGTTAATGGAACTGCTATTCATGGCATGTATTCTGCTTTTGCTAGGAGCGTGGTGGGAACCTCTTCTGTGGAATGGCACCTATGTAGTGCCATGTCGAACGCTATCTTTATCGTTTTCACTAGTTGTAACAAAGTTCTTTGTCTACTCCATATAGATCAGTGCCATTATCCAATCATATTTCTGTCGATAAGTGTAAATATAATAGAGAGGTAAGGAGGGTTAGGCAATCCCATTTTTGCGATTTCGGCTTTAAAGCAGGTAATTCGGATCTCTTGGAAGCCTAATATATAAGTGTGCGGAAACCCATGAAACCTTTTGTTTCTAGCGACCTTAAAAAAACTGACAGCCTTAACTTTCTCCTGATGAGGACCCTACTCTCGAAATAGTCGAATGGGGGCATGTCAGGAACGCTTCATTCGTTAAATTCTAATAACGTTAAATTGTAATAAGAAATCATGATTCAGAGCTATGTTATTGTGAGCTAGACTACATTGTTGAGAATCTTAATTTGAACAAGGCCTTGGGCCTAGATAAAATCGATAAGAGAATAGTTAAAGTGGTTTGAGGCGGCACGGTGCTGAGATTCTGGCGATTTTTAACCGTTGCCTGGGCGAGGATCATTTCCAAAGATCTGGAAAGTGGGAAAGTTTAAGGTCAAATTGAAGAGTAATGGGAAATCCTCTAGCGCTTTAAGGTTCTACAGGCCCATTACGCTCCTTCCGGTCTTTCGGAAGTTGCTCGAACGATTTATGGCGTCGAGCCGGGGTCTTCAAACCAGTATGGTTTTCAATCTGGAGGGTCTGCTTCAAATGTGATATCTGCCGCATTATCCTGGGGAGATATGTGTTCAGATATACTTATCTGAACACACATCTACCCAGGGCAATGGGGCTCATTTAATAATGCCTGGTGGCCAGCCATTTTAATTGTATTAGAAACCCGTGTTAGAGTTAGTGGACTTATGCTGGTGAATTATGGACTATATTTGCAATCGGGTTGTTCATTTGCGGGATGGAGATATAAAGTTAGGAATACGTTGACCAGAGGCTGACCGCAGGGCTCAATCCTTGGACTAATCTTTCTCTATCTCTTTTCAGCTCGGAGTGAGCTGAAATATAGATAGAGAAAAGGACGGCGGACTTCCTCACCAAGATATATGACTGGGGCACAAGGAACAAGCTTAGCTTTGCTCGCCAGAAGTCTGAGGTTGTACTCTTCAAGGGCAAACTGTAGAGAGAGCTGTCTGTGGTGAGGAGTATGATCGGTGTGTAGGACCAGGTTATATACCTAGGCATGATCCTAGACTTATAGCGATGCAGTGTCACTCGTTCTTGGTGAGCAACATGTGGCTAAGATTAAACAAATCTCACTTTCCCATACAAAAGTCAAAGTCCTATTTTAGATTTGAGTATCAATATTTTGGCAACTGTTGTTTCTGAAATGAATTTCAGAAATTTAATTTAGAGAACTTTCTAATGTTGGCGCTGCAAATGGACGAATCAACTGATGTAGCTTCGTGTTTATAATTACTGATATTTCCTCAGTATATTTAAGATGACCATCTAGAACAAGAATACTTGTTCTGCAAATGTTTGTCCATCACTACTTGCAGCGAAGACGTATTCGGGACACTAAAAATGAACTAGACTCGGTAAAGGTGGTTGGCATTTGTACAGATAGGGCCTTCCATAACGGGTATTAATTCTGAATTTCAAGCACTTGTGACACAAGTTGCTCCTCAAGTGTAATTTTATTATTGCCTGATACACCACTACACTTTGACTCTTAAGACGTTTCCACCAGATTAATTAAACACCAGATTAATAAAAAATGATTCACAATTTTTATTATGTAACTCAACATGAGTTACATAATAAAAATTGTGAATCATATTCGTGGCAGCGCTATGAATATCAGAGTATTCAAAGTTTTATGGAATAAAGTTGGTGCCAAATTTAATGCTCTTTCGGATCACACAGAGGTAGGTTGGTTGTCAAGAGGGAAAGTTTTAAACAGGGTTTTCGAGCTTCGTGAAGAATTAGGATTGTTCGTTGAAAACCAGAGAAAACAGAAAGAGTTTTACTCAAAAATAAAAGATTAACAGTCTGAATACCTCATTACAAGGAAATATGATGAATATCTTGACAGCACGGGATAAAGTTGCAAGCTTTGTGCGTAAATTGAAACTTTACCATCGCAGAGTTCAAGTCGGCAATGTGTCATTGTTTACACATCTATGTGAGCAATTGGTAAATGAAGAACCTGAATAAATCACATATGAAAGTTCCATAGTTCAACATTTATCTGCAATAATGGACTCACTGAAGCAATATTCCCTGGACATGGATAATCGTCAGTACCACTCTTGGATTTTAAAGACCATTTTCTACTAATTATGAAATTTCTAGAGACGAAGATGTTGTAGCAAAGGTAGAATATCTCGAACTATGCGAGGATAACCCTTACAAACTGAATTTTTAAAAATTATGACCTTGGTACATTTTGGCAGAAAGTTGGTACTGAATATCCTATTATAAGCTAAAACACTAATAATTTGGGCTTATTTTGAAAAATCTGTTTCTTATTTCGAAAAACTACATCGTAAGTTAATAAACGCAAACACTGGGCAAAATTGTAAGTAAATTTGCAAAATAAACTCATAACATAATTTAATAATTATGTTGTGCGGGATGTGTGAGTCCAACAATGGCAGATATAGGCGAGATCATCAGATTCTTTAACAAATTATTTGATAGTATTAATGGTAGTGATAAATATTGTAAAGATAAACTAAGAATAAATATAAGCGAGAACAGTGAGCATGATCAGTATTGGGTGGATACAATCTGAACATTAGAACGTATGCAAATTATTGATAGAGTAGGTACACGTAAATTATTTCCCAGTATATACAAATGGATTTTATATAGTAAAGGAATTCGATTTTACCCATCTTGTCTTGTTGCAAATTGTGATGAGGATGAAAGTACTCCTATTAATATGTCTGTTCTTCTGTTCATATATAATATCATGCATATCCAGTAGCATTCAAGTAGTATTCTTAAATAAGAATTGATATATCAATTACAAATGTTGAGTTTTAATATTGATAGTCTGTCTGACATATTTCTCGCTTCAACTCCGATGGGAATTGCTTTTCATCACACACCCTTTTAAAGCATTAAATAATTATGTCGATAACCCCCTAGCTTTGGGTTTGGTGATGTGAGAGCACAGTCATAATTTATTTCACCTGCTTAGAGCTTGCACAAATATTCTGTAAAAACTGTTGAATACAGTTTTTAACGATAATATTTTTTTAACACTTAATTATTGCAATTAAATTAATTAACAATTATTTAGGAAACTTGCCTCACCCAAATGATTTAATTTCACTTTTAAAAATATATTTGAATATCCATTTGTATTTAAAGTGGATAGATTGTAAAGGATATTATAAGTTTTGGTTAGATTTTATTACGTCGATATTGTAAACTTGAAATTTTCCCCTAATGTAGGATATTAAATAATCTTCTTAAAGTCTTTGACAATGTAAGAACTACTTATAATCAGGGCAATTTTTAAAAAAAATTAGCTAATAACTGTGAAATGTTTGAAGAGAAAAATTAAATATATCGTATATTACGTAATTTCCATCACAACTGTTTGCATTTTGTTTTGCTCAAAATATTTTGATGCTGTTTCTACTGTATTCATTTTTGTTATTCAACATTGTATTTATTTACAAATATTTCATATCTATTATAATTTGCTGTTAAATCAACCTTTAATAAATGCCTATTGTCAAGATTAGGGATTTTTTAAAATTTCTCTTGTCACACATTTGTGTCCTTTGGTTTTGCTGATGATTTAAATATGTAAAGCATTTGAATGTTTGTAAATAGGATATTTAGGACTAAGAAAGTCACTGGGAACAAAGATAGCCCTATGTCCCGTTCTAGCTTCATTTTGCAATTTGTCAGTTTCATTAACTGTTTTTTTAAAAAGTAATCAGAAATAAGAGTAAGGTCAATTTTGAACAGGAACGGAAAATAATTTCGCTATGTGTGGTTAGTAATTTTTTTCCTATTATTTGTTTTCTTTTTGTTAATATATCAATAACTTATTTCTCCTGAACTTAAATTATTAACAGGATTATGAAAATAAAATTTTACAAGGAAGGCAGAAATAAATATTTAAATCATGATAAGTACAATATAATTGCCATTATTATAACAACTTACTCATAAAGCCAACTTTTTCTTGTGATCCCAGACCAATAATTCAACTTAACACTAAAAAATTATCTCAATTGGTTGATTAAGTTTTCTAATCGCTTGAGTATTGATCCATGTTTGTAGGCGTTTTAATTTAATATCACATCTAGGTAATTCGATTTGAGTATATTCGAGTTCAAAAATATAACTGTAATGTGAATAAAACTTAGTTTATGCTTTAGTTAACGACTAAAATTTAAAATGTCCACATGTGTATATTAACATTCTGAATTTGTTTTGTTATATTTTTGTGAGTTTATGCCAAAATAAAAACTCACAAAACGTTATATATATTATTTTAACCGTAAAGTAAGGCATCAGATAACTTGTGGGTTCCTAAAGTGTACTGTTTAAGATATTATATGTATCTCAATGATTAGTATAATGTGAGAGTGAGAAAAATGCATTTCGGTAATGATATGGGCTGAACCAACAAATCATGCGGTGGATTACTCTGTTTATGCAATTAAAGGGGTTATCTAAAAAATTTAAATGAGGTATTAAATATGCCAATGTGTCATCAATTACAAAACATCAGTCACGTTCTGATGATTTACCTGTTCCTGAGTGCACATTTCAATGTTCAATTGAAACAGTAAGTAATTCTAGTTTGACAGATTTTGAAAATTCTGAAGATCAAATATTTATAAGGAAAAATACACACTTTTGTTAATAAAACCAGGCTCAATGACTCAGTAAGAGATTTGAATTAATCCACTGGAAAAACGGAATTGTTGAGTATAAGATTACAGCAATGGAACTGTGTGAACCAGTTGTCAAGGTAACTTTCTTTCGTTTATTAGTTCCATATTATTCTGAAGAATTTGATTGAGACAATTTAATTTTTTGTAATAATGTGAATGGATTAATGTTTCAACTTGGTCATGACTCTGTTGCCATAGAATGGTGATTGCTTATCGATTCTTCAAAAACAATTCAAAAGCTGTTTTATTGTACAATGTAAGTAAGTTACCATCTTTGCCGCTCACATATAGTGCTCATTTGAAACACATATGATGTCAGGAATCTTATATTAGAAAAAATAAAACATGAACAATACAAATGACTAATTTGTGTAGATCTTAAAGTAGTTTCTCTGTTAACAGTCACGTTGTACAAAACATTGCTGCTATTTCTGCGAGGAGCCTGATCGGATCTTGACTTGGAGCACCATATTTTGTAAGGAAAAATTGGTCAACACTTCACTTTTTGTATTGGGATAAAAAAATGTTAAATTTTAAACCTGTAGTCGAGTCAGATGAAATTATTTTGCCGCCATTACCCATCAAATTGAGACTCATAAACAATTCTGTAAAACGCTTCAAACAGTCTTAAAACGCTTCAATTACTCAGCTTTGTGAGGCAAAATTAAAGAGGGCGTATTCGTCGGTCTGGACATTAAAAGATTGATTGAAGATTCATCTTTTACATCCATTCTTAACCGTATTGAAAAAGAAGCATGAAATGCTTTTATTGAGGTCACCAAATATTTCCACAGTGACAATAAATGCGCTGACTTTCACAACAAAATAAAAGTGATGCTGGAATGCTATCATAAAGTGGGATGCATTAAGTCATTAAATTTACATATTCTTCATTCCCACTTGAATTTATTTCCTGAAAATACGAGCGCAGAAAATGCTTCCATCAAGATGTTGCTGCAATCGAGAGGCATTACTGAGGAAGCCTACTATCTAGAGATACTCCTGAATTCCATTACAAGAGAAAAGCCAAGTGATCCAAAAAAACTTTGCTTTTCCAATTAAAACATCAATAAAGATCCAAGTGAGTGCTTTAGTTTATAAGATCATGGTGATTTTTGTCTCGCCTTTTTATCTAGAAGCTGAGATGTGATGGAAAAATGTCATGTATGTATTCCCATTATGCCAATAGTGAGGAATAATAATCACACAGTACGACCTTATAAAATTAAAAGTTTGTAATTTGTTGAGTAATGTAACTCTTAAATCACATTCCAACTTGGTATTTCCAAAATGGCCTTCACTTGTATTCAATATTGGTAGTCTGGAGGGACATTGACTTTGGTGAATAATAATAAAAACTTAAAACTCATCATTTATTTTAATTATCTAATGAATATTCAAATACATACGTACCCCTTACATTTTTATTTTTTACAAAATCAACAAGAACAGTGCTAATAAACGAATATTTAAATAAAAAGGAATAAAAATTCGAGACGTAGACAAAGCTATATTTTTATAATGGGTATATATTGCTACCAACATTATCATTATTATGTCTATGGAGCACACCGCAGAAAGAATGTAAGAAAAATATTATTTTAAAAACGAGCAATTAACACTGATATTTAACTTTATTGGTCAACGTGCAACATTTATGATCCAAGAGTTTGTGAGACATTAACATCTTTCATTAATCATTGTAATAAATTATAATGATTAATGAAAATTTATAAATTCACCTTCATTCTGAAGTTTTTCCTGCCCCTGTCCAATGTCATTAATATTTATCCTTGCGTCTTCTGGAAAATACCTGCAAATACTGCTTTGGCGTACAGTTTTGTTTTAAAAAAAAACAAAATTTTCAAATTTATTTTTCACTTGTATATATAATTGCTTTCTGTACGCTGGTACTTCAATATGGTCTTTTTCACCTTCGGTCTTCAGTCTTTTTAAAACAATTTCATATTGCATTCATTATAACTGTAGATATTTCACATGGTAAATTTTATAATTGCATCATTATCTTAATCAAAATACTATCAGTAATCAAATTGTTTACTTTCAAGCAGTCTCTCAAACGTTTGGATCAACGCTGTATCTAACAATGAAATGCTTGCATTAACCCGAAATATTCTTAAAACTTAACAAACCACATAGATCCATTCCACAATAATCAAATAATTTATTTTTACGTTTCTAACATAATTATATTGTTACAAGAAATTAGCACATTTTACATACTTATTTTATGAATATAATATACTAAATACCCTTGTATTTGTTTTATTACATAATATTACACAACACTTTTCATGAAGCATCCAAAATATCATTATCGTGGTGCAGGAGAACTTGTAAGAAAACTTACAGCAAATCGTTCTACACTAAACCCTATCAACCGTGATCTAAAAAATCACAGAACTCAATTTGCAATTATGTTCATTGACAGTTTTTCCAATGACAGTGATATATATATATGATTTGGCTGTGACGAGTATACTCATCATGCGGAAAAAGTATTCTCCATTTGCAATTCAATTTAACATTATTTCATTTTTCTCGTTTTTTACACTATTTTAAGTTAAGTAAAAAAACGTTTTGAAAAAGCTTTATCCAATATCACTCAACTCTTTACCTGACGAGTATACTCGTCATCGCTCAGTGCCACACAATTTAGGTGCACGCTTTTCAAATAGGTCGTCACAGCTTACTGGTTAATGAATGCACATTTCATTTCGTGCCTCACCAATAATTAGGAGATGGTTCCTAAAAAACTGCACATTACTCCAACAATTTAAATTTATTTATGATAATAAATAGCACTATCTTGAAGACAAAACTCTATTAATTGAATAATGAACGTAGCCTTTATAACAAAAGGTGAATATATAATGAACGTAGAAGTAAAAAGACGTTAAAATTTAAAAGGAAATGAAACACAACATTTACAAAATTAGTCACACTCCTAAGTAAAAATGTCTATAATTTATTGTACTGTAGGTTTTTAATTTGATAACAGTAGCCTTTGAATTTTGCAACAGCATTTTGTTGTGTAAGTCATTTTCTTCAATAATGCAAATGTGTGTGTAGAATTATTAATAAGAATACACCATTCATTAATTTTTATTTACATATATTTCGTAATGTTCTCACCTTATTTGGAGTATTTAACATTTATTTTAAAATTGAATGATCGAATAGGATTCAATGGCACGTCGCCTATTTGAATTTATGTAAGAATGAAATGAAGTTAAATTGACAAATTTATTTTTTACGTTTGAGTAAAATAAGTATGGCATTTTTACACACAAAAACGTCAAAACAGAGTGCTTATGGCGAGAGAGATTCTACTGTTTTTATTCAAATCTTAACAACATTCTTAGCCCCAAATCATCAGTTGGCCAGTTGATCAATTTAGACTAAATTGTACTAACCTTTTTGGTAAAAATGATTATTTTTGGCTAATAATTAACTATGTATATAACCAGTGACTATTATTATTCCAACATACTGTTAATAATAACAACATTTAGTAAGATGTATTAAGGAGATTAGATTAATGGCGGCTCCAATATTTCAATTTCTTGTTTCAGTATTGAAAATATTTTCTAATTTCAGTTAATTTTAGGTACTTACATGTTATGTAAATATTAAATATTAATTACACTAAAAATTATACAATTTACTGAACATGCTTAATCTTAAATGTGATGATCAGAAATACATAAGAAGAGGAAACCGAAACAAATATAAGTTAAAGAAAAATGCTTAATTTAATATAATCATTAATACTGTGTGCGTACATAAAATTTGTTACCATAATATGCGTTTCCTCATCAATTACTTGTTTCCACTAACAGTTAACAATAAATAGTACTTAAAAATATGACGTCTTATAAATATGACATATGCAATGGCACAAACCCCCACAACTTATACAGAGGCTATCAATAGTGGAGTATTGTTAGGGTATAACTATTATGGTATACCATATAATAATTAAATTAAAAACTGAAATTTTTAGCTATTATTTGATAGCCTGCTCAAGCAAGAATTCTACTGAATTTGTCCAATGAAACTAAAAAATATAGTGCAATTTTACATTAATTACAAATTCATCATTTTCAAGGTTATGCAAAATAGAAGCCCTATAGGTCTAAAGGATACAATTTGAATCAAAGTTCGATCTTTTTTCACATAAATGTGAATTGTAAAAAATAATATAGAAATAAAGTTTTATTTCTCGTAATGAAAATTAACTGCGGAAATTCCCATTTTAGTCTTCAAATAAATTCACATTGATGTGACGTTCCTTAGTTTAATTTGTGATAACTAGTCATTTTACATGAACCAATTTTGTATGTGTAGGAGATACCATGAAAACGAAACATTTCAAAAAACAATTGTTTTCACATATAACATTGCATTTTAATTTTTGTACCACCCGGTTTTACAATTGTATAGACTTTTACTCGCTTTCTTTGCAAAAGTACAAAGCAAAGTAAAAGGACTAAATCAGACAATCTAAATCACACATTAAATTCATATATTTCAATCATATATATGTATATATACATTACTATTCAGTACACTAGCATTAACTTCATGACACATGAAACAATTAAAAAAGTATGGTGCATTTTTCCCAATAGCTCTTACAAATTAAAACAGAATTGAAAAATTAATTAAAATATAATTTATAAATAAATAAATTTTTTGGGAATTAAAAAAGAACATTAATTACACTATAAATAAAATTTTGCTTCTTAAATGGTTATACTCGGTGTTCGGGAACAGATGTCGGACAAGACACTATTCACTGGCTATAAGGAATAAATTGTCGTTGAAATAAAATTGCCTTACCTTTTTCTAACTGAGTGCAAAAAAACTATACACACAACTCAACACACCCATTACTTGCTTGGAGTGTGGTGTTTACCCGCAGCGGCGATGTCTTCCAGCTGTTTGCGGGTTATTCTCTTGAGCGGTGCTGAACAAAGTGCGCAAGTATAGTGTGTACGGAAAAGTTGACAAATAATTATGAATATTATCTACAATTTTCTAAGAAAAGTGGGCTTTTAAATTTTATTTTAACGACGTATTTTTCAGTCAAGAAATAACGTCTTTCTTTGTACGACACTTATTTTCGAACACCGTGTATATAACTGATAAATTAGTTGAACATTTTTGAAAATTTATAAATAAAAAAATGTGTGCGAAAAATTTCTAACAAAAAAATGTTTGGCAAATACCATAAACTTGCGAAATCAATGCAATGAAAATGCAAATTAAAATTTCCAATCAGAGCTATTCATTTCATTTTTCTATCAATACATGAAATGTCTTCATCTTTGGCTTAAGTTTACCTATCACGGGCAGAATAATATGCCAAAAATGGCCATAAACAATTTAGTTTTTATTGCATCAAAGTGATTATTAAGACTAGGGATGTTGCAAACACCTGCATCCACGGAGGGATGACCCGGGTATAATTTTTAATATTGACATCTCTATCCGCAACAATATTTGCAGAACTGAATGTTGATATTTTTATGTAATAAAAGATTGTATAAGAATAGGGGGATAGAAACTCATAAAGCGAGATAAAAATAATTGGCTGAATAATTGGACTGTCAACGTTTAACATTAATTTTGTTTTGATTAAAAAAACTATGAGTTTATTTCACATAGTCTTATCACCTCCAATGGTAAACATTCAGTTAGACATACAAAAAGCTGCTAAATTATTATTTGGGAAATAAAATTTGCTTTCACTGCAATTTAATGACTGAATTTAAATATTACATAAAAAAGCAATTTAGCAAAGTTTTTTAATACTACATCAATCTTTTATTAGTAGTGTTGAAGAGATTTCTTTCTCATTAATTAATTAGTATTACGTTTTTTCTTTGGTCTTGATTGAAATGTCCACAGATCAAGAGAGATATGCCAAGTGCATGTGTCGCCTTGATATGCTTAAATCATGCATATATGCTAATGTGTTCAAACACTGCTGCCAGTTGTGTTATGATCGCAGCATGTCAATATTGCTCCAAAACTTTATCAAAATATTGAGCTATTCAATACTTGTATGTAGAAACAATAGCACAAACAAAACATGGACTAATATCTGTATTATCATTTGAAATATATCTACAATTTAATGTTACTTTGATACTTTTTTAGAGTTAAATGATGCTAAAATAAATGATGCTAAATTTCATGCAGTATTTGGGCCGGAAATTTATTAGCAATTAAATTTTCATCACGAAATTGATACAATTTTATCAACATATGTATACTGTAAGATTAATATTTATTCTATTTGTTGGCCCCTATTTTTTAATATGTGGAACACTTTGACAAAATAGAATATAATAATTATTTGAAGTGAAGATTTTTTAAATTTTATGTGCTGGCATATCAGAGATTAGACACTGTTTTCCCCAGTCATAATTTGCAGTGAATTATTTCATATAGAGCGCGTCTACTACTACTCGTGATACCACAACTTCTTGTAACCTTCAACTTCTGCTTTTGAACCATCAATTTCAGTCGTTCATAACACCATAATCAAAGGGAAATCAAGAGTCCTATATATAAGGTAAGTTTATTTTGGTACTTACTACTTTTATTGGACACCTTTATAAATCCAATTTTCGCAAGTGGGAGTATTGTAAATTTCTTCCGAATTATTGAAAAGAATGCATCAGTAATACATTCCAGACTCTAGCACTGCATCCGTGTAATTATATCGATGTAGTAGTAAGCAAAGTATTACACGTATGAACAGTTGCTTGTGTACAAAGAGCCTAGTACTTATATTACGTTTAATGCGTATGCGTGTGTGGAATGTGGCGGGTGTAGGGGTTACGTTTATTCTCGGTTGTGGTAAACAATTTAGGTGACACTCGGACTCGCATTAAATATGTTTCATAAAATATCTCTTTAATCTGTGGAAATATTCATAAAATTGTTAAGCTTTTCTCTACATCTAAAGAATGATGATCTCAAAATGAGGGTAAAATTAATATTCACATCTGCAGGTGTTATCAAAAGGCATATCTGCAACAGCCCTAATTAGGATATAAACATATACAAATATATATGTATATGCGTGTGAATATATATATATATATATACATTGTTATAATATTTAATTCTATGCCTGCTCAAATTAGTGAATTTCAATATGTTTTAATTTTTTTTGTGTTAATACAGTTCTACGTTTTCTTAGACTACACCAAATAGTAAGTCTACAGTAAATTAATGGCATTATTTTTTTTCTATACAAGTTTATTAAAAATATCAATCACCCCTCCTCCCCACTCTACTTCCGTTATAATATATGTTTTATTTATGTATATATGCAGGAGGATCAGTGACGACCGCCTATTTGGCGTAGGCTTAAAGATTATTGAATTGAATTAAAATCAACAGTTGTCTTGTTTATTAGCATATAATGCTGGAGCCTTATTTTACATCATTGTCGATGATTATTGAGTCATCTCAAAATGACACGCCTTGGCAAATGACAATTTACATTTTATTTAGATACAAATCAAGTGACCACGCAGTCAGACTACAGATCACAAAACTTTCAGTGCGTTGATTACTAACTACTTTTCATAAGTGCAAAAAAGTAGCGGAGGAAATTTATTTAAGTAGAATTACGTAAAAACATAAATAAAGCGAATTTTAAAATAACAATTACAAAATAAAGAATTCTCACTTATAATACTATAATATTTGATGAGATCCAAAATTAACTAACAATGGCTACACGTTATTGAAGTAAACAGCAAAATGCTAGTAAAACGTAAAATATATTATATGAATGGATTAAATACACTATTATGAAAGTACCATTATATTTGGGTTGAAACATATGAATAGGAATTTAATTTTTTCTAAATATAACCAAAAAAGTATAAAAATTAAATATCCCATGCAGATGAATTGTCATATTAATGCAGTCTGACCGTTGGTAACTGGTAGATTTCAAGTTTCAAATATTAATTTTAGTATAGTTATAATGTTACAATTCCACCGTCACGGTGTGTAAGCTACATGTGAACTTGCTGATCGCTCGTGATGGCTGACAATGTGGAAAGCTACAGAGAGTAGGGCACTTGCGGGGCAGGGTTGCTAGCGGCGCAGCAGTAACGGCAGGCCGCGCTTGCACACCAACGCATACACGGGGTCTTCTGTCCCATCGGTGCCCTGACTGCCCTCTCATATCTCCAAGGCCTTGTTGATTTCTCGGTGAATGGACGTCTGAGTAGAGTTGAGTAATATTTTATCACACATTTCCAATGTGGAATGTTTAATTATTATCAAATAATTAATCGGATAAACAGCTGTGTGTAAGTACGTTTTGTTAATACTTTATAGATAACTCAAACACACAAGAGACATTTCGTTGCTAGTTTGGGGTAAAGCATATAAAAAAGTGACAAAACCTATGAAATTTCAGCTCGACACTAACATGAACCACTCCAATAAGGCATAAATAAAATTAGATTCGACTCACCAAATCATCAACTTTTCTGGCAAGTTGTTCACTAAGTGCCTGCAACACTTGCCTTTGCCCTTCATGAGCTGCTAATGCCAATTCCAGCTGGCTCTGAGCGAACTTTACCTCCTCATCCTGCAATAAAAGAGGTAGTTTAAAAAATGCATTTAAATTATTAATAGATACCAATGTTATTGATCCTTTCAGTCGCAGTAAGTACCATATAAAAACTATTTGTACTTTTTAAAAAATTATCACCAGTGATACTTCAACCGAGCTCTAAAACGCAAGGTTTACGATCATATCAAAATAATTCAATAATAGATGGTTTTAAGGGGAGAAATATCTGTAATATATTGAAAAATTTTTTTTTTTTTTTCATAAAATATTAGTATAACCCTTTAAGAATATGTCACCAAATTTTTAGAACATAATTTTAAGTATTTCTTATATTATAGAGTGTAAGCCGTGACGACATTGACGACGATTATACCTCTATTCTTTGCGTTTATTATACGACCCTATTATTTGCGACGAGCGCTGGGCGGGCACGCAAAGAATCGTATAATAAACGCAAAGAATAGAGGTATAATTAAGCGGCTGGCTCTTTTACCTGCGGCTGACTCTATTGTTAAAAATTTGAATGAACAGATGTTTTGAAATACTTTTATTGACAAATTCCAAGTAATTGACAGTTTCACGGTTGCTACAGATTATATTCGTATAGGCCAGATCCGGTTTTGCTGTTAGTTTTGTTCAGTTTAGTTTTGGAACTCATTCTGTACGCAACGACTTCAAAATTGAATAAATATAAAAATGAGTTCATATCCTAAAGGAGCTAAAGATACATCAGCTCGGTCAGGACGCCTGCGTAAACGGAAATTTCATCGAAATCAGCATACCAAAAAGTGATGAAGCCAACAATCGAGTGCAAGTGCGAGAAAATGATCTAATATTACTAGTGAGGACATTCATTACAATAATATGCATTATAAATTTATTGAGTTTTTTACGGTGTTCACTGCATTATCAGAAATTGCTTGAAAGATGTTTGGGTGGTCACACGCAAAACGCAAATGAGAGTTTCAACTCTACTGTTTAGCGTCTCGTTCCAAAATCATTGAAATAGTCTCATACATTGCTGCTGGATTATTCAATGAAGGATATTCATTGATTTTACAAATAATGAACTGTTCAGACATAATAGTTGGCCGACAATGTAAATCATACGCCAAAAAATGGATGAACAGAGAGTGACTCGAGGAAATCGGTGCACCTTATTAGCCACTAAAGAAGCTCGCCAACAGAAACTGAACAAAATGAGTTAGTGGATTATTCAATGAAGGATATTCATTGATTTTACAAATAATGAACTGTTCAGACATAATAGTTGGCCGACAATGTAAATCATACGCCAAAAAATGGATGAACAGAGAGTGACTCGAGGAAATCGGTGCACCTTATTAGCCACTAAAGAAGCACGTCAACAGAAACTGAACAAAATGAGTTCTATGAGGCTACAGAAAGACAATTATATGACGCTGTAATTGCTGATTAATCGGTAAGTCTAACTATAATCATTGAATTTTCATGTATTCAAACTTTAAATGCGTTTTTCCCGAAACCATATTTTTCAAACTGGGGTACACGATAACTCAAAAACCATTTATTTTTTTATAAAAATTTTTAGGTTCATCTAAAAATTATGACATTAATAAACACACAGAATTTTGGTTTTTATTTTTTAGATCACTAGAATCGATGCTACAATGCTCGCCGATTGAGAAGTCTCGCTGCGATCTTTCTGGAAGAATTTAGTGTACATCAGCCATTTTGAATAAATAAAATTAAAAAAAAAATGATATTATTTTAATGTTTGAATAAACCAGATGTTAATTTTCAAAAACATATAATGACTCTTTCATTTAAAAAAAATCAAGCAAAATTTAAGCTTTTACAGGTATCTCCCCCCTTAAGAATAAGTTGATAAAAATATTTTGAAAATGTCTATACGTTCTCAAAGTGTTTGAAGTAATTAAAAGCATAAAGAAAACAATTTTTTCCAACATTCACGTAAACTTTTTGAAAACATGATTCAATTGTGTGCAAAAATTTCTATACATAATGTAACAATTCCATGATTTTGCAGGTCCCATTTTACTTACACACTTTCTCACATTTCATTTGTTTCTCAGTCGTAAGCGAGGCTCCAAAGTGAGAGTATATTGCTCTTTCACTGCACTTCTTGCCATTCACATTTCGTTATATTGAATCATGTACCATGATATTTTTATCGCACTGGTAGGTATACAGTTTATTGATTGATATAAGTAGTTAAAGTTGATTTAAGAGGATAATAGCAATATATTAAACCATTATATTTTATTCATGATTTTATATGCATATCTATTTATACAATTATTAAATACCACAGATAACAAAGGCAGATAAGAAAAAATTAAAAACATCCGTAAAAGATCTGTTCATTGAACAAAAAAAGGTATGAAATATGTATGTCTTAATATTCAAATTTTTTTGGGTTACATGAAAATAAGAAACAAATTTCAATTTCATTGTTGAGCCGTCGCCATTCACATTCGGCGTGCACTATTGAGGGCCTTCCAACTCATCACAACTAATTTCGAGTTTCATGATGTTTTTGACATGCAAGATAATAAAGTATCTTTCTCATAATAAATCGACATCATATTTGTTTCTAACAAACTTTAAAAAAAAAGGTTTTCATAATTTTTTTTAGAGGAAATGGTTTTGGTTAGGTCTTAATTATATTTTGAGTCAAGGAATACTTTGAGGAACTCCTCAATAAATGAGAATGCAAGCTCTCTTTGAAAAAATTGAAACTGAGTTTGATCTGAAATTAAATTATAGGTACTTTATTCACAGATAATGGCCAGGTTCCGATGATTAATCTGGGAAGCGGTGACAGAACTTCTCAGTAATGATAAAAAAGTCCAGAGTTTGGACTCAATTATCTTGTTTTGACAAGTTCTTTGGTCATAAATGGTGGCCAGGGTCTAATGAAGGAGCTAGAAGGTGATGGTAGGAGTTTCTTAATTATGAGGAGTAAATTAATTGTGTCTGTATGTTTCATTTATCTTGACGAGTGCTTTGATCATAAATGGTGGCCAGCATCTAATGATGGAGCTGGAATGTGGTAATATAAACTCCTTAATGGTGAAGAGTAGGTCAACTAATGACAGAGCCGCAGGGTGGTGAAAGGCAGCGGTGAGGAATAAACTCATCCAAGTTTGAAGTCATTTGACTTGTTTAATGTAAGCAAAAAAGTAACAATGTGAATAGGTAGGTATATGCAGCTAGGTATGTACTGACACATTTAGGAAAAGTAGGTAGGTAGGTAGTATGTACAAGTATATACAGAGATATGAAGCAATTTGGATATTAAGTACATAGATGGGGACATACAAATATATATAAAGTTATGAAGCACTGATTATGGTGATGCCAAAATAGGAAAATGTTATTCATACATCTTTATGTATGTATGTATGTGTATACACACGCATGCATATATATATATATGAATGTAAATTCTGTTTCAATATCAATTTGAATCTTAGGGAAAGAAAATAATGCTAGTTATGGCCAGTACACCTCGAGACTTAGTTAATAATGTTATTTCAACACCATAGCTTAGCAAAATTATTAGTTTATTAGATACAGATACTTTCATGTTATGAATTTTGAGGGACAATTGGTAAAAAAAATTAAAAATGAATTGTTTTTCACTAATTGCTGGTTGATAGCTATAATTTGCTATGTGGTGATGAGTATGCATACACGGTTCAAGCGCTAGAAGTGAGACATACATGTGTTATATTCAAATTGTTTAATATGAATTAAAACTATGTCATACCGAGATGGCCAAAAGAACTGCACTGAATGTTTGAATTTTAATGTATTTTGCGTTTTTTTATATATTAATGTGCATTTTGCCCTTTAAGTTCATTGTAATGTAATTGTTGTAGTGTAATGTATTTTTTTTATGAAATATTACTGTATTTTGTATGTTTAAATATATTATTGAGTATTTTATGTTTTAAGTTTATTGTGAATTGTTGCACTGCACTGTTATTCTTCTGTGATATTTTTTCTATACTTTTAACTTTTTATCACTCTATTAGTTTTTTAGACCTTTTTAGCAATTTACTCAATTTCTTCCTTAAAGTTTACATAATATTGCTCTTACCTATTATATAAGTAACAGGAATTTATGTGTTGCTTTTATTTATATTATGAGTACTTATTTGAATTAGTTCTGTAGTTTTTACGTGATGCGAGTATAAACAGAAAAATAGTTTATAGTGTATTTTTAATATATAGTGTATTTTCTGGCTTTCTTCACAGTTGGACAGTTCGGTTGTCCATTTTTCTCTTCCAAATTTTACTATTCAAATGAGTAAAATACAGTTGTTTCTTGATTGAAATAATATTTCTGCCAACCATATTTTATTAAGAAATAGATAGGACATTGTAATAACCCGACAGTTGTAGAGAAAAAGAGGTTGTTAAAACTAAAAATCTAAAAAAATGTCTATATTTACATTTGAGAAAATGAAATTTCTTATCTCTAAATCTTAAATAAAGTTTGAATGCACAAATAGCAAAGTAAATTAGAAGCAAACGTCCTCACAATGTTGTCATATACAAGCTGTCGTGCTATGGTGTAGTCTGTTAATATGGGAACGTTTCATGCATGTTAAATCATTGTTATGACTAAACCTTGTAACCCCCATCATAAATTTTAAATCTCAACTTAGTACACTCTACTACGATGTACGAAAAGAGGCCCATTACTGACTTGAGAAGTCTACAGTTTTACATAAAAGCAGAGTGTAAAAAGCTCTAACCAATTTGCAAGAAGAGAGCCTCACTTGTATAAAAAGATTGTGTATGGTAGTAATATATTCTCATGATTCTCATATAGAAAACATAGAAACAGCAAACAAGTAACTTGAGAAAGAAGATAATATTAAAAACAAATTTCAGTTTGCTCACTATAATCAGAAATACGGTGAATAAATTTGTATAATTTGTTATCATGAAAATATTGTTACATTATGTTTCGTTAAGTAGAGTGGCTAATATCGGTGAATGGTTACATATTATAATAACCGTTTTGCTAGAAATGAAACCTGCATCCCTTATACTGAGAATACGGTGTTCCCGGAATAATTTGAAGAATTTAATGTGCATATAATCAAATGTCCTATAATGAATAGGAAGAAGTTCTGTGTATATTTATCAATTTGATTCTCAGTGTTGTTTGCGCAGAAAATAGAAATAGTGGAAGTCTAAAAAATATCTAAGTTCATCTACATGACATGTATACAGAATGTCACAGGGGCTGGTTTTTTTATTAAGGCACAAAAGCAGTATTAAAATTTATTACACAAATACACATTGGAAAATAAGTGCAGTTAAATTATCTTTCAAAATAAAAAAAATATTAGGGTTGAGATCAGTATTCAAAAAATTATTAGTTTTCAAATAGGTAAGCCACTTTTGAAAATGAGTTCTTAGATAAAAGTATAATCATTTATATGTTACGACATGTAGAAAAACAATAAAGCAAAAAAAAAAGGATTGATGTATTTTTATTTCAAATTGTGTCTTCATTTTAGCACCGGTTGATCATTGGATTGAGTGACAATGTGAGGTGCATCGATTTAAATTTTGATTTTACATTACAAATAAGTCGAGAGTTGTTTTCTATTTAAATTCTATATTGTGTGACTTCTTTTGTATTGATGTGTATTATTATAAGTTTCGAGTATAAGTTTGATGTGTATTATTATCAGTTTTGAGTATGCGACTTACAAACAAGATACAGGGTATTATATATCAAACTTTATAATTGAAATTTTGAAGATGAATACTTATAAAAATATATCTCATTTTTATCAAACTCATATCAATTCATTGTCATTTTCCAAGTTATAAAATATGTTCACGACCAAACTTTCTTTCTATAAATTTTTTTTTGACAGAAACATATTTTAATTCTATCATGAAAATATTGACAATATATGTGTAATTATTAATACACACAATAACAACACAGTTATTGCAAAACAAATCAAATAAATTAATGCAAACATGACAAACCGCTATAAACACACGCATGAAATATCGGGTGGAAATAATATTGGGTTGAAACATTTTTTTATTACTTTATCACAAAATACACAATATACTGATTCTAGAAAAAATTATTTCGCTAATTATAATTACTTTGGAAATTAATACTACCCTCTTTTCTTGGCATACTTGAATATGTGTGAATTTAACGTATAAAAACTGAGTGGATTGATAGATATTTCATAAAATAAATGAAACAAGCATAATCTTCAATACATACAGATTATTTTCCATATATGTCGTCTTAGTGCATTTATTATTCCATTTATTACGGACAGTATACAGAAACAAACATGCAATTTCAAAATGGCTGACAAGTAACTTCAATAATTTATTTTTATCATTTAGCCATTGCGATGGCTAAATGGAACATAAAATGAACTAATATGATACTACATATATCCGTCACTGCGCGAAAAACATTTTAATTTTTTTTGCGCAGTGATGGATATATGTAACTTTAGAATTAAAATTGCATTTTGTTTTGTAAACAAACTATGTGATTGAGTTTCTATATAAAAACAAAGGAAGGTATTTATAACGGAGTTACAAATCATTTTTACAAGTGCTATTTTATTGAATAACATTTATTCATAAGAATCATTATGTATATATTTACCATTCAAATTGTTTGTTTTTTCTTTCGAGAAGTCAGTAGGTACGACTTTTGTATTTCGGGCCCGATATTGGGTCCTCGGGCCATCAGGGAAGATTCATATTTGGGCCCGATATCGGGTCCTCGGGGCATCTACTGGTTAACACAGATTATAATATTTCAAATGAATAATCGCTATTATAAATTCTATAATAGTGATTATTCATTTGAAATATTATAATCTGTGTTGAAATATTATAATCTCTGATAATGGCACCAGTTAGTTTGCAAATACCATAATTCAAAAGGTTAATGCATGTTGGTACTGACCTAGTGATTAATCATTTGCAATGAAATTATTAGCACTATTACCACACTTAGCTATTTGAAACATCGAAAATATACCACAATTCGGGGTCATCCTATTAGATTATAACGTAAATAAGCGTATTGCTTTTAATTTTCGGAAGAATAAGTTTATATTATATAAAAAAACACGTAAAGAAATCACAATATTTTTTTGAAATTTAATCAGCATCGCAAATGCCCTGTTATTGGTTAAAAGTCAGATGACGTCACAGACAAATCTTTAAATTATCGTCCTTTTTTCTTTTTTTTTAATTTATAACTATCACCTTTTGCATTTAGTATAATGTTTTTTATAATCTAAATTCATTACGTATGTTATTCATTACGTATTATATTATATAAAAAGAAATATTTAATTAAAATAACTTCCGGTCGTAACTAATGTATAAAAAAATTTATTATTACAATGTATATGCTAATGTATATATCAGCACTATAATTTTATTTCAAACATAAATCATAGACAAATAAGACTTTTCCTGAATGTTGTTGGATAAACAAGATGTTATTGTTAAAATTGACAGATTAAGTAAATATTTGAGTTGGATAATTAAATTTACTGTATTTATATAGTAAATACTTAACAATTTGTAAGAAAATATATTTTTAATTGCGTAATAAGTGCTTAGCGATAAAGATAAACTAGACTAACTGGAAAAAAAGGTTAAAACATATTCCATCGCAAACAAGTCATCAGGTATGAAATTTTTTAAATTTATTTTTTTATAATAAATAATCGTCTGCTGCAGAATTGTTTTAAACATATCGTTTTTAATGTATATTTTTTCCTATCATATCAAAAATTTAAATTTAGATAAATACTAACAATTGTCAAAATATCATTGGTACTAAAACACATTCATACCAAAATTTAATATTCTTATTCTTTTGGTTTATAGGCATTGACATCGATAATAATGTTTAAAACACAAATATTACTTGTATTGAAATAATCGTCACACATAAAAACATTTGAGTGTGCTACAATGCTGTTTGGATCTCTTATTTTTGTTTGGAGTCTCTGTTTGGAGGGCTTATTGCAGCCGCTTTTTTCGTCTTTTTAGACTTGTTGGCACTGAAACGAACACTTTATTTGACTTTTTATAGACATATTTGTACATTGTGTCATTACACACCATTTTAATATAAAAATAAATGATAATCCCCTTCAGCAGGCAGGACTGCTTGTCTACATTGTGTGTGACGTCACATTAGCCGCCATTACAGAAATTGTGTTTTTAGCGCGAGTTCAAAAATTCAAACTTTAAAAGTGATTTATATAAAAAATACGGCATATATCCTGAAAATATAAATGCAGTGTGCTTATAATACAAAATACAACAATTAAATGAAACCACAGTATTATTTCTACTTTCTTTAAGTTCTTTACTACGACCTAGGTTTCGTTGTATTACAACATCTTCAGGTGGACTATTAGCAAAGATCTTTGCTAACAGCCCAACTGAATGTTGTAATACAACGAAACCTAGGTTGTGGTAAAGAACTTAAAGAAAGTAGAAATAATACTACATCAAGTAGTTTCATTTAATTGTCAATAATGAATTTCTACAAAATTAATGCCAAATATATTCAAAATAGAACAATTTAAAAATTCAAGTCAAATAGCCTATTCAATTGCGGATTAGCCAATGGATTAGTATCAAATTGATGACTATGGAAACAAATAGTCATTTTTTTTTTCCTTTCCTTGTATTTTATTAAAGGTGGTTTGGTAACGCTATTGTACTTTCCTCTGTTTAAATCTGTTAATTCCGTATATGATGATGATGACTAATTCAATAAAAAACTTGTTCCAACAAGTGAATTTAAAACCCTTGTGACCAGTGCGTTGGTTGTGTACTTTGCTTTGATATGCTTGAAGTCATCGTCCAACAAGGCTTCTTACAAATGTTTCTCGCATTTGAAGTAATCAATCCATCGTTATCTTTGATGAAAATGCATTATTTACGGATGCTGGTGATATAAGAACATTTCAAAGTTCATAATGGAAAATGGCAAACAAATCCAGCTATGTCTTCCATAATGTTGACACTTAATGCACTCATTGGTATTACATCTTCTATTGCAAGCACAAAAATATCAGCGAAGCAGTCATTAAAATAATATGTAATAATATATTTCATGTCATATTAAGTTTTTGGACAGCTGACAAGCAATTTAAGATGGAAATTTGTTCCAGAGCAACACTATTTCAAGTGTCACTAGCGTTTATTTGGGTATGTATAATATTTTTTTTATAGATGGTTTGGAATTGTCGGGCTGTGCTCTTGCTTATAACACGTATAAGAGTTTGATATGTACTTGTGGTTTCTAATAAATAGGTAAGTAGGTGAGAAGTGAATTTTTGCAGATTTTTTAAAAAATGCTAAACTTTCTTAATGTTAAAACTGGTTTTTGTTACAATTTTTAGATTGTGTTTACCACCTTTGACGGTCGTTTGAAGTAATTTTAAGTAATTTGGGGCAGTATCTAAAACACCTAATGCCTTGTTTCAATGTTAAGTGCTCCTTTGAAGCCAATTCTGAGTCCTCGAAATTAAAATATCGAACGTATCATTAAGTAGAGAAATGTAGTTATTTGCCCTTGAAAGTCTCAAATTATTTTAAAAATGAAGAACCTTTTGCATAATTTGTTCACCATATAAAAGTTTTCCTTTCTTTGTATTTTATTAAGGGTGGTTTAGTAACGCTATTGTACTTTCCTCTGTTTAAATCTGTTAATTCCGTATATGCTTTAAATGTTAGGTATTTCCGTATATTCCTAAGTTTTAACATGGGACAGAGACCAAAAAAATTACTATTTGTTTCCAATAGTCAAGATTGCAACCTAATTTCCTTGCCATTGCAATATTAGATGCACAGTCATCAAATGTCAATGTAGAAACAGTGATACCAGCCTCATTTGCCATTTCCATACACATAATTACTAACTGTGCCTTTGGTCACCACTTACACAATTAAATAAAAAAATAGACGACATCTCCTTTCCAACCGTTTATACTATAGCCAATACTATAACCAATAAGTAGACCATAGCTTCCTCAGCTTCGTACATACCGTTGGTATCTATCCCTGTGCGCAAGTAGATATAACCATAATATCTTTTATTTTCTGGGACTCATTCGACCTAATACAGTATAGCCATTCGTCAAGAGAGTATACAGAAAAAGTTCTCGTTTCCAAATTGAGCATCCCATTCTTATAGCATAAAAGGCTTCTTTGGTGAAATCTGGAGTTATTCTTAACCATTTATACAACTTATTCAGAGCCGTAAGGATGGCAAACTGGTATTAGATGTTTGATGGATGAAGACCTTTGACGAATACAAACTTAAGGTAAGTACAAAAGCTCATATTTATGGTGAATATTTGGCTTTAGGAATATACTCCTTTTTGGTTTTAGCAATCTGTCTTTTTATGAGCTCATGAAAGTCCAGATTGATGTTGCTTAAAACTGGTGAGTCTGCATTATTTATTATAGAATCCATTAAAATTTTTCGGAATATCCTGTGAATTCACCAATTATTTCTTGTATCCTTAGTTTATCATTTTGCAATCAAAATAAAAAAAATGTATATTCAAATTTTTTCCAGACAGCAATCTTGAATTTTCAAACGTCTTCAATTTTTTTTACAAAAGTAGTTTTTCTTTTGTAAATTTGTTTGGACACTTGTCCCTTCATTCAGTGTCAAATTCTGTGATGATATTGACCTCTCTTGGCTATAGAAATAGATATAAATAGGTTTTTAAACATGTATTTATGATGGATATGGTGGGAACATTGTACTACTTGGCATTTTTTTATTCATTTCACTATATTAATATTTTAAACATCAAACAAACCCCAGATTATTTTAATGATTTCTTTTAAAAATTAAAAAATAGTCAAATTTTCATTTTACACTGACGCTGTACAAATTCCGAACTATTTTTTTCTTTAAATGCTAAGTTATGGTATTTGTAACAATGGTTTTTAGCTTCCAGTACCGACTTTACAGCTGGTCAACAATAAAAGGGTGTACACGTGTGCAATGTAAGTACACCCTTTTGTTGTATATACTCTAGTCAAAATAAGTGTCGGTACTGTGTTGCTATGTGAAGGTTTTCTGTTTGAAGGTTTCTGTTGCTATGTGAAGGAAATGAAACAATCTGCACAAAAGCGTCTATAAACAAGCAAACTGCATTACATCTCGTGGGAAACCAAATATCAGATCTGTTGCTTTTAGCTAATTCTCTTTCCTTTTTGGTCATTTGGGCAAATCTGTAAGTAGAGCAGACAACTCTGTATTAAGAGGTTTTTTTGTCATATCGTTTACAGCAGGGCTGTCCAAATTACATACCTTCACGGGCCAATAAACTTTACTACAAAAGCTTGAGGGCCGCAGAAAAAAATATTTTTAATTTGAAGTAAAATAAAATACAGGGTAATAATTTCTTTAGACATTTATTGGTTCTTCGTTAATTTATCTTTAACAATCACATCGATATCAACATCAACATTCGTTGTTGCCAGACGCATTGCATGAAGAAGTGACTTATCTGACAGTGAAGATCTGTACTTAGATTTTATAAAGTTCATGGTTAAATACGAAACGATCGCCAAGGATCTTAAAAAAATCCATTCCAGTTTCTGTTCTACCCTTGTAAAAGGGGTCTGCCTGTAAGTCACATAATTCCAACTGGTAATCAGTCTTATTTTTCATACCTCGTCGATGTACTTCAGGTGGTCAGAAAAGTTGCATCTTTCAAAATTTCTCATTTCGGCATAATGTTCTTTGCAACTTGGAAAAAAAGAAAAATAATTTTTTTCCAGTGACGTTTTGAACAATATCAGTTTATTTTTTAATCCATTCACATATCCATACAAGTTGGCTATATTGTGTTGTTTGCCTTGTCATTTTAAATTTAATTCGTTCAAATGTTGTGTCATATCAATCAAAAATGCGAGATCAGCAAGAAATTCAGGATCTTGCATTTTAGTTTCCATATCAGTAGTGTCAAATTTTATTTCATTTTTAAGAAGGGGGGAAAATGGTGCTAGGCCTCGGTGATGGTTGGGGGGGAAAATGGTGCTAGGCCTCGGTGATGGTTGGGGGGGAAAATGGTGCTAGGCCTCGGTGGTGCATAGTTATGTTAGTAGGTATGTACCTAGAAAAAGCTGAGTTAGAGCCGGTAGCGTACGCCTAAGTGTGCAAGATTAGGCTATCAGACGCGCATCATAAAGTCCTATCTTACACGTCCTCGCCACTGTCAAACTGCCGCCGCAGTCTGGTAGTGGACTCACTTATATGAGTCGTCCCATTCCCCGGGCAATGTCCTGGTCAACAATGAGTCTTGCACAACACATCTACCTCGTGACCTTGATAGCAAACTAAGAAGGGCGAAGGCGAGTCATCAGCGCCTTAAAACCGATAAATCTAGCTAAGGGAGACAAACCTGACAAAAAAACCAGTGTGCAGCCCGAAAGGGTTGCCCCAGCACGGTAAACCTGTGGTCATGTTTTGCAGGAACGGGAGTCTGAGCTTCGCCACTTGGACTACGAGGAAGGTAACCTCTTCAAAAATCCCCTAATCCTACGGTGCGGGGCGCGCCAAAAGGATGTGTGACTGCCAGGTGGCCAACCGCTAGCGACCAACCTTGACAGCCTAGGCGAACTGTCGTTGTATAACTGCCTTCTCCATGGGAATGGGCGTCACCCCAGGAGCGACAGCTTTTATTGATCCCACTCGTGGGACCAATATGAATGATCTAAATACAAATACCAATACCACCATGGGAGTAGGCAACCAGGCTCCTGTGTTAGTGAATGCTACTGGCAGCAATAAAAAATATATTCAGCAGGCATTTCATCCTAGCCTCTTCATTGGCAGACCAAGATTTGCTTCAGTGAGTGATCTAACCAATCTCCACTCTGGAATGAACACTGAAAATGAAACTCCCTCTCAGGAAAACCCACCTGCTCCACCATCGTGGCAAAGGGTCCCAAAATCAAAAAATCCCACAAAAAAAAAGGAAAGCCGCTAGCAGCCCATCACCAGAGGCTACTAAAACTACCAACAGATTCAGCGGTTTAGCTGTTGATTTGACAGAAGATGAACCGGGTTCCTTACCAACGAAACCCAATAAACCTCCTCCAATTATTCTCTATGGAGTAGAAGATATTAATAAGCTCACAACAATACTGGAAACTGCTGCGGATAGAGGTCAATTTACATACAGAATAGTGACTAGAAATCAGCTGAGAATAACTAGCAAAGATATAGAGGTTTACAAAAAACTCATTGCTCTGGTAAGGGAAAATGGACAAATTGGTCACACCTTTAACAGGAAAGATGATAGATGCTATAGGCTCGTCATCAGGAATCTTCACCCGTTAACACCAATAACCGCCATAAAAGAAGAAATAGAAGCCACTGGTAACCAAATCACAGGCGAAATTATTAACGCTAAATATGGTCCTGATAAAATCCCTACTTCAACCTTCTTTGTCAACCTAATCTCCAGACCACCAATCCATCGTAATGGAAGATCCAAAGAAGAAAAAATCTGTAGTGCAATGCCAGAGATGCCAGCAATATGGACACACCAAAAACTATTGCCTGCGCCCATATAGATGTGTGAAATGTGGACAGTTGCACAAAACATCGGAGTGTACTAAACGTGATCGTAATACCCCAGCCCAGTGTGCCCTTTGTAACGGTCCCCACCCTGCTAATTATAAGGGATGTGAGGTATACAAAAGAAATACTACTTAGACGTACTCGGAAGATCATGCCTAAAAGTAACTTTATGGACAGAAAAGCTCAAACACCAAACAACTTGAATATCAACAACATTGAACCTGGAGATGACAAAAATACCACTAAAAAGTCATATGCTAAAGTACTACAAACGACAAATGCTAACTCCATCAGTAGCACGCAATTCACACACAACACAAAAGAGTGACTCTCTTTAGAAGAAATACTCTTAAAACAAACTGAGAAGTTTGATATCATACTCCAACAAATGGGCACTCTAATGAGTCTCATAGTCAAACTTATAGATAAACTATCAAAATAGGTACAACTCTACATATAGCTGCTTGGAACATAAAAGGTTTAGCTCCAAACAAAAATGAGGCAGAGATTCTAATGACGGAAAACAAGCTTGATGTATTGCTAATTTCAGAAGCACACTGTACACCTGCATCATGTATTAAGTTCGCAAACCATAATTGTTACCATACTTCCCACCCCGATGGAACTAGCCATGCTGGAACTGCAGTAATAGTAAAACATCTATTAAACATCATCTACTTCCTAGCTACAGACATGATCACCTCCAGGCAACCACAATAGCGGTCGAAGATAAACATGGGTACTTGATTGTCTCGGCAATATACTGTCCACCAAAACACAAAGTAAGCGAAGCAATGTTCTCTCATTTTTTCAATACGCTTGGTAACCGTTTTGTAGTGGGTGGTGACTGGAACGCTAAACACACGTGCTGGGCCTCAAGACTAACAACAACTCGAGGCTGGCAGCTCAAATCAAGTATTACCAGTAATAACTTGACTACTGCCACAACAGCCGAGCCAACATACTGTCTGAGTGACCCGAATAAAATTCCTGACCTACTGGATTTTTTTGTGGCTGAAGGACTTTCAAAATACAACATCAAGGCAGAATCATGCTATGACAGTTCCTCAGACCACACACCTGTCATGTTAACCATAAGCACGAAGTTAATAGAAGTCATAAGGCCAGAAACATTGTACAACAAAAAAACTGACTGGGAATCATTTAGTAACGTAGTCCACGTTGAAGAACATCTACAGCTAAAAGTAGCTCTAAAAACACCAGAGGAAGTGGAAAATGCTACAACACATATTACAAACTGATACAAGAAGCATGTTGGATTAATACTCCTCCACTCGACTCCCAGGTTATACCAACGAACTATCCCATACAAATAAAAAGCGCAGTCCTACATAAGAGACGTCTTCGTAGAATCTGGCATCAAAGCAGACTAACAGAAGACAAGAAGAATTTAAATAGTGCTTGTAAAACCCTAAAGGAAATGCTACAGGCTTGGCGTGATGATACTCTGCAGACACAGCTTGAATCATTGACTGCTTCTGAGGACACTAATTACTCACTATGGAAATTCACTAAGAACTACGATAGACCTCAGATAGCTAAACCACCCCTAAGTATGAACTCGAAGTGGGCCAGAATACCCCAAGAAAAGGCAGACGCTTTTGCCGAACACCTGTCAAGAATTTTCTGTCCTAACGACAACAACGACCAACAATTTGAAGACCATATGGACCAAAATTTAAGTCAAGCTCATCAGATGTCACTACCACCTGCTCCCATAACATTTTCAGAGGTCTGTAGGGTCATCAAAAACCTTAAAGACAAAAAATCGCCTGGCTTTGACTTAATTACGAAGGAGATATTGAAGCAGCTTCCAAAAAAGGCAGTGATATTTCTTACGACGTTATTCAATGGTATCCTTAGAGTGCAACACATCCCACAACAATGGAAAATGTAACAAATTCTGATGATTTATAAACCAGGAAAACCACCCAACAATGTAACCTCATATAGGCCAATTAGCCTATTACCTATTTTGTCGAAAGTCTTCGAGAAACTTCTCCTAAACAGAATACTTTCCATACTTGAAAAAGAACAAATAATTCCTAACCACCAGTTTGGATTCAGATCACATCATTCCACTACGGAGCAAGTTCATAGAGTTACTGAGAAAATAAAGGAAATCCCTGGAAAACAAAGAGTATTGTTCCTCAGTTTTTCTCGACATCCAACAAGCCTTCGATCGAGTGTGGCATAAGGGATTACTATTTAAAATAAAAAGATACTTGTCACACAGCCTCTATCCACTACTACACTCCTACCTGACAGAACGCTGGTACCAAGTGAAAGAGGCTGAAGCCACTTCCGAGTTCTATGAAGTCAAAGCGGGCGTTCCCCAAGTATCAGTCTTGGGACCTTTATTGTATACCTTGTATACGTGTGACCAGCCGAGCACAGAGGGCACAATAACTGTGACATTTGCTGATGACACGGCGATTCTGGCAAGCAGTGAGAATGCTAATGAAGCCTCAGAAATGTTGCAAACTGGCCTTGACAAAATAACAAACTGGCTCCACAAATGGCGCATCAAGGCAAGCGCTGCTAAGTCCGTCCATGTCACCTTCACTTTGCGGAAGGGCAACTGTCCAGCTGTGAAACTGGAGAACAACACACTTCCCCAACGAGACAGCGTAAAATACCTTGGCCTACACCTTGACCGACGTTTAACCTGGCGCTAACACATAAAAACAAAGAGAGATGAGCTTAAGATAAGATACAACAACCTTTTATGGCTCCTAGGAAGGAATAATAAACTATTTCTAAACAACAAGCTACTCATCTACAAAGCCATCTTAAAACCAGTTTGGCTACATGGCGTTCAGTTATGGGGAAGTGCCAGTAACTCAAACATTGCCATACTGCAACGAATGCAAAATATGATACTGCGCTCAATCTCGAATGTCCCATGGTACATCACTAACATGGAAATACATGAACAGTTGGGTATAAACACTGTGAAATCGGAGTTTACACAAATGACAGAAAGATACAGAGAAAGGCTGGAATGCCACCCAAACAGACTCGCAACTGAACTACTTACTCGTAGTTATCAGAAGCGCCTCAAAAGAAAGGATGTCCTAATCTCCTGATTACGAGTAGATGCTCTCATTGGAGGGCACACTCTACCTGACCTATCGCCCACAAAACATCTGCTAAAAGCAAATGCTGATTGCAGATTATAATAGAGAAAAAAAAAAAAAAATAATTTTTAAGAAATATGGGAATTTCTTTCCGTAAATCGAAAAAACGTTGCAAGCACTGACCAGCACTCAACTATCGGATTTCTGAGTGTAACAGCAGATCCCCATAGGTTGCGTTAATTTCAGTTAAAAAATTGCTAAATTTACGATGACTCAAAGCTTTGTTTCCGCCTCTAATAAGATTCGTTATTTTAACAACTATTTTCATGACATTCATTTAGCGTAAAGATTTTCCGCATAAGGCTTCTTGGTGTATGATATAATGAATTAATGGGCAATCAATGCCATTTTGTTTTAGATGTCCCGTAAATCCTGTAACGTTTCCTGTCATAGCTTTGCTCCATCGGTCACAATACAAGAACATTTTTGAAACCCACCGTATTCTATGACAGTTTTGTTAACAGCTTAAAAGATATCACTGCCTTTAGTTGATCCATGTAGCGGCACTAAATTTAACATTTCCTTAGTGATCGAAAAATCTTTTGAAATGCAGCGAATAAAAATTATTAATTGACTGATATCTGTTCGGTCGGTACTTTCGTCCAAACATAATGAATAATATTCACAGTTTACAATGTAATCACATATTTTTTTCGAAACAAATTCTCCCATATCGTCTATTCGTCGCGCAACTGTTTGGTGAGATAATGTTACAGATTCAAATTTTTCCGCCAATTTCGGCTGCATAAAGCGATAAGCCATGGCAACTGTGCATTTTTTTTATAAAAACTCCGTCGCTGAATGGTTTTTTAGCTTTAGCTAATTGCAAACAAACTTCATAAGAAGTAGCTAAACGTTGTTCATTGTCTGTATTTATTTTTGAAAAAAAACTTGTCTGCTGCGTTAGTTTCTTCTTATTACAATTTTTCTGGCTTCACCGACATGTTTTTTATATTTTTCTTCATGTAAAGTAGTATAATGATGTTTAACATTATATTCTTTACTCGCAGACATAACTTGCATACAAATCATACACTGAATTTTGTTATTGTTATTGCAAATAAAATAGTCGAGTTCCCAGATCTCATTAAATGCACGATGTTCATAACTTATTTTTCGCTTCTTCGTAGACATAATAAAGTTTTTTAAGTATTTTTCTCAAACCGGCTGGTTAAATACTAGTGAAATTCACAATTACTTGTTAAATAACGTGTGAAATTCAAAGCGGCAGTGATACGAACTTAATGAAAACACAAGTTTAACTTATACGGACACAAACAAATACTAACATAAACATCTTACTTACCGACTTCTTTTGTAAACAAAATACTTTCCGGGAATTCCCCCAATAATATAAAGATAACTTCACTTTTAAATGATGTCATGCGAATGGAATGTTACTAGATTAAAAATAAATGAATATATCTTTCTCAAAATATTATATATATATATAATAGAATCTTTATATATATAATAGAATCTTTCTCAAAATATTATATATATATATAATATTTTGAGAAAGATTTCTATTATCTAAACTATTTATAGGTATCCAAAACTATTTTCTGATTATTTTACACTGTAGATTTAAATTTTAAAATATGCGTCGCGGGCCGCATAAGAACAAGCCATTGTTTGGACAGTCCTGGTTTACAGTAATCTGACACCATTGTGGGACGTGAAGCTGTATAGTATGTCTTTCAATATTGGCTTACTTAAGAGAGCAACCTCTGCCGCATCTCGTAACCTAACACTATTCTAATTTAGTGCATCTTGGGGTATTTTTCATTTTAGTCTGTGATTTGACTGGTTGACTTTGTCCATCAGCCAATTTGGCAAAATATTTGGGTGTTTAAGGATTCTGTCTCTGTACGATTTGATATGTTTGATTATTTATTCCCTTGCTGTAGGTACTCTTAAGTCTTTATTCAGTTGTTCATTGGTCACAAACGACGGGGCATCTGTTATGATCCGAAGTATTTTATTTTGGAATCTTTGCAGGATTTTTATGTTTGAGTGGGACGTGATTCCCCACAGCTGAATGCCATAAGTCCACACTGGTTTTAGGACAGACTTGTACAAGAGCAGTTTGCATTCTAATGACCTCTGGAACTTTCTGCCAGTAAGCCAGTACATTTTCTTAATTGTAAGCCCAAATGTTTGGGCTTCGTAAATATTTTTTTTCCCAAGTCAGCAGTTTATCCAGATGTATGCCCAGATATAGTACATGATCTGCCTGCGGTATTTGCCCTTGGTTAAGATAAACCGGAGCACAACTCCCTCTCCTGAGTGTGAATGTCACATTCACCGACTTTGTTTCATTTACTTTGATTCTCCATTTCTTTAGCCAGGCAGCCATTTTGTCTAGGTTTTTTGAAGCATTTTTGATGCCACTTCTGGCTTGTTCTGACTGGTGATAGCAGTGTCATCAGTGAATGTTCCAGTAACAACTGTTGTGTTCACGGGCAAGTCCAATGTATAAAGGAGATATAGTATAGGGCAAGTCACGTCTCTCTGAGGGACCCCAGCCGCTATTGGGCAGAGTTTAGTTGTGGCGTTCCCACTTTGGACAATGAAATGGCGATTTGTCAAAAAAAATGCTAAGAGGTTACAAATAATAATTACCAAAAAAGATAATAACAGTAGCAAAAAGGTATTTTATTACATTTACATTGTACGAAACACACAAAATCTGTATTTTAAACCTGTCACCATATCAATTTCAATGGCAAACTTCAAGAAATTTAATCTAGTTAAATTGATATAAATTTGTACTTGTGAAATGATATTCCATCCTTCATCAAACTGGATGTCCTGCTGGTTTTTCTACAAGTTTTTATTAACAAAACTACATTGTAAATATTTCTAAATAGACAAAAACAGAGATACGCTCATACAGAGAGCATTTACTTGTCAGGTAATGTTAAACCACATGTACGGCACGGTGATGCGTTTTACATCATCACTTGCCTCAAGTTGCTCTTGTTTGCTCTCGACTACACACTAACGCGAGCGAATTGTGCCAAGTAGTAATATAATCTGTGACTGTAATAATTATATTGGCTTCATATTACATAGATATGACACTAATCATTTGCAGTCATAAAACTAATGATAAAGACCTTATCTCTATTTTTACCTCTTCAATTTTCCTGTTTTTGGAAATCTGGGCCAATTCTTCATTCTTCTGGGCAAGTTCTGCTTCGAGCTGGGCCACACGTTGCCGTAGCTGCTGCTCCATTTCGCCGCTCTCTCCCGCTGTGAATTTCCAATTTAGAAATAATACACTGACCAATAATTATTAACTGTTGTCATTTGATATTTATAATATTAACTTTTTGCATTTGTTGCGAGTTACAAACATACACATTTTTGTACTAGAATCTATCACAAATGCTAGTAGCAAAATCTAAAATATTTTTTATAATTTCCGAACTTAACTAAGCGTATAAAGTTTTTTTACTTTTCATAATTTTTAGAGTTAGTAGTGATACTCAAGCTTATTTGTAATGATGTAAATTTAATTTATAATATCTGAAATAATTTTTTTATAATATCTGAAATAATTGCAATAAATAACATATAACTATGATATATCTGCGTAAAATAGTTAGCTTTTTTCTAGTTGTATTCCGGCATTAAAGATTCTCTCTGTTTCAAGTTCTTTGAGTTCTTCTGATGCCTTACCCTAATGGCTAAAACATTCCCTTCAAATTAACTCCTATATTATTTAGAGTAAGCTTGAACAAATGTAATGCTTTGCCTTTCATATAAAACAGCTATCTCCTTTCATTTTATCTATGTTATCTATCTACGTCTTCACGCTAATCAGTGATGATGAAAAGCCTCTTCCGTCCAGACGTACTTCTTTTGGTGTATTAATGTTCATATATGCTTTTGTCTATGCTTTTGTCTATGCTTTTCTCTTTCCATTATTCACACCATATCCTTCCATATATGGGTGATTCTCAGTTTATTAAAAATGTTGTCTCCGTTAAATTTGTTATACTAGATCAATTATTATTGTAGTGAACTTTTTTTTAAAATAACATCTATTTCTATCTATCTGGTTTATCAAAAAGTGTTAACATTTGCTTATGGATATTATCTAAAAATTTACATTTTCACATTACTGTGGACGTACGTAAGTATGATTTTGGTTAAATATCTTACTGTAATCCATTTATTAATTGCTGACTTAATAAAATATAGGATCGACCTTCAACACAGGGTTGTATACTGGGCTACATCTTGATGAGTGACTAAATTTAAAAAATTTGTTGCACCCCGGTAATGACATAACATAAATTTTTTTAAAATACTTGCTCTTCTTAGATTTTTAAAGCAAAAATGTATTTAGAATACAATATTATATTGATAATTATTATCATTCCTTTCAGAAAGAAATTCTTTTTGGTTCCTAAATATTTTGTTCATAGACTTTAAGTTTGAAATCTTTGTGGAAAGTTTTGAAATTAATTACATACAAAAAACAATTTAATTCCAGGAACTTTGAAATTGTCCGTTAACAGTATTAGCCATATACTATTTTTGTTAGTCTTTTTCTTGCCTTTATGTTTAACATAACTCATTTCAGAACTTCTTTCTTTATCATAACGCACTTCCTTTAATATCAATCATGTTGTTATGTCGGTGAGATTTTTAAATGTGTAGTTTAATTTAATTTGGACATAGTTCTATCTTATTAAAAAATGAGCTTAAAACCAACATTAATTTAATTTAAATTTTTGTCTGTCTGTCATATTCCATCTGTGTTGGAATTCCCAATGTTTTTGTTTCCGTCAATTATGACAGGATGAGAGTACATACACTCTCGTACCTAATGCCATTATACACGTATCTTGCAATCCCTTACGGGTGGTGTATCTTGTTCAGATATGTGCCTGTGATCTTTCCTGTTCGATTTTTGCCTTTGAAAGTCAATCAGTGTGTTTGGGTAATATGTAGACTAAACTTATTTTTTTTGCTTAATTTTTTTATTTATGAAATAAAAAATAAAGGCAACAATATTTTTTTTATTAATGTTTTTGCTACTTATTGGTTACTTTCACCCGAGAGCTTAAATAATAACTTTGTAACCGATTGTTAAATTAGATAAGGCTTGTTAGATTAGATAAGGATTGTTAGATTAGACAAATAGGTTAAGTGCAACCCTTACAGTTGACTAGTAGCAAATCCTTCTGTTTATTTTAGGATTTTCATTATATTAATACTTTTACCTGTTTAGTTTTAATAGCAAGAAAATTCTATCCATTTTACATGCTTGGCACTTTTATGTACTAGACGTACAGTTTATTCATCATAGTACCTCTTCAGTTAATATTTCAACCCTACCTCTTGTGGGAGCCTCTTGTCGTTTGGCACGTGCCACCTCTTCACGATAGACGTGCAGCTGGCGTTTCCATTCATCCACATTGGCTGTGCTCTCTTGCAAGGCAGCTGTGAGCCGTTGGTTATTGCTCTTCAGCGTTGCCAGCTCGACCTCCCACTTCTTGGCGTTTGCCGAGCTGTCGACAATAATATATACACATATCGATCAGTTCCCAGGAAATTATTTGAAGTAGAAGAGAATTTGGCATTTTCAATATTTTTACTTATGAGTAAACCTGAATATAAAGTTTTACGTTGCTATATGTGAATTCTAGCTGTGAAGTATGTGAATTCCTGCAAGAGATATTTTACATTGACAACAAATTTTTTAGATTTTTCTGGAAAATAAATTAAATTTTTCCACATTAAAAAAAATTCTATCGGACAGACAAAATATTTTTCAAATAGGTATATACAATCAATAGATTGGAGTAGACATGACAACGGTATTCTTATCATGTGTCTCATTCAGTATATGAAGTTGTGTGTATTTGTAGTCATTACATTCAACTGGGCTAATAATATTTTAAATGATTATAATAATATTTTGAATTAAACTTAAAAATCATAAGTAATTTAAAAATATTTAATGGAAAAAATAATTGGCCATTGAGTATCTACCATTAACAATAAAATGTCTGGTCAGCAATGTTTTACAGAATTAAATATTTTACTAAATTTCTTAACTTGATTCCTGATATATCATTTATAAAATGTTTTTTGACGAAAGTCTCTCCCAGTATATTTCAAAAAAATATTTACAGTTAAGTTAAATAAGTAGAAGTAAATTGAAATATATTGTACTTTGAAACAATGTTAAAATAGAATATATAATAATGGGGTGCTAATAATATAATAAACATTCAAATGATTCCCTAATCCTTAAATGCGTAGTGATGTAAATTTCCATCAACCAATTTCATAATCTTTTCTAATTACCCTAAGAAATAGTGACATAAATTTTTGGGTATGATCATTTTTAGAAAGTGTACCCAACTTTAGTTGAAGATGAAGTATAGTCAGAAGGGAAGTAATAAGGTACCGTCAGACTATGCCTTTGCAAGATTATTAGATAAAATGAAATTAGTTTGGAAGAAAAGAAATATGGAGTTTTATGGGTCTAAAATCACTTTTAAGAGTATCTCTGAGTTCAGTACAGATTTATCACAACTAGATAGTCCATATGTATGTTTCAGTTATTTGTTCCTGCTTCATGCAGAAAATAGTACGAACAAACAAATCTTTATGTGTAAAGATTTGAAAAAATATTTGGTGTACTTTTATATATGTCAGTACACCAATTCCCAAATATAAGATCAAAATGGTCACCATGATTCGATTAACCTATATTTTTCATTATTTCAATTATGCCAAATAAAAATTTGAAAAAATTAAAAATGTTTTACATTTCAACAAAGCAATTGGTTGCACAAAGCAATTGGTAATCCAGAACAAGACCATTTATTCAAGATACATCTTGTTATTGAAGAGCTGAATGAGAGGTTTTCTTCTGTCCGATGGATCAACGTCTGTTTATTGATTAGCAGATATATGCCGCAAAGGTGACACATTTTCAGAAACAGTATCTGCCCAAGGAGTCTCAGAAATGGGGTTTCAAATTATATGTGAGGTATAGTCTGATTGGATCTGCGCACAGGTTTGAGGTGTATGCTGGACGCGATTTTGCTAATAAGCCTAACAATGAACAAGGTATAGGTTCAAATAGCAATGTTTTTCTTCGCTTAGCTCAAGTTATACCCAGAAAAGTTAATCACTAATTTTTATACTGCAGTACCATTAATGTATTATTTAGTAACACAAGGCACACATTTGGTTAGGTTAGGATAATTCAGCAGAATAGAATAGGGATATAGAATAGATCAAAATTACCATTAAATTACATTTATGATAATATATACGTATAATATACAATTCATGAAAAGATTGTCTTCATTTCAAGGTGTGGATATAAGTGTAGTAGCAAGGAAGGATAATAAAGTGGTAACATTACTGTCTTCCTATGTTAGGGCTTTACCTTCGTGTAATGGATATGACAAAGGAAAAAAGAAAACATTTTAATACCATGCTCCAAAGTTATTGGTGAACACAATGCCCACATGGGTGGGGTAGATCTCATGGGTAACTTACTAGGGGGACACCGAATCGAAATAAAATCTAGAAAGTGGTATTTGCATATATTTTTTCATTTTTTTGGATTTGGCCGTCAAAAATTCCTGGATCAAATATCCTGATGCATTCAGAAATAAGTTGGCCTTTATCCTTTGTAATATAGACGGACATGAAAATAAGAGGGGTTATGTATTAGTTCAATCGAAAGTGGGATTCAGACAAAAAAGAACAGAAGAGCAATTGCAGTTGCTCAACCAAAAGGAACCCACAGAGTTGGGTATGATCACTTACCTGTAGTGGGAGGATACACACAATGCAAATTGTCAAAATGTAAGGGATTTTCAAAAATCCATTGTTCTAAATGTGATATAAATTTGTCTTAATAAAAACAATAATTTATTTTTAAAATACCATATAGAATCAAATTAATCATTGATATGGATTAATATACAGCTGATAAGACCTGATAACATGACGATGTGAATTTCCATCAACTTGATTTTTTTTTTAAATATATATATTTCTATTTAATTAAAATTTTTGTATTATTTTTCTTTATTCTAGAGCCAAATATGAGATATATTTCTCATTTCATTCAGAAATAAAATATAATATAATCGCTTAAGTGTAAGTTGGTCACAGGAAATTTAATAAATTGAAAAAAATATTAAACATATTTAAAAACTTACAACATTTACGACTGTAACAATTTTGTCCTACTACATGTACGTATGTTGCTATGCATGTTTTGTCGTACGAAATGATGTTACAAAATAAAATTGAATTGAAGGTAAATAAATAAAGTACATTGCATTAACATCAGCATAAGTTTTAACAAGTGACGATCATTGTGTTTTTAAACTTTTTAAAAATAGCTATGGTGGAATTTATATATCACTATATGAGGGAGTACCTAAAAATAACGAGACAAGTCTTGTGTGTATTTATTTTATTTACATAAATTCTCCAATCTTCTTAAAAGACCTAACTTAGATTGGACACGTGTGCAATCTTTTTTCCTATTATTCAAAACCTTTTTTAAATACACTTGTGATGTATCTCCTTATTTTTTGTCACCTCATTAACATCAGTGAAACGTTTTCCTTTGAGGTCTCTCTTCACGCGGGAGAAAAAAACTTACAGGGAGTGAATCATGGGGCAAAACAGTCACGTCGCTTTTTGTCAAATATTGGACATGGGAGGAAAAACCACTCACTCGTTTGCCACAAATCAGGCCTTTTTGCCCACACAGCATTGATTTTAGAAGAAAAATCTGGGTCGATTTGGGACTGTTCTTTCAAAGAACGATATGCTTCCAAGCGCCCCTCTTTTTCAGTCAAGACTGGTATTTTGTTGTTCTAGACAATGTTCAATTCCAATCTATCCAGATTGGAATAGACGTGCGACAGATTTGTGACTGAAAATTCATATCCTCAACTTGGACAACTGTGTGCCGGAAAAAGGGAAGCTGGTTGTGAGATAATCCAAGGCGAAAGAGTTATGAGAGACTTGACTGCACCATATCGAGGATCTGGCCGTAATAATAGAATAAATAATTTCTTTACCACACTACCTTTTGCTGAATATTTGCTATTGCGGAATTTTACGTTAACTGACAAAGTAAAAAAAAAATAAAAGATATATTTCTGGGGAGAATATAACAGATATAATGTACTCATTATAATCGTGTTATGATTAGAGAAATAATTGTCATATACACAGAGCAATGTTTGTTTCAACCAATCCTCCAATAGAGTCGTTTGTTGAGCCCTAGTTCTTATGAATTATAAAAACCTCGACAAGCACTGAAGGAAATTGTTGTCTTAATATATAATATTTAATGATTTTTTTTCACAGTAGCTATACTTTAAATATTACAGAAGTTAGAAAGGCACGTGCCTGTATTAGAAATCGCGGTAGTTATTTTGAACGCGAAAAAAATTGGTTTAGCAAAAATATTGTTCAATTTATTTAAAAATTAAAATTTATCTCCCTCAATTCGGATTGTGTACCCTAATTCTAAGAATTGCCGACATATCTGTGTGGTTACAGATCGGCAGCTTTTATTTAACGCGTGACGGCCATTGTTCAGCATTTGAGTTCTGCACCCTAAATTTAAGAATTGACGAGATATCAATCTACCACCAGATAGCAATATTGCAGAATACTTTTGAAAGGGTTTGAGTAACTAAGGATATTTTATTAGTTTTTTTTAAAAGCCCCAATCACAACAGTTTTTTTCAATTTTACTGTGTTTTCTAGTCTGCCTAGTATTTTTTCTGATGACATAGATGCTTGGAATTTATTTCTTTAGATTAGCTATACATTATATAAATATTGACAAACCGGCTTTTACTGGAACTCTTTTGGGAATTAACTATTAAATTTTGGAATTTTTAAAAGAAAATCCCAAACTTCAACCTTTCAACTTTGCTTTGAGCTTCCAAACACTCTTATAAAAATATATATCTCTTTTTATCAAATTATGTCATTTCCAAATTATAAAATATGCTTGTAACCTATCTTTTTGTATACATTTTTAAAGTTTTTTTTATGACTTCAACATACTTTTATATTACTTGATCACAAAATACATAATAAAATGATTGTGAAAAAAATTATTTCGCACTGTAGATATATAACATTACAATTTTAACTGTTTTGAAAGTGAATACTGCCATATTTTCTTCGATTATTTAAATACGTGTGAATTCAACATATATAAATAAAATAAAAAAAAATAAAATAAGCATAATCTTCAATAAATACAGATTATGTTTATATATAATACAATTGTGATAATGTTGTATCAAAATATGTAATTAGTGAATAGTAGCGCCATCTCTTATCGTTTTGTAGAAACTGTTTGTCTGTCTATGACAATTTGCTAAAATAAAAGACAGTCTATTGCGATAAAACGTGTTTTACTAGAGGTTATAGGCGTACTCTGTGCTAAATTATCAGTTATTTTCAAGTGAAAATAGAAATTACAGTGAAAATAGATAATTTGTGAAAGTTATATCGCGGAAACATGACTACGAACTATATTGCCAGTGTTCCTAAACTAAAAGGAAGAGAAAATTATGATGAGTGGAGCTTCGCGGCTGAAAATTTGTTGGTTCTTGAAGGAATGGACAAGTACATCAAGCCAATGGCAAGTTTTGAAGTTAAGCCAGCAGATGACGCAAAAACGAAGGCAAAGCTAATATTGAGTGTGGACCCATCGTTGTATGTGCATATTAAGAATACCAAGAGCGCAGCAGAATTATGGACTACATTGAAGACCCTGTTTGATGACTCCGGTTTCTCACGCAAAATAACATTGCTGCGACATTTGATTTCTATTCGGCTAGATAATTATGATTCAATGGCTACATATGTGACTCAAATGGTCGAGACAGCTCAACGGTTGAACAGCACAGGTTTTACAATCACCGATGAATGGGTGGGTTCATTATTATTAGCAGGTTTGTCGTATCGTTATTCTCCCATGATAATGGCAATTGAACGTTCGGGCATTTCGATAACTGCAGATGTCATAAAGTCGAAATTGCTCGACATGGAAGTGACCAGAGACAATGACGCAGGTGCTGCATTTGCAGAGCGAAATAATCATTCATTCAATAAGTCAAAGAAAGGCAGTCCCGGTCCTTCAACGTCAGTATCAAACAAGAAAATGACAGCAGCAATGACAGATTCATCAAAAATAATTACATGCTACAAATGTAAAGAAAATGGTCATTATCGAAATCAGTGCCCTTTATTGAAGAAAAACAATAGTAAATATGTTTTTAATGTCGTTTTCCTGAATGGAAAGTTCAATAAAACTGAATGGTACGTGGATTCAGGCGCCAGCGCTCATATGACGGTGAACGAATCTTGGATAAAAAACATGAACCGATCACCGTGTTTACCAGAAATAGTGGTTGCAAATGAATCTACAGTGCCAGTAGTTTGTTCCGGAGACGTCGACATTGTTTCAGAACTGAAATTTGAAATTACAGTGAAGAATGTGCTGTGCGTTCCCAGTTTGACAACAAATTTATTATCCGTGAGTGAACTGATTAAAAACAGAAATAATGTGATATTTGATGAAAAACACTGCTACATTCGAGACAAGAATGATGTTTTGATTGCTACTGCCGACCTGTCAGATGGTGTTTACAAGTTGAGGTTAGAAACACAGACTTGTATGTTGGCCGCACCAGCAGTTAGTGGAAATCTGTGGCACAGAAGATTAGCACACCTAAATAGTCAAGACATGAACAAGATGAGAAATATTGTGAATGGTTTGTCATATGAACAAAATTTTGACATAATCAAATATCAGTGTACAACTTGTTGCGAGGGAAAGCAAACAAGATTACCCTTTTCGCATGTTGGTAAGAGAAGCACAGAATTATTACAAAGAGTTCACACAGATATTTGTGGACCAATGGAAACCACGTCATTGAATGGTGCTCGATATTTCATACTGTTTGTAGACGACTTCAGTCGGATGACTTTTATATACTTTATCAAGAATAAAAGTGAGGCGCTCAGCATATTCAAAGACTTCCAAACACTGGTTGAGAATCAGTTGAATAAGAAAATAAAGATGATACGTTCAGATAATGGACTTGAATTTTGCAATAAGGAGTTTGATAATTATTTGAAACAAAAGGGTATAATTCATCAAAAATCAAATAATTACACGCCTGAACAGAACGGCTTATGTGAGCGAGCCAACCGTACAGTTGTGGAGAAGGCTAGATGTCTATTGTATGATGCAAAGCTGGATAAACGATTTTGGGCAGAGGCAGCTAACACTGCTGTCTATTTGAAGAATAGATCCGTTGCTTCAAGACTTCAGACAACTCCGTACGAATTGTGTTATAGGAAGAAACCAGATCTCAGTCACATCCGTTTATTTGGAAGTAAAGTCATGGTGCATATCCCCAAGGAACGTCGTTTGAAATGGGATAAGAAAGCCATGGAGCACATTTTAGTGGGATATAGTGAAGAGGTCAAGGGTTACCGGCTGTATAATCCTGCGAAGAAGAGTCTTGTTATAAGTAGAGATGTCATCGTGATGGAAAATGAATCAGAGCTCAAAGAAACAGGCAACAAGTCAGCTATCTGGATTCCTAACGAAGAGACACTTGCAGATAACATAGAAAAAGAGAGCACAGTTTCAGTGGGGGATAAATCGTCTCATATTTCAGAGACAGAAGACTGCCCATCAGATTATTCTTCAGTGTAATGAAACAATAACGGAAACTTCATCTCCAACCACAGACATATTAGACACAGAAGTCCAGACGACATCAACCCCAGAACAGACACCAGAATTACCTGAAAAGCGTTCCAGGAAAGCAACTGAACGGTATGGTTTTACATGTCTTTCCAACACTGTTTCAGCATTAGAGAAGATAGTGTTCTCAGAGGCTCTTGCAGGGCCAGAGAGTGAACAGTGGAAGAATGCCATGGCCGACGAGCTGCAGTCTTTTGAGGACAGCGATGCATGGGAGCTCGTTGACAACCCCGGTGATATGACAATTGTGAAGTGCAGGTGGGTGCTTAACAAAAAGTTTGATGTGGACAATAATGTGCGGTTTCGGGCTAGATTGGTGGCAAAAGGTTTCTCGCAGAAACCTGGAATTGACTATACGGACACGTTCTCTCCCGTGGTTAGACATTCAACGCTCAGATTATTGTTTGCTCTCAGTGTTAAGATGAATATGATTATTGATCATTTGGATGTTACTGCAGCATTAATGAACGGTTTTTTGAGAGAAACTATTTACCTGTCATTACCTGAAGGTGTTATGAACAAAAGTGGGGGAAAGGTTTTAAAATTGAAAAGAGCAATCTATGGGTTAAAACAGTCTTCCCTTGCGTGGTATGACAGAGTTAAAGATTTACTATGCAAATTAAATTTTAAAAACAGTCAGTATGAGCCTTGTTTGTTCACAAAAACTAAAGGTGAAGCTAATATTATTGTGGCCTTATATGTGGATGACTTTTTAATTTTTTCGAATTGTCCTGTTGAAAGTAAAAAATTAAAAGATACTTTAGGATCAGAATTTAAGCTAAAAGATTTAGGACCTATAAGGCAATACTTAGGCATGAGAATAAATGTTAGTAAAAATGTAATTACTGTAGATCAGCAGCAGTATATTGATCAGCTATTAACTAGGTTCAATATGTTGGATTGTAAAATGCATAAAACACCAATAGAGTGTAAATTAAATTTAGAGAAACCTGATAAATGTGTACCTGATGTTCCATATCAGAAGTTAATTGGATCATTAATGTATTTGGCAGTATTAACCAGGCCTGACATTTCCTATTCTGTTAGCTATTTGAGCCAATTTAACAGTTGCTATGATCTTACACATTGGCATTATGCTAAACGCATTCTTAAATATTTGCAATGTACAAAAACTTACTGTTTAAAATATTTTAAAGGCGGTAGCAAGTTAGAGGGCTTTGTAGATAGCGATTGGGCCAGCGATGCCATAGATAAGAAGTCCTACACGGGCTTTTGCTTTACTATGTCGGGATCTGCCATTTCATGGCAAAGCAGAAAGCAAAAGTCCGTATCGCTCTCTAGTACAGAGGCAGAATATACTGCTTTGTCTGAGGCAGCTCGCGAAGGAGTGTATTTGAGAAACCTGTTACATGAAATAACTGGTAACTTATCTGTAATACAGATCTATTGTGACAATCAGAGTGCTTTAAAGTTGTCATTAAGTAACCAAAGTCACAACAGATCAAAACACATAGATGTGAGATTCCATTATGTAAGAGATGTTGTTAAAAATAAATATATTAAAGTTATGTACTTGTGTAGTGAGGAAATGCCTGCCGATTTACTTACCAAAGGACTGTGTACTATTAAGCATTATAAGTTTATGTGTAAATTGGGCATTGTACTTAAATAAAATTGTTGTTTATTTTGATAAGTGGGAGTGTGATAATGTTGTATCAAAATATGTAATTAGTAATTAGTAGCGCCATCTCTTATCGTTTTGTAGAAACTGTTTGTCTGTCTATGACAATTTGCTAAAATAAAAGACAGTGTATTGCGATAAAACGTGTTTTACTAGAACAATATATATATTGCAAAAAACTTGGCTCGCTTATTGTTCCATTAACTGCGGACAGTTTACAAAAACAAATGTGCAGTTTAAAAATAGTCAACAACTGTTTTAAATAATATATTTTTATCATTCAGCCATTGCAACAAGACAGTAAAATGAACTAATACGGTACTATACATCTAATAATGCACAAAAATTATCACAAAACAAATACCATTCATAATACTTTTGTTTTGTCTTTCGAGAAGCCGGTGATTACAAGCGTCAGTTTTGGTTCCACTATCAAGACTTTAAGCAATCTACAAAAATGTATATTTGGGCCTGATATCAAGCCCTCGGGCGTTAGACGCGGGTTACCCAATGTTTCATAAGAAATCTTTAGACTTTAGCCAAAAAACCATAACATTATTTAAAATAGGGAAAAATAAATTTGACACAGCATTTGCTGATGCGGTCATTCATGGATTAGTTTTCAATAAATGTTAGCTACACAACATCCATAATTGTGACTTTGCTAGAAAAAAAATGAACATTATTTACTAGATAAATATTAGCATTTCAATATAAATATTGGATTATCTAATAAGTAATTAGTTAATTTGTTTAATGTTACAATTTTTTATTATATTTCCAATTTAAAATTAATCACTGATGTAATAATCCCCATCATTTTGTAAAGTTCAGGTGGTGTGGAATGAAAAAAATTGCCTCTGATCTGTCGTAGATGGTCTTCATCAAAGTTTTTTTCACATAAGGCATTGCTGAGCGATCTAAACAGACAATAATCAGTGGGTGCAAAGGTCTTGGGAATATGTCGGGTGGGGAAAACAAGATGATCTAACCAGCAAAATTTTCGCCAAAAAGTCAAAAGTTGAGATCAGATTTCACAGCGCGGTAGTAAAGCTGGTCCGGACTAAGTTCATGTGGTACCCACGCACTGTATTTCAAGCTTTTCCCCAACCAGTGTAAATGATTCTCGATAGTTCCATGGGAATACCTAAGTTCAGTTGTTAGCTAGCGTGTCATTAATCAGCTATCTTTCTTTTTATTTAATTTATAATTCCACCAATCGATCAGAGCGTGATTGTCTCTCAGGGAATAGTCACCGCTGCAAAATCGCTGGAACCTTCACTTCAGATATTACTTTAGGAGCTTCGTGTTGAGATATGTTACGTGTAGCTTCGGCAGCAGTAACCAGATTGGTACTCGTAGACAGTATCTCACATGCGTCTTAATGACGTCCATACGTTGTGCGTGTTAACAGTGCAGCGTCTTAGTTACTACTGAATCAGTGAGAGCGTATCATTCCCTTTATATATATAACTTCGATCACAGAAGTTTCTAGAAATTCCCATATTTTAAAGGTCATTTTCAAAAAAACGCTCATTACTTATCAGCCAACCCAATAATAGTCATATTTCAAGTGATGTGTATCATGGCTGTTGTCTTTTGATTCCATGTTTCTGTTGTTGTTACGTATGACGTTTCTTAGAGAATAATTGAAGCTATAAATTAAAAACAAATTATTTCATTAACATGAAACAATTTTTTTAACTAAAGGTCAAACACTGTCTTGTGATTTTGTTAGTGCCTGTTAGTTTAGTCATTTCGTTGCTGGCCATTACTGAGATCATATTTTTGCTCATTGCTCCAGGCTTCTATGCACTGATGAATTCAGATGGAACATGGCATGTGGTAGAATATGAGACTGGTGATTACAACGGCTACAATATAGTTGTGCATCGTATTGGTGAGACACAAACTCAACATATAAATTGAGACTACCCTTACTCTGGATACTAAAGTTTTGTAATTGTGGCAGAGAACAAACTATTTTCAAGAATATTAGTTGAACTTTGCTCTATTGATAAACATAAACATTTCTCGGTAGAGGTCACAAATTAATTACAATTTAGCTCGATTAATACAAAACTCCAATCAATGGATTTCCAATGTACGAATCATGGGTTAAAAATAACTCTCTTGTCTAAGTGAAAAGTGCAAGATTTAACATTTTTTTGATCATGTAATTTATTGTGTAATTTTTTACCATATCAAATTTATAATATTAAAGTAATATTTTTTGAAATGAAAATTAATTTATTGAAGTAATTCAATTCAGAGTAATGACCCCAAATACAAAGAACAATGTTTCACCAAAATATTCTTACAACCAACATTTAACACACAAATCGTAACTGTCATCAAAATTTGTAACCACAGCAGCTACCTTCCTACTCCAAGGATATAGTTTCTATATTTTTTGGCTGCAAATCTGCTTATCACATTCAAGTAAATGGAGAAAATTCTAATTATGGATAGACCTCTGAAACTGCTCCTCCAATTTTAATCAAAAACAAAAGGAACCGTTTACAACCAAAACAACGAACCTGAAATTTATCTGCTTCCAATCCAATGTGCTTTCCTCCAGTTTTTATAGTTATATTTTAAGAATGCACAATTTTCCGAATCTGAAAATATATGGTTTCTTGAAATATATCCCAAATCCGAAAATATAACCTAACTTATTCTTTTGTTTTATGGTGCTCGCTGACACATACAGAACTATATATTTCCAAACTGAAAAACTATACTAACAGTACGGCTTTTTGTAACTGGAAATATGTTCTGAATCCGGAAATGTAACCTAAACTACTTATTATTTTTCATAGTGCGTTGCAGTATGAATAGATTGACATATTTCCAGATTTGGAAAAGCATACTGTTCTTGAGATGAAAGCCAATTGTTCTTGACAAATCTTTGAAAGCACACAAAGAGTACATACTTATGTGTACATATATACATACATAAAGATATACATATACAGACTTTAATGCGGTTTGGGTTTATGCTATAAATTAGCAAAATCTTTTCCTTCAGTACTGTACAATACAAATAATAAACAGATTTCTGCTTGTATAGCCAAAGTGGCTGCAATAAAAAGTTTGCTGCTTTTTCTATGTATTTAATGTAAAAATTTCTGCGATGATTCTTGTTGGACTCTATGCATAATTGTATTATTTCTTTTTATGTCCAAATAACCATTTTACATAAAAAGCATAAATTGGATAACAAAAATAAATATTTTAGAGTTGCGATTGTATCTATTGTGGATTGTGTCAATGTTGCACACAAGTTTGGCTATTTATAACATCACATAACATGAGTCGACCACAGCCGTTTTTCCTACCTAACAGTTTGTACACGTTAGGTGGTTTTGCTCTAATTACTTTGCAAAATTAAAAAAATTGCAGATGAGCGATTACTTAATAGGTATCATCAATTTGACACTTCAGGTATTTTAAACATTTCTCTTGCGAGTACAATTTAATAACATAATATGAATTTATTTTGTATTTGCTATTAAAAAATTTTAGTGGTATTCGTTTTCTTATTTTATTATTACAAGGTGTAATAAATCATTCACAACTAGATAAATAATTTATGAATGTTCAAATATCCTGCTGAGAATAGAACTGAGGGCCATTTAGTAGCCTGTGAGCATATTAGTCATTGCGCTAAAGGCTGGAATATTGTACAACGCTGAAGTGTGTGTATATAGTGCCGAACATTAACGTTGGAGTTTTTTTGTTATTTTTGAAAGTATAAATATGTAAAACATCAAAAACATACAGTCAAATAAAAGAATAGCTGTAATAAAAAAGGCACAGCCATATAGAGCATTGAAAATATGTATTCTAAACTGCAAAATAAACATTTATTAGAAAGAAAATAATATGTCACAATGTTTTTTGGACCAATATCCTTATATCAAATATTGGGTACATGTATAAGTATATTTGTATATAAAGACAAATTATCCCTCGTCTACTGTAGTAATGTATTATAATATAATTTTGTGTATGACGAGTATATATGGGTCTACACTTTATTTGTCCCAAAATTTCGAATATTTTTCTGAAATGTTTTATGCCTCTGAGCTTTGCCCATTTTTTCCTTTGAAATTTTACAATGCATAATAAATAAAATAATGGTGTAATATTTGATATTTAAAATATTACTTAGACACTTTATTCAATTAATACAGTGATTATAGTATATAGTTTAATAATATTATAGGTGAAATACAATGAGTTTGGTAAATAGTCGTCAACTGATTAAATATTTGTGCTAATCATATTTTAACTGTCAAATTGGTTTGTTTACAAAAATTCCCTTTTGAAATAGAACAGAATATAAATAAATATGTTCATGTCATTATTTCAAAGATTAGAATGAAATCACAGTTTCCACTGAAAAAAAATAAGTTTATTACAGCATAAAAACTGCTCAATGATTGTTATGACGTACCAACCAATCTATATTTTATATAGTGTTACTTGTCATATTAAATTATAATATATTAAAATAATCTTTGTATGAATATAATGAAGTTGTGTATGAAAGTGGCTAGTGTAAAAATATATAAGTAGCCACTATCAAAAAAAGGATGAAGTTGTTTAAGTGGCATATAAATAGCCACTTTCATACGCAACTTCATTCTTCTTTTTATAACTGTGTGCCATTTCTTTCTGCAAAATGGTTTTTTTCAGTACAGAAAAGGAATATTTGTTCAAATAGTCTGTCATATTTCTATACTTAGAGACTGTACAATATTTGATGAGGGAGATTTCTCACTCGTTTTTAGGTACTATTACATTATTTCTTATAAATTGACATCAAATAATTATTGTGGACAACAGAAGTTAATTGCTTAAATATCACCGTGCAAATCACCCCATAATTTGTGCTATGTGAGACATTATTGGCACTGGGGGTGGCGAAGTACACAAAAGTGTCAGATTTAAAGTATTAAGCAGTATTATTTTGTTATTTTTAGATATTTCAAACAATTTTTTCCTATTAGTTTTAAATTTCTTAGGATTGAGAGCACATAAAAAACTGGAACTTCCTAATTGTCATTTTTAAAATTAATGTCAACTAATAATGTTTTTTTATAGTACTGTGTCAATTACCTTTGTGCAAGAGCCAGTTTGAGTCTATCGTTTTCATAGCGTAACTGCTGGTCAGCATCAGGTGCCGGAGTGCTATCAGCACCACAAGATGCACGGGGTGCACGACCTACTGTTGCATAACCACTGCCCTGTGAGTAGAAAAATATATTTAAAGTTTATTTTTATTGGTTATAAATATGACGAGTCTGCGCACATATACAGACAAAGCGGAATACTTACCTTTGAAGTACAGAAAAGAGGGCCAATTTTAGAAATAAAAGAAGCAAAGCAAACAATATATTATTTAGATGAGACTAAGGTAGTGAACATCACATAAGAAATAGTGAATGGCATAATGGTTTCTCATATTAGTCCTGGTAGGCCTTTATGAAAAAATTGTCAACTGGTTTGAAGGCGTCTTCAGGAAAAGGAAAACGTCTAACCTATAGAATATTCATTCATTGTAGTGTGATTGTCGCACTGTGGTTTGCTTTTTTCTGTGAAATATTAATGCATTTTGAGTATTTTTATATATTAATGTGTATTTTGTGTTTGAGGTTCATTGTGATTTCTTTCCGTGAAATATTACTGTATTTTGAGTATTTTTATGTATGGTGTATGCTATGTTTTAAAAAATTATTTTGTTGATTACACAAAAATCATTACCAGTATATTTTGAAGTGACATATTACGTGTTAGTTTGCTAGAGTATATACTAGAAAAATTAAATATAGATAATGAAAGTTAACCAAGCATGTTTTACTAGTAGGTATTTGTCTATCAAAACAGTTTTAAATACCCCAGTCTTTTAAGAATGCAAGTCTTAAGCTTGGAGAAATTATGAGAGGAAATTTGTTGGTGTTATGTTTTTTAAAGTAACAATATATTTATATGTTATTTCACAGATTTCATCTTATTTACTTGTATTTCTTTAAATATAACTTATATAAGTTACTTGCGTACACAACGTAAATGTTTATACGAATAAAAATTATAGTTTTATTAAAAAATATCAAACAAAACCACATTAAATTACAAACATGAATATAAGAAAAGAGGTTTATGATACCTGAAGTGTTAATTGGTTTGTTTACAAACATTCTCTTTTGAAATGGGATAGAGAATAGTGATCTAAAAAAAACCAGAATGGCAATATTTGATCAAAATGCTGTGCTGTTCTTTAAACTATGATCTTTAAAAGAAGTAACTATTTATTTATTTATACATTGTTGTAACAAAAAATTTATTTTATTTAACCTATAATACATAAGTTTCTACATAACACAACAAGTTTAAAATATATTCAAAATACCGATCTAAATTTCATTTAAAAAATACAAACACAAACTAAAAACGATAAAAAACATTGACCAACAAACATAGAGACAAATACTTGTTACAGAAAAAAGATAGTCTAACAACTGACCTGCAGAGAAGATGAGACGGAATGTGCACGCTGGTGCACCATCATCTCATCATTCTCCATCTTCATCTGTGAACAATTTCCTACAAGTCACATTCATGTTCAGGAAATATTATTACACGCAGCATAGATAAAAGTAAGAAAAGATCGATTAACAGGTGAGCAGAAAATGGAAGAATACAGATATGATTTCTTGTCGAAATTGCTGTACCATCTACTGATCAGTTAGTTGGTGACCTGAGTTTGACTTTAAACAATTATTAAAACGCAGACACATGATCACATGTATTTTAAAAGAAAAACAATTATAGAAGAAATGATACCTATATAACTTCCATTGAGTTATTTGTGGACAGTAATAGCTAGTTAAGGAAATGTTAATTAGACTCATGGGCACACATATGAGCAATAGCATGAGTAAGTAGCAACAGTGTGAATATGCAATGGTGTCCTGGATTCCTGTCAATGCTGTCTGGTTAGGTACCCTCTTGGAATTAGGCATCCCTGAAGGAGTGGTGCATAGGAAATTTTATCAGGTCTGCATATTATTTTAGTCTGATTAAAACACTGCGTGATTACTTCTTCCGTGTATTTTATGTGTTGTGAATACTCCACATTATATACTACATGTGACTAAAAAAGTATGTTGATAATTAAGCAGAGACATGAGACTATCGGTATTAAAAATAAAAACAAAAATCTTTAATGACTAAGCCGGGGAGATAATTGCAATAATTTGGCAGACGAATATGGTATTGGCAGAGTTGCAGTGTACAACGTAAAGAAGAATGTCATAAAAAGCAGAGCTTTCATTACCAACAAAGTTACTCTATGAATAAGTCTTTAACATTGTCAGATTTTGATGTGGGTGACGCAAAATTTACAAACTTCCAATCACTTAGTGGTGTATGAATCAAACTATAGTAATTAGCAACTTATTTCAAATATTGAATATATTTGACGTTAATTTTGTAGAAATTGGGAAGAATGTCTATTAGCAAAGATCTTTCTATCTTTGCTAATAGCCCACCTGAAGATGTTGTAATACAACGAAACCTAGGTTGCGGTAAAGAACTTAAAGAAAGTAGAAATAATACTACAGTGCGTAGTTTCATTTAATTGTGAACTTATTTCAATTTCCATCTTTATGTTGAATAAAATCACCACCATTCTAATTATTAAAATTTGTTCAGTATAAACCAGTCTATTATAAAGCATATGTTACTTAAAGATGGAGAGTGTGGTCAGAACAAAATATAATGTCTTTTTTAATATATTCAAGACTATGGACGAGATACCACAGACTTTTAAATAAGTGGCTCCAAAAGCTCCAACATATTTTCTACTGCAGATAAACTATATATTGCAGCTTATAAGAACTGTTGATGAGAGTGTAATTGATAGGTGACCTAATACTATTGTATAGTTGTTTAATACGAGGCTTACATAGTTTTCCAGATGTGCTGGTTATATGGGTCTTTCGATCATCAATACAAGTAATGTGTACACATTATTTGTATTTTAGAGTCTCAAATTATGACAGTCAACCATTTTATTATATTAGCTTCATTGTTAGTTGTATAAAAAGATTATTAAGCATGGTGGTAGCAAATTGATATTACCTGTGGTGGAGGTGCAGGCTCATCAGCAGGTGGGGGTGCCCGGCCTGCAAGCAATGGGCTGGCAGTAGCGCTAGCAACAGGTGTGGCTGCTGCCGAACTACCATTGGGTGCTGCAACTGCCTTGCCGCTGGCAGCTGTACCGATCGCCTCTTTCACCTCTTGGAACTTCTCTATAAACTACAATTAGACATTATTTTATTAAGATGAATATACTTGTATCATGGTCTCTTTTGGGAGTAAAGATGTTATATTACAACAAATGTAATGAGAGTCCACAATTAAGAATGGGCGTTTGCTGTCATCGAGAATATCAGATAAAGATGTATTATCCCCTGTTAATATTTTCAACCATTATTTTTTTATGTAAAACTAATAACCTATCCTGACTTCACAGAGGTACTCTTTAGTATAAACACAGATAGTGACTGAAACTTTTCTTATAGACCACATTCAGTATTTCCCCCGGGTGCCAGAGTATTTGTCATGTTTATGTTTAATTTCTGTTTAATGTTTAATGATAGACAAACCACAGGGCTAAAGCTTGTGCTTTATTAATTATAACTAAGAAAAATAGTTTTACAGTATACTAGCGCTATTTTATTGGAACAGTAAGTCAGTGAAATTGTTGTTTATTTATAACAGGCAACAGTGTGGTGAGTCTGCTGAGTTTTCTCAAAAACATCGTTGTTAAATCTAAACTACTCATCGAGATGTTCAGCATTAATGAAACAAATAAATAAAACAAATTGAAATAAAATCTTCTGAATTCTGTAACAATTTACTATTTCCTACCTAAACGACTATCATCAACTGAAGCATTTCATCACTTCTATTAAGATTGATTTTTCGATAGTATGAGTTAACCTTAATAGATAGACAAACACTACATGAACTTTTCTGTAGATATGAGGTGAATAATCTTACCGTATATTGTTTTCTCCTGTGAAGATATAAGAGCGGATGTGCTCAGGTTTTGGGTACAGAAAAATTGGTTTAGATTGCTGTGTAGCTTGCTTACAATGCAAAGATTAAGTCACTTGAATGTGTCGCCAACAATGTCTATAGATTGATGAAGACATAGAAGTCGATGAAGGCATTGAAGAAAATAATGCTAATTAATTTTTCATTTATATAATAAAAATGATTTGTTTATATTTATTTGCTTTATACCATTTGCTGATAAATATTTTTTGTATGAAGTTGTAATATCTTGTCATTTTCAACTATTCTCATGTGTATTTACTTTACGTCCTACTTATAAACTTATATATTAAATTATCAGTTTATAAATATGGATTATTATTAGTTTAACATTAGTGCCATCCCTAAATACATTTAGCGGGTTGATGGGTTTTCTCCACCTCGATCTGTAGTTTTCACATTTACTTTCCCATTTACTTATTCAGTATATAATTCGTAGAAGACTGAGATCGATAATGATGTATTGAAGACAACAGTTATAGCAGATACTTCTAAAGCTGTGACTGAACTAGTAACAACATTTGATGTCAACGTCAAAATTATACTGAGCCATCTATGTTGGAATGGTGAAATAAAGAAATTCAGAAAATGGGTACGTGAATTGGAAAAAAACCAGAGAGAAAATTGCATTGTGGTACAAATTACTATGTTAAATTCATACGAAAGTGAACAGTGAATTGAATTATAATTATTAATACTTTACATACCAGGTTTCTAGATTGTGTATCACATGATAATGAGACAACATTAACAGCATTCATTTGAAATTTAGACTTCTGGGCCTAGATTAGATCTTAAATTTATCTTTATAGTGCATCTGTCACTAATAGTCAGATAAGAAAGTGTAAGATTATTTCTATGGCTAAATATATACACATGTATGAAAATCCACAATATTAAAGCAAATATTTATGTAATATGTATACATGATATTTGTGTGATTTGTGTGTGCATAGTTCTTGATGATCAGGGCTCTCATTGATGTATGGTTATCCAAAGGAGTCAGACATAAAACTTAAATGTATAGATATTACTTAGCACAGGGCTTCAGCTTCAACACAGGGCTCCTGCGTCCTGCCTGTGCTTTGCTTAGTTGAGCAAGAACGTTATTTGGAAACTACTTTGAGCAAGTACAGCTCTATTTTTTAAGTATCCAACTTTCAAATAGCTAAATAACGTTTATCCATTTAGTTTTTGTGCCTGGCTCCTTTGGATAATCATATATAAATGAGATCACCAAGAACTATTCACACATAAATCACACAAATATCATATATACATGTTACAAAAATATTTTTCCGACTGACAGCAACTGACCATAATATTTTGAATTTTCATAAATCGTACAAGCAGGTACAAATTGTATCACTAAAATGCCCACACATGGTGTATACATATGTATCTAATAACTACTGGGCATGTCAAACTTATAGAAACCTGTAAGTCGCATGTATCTCTAATTCATTCGGAAATGTCATTAAAATCTGACATGTCCATGTATTTTACTTCCTTTGTAAATATATAGATAAATAATAAATATAAAAATAATCTTATTTAATTACTAGTGACAGATGCACTATAAAAATACAAACAGTAAGTAATCTAGACCCAGAAGTCTGAATTTCTAATGATCCCAGTTAATGTTGTCTTATTATCATGTAATACAAAATCTAGAAAAAGAGTATGTAAAGTATGCCTAAAGTCAGATTTATATATAAATGTTAATTAAAAACAAAGAAGTCAAACTGGGGTAGTACAGAATAGTGAAAATAAATTCAAAGCTGTTAAAATTAATCCTGCTCTCGGTTCTATCTTGTATTTCTAATCTGAATACCATATCCTTACAATTGTGAAAAATGTTTACTATTGTCGCATAGAATCCACTTGACAAGTAATAACACAATTCATACTCTGTTCAATTTCGCATGAGTTTAACATAGTAAATAATACCTCAATGCAATTTACTCACTGCTGATTTGTCAATTCGTGTACCCATTTTCCAAACTTCTTTATTTCACCATTCCGACATAGATAACTCAGCATTATTTTGACGCTGACATAAAATGTTGTTACCAGTTCAAACGCAGCTTTAGAGGTATCTGCTTTCAATGTTGCCTTCAATTCATCATTATCAATCTTAGTCTTCTTCTACTAATTATATACTGAACAAGTAAATGGAAAAGTAAACATGAACATCAAGAATTGAGGTTGAGAAAACCTGTCATACCAGACGTGTATAGTGGTGGTGGATCCATATGTATAAACTGATATTTTAAAATGTAAGTCTGTAAGTAGAACAACTGAGATCTGGAATAAACAAAATGAATTATTTAATGGAACATTCGCAGATGCATGGTTTTGGCTGAGAATATAAGACAAGTGAAGGCATTTTTCACAGCTTGTCTAGATATGTTGAGGTTGTCGAGGTTGCCTATTCATGCCAATTTCTTGCAAAGACCTATTTAAGCTGCCTCTTATATATACTCTGCCGTCCTTTATTGCTTTTTCTAGGGCAATATAGAACAGTGGGCGTAGAATATAACCGGTGACAATCTGGAAATTAAAAGCTATCTATTGTGAAAGTTGTATATCAATCAAACTAGTAATTTTTGCGTTAATTCCATAAAAACTAAGAAACAAAACTTTTCTTATTTATTATATTACTATTAACTAGTTTAAAGTAAACACACGTAAGATTTGTTATACACGTAAAATAACAAAATATTACACTATTGTATTGTTATCTACAGACATTGTTGGTGATAAATCCAAGCAATTTAATCCTTTGCATTGTAAGCAAGCTACAGAGCAATCTAAACCATTTTTTCTGCATCCACAACCTGGGCCACATCTGTTTTTATATCTCGCCATAAGTGAATCAGACCACTTTTAATAAATTTTCAAGTGCTGGTGAACGATTTCACTGTAGTAAGTCTTAATGTTCCCACATTCTATGATATCTTGTAGTAGCATAACTCTATTTGTAAGTACACTCTTTTTATATGCTGTACAGCAGCAGGAGTGGGAAATTTATACTATAATCCAAACAAGTACAAAGTATTTGCGTGGAATGGACATACTAGCATGTGACATTCCGCAGATACCTGTTACAAAGTATGCCAGTATCTGTCCCTGTCTGTAGTGACTCAACTACTATAAGAATAAAAGAAACAAAGCGGTTATGGACATACTCAACCACCCCATTCATCATGTGAATCCTTACATTCATATTGCTCGTATAAACTATGAAGGAAAATTTTCATTGTACTCATTTCATACTAAGTATTCTCCAGTCTCTCTAAACTCCATTGCGTAGCGAAATTTGAAACATGTATTCATAGTCTCTGAAGTCCTGTGACGAAATTTCATATCTAGTGGTGATTTATTTTTTATCTGAAGATAAACTTTTTATCTGTATTTCATAAAATAACCATTGATTCAAATAAGTGAAAAAATCAACTTTTTGCACAGAACCAAAGTTCTCAAATCGGAATATAATTTCAATGCTCATTGACAGTTTACTAAAGAAATAGAAATAAGAACACTTTGTTACTTAGTATATTACATGATACTGTTGAAATAGATGCTAGTGATGCTAAAAAAACGATAATATAATAGATAAATACTTATACTATTATAAAAACTACTATAATTAAAATTTTAGCAAACCTTAAAAAAATAAAAAGTTCAATACATAGTCCATGTACCTAGTACCATTAGCACTGCAAGTAGGGCACATCACTATCACAATATCTTTTGGTTGTGAACATTGTAAATTTTTGATATATTTGGAGCATGAGGAAAATAACTTTAAAAATAGCTACATATTCATCTTTTTTTAATAATTTCCATTGTTTTAAAGTTAATATCGCCTTAATATCTTAAACTTCTATCGGCACTCATTTTACCATACTTTACTAGACCCTATATTAGTCTTCCATGGCCATATAGATGACCTTCAGTACATAGACCGAAAAAAAACAGTTTATCATAGACTTGTATATTTTCAAGATTTCTGAGGAAGTATAAAAAGTATCTACTGCAGCATATTCAAATGTTACAAATAAAATTGTCAAAGTATCAAAGCAATTATATTTCAAATTCTAGGGAGTACTGTATATTATTTTTATATGGCACAATTATATTTCTTAGTTAGATAACAACACAATTCCAACAAAAATATGAGCATTTATGAAACAAGTATTTTCACATTAATTTCTTTTTTTATTGCCAAATATAAGATCAAAATAATAAATATATATAAGGAATCAAAATTAAAACTAGTAAAAGTCTAAAATACTAAACAAATGTTAATAAGGTTGATAGTCGTAAAATTACAAACATGTATAAGTATATAACATGTTCACAGTATATAACATGTTTACAGAGCATTATATTATTCACAAAGCTTCAAACCACTTGCTAAATGAGCTAATAATATTGTGACATTCGAATGACTATTAACTTTATGATAGATGAATATCTATAATAAAATTTTAAGATAATTATTAAGTATTCGTCAAAAAAATACAATAGTCACACAACCTTGGCGAAATGTAACATACTATTCTAGTCAATTAATAACAAATTTTATCACAGAGCTAATGAATTTCAAGTTTATATGAAGTGATCCACAAGGCAATGGTCAGAAAGATATAAAGATATTTTTGGGAGGGTGGAAGGAGTTGGAGAGGTGTGAATAATATTTCATTGTAACATTAAATAAGTTTTTTTTTATGAGATATAACTGCAGATACCTAAAATATATTCATTCTGATATCAAACAATTTTTGGGAGAATCAAACTTATAGGAATACAAGGTGAGAACAAACCAGGGAAATATCAAAACCAGAGAGTGGACAAACGGGTCTCGGACTGGTGACATCGACTGTGCAACCAAGTTGGCAATGAATATAAATGTATACAGTGACCTCTGGCGATAGCTACATGACCTATTGGACAAAGACACTACACAACTATACCACAAAATTCAGATGCAAACCACATAACGATGAGGCCAACTGTCAACTTTTACTGTGCGAAAGTATATTATATTTCACATATTTAATATTAATATGTTAATTAAATAATAAGTATGTTATAACCATTGTGTTATTATATATATTAAGATCTTTTTGTTATTTTGTAATTAAAAATGCCAGTTTTTAATTGAAGTGTGGCTTGTGTTGTCCGCAGATGTTAATTCAAGCATGAAAAAAGCCTGAATTTTCGTTTTTCTCTGCCTCACACAGAAAGTCGGCAAGTGTTATCCATTATTGCTTATTGTATAATATTTCAAAGGTTAAATGAAATTTTATACACTTAACTATGCAAAACATGATCGTTGGTAACTTGTGAAGTTGCAAACACAAAACAGTTGCAAAGATGTTTATTGCTTTTTTACTAAATAAAGATGCGGATGGCATTTATAGTTATTCAAAAAGTTATTTCTTGTAAGTTTTCTTCCTAATGGAAGAAAGAATATAGGGGATTGATTCACTGTTGCTAAGCCGTACGAGTGCGGCTTCAAACAAACAGATTGAAATTATTATACCTAATTTAATTTTATTTTTTTTGCAAGGCTAAAGCGACGCTGAAATTGTGTGACAGGGAGGAATTGGCAGATGATTCGAATGTCCTTCTCAGTCACAAACAGATTTTGCGGAAGACACGTCATTAATGAAAATTTTAAAACTTTCCAGCCTAGAAAATTATTATCGAATAATACTGCACTAAACTAGAATTTGCCAACATCGACTGAAGAAACCAGAGCAGCAGTGAAACAACCAGTTACCAGATCAGGTACAGTTGCATCAGGAAACTACAACTCCAGTAGAAGAATATCTAAGTTAATTTATATGATAATACTATAATACTCTTATACACCAATTTTTTGCTCGCACACTGAGTATGTCGTCTAAACATCAGTTACGAATGTATAATTTTGAAATAACACAGGCATTAATAAATTTTATTATAATTAGAGGAAGAGATACACCCAGAGGAAGCTTCTTTGGGGTCTGGAGTGTTGAAGAGCGACAAAGGTAGAAGTTCAAACTTGTAAAGAAGGTTAATCTACTGAACAAGAAGATACAGCAGCTCAGATGGAAATTAAGAAAATTGCAAAAATCCATGCAGTGTGATAATTTGGAAAGTATAAAAATTAATAAAATAAAACAAATGTTAAAACTTATCAAAAGAATGTACACTTTATTTGGACACAAATTACAAAATTATCTTAATATAAAAACAAAAAGCAACTCTCCCTCTATGTGAACTTGAACGAACTTGTATTATAATTCCCCAAAAGGCTATAAAAATTTGATTACAATTTCTGCCCTCAGCCCGAAGTATAGTCGTTGGGGTACTAAGTTCTCTATTAGAACAGGAATAAATGATTTTATTGTGGCTAACTTACGTAAACAATTTTATAATAAAAATGATGATGGTCAGTTTGCTTTTTAATGAAATGAGTATTAAAGAAAGTTTTCAATATAATTTAAGTGGTAATAAGAATTCAGGGTGCGTAGATTTTATAATGGTTGTAAGAGAACAAACATTCCTTCTATGTCTACATTAGTCTGTACATTAGTAAAAACATAATTCTGAATTGTCAATATGTTGTACATAAGATTATTCAAATTTGGTTATTAAACATTACATCAAAATGAAGATTAACTAGCCCTCAAAAATTTAAACAGAGTTAAAAAAAATAAACTGTTTGGGAGTTTATCTAACTTATAATAATTTCAGCCCCTCTTGTTAAAAATACTCTTCAGATTTTAATGTTACCTACTGTTATTTATATTGCTAACTATTAATTAACTCATCTGAATAGCAATTTTTTTATTTTCCAGACACTTCAAACGGCATTATGAAACATTGGTAGCAATTGAGTTCATAGAAGAGAACGTCGAACCCGCTTCAGAAATAGAACAGAGCTCTCACGTATAGGTAATTTAAAATTTTTAATAGAATTATTAGCGTTTAAAAATTATTATTAGGCACAGTTGCAACTACAATTGGTTAGCTTGTAAAGTTGTTAATTAGTGCAAGTAAATTAAAATTAAAAAATATAATTTGATCACATTATGCTCTTAATTTAAATATTTCACCAATCGGAAGTTAATTTTTTGTAAACTTATTAAAGATACAGTCTCTTGTGTTATGAAATTGAGACTAACTTGAAATATTTCCTGTACCCATTATCCTAGAAACTGTCAAGTCAAATTAGATAATTTTCAGTTCAGATGTAGTATTTTTATTTCATATGTAAGGGCCATGGCCAATATACCTCAGGAACCAGATATTTTTATAATAGCTGTCTTTGTGTATGTTTTTGGTTTTTCTTTATAAATACGACTTTTCCACATTCATATTTGCAATTACCACCTAGTGATGCCAGATGGTTTTTGTATTTCCAAATTTACTTCAATTTTCTTTAAATGTGTTTTTATAGTCGTGATATTTTAATATCTTAAATTGTATAGTAATGTTATTTTAACATTCGTCGTGAAATAATTACTTTTATCTTTGATAACACTGTCTATAAGCACTAGAGAGTAAGAGATTATCATATTATTATTAATGCCATCTATGAGCATTAATAATGATTACGCATGGCATCCTGGTTAGGGGGTGAATCGGGGAGAGACGGGAGTCACTTTGACAGCGTCTGTGAATCCTGAATTTGAATGAAAAATTGTGACACGTTTTTTATATGGGTTGGTATGCATAGTGTCCATTCTAGACTGTTATCTCTGGTCTGTGATCAAAACTATATAAACAGGGAAATTTCTTATTCAACATGTGTAAAATCTTTTTATGTGGATTAATTATTACACAATAAAAAAAAAATTTAGGACACGTATCAAAAGTCAAATCCTTGACACTCTCTATAGAATAGAAAAATTGACAAAATAATCTGAATAACAAAAATTACCTTCCCAAGTTCAGCTTCAGAAGAGAATCCCAGTCCATAAACGGTGTTGGCTCTTACGTCGCTCCACTGTCCAAACTTCTGTGAAGTCTTTGTAAACGTCATGTTGGGTGTAATTGTGCTGTTGATCACCGCCTGGGGAATATTTGACAACACTTGCTACGAATCTATTACAATAACCTTCTTACAAACAATAATGTTGGATGGAAAACTTGAATTATTTATCAACATGTGGACTACACAGATTTTCAATTTCATCAGCGATCTATGACTATAGTCAGTTAGCTATGTTTACATTACAATAAACAGTCACATGATATGATATTACTAATTATATAAAATGCAACTATCACCCAAATGAACCCGAGTAAAAAAGTCTGATATTAAAAATATTAAGACAGAATTGTGTAATCTATATTATAACATGATTAATTTATATTAAAGTTAACAAAAGACATGATCAAATAATTTTATCATTCAATATTCTCGTACTTGTAGGAAGATTTTATGGGATACTATCTGGGATAGTCTAAAATTAAGAACTAAGAGGCTACTTTTAGTTACAGAAAGGACTAAAATTACTAACAGATAAAAATATTACCTTAGTTTTTCACATAAAGAAATGAATTCACATTATGGATTCTCATTACGATATTTATTTTTATGAGATATACAACTTTAAGATGAAAAAAACAGATGAAAATTATTCTAATTCTCAACGACTTTTTCGAGTAGTTGGGGTCGTACGTTGGCAATAACAAAGTGAATGTTGTCTTCCAAGCGGACCAACGTTAGTGGTTTATCAGATAGATAGATGTGGTTTATCACATGCATAGACTAGTAACTTCACATATCCCCACAGAAAATAATTCACAGGTATAATATCACACCATTGTGGAGATCAATTCACAAGGGAATTATGCAAAATTATGCATTCATTGGATGTTTGCTGCAATAAATTGATTATGTCACGTGTTGTATGGCATGTTGCGCAGTCATGTTGAAACCACAGCTCTTCAACATTAACACTATTCATATGAGGAGCGAAAAGAATAATAATAATGAATCTAAAGATATCGCGGATATCATCTTTGAAGAAATAAAGAGCATTGATTACACTAGTCCATAAAGCACACCAAACAGTGACTTTTTGTGAATGTAACGGCATCTCAATAATGACACATGGATTTTCTTTACTCCAAATCTGGCAATTTTGTTTATTGATATGGTCATTCAACCAACAAATTATTACTTGAAAAAGTGGTTCAGAATTATATTTAAACACTAATGGCATATAATCACTTTTTCAATAAAGCCAATACCATGATTTTTATCTTAGTTTTTTTGTCGTATACCTCTAAAAAAAACCTCTATCTAATTGAATAGGTTTTAAAGCAGCTGGCACTTTAATATGGAAAATGGCAAATTACACAAAATGTTTGTTACATTATTTCAAAAATAAAGATAACATAATTGATCCTAAACTATTCAACAATTGGTTTTCTGGTGGTTTTCTAATAGATTGCTATTTTCTATCTGTCTACTCGGTTTTGAGTAGACTATTAAGTAAGATATTAAACCTGTACTTGAGTCACTCTTCACATCAATAGTGGCAGACAGAGCTCAAAATCAGTGTTTCAATTCGTTACTGATGTCCAACACGTGTTGTGTGCTTGTACTTCATGGTTGTTGGAAGAAATTAAGCGTGAAGAACTTCCTCTGATACATAAAGTTTCCAAATCTTTGGACATCTCTTTGCATAGTTTGTAGAAAACAGAGTATAATATTCCTCTCCATATGTTAACCCACAGAAAGTAACAATATGCTGAGGCAACACTCGAATAAATATGAAAAATACTCAATTTCAGCGCTCTAGGAATAAGTATTTGAATACTGTATTCGAATACATTTTATTCAAGTCCTAAAATTTGAATTTGTGTCTACTTGTCTTGGCACTTCACCAATAAGCATCAACATTTATTTAAACACCATACAAGGATGGTCATCCTTGAATCAAGTTCCTTTGAGAATCTCTCATTGTAAAGATACATATTATAATCTCTACATTAACAGACACACAACCAGTATTCACATCAAATAGGAATATGCAGATCACCAACGCCTCATACTTCTCGTATCTAAATTGTTTTAACATGATTGTAATACTAAGCTACAGTGACAATAATAACAAGGGACCTATAAGTCAAATGTAATAGCACTCCATATAATGAAATGTATATTGTATCATTATGTTTTCAACTATTATATCAAAATAGGTCATTCTTACGTAAATTAGGAAACTTCTTTGGGAGAATCTTCAGCTGAGTATTGAAGCAACAAGTCAATAAATTGAATGCAAAGTATAAATTCATTCAGATGGAGCCTGAGGTATAAGGTAAGAAGAAATTGAAATTTTGCTTACAATTTTAAAACAATAGATTATAATGAATAAAGGTTATTTTCCACCAACTAAGATAAGCAAGATAGAACAAAATGGCGTTGCAAGAACTTATAGGTTCACTCAATGCTAAGTACAAAGTCTCTAACCATCACTAGCTTTTGACATATAGTAATGGACATTGATATGCATCGATATAAAGCACGAGAAGTGGCCGTTTTAGCAGTATTTCAATGGGCACTGCCAGTTCTATTGCTATGGTTTAGGGCGAGACAACATGACACCTAGCTGCATAACCAATGTAATCTAGTGATAGTTCGGACAAGATAGTGCTTACGCTTTGAACCTATTATTTTTTGCCATGCATATTGTCGGCGGAGAGATTTAAATCCTTGTCTTTTTTGTCTTATGCGTTCTAACCAGTGGAAAATCAGTATGTAAATAAAAAATTACAAATCCATTTACAGGCTATTCATGAGATTTTAATAACTGTTATAATTTAGTAAAGTCGCTTAAAAATAAAATTGAATAAAATCTAACAAAATGCTATTCCAGAAATTTTACCTTAGTCCCCTCGACGCTAATGATGCGGTAGAGGTTGCGTGACGAATCATAAAAGAAGGAGACTGAGACAGCGGCCGTGCTTGCCGACATCCACGACCGCTTCGTCTTTGGATCGATATGGAATACGTGTGCCTTGCATGTGAATATCGGCTGCTCACTGTATGCAAATAAAATAGTAATAAGTGTAGAGATGTTGAATGTACCATTATAAAAATTATGTTAGGAATAAAATTAATATTACAATAGCCTATAATGGCAAAAGAACAGAAAATCCTTTTAGAATTTCAGAATTTTCAACATTTTGTCCAACTTTGTGTCTATGATATCTCACTATACTGAGGTAGTAGTGAGATATCATAGACACAAAGTTTTGAATCTGTTGTAAAGAAATATTTTATATATAGAACATCCTGGTATAACATACCTCCTCAGAGGTTGAGAATGGAAACATTTAAAAACGGAGTATATTTTATCTTCCCGTTACTATTTTTAAACACTTAATATGGTCAGATTCAATATAACTTTCAACGTTTTAGAAATTACCGTGGTTATTATTAGTATACATTAAATAAATTGAATTAAACTTATCTTTTTTTTCATAAAATAACACTTTACATACAACTGAATATTTGTCAATGTAAAATTTTTCTTCATTTCTTATTTCTTACTAACAATAGTATGTTGTGTAATTTTGTTTCTACCATACTACCAATATAAAAAAAACAAAATACTTTTTTGTTTCGTTTTTTAGGCATTTGTGCACAAACTACTTATCCCATAGACATAATACTTTCGTAATATGATAGCTTATAGTTTCCAAATAGTCATAGGCAATGTCAATACAATCAGAGAGTCGCTGGTCTGGGCGCTTTTGTGACAAACACGAACAAAACTATTAAAGATACACTAATAATACATATAGAGGGATTGAAGGTCTAAAGTTTGCGACAGCATTTGTCTATTTTTCATAGATAAGACTCCATAACTCTTTTTAAGTTTAAAATGCGTAAAATAAAAGTGGGGAAAAATGAACTCGTTAAATGAAATACCATTGCTATTTTAATAGATAACAATTGACCCTTCCCATTTTAAAATTTGGATTACTAATTTAAGAGAAGTGAAAAGGTTTTTGAAAGTAAATAAAACTAGAAATGTGCATTTTAATGATGTTTGGTGCAGCGAATTCATGCGAGATGAGAAAAACATGAATTTAAAAAATTTTAAGTAACTTAACTGCATTCATGCAAAGTCTTCGTATGGGTTGATTTGGCATCCGGGGAAATGACATATCACAGATATTTTAGAAACTATCTCTGTCTATCCTAAAAGGCGCATGTGCAATGTCAGAACGGGTCACTAGTATGTGAAATATAAATATAAATTTTTATTGTTCTGAGAACCAAGTATTGAATATTCTTCAAAATTCAGATTATAAAGATCATGAGGATGAAGATCTTTAAACAACAAATCAAGATAAAGGTGAAAATTTCAAAGTCCCAGGTAGTAGTGAGACTTGAAATGATGAGTGAATATAGTTAATTTTAGATGTTTTGGTAAGTACTAAAATAAATTATCCATGAAAATAAAAATAATCCTAAAAAAAGAACAAAATGCTAAACTTAGACATTCTTATGTAAAGACTAAAACACCCTCTAAATAGTATATCTTGAAGTACCCGAAATACACATAATTTTTGGTCTGGCTTCATAAAACAAAATTAACTCATTCTAATTTTAGCATATCTATATGCAAATGAGCATTACAAAATATGTGCTTCAAGAGGATTTGCTAAAGAACATCATTTAGCCTAAACAGATATTGTTATAATAAAAATGATGAATAAACAATTATATTTAAGGTTTTGTTTCATTTTATGATCCTATTGCAGTTGGCTTGCAGTCTATGTTTCATGAAATATTTGGTGCTGAACCAAAATTTAAAAAGAAAACAGAGGGAGATTTTAATTTTGAATATTAATATATGGTAATATTTTTAGTTTCTCCATTTTACGATAAATACAGAATTATTTTAATGTGTGGACTAAAATGCTGTTCCATTGTGAATTATTTTTTATTTAAATTTAAAAGTGGGCAACTTCATTCTTAATATAACTTTAACAACTTTCATAAAATATCAGTTTTTATATATAGAGGAAAAAGCACAGTAACATTAATAAGTTGTCTAGGCTACAGAGGTGGTTTGATTATAAAAGCTGCATAAATTTTATAGAAAAAAAATAAATGTATTTTTGTTTTTATTTACGTCTTGATTAACTTAAATTAAATTGAAATTAGCGTTTACCTTCGATTTGTCTTTACTTCAATTTTAGTCACCCATAATAATTTAATTAGTATATAAGAAAATTAGGTGAGTTTGTGAAAATAAATTATATAAAGATAATTTATATGCCCCATAAAGCCCCTGGAAGTAGGCCGCTGCTTCGAGCTGACAATGACTCCTTTTTATAATATAATACATCCATGATAACTATCAATGTAATAAATGATTTATAAATTACATATGGTTCAGATCAATGTAACAGTCGATTTTAACTACTTTCATAATATTCAATATCAATATAAAAGTTAAAAACTTAAAGAGGAATTAGGTGTAATCAGAAATTCTGAAAAACAAATAAATTGCCATTTTCAAAAGTATGACTTCAGAACATTCTTTCGAAATTTCAAGTCAATCTAACAAAAAATGACTGAAATCAACAGCAATAATCCTATGTCTCTTAATAGATAGCTTTTTGATCTTTACCTGTATCCAAAACAAAACCTTTATTACAGTGCAGAAAATAAAATTATTGCAAATAATAAAACTAATTTGAAGAATGAAAGAGTAATAGTCGACCAGCTTTTATGCAAATAGCGTATATTATAAATCCAAGAAAACCAGGACAGAGTTCTTATTTATATAAAAATACCTGCAGCATAAGTCACAAACAATAAAAGCGGATGATATTCTTAAAAAATGCTAAAAGAATAGTGTTAAATATGAACTAGATTGGTGAAAGCAATTCTAAACCTTATTCAAGCTTCATCAATGTGCCTCTTATGGTGATACAGTCAAAGGGCACATCCAGAAGCAGATAAGTAGTCTCAGTTGTATAAGACAAATATGAAGACAGTAAAAGCAAATGCTCCAGAAAAATTATTGATAAATTAATACTGTATTACAGCTTAGCGATAAATCAACACTGTAATTGTGTGAGGATTAGGAAAAACGTTGTATACCCAAAATGATTCAACCCAAATCACAGCAAATGCTTGAAAGGCATTGACTTACAATGTTTCTAGCGACTCTTAATATTCATTAATCTTCAACTGACTTTTAGAAGCACGACTATGATGAAGCAAATATACAAAAGACTTCTTTAACGATAGCCTATTTGAAAGATGAGTTTTACTTAAAATAATGAGATTTTCGACCAAGTCATCTGGCAAATATGCCTAAAGTTGGTGTACACCAGCACAACCATTGTGGAAATGAGTATATTTATAGGAAGTGTGTTCAATGAATGCGCACAAACATTCACAATTATGAATGCACTTGTGTTAGGTTGTGGGCCTAACGTGCATCGGTAAGCAGAGAGAAGGAAGCATAAGAGTATCTCACATCAGCATGCAATATTCTGCATTATAACACTCTGATTGCTATGGAATATAAAATTTCCATTTGAAAATTTTTATGCATTAACTATTGGTTATTATGTGGGTTAGTATGTCTTATAACTAACTATGCCAAATTTGAAATTTCTAAGACAAACGATTTCTCTGAAAACCAGCATGAACATTTTCAAGGGTTTCCATATCTTACATAAAAATCTAAAAAAACTTGTTTGGAATCCTTATAACTTGCACTTTCAACTATTATCCTACACGAAATTTAAAAAAATTATATAATTATTTCTAAAATTAAATACTATTAAAGTACATGCGGATAAAAATGCTTTATCAATATTCCAAATTTAATCAAATGATTTCTGAAAAATAAAGCTATGATAGACAGACAGATGGACGTAAACGTCAAAAGTTTTATGGTTATAGAGCACAATAAAAAAGAGGAAAATGTAGATAAAAGAACAGAATTACCCATACATGGAAACAATGTACAGAAAAAGAAATGATCCATAAACGGGTAATGCTTTAGCTTGATATGTTGCTACAACTGGTGAATTCATAAAAAAAGTAATGCATGCATGAGTTGCTAGAAGACAATGGTTTTGTGTCGATTAAACTCATGTGTCATCATATTGCTGCATCAAATGTATGGGTAAATTTAAAAATAGTGGTAAAAACAACCAAAAATGGTTGGTGAAGTCTAATCAGAAGAGCTTTGGATTGGATACTTCACTAACCTGAAGTAACCAGAATTGTATTCTTCCGTAGGACAATAATTACAAACATCTGTATAAACCAAAAAGTTGAAAACAATAATGAGAGTTTAGATTGGTTTTTGCCGTCCTCCGATGTTACCTCGATTGAAAATATCTGTCAGTTATGAGGATTTATCAAACATAAATTTAAGTGACAAAATAACATAATTTCAAGTATCGATATAACGAATTTCAAAGTCTGCTCCTTTCTGAAGTAGATTTCTTGTCATCTTTACAATATCGGAAAATAATTTTTGTCCAGATTTAATTAATATTAATGATAATTGTATTGTATATTAGATACAAGTGTTTTAGTACGTTTTGTGTACTCTATGGTTATAAGACTGATTTCAAAACCAATTTTATTTCAAGAAGTTTTGGTAAAATAAAAAACAAGTTTTCTAGAAGGCCAATTTGTCTAAAGTTTTGCAGTATTTTTAAAGTATAAAAATTCAGTCCTTGATAGCAAGATTTATTTTTTAAATGTATATTATTTTATTTCTTCTCGAAAGGTTGAATTTTTTAACAAAAGTTTCACTATGAGTGCCAAACATTTTATTTCAAATAATTTTTTCTTAAAATTATATATTTAAATTACCTACTTTCTTAAAACAGGTAATTTAATATATGTATTAAAAATCATGCATTTCAGAATAGGCGTGATGCCTGTGCAATATCATTTCCTCGATATTTCGTTTGGAACATTGTAAGTAATAAAGATGCAAGTATGTAAATAAATAAAATATTTATATAAATAAACTTTGAAATAAAAATTTATAAAACTTTGTATTGAAATGTCAGCAAAAGATATATAAGATTTTTGTAATAGCATAATACTGCTTATATTCCTTAAATGGAAAAGAGCATGAAGATAATCGGACGTATTTCACAAGTGTTTTCAAATATTATAATAACAGATAAGTGAAATATATTTACGACTACAATTAATTGCAAGTATTAACTTATTAATTTTTATTTTACAAAATATCGAACTAAGTACCTTTTTGTTAGATATTCGTTTTAGCTTGGAAGTTGATTAATCTACTAATTTATGATTGACTCATGACAAAAATGTCAATTTTTTTGCGTAAGTTGAAATCACATTTTGTTAGCAGACTAAGCAATATTTTAAAGATATTTAGGATGGTTGGCAAGTGGAAGTCGAAATCATAAATTTTTTAGAAAATTAATAAATTCAGAAAATATCAAATAACATTCACCTACAAAATGTTTAATAAGTTACATTTTCAAATGTTAATGTTTAATATGTTCATTATATTTTTGTAGAATTCAAGTGCAACCAAAACAGAAGAATAGATAATTGGACTGCATTTTGTTAGTAATAAATTCATATTACCTGAGAAATTACACAAGAGAACTGTGGAAGAGGATGCTGGATTATGAAAATGACAATAAATTTAGTCATAATATTTAGCTAAGGTTCAAGTTACAAATAAAACTTCGGGTGTAAAACCAAAGATGACTAAGACGGAAGCTATTAATAAACACGCAATCAATTTGCGTTTACAAATACCAAATTATTATCAAGACATCTCGTTTATCACTAAACCCTTGCAGATAGCAGGAAATATTGTGAAGGACGTGACATCACATTACAGCTTAATCGATGTTCATTTGTGAGAATATACTAGAGAAATTATTCGGAAGTTTGACGAGGTGACAAGTAATGAAATTCAGGTAGTTTAAACTTTATACTCTTAATCTACATTACTTATATGTAGTTAAGACGATTCGACCCTGATAAAACATTTAAAATTAAATTAAACCCTAAAATAAAGCCACAATAAACTATCGTCGCAGAGGTAAAAACATATCCCCTCCCTAAAAATAACAAGTAGAGTCGGCTTATTAAAATAGAGATATAATTATAACAAAGTCACACTAGGTTTAAATAATTGTTGCATATGTTAATTAGTGATATGTTTACCCCATGGTTTCCTTTCCAACTGTCATTTAATTCAGAAAATGTACAATTTAGTTCACTTCATAATTTTCGCACAACTGTCAGACAAAGCGATAAAATCATAAAGCTTCAACTATGAGGGAGAGCAGAGACTGCGGTCGAATGTTGCCATCTAGATGATTTGGAATGTCTATTTTTATCTCATTGGTATGTTTATGTACCTCTTATCTAATTTCGTATTTTATCACCGTGTTTTACAGAAGAATTAAGAGTATTGTCATATGGTTTTATAGTTTTTGCACAATGGAAAACCGAAAATTTGTGTACCGAAATAAAAATATTTATTATAACTATGGCTGTGTCCGAAAAACCCATTTTCAAATTTAATTAATCGTAGAACGATTGGGGAAATAGTATGTTATTAAAGATACAATCAAGTAACTTTTATTAAAAACTGAAAAAATGACAATATTACATCCAATTAATTGTTAATTTGTAAAAAAAATGATCTTCCGTTAAACCGGTCGATACTTTTAACATGACTGACGAACGTTATTAAACAAAAAAAATAGTTTACGCCAATAGTAACTGTTTTTAATATTCGTAGGGAATGGAAAAACAGGATATATATATATATATATATATATATATATATATATATAGGATCACGTCGTTATTCGTCTGTCTGTCTATGAAAACTTTTTTCCTCAGAAACGCGTGGGAGAATTAAATTGAAATTAATATAAAATACTTAGGTCCACAAAAAATTAAGCTTTTGAGTTAACGCAATAAAAAATATGGCCATTTATCCCGCATATTTTGACATTCTAAAATAAATCAAAACATATAGGTCTCATTGACCTACAATCATGAAATTTGGCAAGAAGCAAGTTCTCAGAGCACAAGTAAAGGAAAAAAATCGTTAATTTGCAGTTATATCATATATACATAAAAACAATTTTTTTATTTAAATATGCCTCTGTGAAAGATATTGTAGGCAATTGCGTTCCAAAAAATTTAAATTTTGTGAATAGTTTAATAGAAATATTATGTATCATTAAATGTTTACAAATGCATAAATGTATACGGAACCCTCGTAGTGCGAGTTTCACTTGTGCCCGACATGTTTTTCAATATTATTTTACAAAATAACGGTTTTCTAAAAAACATTTTTAATTTTGTTGCGTTCAAGATGCTTAAAAATAATTATTTTTAACATAAAAAATGAACGTTAATTGTAGTTATAAAAATTTTAATTGATCTACTAAACGTTCCAGTAATCAAATGAAAAGTAACGAGTCGTGAAAATTCGTTTGAAAAAATATAATAAAAAGTTCTAGACTGTATTTTGTTTACGAAAAGATAAAAGTTTTTAAAATTGTTCACTTACCAGTCCACAAAACGAACATTCTACCGTGTCCTCATTACCTTTCCAGTATCAATAATTTAAAACCACTATTAGCGCAGTTGTTGATGGTGGCTCTTCCAAGGTTTACACTTGGTTTATGTTGTATTATAAGCAAACATAAAGAAAATTTGACAACAAAAAGGAAGATCGGATTTTCCCGAAAATGTGCCCAATCCGTATGATTAACCAAGAACTGTTGCGTCTCTGTTCCTATTTGAAAGGTTTCCCTCAAAGGCGATGAATTCCCATTATCCTGCCAAGACCTAATATTTAAATAGAAGAACAATCGCCTGCAAGTGAAAAAAAAGATTAACGAAAAAATAGGCCTATAAAATATTTGCGAATTAGATGAAAAACGAAAAAATAGGCCGCTTTAACATTTTGATACAATAAACAAGAATTTGTTTTTATTCTAGTGTGGTTATAACACGACAATGTTTTAAAAAATTAATTTACATAGTTTTATTTACTTTGTTTAAATACTTGGATTCACTGGCACCTTCCTTTTTCATTTTATTCTTTACTATAACAAAATGTACCAGTAACTACAAATAAATTAGTTATTTTTATAGAATCTTTTAATAGATTTCTTTTCATATCGACATTGAATTACGATGCTTTACGAATTAGGAAACAATATTTTAGCATCGGTTTGTTTCACCTGTATTTATATCTACCTACGTACTGGTATTTCTTTCCAGCTCTTTGATAAGCTGCAATTCGAAAAGTTTTTAGTAAAAAGTGCAATTTAACGCTCATGTTACAGCTGAGTTTTAAAACTTTTCCAAGTTATCCGACTATGTTGCATAACTTGGATTTTTGTGATGTTTTAAACTTCTTTTTTTATTTCTATGATCTGATAAGGATTCTTGAAACATATTTAAACTAATTGCGAAGAAAGACAACTTTGATTTGTTTAGAGGACTCAATGAATGAACAACAATTAATTGTTTATACTCATTTTATAAAGCTTCTCACTTTCCGGCAATAAATTAAATTTCATTCTTTTAAAAAACATACTAGTGCTTTTTCTCTGTGCCAATAACAAGTAGTTTCAGCTAATAATATTTTTTTAATCACAATAATGACAGTTAATTTTTCCTGTCGCTAAATTTAAATCCTAATGAAATAATTTAATTCTTCTTCCTTAAAAAAATATGAAACTACTTTTTATACTTCCGAATCAAACATATTATATATTATCTGGATTGAAATTACTGCTTGATGAATACTACGACAATGCATTTTCTTTAACACATTTACCATACTAAAACTCTTCAAGAGGATCTGTTGGGGTGAACTTCTAGTCCAGTCATATTGTTAGTGTTTCAGATGTAATTGAAATAATATGCATATTTCATGAATCAAGTAGCGTTTTCACAATTCGTGCGAACAACACATATAGTAAAAATTATTAAGATCATTTACATAATATTTTAGTAACAATCGGTGTCCATTTTTCTTATGTGCGCAAATATGCGTACAGTGACGGTTTTAGCACTATCGGCGCCCTGGGCAAGAGTTCTACGGCGTACCTATCTGCTTTCCAAATCACCCATATGAAAAAAAGGGAAAAAAAGAAAAGAGAGAAATAAATCATAACCATTTATTTAAAAAAATCTACTAAGATTTTTCCTTTTTGGCCTTTCGGCAAACTCTCTTATTAAGATACTGAAGTATATGTTTTCCGCGATTTAATTTTAGATCGACAAAGTTGCCAAGTTTTTCAATCTAGATTGAAATATTGTTGATCACAAATATATGTTTATCAGTTGCAGCTTATAAAAACTCCTTTCCTCACCAGCAACCGTTACAGGTATCGTGATCAAAATTTTCAGAATTTATAGGGTCATCGCAGTCAGCTTCACTAACTTGGCGTTTAACACATCGAATTCTTGTTGTGGCTTTAAATACAGGTTCAATTTCAAGTTCATTAGCTAAGTCCTTCGCTGTTAAAACGGCACTTGTAAAGCCTTCTTTCCATATTCTTTCAAGAAAGCGCAGCATTTCTTCAGCGTTTCTTTGCATTTATCGAGAACCATGCCTATTAATTGCAGAGATTTATTAAATACAATAATCTGAAAAATTACCTTATGTAAAACAATCTGATTTGAACGTTAGTTTCCTCAGTTTCGATAGCATTAGGAGTAATTAAAACATCAGAATGGCACTATTTTTTATAAAGGTCTATTTTAACACTGCTTATTCTTGCTTCTTAACGCATTTCACTGAGTTTGACATTAACAATCAATAATAAATTATTGAATTGGAGTTGGAGGAGTCGAGCCTGTTTTTTGAAACTTTTTTCACGTTTTCGTTTCTGTTAAGGGAATTGTGCTTAAGATGATACTCAGGTAAGATGACATAGTGCTTATAACTATTTAAATATACGCGCCACAAGCATCTAAACGTCGTTTACATATTGGCTCACACGTGACACCATCGCTGAAAATACCTGCTCGCATTGTTTAAGGTGTTTGTGCCGATAAATTTGTATCAGATAAGGTTTTTGTTGTGTTTGACTACTTTGATATGAGCTGCGGTTAATAAGCGTTATAAATATTTTGTACCGCGTAGGGTATGCCGGCAACTATCAATGAAAGTCTACGCGTCAATCGTGGTCAAAGGAAGATATGGCGAAGGCCATTGAAAGTGTCAAAGAAAACAAGATGAGGTGACTTAAGGCCTCTAAAACATTCAATGTATTGCAGGCCACACTTCGTCGTCACTTCGAAAATTTTCCTGTAAATCGTGGTCATTTCAAGCCTACCTTTGAAGCGGCCATAGAATAACAGTTAGTGGAACATAGAGATACTTCATTTTGAACAGAGATTCTTTGGGTTTAACATAAAATATGTCAAAAAACTGCCATATGAATTTGCAAAAAAGGCGGGATTGTCTAATAGATTCGACGAAGATAAACAAATGGCAGGTTAAGATTAGTTAAAAGGGTTTAGGACTCCTGAAGCCACTTCCATAGCGAGGGCAAGGCTTTTGATAAGCCTCAGGTGACGAAGTTCTTTTATCTCTTAAATAAGTTGGTGACGGATAATGATATTTCACCGACAAAACTTTATGACATGGATGAGTCTGACCTCAGTCCTAAAGCCACCAAAAATTTTTGCACAGAAAGGAAGAAAGCATATTGGTGTAAAAACAACTGCAGAAGGAGACCAGCCTGTTTCTATTGCTCTCTGTGCCAATACTGCTGGAAATTGTATTCCACCTGCTATAAACCTGAATATTTGATGGTGTACCTCCAAGAACCTTGCAGCTATATTACGATAGTGGTTACATAGTTGGAGACTTATTTGTCAAATTAATAAAACAGTTTGTCAGTTTCACTGGCTACAACGCTACAAACAAAGTTATTCTGGTCCTCGACGGCCACGGTAGCTACAAGCGCCTAGAGGCATTGGAGTTTGCTAAGGCCAATTGAGTCACATTGATATACCAGCCGTTGCACTGCACCTATCGAATGCAGCCATTTGATGTCTCATTTTTGGACCTTTCGATATATATTACAACCGAAAAACGAGCACCGGGCTGATTGCCATCGGTATTTTTCGAAGATCGTATGTAAGTGCTGCCACGATCGGAAACATAATGAGTTGATTTGAAAAAAAGTGGAATTTATCCGTCGAACCCACATGTTTTTCCAGATCATTTGTTTCTGTCAAGCGAAGTATCATCTCAATAGATGGAAACAGACGACGTAAAATGTGAGGAGTAAAATGACGAAGAACTTCCTCGGTGTTCTTCGTCGAGCACAGTACAGCATACGATGGACCCTATCTACCAGTCGGTCCAGTTCATCATCATTGCCAAGTCTTTGCTGATCGTCTACCACTCGGGAGATGCTAAATGATATTTCTCCATTACCGAAATCAGTATCTACGGTGCGAGAAAGAAGAAGGATGAGGAAAATCACTCACACTCAGGTTTTGACTAATTCTCCTTTTATGACCAAATTTAAAACCTAAGTCCAAACCAAAAATGAGAAAGAAAATCGCAAGAGCGTTAGAGCTCAAAAATCCATCAGCGCGCACTAATCTTCAGGATCATGATTCCGATGCCCAACCTGCTGAAGATTTTAAGAAAGACGCTGATGATGTTTATAAGTCCCATGCTGCGTGCCTTTATTGCAACGAATTATATAGTAAATCGAAGCTAGGAGAGCATCGGGTATGTTGCCAATTATGTAAACGATAGTGCCATACCTTATGTGCTGTCGTTGCATCAAGAACTAAACTGTTCCACTGTGAATTGTGCGCATATAATTAGGTATATCAATTTAGACTGATGTGTCATCTTACCCACATTGACATGACCGCATTTTTTGTTATTTCACTTATTAAATATTCTGTAAGTCAGGACTCATTTTTTTCTTCGTAAATAAACATATTCAATGTGTAACCTTTGATTCATTTTATGTCACTTTTGAATTTTCATATGTTTTTCCCTAAAATAAAAATATGTCAATAATGTTAAGCACAATGCCCTTGTAATTTTCGAAATATCGGTCAAAAACTAACAAAATTCTTTCGTTTTTGTTTCATTTCTTTATAATTTTTACAATTACGTTGTTGACTATCTGAAATTTTAACACACTGTTGACCATTTCAAATAGAATAACCCATCTTTCAGATATTTCTATAGATCAATTTTCACTTTTTCTACCAGTAGATCGATTTTTCGTGTATAATAAAATCTATTATGCAACATCGTAATTTTTCGTTAACAGCGCGCAAAAACGTAGTTGAAATAAAATTTAACTATGTTGCATAGTAAATTTTTCAAGCAACGTTGATTGCTTAGGCGGCTTCTATATACAAATATCCAATCGAGAATTTACTATTAATATAGCGAATTTCCTTATAAATGTTTCTCCATATACGGTAAACTCCAATAATTTCCCATGAGCTAATTCCCGCTACTCCATTGTAAACCGGGCTAGCGTTTCCATGATGTCGCGCGTGGTTCTTCTGTTTTCATATTTTTGCGCATCATGTGATATGCGCGAGAAAAGAAAGACAGAAGGTAGAATCATGTGGTAATATTTAATCGTCTTTCTTGATCTATTGCACAGCGGATGGAGAGAACATAATTCTTTATTCTAAAATCCTGAAGATCAGTTGGTAGTTATTGGAATTCTATTGTAGTATGAAGTCTTTGTTCGTCACAAGATAACTCAAAATAAGGATTGCAGCATGGCGTAACAAATAGCATTTCGTATATAAAAAATAAGTAGGTAAGGTTATTAAACCGATATTTTGCTGTCACTGGCAGGCTATGTCTACTTTATAAAGATACTCATGCTGTACTTAGGCCAGCAAAGTATGACAGACACCACTCTATCATAACTTGCTGGACCACTCTGAATGCTGATTTTATTGACCTCGGCCGTAAAAATTTTGTCGAAGGTCGGTGCTATTGTAGCATTCAGCAAAGTCAAGTCATTGGATGGAATAGCCATTTTAGACTTAGACGCCTATTAATTATTCAACCTTCCACATGACGGTAAGTCTTTGACAGAAGTGGAGAGAATGAGAGCTTCGGGACGAAACTATTAATAATTTGCGTTTTAGTAATTGCTAATTCACAATTAAATGAAACTACGTGATGTAGTATATTTATTATGGGATATAGCAAAGATCTTTGCTAATATCCCACCTGAAGATGTTGTAATACAACGAAACCTAGGTCGTGGTAAAGAAATTAAAGAAAGTAGAAATAATACTACAGCACGTAGTTTCATTTAATTGTGAATAATGAATTTCTACAAAATTAACGCCAAATATATTCAATAATTGCTAATTGTAAATATAGTTGACGTATTCCTAATATTTTGTTGCGGCAATACCGGTACGCTCTTATTAAAAAAACGGCAACGCCTATCATAGTTTGTTCAATTAGTGCACTATTAGTTCTCGTACCGTGACTGTTAAAGTAAAAGCGATACCGTAATGTTTTGTATACTTTAACATTCCCTTAAATTTGAAGATTCCCGGCTCAGCGGAATCCTTAAAATCGGTTCAGTAGTTTTTTTTATAAATTCATGAACATATCCACATATATGCACGCATACGGGTGAAAAAGGAAACTTCCTTCTTTGAAGTCCATTTTCAAGTCACCCGGGTGGTCCCAAAACTCCTCCAGAGACCCGCCTTAGTCACACAAGTATCTCGTATCTACAGTAAAGCGCTTCCACGCAATAGGGTTAATAATTGATCTTACTCAATTACTCATTTAGCACACCCATTTTTTCTAGAATGCTTTTTGCGAACGATCTAAATTATTCTAAGGCCGGTCCACCCTTAGCCAGGTCACAGTGATTAAAGATGCCTTGTCCTAAGGAACCGCGAAAGTCCACCCTACTGCAGTATACTCTGATAACTCTACGGCAACCGTCGTGCTCTTGACAGTTAAACAAAATGTGTGTCGTGTCCTGAATCTCGAAAATGCAAGGATACGCTGCGTTACCTATGAGAGCAAATGACGCAAGCTTGCTCGGAAGTCATCACGTACCGTAAGGAACTGCGAAGTATAATACTCGCTGTGAAGTGTCAGTTTTTATTCAACCGCTCGAAAATATCGGGAAAAATAATATAGCGATCGCACCCTTAGAGTTAGGAAAGGTTCACCTGGACTGCCAGTTTACACAAACCATTTCTAAATATAACTTTTTCTGTTCCAAAGGTTGAGCCGCGCGGTCCACGATCGCGAGATTAACAGGAAAGAGACCTTGCTAAACCGGCAACGAATCCGCTGACGCATCCGTTGGGGCAGCAAATTAAATTTGATTAATTGCAAAAACCAATGTTTTTAATTTTTTGCTAAGCGAAGTCACTTAAAATGATAAATATTGAAAAAACTGTTTTACGGGCAGTTTTCTTAGATGTAATCCGAGTAACCATGCTTACCATTAGGTCGGTTGAATATTAAATGAAGTTTTTGCAATACGAAAAGATTGAATCACGGTAGCGAGAAGCCAAAAGAAAATTTTGTGTCCGTAACCTAAAAGCAAGATCTTATCTCAGATATTATTGTTATATATATATACATTATGTATATATATATACACACACACACATATATATATATATATATATATATATATATATATATATATACGATATTTAGTTACTAATTCTAATATATTGAATGATCAAATCAGTAATGCTAAACTCCATTCTTGAATAATGACCGCTATTTAGCAAGTATTAATCTGTTCACCAAAGTGTAAAGAAACAATAGGAATCCTCTTTATTCGTTCATCACTTTTTCGGTTCTCACACAAACTACTTTGCTGCCGTCATAATTACCAGCATCAGTATCCAAACTTATTTCAATTATATTGGTTGTTGGAATGTTTCGTTGGTATATAGTTCATTTCTATACGCGAATAAACGCTCTATTCGTTCTATTGATTTATATGTCTTAGTCGTGAATTAGCACGATGCCCTTTCATAATCAAGTACATACTCATTTTATTTAATATTTATTATTTATTATCGCGCGCCAATAATTCAATTTGTATTAAGTACCATATAATAATTACATTTTTTATATTATTTAAATATATTTGTATGTATATTCTTAACGAATTTACTAGAATTTAGGACCACAAAAATTAAATGGTTTTTATGAAATATAATATAACATTTAAATAATTAAATGTCCATAATTAGTGATTATCAATAATAAATAATTAATTGTCCATAATAAGTGATTATAAATAATAAATAATTAATTGTCCATAATAAGTGATTATAAATAATAAATAATTAATTGTCCATAATAAGTGATTATAATAATAATATACATAATAAGTGATTATAAATAATAAATAAGTAATTGTCCATAATAAGTGATTATCAATAATAAATAATTAATTGTCCATAATAAGTGATTATAAATAATAAATAATTAATTGTCCATAATAAGTGATTATCAATAATAAATAATTAATTGTTCATAATAAGTGATTATAAATAATAAATAATTAATTGTCCATAATAAGTGATTATAAATAATAAATAATTAATTGTCCATAATAAGTGATTATAAATAATAAATAATTAATTGTCCATAATAAGTGATTATAAATAATAAATAATTAATTGTCCATAATAAGTGATTATCAATAATAAATAATTAATTGTCCATAATAAGTGATTATAAATAATAAATAATTAATTGTCCATAATAAGTGATTATAAATAATTAATTGTCCATAATAAGTGATTATAATAATAATATACATAATAAGTGATTATAAATAATAATTAAGTAATTGTCCATAATAAGTGATTATCAATAATAAATATTTAATTGTCCATAATAAGTGATTATCAATAATAAATAATTAATTGTCCATAATAAGTGATTATAAATAATAAATAATTAATTGTCCATAATAAGTGATTATAAATAATAAATAATTAATTGTCCATAATAAGTGATTATCAATAATAAATAATTAATTGTCCATAATAAGTGATTATAAATAATAAATAATTAATTGTCCATAATAAGTGATTATAAATAATAAATAAGTAATTGTCCATAATAAGAGATAATAAATAATTAATTGTCCATAATAAGTGTTTATAAATAATAAATAATTAATTGTCCATAATAAGTGATTATCAATAATAAATAATTAATTGTCCATAATAAGTGATTATAAATAATAAATAATTAATTGTCCATAATAAGTGATTATAAATAATAAATAATTAATTGGCCATAATAAGTGATTATAAATAATAAATAATTAATTGTCCATAACAAGTGATTATAAATAATAAATAATTAATTGTCCATAATAAGTGATTATAAATAATAAATAATTAATTGTCCATAATAAGTGATTATAATAATAATATACATAATAAGTGATTATAAATAATAAATAAGTAATTGTCCATAATAAGAGATTATAAATAATAAATAATTAATTGTCCATAATAAGTGTTTATAAATAATAAATAATTAATTGTCCATAATAAGTGATTATCAATAATAAATAATTAATTGTCCATAATAAGTGATTATAAATAATAAATAATTAATTGTCCATAATAAGTGATTATAAATAATAAATAATTAATTGTCCATAATAAGTGATTATAAATAATAAATAATTAACTGTCCATAATAAGTGATTATAAATAATAAATAATTAATTGTCCATAATAAGTGATTATAAATAATAAATAAGTAATTGTCCATAATAAGAGATTATAAATAATAAATAATTAATTGTCCATAATAAGTGTTTATAAATAATAAATAATTAATTGTCCATAATAAGTGATTATCAATAATAAATAATTAATTGTCCATAATAAGTGATTATAAATAATAAATAATTAATTGTCCATAATAAGTGATTATAAATAATAAATAATTAATTGTCCATAATAAGTGATTATAAATAATAAATAATTAATTGTCCATAATAAGTGATTATAAATAATCAATTGTCCATAATAAGTGATTATAATAATAATATACATAATAAGTGATTATAAATAATAAATAATTAATTGTCCGTAACAAGTAGCCGATAGTTACGAGTTTCAACGGCATTTCGTTTTGATAATACGAGAAGAGTATAAATAAATGGTGAAGGATTCGCGAAGAATTGCTGCATACAAATGTGTACACACGATACGATACATCACCAATCCGTGGCGAGTTAGACGCCAATTTTAAAAATTATATAAATTTCTATCAACGGAAAATGACTAAACCTTACGAAATCAGATTTTCTCTTGATGTTGTGTATAAATTCACCCCTTAAATTCACAATTTTTTGAAATGTTGGCTCTCTCCAAATGTAAAAATCATAACAAGTCCAAAAACAATAACAAAAAGCTTTTAATTAGGTTCCCCATAGTTGGTAAAACAAAAAGCGCAAATGTTGCAAATTTTTATTGTTTATTCTATACGCAATTGGAGGAGAAAGTTAAAAAACAGCAGAAAGCAGATAACGAGCAAGAAGATCGGCACAAAACGTAAGCTGAGAATATTCGCCAACAAAGAAAAATTAAGTTTTCGCATGAAATTGATTATAAAAATCAAACTATTAGACGAATCATTGTGAAGATCTATATCATTCTATTCTGATAGTTACCATATCGATTGAATAAAGAATCACCAAAATCGGTCACAAACTACGACCTGTAGCGTGGCGTCAAACCAAGTTACGTACAGACACACGAACGGAGACGCATGACATTTTTAAGGAAAAATTTAGATTATAAAAAATATATAAAAATGATATCATTTTTACAAAATATCTCTTCTTTTAAAAAAAATGTAGGGTAGACCGAGGCGAATCGGACCACCTAATTTTTGAGGTTTAGAAAATCATACTAAAGTGTTATTTATGTTATTTTTATTAATAAAATTGTAATCAGTAACTATCCAACTATGAAAAAAATATTTCAAAAGTTAGATTATTCATATATTCTTACAATTAGAGATTAAAAACTAAAAAATCAACAATTTTTGGGGCGAATTGGATCGTACATGTCACGATAGCTTTGGAATCATTCGCAAAGTTTGAAATAATTACTAATGAGCTCAATTTTAATTATTGACACATAAATCACATCCATAGGGCCCTTTATCTCACTCACCAACCCCCTCATAAGCATTGCACTGAATACAATGCTTTGATGGCGGATGAACGAATAATTCGGAACCATAAAAGCAATGTCACTCTCTCTGTTTTGAAGATGAACTCTTAATTTTTATTCACGCTTTGCTTTATTCTTAATTTTTTTTAACATTTTCTTTGCAGTAAATCTTTTTGTTATTATCCGGGACTTTTTTGTCTATCTTAAGTTGTTTCTTTTTCGAGAAAATTAAACTGATTCTGAGGTGGTGTTAAATAAAAGACCGGTTTTGTAATTTTACGAATTTATTTTAGACTCTGGTAATGACTTTAGAGGTGATGGAAAAACTTCTTTAATTATTTTTGAACTAGTGGACTGGGCTGCGTCAGACTGTTTTGAACTTGTGAATAGCACTGCATCATCATCTTGTTGTATATTTGTTACCTGTCAAGTATAGGTAACAAACTCTTTGTGGCTGCATTTGTTGGGTACTTGTGGATTGGTCTTGGTATTCCACAATGTCCGATTGGTGATCACCAATAAACTTGTAGTCAGGTATACCATTGGCGTTTGATGGAAATATTCCAGCCTTTTCGAAACTTTTTGTAGCATTCCCAACAGTGGCAACCTGGTTCCAAGCCTGTTTGAAAAGTCCTCCGAAAAGAACCTTAGTGATTCCTTGATTTGAACATGAATATTGCACTGTTGTAGCTTATTCGTTACTATAGGATTTTTGTTTAAAAAACGATACATTTTTTTTGTATGGTTTAAATTTGAATGGTTTAAAAAGCGGTTGCAGGACACGTGATGTGTATGGAGGAAGAGGTACAAGCTCTATTTTGAAAGAGTCACAAGTCTACCATTGAGTAGCTTGTATCAGATGCGGGCCCATGTAAAATAAGAATTACTTTTCCTTGGGCATGATACTAATTAAAAAGTTGCAACCACAACTAAAAAGCTTCTTTGATTATCTATCTCTTCTCTGTCATGACAACTTCAGTACCAGGTGGGATGCCTATCAGAAAATTGTCTCACTTACGCATACCATTCAACAGAACAAATGGAGGAATATATTATCCGGCAGCATTCATCACAGGCTAGGACGGTTACATTTTCACCTCGTTCAACACTTGTTATGCAGACAACATCTTTTGTACCTTTATGGGCTATAACTTTAGGTAGGCAATTATTAAGCGGTATCGTTGTTCGGTCCACATCGTACACACATTCGGGTCTTCCACTTAAATAGTTGTTATCTATCACTATTTTATTAGACTTAAAGAACACTGCCACTTTTTCCTTATTCATAAAATTTCTAAAATGTTTATTCTGGCCACAACCAATAGCCAAAGTATTCAGGTTAAAATTATTTAAAATGTTAGTCATTTTACCATTTTATTAATTAAAATAAGTATTAAAATACATTATCATTAAATATGTGCGTTAGTGTGTGTATGTGTATGTGCTCGCGCCTGGCGTGTGCGCGTTTGCGTGTGTGTGTGCATGCGTGCATACGAGTGTGTGTACAAATTAGTCTACAATGTTTTTGATACATACGCAAATGAATATGTTTTGTTGATACAGCAAGAAAAAAGCTTAGTGTGATAAAATAAAAAGAGAGGTAAAAAAGCCCGTAATAGAAATTAGAAAATAATCAGTCCCGAACTAAAGAAATTCAAAATAGGACGAAAAAATTATTTATGTTAATTAGCGTTCAGTGTCGTGATAACATTTCTTCTTATTTTAAACAATATTTTCAAGAAATTGAAGAAGGCAAAAATTAATAAATGTAACATTAATTTCTTTCGCGCGTCTCTGTAATCCTATATACAATGATTATGTATATAAATAGATCTGCTTACGTTCGCGAGTAAATAGGAAAAAAATGTTTTTTTTCCCTTATATGTTGCTCCTATATACTGTTACCATACCAAATTTCATCAAAATTTGTTCAGTAGATTTTGTGTGATACCCGTACAAATTAACATACAGACAGAAACAAAAATTTTAAAAAGTTTTTAAATCATTCTATGCGCTAAATCAATATTTTTTTTTAAATATTTTCAATGTATATAATTCATCCTGTTACAATTTTATTTTATGTGTAGGTAGGCAAAATATAACAATTTTTCAAGAGATGACAACACCAGCAAAATTGTCGCTCTTATGTTAATCTACTTCGATATTTTAAAATTGCATAGTTAAATGAAAATTAAATTAGGTTATATTATTTACGTATGAAATTAATCCCTACTTGATTATTTTGCAGTCCAGTGATATTTTTGCAGGTGGGAATAGCACAAGCCGGCATTTTAAACTATATTGTCACGTAGAGAGCACGCGACTTTTCAGAGCTGTCTTAAATTGCACTGACAGCCTCGTTTTGACACTACGCATTTTATGGATAGTTTTTTTGGACACACTATTCCGCGTGTTCTCGCTTTCTGGAGTACTCATTATTCTAAGATTATTTCTATCATCAAAACTCGAGGTCGACGCTCTAGTGGAAAATAACCTTAAACGTTTTAACCTGTGCACCTGTTGCCTCTATAAGAAATAGTTAAAACGTTCAAGGTTTGTAAAGATGCAAAATGAAAGGATCGATTTAAAGCTATATAGCAGAACTACTACACATTATATTAGAGCATCATAATAGAAAAGCTAGTGCAGTTAAGATAGCACCGTTTGCAAATGTTCTTATGCCTCTGGCTTTAGCGTGCTGTGCGATAACAGAGCAAACCATTCCTCGCTTCCCGAACGCATGCGCTGCGCATTGATACAAATAATTTATAAATAACAGATTGAGATTTTAAGAGAAGAACGATAAATAAAGCATGTATCTGTTTTTGCGTTAAACCGCTCCTTACCATTTTACTAAGGTAAACATTTTCCTAAGACACTCGAGTAGAAAGGTCAAATAAAACATCCTTCAAACACAAAAAAGCGTATGGTTGAAGATAATATTATTTTCATCATTTAGATCATTCCATGAAATCAGAAAATATTTGTTTCTTTAATCCGTTCTTTAGTTTAAAAATTTGTAGCTGATTTGGATTCTGAATTGGCGGTACGTCGAATAATAAGGGCTGAAGGAAAATGGCGTCCACTCAATAGTTAATTCTGTTTACCGCCAGGTTTTGAACAGTTCCTGGAATTATATTGAGTATAAATTTTCATCAACTGAACATGACTTAATATAACTCGAACATGCCTGGTAGGTTATATAAAAAGCGCGATCTTCGATCGTCTGTTAAGCAGTAACTGAGTTTTGGCGAGTAAAAAATATACAATACATATAAATTTAACGAAGAGAACTTAGAGGGCATTTTTTCCATAAATTCCGTTTCGAAAAGCAAGCGAAGCAAACGTATTGGTTTCGGAGATGAAAATTTTTATTTCATCAATAACTGTTCCGGGTGATCTCCTATATTCAATTTAGAAAAATTTAACATCCTTATTGAAACAGCTTCCGGGTTAAGTTTGTGTTATCGGAAACAACTTCATGACTTGTTGACGGATTGACTGACGTCATGCACGCTGGAAGTGGAATTGTTCTGTTACGTGTCACATGTTAACACATTGTTGAACTGAGATGGTGAGTTTACCAGCTGCCAACATGTATATATATATATATATATATATATATATATTGTCCATTTGTCTGTCTGTATGTTAATTTGTTCGTCAATCACGCAAAATCTACTAGATTTTATTAAAATTTGGTGTGGTAATAGTATAAACCCAAGAGCAATACATGATAGAAAAAAAAAGAAAAAATTGTGATAACTTTTCTTATTCCGAATTTCACGCGAGTGAAACCGTATACTGTGAAACCTAGTATATAAATATATATGTACGTATATTTCTTTTTATTATAATTAATTATTAATAAGAACCACAAGTCATCCCATAGTACTATTATTTATGACAGTTTTGTTACATTATGGGATAAAAAATATGCGCAAAAAAAACAGTTTCCATTTTCCCAATCAGTTTCCATTCCACCCGACAGTCTCAGTGCTCCGAGGCGAGACTTTGAATAATCGCTTATAATATAAAATCGCAAGATTAATGTAATGAATTTCAAGTCTTCCTTCTCTTTCTTCAATAAGGGAAGGCGATGATAGAAAAATAATCAGATATATCCGTCAAGTGACTCTAAAGCGAAATCCGTTAAAAATGTGTATTGATGTAATTCAATCTTTTCTTTCTTATAAGCGGGAAAGTCACTTTTACGGAAATACTTTTACGGAGTCCGGTGTGTCGGCGGTTACCGAGTGCACTTCGTCTTGCTCGACCAGCCCTTACGGTTAACTGATACCAGCGATTACTGCCGACTTATTACTATTACATGGTGGCATTGTAAAAATTTACGTACGTTCATACAAAAAAAAATTATATAATTTTAAAAAATTTTATATAAATAAATTTTTATATAAAAAATTTTATATTATTATTATAAAACAGATTTTTTCAAACTGTATGAATTTATAATATTATCTATAAATACCGGTCATTACATAAGCAAATTCTGAAAATATCGGCTGTAAAATCAATCATGGTTAAAATGTTAAGCGTTCTGGATATTTTCCAACGCGTTATAAAACCTAATAGTTGCATGACGCCAAAACTTACTCGAATAATTTTGATTTGACTATGATCTGAAGCCGTTTTTAAGGATAGTTCACATTCATGATTTTAAGTTCTTCACAACGTTTTCAATTCATTTTGTGGCTAAAGTTTTTATGTGGAATGCAGGACGTGAATTTGTCGAGTTTCTGATATTTATAAGTAAAAATAGGCCCAGGGGGAGGCACGATAAAATAATTAAACATATAATTTTTTTACAACTTGGTGATATTGCAGTTTTTATACTACACAGCAATAACTACATGGCGGAGGTTAGTTAAACGGGTTTAAGGGGGTAGCTATTCCCGCCTTAACCACAGGGATTGTCTCAGGGCCTCTCCAGGGATCCGAAATATGCTTCCTCGTGCAAAAGTGGGGACTTTCGAAAGCCCCACAATCGTGTCCCGTAACTACCGTTTAACCTTTCCACCCAACAAGATTAAAGATTGTCCATTCGCAATGAGTCATTTACAATCTTCATTTTTTCAAGGACGCACTTCGCGAATGCTCTGAATGACTCAAAGTTCTGTCCACACTCAACCAAGTCGCGGTGACAGAAGATACCACGTTCTAAAATTGGGTGAATCTACTTTAATGCACTGACGTATGCTCTCTATCAAAACTTATGTGCTAAAGCTGTGTTCATCGCAGTTAAATAAAACATATCCCATGCCCTGAGTATCAAAATTACAAGTACAGGTCGGGCTCTCTTTCAGGGCAAATCTATGGAAAATGAAAGTCGTCATGTTCCGTTAGGTGTTGACTTTTTATACCTAGCTTTGAGCCACGTTTTCTTCACCCGCTCATGGATTGTGGAGAGAAATTTTTGAGTGGGCTCACAAAAAAATAATGAGTTTATAATGCTTTTTTGTTTTCAGGCTATTTTTTCGATTTTGTGTATTTGAAACTACGTATCTATCCCCAATGTTCAATATCCCCAATGTTCAATGGTAGTCCAGGTGGACCTTTTCTGAATCCAATATATTAGGAGTGCACCTATCTATACTTAAAATTAATATTACCGTCTTAACTCCCTATGTATATGTACATTTACTTAATATTTTGATCTTAAACAATGTCCAAGAAAAATCATAAAATTACATACCTCTATAATACGAGACATTTAATCTCCGTCGATCTCAGTATTTAGACATAATTTTTGTTTATATGTATATTTACGTAATATTTTGGTGTTAAACAATATCCAAGAAAAATCATAAATTTACATACCTCTATAATACGAGACATTTAATCTCCGTCGATCTCAGTATTTAGACATAATTTTTGTTTATATATATATTTACGTAATATTTTGAACTTAAACAATATCCAAGAAAAATCATAAAATTACATACCTCCATAATAAGAGAACGTTTAATCTCCGTCGACCTCTGTATTTACATGTAATTTTTGTTTATATGTATATTTACGTAATATTTTGATGTTAAATAATATCCAAGAAAAATCATAAAATTACATACCTCCATAATACGAGAGGTTTAATCTCCGTCGACCTCAGTATTTGGACGTAATTTTTGTTTACATGTATATTTACGTAATATTTTGATGTTAAATAATATCCAAGAAAAATCATAAAATTACATACCTCCATAATACGAGACGTTTAATCTCCGTCAACCTCAGTATTTAGACGTAATTTTTGTTTATATGTACATTTACGTAATATTTTGATGTTAAATAATATCCAAGAAAAATCATAAAATTACATTCATCCATAATAAAAACATTTAATCTCCGTCGACCTCAGTATTTATACGTAATTTTTGTTTAGATCGAGTGGATATATTTTCAACCATGAAACTTATAAACTTCCCCATGCCTTTATTATTAGCCCACCTATTTTGGGTATGGTTTATGCTTTCTATCACTAGGTTTTACATTTGGATCGTAGGGTAATTTTTCATAGGGTTTCCAATGAAAAACAATATTCTGCAGTTTTCTCCAAACGAGTCCGTAATCACACATTTGCCTATATCGTGTAAATTACTGAAAATTCATGTTTAGAAAGCAGTAAGAGTTTAATAAACTACAGTTCGGCTTAAAGTAACGAATGGCTGATAGTAACGAATAAGTGACGGAAAAATATATCTATTCTTCCAATTTGTCACGAACGAACTAGAGATATGTGTTTTCGCCATCAGTGAGTGACGGAAACCCTTTGATCGGTAAAACTGTAGAATTTGTTACTATCTGGCCGAAACTATTAGCTGGTTGTACGTAACTGGTTCACTAAATACGTACAGAAATTATATATTTGTAAAACGACCTTAGATATAAATTCTCGAGTCTTCTTGTAGAGAACGGCGAACTCGTTTTCCGTTAGCGGCTCTCTGAATGCCACTCATCGCATCAACGTAGATTTACCCTTGGCTTTGGAAACATTCAATATATTAACTGCGTCTTGTTTTTATACTCGAGATGTAATTAAACTTGTTTGCACAAACTCAACGTGATGTAAATCGAGTGCAATCACAACTAAGGGTTGGGAAACCAATGATTTCAAAACGGATCGATTAGCTAGTAGTCTGTAAGGCAGGCAGACGACACATCTTGTGAATTCATAGAAATACGATTTTTTGCGATAGTGTATATTGATTTTTACAATTAAAAAAATTTTTTTTTCTGTTGTTGTTTCGGGTTCTCCATCACATACTTACGGAACAATAGTCCCTATATTAGTACCCTACGGTTATATAATAAAGAATTACATTATTGTCATTTTATTATCGTGAAGCCCCAGAGTTTACATGTTGTAGTAAATCAAAAAATCATCAAAAGCATTTTAATAATTCATAAAGTGTCAGTCTTTAGTTTTCAAAAATGGGATCTCATATTCATCTCGACATAACCTCTTCACACAATAATAATACTTTCTATTGATAAAATACTTCACCGATAATGAAAAATATGTAACTAAAAATTCTTATTTTTGACTTTTTCAAGTGACCTTTATATTTCTTGCATGACTCCTATAGACAGGATTATTTCTTCTGTTGCAAGTACCATTACTGACTAATATGCTAAGCAGTTTTTAAGCAAATCAGAACCTTCAGGACCTAAAATCTTATACCACGTTGGTATATTCATTTTTGCGATATATATGTATACTGAGTCTCAAAAGCACATTCATGATTTGTGTATTAACAAAGTTTTGCTACCTAAAGTGTTTAATTATAATTACAAATAAAAATATAAGAAATCATTAATGTATTTTTTTTATTTACGATTTACTCGAAGCATAGCGGAGAGTAATTTTATATAACTAAGGAAGACTTTACAATTAAAAAGATATAAATAAAACCTATTCTTATAAAGTGTATAAATACAAAGAAAATATCGTAACAAAGCAAAAAAGATAATAACAATATCTTATTATATAATTATATATATAAATTATTATAATATACAAAAAAGAGAAGATTTTCTAAATTAAGAATACAGCTTCGACACGCTGCAGCGTATTGCTAAGGTGAAACTTTAAAAACAACAAAATTATTAATAAATATGTTTAATGATATCTGTGCTAATCTGAATGAAGAAGACATTTTATTTCAATATAAAAACAAACTATCAGCACGCTGGAAAAAACTTCCGACTGAGAAACATTCAAATGTAATAATAAAAAACACGGCAACTTACAAGTTAGGCAAATGTTAAATAAATAAATACACCATGTCAAAACATATTTAGCACCGCACCAGTTGTAACAACTTAGTAATATCCCGTTTTGTATAAAAATATAATAAAAATCGTACAATACAATTAATTAAGTGGAAAAAGTTAATTTGATTGTTGAATTCTTACAGAAATAGTAACTATAGTCGAGTCATGTAAACACTTAAACCGTAACCAGGAAGACGCCAATTCAAGTCCGATGCAAATTGGAAAACTATCGCGATAATTAGTAATTAAAATTGAATATTGCGATTATGAATTTTAATGCACCACTGGACTGCAACTATAAATATAATTAATTGTCTTTCGAAGACTGGCGGTGTCTCAAGCCTCAAGATGGGTTCAAACGAGAGACTTCCAGCCGTACTGCTGTTATAGGACGGCTTTGCAAGGATGCGCAACGCGGTCCGTTGGTAACGGACCGACCTATACATCTTTCATCACATCTTGTTGAGCTTCACATGACATTGTTATATAAATACATACATTCTATTCCACAAGAATACAATGTTGAAATTAACCATCTAGATAAAATTTATATAATATCAAAAGAAATGTAATGTACAGTAAACACGTTTAGAAGCATACGAAATTTCACATAAGCCAACAGGTGGGCACCTGTTGGCTTCTTACAAGAATATTCGCTTAAAACTAATTATATCAACTTCAGTTTATAATTAAGCACAATTGCGTACAGGCTGGATAGCAATTAGCGCCATCGGTACACAGCAGGTATTGTTAAACTGATATAGCAAGCAGCTGGTTTGTTAGCTTCTTGATTACGAAATAAGACGATTGCAATTAATAGAATTTCTTCGTATCTCATCTTATTGTCGAGATAAACTGCTTCAAAGTTAACGCAAGAGTTAAATGCCATATAGTACACGGCAGGCCGAGCACTGTGAGACACAATCAAAGTGATACGACGCGCGGAGCGAATCTCTTTTAATTTTCAACAGAAATACTTCACAGAAATAGAAGTCTGTTATATAGATAATCCAGTGTTTTTTTTAAATTTTTTTCCTCGCTCTCTTATGTTAATGAAACGTTTAATAAATGTTGAAAATAAAAAGAAAATCACTGAATAATATATTAATAAACGTTATAAATTATTTTTACCTTGTACTTTAGATAAAAACACTTTTTGCTGTATCAATTAAGCAACACTAATTATTTAGCGCGATATTTAAGAATTGCCTTTCTGGAATAATCGACATATTATACAAGTCGATTATCCCAGAAATTATTTAATCCGACTTACTAATTTTTCAAATTTGTTTTATAGTTTTGAAATTAACAGTTTATTATCTGTCAAATCAATTTATGAAAAAGGGATTGTATGATCAGAAGTTATTTGTTGATTTATCGAAAGTACTATACCGTCTGCAGATAACGCCTACGACAATATTAAATGACATGACTTCAAAACGCATTTATGATATTTAGAAATTTCCCTTTTCATGGTAATAATAAAGTGAAACTGTAGTAATTACTGTCAGCGCACATCACCTCACCGCCCGCTCTGCATAGCCTCTTTATAATACTCTTATTCGTTACTGGCGCGGAGCAAAATTATAATAATTGCTATAAGCCTAATGTACATAAAATAAAATAAAATATGATTCAAAAACAGAGTTCAATAGCTTTTACCGCAGTACGAATTTTTATTTGTTTTTGTAATCCGTTACAACTTAAAATATATAATAATAACATTCCGATTTATGTAACATTAATTACAATTCATCCACTTTCACCGCGTGGGTAGAACGTATCGAAGCGTCGCGCTGCTCGAACCGAAGCCGGACCTCGAGCGTTACAACGATCCGAAAATATTAAGATTGGGACGTACATACATCCGTTTTCTTAATTAGCGCCAATAATTAGTTACGTAATTTTGAAAAGATTAGCATTATTTCGTTTTAAGGCTATTAAATGAAAAAAAATTACTGTCAGCGCTCTTTTTACAAAATGTATTATTACGTTTCTTAATTTATATTGTTATACATATACGTTCCGTCGAATTAAACATTTCGTAGGTATCTCATAATAAGGTTATTATGGTGAGAAGGATTTAATTTTCAAACAATACTCGAATAATAGTCATCCCATAAACTATATTTATTCACCAGAATGCTATTGTATCGGAAATAAATAATAAGTTTCGAAACAGTAACATCGAACCTGTTCCAACTTTTAAAAATAATGATATTATAAAAGTTTGATTAATTAAGCGCCATCTTTCATAGAGTAAGTCGGTTTTATTTTTAAAGTTGGCTCATCATTACTTATATTCCACATCTGCTCTCCAGTGCCTGATCGTGATGTCTACGACTTTCCACGTTTCAATTTAGTTAAGTATTTATTGTATATATATTGTATTCAAGTTAGTCCAGGATTTTTATTTAATTGAGTCGGTACGAATATGGGAACGTCTTTTTTTAACTCAAACTACCTTACAAGCAGATCGTAGTTATCGGCTAAACCCTTCGACCTGAAATATATTACTAACGCATAACTATAACTATACAATGAAATTTATAATTTAAAATATTTTATTATTATTGATAACCATTAAACGTTTGTACTGGCTATTGAAAATAAGTTAATTATGAATGTTAGAATTGGGTTATCTATACAATTATGGGCAAAACGCACTTATTTGTAAAGATATGTTGAAATAAATAAACAATATAGGTCTTTCCAAAATGCTTAATTAATATAAGCTATGATTAAAATCACAGTATTCTGTACGACACCCATTCTGTTTTCACATTACTTTTATGTTGTACACAATAAATATTACTAATATACTAAATGTTTTATCCGAATTACATTTGAGGCTTAAAATGCAATCGTCGTTAGGATTAAATTATAAACTAATTTAAGGAAATACAGAATTGAAAAGAATATTCAATTGCGTGAAACTGTTCAACAACGAACCAGACATTTGTGACAGTACGAGATGCTTAGAAGAATTGCTATATAAAAGTCAAATCAGATAGGTACATTTCTTGTACTACGCCGAAATCGAAAAAAAAGACAAATAAAATCACTCTGACCACTATTTTTTATATCTAATGTCTATCTGGAAGTCAATTACGAGGCTTTGTACCGCTTACTTTCACGAAATGTCTCATATTATTTGCTATATCTCCAGCTGAATGCGCTTGGCTTGGTTTTTATTCTTCCGAGTGGAATTAAATAAAAGATGCAATATGAAAAACATCGATTACTTTACAAACATAACAATTTACCTATAAGATATCCTACATGGCAATGAATACTATCGATTGTTTTAATTATTTATCGATACATCATTGGAATAAAGTTTAGAGACAAAAATGTCACAATTTCTAAACACGAATAAAATATGTATTCAAAGTAATTTTAAAGTGACGTCATTTTGTGCTCGGCGTGAAAAAGGTTAAACAACTATGCCTTGAATTTTATTATAAACTATTCAAATAGAAATAAAGTAAGCCTACTTCAATAGAGTTCGTGTGGTGCAGCATTCGCATTAATTAGATTTATCGAAACTGTCTATGCGTTCACTTTTAAAATTTAAATATTACTTTATTCATTGACCGACATGACGAAAATTCACTTCGACATAACATTTAAGAAGACAATGGACCGTTTAAGATTTTACGATGAGAACGGACGCACCATCTTTACCATTATTGTTGTAATTACACATTTAATCTTTAACCTTGTAATTTGTTATTCGATAAATTTATTTATATTACCAACTATTTTCGAATAAAACATTATTTGGCTGCGTCGGAATACGATATCAGAAATTATATTGTGATATAACTAGATATTTGAGATAATTATAATCTTTTCGATCTCACAGGTTTAATTATCATTACCGATATTAAAATTTGTTATGAAAATAACGGATTAAAGCACATAGCTGACCTCGACCAGCGAGACAAGGTTGGCAACGCTTATGCATATATATATATATATATATATATATATATATATATATATATATATATATACACACAAGTATTTTTTACATATACTTTCGTCCGAATATGAGAGAAGTTCAATAAAGTGAAGGTAGTCACGACAGGCGTATTGTCGTCGTATAGCCGACGTGCATGCATAGATTATGCAATATTCGAGAGGCGAACGGCATACGCGTATGAATTTTACAATAGCTTGATGCTACAATCGGTACACATTGCCGAATATACAAGTCGACAGTGTACAAACAGAAACTGGTATTACTAGTCTGAATCGCATATATAATGTTAGCTTAATATCAGAGAATACTGGTGGATAAGGCTTCTGTAGAAATGTAGCATGTGTGTTACGATCGCCGTTTTCACGCCAACAATAAATATCGAATGCGATTTTTTTTGGATGTGAACCCTGTTAAGACAAATATACATTAGACTGTGACGATTAAAAAGACAAACGTGGGTTTCATGTTGATATTCTGCTTTGATTAAAGTAACTAAGCAAATTTCTGCCGTAAGTTACTTCATTTTTACGACCCAAATAAACGATGTTAGATTAAAAAGTAGATAGTTTACAGTAAAAGTAAACACTCGTGCGAAAGTGCGTAATAAACGAGCGCATAGAAAAAGCCTCTCACTTCGTAGAGCGCCTCTGTAAAAGAGCTGTTTGATTCAATTTTAACAAGGAGAGAGCGCGCTGTTGATTCGAATGTCCGTTCGCATGCAAATCTGTTACGAATCGTACGCTCAAATGCAAATTTCATGGATATTAGCATTTCCCGTATCCGTCGATGCATTCTTGATGAGAACAAATCGAACATTGATTCCGCTCGAATAGCATGCCAAATGTGAACTCCTCGTGAAGATCAATGACATTAGACAATTGTCAATATCACAATTTGGCTTTGAAAAATTTCAACATATTTTTACATGTTTTGAAGACAAGTTTTATGAGATATGTGTATAGTGGGATTGTTATATTTTAGACTACACTTTAAGTAAATGAGGTGGCACGTTCAGTCATTTAGCATTGAAAAATCTAATTTAATTCTATATTTTGCTAATATACTCGCTCAATGCTCGACCCCAAAGTTTATTGAACCGCCAGCTGCATATGCGAAGATATAATATGAAAGTGGTTTTTACAGCGATCGGTGGCGCGCGGCTTGTATAATCGATTTAGTCTTGGTACGACGCGTGACAAGAAACGCGCGCTGCGTTGTTACCAACCGCTTTGGCGCACCGACTTTGACGAATAGCTTTTTCAAGCTCCTTCTTCGTTCTAATAATAAAAGCTATACTTTGAAAGAAAATGAATGTTAAGGAGAAAATAACTTTTTTATAAACATCGAAATCGCTCTAGAAGACCCTTAAATTCTAACAAATAAAATTATTACAGCAATTAAATATACATCAGACAGTTTCTCGACTGTTACATCATTTTCTATTCTCGACTATTAAATTTATCTACTATAGTCTAAAATATGAACTTATAGTAACTTAGATAATGGGTAGTCGCGCTTACTGGATGCAGTATAAATATACTTCCTAAATAAAGTTAAATTAATTAAACGATAAAATCTCACTACTCTAGCGTTCTTAGTACATTTGCCTAAAATATAACTGGAAGAGCATAACGGTCGAGCGAACACAAAGGCGACTTTCTTTCGAATTATACGATCACGTTCCGCTCGGCGCACCGCGACTTTCCTCAGACTCTAAGTCCGTCCCGACCACCTTTCACTCGGCACACTGGACGGCGCACAAGCGCTGGCGCCGATTTAAAACTCGCACAGCTCCAAGCTCAGCGTGAATATAGAGCCAGGTCTGATATTCTCCTCTGACGGGTGGCGTGAAAACCGCGCGTACCATCGGGACCGTGCGGCGTCCGCGGAATCTCCGTCCAGCGGGGCGCACGCCTCACGCATTCGCCGCCCAACGAGCAGCTCGATAGTCGGCGCGAGAGGTAGGACTCCGATCCGGATTGGCTGGCTGAAGAGAGGCGCCGTGGGCTGTAGCAATAGGCCGAGTAGCCAGAGTCCGAGCCCGAGTGGCTGCAGTTGGAGAGGCGGCGGGGAAGCCAGCCGGCATCAGGCGAGCGCGGTATGAAATAGCCTGACGCAGCCGAGCCCCGCCTGTAACGCGTTCGCGCGTCCTCCGCCTCGGAGCCGCTATAGCACGACGAACACTCGCAGTCACAAGAAAGGCGGAGCTGGCGCCTTGCGCCGGTAGGCTTCTTTTTCGCCTCTTTGGGAACGTTGTTCAGCTCGAAGACCCGCATGCCGGCGTCCTGAAGGCGTAGAGCTGAGCGTGCCGCCTCCGACTCCGTGTACTCGACGAGAGCGCACACAGATCCAACTAGACCTGGATTCTTATTCAGGAAGTGTCTCACGTCAGCAGGTACGGGGTTACCCGGCCGCAGTACGCGCACTAGCGCTATCTCGCCGCAGGCCGCGAACAGACGCGATACGTTTTCCACCGAGGGCTTCTCAAGCGGCAGGTCCGTAGCGACGACCGTTCTCGAGGGAGTCGTCTCGTCGTACGCCGGCAGCGGAGCCAGACGACGGAGTTTGGTACCGGCTTCGTTGATCTCGAGCTGCGTGGATTTTTTCAGAGCTTCGGCAACGGCCCTCCAGTCTTTCGTTAGATGCTTAACTCTCTTGAAACTAGAAATTAGTTTAAGGGATACGTAACCCTCCTTGTTCCGCTTAACATGCTTCAACAGGAAGGCGTCTTTCGTGATGTTGGCATCTGAGAAATAGAATTCCACCTGGGAGACTATCCTCTCGGCCTGTTCCGGCGTGGGTGGCGTGTAGGGTGGTTCTTTGGCATCAGGAGCTACTTCACATCCCGAATCTTTGCCGCCGCCGGATCCGGCGTCCGAAGCGCTGTCGGATAAGTCTGCCATGTGAGCTCCCTCGTCTTCTCCTATGGAATCCGCCTGCGACACGGCAGAGTCTCTCCTCTCCTCGTTGAGTGCATTAGACATCGTCGTACCCTGTTCGTCCATGTTGATCGAATATATTTTATGCAATCGAGTAACGAAATGAAACGAAACACTAAGGATTTCGGTAAGGTGAAACTATATAATTTAAACGAGAGCTCGTATAATTATTGTGTTATAATTTCAAAATTATTTCATTTTTTATCTTCGACAAAACTGGTATGTTCACAGGAACGACACTGCACACTGACGTGAATAAATTACGCGATTCAAAGTGCGTGCGGACGAGTGGCGCGTATGTAAACGACTGTGGTTCGCCGGTGACTAGCGGGCGCGCGCGTTGGCCACTCTTTATATACGAGCAGCGGGGTGCGGGAGGCAACCGGTGTCAAGGCGAACGCACGATCATATGAGGCGACAATATTGCGTTTATTATACCGGAACATGTTAGTAATTTATACATATTTATTTAGTAAATCGCACAATTTATCTTTGATTTAAATGTCCCGTCAGCCACCTCACCTAACTGATATACGGGCGCGTACGCGGAAGGAAACTCCGTTATCGTTATCTATGTTCAACCGTGACCTCCGTCCCTGCGGTAACCCGCTTGAGATATTTGCTTAACGTACGGTCCGTAGAGTATTCTATAATCATATTATAATAGGTATTCTGAGCTAAAGTCTTAATGAAACATTTTATTTCGTCCAAGCAAATAACTCATAAAAAACGTTGTTTAATTTCAACGTAAACATTATGCGAAAAGTAATGGATTTTCTGTTTTCCCGTTGACTTTTCTTTCTTGTTTTAAGTGAATATATAAAAAAATTGACGTTATAAGGTCAAACATTTTTTGTAATTTAAAATTATTATAAAACGAAACGTGTAGATATTGTAATTTATGTAAAAAAAAATTGCATTGGGGAGAATTTTGCGGTTCTCCCCTCTATTTTTCGAGTATGCAGGAGTTTACCCTTTTAGGGTAAACTCCTGCATACTCGAAAAATATATGAGCGTTTGTATATCAATTATACGTAGGGATTATATATAAATTATACAAATGTATAATTTATATATAATCCTTATCTACTCGTAAGTAAATTTATTAATATATACTTGAGTAGTAAACCGGCTTTGACTGGGCCATATTTTTTAAGTGATGTAAATTATCGGTGCCTTCGATGTGGGCCTACAGGTACGTATATAATAAGTACGCGCGGGTGTCCATTTTTACTTGAAGTCGAACTACACTGAAACAAGTGCCGAGGCATGATTAAAGTTAAGCGAAATTTACGAATAATTTGGATATACCCAATTATATTTTACTGTTTTAAAATGCATTATTGGTTTATGTACTAATATTAATTATTTAGTGTTCAATTACCTAAATTCGATTAGGGGGCAAAATGAAAAAAATATCTCTCATGATTAAGCTCATGTGGGTAGTTTTTACGAAACTAAAAATATATATTTCTATTTTCTTAGTCACTTATAATTTCGTTAATGACATTTCGGAATTCACAACGTGACGCTTCGCTCGATTTTAATACATGTATTCATCGTATTCACCATTCTCCTTAGGTTTAAGAACAAACATATCGATTCAACGTCTAACAGACCAAAAATTAACGCTTTAGTTTCGTCATTGAATTCGGTGCCTAGAATTTGTGAATTATACCGTTTTTTTATTGTGTTTCCGGTACACGACAAGAAAACATCTGCTTATTTTGAAGTAAAAGAAGTTCACTTTACTAATTATTAATTTGAGTTCTGTGAGTTTTCTGAAAGTTATGCACTCTGCAATTGTAAACACTGTGTAGTGTTAAGATTTATATAATTTTTAATCGCGCCCAAGAAAATGTGTAATTTGATAAATTCTTATTGCAAGGCCAACATGAACATAATACTTTTTTCAACGCACGGTAAGTGTGTATTTAAATATTATCTTCTATAGGTATGAAAACCTATAGAAGATAATATTTATGAAACTAAACTGGTTTAAAATAGATAATATCTATAAAACCTGACTAGTATTCCTTATTGCATAAACCTGAGTTTATTTCTGTTCAGGTGTACCTACCTGGTAAGGTGCAAAATATTTTCTGGAGGAAACGTGTTATATATACGTGCTGACAGAATGGAAGGATATATCTGTCGAAGTGTAAGAAAATCATACCTCATTTTAGAGCTATTTGTGGGCTAGAGTAAGTAAAATCACAGTTAGGATATTGAAGTATTTAACTACTATTGAATGAAATTTTAATTTTAGGGCAAACTCAAAACGTTCGCTTCGCTTCGATGGTTTATTTGTGTCGTTTACATCGCTTAACTGTTTTAGTATAACAATGCGTCTTATAAAAATAAGCAGTTAGTTTTTTTTATACTTCATAATAAAAAAATAACCATTGTGGTAGAAAATAACGGACGATGAAAATTATTACAATTTAAAATCCTTTTTTGATCCTGTATATCTTCAGCAGACAGACTAATTTGAAAGGTTACTTAACAAATTAAAAAAAAAATTAAAACCTTCATAACCGATTTATTTTATTTCGTAAATATCCAAGCGACTCAGACAAAACATGACAAAACGTTTATTTTTTATCTTAGGAGAGTTGGAAAATGTATTAATGATTTTTTTTTAGTTTGTGATTAAAACTTGTATCACCCGAATATGTTTGGAAATTTTGTAACGAAAACCTCCTCTCTTTATATTCTAAAGTATAGAAAGTAAAAAGCTGAAAAAAAATTATATTATTAGTTCGATCATATGACAAAAACGATAAATGAATTTAATTTTGATATTTCATATCGCTTTGGAGAATGATTTTTCCCATTTTAAAGACTTTTCTTAAACAAATAATAATTAATATTTATAAACAGTTTAATGGAAATATTATGTATCCTTAAATATTCAAACTTTTATATCTATGTAAAATGTATATTCGGAACGGTCGTACTGCGAACTCTGTTCGTACTTAACAGACAAATTTAGTTTCAAGTATATGTAAAAGATTTAAAAAAAATGTTTTTTTTTACTTTTTTGACTAGTATTTTTAAGTATTTTGAAAGAAAGCACAAAATATTTTTTTCTTACAATTAATATTGTCGACGAAAGTTACACTGTGCACAGCAGCCGGTTCTTATATCTTCCTTTGGCTCTAATATGACAATGTTAACGCATTCGGTCACTACCACATGATTGGTTACTTTTATAATGGTTGAACATTGCGAGGAACATCACAATTTTTGATTTTGCAATGTGCGTGGGGCATAAATAATAAAAACAGAAAACAAAACGCTAATTTCCATTTTGGTTCTATGATATCTAGGCACAATATATAAGAGAGAAAAAAACAAAAATCTTTTTTTCTAATTACACGCGCGTCAAGTCGTAGGTACAGCTAGTTCTCTAATAAAATTGTTTTTTAGAGATATACACTTATACAAAACACGTGAATGTTGTTCGTTACAAACCAAGGTGGATTAAATTAGACTGAAGGACTAGATATGAGTTTAGTGCGTTTTAATTTATTCTTAGAACGAAGCGTGTTTCATAATACAGACATGTAGAAAAAGAAAAGCAAGCCAATAGCACATCTTCTTTTGGGTTATTGGTAGAGAAAATGATAGCTAGCCTATAAAATATACAAAATTTCCCTTTCAAAACGATATCACGTTAAAAATGAAAAAAATTCAAATTTTTGCACTTATCAATTCACTAAATTGAATGATACTTTGAAATTCATAAATATTTGTAATAAAAAATAAAGAGAATATTGATTACTTTAACTAATTCAATAAATTACTTCAAAGGAACTCTTCTCGCGCATAATACATTTTCAACAACATTTTATGAAACACTATTTTATTACAAACAAAACGTATTGTCGATAATTTTGTTAGCAAACTAACAAAACTAACTCGGGGCCACTAAATTAAATACAAATTAAATCTGTGAAGTACTAGTGGAACTCGCACTACGGAGGCTAAATGTATACTAAGAACTATGGTTGACTGGAAGAGATTGCTCATGTAGTAATAAGTCTGCCATTTATATTATACATATAAAGATGATAAGTAAATAAATAAATACTAAGAAACACTGGTAGTTATAAAATTATAATTGCGAAATAGCGAAGTTTCGAATATTTGCTACCCAATAAAATTGCAAACGAACAGCGAAACATTACCGAATTTGGCATGCGTTTATTTCCTTTGGGTTACTCGATCGTGTCTAAACTGTACGACAGGTTTTCATAACAGTTGGCATGATTCAAATATCATGATTCAAGATTCTATTATATATGGAAAAATTTATTCCTGTGTGATGAAACCCTGTGTTTGTGTTCAATAATAAAATGTTAGTAATGAAAAATTGTAACATATGCTGGAATGTGTTTATATCAAGAATTTAATATTATAAATGCAACAGGTTATAGGGTTAGAGACAAATCTCATCGTCTTATTCGAAAAATCACGTGAACGATGTCGCATACAGCTGGTGATACATATTTATTTTAAATAAAGGATACTGTTACTTTTGATTATAAGGTTAGATCAAAAATATTTGTTCTGTTATTGAATGATTCTATAAGCGATACATAATATTACGATAATCGATACATAACATTACGATAATCGAAAAATAAATGTTTTTCACACCACTTCAGTGTACACGGAGCGACCAACGTACGTTGACGAGTGTCAGACACAGATGAAGAAATCGAATCGATTTGCATTACTTTTGAAAACGCTGCTAGTAAAAGGCAGTTTGGTTAATTTATTTCAGATGCAGATTTTAATTGTTTTTGACACATATAAATATCAAAATATTTGCAAGCTCAAATTTTAATTAAATAACGTAAGAAGGGGATGGGAGACACATATATTTAATAAAGGTGCTTTTTAACCTTTCCATTAAACCAGATCACAATTAAGCACGTTCTACAAAATTTTCAAGTCTAAATTGAAATCAGTACATTCATTCAAACATGTAGCGTGTGTAAACGGCAAAAAGTATAGACAAGCTGAACTGAAATGGAAATAAAATATATAACAAAGAAGAAAATCCCAAAGAAACCTTTTTTAATGTATTAAAAATCAAGAAATAGGAAGAACTTATTAAGACAAATCGAACGAGCCCAAAAATGCTTTTATTTTTCATCTTAAAGGATATCCTTTGTCAACTTTTTATCCCCATTATTAGACCCTGACTTTATCATCATTTTCATGTTCTGTCATCGATAACGAGTATGAGTCAAATTTAAAGTTTTTAGCCTATCTAGAAGTGGATGAAATATCAAGTATAACACAAAGGTAACAAAATAAGATAAATTTTGTAAGAACAACATTCACGTGTTTTGTATAAGTTTGGAAGCTGGCCAAGTACAATATATATATTAAAATTGTTGGTGCAAGTCAAGACAATGATAGTTGAAGCTTAATATTTTGCAGATGGAGTTTAAAAATAGACAATGGTATATGGAACCTTAACTTCTTTTTGAAAAGAAGACCATAGGGAAGACCCTTCGAATGATACTTCGTGTTCGCCAATTTCGCTCCCACGTCACATACATGACAAGCTACGTAAAAAATATTTTGCTATACATTTAATGAAATTTTCATCTGATTTTCTTTTTCAAAATTTCATGCATGTAAGTCTAAAGCCATACAAAATGTGAAGCGTTTTCAAACAGACGGAAGGACGGACGTAACGAAATTTCAACTGTGTCCTGATTAATTATGGAACATTAATTAATTTTTTTTTGAAACCTCAAAAATATTTTTTTAACGTAATTTATTCTTCGGATTACATTTTTTTCAAGGAAATGTGTGAATATTTGATTCAACAACTGGAAAGCAACTGAAAATCCGTCGAAGATGACAGATTCTAGCTTCTTAATATACGGTACGATGCCTTCTTTACGGCCCTACGTCACACGTCGGCACGACCTTCGACAAACCTGTTCCCGCGAGCGCCCTCACTAATCAAATCGTTATATTTGCGGAAGTGCGACAAAATTTGTTTACCTACGCCGGTCCTACGACTCGTCTTGTCCGCGGTCATGGTCGTCGCCGGGGCTCCGTGTAGCGCAATGACTTCCGTTTGATCGTATCCTATCCCCGTACTTCATTTTTTTCAATTTCACACATTCAACGCCGAGATGTAAATCTGAACAAGTTACGTATTAACAAAAGCGGTCGGGGATTACTAATTAGTTGCAGCGCATTTGGTAAATTGTAGAAAGCAAACGCTGCATTGAGCTAATACAAGTGGTAATCATAACTTTCATATTTTTATTTAAAACGGGATTTTTTTTTGTGTGTACAAACATCATGTTTGGCCCAATCGATGTTCATTGTAAACGCAGAGTGCTTTCTAACCAGTAGGTCTTTTTAATATCAGCTGTATTATAAAGGGAGACATCTTTGGAGAAACATAATGCTTTTTAAACAAGGCTTTCGTGACGGTCGGGATCTGAATTTGAAATTAGAAATTATTATGACAGTGGTTCTTTTAACTAACGTAACGTAAAAATTATTGTAGCTCAATATCTGCTGCCGATAACGGCACTGAATTAACCTTATCACAGGTTTTTTTAGTTAATATGAGCCAATTCATTCTTAGATCGAATATAGCATAAAGGGATTTTTCTAGCTTCCTAATGCCATATTTTTTATTAAAACAAAACGAAAAAAAATAATGTTTAACAAAAATCTATTGAATATTTTTTTCATGATAATAGGCATCATTTTTTATCAATCTTTTTATTTTCATAGATCCTGGTAAACCCAAAAAATTAATTGCTTGCCTAGACAGGTTATATTTACATATATAACTTTATGGAAGGTTTACGTAAATCAGAGAGTTCGTTAGTTAACTATTTCATTGTGGGGGCAAATTTGTGATATATTTACTTTCTAAGAGCAGTAGCCCCAATACGGAAAACCATCTCAGCGGCGGAGGGATATTCCGTTATTTCCATCATTAATAGATCAACATAATGCACATCACTAGTTATAGTGAGATCAAGGTGACCAGACTGTAACATTGGTAAAGCGGGACACCATTGACCGGGGGAGGAGGGGGTTCTTGAATATTTCTCATTTGAGTGAATATTTCTCATTTTTTAGTAGATTGTTGTTGTCGTTTAAAAGGAAAGAAGTTGTTTAAATTTTTCACAAGAATTTGTTAAATTATGTTTCACACATAAAAAGGCTTTCAAAGCCTCAACACTTAATTGTGAATTTTCTGATATACACATCTTATTTACCGTAGAAAAAACGCGCTAAATCACAGCATTAGTTCCTGACAAGGACAGCGCGTATTCCATAATTATTGTATGGAACGTGGTTCGTTTCAAAATGATGAAATATTTTTAACCGGTTGACGTTATTTATAATAAAAAAATCATTTTTAAAATAGTACTAATACTCACCATAAATACGTCAAAACTTGTGTATTACATGCCTAAATTATTTACAATAAATTTATGGTTAGACATTACACACTTGGCACACAAAAAGGAATAAAAGACAATTAATAAAATTAAATAATTTAAAAATAAACGTTTAAATTACGTTTAAACAATGTTTCAAACGTCAAATAAAAAATCATCAATCATTTGAACTTAATATATTTCACTATCTTTAAGTCTTTAATTTATTATTCTTTTTTTAATTTATAATTATCAACTTTTGCATTTGCCATTACTATAAAAACATAATTATGTTAATTAATTTTAAATCAAATAGTTTTCGGCCCTAAGTAATATATTAAAAAAAATAGCCCAGCCCAACCAAGCCCTTGGCTAAATTTAAATAATCAATAATAAATATTGTTAATTAAATTAATAATAAAATGATAAAACTGGAATAATAATATGTGAATTTAAAACATATTTAAAAATTAAGCATTCATAAAATGAAATGAATGTCATAAAATATATCAAAAAATATAAGCCATAGTACAAATAGATTTTATTGTTTCCTGAATGTTGGTACCATATAAGCAAAATGTAATTGTTGAGATTGACAGGTAAAAAGAAGTTTGATTATTTAAATTACTTGTCCTTTTATTATAAATACCTAATAATTCATAAGGAATTATGTTTTTAATAGTATAAAAAGTGTTTAGTGATAAAAGAAAAAGTGAAATAACTGGAAAAAAAGGTTAAAACATTTTCCATCGCAAACAAAATCATTAGGTATGAAATCTTTCAAATTAATGTTTTTATAATAAATAATCATCAGCTGTAGAATTTTTTTCATGTGTGTCGTTTTTAATGTATGTTATTTCATAACATTTCAAAAAAAAATTCAAAACGTTCCTGGTACTAAACCGCATAGTTTTACCGTCAGTTTACCCATCTGTCTGTTCGACGAGACCTTTTTCTCAGATAGGGCCAGAGATATCAAGTTGATATTAATATCAAATACTAAGGTTTGTGGTCCTAAAATCCTTTAAAATTCAAGCTATTAATGCAATGAAAAGATACGACCTTTCGAATATTACGTACTGTTATACTAACTGGCCAAACTAATCCTTATTAATACTTCCTGTTGATCCAGAACCTTGAAATTTCCCACAAAGGGAATTTACCATATAATATATAATTATATGTGGAATTATCACACGATAAACTTAAGTTTTTGTTTTTTTGATTTCTAGTTATTTGTATTTTTGTAAAATACCCACTCACTAAGCTTTAGATAATATAACGGTACGAAACACTCTAACGAATCTTTCTATTCGCGCGCTGAGTGCAGCCAAATACTTTACTCGTGCTCCTTAAATTTATTTATAAAAGGCTAATAAAATTTATGTATTCATCTTCTGGCAATAAAACAACTTTATACATGAATAGACAAAACAATGATGATATCAAATAAAATCTACATAAAATATATAATTTATTTATTCACAATGTAAGTCGTGGTGTAAGACATTATGTCATTTATTCTCATAAAGCTTTAGATTATGCACAGTGTGCGGAAGTCGCACGTCGGACGTCCTTGATCCTCGCTTTGAATGCCAATACGTTTTGTGATCAACTTTGAAACTGCAATTAAAATAAAATTCTCAGCTATTAACTTACATTTACCATGTCAAATATTTAAATATACATAATTGCGATACGTTTTTTCCTATTTCTTCAGGTTAACAAGTCTTGATTTATCCATCAATATTTCTTAAGGAAGAATACTATTTAAGGATAGAAAACGAACCAAAGCACACTGACTGGAATCAGTATGTTTCCCGGAATCTCATATGCATTTTGGTAATTTGTTTATATTATTTTTAGCTTCGTTATATAATACCGCGTATTTTTCTTTTACATGAAATAAATATACTTCATGTCAGTGTTATTGTTTAATTAAATTTCATTTTAACTTTCTTGGCCATCTACAGATTTCGAATTTTGATAAATTTTAATATAACGCAATCATCAAATGTCTATTTGTTTTCCGAATTCTATACTATTTTTTGAAGTTATACTTCTTTAGGCGCATTATTAAAAAAATGATGAGGGTGAAATTTTACGACGTGCCCACGATGCAACAAAAACCGACAGGACGAAGTTCCTCACTAAACATGCGTGTAATGACTGTCACTATATTTCATGGTAGTTATTGAGGTATTTGAAAATACACAGCACGTATTTTATGTTCATAAAAATATGATTTATATATCTGTTCTTTTAAATAATAATTTTAGTAATTGAAATTTAATAGTAGTTCATATAACAAAAAAAAATTATTTATTGTGCATATTCCTGATAGAAATAATGTTTATAATCTTTTAAAATATATTTTAGGTGTATTTCTCTAAGTGAGGTTAAGTTTCGATATATATTTATTTGCATTATAAATTATAAATTATTTAAAATTGATTATGTGATTGAATTTAGATTTTACCAACCGTGTTTATAATCACGCTCCAATCCTTTTCATATTTTATTAAGGTAATCTTGTATTATGCCAAAGAAGTATAATATCTAAGGCGCGTACATAAGCATACGCAAATTTTTTTGTACAGTCTCTGATATTTAACTTATATATTTCCTTATAAGCAGAGTTTCATGGTCAAACATTTCATGTTACTATATATCGAAAAAGATTTAAAAAGATATTTCAGTAACACTTTCATCTAATATATTTCCAAATTCCCCATCTTGGCATTATGGAATAATAGCGTACTTTCAATAGCTTAATAGACTTTTACGTAGAGTAAGCTATTCGCTTAGAAAAACGATTGTGTTATTTATGCACATCGCCATTTCAGATGTACACCTTGATTTAAATCTTTTTTTTTCGTTTAACTATTCACTGGTGGTGAATATCTTGCAAACAAAATAAGAATTATTTAAATGTCTTTAGAAATACATAAAATCTCCATATCTCTACATTTTGTCACTGCAGTGCGTGCTTCAATAAGAACGCTTGCACAATAGTGAACTGTCTATCGATGGCTACACGTGCAAAAATATAATATTAGAGCTTTCCTTGTGTGCCGACAGGTTTAAGTGACCTCGAAAACAGATCGTCACGAAACGTTAAGTAACATTAATCGACCTATCTTCAGCTCACCACCATGACTCATAATTAAATAACACTAGAAACTTATTGGTTTATGTTAAAATGGTATTTGTTGAATGTCCAAATTAATTCTCGAAAAAAGCTGCAAAGACGCGTGTTTTTACAGAATATATAGAAGGATTGCGACACACACGAATAGATCGTGCTGATGAAAAGCAGATTATATTAGCGACTGACCTGTCTCGCAGGCCGCGCTCCTAAAATAATTGTATTAGCTGAGTATTATGAAAGATGACCTGCCCGAGTAAAGTACAGAACGAGCAAGGAAAACATTGATCTTTGCCGTTGCAGAGAGGTCGGTCTCCAATTGAGGGTTATCAATGCCACATATTGGCAGACGTGCACGATGAATAATACGATAAGGATAAACTAAAACTACAGAATAAGCCTTGTGGAAATATTTGACATGGTTATCTTAAATATTTATTAGTATATATTTCGTTTTATCGAGTGCAATAGCTATCTTGAATTAATTATCAGAATATTTAGATTACAGCATTGATATAACCTAACAAGCTAATTAAGTTATAACTTTCTTCTCCTTGAAAGTATGCTCTTGTCAACACACAGCAATATTCTGGTTTTCAGTATCAGTATTCTTAATTTTTGTAGTGTAAATCTTCACATAAATGTGGTGACGTTGAGTGAAATAACGCGAATTCCTTGTACGCGACCTTTGAGAAATTAACTGTCTAAGATTAAAACTAAAGTAAACTTGTGGAATAATTAAAATCGAACAGAATAACTTGATTTTCAAACTATACTAATCCCCGGAGATGGCCTAAAATTGGGCAGATGTGGTCTCAACGAATGTGTAGAGGCCACCCTTCACTTTTAAGTTGCCGCCGAACCGTTAGTTGATTTAACCCTGTTAAAGTTTATATCGCAATTTTATTGCATTTAGGTTTAATTTATCTCAAATTTTTCAAAACATCTAATGCGTTTTTTAAAGCAAATTCTAAAATTTCGTTATGTTTATGTGAAACATCTAATGGCGTCTATGTCCAAATTTCTTTACGTTTTATCTGAAAATTATACAGCTTAATACAGATAGGAGAAATAATGGAAAATGATAATATTATGTTACGTTAGCAATTTATTAATCAAATTACTCAACGTTTTAATTGACACATATAAAATGGAATAAGCTATCTATTCACTCTTTCTGGAAATTACCTTTCCAATCTAAAAATAATATTTTCAATCGGATCGTTATCGTTTTTTTAATAATATATCCAATTAATAATATATCCGATTATAATTAATATATCCGAGGAAATACTACAAAAAACCTTAGAACTTACATTTTGTGTAATAAATTTAGTTAAAGAAAGTAGCTTATAAAAATTAAAGAATTTAAAATTATTTATGACTTAGGTACGTGATTATTTTATACATAATTTTAATAAAAGTATAGTTTCGTTATATTTTAAAATTCGAACACAAAGTAAAAATATGTTTTGTTTCTAATTTCAAAATACAATTACAAAGAAGTTTCTTTGTATTTAATTTTGCGTATTAAACGTTTTAAAATGTCTCAAACGAATCTAATAAAAACTACTATTTAGAAAAAATTAACAATTTACTATGCATTATTCTGTATTATGGAGGTACATATAAGGACACGTCGATCATTGCTGATACGATGTCATCTACCAACATAACAAGTCGACACAGTCGACATGACATAATCACGAAAGCGCTTACACAATGAGGGAGGGCTTTTATGGCTTCAGTTAGTTGCCAGCTGTCGATAAATTTGCCATTACAACGCAATAGCTTGATCACTTTTTTCCGAGAATTCACTTTTAAATAAACCTATAAATAATATTAAGTAATGATAATGCAATCTGATTGGTTTTATGGCGTAAAAATGAATCAATTATATTACGTATAATGTTGCTTATAGATTATTTACCGTTTTCTTCGAGTTCGTCTAAAATTAACGTCATTGATATACCCAATACCAAATTCAGAGGAAGCGTTTACCTATGTTTAAGAATATAAGTTTTCTCAATAATACGTGGCCTAGAATTTTCCTTTTTAATAGCTGGTAGATAAATTTCATGAGCACAACATCTCTTCTGAGTTGCAAGGAATGGAAACCTAGCATATCGAAGAGGAAATCGGTAGGAAATATAAAGGGAAAGTAACCATACTGTCTCATATACAAATATCATAGGAACGTTTTTTCACGTTCAGTCATCAAGCTGTATTCGGTTTCTTGTGGGCTCCAAATAATGGAACCGGACACTAATCAGCTCTGCACCAATGAAGTGTACAGTAGACGAATTGCTAACATGGATTGAAAATCTTTTTAATTATTTAACACAAATCCAAGTTTCAGAAATTATTTTTCTGCTACATCTGTCATATGCCCACGAAACGTCAATCGCGAATCGAATCTGACTCCCAAATCAACGACCTCATACAGATGAGGCAGTGGGTTCACTTATAACTGCTTAAATAATTTTTTTTTAAATTTATTTAAAGAGCTATAAATTGTAAAGGCTAGAAAGATATGTCATGTAGTATAAGTGCTCCTTGTGCTTAATATAGAAAAAATTACTCGTCCGTAAAGATTTTTATGATCTGGCTTGAACAAACATTATTTTCACACAAACAGTAAAATTCAAGTCCTGTTACTGCTAACAGGTTATGTGAATGTCACTTGCCGTAGTTGAATAGATGAATTTCTGCTCAAATTTTTTGCATAATCTGTTATTTTACTGTGTATATTATGTTATCGGTTTGCAGTTTCGTTATTAAATTATTTAATGTAAGGGGTTATATTTCCTTTTAATTTCTGGAAGCTCAATATGTTTGGGCTTTTAGGTATCTTCGCGTCGTCACTTGCAGGTGTATGATGGAGTTCATAAACTTAAATCTGAACAGGCGAGTTTTATGCAAAAGTCAAGTACGTACTCATTTCATTGCTGCTGCTGAAAATAACTCCAACACCAAGACTAGGGTCCTGTATGGTCTGCTGCATATTACATAAACCACGAACATAATGAAATATATAATAAATGCTGAAAAAGAGTGAAGGGCCTAATAGGTTGTTGAAAATTTATCGACAATTTTTCTATAATGTATCCTCCACGTGATGCGTCGTGATTCCGATAGCCTCGAAAAGTTAATCATTACGGGAATGAAAAGCAAACGCCCTGGAAACACGTTCCCGACCTGGTAGAATGATAACGGAGGCTAACTAGTCGAACGTATAATAGTTGATAACTCAGGGCTTATTCATGATGACTGGATTGAAAAATAAGTAAATATTAAAAGAGCACGTTAGTGCGAATGCCTTGCTAACCTTTCTCCACATTTAATTGCGAAATATATATTTGTTTATTTTGTATTTTATTATATATCTTAACAATATTGTGATCGAATTTAAAATGACAGAGTCACCTGTTTACCTCCAAGTATTATTATTTATTTTGTACGTCTTCTTTTGCATCGCACTGCAAGCGATTGACGCATATCATCCTTGACACTTAAGTGTGAACTTAATTGATTAGGATACGGTTAACGATCGACAGTGACACTTGCATAATGTTCAATGAGTAAACACAAGCCGCGTACGATTACTACCACCACTCGGTGCGCAATTATACTTCGTATGGCACGCTTTTTGTAAGAGACGGAAGAGAGATAACGAAACATGCTCCATGACGATAACAATTTTCAGTTTTTTGGATTCCGTACCTCAAAATGGAAAAAAACTCTACGTCTTTATAAAATCACTCACGTATCCGTCCGTTTCTCTGCGACAGCTGTTTTTCTCTGACACCGTTTGATATAGAAACATGAAATTAGTCCTAATATTTAAGCATATAAATATGCGGTTACCATAAGAAGAGAAAAATATGTAGACGGAAATTTTAGAGGAAAATAGACAAATATATAATTTTAGAAACTTTTAGGAAAATATAGGGAAATTTTAAAAACAAATTTTATATTTAATCGGTAAATTTGGAGGAGAAACATTAAGTACTCGGCTCTCTTTTTTAAATTTCATATCTCGTTTGGCATATTATATATATTACGGTTTTGATATTATATATCAAAAGTGTTTTTTTTACCTAATAATTTTAAGTTGTATATACGAGTATCTACATATATGTTAAAAATATGCGTATAAAGTATATTCTCACTTATTTTTGATATATCTATTTATATATTGGGTAATCAACAATGTAAATTAAAAGTTTATTCAGTACTTTTAAATCTTTAAACTTTTATGTTTGCATGGTTTTAGTAATTAGTTTTTTTTTAAATAATAATTTATTTTTAATAAAAATTGCTAATATTAGGTTTATCAAAAAACTTTACAAAATGTCGAACACGTTGTTTAAATTGTTCTGATTCTGCTTAAATTTTTTTCAAGACTTTGATCCGTAGCCGTTAATTTTCATGTCATACAAGATTTAAGAGGCGGCATCAGTTGTTGTCATCAGGTCTTTGCTTCGTGACATAAATTACAAAAAGAGGTACGCGTATTTATGTTCCGTGAGGAATCGTACAAGTACACATATTACAAATTGAATTAATCAAATTTAATTAAATAACAGTTGTTTAAAATAACTAGCGGTTGCCCAGTGGTAGAAATTCGACCGTAATTCATTAAATTTGAACTTTATTGAGGCGCTTTTGTCAAAGAGTATACCTCCATAGTCATTGCTTGTAATTTTTTGAATTGTGTTCTAATAGTTTGTTGAAAACACAGTGTTTGTTGAAAACACCAATAGGTAGGCGAGAGTAAGTCAATTAAGACTGCAGCTATAATTTTCCTTTTGGAACAGGTGTATATTAAGCAAGCTGTATTTCACTAATAAATAAAACAAAGATATCTATTAAGTAAAATATTAAATAAACGATTTTTTGCTTTGACGTTCACTCCACGAACTATTGAAAAAGAAACATTTGAAATCACCCAAAATTAATAGCATGAAACTCATTCAGTCAGTCAGATATATCAAAATACTTTGGCGACAATCTCTACTCTGTGCGACTGTTTGACCACAGATTACGAATATTTTATTGTCGGAACGTAAAAAATAATATTTTAATGTATTTTTAATATATAATTTAATGTATTTGTAACACACATATATCAATTTTAGGTTTCTGCGCTCCTTCTCCATGTAAACTTTATGCCAAATCACACACTCCTCCGTGCGCGCAATGTGCTTTATGAAAGTATAGCCAATAGGTACGGGTGAATATGATACATTGATCATGTAAACACAAGCGGGAATCAAACCACTAACAATTTCCCGCTGCTGAACTATTCGAGTGTGTTAACTCAAATTATTTGTCTTCGAAAGGTTTCTTTGACCACCCCATTTAGGCCTGATGTAACGACAGCTCTGCGCAACATAAAGCACACACTTATTACGTAACGCATTTTTGTGTTTACTTGTAGAATACGGTGCAGTAATTTCCAAGGAATTCTCAGTAGGTATTGTACTATTGTTTCGGTATTGGGACTGAATAATATATTTCCTAGTACTCTTTTAACGCCCTTGTTTAAGATGTGTTAGTTGATTATTAAGTTAAAAATGCACACTTGCTTTTACTTAAAGTTTTCTTTTGACAGTTTTAAGTTTGTTTTCATTGACAATGTGTAAGCCTTAAACTGAAAAGGAAAGAATTATTTATATTATTGTTTTAATACCTCTAAGTGTGCAATATACTTTCTATTGATCTTTTCGATTTTAGCCAAATAAAATTTGTGTAAAAGTTTCCATTTTTTATTGTGTTTTCCGTCTAAAACTGAACGATCTGAGTATCAAAAAAATCCGAAATGCCGAGGATTTCCGGTACCGGAAAATATACTTCTCGAAATAAAACCGGTACTGTAATTACTAATTCTAACATTGCCGTAATTATATCGTGTGAACTCGTCTGCAGTGGGGGTCAAATGAAAACGAGTGTTTCTCATTACGTCGCATTAACAGATAAACAATTACAACAAAAATAAATATATATCAAAATCGATTCCATAATTTTTCAATGAGACATACTCACACATTCGTTTTAAAATGGCAAGACACACATTCACTGCCCGAGGTGTGGAAAAGCGTTTACGGAACGATAAATATATTTTCAGTGAAATATAGATACGTACGTTAGTATGTTTAGTCGCTCGTTATATTGAATACGAGGAGCTACAAGACCGATTCTAGCGAGGTAACCAAATTCACAGATATAATACTGATCAAGAGTAATATAGGCAATGTACGATATACCAAGAGGCAATAAGAATTAAGGTGCAAAATTATGAGAGATAAAGTGCGTTCAGGGCATGTGAAAGTTCAGGGCGCGTTGTTTTGAACCGACTACGAAGGATATGTGTATTAACGGGTAATGTACAGAACATTTCATAATACACAATTGTTTGGTCATAATACACGGTTGTTTTGAACCGACTACGAAGGATGTGTATGTAAATTTAACGGGTAATGTACATAACATTTCATAATATACGATAGTTCTACAGGGAAAGAACGAGTCGCCAAGGGCTCAATGACAAGAGCTAGATCGGGAACTCTCCTCCATTTTTTCGGTATAAGAATGGACACATTAAAGTATATCCCTTCAAGAAAAAAAATTGTGCCTGTATTTATGAACGCGCATTAGAAGTTATACTTCTTTGGCATAATACAAGAATGACTTTATTTAGCACGCAAACAATTAATGGAAATAAAACAATAAAAGGATTGCAGCGTGATTATAAATACGTTTGGTAAAATCTAAATTCAATCAAATAATGAAATTTTAAATCATTTATAATGCAAATAAATATATACCGAAACTTAATCCTACTTAGAGAAATACATTTAAAATATATTTTACAAAGTTTATGAGCATTATTTCTATTACGAATATTAATAATAAATAAATCCATTTTATTATATGGACCACTTTTATATTTCAGTTGCTAAACATATTCTTTAAAATCACAGATATAACTTAGAAATATACGAATATAAAACATGTATTTTTTCTTTACAAATACTTCAATAACTATCATTAATATATTATCAGTAACCATATGCATGTTTAGTGAGCAACTTCATCCTGTCGATTTTTGTTAATATGAATTGGGCTTTGTTAATATGATTGTAAATATGAATTGGATTACATTTATTCAATTCTTGGCTTATTAATGTTAAATAAAATATAATATTATTACTCATAAGTCCTACAATAATTACATTAATACGAGAGAGAGGCATAAAACCTTTGCGTTTTAAAATTGGATATTGCACGGATAATAGTTGAATTTGGGAAACTATTTTGATGATAGTTAAACCCTTTACTATTTTTAAAATTATTATTATTTTTATATAATAATAATTTTAAAAATAGTTCCAACACTGTTAAAATAATGGTCAAAGTACACAACTCCATTAAAATGCGTATTTCAAATTTTATTTATTATCAAAAATCTTTTAAGTACTAATAAAAATAATAAAGTCGAAGGATCAGTTTATATCTATCGAAAAAGCTTAAAATTTGTACCATATTTATTTTATTGAGGGTTAGCAAATTGGCCGACACTTTTGTCCCACGCGCTTTTTTTTAACTTGCATACAGTTACTGTGGCGTATCGATAAAACTTAGATAAATTACATCGCAGGGTTTTCTTTAAACCTTTTTAAAACTACCATTTCCCCATTCATTTTATTAGTGTATCTGTAATAGTTTTACTAGCGTTTGTCACGAAGCGCTTAGACCAGCAACTTTTTCCTTGACTACGTTTACATATATATATATATATATATATATATATATATATATATATATATATATATATATATATATATATATATATATATTCTAAAACATTATTATGCACAAACTTAAGTTCCAATACTGTAAAAATAATGATTAAATTTAAATAACTTAATATTTTAACAAAATAAATAATCTAAGGTCAAATCGTAACGTACAATTAACAGCAATAAACCATAAGTAAATTAATGGCGGTCAGCAGAAAAACCCAATTCAAAGGCGCATAATAATTAATTAAAATGTAAGAATCCCACGATCGTAAGTTCATTTTGTCGAGGAAAACCTTCGCAATGGCAAGGTTCGTTCATCGGTTATCGTAAAAATAGCGGAACTCCGTGGAAAACATATTTACAACAAAATTAGATTTGTCGAAATTGTATTCAAATGAATGTTTTCTAAGAAATACTACTCATTTATTGAAGGTCATTTCCAATTTGTGAAAAAAATTTAATGTATTTACTTCAGGCACCAAATGGAATATTTTGATCCTTTTTGTAACAGCCTCGGTAGCGCAGTAGGCAGCGCGTAAGTCTCATAATCTTAAGGTCGTGAGTTCGATCCTCACCCGGGGCAATTTTTTTTTACATTTTTGTTTTATTATTACTAGAAGTTCAGTACATTAGTAATTATATTTAAAAAAATAAAGTTTCATTTTTTAAAAGACAAGCTATTAACAACGTTTGCCTAGTTTACGTTATATATTATTACATAAATACTAGGCTTCGACTTGCTAAAAGTGGAAATGCTTCGGGGCTAACGGCTTAATACAATTTTGATCTGTATTTACTAAGATTGATCTGTTGTTTTGTCTTGGGCATTGATCTGTTGTTTTTTGATGTAAAACATTTAATGGAAGCTGGCCGAATGGCACGTTGCGATGTATTATTGTCCGGCCAGTTACACGTTTTGTCAGCTCTTCCGACTTAATTCGGCCAGCTTCGCGTCTTGGCGTATACCGATATTATAAATTTAAAAATATATTTTAAACAGATTGTTAAGAAATATTTCTGTGATCAATTATTTCATAAAATTAAAATAATAAAACTAAATTAATTTTATTAACAACTATTTGAATATTTGTTTTTCCGTTTTAAATCCAATCAAATAAAAATATTTTAAATCTGCCAGGCGCCCCATGATGACTCGCAATTTTTAAAGCTACAAACTCACATGTTATTTTAAATTATTTTATATTTAATGATATTTTTAAAATTCAATGAATCGAATGTTTACTAGTTTTCGTCTGCATCAAACGTAAATATTAAAAGAAAAGTTGGGTTAAGACTGTGTTATTTTAGTGGGAGAATTACCGCAATTCAGAAAGACCACCTTGAGAGGACGTTAGACTAATAATCATTTTAAAATAGTAAAGAGTTTAACCGGCATTTTTGGCCGCGGCTTCACACACTTGCATTACTTGGTTTACCGATTTGTTACGTAAAATAAAAGTATTCGCCTTACCTTTATGTTATTATGGTGACAAAGACTCTTTTAAGCAATATAAGATTATCAATATTATGATACATTTTTATTTTTCCAGTTTTATATCTATAAATTTATTTTATTAATAAATTTGTTAAGCACGGTTAGTACTTGCACCACTAGAGTTCTGTACACATTTAAGGACTTGTAAACCTAAAAGTGTACATAGTATTTCTATCAAACTATTTAAAAATATTTTCTCACAACTTAAATATATTGCCTTCTATATATTTCGTAGTCGCAAAAACATAGCGTAGATTTTCTACAAATATTTGCATGGGCTTCTAAAAACCCACATTTTGTTATAGTTTTAGGTTCAGTAAGAACATATTTTTATTAACAAGGAACATATATTTTTGTTTACTTTTCAGTGTATATGTGAAGGTATACTGCTTAAAATTTATGAGACACTAATAACTAACCCTTTCAAATGATACCCCACATTACATGGATTTAAAAAAAAATATTACGAATTACGAATTTGTTCCCCTCACCTGGGGGTGGCCCTTTTCCATACACAATTTCGATATAAATATTATTAAATGTTAGATATTGCAGTATGTGCAAGGTGTTTTACACACATGTTTTACTACCGTGCCAAATTTCAAGCTTTTATTTCAAGCGGAGAAAAAAACGGATGGACAGACAAATCAGTGATCTTATAAAGGTTCCGTTTTTCATTTTGAGGTAAAAATGATACAATAAAAATCTTATTCAAAATTGCCCAACAGATTTTACACTATGCAGGCAGGAACAAATAAATATACATTAAAAAACGCTCAATTTTTTTATCAATGGCTCCCTTGAAATCCTGTTATCAAATAATTTTCATGTACATAATTTTACCGTTTTTTATTATGTGTACGTATAAAAAATTGAAGAAAAATAGATTTATTTAAATTTTTATTTTACATTGGGTAAACAGAGGTTACTAATTAGCTAGGAACAATCTAATTGTCATGGGTATAATAAAAACCTAATTAAAAATATAAATTTGCAATGGTTTTCTTCGGATAACAAACATTGTTACAACTAAAAGAGTGAAAGATAGAAACAGACGTGAAAACTGTAATTTTATAAGAATAAATAAAGTCTGTTTAAACAAAAAAATCACGCTACATCTAACAGTTCACTTGTAAATCGGACAAAATGGAAAATTTAAACGTTTCTCCATCTATTTCCCATGACTGCTCGGTTAAATTAGCGATAAACACCGCTAAGAATACACGAGAAGTCCGTTTAAATATTTAATCTCATCCTCATAATAATATCAACCATTTTCCTTATTATTTCTATCTACTTTTAATATCCGCACTGTATAGAAGGAAAAGCCACAGTTTTATCATCTTTCGTCCTCCTAGCACTCGGTTCGTTGCGTCAATTCAAATGCGAACGTGTTTCGGGTTCCGTATCAACTGGCAAAAAGGGAACAATTATAATTACATCACGTCTGCTCATCCGTATGTCACAGCATCATAAGCTCTTTCAAATTAAACGCAGTCGTAATGCAATTCTAGAGTAATACACAGATTAGTTACGTCAATCCCTAGAAATAAAGAAACTAAGAACTTTCTGAACTTTTTCGTACATGAAACTCAGGAATGAAAATCTTTTTTCTTGAATCCCATCGAATTGGATGTCACAAATAAAGTCTTTAAAAATAGAGTCAAAAATGTTATATGTATTTCTACGGTATCTCCTTCGCGAGACACGAACCTCTGAAGTGTCTAATAGTGCTAAATTTTCCGATTTATTATATGTATGTTATATGAAAAATCTGAAAATTTTACTATAAACTAATTTGCGTTAATAAGTAAAACATCTATAGGTTAATTTGAGTTAATAAGTAAAAAAATCAAGTGATTTTTCTTACGCTCGTAAAATAGTTACTAGACAATTCATTTACATATTGAAAAAATAATATTAATCGTATGTGTAATAATTTATTATGCCACACATTTTAATATTACTTTTCATTATCTTAATACTATGTAGCCTTCATCGTCTAAACATTTATCTGTATCTAAGTGGTACGGATCTCTCGTAGTGTGAATTTTGCTCATCCTTAATGGGTTTATTTATTAATGTATTGACTATAGCTTCAAGCAAGAAGTTTTTATTTGATACAAACTAAACAGAAAGTTGAATTATCAATTACATTTTATAGTACCGAAACTATTAAAGGCACTGTCGTTAATAAAACCCCCATAGAATTACACTTTTGGGTACCATATAATTTGATTATGAAGAACGCTATTAAAATCGATAGTCATTAATTATCCACGTATTACGGCGATTGATGATATAAATTGGCTGTTAGTCATCGTGTAAGATTTACGGGCAACAATCATCGAGGGCATTAATATGGGCAGCGGCTATCGGAATTAAGGTCAAAATCTACACCGTACATTAGTATGAAGGTACAGTACAGTCAGGAGGTCAACATGTGTTGTTTCGCAAAACGGAAATGTACAGGCGAGGTCAAGCGCGAGCCAAACGCAATAAATATCTATTTATTCATCTAACCTCGGATAAACGTTTGTATGTCATAAGTATTTGTTCGATCGGGCGTATTCGAGATTTTAGATTTATTATAAGTTATAGAAAGATAACAATGAAATGCTAATAAAACAACTAATCAATTTATAAAATCTGCGACTGTTGCCTTGGCTTTAATTTTGTAAATAAGACCAAACTAAAATCTAACTGCAGGTGTCCACCTTATGTCGTCGCGCCCCGACTTCTTCAAATTCAACGGCCGGCTTAATCATAATCAACTTTATAAAAAAGAGAGTCACAATTAGCGTGTATCTACAACATGCTCGAACGATAAGGATAAAAGTCACTTGATAAGCATAAAGTGACTTGTCTTTATTATTCTTTGAAGCGTCATAAAAACTAGAAGCATCAAGTTGGTACTCGTAGTTTTGGCAGCAGAGTAACCAGATTGGTACTCGTAGAGTAGATAGTATCTCACATGCGTCTTAATGTCGTCCATATGTTATGAGTATTAACAGTGCAGCGTCTCACTTACTACTGAACCAGTGAGAGCGTGCTGCGCCCTTTATATATCTTCGATCATAGAAGCTTCTAGAACGTTCCCATATTTTCTAGATAATTTTGGAAAAAAACGCTCATTACTTATTAGCCAACCCAATATTATCTAAACTACCATTACCTTTAAGTGAGACTCGGACTCGCAAAGTGTAAGCGCTGGTCGATCTAAAAAAATCGAACCTTATAATTACTTGATCTTTTTTTGTTTCATTACTAGCAGCGTGAATCACACGTGATCAAAAACTGAAACTCGTTTTTACGTTCGTACGAAAAGACGAGAAATGATGCGGAAAATCTATTATTGAACGTGGCATCAATAATAGATTTTCCGTATCATTTATTCTTTGCACTGATCGAATTCGATAAAAAAGTAATTTGCCAAAATTTATTCTCTTCTGTTGCACTGATCGAATTCGATAAAAAAGTAATTTGCCAAAGTAAAGCATAAACCAAAGAAATCAGCGACGCCATCTAGCGGCGTCCGAAAAAATATTTTTTGTTGTTTCCTAAGTTAAACAATGTGATTTTTGGGAGTAAAAACTGTTTTACTCCGTAATACCTTCTTTAAGCTGGTGATAGACATAGAAGCTTTAAGATCACGGTTTTAAAGCTCGGGAACTTACTCGGTTCGACGTCGGTATCACACGTGAAGCTTTTTAATGACTACACAAGAAGACACAATCTGCGTTTGTGGGTGAAGAACTGGCTTAAGAAAAGAGATAGTTTATCACATGTGAATTCAGTAAGGAAGTTACGTAAAGAGAAGGAAGGTTTTTGTAATTATTTAAGAATACCTGGGTTGCTGTATACATAATACTTGTGCTTCGTACTACCTACTATAGCTAAGAAGGATACTTGCATGAGAGAAGCTATCTCATGTGACATTACGATTTTTGACAACTGGTGGCACATACATACATATTTGATGTACACATCGGACAGCCGCTGAGCTACATAATTCATTTCAGACTTGTGATGAAATTTACTTAGCACAAAAATATTTATTTAAAAAGTTTTTTATGGTGATTTATTTTTGTAAATGAAATTACCCAGTGATGATTTTATTACTAAGTTGGAATATAAATTATTAAGAACTTATCAATAGTTCAAATATTCTGTAAAATCGTATTACATCGCATTGTATTGAAACTTAATTCTCAAGACGGGACGTATTGATACGGGACCTAAGTCAAAAAACTATAGCTGAAAAGCTTATTAACGAGAATGTCGTTGATAATTTTTTCAGCTACAGCTTGTTGACTTAGGATCATGTTCCGGAGTTTTGCTGCCATATTTTTATTCGCAGCGTCATATTCACCTTCTGCCTTTTCGATTTTTTTTTCTTTTAACGACAAAGTATGTCGTCATTGGCCTGTCCCTTACGGCGTATTGAAGAATGCTGCAATAGAGCAGATGATGACAAATGGGAAGACACGTTCGTGTTGGCCTGTACATAAAAACAATAAATTATATTAACTTGAGTTTTTGAGTTCAGAATAAGAATGGATAGCTATTTATGATCAGTTTGGACCTACAATGCCGAGGAATTACCTAGGAGCTGTTGATGAGAAATATTGTGCCTCATGCTGGGTCTGGCCCAAGTTGTTTAAATTAAAAAGGATTTTATACTTTTGTTGCGATGGTGAAGTAAATTATTAATTTATATATGTGGACTTTTGAACAAATGGTCTTATTTCTAACTAAATTCCTTCAAAAATTAAATTGGAAATATTTAAATTTCCAGACTTCAGAAAACCACATGGCATTATAAAGAGTGGTATTTTGTATTTATAGGCGCTTAGCTTTTATACTGTGGACAGTTTTTTAAAACCGTATCCACTAAGACAATAACTAACCGGCTCAAGTAAACGAACGTAAATTAATAGAGTATGATGAGCTAGAAGAATTACAGAAGATGTTTTTGAATTTTGGCTAGGAGATTTCACATGTCTTGATCACCTGATATATGGCAGTGTGCATAATATTAACAAAATGGTTCCGGCATGTTGCGTATTGCATGATTTTGTAGGAAGTAAACCAAGACAAATTTAAACTCCTCATCAACACATTGATAGTCGTGAAAATGGAACTATTGAACTTGAATTAAGACCACAAAGTGTAAAATTGTGCCACTGCAACAAGCACATGATCAAATCCCACTCAAGATGCAAATATTATCCGCGATAGGTATGAAAACTAATTTAATACCAGTAGTGCAGTGCCGTGACAACAAGGAATTTTATAATAATATTATGTTTTTACCTTAATATCATCATCACTCCTAGTACTATGTCTATTGTTTAAGAATAATTCTTCCGTTGTTGCCTTCTGTTGCTGCTGTCTACGGCTAGCTATGTTATCAAAATATTAATAACATAGATAGCAGTAGGCAGCAGTAACAACCAACCTATAAATACAAAGACTAAATTTAATATTCGTTTTATTGCAATATTAGTATTTTGCCACGACATTGTGTAAATTTTAAAGTAACCCTTAAGTTTTCAAACAATAAAATCTTATATTTACACGGGTGAGCTGATAACGTCGTGTGCGTTGTTCAACTCGCTCGTCGAATTTGCTGGCAGTTGGCGCCCGTGAAACAGCCTACCGCACCCATTCATTCATGCCGTGGTGTTACTCGCATGAAAACTCGTGTGACGGATAACTTTATACGGGAGTGCGGTGCGTCATTGTTTTATAATCAATTACCTCATATCATATCATATGAAGCTACAAATAATAATAAAAAAGTTAGTACCAATGTGAATTCTGTAAATTACACTGATTTCGTTAATTGTATAACTTGTATAAAAATCATTAAATGGAATGATTACAATAATGTCAAGTAAATTAAGAATGTGTGAAATATACCTGCATGTAAATGGTGAACGTAAAGGTGGCTTTATTTCTTCCATTACAGGTGGGAGTTGACAGTGAGTTTGTAATGAATTTAGAAGAGGCTAGCTCTGGCTCTGGTGACATATCATCCGTTTGTCGACACTTTCATCGCGCCAATGATGAAATTAATTTCAAAGAGATGGTCCCTTGCTCCGGTGACATATTATCTATTTGGCGACACTTTCTTAGCGCCAGTGATGAAAACAGCGCAAAGTGTAAAATATCCAACAACATTTCATCAGTGGGTGAAACACTAACAGACTACACAGTATATATAAAAAAGTTTTCATCAAAATGTTATTTATTTTGAAATACTTCACAGCAGAAAAATCGTTCCAAGATACAAGAGTCCTCGACTCCGTCGTTAAGCAATAGGGGCAAATTACCCCTTTTGTCAGTAATTCAATAGTCAGTTGATATAACAAATAGGATTCAAACCCTACTATGGAAACAATAGCTTCTCGATTGGTGCCACTTTGCGGGATATAATTTCAAACGCTGACTTCAAATAACCTGAGGTTACTTTTCGAAAAAGCTGGCACAAAATATCTAAATCTGAGAATACATTATAAGAAATTGTATTTAAACATTACGGCTGAAAAAAGAAAGAGCTAAAAGGTGAAAATTTGGTCTGTTTTTGATGAATGGACATCATATCGAAATCGCGGGTACATTAGTTTGGATTTATATTCTCCAAGTTTTAAACACCGACTTCAAATTTAAACATTTGGAGCGTATTAGAGTCCATGGCAAATTGAAGAGTGACTGGCTGGCTATGGGATCTCACGTGATAGGGACATCGTCGAAGAAACAACCGATGGCTGCAGCACGATGGTTAAGATTGGTGAAGAATTGAAACAATGCCACCAAATTTGCTCTGCTCATGCTATTTAGTTGGTAATATCAGATATTATTTATAAAAAAATCTCCAGATACAGAAGATACTGATGCGGAAACTCTATTCCAAATCGACGAAGAAGACGAAGTACCCTTATCTAAACTGGGATTAGCCATGTTCATTGATCAAACCGATGAGAACCTTCGAGACAACAACGAAGGGCCCTAATGAAGATGAAGAGAATGGTCGTGGCGTCACGTTTTTATGAAGAGACAAGACATTTGCGACAAAGAAAATCGATTTATATTTGCTGATAAAACTTAGGAAAGCAATCAAATTATTTAGAAAGTCGCCTACCAAAAATAATAATATTCTGCAAAAATATGTGCAGACTGATTTCGGAAAATAGAATATTCTTTTTTATTGGATTGTAAAATGAGATGGAGCAATGTTGCAGATATGTTGGGCCGATTTTTGAAACTCAAATTATATGTCACTAAAGAACTGTTGCATTTGGATGTGAAATGTGATATTGGTTTGAATTAAGAATAGTGGGAGAATATGTGAGAACTCCATGAGATTTTGGGCATTATAAAAACCTACGTTGAAACTTTATGTCGTCAGGGTCACAGCAGATGTTGGAATGAAATATGCGCTGAGAAAACTGAGAAACATGAATCATACACGAGTCATAAAATGGTGACAAATCTCAAGAAACGTTATTGAGAACGACGACTCGACATACAGCGACTCTGTTTTATGTAATAAATCCAAGTAAGTGCTTTACTGACAAGTGAGGTGAAGATTCGTCCATTTTTCGCGTCCTGATTGCATAGAAATCTCCAACTTTTGCAGCGCAAATTCACATTATACCAGAATACCCAAGCCGGGGATCAATCTGTAGATAAGCAAGAAGGAGATCAGTAGGTGGAAATAGAGACTCTTCAACGTCCTTATAATCACAATCTAACAAATAGAGATGAATTGATGGTGATGATGATGGATGATGATAATGATGGATGAAGAACTAAAACAGCTTACTACTTTGTAAAGTAGAAGTCGAACTCCTGAAAGTAATGATGACATGATTACTACTCTTAGAATCAAAATGGCTCTTTATCGGAGTATCATATCTTAGTGCCATGTCACCAACAAGCGTCGAGCCAGAAAGGATTTTTTCTTCGACAGACTTTATTTGTAAGCGATTACAAAGCGCAGCTCTTTGAATGACCAAAGTTTAGAAGCCATTAGTTTTTTACGTTCATACTACCTCGAAAAAAGAAAAAAGAAATAAGACTAATTTAAAACAATAAAAAGTTCTGAAAAGAACTTAAGTTAAGAGTTTAAGTTCTGAAAAGTAGTTTCCTTTAGTTTCTTTTTTATATTGTTAATGTTGTGATGTGATTGTTAATCGTTTTGAAAACTGATGGTAATTGTTATGCCATTATAATGCTACTTGAACTTATTACTTAACTAAATTGTGATATTGTATTACTTTTATAATTAAGAACTTTTGTTATATTGTCTTAGAAAAGTTTTTATTTGACCAAAAAATGTAGATTGTACTGTAGGTTTAAAATTTGAAGTTATAACCCCTATGAGAAGAAAAACTTAGTAAAATAATGATAATTTAGTTGTTTGCATAATTAAAATAGATATTTTGGGTAATAAACCTTTATTTTGATGAGAATGAAGTCTTCCTTTATTATCTATGATATTATTATCACGTAAATAATATAATAGGTACGAAAAATACTGAAAAGCTCACAGGTCTTAGGCTTTTCAGGAAGTACCGGGAATACCGGCACCGAGCTGAGCCTTGTGCCGGGTATCAAAATTTTAGGAACCGGACCGTTTCTGCAAGCTCTAGTTAGGATTCATCTCGCAATTAAAAAATTCGCATTATCTTTCGCAATTGTTAAAATATCAACATTTTGACTCCCAACATCGACGTTTTGATGGCATCCCTAGCGTCAACGCATCAATTGTTTTTGTGTGAGTTACGTGTGAAAAAATACATTTTAAATTGATTATGAACTATATGATTTAAACGTTATACCAGTTTAATTTTATTATCAACCTTAGATTTGGTTCACTTCAACTGTGTGCTTATTTAAATGTAGTACGCACTACTTTTTTGTAGTTAATATACCGCTTTATTAGTTACACATTTTGAAAGCAATGTTTTTCTGGATTCCTTTCGATTCGATATATATATAGGTACCATCTGAATTAGCCACGAGGTATAAGATACATAAAATTTATTTTGTACTAGTCGATTTTTATTGTTTGTCGATTAACATTTTTTCTATACAAATATTCATTTAGGCAACGTCAAAGTTCCAAAGGAATTTCTTAAATCGGTATTGTATAGATACTTGACTTTAATTAACTACCCAATTTTAAATAAAGAAAAAAAATCAAGATATTTTCTTGAATTTTCACTTATAGAGGCGGATTATATATTTTTAGAGACATCATCAATAAGCGCGTTTAATTTGATGTCGTAAAAACCCCAGATCCGAATTCCCCAATCAAAATTTGTTTCATGTCGTTTTTCAAATGAAATATAACAGGGGTCTCTAATTAACTACGGTATTACGTGACAATGGTTTAGTATTTGTTTCTAGATTCAATTTCACATTCCGTTAACAAGATAATTGTACTGTTTACGTTATAATTCAACTCACCAGGATACAATACCCTAACCAATACTACACTAGAGCTGTAATATATGGAATATTACTATATGTGAAATCAACTATATGTACCAGCTGAATCAAAGAGGCTCACCACCACACACCATACCGTGTTCAACGACAGCAGGATCCCGCTGAGGTAACAGTATAGTACAACTGTAATTGTTATATATCGCTCTGCAATCGCTTCCTACCCTTTTTTGTTATATATGGACGAAAGAACGTTTGGAACATAAATTACAGATTTCCTATAAAAGTTATCTCTTTTGCACTGAATCGATTGGGGGTCTCAAACTAAGGACTGTGATACGTAATAATTGCTTGGTTTAGTGTTTACGATTTCTGTATGCGTTGTGTAACGAACTGGACACTACTATATCTATTAAGATTAATTACATTGTGCGTATAATTACTAAGAATAATGGTTAGAAGCTTTTTATTTATTTATTTATTTTATTTATCACCTTTTATGCATAGTACAAAATGGCGGACTCTTCCAGTCAATATTTTTTCCCTGTAACAATTGGTGTTGAAATTTACTCGATAGACTGTAAGAGATTTTACAACGAAAATTCTTTTTTCTTTTTAAAAATTTAAAAAATACGAAAGTATAAGTAATACAAACTGTTGACATGATTTGGGATGAGAAAGACAGGACAGGACAAGGGCACAAAGGAAAAGGTTTCAGGAGAGGCGGAACTTTTTCACTCGATCTTTAAAAATATTTAGGAACGTGATTTTTCTGGTGTCAGGTTTCTCTTTTTGTGACTCTGTAATAATATCGTGTGTAGAGACGGAATGTAATATTTAGAATAATTTCTAAATATTATTGGAAAGAAACATTTTTAGAAGCTTATGCATTAAGTTTGGGTAACTAAGCAATATGGCGAGTGGAATAATACACGTGGCAAGTCAGTAAAGTATACAAGTAGTAAATCAATAATAAAAAGCGTGATAAATGACGTGGTTTGATCTGATACTTAATGTGTATTTATCGTATTGGTTGCAAACTACGTATTTGTAAGACTTGTTACAAAGAAATTAATTTTGCTGCACCGATGTGCTAATAGTGGCTCCGTAAATCCTTTGCCACGTGACATATTGCTGTTTTTAAATAGTTTATAAAAATAATTAGTACAAAAGAAAAATTCTAAATTAAAATAATATTTTCTTTCCACGGATTTCCGAAATCTAGGGGCAGGGAAGAAAGAAGGAAATTGATAGGTACAAGGTAGTATGGACAATATAAACAGGATGTTTTTGATACTTGGCGTTTATTTTCCACACACGCGGATGTGGCGCGCGCCCTTCAAGGGCAAAGATCATTATTAATGTACTTGAGCTCATAACTGTTTTAATACTAATTATAATGTTTATTAATTGTTTGTTGTTGCACTTGAAGATAAACTTATTTGAAAAGTCTTAAAATTAATTTCCGGATAGTATTTGATTTATAGCTTAAACTACATTTGAGTTTAAGGCTTAGAGGTTCTAACGGTATTTGAACGTAAAAACGTATCAAACGTTGCCTCATAAACAGCCTGCCTCCGTTCATTGCTGGACGTAGATATTTCCCAATGTGAGTAACATTGGAGGGAATAGTTCGCAGTGCATAGCTTCTCATATCAGTGGCGCTGTTACCGTTACTAGTCTATGGCATTTTAGCTAATGCGATCACGAACGTAATTACTTACGTAAAATTACGTTATTACGTAAATAATAATTATCTAATTTCCCCGCTGTTATATTTGTTTTTATTAACGTTAGGTTGCCTGGATCGGACCTCTTTAGGCATAAGACGGTTCTTTAAAGTAGTTTCTCTATTTGTGTCTCTGTAATAATATAGTGTGAAGAAATGGAATTTAATGCCCAGGGCAACAAAATATAAGTTTGAGACAAATGTTGGCACAAACATTTTGGCACCCTAAACACTCGTTGACTAAATAGTGACGAGTTACAGTCGGGGTCATGCATTCTCGTTGAAATCTCGGGTAGATTTCATCATGAATGGTAGACGACGATTATGGGAATTCTACTGATATCCATAACAGTATGAAAAGCTGTAGCTTCGCATAACTAGAACGAAGGGTTATGTATGACTGACTGAAGAAACTATCACCCCAAAAAACCATCACAATAACAAATCTAATCAATGTGATCTTTTTTTCTTTGAGGGAATTCAGTTATTCCGTTATCAACAGAAAAAAGACTTGAAAAATAAAGATGAAACAGCAAGAAGTATTTGGATAAATATTCTGCCACCTGCGTAAAGAACGGGACAGAGATTTATAAAAAAGAAAAAGAAGAAAATATAATTCATTATTTAATTATTATAATTCATTATTGCATAAAATTAGGAAAGTCTTAATATATTCGTCGCAAATAGTTCAATGAAACCTAGGTCTTGGTAAAGAACTTAAATAAAATAGACAGAATACCACATCACGCAGTTTTGTTTAATCGTGAGTTCAAGTTTTATTAATTTATTAGCAGAAAACTCGATAAAAATATAACTAATAGGGAAAATATATTTCTAATAAACATTATTTAACGTCTCTCTAGAACAAAGGAGTCATATTTTCTTAAAAAAATTCTTGTGAAAACATTATGAAAGTTATTAATAAAACTAATGGGCAATTTCGGATACTCCACATTTCTGTCTTTGTCACATATAATTTAATCTGTGTAAACGAATAAATATTAGGCTCAGGGCACACAGAGGCAGAGTCGAAGCGACGCGAAGCGTCAAACTCTCGTGACCGAGGTCACGTCGCGCGTCGATTCGAGCATCCGCGCGTCTCTCCGAAGTCAAAGCTAAAGCCAAAAAACCTTGTGGATCATTCAAGAAAAGTCGTTTCTAATGATTGATTTAGATATTATTTTGCTTGCGCTTTATCAGATGTTGAAGCTTAAGAGGAAGAAAATAAAGAAAGAAGAAAACGAAAGCGAAATTTTTGAATTAATGAATTATGGAAGACAAGATGTATTTCTGGTGAATTCCAAACTTTAGTGTTATTTAAACATCTATTGAATATATTTGGCGTTAATTTTGTAGAAATTCATTATTTACAATTAAATTAAACTACGTGATGTAGTATTATTTCTACTTTCTTTAATTTCTTTACCACGACCTAGGTTTCGTTGTATTAAATATTCAGGAGGGATATTAGCAAAGATCTTTGCTAATATCCCACTTGAAGATGTTGTAATACAACGAAACCTAGGTCTTGGTAAAGAAATTAAAGAAAGTAGAAATAATACTACATCACGCAGTTTAATTTAATTGTAAATATGTATTATTTATGATTTTCATAAAATGAGTTTCGAATAATTTGAAACCTTAGTAATTATTTTGTGACCACACATACAGAGACAAGAAACAAGTATAAGATTACCTATTTCCGTAGAAGAGCGGATATCACTCTATCTGATGTAAGTCTATTTTTTAACATCAGTATAGAAGCTCTTGTGCGTATTCAAAATGGCCACGGTCTATTTTCAGGTTTAATATTTATTTCAGTTCCTACTTTTAAAACAATTAAAGAATAAGTTTATATTATAAGCTATTTTTTAAAATTTGGGATTGCTATCAAACTGTCCCACGTACGAGGCACGTTGGTACACGCTTACTTCAGAGTTATTACAAAAATTAAAAAAAGAAAACAAATTTGTATTTCAGGTAGGTATCTTTAATTAATTTAAAAATTAAACACAAACAAATGTTTTCGAATGATAATTATGGTGTTATTAGCCTAAATTATTAGCAATAATCCTTTACCAAATACCTAGTTAACATCGATTTCGTCGATGTTCTGTTGCTGTTTTCTCGAAATTGTCGCTCGAAATACCGCTTCGGTACATAAGATGATGGCGAGTTATATATGTAGCTCAATGTAGTATTATTTACAAACTAACTGTTTAGACATCGTTGTATTGTAATGTAGCTGCTGATTATGTTAAGTTTGAGATGATGGCATTTAATACTTTGCTGTTTTCTTATGAGTGGTTGCTGACTGCAGCTGTCAGACACGGATGGCTGAATTGTGTATATATCGGAAGGTGTGGTAGAAGTTGATGACATATGAATGCTTTGTTCAACTTTTTCGGGTGGTATGACGGTGGGGGTGTAATTCAACTCTTCTATTGTAAGTTTTATTTCCACATCGTTACTAGGCCCAATATAGCTTGTTTTAGTTGTGCTTACATTATTATAGGCATCTTTGTAACAGTTCTACTCGTGAAGGGAAAAAAACTGTTTAATGGATCTTATTATTTTTCTTTGTATTTTATATATTGCCTAAATAATTTTTGCGACAGCGACTGTGGTTTATTTTGGGCGGTAGGGTTTGACGATTGTAAATAGGATCGTGGACTTTCTATTTTGATTGCTCGTGGACCTAATTAGACTTCTATGGTATTTCCTGGAAGTGTGGTTTTGTAACTGTAACTGTAAGTTCTTTCCGCATTTGAATAGTTTGTCATCTATTCGGACAGAACCACTCTTATATTGTCTCAAACGAAGTCCTTTTTGTAACAGTCACGAATTATTTTTCATGGCTTCTAGAATTCCATACCTGAAGCAAGAACGTAATATTGTTTAATAATAGTATTACTTATTTAATTTATTTTTTATTTTAATTAATTCTGAATTTTATATATTACAGGTTTTCGACCACCGATAATAGATTTAAATCATTAGGTCACAGTTATCGAATTATGCTTTCATTTGATACAATTGTCGAACGATGAATACTACTGTGCATACAATTGTCCACAAAACTTGTGCAGCGATATGAAACTATCTACAGCCACTTGCTATGCCGAAATCAACGCCGAAAGTGTGGAGAGAAGTAAAGGAAAAATTGTGAACCCTATGGGAATTCCTAATTGCATAGATGCAAATGACTATAAGTGCGTCAATATAAGGGTACATTGATGCAACGAACATCTATGCTTTAATTATAAAAAGTTTCACAGAACTATCTTGCCGGCTATGGCTGACGCAAAGTACAAATTCATTATTGTCGATGTAGGAGTACATGGGCGTATTAAGGTCAGTGGCAAATTAACCAGTTCTAAACTGGGACGATTATTACAAAATAAAACGCTTAGTATACTGCCTAATAAAATCTTTCCGGCCACGACAGAGGAAATTCCTCATGTTGTCGGTTAGGGCAAAGCATTCCCGTTGACGGAACACATAATGAGACGCAGGAAACCAGGTGTCGAACGATGACCAGAAGGACATCTTTAATTATCGTTTAAAGCGAGCTAGGCGCATAGTAGAAAGTGACTTCGGAAATCTACAACGATAATTGGAGATTTTCCTAAAAAAATAAGAATACAACCACATTATCTCTATACTATGATACTTGTACGTCCATGCGTGCATAATTAATTACATCTCGGAATTGCAAGATTTAGAAAATATGGCAGTGTGAAATGACGGTATTTTACAAAATGTTACACAATCAGCTACGGCCAATAATCATGAATAAATTTAAATCTTATTTTATTTCTGACATGGGGAAGTAACATGGCGAAACATCATTACGCAAAGCCCCGTCTGTCACACAAACTCGCGTCTGCCGTCTCACTGAGTCACTCACTTGGTCTCGCTTCCGCCCCCAGTCGCCGCGCCGGTAGGCCGGACGTAGGTACGCGTGAATGCTCGCGTCCGCGCGTGTCTTCGCTAGACTATGTGTCATAATTACGTAGTAAACTTAAAATTCAGTATTCTATGTAATATTTTAGAGTAAGAAGATGTATCCTTCGGTCGACTCTGCGTCAGTTTTACTTGTGCCTAAAACCTATACAATTAAAGAAATTCCATAGTTTGAAATTCTCCATTATAGTCCATAATTATACCGTTGATTTCAGCATAACAAATGGCTGTAAATGTTTTAATTAAAGACATCTACCTTGAAATACAAGAAATAAATATTAAACCTGAAAATAGGCTATGTCAATTTTGAATATGCACAAGAGCTCTCATGCCAATATTTAAAAAAATGGGGTGTGGCTGTGTCATGGACACGGCCGTGTGTTGTGTGTGAATACGTCTATGTAACACATTCATTCTTTTACGTTCCCGGCACTGCTTGACTCGGTCATATGGTGTTTTATTATTACCATTCGATTGTTCTTGAGAAGCCCTTTCCAGCCGTATACGATCTCTGTATTTGGTTTTGGCTTTTCGACGCGTATAGGCCGACATTATATATTTTGGATAATATTTTTTTTATTTTAACTCCTTATTATATTCACTGTCACTACTTTAAACTAATGTTTTATATACAATCGATAGATTTTGATGACAGCTGACGATTAAACGAACATCGTAGCTTTTCCGAATCAAAAGTTATACTAATTTCAAATGTCGATACGCAGCAAAATAACCTCAAAATGGCGGCGCTTCCCCCTCCACCGCGCGGGATGCGTCGCTATCCCCGATGTTATCATTAGGTTTTTTGGATTGCCCCCGTATGGTAGCAAATTTAAAGACGTATTCACGTCAAAACAGATTTATCTCAAGCACACTGGTATTCGCTCTTCAACGGAAATAGACAACCTTACCTATATTTGTTTCTTGCATCTATATGTGTGTTCACAAAGTATTTATCAACTTTTCAAATGTATTGAAGTCCGTTTAATAATAATGATATACAATACATGTTTAAGTTAACAATAAAGTTTGGAATTCATCAGAAATTTGTCTTTTCTTCCTTAGGTTCATGAAGAACCTAACAATTTCGCCTTCGTTTTTTTATTATTTCTTCATTTTATTCCTCTTCAGTGTCAACATCTGATAAATCGCAATCAAAATAAGATCGAAACCAATCATTGTATACTACTTTCCTTGAACGGCTTTAGTTTTGACGTCCCATCACAACGATGAAGACGCACGAATGCGCGGATTGACGGTCGACGTCGCCAAAGGATATTAACTATTACTGCGTAAAGAAGCGACACTCACCTCCTGCACGTTTAACGTCTCGCGCAGATACGGATATCATCAAGGGTACGCATTCCTAGGTTGTCACTTGTTGAGGGCGCGTGTGATTTGTTAAATTTTGCGATGTTTGGTTATTTTAACTTGTGTAATTCAGTCTTAATTGATAACTATCATCATCATCATCATAATTTATATTAATACGCTAAGGTTAAGATGTTACTCTCCCTTTTTAGAAATTTATTATTAAATTAAATTAAATTAAATTTATTATAATATTAAAAAAAATTTAATTTATTATTGCTATTGTTTTTGCAAATTAATTAATTATTAAAATTATATACACAAAACAGCAATGCTGTCATCTAACGGCTCAACGTCAATATGATTGACGGTCGGTAAAAATTTTGTTTAATTTCAAATCCACTCACGTATAAATAAAGTGGCGCTTTAGCTCAATGCTTTTGATACTTGCGCCTCTATATGTCAATTTTAGTAAAATATTTGTTTGATCTGTCATCTGAGCTTCATAATGGAATAAATAATGCGAAGACTTCGCACGGGTCACGCTAGTTTATAGTAATTCAATATAACGGTCCGTTATTGCGTTGTGTGCTTAGAAAACAATAAAATCACTAAGAGTTTTTGTATTAAGGTAAGGGAGATTGTTTTGTCTCCCTTTTTTGTTTCTTGAAAATAATTTTGTTTTATTTCACCAACTTATTTGGTTAGTACCTATAATTTTGTGTCTACAAACATATCACTGAGCAGTTTTAAATTTCAAACTGATTTTAAAAGTCATTTTTTGTTTGAACGCGGTTTGGTTGGAAAACGTATCCTCGTAATGTTGGCCATAGGCTTATTTTATTGTTTATTAAGAGATCTTTCACATGAGGCAAATCTAATCAAGTTAAAAATACAACGAAGACAATATTTCAGTGTATCACATTTATATATAAACAACATTTATTTTTATTTAAGATTTTATATCGTTTTTAAGATCCATACTTACCATAAGTACCTTTTTTTAAAATTCTATCTTAATATTATTATTATCACATCACTTTCACACTATTAAATGTATAGTGTAAAATATTTATTTACATAATTTCATTTTTACAATTAGGTAATAATAAAGATGTGCGCGCCATTACAATGTGCGCCAGCGTGCTATCGACACAGTCATTCGATCGACGATATTATTTAGAGACAGCTATGTTGCGGACGTATAGCGTCGACTCGCTCGATTGGCGCAATTGCCCGCAACGACCGAGACCGATATGTAGTAATGCTGATAAAACGCTGATGACAGCCCTAAACCTAAACGCTGATGATAACCCTACATTCATTTACGCATACACACAAACAGATATGGATAGGCGAGTACGTATGTAATTGTGTATGTAATTTAATTTGTTCCCTAGTATGTCGGGGGTGTAAGGTCGCCCTGGTCGCGGAGGATTTGACGCTTCGCTATGTTTCGACTCTGCCTTTACTCCTAAGTGTATCTTGGGCCTATTATAAGTACAATATTCACCATACCAAGGTTTATTAAGATTTAATTTTTTTTACATTATTAGGTTATCCACAAAACAGTCATCGAATCAATGAAGCAGTATAAGAATATAAATTTTTAATAAATTCAGCAAAATATTTTCAAAAATTTCAATTTATATAAAAACAAATTAAAATATAAGTGACAGAATTCAGACAAGAAAACACATAAAAGTTCGTAACAAAATTCAAGCACAAAGGTTAAAAAATAGAATACTTGTAAATCTCGAATTGTATAATATACATAACAAACTTTTAGGGAAGCTGTCAGGAAATTTAACCAAGAGTTAATCTTTGTTTGTATATTAACTTTTCAAAAAGGCTACTGTTGTTAATAGTTATAATTGACATATTAGGGCCTGATTATTGCGTTATTATGAAACATTATTTAAAAAATAAAGAGCCAAAGCAGATTAAATTTTTACTTTTTACGGAAACAATTAGCGAATTAGCCGTGAAGCTCCAGGTCAACCAAAAATTGCAAAGCTGTAAAGATCCTCAAACTGGTGTAAAATTGAAAAAAAAAAACAGAAACCCGCAATGACTCACAATTATATCCTAAATCAATTTAATCCACCTTGAGAAACGAAGGTTGATTATTACAATTGTGTGGTGGATTATTACAATTGTGTGGTGTTAACAGGGTAAATATTTATTTTCTTCATTTCTATTACTATTCCAAAGGAAAATTTTACTTGTAACATCCGAAATAACCGCTTGTGCGAAGTCTTATGTTTAATAGAAATAAAGTAAAATTAATTTTCTTCACTCTGCCGAAATTTATAGAATATTGAATATGTCTTTACTCGGTACAGTGAAGACATAGTTAAACTGTATGCCGCCTAAGAAAATTCGCAATTATATTTTTACGTCGGAAAAATCGAAAGAAGTAGATAAGTTCACATTACGCCCGGGACAAATATTACTATCTTACCACTTTATCATCATTAACTTAATTAAGAAATGCAACTTCGTCAGGACATAATAGAAGCTTGAAGGTTAAGGTTTATGTGTATATAAAATATATTGAAGAGACTTAGGCCCAGTGACAATGATAATGAATATACTGTGTATGTTAATTCATCGTTAAACATATTAAATAAAAACGCTTCAAACACGTTACCTTCTTAATTTGATTTCGCCGAATCTTTTTCTTTGGTATGGATTGAATTCAATCTCGCACTTCTAAATCGGTTATGCTCTCATCGTTCGAGTGTTTGTACTCCCAGACTGAGTTCTCTATTCTCGTGATAAGTGTCTCCTCGTGAGCACACGTACTTGGCACATTGAAGTGCCATGTCTCTATAACGATAGTAGGAGGGTAGTCGCTGTTGCACGAGCGCTTGAACTGTGCCAAGGTAACCTTTTTGGAAGAAAGACCGCGCGGTTTGTCCAAGTGATGAACATTTATGAGAAGAGTTCCTGTTGGCAATTAGTTAGCGGGCCGTATTATTCCGGCCAAACTATTGAATTAAACGCAACTTATGTTATGTTTACATTTATTTGCGAGTTTGTTTGGCGATCATAAGTGGATAGATGATGGATATATTTAATTCCCTAACTTCAAATATTATACCATGCTATATTAATTTTTCTCGTACACATATGAGGTGAAAATTCCATTGATACGACACCACTAACATTATTTCAATACGATGGTGGAATAATTTTTACAAGACGCTCTTTTAATAAATAAATCGTAATAAACGACAGATATTAAACGAGACAATCTTGTTTCAATAATCAACCGCAACAGTTCGATGTCATTTTTCAAGAAACGTGTAAATTAATGAATGGCAGACTTTTAGAACCCGTGTATTCTTTACTTAAAGCTTATCATAATAATAAAACTGAGATCCACTTTGCTTAAGGGCTATTAGTTCAAAAAGAAAAAAAAACATGACAAACATTGCAAGAAGTAAAAGTTACATTTCAATTTTGCAGGTGGACAATACGATAACAAAATATTGCTGTATTTATGCTAAAATTGAAAATTTGGATGTAGGTTTGTCTTGACACATTTTTTGCCGTACGAGTTTTAATTAAGGCTATACTTAAAACTCAAACGGCAAAAATGTTATGTATACTGACGGTTGATATTGGAACCCTTTTATAACATTTTTTTGAATTGACCTGTATTAAAATAACGATAGCGGTGACTGAACAATACCAAAAATAAATAAACCTTGTAATTATGAGTAGAACTCGCACTACAAAAGCAAAATAATTGTTTAGCATTGAAATACATCCTCTAGTATATACACATATATATTTCACAGGTGTAAGAATAATTATGTTGTCGCTTATATATATTTAGTTTAATAACGTAATTTAAACAAAACCATTTTCCTTTGATACATTTTTTGATATTTTGGAGGTTCGTAGAAAGAAAACATTGTAAGAAAAACGTGTATTCAACATATTCGAATGAATTTTGACGGAGTCGAGATGACACCCCACTAGATGGAATTGGTAAAAAAAACATATTTCATTCCAGAGATTGATATAGAGGGAGGTCCATTTAAAAATTGAAGTTTCTCTAAATAAGAAAATAATATAAGAATTTCTGTAAATTCATTATGATTGGACATAATTGAAAAGAGATATGATGGTATGACATGGACATGGACAGACGGAAAGACAGCCATGACAAAATTATAAGGGTTTCTTTATTCGCCATTCGCCTACGCAATCCTAAAACAGATCTCGTTACCATATTACTCTTGAAATATGTTATTTTTCAGTATATATCCATAAATTCTGGCTTTGGGTGAACTTATAACTTTAATATCTTGACAATTAATATAATTATTAACATGTTAAAGTTATATGTATTAATATGATTATTTTATTTTTAAATTATTATTATTATATTTATTACTTTAATTACACCAAAAATAGGTACCATTAAAAACTGTCCTGGACGATAATCACGTTTGCGATCTTGTAACCACATATGGCGTCCCATTTTCAACTGGATATAGCGATTACTAACATAAATAATGAATATACAGTAATTTTTTCCAGTCGTGCTTTGAAAAAAATATAACAAAAAAGCTGAACGATCAAACATGTATCTTTCATTTCTCGTCTCGCGTATTTTTAATACAATTTTATCTCTATAAAAATACAATTTTGTTAAGAAAATTAAACAAAATTATGTTTTTTTTCTTTTCTCTGTATCAAATGTCATACAATTTTAGATATTGAAATTACGGCGTAATCTATTGCAACAACGGAGGTACTCAAAACTCTAAACAGTGTAAATTACAATGTGTGTCCCAGCAGTAATGATCGTTCCCGTTACGTATGCCATTTTTTCTACAGCCAAGCAATTGCTTGATAGAAGAATGTTCTATCGCTATTTGCACTCCAATAAGATGTACTAAAATAAAATAAGCGATATAAATAATGTTTTCAACGATAAGAGAACGATCGCACTTTGCAAACGAAACGAGCGAAAGGAGGTCGGTGAGGTCGGGCGCGGTTGTGATCGGGAGCATCCGAGAGCATCTGTGAGCGACTGGTGGGCAGTGCAATAGACGAGTCGTTGCACTCGTGATGAAATACATGAATTGATAGGAACTTATGAATGTGTACCTCTATAGTTTCGAGCCATAGTTGCATTAAAAAAGATTTTTATGATTGTAACATTCATACGCCACAATGAACGGCAATGCAGATGAAGAATATAATTATATTAATATTGAATTGCGCTACGTGTGCTTAGCTAATGTGGTGGCTGCAATCGAATATAATTTCGTACACGAATATAACGGGCGAGAAGTTATCCACATAGTTATTTAGTAATTTGAAGAAGAAAAAAACCTCGACGAATAGGCAAAAGTACAGATCGGTTACAATTTCTGAAGGTGTGAAATAAAATATAGATGTATGTTATATATATATATATATATATATATATATGTATATATATATATATATATATATATATATGTATATATATATATATATATATATATATATATAATTTGTTTTTGATGTGAAATATTTAATGACTCGTTTGTATGGGAGTTAAAACATTTTGGTGTCATGTCGCGACGTGTCATTCGGCCAGCTTCGCTTCTTGTCGGCTCTTTCCGACTTAACTCAGCTAACTTGGCGTCTTGTCGGCTAACAGTATTATAAAATTAAAAATATATTCATGGAAATAAAACAATACAATGAAATTAATAGTTTACTATTATCTGAATATTCGCTGAAATAAAAATATTTCAATACAAAATATTAAAAAAAATTTAGATGTTTTACATCTGCCAGGCGTCCCTTGATGGCTCACAATTTTTTTATTGTTCCGAAACCGGACAGTCAGACAATTACGTTACCAATATATTTAATACTATAAATCGAATTAAATAATCTCATTCTACGACTACATTAGATAGTGGCCACTTACAACAAAATGTCTCTCGTTTTGAGTGCTTACGTCTCCGAAATTAATAAACGTAGAGCAATAAAACCGTATCATTATGTAGATTGTACTCCTCTAGCCGTACTTTACCTTGCCGTTTTTTTAAAAACATGAATACAGTAGCATTACAAAACTTAATTCAATTTTATGCGATTGTATATGATATATAAACTCGGTCGCGGAGAAACTGACCCAATCTACCGGATATCGTTTGAACCATATTTTATAATAAAAAGGAAAAATATTTATCGAAAATTAAAGCTATTTATAAACTTTATCAAAATGGATACAAAACCATTGTTGTTCTTTCTTGAAAGTTGTGGTACAGATGCTTCTGTGCACCGTACGATCGTTAATTTACTAATATCTGTTTCCCGCGGCTTCATTCGCTTGGTATTAGTATTACTTAAAATAAAAAGATGTATACCGTATATCGCTATGAAATATGTAAAGTCATAAATCTTGGTCGATAAATTAAGTCATAAATGTGGGATAAACAAATTTATTTACACATTTATTACAGTATTTGAGATAAGCAAGAATGAAGTTATATTTAACACACACACTCATATATATATATATATATATATATATATATATGTGTGTGTGTGTGTGTGTGTGTGTGTTTATATATATATATATATATATATATATATACATATTAGGTTGGCAATTTAGCACCGTTGGTATTTAACACTTGTCGCTAACATGAAGAGAATAAAGAAGTTGCAGACTTAATTAACAAAAAGGAAATTGCAATTTCAACCACTGTTTACATTCATATGACGTCATCAAGTTGAAACATCGCCCGGCTGAGAGTTTGAGTAAATAAAAATATATTTTTTTAACTTAAATCACAATTTTTGAGCCTAATCTAACTTTTACAGTTCTGATGAATAGATCTCTGAACATTTTCTACAAAAAATGTCAAATAGCCTTTTCATTACAATATTCCATACTACAGTAAACATTTTCACCATTCGCCTTCTGCTAAGGTATTTTTTTCCATATTGACTACTTATAGAATCGACGAAGTAAGAGTTGAATGTAGCATCTCGTTTCGTTCAGAAATTTTATTGAGCTCCATAAAGCTTTCCAAATAAAATAGATAAGGGATCATGTTCTCAACTTGTACTATTAATTTTATTTCGTCTAGGTAAAGTGCACCTAAAATATCAATTCAGACGTTTCCTAATACGATTTTATGTCCTAGAAGTTTTTGAATCGTTTGTATTGTGTATTATATAAATATCGTCGGGTATTTTATTTACTTTCACTTAACATCCAATGAACCCTGAAGAACAACCCTGAAGAAAAATATAAAATTTATTATTAAAATATTTTCGAAAAAATGTGTATTATTTTTACTAGTAAGTAACTAATTAATAGTCTGTTTACAATTTGCATAATTCATGTGATGTATTTCCTGAGAGTTTGTTGAGGCCAAATTTGTGAAGCTGTTTTCCATGCAATTTATAAATTTTCTATATATCCCATATTTCCCCTTGCTTGTAATTTTAACATATTTTGTTAGGAAGGCATTCAATAGATTTCAAAATATCGCCCATGAACACATCCATCTTGTTGTCCTAACTTGTGTCAAAATCATATAAACGAATATATAAATAAATGCAATATCTATTCGGTTTCAAAGATAGCGTACGATAACGACTATGTTAAAGCGTTTTAAATGTGGAATTTATTGGTTCAATTCCTTATTACATATTAACTGAAAAAAAACTGTTCAGTACGAGTAGAACTCGCACTACGTCCTACCTTTACAGGCACTTATGAACATTTAAGGGTACATAGTATTTCTATTAAACTATATTAATTTTTATAACATAAATATATTGCCTAGTATATGTTTCATAGACATAATAAATATTAATTTTAAAATACAAAGTTTAGTCACTTGTATGCAGTTTCTATAAACTTTATTCAGACCCAATTACATATCATAGGGTCGTCGACTATTACTCGTAAACTACGTAGGTGTGATAATTTTCCTTTTAATTTCGTTGTATATCTATTGTGAATACTTTTCAGATACTCAAAAATAACGGTTTACCTGGTAAGGGATGGGGACACGTAACTCCAACAAAAATGGCCACTTTAAAGTTTAATATTTCGTAAATGGATCTCTGAACCCTAAAATGATTGGTACTTTTAAAAAGAATGATTAGTGGAGATAAGATACGTCACTTATGTTATATTAGATAAATGCATTTATATTAGGTCAGTATTTAAGAATGATAAGATAGTTTAATAGCATTAGTATTAAAGCTAAAGAATCGTTTTAAATTTGACAAACAAAACATACTGCTTTGCAAAGCGTTATAAGAAGTTTAATCTTCGAATTCCGAGAAAAATAAAACAATCAAAAGAAAGTTTCTTCAACTAAAATGAAAAAGTGTTTTTAAATATTGACATGAAGATAATACTAAAAATTCATTAATTTCGCCAAAGAAAAATTTTATATAAAACAAATTCATTTGAAAGAAGTTTGAGAATAACACGAGGAAGGATAAAAGTAATAAGTTTAACAAGTTAATGGTTAATTGGATAGTACACACAAGGCATTGTTATAATATGTTTTAAAGGTTTAAGGTCGGTTATTTTTTTTATTTTAGTACACGTTTCTAAATTTATTCTCTATTGGTGTATCCCTTCTACACTCAAGAATTAACTCTTATGAGCTTTATTAGCGTTCTTAGACAAAGTGGCGATAGAGAGCTACTCACATAAAGCATACGCTTATGATGAGATCATTCGTTGTGAGATCTAGCTCTGTGGGCTCTTTTGTTTTTTGACCTTCACAAATAGCGTGTTTTTGGCCATAATTTGGTAGATATAACTATGTTCCTTTTATTATAAAAAATTGTCAAAGCGTTAAATTTATCAATACAAACATTTTATTCTCTTGTCGTGGAAGCAACTGGTTCTTACAGTGTTTGCTTGCGAAGAAAAGGAAAATCGGACAAATAAAAAAATACTTGACGCATTAACATTGGAATTTAATTCCAATAAAAATATATTATTTCTTATCCTAGTTAAGAATAAGTATTTAAATTGTCTACAACCTTTAAGGCCAACGCAAATAGCCTTGCCTTGTTAGGTATAGAAATACATTGCACAATCAATTCTGTCTATTTATCAATGCCTTAAATACGTCTCCGACGTAATATGAGTAAAGAACGATGATAAAATTACTTGTGACGTACTTTTTTGGTTCTTCCATAAAATAGTTCACTGCGGAGTACAAAATAATCTTAAAAGTAACATTAATACATGTTTCATTATCTGTTTGATATAAATTACTTGAACAAACATAGAATAATTATATAAGAGAAATCAGTGAAATAAGATATGGTATTTAAAATATTTCTTTTTATATATGGAACTTATATATAAAAGAAATACATTTTCATATATTTTATAACTATCAGTTTCTGATTGTGAAAGAATAGAAAGGAAAGAACCAACGACAGGACGTACAGCATTAATTGTTGCTGTTTAGTGTCTATGCAAATCCAGCGAATAACCCCCGGAGGACTGGAGGGTCAATCCTGGTTACTCTGAATTAAGCAGACTGATTTATGTGAACCGATGCGTATAAATCCACAGTACTTGGAAATGAACAGGTCAGTCCGCAGCGGATCGTCTCTCCGATGTGTATAGACTTTTACTGTTTTAAATGTAAAACATGGCATGATCTTTTGGAAGTAGTACGTCTTCAAGCCATATTCTGCATAAAAAATTTCTTAAACTTTCCACGTACAACTTACAAATTAACTTAAAACATTGGACATTTGCAATTTTCAAAAAAACAAATGTAAAACAAACAATAACCGTTAAAACAAAAATATACGGATCAATTTCACTTGACATCACATTAACCGTTAGAGTTCCGACGATCACGCACGTGCGCGTACTAACTAAATTTGCCACGAGCGCGATGGCGCACGCGAAATCAGTTGCTGTTTAGCGCGCGATAGGGGAGGTCGCTCGCACGCATCGCTAATTTTTTATCTTTCTACGTGTTACATAAAGTTCAAATTATAATATTATTAGTAATTACAATATAAAAAGGATCCAGGAAAAGAAATTGTTTAACCCATAATGACGGAATACGAATATAATTTGAGTGAAAATGATCGTTTTTCAAGTTGTGAAGAAAGTGATAGTGGGAGTGACACTGTGGTGCGCTCACAATTTGGCGTAATGCAAATTTTGAGTGATAATGATAATAGTGACGATAACAATTATTTTGCTGATACGGAGGATGTACCGGGCTGCGAAAATACGATGTGACCTTGATTTCAGTTTTTGTTATAATTTTTGTTCACAATATATATTTCCATAATTTTCTTTGTATTTTGTTATCTTTGAACAAGTTTTTATTAAGAAAACACCGAAAATATTATTAAAATTGGATAATTTTTGGAAGAGATACAGTTTTTTTTCGAGACAAGGGTAAATGACATCAAAAACAAAAGATTTCTTTGGCATTTTAAGTATATATGAGTAAAAAACAATGGCACTAAAACGGTTAAATAATGATTGATCGTGAACTATCAAGCAACTCTAAAATGGCGTTCCAAACGTTGTCAATGAGTAAGAAAGAGACAGGATTGGACAACTCCCATAACACTGCATTGATCAATGCTTGCACTATAAATGCATTTTTCTTTGATTTTGGATCTTAGATTGACCCGTATCGTAACTATGTTATACGATATTGGGATGATCGTATTAAATAGTCTCGATCTTCGACTCTCCGATTTCGAATATCATACCGATCGATCGAGTGTGAAATAAAATACTTTTGAACATTTCAAATAATTTATTAATTATTTAGTTAAATTGGAATGACATACATATTATAACACACATAGGATTGCCATCACCTAAATTATCGACACTAGACAAAAACTTCAAATAACCCTAGATATTTGGGTGAAATTGGGTTGTTCTTCGGACATCCCTGAAAAAAATGTTTTTAAAATAAAAATCAAAACATGGTTTTCATTTTTTTATTAATTTAAACAGCTTGTTTGCGATTTATTTAACAAGGTTTGACAAAAATGGATAAAATCTTATCGCTCAAATAGTATATCAAATAGTAATAATAGTCGCGTAGTAGATTATTTGATTCAGCACGGTTGAGAATTGAATAATCTAAGCCCATTTTACAGTTAGTCTTATATTCTACATGAATAATTCATAGGTCGGCGTGTAAAAGGTTCGGTGGCGGCATCTCGTGCCGCAAGAAATAATCACCTGAAATAATTACTACAGACTCACAGGTCATGCCAGAGCATCGAAATTGATCCACTTTTGAAGACTATCTAATGCTACAATGCCCCTTTGTCCTCGAGCTTTCTTCATTGCTCGGAGATCTTATAACGGATAGTATTACAGTCACCTAGAATGGCCCCTTTAATTTAGCCAACAGTTTCCTACTTTGACCAGTAGCGGAAGGATAAGAGGCCACCATCACTACGTCGCCTTCACTATATACTGAAGCTTTACACCGTTTAGCGGCAAAACGCACCTTTTGGACTCTCTGATCCCTGTCCGTAGCCCTTTTAGCTTCTTTTCGTAATTCGGCCAAGTCTACTTTATCTAGGCTTGCCTGTATTCCTTCTAGTAATGCAGTGTTAGTTTGGTTCCTTGGTATATAGCCCAGTTACAGTTGTGCAGGATTTTGCCGTGTTGTTCGATTGACCGAACAGTTAATCGCGTTTTGTATATTTTTGAGGCAAAGATCCCATTGAACTTCCGATTCGATTCAGATTCCTGCGTAGATTGCGACCAACGAGCTTACTATGACACGCTTAATATTGTCCATTAGCTCTTGCGTTTAAGATGTGTTTAATTCTCTCTGCAAATGTCTCGAAGCGCTAAACAAATTGAAAACTTGTTCCAAGATCTTGTAGACTGTACATTGATTTGGTATTTCGCACAGGTTCGAGAATACAAAATTTTGTGAAAGCTTATTGCTAGTATCTGTGTTTTATTAAGTTTACTTTTTCATAGGGCCTGGATGGTCAATATGCAACGTGTGAAAGGGTAGCGGTAAATTTTCAATTGGGTTTAAATACCCGGGTTTATAACCTGAGGATGTCTTATAGTATAGGCACTTTAAGAATGCCTTTACATATTTGGAAATAAACTTTCTCATTCCATTAAATCAATAATTCTTTTTAACTTTTTCTACCGTCCTATCTGAGGCAAAATATCCCTGGTCATCATGATATAGTTGCATGATCACTCCATTTACATGCTCTGGGTACAATCTATTTGTTCCCGTTTCCTGTTCTTCGAAATAGTACTCCATTTCTTAAATCTTGTTGATTAATGTAATACTTAATTTCAGGCTTAACCTGCTTGGACCCCAGTATTTTAGTTATCACTCCTATATCATAGTCCTTTAATTATACAGCTCTCAGACTTGGTAATATTTACTGCTAGACACTCACGTTGAAATTATATACTAGGTCGATGCACGACTATAAAATTATAATCCTGAAGGTATGACCACCATCGAGTAACCCTAAGTAGTGTGCCTTGCTTTGTTGCTATTGCACGGACTGCACTACAATCTATTATTACTGTGAACTTAAGACCCAATAGATATAAACGCAACGTTCTCAAAGCAGCACCGACAACAAGCATTTCTAAATCATAAGAATGGTACTTTTCCCCAAGAGCCGTTATTTTTCGGCCGCAATACGCTATCACAAGGTAATTCGGTTGGTAAATCTGGTTCAACAGTGTGTACTTCGGTTGGTAAATCTAAAGCAAAAATTGCCAAGACCTGCGAGTTTTTATTTTCCCACACCCATCCTACGTTATTTTTTAATAGATCATTAAGTAGAGCCACTTTCTGAGCATAATCTTAATGAATACGGAAATACCTAGCCAGTCCCAAAAATTGCCGTACTTCTGACACCTTTTTTCGTTCAACTGCTTTCGAAACTGCCCTTATTTATTGCCCTGGTCTTATTCCCTCTGCGGATATCTCCCTACTTAAATACTCGATTTTCTCTTCAAAATATTTATATTTAGCTAAGTTCAATGTTAAACCATATTCTCTCGTGTGTTGTAGGAACGCCTCTAATTTACAAAACATTTCAACATCTAAGGCATCTAAAAGAAAATCATTAACGTATGGTTCAGCTATGTCATGAAATATAAGGTTATTCTGATACTCTGATATTCTTACGATGCGTTCACCAAACGGCAGCCGTAAGAAAATGTTCGCTAGATGTGATACATACCGTTTTCTCAATAGATTCCAGACGCATAATTCTGATAAAAATGCTGTTCTCATATCGATAAATGTGCACAACTTTTTACGCTTTAATTGTTCTATTTGGTCGTCAATGTTTGGTATAGGAAATTTCCGACGCTTTGTAATTTTATTTAACAATCCGTAATCGACATACATACGTGGTGCTCCATTCTTTTTATTAAATAACAATATTATACTAGCATATGGCGATCTACTATCATGAATACCATTTCTTTTCAACTCGTTGATAATTCCTTTCACTTTCTGACGTTCTAACAAGGGTAATCGTTATGTTTGACGAAAAATAGGTACATCACTAGTTAATCCTATTTTCATTCCCGCGTCTTTAATGTAACTAATTCAGATATGTTTAAAGCCACGCATTTGCGATATTTATTTAATAATTCTTCAGTTCTGCCTTGTACTCTACATTAAATGTGGAACTAACATCATAAAATCAGATGTACATTACATCTGATCTTCGATAGATTTCACAACTATAGGATTTTTCTCAATTTCATTCACAAAACGTAACTTTTTAATAATGATTTTTAATAATAATAAAGACTTTATTTACTGACCTTGATATAAAGTTTTAACTTATACTCAACACAGAATAAACGGTAATATTTCAGATCTTATAAGAAAAAATGTTCGTCAGCAGCCGGTTTATTGGTCAGGTTGTCTCTATACATAGGCCTCCCCCATTGTCTTCCACTCATCTCTATTCCGAACTAACCTTCTCCATCTTCTTGGTAAATCATCGGCCCATCTTTTGATTTGACTTGCTTTTTGGCTTTTCCCATTTCTAGGATACCATTCCATTACCTCCTTGGTCCACTTTTGTTCTGTTCGTTCTCATGATATGACCAATCCAGTTCTATTTGAGTTTTCTTATTTTTTGTAAAACATCGCTCATCTTTGTTCTTCTCCTTATTTTTGAAGTCATCCATCTGTCCTGTAGCCTTATGTTTCGCATACTTCGCTCCATGTTGCGTTGGAGAACTGTAAGTTTTTGGTTGTTTTTGCTCGTAGCAGGCCGAGATTTACATCCATACGTAAGACATGGGAGAATCCATGTGTAGTACAGTTTGTTTTTCACTGACATTGATATTGTTTAGTTTTTAAATATCTTTTTCAGTGACCAATATTGTTTCCAAGTGTTGCTTATTCTATTTCTTTTGAGTATTACTCCCTAATTGATATTAACTGTCCTAAATATATATATTCATCTACGTATTCAATAACCTCTTGTTCTATTTTCATGTTTTCCCTTAATGTGTTCGTCATTGCTTTAGTCTTCATTGGATTCATAGATAGACCGACGTTTCTGATTTCGTGATCTAATTGTTGTAACATAGTTTGTAGTGTGTCTGATTTCTTAGCAAATATCACAATATCATCTGAGAATCTTAGGTGATTTAGATTTAATCCATTTACATTTATTCCAAACTCCTCCCAGTCTATATTTCTGAATATATTTTCTAATACTGCCGTAAAAAGTCTTGGGGAAAGTGGATCGCCCTACCTAACGTCTCGCTGGCTATTAAATTCTTCTCCTTGTTGTTCAAGTTGAACCGTTGCTGTGGTATTTTTATAAATTTCTTTTATAATTCTTATGTATTTACTGTGTACGCCCTGATTTTCTAGCGTTTTCCAAATATAGTTGTGATTCAGGGAATCGAAAGCTTTTTTGAAATCTACAAATGCCATATAAAATTGTGTTAGTTTTGGATGACCTATTTCACAACATGAATATGATTGATAGTAGAATAATCGGCGCGAAAGCCCGCTTATTTTTTGGGTGGGTTTTCTTCCAGCTGGTTCGTTATTCGGCCAATTATTATTTTTGAATACACTTTTATCTGTATCTATTATTTGTCATTAGAGTTCTGTCGTTTAATATTGCGAGGTATATTTTATTATTTCTTATTTGGCATAAGGATATATTTAGGGGGTGGTGGTCAAATAACCCCGCGGATTGAGGTTGTCCTGTCTCCGGTTACTGTTATTTAGTTGCTACTTGGGTTGGATTGGAATGCTAGAAAGTGAGATTGATTTAGATTTCATCAGCTTGAATGTATTTCTCGTAATCTCCTTTATTGCTGAACTTTTGTTCGTTGGTTTCTTGACCTGACTTTGATTTTCCGGCGAAGTTGACTGATCTCTTTTCCTCCTTCCATTGTTTGGACTTCTTTTTTCCACTATCAATTGATCGTATTTTATATATGTAATATTTCCTTTCGCACTTTCTTCAATTAGCTTTGGTTTAAATTCTCTTCATTTTTCTAACACTTCTTTTGGAAAATCTTCGGTAATGTATACGTCTTTTAGGCTACTCCTCATTTTTAATGTCTGTGTTCTTTTATTCCGCACTAAGATAAAATCTGTATTATATTTTAGATATCTCTTCATTCCACATTTTGAAATGTTTTGTCTTAAAATTAAGGTATATTTGAAATAAAACTTGTCTCTTATTTATTCATAGATGATAAAATACTTCTTGGTCATCACACGATTTTGTGCAATATTTGTAATTATGGTAATTAGCACTACGCCTTAATTCTGGTTCCATAAGTGCTGTCTTGAGAAGTCTGCAAAAGCCTTTACACTAGAGTGAGTTAATAAGTTGCGTTCAATTAATATTCCTCATGAAAATTGCTCGTCTCCAAATAAAAGAAAATTAGTTTCTAAATTAATATCATCGATAATAATTGACACTTTGACAAAAGCTACTGGGACAACGAGCGAGTAATTGAATCCAGCAAATATAACGTCCGTTGGTATAAACGGTAACCCGAAGATTCTAGCAATCCCTTCCCCCATTAACGAACTATCACCACACAAATCTATAGTACATTTCTTAGTCAATTTATTTATAATATGTTATTTCAAAGGTCTCTAAGCGCTTTCGTTATCATTTTCGTTTTCTAGTAACTTAAGGGTTTCATCTATCATTAAAATATTCCTATTCGACGATTCCCTAGCATCTTCCCTTTTGAAACATTTATCTTCGTATAATCAAATAAGTGACAGCTTCCGCAAGTTTTATTCTGCTTTAAATCATCATCTTGTTTATTCACGATTTTCCTATTCCCATCTCTGATCAGTTCAGGGTAATTTATTTTTATGTGGCCTGTTTTTTTCGCAATTATAACACACATTTGATTTCTTATTTCTATAGTGTTGTGTGTGTCGCTTCTGATCTTAATTTCTATTACTCGATATATTTAAATATACTCAGCATATTATTCAATTCGACTATTGATTTACACCTTCGTGTTATACTCGTGAATTCCGCCCGTGATAATATCTACCAATTTGGTTTCCGATAAATCTAATTTTAAACGGTTTAATTTCCCGATTTTTGTGAAACAATACATCTTAAGATTATGTACGGGCATACTAGTATACAAAACAGCATCTTTTAATAATTTTGCAAACCCTAGCTCGCCGATGAAGTGGTCTCTTTATTGACTCGGAGAAACATTTCCACGTAAATCAGGGGTTAGGTAATTCATCATACCAAATATTTGCATATCCACCCAACTTACATACCGTGGAAAATAATTTACTTTTATCGACCCAGTCATAAATAGTTGCATAATTATTAACTTTAACAAGCCAGTTATTTATAATAAATTTACTTGTCTCTGGATCAAACTTCGGCAGAACTTTATCTTTAAAAAATTTTCTCGAAACTGATTAAACAAACTGCTGCTAATTGATTAAATTTAGTACTCAATGCAGTTGTCGTACTCGCACTAGAAGTACCACAATCTAGTGTTGTTGAATGAGTAAGCATTCGTACAGGTGAGCGCAAACTACTCTGGGATGTCGATCGGTCCGTCGTACATCCCCTCACTTATGCCCTGGTTTAGGCTCGCGCTTTTCGGAACCTTTGCAACATCGCTCGTGCGACCCCATTACCACTTATTGCAATTTCTCAATTTCCACTTTATTAGTTCTTTCCACTTATTCCTTTTCACTTTGCACTCCCTTGTACGTTGCTAATCCTTTTCACCTTGTACTTCTTTGCACTCGTTAATCCTTTTTACTCTGCACTCTGTTGCACTTTTTAATTCTTTTTACTTTGCACTCTGCTGCACTTGCACTGTGTACTTATTAATCCTTGCGCTTTGTATTCACTATAAATCTGATAGCACTCAGATATTATTCGATCTTTTGACTGTTGTAGATTATTTTAATTCAGCACTGTCGAGTACAGCGGCTGCGCAAAATTCCTTAAAACTTTTGTCCGAACTGTATAAATTGAGAAAATGTTGTATATTTTCAACACCATCGTCTCTACAACAATGAGAAGTAGATCGCGCCCATGGTGCGTAGCGTTGTGAAGTACGTGGGCAGACCGTCCTAAGCCAACAATGTTAGGATTAAGTTTATCTTTCAGCTCCTAGAAAACATTATTTGTCCCTGATCCCTTCCGAAGTTTGTGTTGCAGTTTTCTCCAGAAAGTGCCATACTCATCAAAATAAGATCATGCTCCCGAAGCTGTTTATAATAATCTCAACAATTGTGTCAGATGTGTCATTTGTAGTAGATTCGATTTTAAGGAGCTTTGATGTGGTATTATTTTTTTGTTTACCAAAATACGGAATAATGACGGGGAATAATTTTGTGCTATCATGATTACTAGCATCGGTACATATACTTATGAATGCAATATCTATTTGATCACTTTTGAGTTCGACAATTGATAAAGGGCTCAACACGTTGTTTACAATAGCTGTGATTTTTGTGCGATTACATGAAAGCTTTTTGTCGTATTTGACTATAGAAATATTACTTGGTTTAGAGAATTTGTAGATTTCCAAGAATTGAATAATATGTGGTGATTAACGGTATGGTAAGCCATTGCTTCGGCTCCTCGAAGAACATTTTCTTCTGAGCTTGGTTTAGTTTTTTTCTATGATTACGTCAAGTTTGGTTTTACTGTTACTAATAAAAACGGTACTGAGCAACCACAGTGTGTGGTATGTTACGAGGTATTAAGTGACGATGCGTTGTAATATATGTCGTGACGTAAACAAACCGGAAGAATATTTTGTGATGAAAAGCCAAGAACTAAAGTGAATTCCCGATACAGCGGCGTCGTTGTGCCATCGACAGGTAAATTCGTATGAAGCAAAAAAAAAAAGAAAGTTCATATGAAGCATCATATGAACTTTCCCTGCTCGTAGCTAAAAACAAAATTTGTTTATTAAAAGCAGCAGAAATAGTACTCAGACCACAGGAGAAGAAGAACTTGTGAAAATTTCACTTTCAAACAACAGAGTGAAAAAACGTATCGATAATATGAGGGCAGATTTATAAAACTAGGTTATCAAGTTTTCTCCTCAGTTTGCAGTCCAGTGTGATTAAAGTACTGATGTGGTGAATTGCTGCCAACTTTTAGTATTTGCGCTTTACATATATGAAGACAACATAAACGAGAAACTAGTAAGCGCCAAAGATTTGAAAACAACATCAAGAGCATATGGCGGCATACACTGATTTTTTCAATACTCGTGAGATTTTATGGGACAAACTTATCAGAATTTGTACTGGCGGCGCTCCTCGTATGATTAGCCTTCACTCGGAATTACTGATATTACTGAAAGAGAAAAATCCGTCAATAATATCAACATACTGTATGATTCACAGACAAGCATTAGCCGCTAAAACACTTTCCGAAGAGATGAACGAGGCTCTTAAATTAGCTATTAAAATCGTGAACTACATAGAACACAGTGCTCTCAATGCACAATTGCTGTTCTTTTTAATGATTTGTCCTCAACTCATAAGACGCTATTATTTCATACAGGGGTGAGATGGTTGTCAAAGGGAAATATGCTCGCACGATTATTCGAGCTCAAGGATGAGGTAAAACTTTTTCTCGAACAGCAAGGTAAAACGGACCTATCTAATTCTTTGTCAAGCGATACATTTCAATTATCTCTTGCATATCTTACGGATATTTCTGAATCGTTGAATAGCTTACATTTGAAGCTACAAGGAGATATGAAATCAAATATCATGGCTCATCACAGTCTGATAAAAGTTATTGGTGAAAAACTGTAACTCGAATGTAAGCTCAAAATTACTCAGCGTTTCCGAAATTCTCTTCAATGCTGGATAATATTCAAGGAACTGGAAATTTGTCTGTACATGAATTACTTGGAAGGTTTAGCTGCTGCATTTTGTAGATATTTTCCCGAAAACTTTTTAGAAAACCAAATTCATAACTTATAAGAAATCCATTTGTGATAAAATCATATTGCAAGAAGAAGCTTTGGATGTAAAAAATGACTCGTCTTCTCGCAATAACTTCAGCCACGTGGATTTGCCTGAATTTTGAATAAAATAGTATGCCATTTATCCTACTGTCGACAAGGAAGCACTGCGTATTCTTTTACAATTCTCAACTATCTATCTTTGTGAGCGGGGTTTTTCAACGATGTTGGGAATAAAAACGACACAAAGAAACAAACTACACTTTGAAAATGATTTCCGTTATGCACTGACTAACATGAAGCCAAGGACTCACCAATTGATTAATAAAGTGCAGCCACTGTGCTCTCATTAATTGTATGTTTTACTTTTGTTCATTTTCTACTTGTAATTTGAATAAAAAATATATGCTCACATTTATATTTTCATCGTTTATTTAATTTTCTTACTTCGACTCCTCATTTCGGCCCCTCTTGCAAAGAAAATAAAAATAATTTTTAATTTAACAGACAATGGGGGCGCAGTATTTTAGCAGAAAGTTGGGTGAGGCGCATAAAGTAAAAGTTTGGGAACCTATGGCCCAGACTCTCAGTGGTTAACATACTTAAAATACCGGTCAAGCACGAGCGTAGCTCGCACTATGACGGTTCTGTACACATTTAGACTTTTATAAACATTTAATGATACATAAAATTCCTATTAAACTACAAAATATTATTTTTTAAAAAGAAAATATATTACCTACTATATCTTTCACAGGCGCATGTTTAAAAAATATTTTTATGTGACTACAAAGTAACGATTTTGTGATGTTTCCCTTTGCTTGTGCTATGATATCTTGCTTTTCATCAAATTTCATGATTCTAGGTCAACGGGAAATAACATGTATGTTTTGATTTATTTGCGAGAGTCAAAATATGCGGCATAAATGACCGTATTTTTTGATTGCATTGAGTTATTGCGTTTATTTTTTACAGTTCCAAGGAACCGTAGACTTATATATTTGATGTTAATTTCAACTTGATACCTCCGCACTTTCCAGAGAAAAAGGGATTCGATGGACAAAGAAGTGACCCTTTAACGGTTCCTTTTGAGGTACGGAAACCTAAAAAGTGATAAATATAAAATAAACTTAAGTAAATTGCTGTGTCGCAATATGGAAGTGGCGTCAACACTCGTAATACTCGCGCAAATCACTTGCCTGCCTGCGTGCGACTTACGTCCGTATGCACCGCACACGGTCAGGACTCTCAGTCGGATTTATTGGCAGTTAAAACATATTTCGTCTGGATAATTTACCGATTGGACCGTACAATAGGGCACGGTCGGTAAAGTAGACTCTTATTCCGACTCGACAGACAGACGGGCGTAGTGAGTGACCGGCAGAAGTGGCAGGCGACGCCTCTGGGAGGAGTGTCGATCGTCGGCTATTTTGCAGTGCCGGAGTTGGCTTGGATACGATTTTCGATTATGAATGAATTTTTAACAAAGATTAGTTTTTATTTATTGCCTATTTTTGATTGAAAAGCAATGATTATTATATAGTATTGGATGTGTTAAAAAGAGTTAGGTGTAATATTTTTTTTTTAAACGCGCCCTTCTTCTAATTTGCACACAATTAGAAGAAGGGCGCGTTTACATTTTATTTCTACGACAATTTATTTCTTTATAGCCAAAAAATACCGTCTTTCTTTGTCCGACATCTATTCCCGTATACCGTATATATCTTATACTATTAAACGAGCAATTCTTGTATATATATATATATATATATATATATATATATATGTATATATATACATATATATGTATATATGTATATGTATATATATATATGTATATATATATATATATATATATATATATATATATATATATATGTAAATGGTTTCTCGGAAATGGCTCTAACGATTTCGCTGAAATTTGGTATATTTATTACTTGGGTGATTATATTAAATAATTTGCTCCGAAGATGAGCTTTGTCGGTTACTTATTTGCGAAATGGCAGCCATTTAAAATTTCCAAAATTACTATGGACACTGTTATTAAGACTTAATAACTTTTGAATGGAAAAACATAGGAGAGAAAGACTTGGGGCAGGGAGAGAAAGAGGGAGAGGAGGAGAGGTGTCTGAAGGGAGAGGGAGCAGGCAGGGGTGGGGGATGGGGATTCGGAGGGGGGGGTGAAGGGGATTGTAAGAGGGTGAGGGAGGGGGATTGGAAGGGGTAGGGAGTGGAAGGGGAAGGAGAGGGTAGGGGTAAGGGAGGTGAGTGGGAAGGGAGGGGAGGGTAAGTGTGGGTAAGGGTGTGGGGAAGAGGTGGGTGAAGGAGAGAACGAGGAGAAGGGAAAGGAGAAGGGCGGGGGAGAGCAAGGGGAGGGGTCGGGGAAGGGGAAGAGGAGGAAAGGGGGAGGGGAAGGGAAAGGGGAGTAGAGGGGGAGGGGAAGGGGAACGGAAGTAGAGTAGGAAGGTGAGGTGAGGGGAAGGGGGTGGTGAGAAAGGTGGTGAAGGGGGATGTGAAGTGGAAGTGGAAGGTAAGGGAAAGGAAAGGTAAGGTGAAGCGGAAGGGAAGCGGAAGGGGGAGCAGAAGGGAAGAGGAAGGGGAAGCGGAAGGGGAACCGGAAAGGAAGGGGAAGCGGAAGGGAAGGGTAAGGGGACCAGTAGGGACGGGGAAGGGGGAGCGGAAGGGAAGGGGCAGCGAAAGGGAAGGGGAAGGGGAGTGGAAAGGAAGGGGAAGGGGGAGCGGTAGGGAAGGAGACGGGGAAAGGGAAGGGAAGGGGAAGGGAGAGCGGAAGGGAAGGGGACGGGGAAGGGGAAGAAGGAACGGAGAAGAGTGTGGCGAGGGTGTGAAGGGGGAAGCGAAGGGGTGGATGAGGGGAAGGGGTATGTGAAAAGGGATGGGGAGGGGGAGGTGAAGATGAGAAGTGGGGAAGGGGAATAAAAAGGTGTAGTGGAAGGCGAAGGGGAAGTGGATGGCGAACGCGAAGGTGAACGCGAGAGCGGACGCGAAGGCGAACGGGAAGGCTTGACCGAAAAAAAAAGCAAAGGCAAAGGGGAAAGGAAAGGGAGGGGGAAAGAGAAGAAAATCTAATACTAAATCTAATACCATGAACCAAGCAATTTCACGTTCCTATGGGAAACTCAAAATAAACCGAGCATCCGAGCGATGCTCGGTCACCTGGTACTATATATATATATGTATATATATATATATATATATATATATATATACATGTATATATATATATATATATATATATATATATATATATATATATCTATATATATATATGTATATGAGCTTTTTAATCACAGAAATGGCATAATTATTATACGATTCATCATATTCCTTGTTTTTACTCAATAAAAAAAATCGGTACTACTATAACTAATAGCGCAGCGTGTAAATATTAAATCGGTGATACTTTTATATGGATGTGTTGCAATAGCCTAATTGGATCACATAGACCTATTAGGTATAGGTCTAATACACCTGCCTAATGAAAAATGTACCCCGTTTTCCACGGGGTACATTTTTCATAGAAAAACCTAGATATTGTAAGTAATTATAATAAACTTCATTCTGAATATCAGTCGCATGAAAAATATTCAAGTATCTGGTCTTGGTGATTTAATGCAAAGGTAGGGTGTGTAATAACGGCAGAACGCCACATCTGTCTGGCGAGCGTCACGTTTCCACATAGGGAAACCTCGTTGCGCGAAGAGCAATCAGGTCTACTGTACCTATGGAGCACATGATTTACAAGAAATACATTTGGTGGCGTGGCGCCCACTGTGGTATAAACTGGACTCTGGATATTAATAGATTTTTAACCTTAATGTTGGATAGTTTTTCATAACACACATGTTGTGCAACATTGGAAAAAAACTAATCCTTACTTCTACGATTGGGTTCTATCACGTCTACTCTTGTCGCGTATATGTTTTGAATTATGTTTTTCGAACTGCTAAATCGTATTATTGTACACATTTTTATCTAAATAGTAAAACAAAAACTTGCAACGATATGTTACTTCATGATGCAACTAAATGTCCAGGTAATTGACCAAGTTGGCTGAACATTCAGCACGATGTTTACGTTAAATAAGACAATAATGTAACCTAAACTTATTTCACATAGTCTCCATTAGCACCAGTTGCTGAAAAATATCTGCTGGATTACAATAATAAAACTTTTGGTACTCCAAAGATAGGTTAGGTAATTTATTTACGTTTCGTTTTACCCATTTATATATAATAACGTGTAAACTGTTGCATTTTCTCTTTATAAACACTTAATATTCTAGAAATAAATCTTAATGCTAATTAATATACGATGTAAATTATAGTTAAAAGAATAAGATAAGTAATAGCCTCTCGGTAACGGAAAAGCCTCGTATTGTGTCCTTTGAAAAAGGTATCTTACGAATTTCCACAAATTACCCCGGACCGCAATGCACATAAACAATTATATCGCACGCATGCGCCACCTATATGTGTGCAAGTCGATATCGGCATGCAGCGGTGCCGCTTCACCTTCGCACCGCGCGACCTCAGCCGTACGAGGTCGCTCGTCTGTCTGTCACATGCTGTGGAGACTTTTCTATAAGCGGCGATGCATACGCAAAAGTATTGAACGCAAGTTCCATTTTTAGTATCCTGTTGTGGTAAACACAGTTATAAGCTAAGAAAATAGCCCGTACAGGCTTGATGTAAATATTTTTATGTGAGTCATGCTATAGAAATACTTTTCATATTGTGTAATATTGGAAGTAAAAGCTTGAGAAACGTTATGGCTCTGTAAGAATAGAAGTGGATGTGAGCATGTACCGGCATAGATTTTTGTTCACATTTTTATTTTCGTAAGTACTTAAGGATTATTGATTTCCTTATTAATAGGTTTTTTAAATAATTTTATTTATTTCAAAGATGTTTATCTGAAATATTTAGGTAAACGAAATTATTTTATAAGCAAATAATGAAAATCATTTCCTTATCTAAAAAGACATTTATAGGATAAATTTGTCATATGTTTTTCATTATCTGTTTATCAATTTTTTATTTAGAAAATTAAAGAATACGTTACGAAGAGCCGCGGTCCACTTATATATATAATAAAATTGTAAAAAAGTAAATCATGTACGTGGATTTTTTTTTAAAAAGAGTTGATTGATTTAGGATATAAAATGAAAATAGAAGTCGGAAAGCCTTTTTCTAGAATTTTTGTCTCTCTATCTGCATGTTATTTTGTGCGTCAATCACCCAAAATTTACTGGACCGATTTTGATGAAATTTGGTATGGCAATAGTTTATAACCAAGCAATACATGAGACAAAAAAAATTATATTCTGTATTTTACGCGAGTGAAACCGTGGGGCATAGTTAGTAACATTATAAATATGAACAGTTTGTTTAAAAAAAATTATTGGTGTACGATCATACTATTGCTTGTACATTGCATATATGTTCATCGTATATGCGGGAAAAGCAAAATATGAGGAATACCTGTGTTCTGATTGTGACTATAGACACGTTGGTTAGATGATGAGCAGAATGTAAAATTATCTTTTCAGATTGTATTATCAGGAATTTTGTCTGTGCGTCCCAAATCAAGTTTCAATATTCTGAGCGGCAGATACTGAATCTATGTTCTAAAACATTAATTAGGATGCGAGGAATAAAGAAGTGATACGGAAATAAATAGTTTTACGAATTACACATATTGTAAAATATACGTGAATACGCAGAAATAAAGTGAAGTCACGATAACGATAATGAGATGAATTGATGATACTGATATGAAGTCACGATACGATAATGAGATGAAGTCACGATAACGATAATTGATGATGATCCCTGAAGGAAAGTAGATGCAAAATAATTTTAAAAGTACAAAACGATAGCCAGGCGACAACATAAAAACGGGTGGTCTGGCGGAAATTCGAGGAAACAAAAGTTTCATTAAAATAATATTTGACAATGCGGGAATCACAATAGTAAAAGTGTAACAATCACAATTTAGTGCTAAACCAAGCAATTTCTTATTATATCAAAATTATGGTTAGACAATTTAACAGCAATAACAGCAGATGTATCCATTAATTTAAATAGTGTAGATAGGTAACTATTATAAGAAACGTGTCAAAATATCTTATCTATGGCATCAGTCACATTAAAGCAAATCTATGTGTATCAAGAAATTCGTTTCTCACACTCGAAACAACCCTTATTGTTTCTACATTTATTATGATTGATTTAATATGATGAACTTGTCTATGGAATGTTACAACTCTAATCTTATTTGTATTGCGACTAGTTTTTTTGTATTTCTACTATTCTTCTCAGCCCGTTTGCGACAGCTACATTAAGCAAATTACTTAAAAGTGACGCAATTTATTTTGGAGGTTTTGTGTGCGCTTAATGTATGGATAGGGCCCATCTAGTGTTATATATATTTTTGGTTATAAAATAAAAGGATAACTTCTAGATTTCTAGAATAGAAACGACCTGAACTCCGCAGTCCGGAAACGCTTTACCCAATTTAACTAAAAACAATATCTATGTATAAAAAAAATAAATTTCTCCGATTCGGATCTAATAGGTTTTTCTCAAGTTTTTTAAAACATAGAATTAAATTTGAAAATCTTTTCTCTGATCTTCGTGAAGGGCATGATCGCCGCCAGCTACAAAGCTTACCATCTCGTCTGTGCACCGAACCACATCCACAGCATCACAAATGATCTGGCCTTTTATTGTTTCCGAGGAGTTCTTTGTGAGAGTTTTATAACAGAGTGTGATACTCCGGTCTCTTGATCCATAGAGCTATTTCATTTGACTCCTCTAGCATAATTTCTGGGATTCTGATGAAATTTCCAAATTCACCACCAGGAGACGCATTCTTTAGGGTTGAAAGTCTCTCAAGAAATCATCAGTAAAATATGAAATAAAAATGTACAATTTTCGTTTTTTTTAATAATTTTTCTGACTAAACTGCCTGAATTATAAATTATGTACGTGCCGCTAAGAATAACGAAACAAAGCAAATTTGAAACGATTAGACAATTTACTTAATTTTAGCAAGGCTTTGAAAGCTCTCGAAGAGTGCATACATACGTATATAAAGACATACATATTCACCTACTCCGAAGTCGTTCGTGCATATCCACTATGATTTTGCCCTAAAACACAAAAAATTATAGACCCTCCACTCGATGCTAACATAATATGTATTTTATAATTTTAATTAAAGTAATAAGTGAAATGTTTTCACCTTATCTGATGATGATTACCTCATCTGGATGAAATCTACTAAAATATAAATTTTATTCTGCATTGAAAATATAAAGATATCGCAGATTACAAAGCTAGAGAAACGTTCAAATTTAATATCCAGTAGGTTTGTAGGAAACATTTTTAAATATTTACTTTATACTAAGGACTTTTAAAATTTTTCACCGTTTTGTACTATTGTGTCGAGAATTTCTCATCGTTTTGTACCATTATATTTTTAACGGTAAAAAGTCGCCTCATGCAGCACCGGCACTAGGCGTCACACATTCATCTCCTCTGTGCACACATACGGCGTGGAATAAAGGAAAGGCACCGCACGCTGCGAATCGTGTCAAGTTCAGCGGGCCCGCGTGCTCCCGCTAAGGCGGGTCGCCGAGCCAAATGCCAAACCGACGCCTTGTATGGCCCGTGGGCGGCCGGCCACATTTCGGCCGGGCCACTCACTCACACATACATTACAACACATGTGCATCTGTGTGTATATTTACACATGTGAATTATGACATTCGCAGCGTTTGGCATTTAAGAAGCACTACACTCGGAGCTTTTTGGGCTATCCGAATTTCGATATGAAAAGATTAATGCAATTTGGAAATTAGAGGTCCAGGAGCTATTCGAAGAGTCTGTGTATTGGCAATGCTGGCAAAAGGAAGCATTTGTTAGTAAGACGAAGCAAATTAAAAGAGGTTAAGAATTTTAAAGTAAGTTGCGATTCAATTTTACTCAGTTTATAAAAAAATAAAATAAAGTATTTTCTTTAAGGGGCAAAGATGTAATATAAAAAGCAAACTAAAAAACCTAGCACTAAAAAATAAAGGGTCTGGTACTAAAAACCATAAAATGAAATTTTACGCGAATACCCATAATTAAATAATCCTTGTTGTTATGTGAGCACATCGAGGTACCAAAATTCCAGTTCAATTGAAAAAAGGATTTAAATTCACCTACCGCACCTACACTCGGACTAATTTGAATACTTTAGTAGTCTCTATGGATACGAAGAAGCTCCTTCATTTAAAGCGACAAACGTTTTAATCATTAAATTACGGGCGCCACAAATATGTTTTAATGTAAAATAGAAAAAAAATTAGAACATAACGCGTAATATGAAAACTATTTTTCTAGACAGCTCTGGAAAACAAAAAAAAAGATAAACGCGGACATTATTAGGAAAAAGAATTGAACAGATTTCCACTTCGCGCTCACACAAGTGACAATCTAATCATTCTTCTCGTTCTATTCAGTGGTTTGAAGAACCTCAGCAGTTCTTCATAATATATTGACGAACGTGGCTGATCATAATTGCTATTATGGTAAGACGAACTACTAAAATCCTCTAAGTCGCTGAAACTTTTATATATCTTACTTCTAGAAATTTCTTACATTCGTTCATTTAAATATGATTTTATGTTGATAATTAAATGAAACTACGTGATGTAGTATTATTTCCACTTTCTTTAAGTTCTTTACCACGACCTAGGATTGGTTGTATTACAACATCTTCAGGTGGGATATTAGCAAAGATCTCATCATCATCATCAAGTTAATCTTTGCTAAAAGTCCACCTAAAGATGTTGTAATACAACGAAACTTAGGTCGTGGTAAGAACTTAAAGAAAGTAGAAATAATACTACATCACGTAGTTTCATTTAATCGTGAATAATAAAGTTCTACAAAATTAACGCCAAATATATTCAATCAATGATTTTATGTGTTTCTACTTACAATTAAATTAAGAAAATTCATATGCTGAGTTCTGTTATTTCAAATGCATTAATTGTATTCGAAATATCTTAATAGGTTTTCTAATATAATTTTCTCAACGCCGTTGCAAAATAAATCTCGATTTAAAAAATGTACTAACAATATTACTTTTCAAAAATCGTATCGGGTATAAAGCAATGCATCTCAACAAGCTTGTTTAACAAATGATCATATTGTTACCAAAATAAATTAATACGATACAAGAAAACCTTAAGTATGTTTTTTTCAAAAAACGTGATTCCGATAACAAATAAATGATAATTTTTTAGCAAAAATTAAGAATATACGTATACAAAAATATATTACTCAAAGCATAAAAATTAATAATAATTAAAAATTCTAAATATTTAGGTAATGATAAAAAATTGTACCCAAAATAATTACAGTGGTATTGTGGCACTAAAGGTGTTCATAGAATATGATGCCTCGTCCATAAGTAAAAACGTTCCAAGAGCTATGTACTACTGAATTGAACACTTTTTGAATGGGAAAAGGTCTGCACAGCAGGTTCCTGGGTACAGGCATTTGATAAAGTCTGGCATGAAGGCTTAGAATACAAACTTCATGAAGGTGTTCCAAAACAATACTACGAGATACTTACATCTTACTTAGCAAATAAATCTTTAAAATACATTATGGGAAACAATATTCAGAACCGAAGTAGATTTTTGGGGATATTCCGCAGAGCAGCGTGGTAGTTCCAGTGCTGTATCTCCTTTACACAAGGGACTTGATAACCAATGAAGATAACTTTCATTGATGACAAACCTATTAATAAAATGGCCAAACAATTTAAAAAAACCTCCACATAGTAACGAGTAAATGGACACAAAAATCGCGTATTGAATTAAATTAAACCAAGTCTATTCATGTAAATCTTACTTTCAATAAACTTGATCTTTATATTAATCACCATTTTTATTAATCAATAAATTCATCTCTTACGTTGACAAAACAAAATATCTAGTTAAAACTAATGAAAAAAAAACACGTAAAAAAGAGAAGAGAAAAATTAAACATAAAATACAAACAACCTCAACGGCTATTAGGAAGAAACAAAATTTTCGGTCGAGAATAAAACAAGAGTTTACCATCAAGTTTTGAAACTGGTCTTATGGGTTCAAATTTATGGTTGTAGTAGTAAAAAAAAATATTCTACAAATACGAAACTCTGAAAATAAAGTGCTCGTAAAATTTTAAATCATGATATGTTCTAAACAATAACCTAGACTCTGAATCAGTCTCAGAACTGATCAAAAAGTGTGCAACCGACCACATCATGTATTTACAGAATCACGAAAACCCTGAGACTGAAGCGGTCCTCATTATGGCGAATATGCGACAACTCAAGAGAACTAAATTCCATGAATTGACGGTGTGGAATCCAATAGAAGGCCTATCCTATAACAAGAGATCCATTCACGTCATAAATACAAAAATGGAGTAAAAGTCATTGGTTTGTTTACTTTAAACTGATCATGTTTAATGTGGTATTTTTAGTACAGTACCAACTTGGGTGTCTTTTGAAAATTTGTTCACTTCCTGTTAAAATTTAAAAAAAATACTATATTTTTTAAAAACCTAATCTGTAGTACAATTAATAGTAAATTTGCTAAATTGTTGAAAAGATAATTATTTTTCTTCGCATATTCAATTAAAAAACGCTTGATATGATAGCCAAGCAGAAGCAGAATATTTCAATTTCTTACTGAAAGCATTATGTTGTTTTTCTATTGCACCACGAGAACATGAGACTACCATAAAACACAAACAAAACCTGATACCTGATTCAGTAAAGTTTTAGATTTTTATTTTTTAATATATATGATGTACTTACATATACACGGTTGTATATGTTGCGTGTTGCTGTTTTCACTTTTCACCCTAAACACAATTTATGGAACAGAGAACCCTAATCGTTGTTCGTGAAATTTTATTATTTTTTTTCTTGTAAAAATTATGTTGCTAAATAATCAGAAGATCGACCACCGTGCTCTTTACATGCCTTGACAGAGATTATCAAGACTGCTATAACATCCAGAAATCGGTAGATAAATGTAGCGGATTTGACAATTGGCAATCTAATAGAGAACCAAACTTCTTTTCTTCTTTATCAGTTGATTTTTCTTTGCGCAGTCGATATTTTTATTTCTCCTTATTTTTTGTGTTCGTTTGAGAGTCATCGATTTAAAATAAATTATTAATAACATGAATTTATTATTTTCACTACGCATGACTTTCTAGGTGTCAAAATAATCGCGTGGGGACCCGAGATCACACTCTCGAGTCATGTACTCGTTTGTTAGTTCAATGCTTTTGAATAAAACTGATCGTTTTATTAAATTTAACACTAAAGGTCATATTGAAAGACTCATTCAGTAACTGATTGGTTTCGTTAACTTACAGTAGATATCGTGAATTTGCAACAAAATGTTTTTCATGAAAGTAAATTCCTTTTTATGGTAGGCTCAATTATGAAAAAGTTTAGAAATCAATGTAAGGATTAGTGCCTAACGTATCAAAGCTACTCGCGACTAAATTTGCAATACCCGGAATGACGTCCTACTATTTAACAGATAAATAATAAATAAACACAAAGGTTGACTTGTGTATCAATGTACACAACTATGTAATGTTACAAGAAAAATATAACTTTTTTTTTTAAATTTGTAAACTATATTCAAGTGAAATAAATACCACATAATTTCTAATATCCATAAAATGGCATATAAATAAATAAAGTAAATATAAATAAGTATACAATAGTTTTACTATTATGTTAGAGTGGCGACAGCGAATAAGCGACTGACGTTAATTTAATTGCCAAACGCCCAACAATAATGAGATACCGCCCACTAGCTCTTTAAAATTCTACTCGACGTCAAAACGATCGAGCGCAACCGAATGCTTGTTGTAATGAGTTCACACCTTCGAATCTTATTTCATTAACGAACTGGCTATTGCCCGATAACTGGCTTAGTTGCACAACGGCTTACTCGAGAACATTAATATCGATCACAGACGTGTGCAAGAACAGTGTACAGAGGATATTATGTACATTTCCATATCCTTTGTCTAATAACCCGATCAGAATAAATTTGATTACCTAAATAAATAACAAATACTGCAGCTTTAGCGAAAAAATCAATATAATATAGTTCCAAGTACGCAAATATTAAAGATTTCAACTGGTCGTTCTATGAAAATCTGGCAATAAATGTATAAATGTATCTACAATATACATATACATATATATATATATATATATATATATATATATATATATATATATATATATTTAAATGCGTGTAGTGATTGATATTATATTCATGACAGTTATTGATGTATTTGGAAATACACAATATGTGATTTATATTCATACAAATCTAATCAATATCTGTGCTTTTAAATAATATTTTTAGTAACTGAAATTTAATAGTGTACCATATAATAAAAAATATTTAGTTATTGTGAATATTCGTGATAGAAATAGAAGATATGAGCTTTTTAAAATATATTTTAAGTGTATTTCTCTGAGGTTAAGTTTCGGTATGTATTTGTTTGCATTATAAACTAAAAAAATTACTTCATCATTTTTCGGCATATTCATTCATTTTAATCATTAATTAAACTTTATTAAGATTGTTTATATTCAATTTATTGCTAAATTAAAATTGTTAAAATAATTAAATTTAATTTAATTAATTTACTATAATAAATAAATAATAATAAAATAAATAACGTAATAATAAGTTATTCCTGTATTATGTCAAAGAAGTATAATTTCTACACGCACAATTTTTTTTTATTCGTTACATGCTTAGCCTAAAACAAATATATATATATATATATATATATATATATATATATATATATATATATATATATATATATATATATATATATATATATATATATATATATATATATATATACATATATACATATATATATATATATAAATATATATATATATATATATATATATATATATATATATATATATATATATATATATATAAATGTCATGAAACATAGGTCGCCACTTAAAGATACAAATAAAACACAAATAAAAAAATGAAAAACACAATTATGTGAAAACATTGAATTAAAAATTAAAATAACAAGGCGTTACATATACAGTGCTATACAGTACTCGCCACAGAGGAGTTTATGTCACTGAATTCAAATAATCTCCTTGACCGTAGAATCCAACTGCTGCAACAGATTTGAGACTGCTTTATACGATAAAAATAATACTAATTAGTTTAAAAGGTCCAACCCATCGTGAAAAACAAATAATATATATCCCATCTCACATAAAATAATCCAAAATCCTCTCAGCATCGATATTACCCGCATCTACAGCATACATGTGGATTATCCTATTTCAAAAAAGAAATATTTCACAGCTCCGATAATCTCGTTTATGTATGATATAATTTAAACTATAAGCTGATTCACATTTCATTGTAGCTGGTCGTTTCCTGAATAAATCTCTTAATATATAACGGATTTACAATTTTAATGTTTTTTCTACATATATCATTTAATACAAGTTCTAAATTTATTTCTTTTTTTTCTAATCTCTTATCTGTTTATATTGTAATTAAGAAATATTCTCCAAATTAGGGTATATCATCTTTGATCTGTCCTAAAAATTATATAATGCCTAATTTATTCTTCATGCACATTCACTACAGTAACCACACTCACGGAAAATTTATCACGTAAACTTATGGAATTTAAGATATTTTTAGATTTGCATAATGACCAAATCTCTGTTATATATATTTATATATATATATATATATATATATATATATATAAATATATATATATATATATACATATATATATTATATATATGTTATTAAACTTGAATTTCTAAAGAAGTAAGATAAGATGCAAAATTCTCACAAAAATTAATGCAGTGAATCTCCCGGTTAACACGTTTGTATTTATATATACATCGACACTTCTATCTACCCGTTTAATGAGGGCTAATATTTTTGAACTAACCAGAGTTACTACTTTAGACTGAGGCATAAGGTTATCTGTCAAGCGCATGTTATCTGTCAAAAGCATAGTAAATTAAAAATAAATATAACATAGTAAATATGAAATAAGCTCTCAATAATAAATCTAAAAGAACATTAGTTATACAGCTTACCTTTCAATAACATTTGCTTTGGTGCCATTTACTGTGTCGCCTTTTTTTCTCAGTTCGCATTTTAATACTTCAATATTCATAAATCTGTAGCTTGATTTGTCCATTTTTATATGATGCAACAACTGATACACAATTAGAAAAAACAAAAATAAACCTATATAATTTGAAAAAAATGACTTATTTTGTACGTATACGATGTGCTTTTGACACTTCAATATACATTGCTGCAAAGTGGTGGTGTCTTGATAATAAATAAAACCGTGGTAGCCCTCATTGAAATGAAAGATACAATTTACTCGTCTAAGGTACAAATGGCAAGTGAAAATCAAATCGAATATTTCTGAAAATGGTTGTATTAAAAATAGAAAACCTATGTTGACCATAAAATTCGTTTTATTTACCTTATTTATAAAACTATCTAATCTAAAACTACCTATTTATCTCTAAATATTTCATAAATCTTGTAAAGCCCAACGTCAAACGATTGTTAGAATTTGAGTGAGTTAGAAATTTTGCAAGAGTTATTATAACTAAGTAATAATGAAGAAGACTAATTAGGTAACGAAAGTAGTAATATACGAATAGGTCTTGATTTTTACGGCTCCGCATCCGAAAGGTGCAATCGAAATCCCTTCCTTCCTTTCGTATGTCAAACTATGAGAGGTTTCTAACTTCTAAACTAAGTAAGGAAGGCATCTTAAATTCACGTATAATATGTTCGTTGGTCTAAAACTAAAAATTATATTTCGTGCAAGCTCTCAAACTGCACAACTGAAAAACAAATAGTTTCTACCTGCGAAAAAACCTGCTTAATTAGAGCACATGCCCGTTTTTCGGATTAGTTATTTCAGAATCAAAAAAAGAAATGCTTACATAATCACTTTATTTCCAGTCTCTTTATCTTCAATGAATCTGCCTGTCTTCCTTTTTCAAATACTAAGGTCTTCGATTCCATAGTCCTGTAAATAATTCGAGCTTTTAACTTACAGCCAATAAAAAAGGTGGTCTTTCAAATATCGCATATTCTAATACCGACCCACTCATTCAGAACAGAGTACTCTCTGTTGCCCTAGAACCAAACACACCTGGTAAAAATGAATTTGATAATATTGAATGTAGACTCAAGTTCAAGTCACGACATAAATAGCTAAGTTCTCAAAGAGCGGTAGATGTGGTGATTGTTATTTACGTGGTAGACGGCTTGCAATTGGCGGAAGAGCGTTGGGAAGAAGAATTTCGAAACTCCACCCAAGTGCTTCGTTATATGTCACCCTGGTGACTAACAATTACACAGATTAGACGTAAATAGGAAATGGTCCTGAGCCAAGTAGACCGACGTAGCCAATAAACTGAAAGAAGTTTACTGTCGCACTCCGTATACGATAGTAAGGTATGTTGAAAAAACAATGTTTCAACTGCTTGGTATTTGTTTATTGGTCAAACGATTCTTTGCAATATAAAACTATGCATTTCCGTGCATAATTTCATATTGCAAAGAATCGTTGACCAATAAACAATTACCAAGCAGTTGAAACACTCATTTTTAAAGCGAGGCTTGAAACATTGTCATTTTTTAAACTTTCCAATAAACAAACGATAATAGTTAGTTTACTTTATTCATAGAATTAGGCCCATTTAAATCTTTGCTTTATATTTGTGGAGTTTATAATACATGGAAGTCTACTGAGTTAGTAGCCCGCGTAATTAATAATTTTAGAATTCCAGCCCCTCCCCCATTACGGGGCAAGAGGGTGATGTGGGGATCGCACCGATCGTTTGTTCCTAGGTGGTAGAAAGTATGTGTGGAAAATCGGTTGAGAATTAGAAACAGGGACCTATCAAGAATATATATTCATATGTCCAAATATTTTAAAATATGAGTAAATACATGTTTAAATAATAAATTAAATATTTATATTTTTACAAGAGAAATACGAGATATGCAAGGCTGACTTATAAAATAGGCGGAAAAACTGAAACCATTAATTCAAAAGTTATAACAAAATAAAATTCAAATTCAAATTGTTTATAATCGTGATTGTAAAATTCTGACACGTTTAATTGTCAGAATTTTACAATCATGATTTTTTCAAATTTTTCTAAGCAATAACTTTAATAGGAGACAATAAGTAAGTAAGTAAGTTTTTTTTTGCTAATATTTTTTCCCAATTTACTCACTGAAATTAATCACCTGACTCAACATTGAATTTCGTATAATAAACGTCTACAATTGGGTCCTATGTCTGTAGTAAATTTCAAATTTTTACTTCGAATAATTTCCGAGAAAATCGCCTGTAAAGACGGAGGACACCAAAGTAAATGCACAAGTGTTCCGTTTTGAAAATTTTGCCGCGGAATACTAAAAATCAATATATATTATAAAAGTAGGTGTACAATGTACGAGCCGCTAAAATTCAGATACGAGTGTATGTTTTTTCCACAATAATATACCGGGATTAGTTATATGATGTGATAGCCCTCTCTCCCCCATCCATGAAGAAGATTCCCGTTTTTGCCTGAAGGGCGTATTTAAGTGCTAAATGTTTCGCCTTTTAGAAATTTTTAGAAGAGTCCAGAACATTCGAGAGAATTTCATGACATTTCAGAACATCCCGGAACATTCTGGAATGTTTGGGAAAGTCGAAAGGAACACCCCAGATCATTGCGGAATATTCTACAACACTCTCGGAATGTTGTAGAATGTTCTGGAACGTTGTGGACCATTCGAAGCTTTTTTTTATGGGTGGAGCTACCCATTGGTCGTGGGTTCAAATGTCAGTTTCTTATCAGTGAACTGCAGTGAGTGAATAAAAACAAAGGGTGAAATGTGAGTAATCAAATGATACAGTGATACAGTAACTGAATATAAATCGAAAATAAAGTGTGAAAAGTATTTAAAGTGTACTTAATAAAAAGTTGATTTATATTTTATACAATGCCTAAAGGTAAAAGAAGAGGAGATCCTGTCAGTTCTGAAGCAGAACGGCGAAAACAAAAAGAACAGCGAAAAAACGAAACAAGAATCATTAAAATATTGCGACACAATATTTTCATGAAAGACTGCGAACGTAAGCCACCCATGAAAATATCACCCTATGAGAAGCGTGGATGAGGACAAGTAAACAGTACAACATAACAAATGAAATATTCCACTACGATCCCACGAAAGAATATAACAAACATAAACACGTCGTAATCGGAAAAATGGATGATATCTATCAATTTTGCAACGGGAAAAAATTCAGAAGAGAAGTACCAGAAATCTGTTGCATGAATGGAAGAATTCGATTACCGCCACTGGAAGCACCCCCGCAGAAATTTCTACATTACATGACAGGGGAAACTCCAGAATCAAAACAATTTGTTCAAAATATAAAAGCGTACAACGCCTGCTTCCAAGTTACTTCTTTCGGTGTCACTTCTATCAATACTAACAGAGTTGAAATCGATTATGTTGTTTTCCATCCAAGGACCAATCTATCACAAAATGGTATCGTTACTACCACTACCCAACACAGACTATAAATTTTTGCAAGTATATTTCGTTGAAAATAAAGAAATAGAAATAGAATGACTATAAAGTTATAATTCGGGCCAACGAGAGACCACCTAAAGAAAATGAACGTCGATTTAAATGCACGAAGTCGCCATCGTAATTATGGACAATGAAAATACAAGCCGTGACATAATTGTACAACGAAGAAAAGAAGGACTGAGACGCTTTTGAAAGACACACCGTTCATATGATGCCCTCTAATTTCCATTAATATTTCTGCAAGGAAAAGATGGATATCATTTTAATGCGAAACAAATACAACCTGAAACAGGCGTAGAAACAAACAAAAAAGGACACTTTCAAGGAGTTCTATGCTTACCGCTTAATGATCAGAGATATACAATCACATTCTCAACACTCGCCGTTTATTCCAACAATTCGTAGTAGATATGTATGTAAAAATAGAAGCGGAATGGATGCTTTACATAAGACTGAATCAGAGGAAACTACGCATGGAAGAATACACCACCTCCGAGACGCGATCATAAATGACAGACACATTGACAACATTGGAACAGTGGTAATCTTACCCTCATCTTACATAAGTAGAAGACACATGCACGAATACACTCAAGATGCCATGTCCTACATAAGAAAATATGGGCTACCTGACCTCTTCATAACATTCACAACTCATCGTGATCAGAAATCTAAGAACCACTAACATGCGGACAAGCCCCCACGGATCAACACGACAAAATAGCTCGAGTTTTCCGACAAAAACAAATGAGATTTATTGAAGTCATCACGAAATATCACATCTTTGGAACCGTCAGATGCTGGCTGTGCACAATCGAATGGCAAAACGAGCACAGCCTCACTCATACAATCTACACGACAGAAGGATATCGACAAAATCATACAAGTTGAATTTCCCAATCCACAAAAATATCCGGAGCTGTATGACATAGTTGAGAAAAACACTGATCATGCGAGCTATTAAACCCCAATTCGCCATGTATGAGTGATGGAAACTTACAAAAAAATACCAAAACCATACTTGGACGACACACTATACTAACCGAAGATGATAGCTATCACAAATATAGAAGACGATTACTCAAAAAAGGTGGCTTCACAGCAAAAATACGAATACGAGGCAGAGACGAACTGTACTATATAACCCACTACTGTCCAAAATGTTCCAAGCACACATAAATGTAGAATACTACAATTCAACGAAATCCATTAAATATGTTTGCAAGTATGTAAATTAAGATAGTGACATGGTAGTATTTGAAATAGCCAAAAACAGCGAACAACGAAACAGAAACGACGAGATCCTCATGTACCAAATGGGAAGAAACATCAACAGTAACGAAGCAGCGTGGCGAATTTTCGGTTTTTCCGTACAAGAACACGAACCAACTGTGCAACGTCTAGTAATACATTTGGAGAATGGACAGAGAGTTTACTTCACGAAAGACACCGCCAGAAAAATTGCAAGTTTCCAACTGTGCCAAATGGATCCATTCGCGAAAACATTACTATATGTTTGACGTCCCTACCTATTAGATGTGCAATACAACAAGAAAATCTTTCAACGACGAAAACCAGGAATTCCAGAAGAGGATCATCCAGGAATCATAAAAACTAACGCACTAGACCGAGTACACGCCGTTCATCCGAACAACGCCGATAGTTTTTATCTCCGAATGTTACTACATGAAATATGAGAACCAACAAGTTTCACAGATCTCAAGACTGTTAACGGTTACCTATGTCAGACAAATAGAGAAGCATGCCAACCCTAAGGACTACTGGAAAACGAGGATGGGAATTAACACTACAAGAAGCCTCACTCACAGGCTCAGTTGAACAAATCAGAGACTTATTCACCATAATACTAACAACATGTAACCCATCGAATCCAAAACAGCTATGGGACTCCTTCAAATAGAATATGAGACATGCTGTATCAAATATATATATATATATATATATATATATATATATATATATATATATATATATATATGTACATATATATACATATATACATATATATATATATATATACATATATACATATATATGCATATATATATATATATATATATATATATATATATATATATGACATACTGTGTCAAATGTCGGGAAAACGTTTGCAATAAATATGTTGCTGGCAGAAATACGTGCTAAACCACACATCGCACTTGCACTGGCATCATTCGGCATTACCGTCACACGTCGTTATGGAATAGGGACCAACTGCCCATTTTGCCCTACAACTACCGTTGAATATAGCTTAAGAACAATTGCTTTAAACTTCCAAAACAACGATATTTGGGACGAATACACTTTTTGGGAATGGCACATAAAAAATCACTCGAAATCATGAACAGAACATTACAAGACTTGCGAGGAAACTCAGGAGTGATGGGAGGAGATCTATTCATAATCTCAGGAGATTTTCGACCAACACTTCCAGTTGTCCCCAAATCAACACCAGCAGACGAAATCAATACATGCTTAAAAATCACATCTCTGGCCACACATACAAATACTGAGTCTATCGAAAATATGAGAATTGAATTATCGAAAGACGCAACAACACCACATTTTGCTCAAATATTTTTAAAATAGGCGAAGAACAGATAACCGTCCTCATTGAACTCAACAGTTATTTCTGCAACATAGCTACTATTGAGAACGAACGCATCAACCAAATTTATCTAAACATTTTCACAACTACCAATTAGAAATGGCTATTTCAGATGACAATTTTGGCAACTAAAAATAATATTGTCGACGATATCAACTTTAATATTCAAAAGAAAAAAAAGAAAAGAGAATATATAAATCGATCGACACGATGGTAAACATTGAAGAAAGTGTCAATTTCCCTGCAGAATTTTTAAACTCTTTGCAAGTACCAGGAATGCCATTACACTGCCTTTGTCAGAAAATGGAATCTCCGATCATACTACTCAGAAATCTGAACTCACCAAAACTACGTAATGGAACAAGGATGATCGTCAAACGGCTATCGAATAACATCATCCAAGCCGAACTTACGACAGGAAAGAACAAAGGAGAACAGTATTTTTCTCCAGAATATTACTGATCTCTGCTAAACTGCCATTCCAATTTAAAAGGCTGCAATATCCAGTCAAATTATAGTTTCACAATTAATAAAGCGCAAGGACATACTTTTAAAATACTGCGGCATCAACCTCAAAGAATCCTGTTTTTCCCACGGTCAACTATGTGTAGTTTGCTTCTCGAGGAAATTCGAAAAATGTGTACAATGCAACCCGGTTTTTGTAAAAATTCTTTTTATTCCAACTACTACACAATCCCATATCAACTCCCTGAGCAAAGCCGGGTACCCCAGCTAGTTGTGCATATATAAAAGAAAGTTGACTTGGTGGTAAATTTGAAATACTCGGACTATGCAGCAAATATTGTATATTTAATTATTAAGATTACATTAAAGTATAATTAAGTTTAAATCACGAGTAATAAAAACATACGTTTTCCTCTATTTTTATTTCAGTTATCATGAAAGTGATATCTTATATAATTATAAAATATCCATTTAAAATAAACTTTATTTAAGTGAATCTTGTATCCTCGTGATCTACGGTAAATAAATAAATCTTATACACTTTTAAAATTAAAAGTATTAATGAGACTTTAAATGATGTAAGTGAAAAAAGTATTGTAACAATATTAAGGTTTAAGACGAATTTTCAATGGATATCGATTAAATATCATGGAGATTGAGATACTAAGGAAGATGTTTTAACGAAACATTGACAGAAATTGATATTTAAAGCCAACGCTAGATCATGATTTTCGTTGTCGTTTTGAGTCGGCTCGAAACACTGAATCCCTCAAGTCGTTATTTACAGATTCATCAATGTTTCCAATAATTTTTATTCAGATTCTATGAGTGAGAGGAAAATACGATAGACAATACAACCCCTTCTTTTCTGTCTTTTTGCTGTTTACCAATCAATTAGCGCGGTACGACATACTCACTGACTTTTATTTGCCTTTGTTAAGAATAAAACCAGCAAAATGCATATGAGAAAACGCATAGTTTCGTAATTGTAAAACTTGAAATTTAAAACTTGAAATTGTCAATGGAAGCAAACTAAAACAAGTATAATTGAAAATTCTAACTAAATATTACTATCTACATACATTTTCAGACTTTTCTAATGCATAGCTGAAAAAATCGCAAGTGGAGTAAACATTGTACGTCAATTTGAAGCTCAACATTTCGCAAAACGGGGCTAAGGAAATAACAAAACCTTAAGATGTGCGGAAAATATATTCGACCTCGCTTAGCGTGTGCGAGGAGACACTTTAATTTTTTTATTATTTATACACATTAATTAAGAGCTCTAAATGAAGTATTTACCCGCAAAATTTAATTCATGTATGTCTATAATTATAGAAACCGTTAACATGTAACGAATGGAGGGGCAGGATCGAATTGTTTCTTCAATTCATTACGGAACCCAATGAAAGAAGTTAACGGGTGCTAAAAGAAGTTAAAGATTAAAGTAACGTTTAGCCAAATTTTAATTTAAAAGAATTTGCTATAATGTCAAACAATAGATTACAGTATTTTTGATGAAAAAGTGTGCGTGGAGTCTGCCTCGCTGCACAGACAATGGCGACCCCGGTCCAAGAGCGGACGGCCGCCGCTCCGCCGCCCACGCTTCTTGGCAGTGAGCCGAAGGGGCCAGGGCCCTGATTCCGTACGGCCAACAGGAATTATGCTTTTTGCAAGTCAAGTTCAGTGGTCCGCTTTACGGGGTTATTTATTGCTCGGACGCGTTTATTATTAACTATGACAATTACATGATGCCATATTCGCGTTTGTTCTTTTTCATTCAATTAGTTATTTTCATGCAATTATACAACAAAATCTGCCTACTACTACAGATTATTGTATCAACTGTAACAAATTAAGGATACATTTTTCAACTTATAAATCTTTGAGTTATTCTGAAGGATTTTCTTCGAACGCAGAATCAAAATGTCTTTAGAGATGTTAAAGAATGAACACAAATTAATAAAGTACTTAAATTGTATTTTAATAAACTGTTCACTATCATTATTATTAAATATTACAACATTATATATATATATATATATATATATATATATATATATATATATATATATATATATATATATATACATATATATACAATACAATCAACAATATTATTGCATTTAACGAGATCGTCACTGCTTAATAAATGAATGCTAAATATAGAATGATGAATATGGAATGTTCCTTTCAATGATGAGATGTTATCTGGTTTTATACTGTGTCTTATCACGTGCAGGGAGGGGAAAAACAAAAGGATCAAATGTGAAATGTTGATAATATGGGTAAACAGTCTTGGATATATTCCGTTTCTATGAGATGGTTGATCATTGTAATCAACAATATTCGAGGATAACAAATAAATGATAATAAATGTTTGGGTACAATATTAAAATCCAGTCTGAATACATACAGTTTAACGGTAATACTCTGCTTATTCAGTGTCACACATTTTCATTAGAAATATTACAACAGAGTTTATATAAAAATAAATTAATATTTAAAAATATCTATAGAATATCTATAAAATATTTATAAAATATCTATAGTTCTATATCTCGTAGATATATAACGGGTTGGAATGGAATATTTTTTAAGAAAACGATGGATCTTGGGCATACAATAGTAACTATAAAAAAATATTAGCACATCACATGATTTGTCACACTTTACTTACAGTGGAAAGAGTCAGAGAAAAAAGCAACCAGTTTTAACATAAATGTATGCTTAGTTTTAAAGTTTCAATATTAAATACGTTTCTAGTTTTATAAAAATAAATTTTAAGCAATGCGAAATTCCTAAATTGCTTTGACTTTTCGGTTCCTTTTTGTTTTATTTTATTTATGTGTAAAAACGTCACCAAATATTTTTTAACAATTGTGAATTACAAAAAGATATTATTTTTCATATGCCATTTTTAGAATTTTAATCCCAGTTTTAATACGTAATGTCATGTACAGTAAGTTGTTGAGCCAATCTGGATAGTCGAAGTTTCATAGTTGCGAATAGCGTAATCTGTAAATTTATTATTTCTCTAACAATAAAGAATATGTAGAGTGACAAGCATTAAGTACACGATCATATTATATACAAGTAAATAAAAAAATTAATTCATAACTATACATATGTTCTTTTAAATCCATTAATGCAAACTGCGAATTATTTTCGTGAAACTGCACAACATCTCAGCACATTGTTCTGTATTATATCTAATTTAATGCACCATGTACACAATACATTTACTAGTAGTGTAATAACAATTACTCAAATAACTACGGTACTCAAAGAAATACTCTATTACAAATATTCTTAATTGTTAAATATCTGTCAGAATGCATTCAATCGAATTTGCTCTTAAACCACAATTTTGCCACCATTTGAAGTGTCTCAAAGTAAAGTTGATATCAAAACAAAGTACGCACGCGCTGTTGCAACGATGCATTTCACGAGACAAGCAAATAACGAAATGTTCATGCTTCAGTTACACGAAATAATACAAAATCAGCAATGATTGTGATATGAAGTCAATCAGATTTTGAAAGCAGCCACAAAACATTCTAATAACTTTGTCAGTTTTCACTCACTGGTTTAATTATTTGTATGACTAAATTAAATTATTGGTTTCACTTTCGGCCTATATTTAAAAAATACGCTTTTTGTCAATCTCAGCCCAGCGTTCGTGAGACTGCAAATGGTATTCTCCTACACGTATGAGTGATTAAATGATTTCATTTTGCTTCATAATGTTTTTATTTAATTTTTAACTAGGGAGCGCAGCGCACCTCGTCTCGTTACCAATATTCGAAATTAAAATTGGTTCCTGCTTCACTAACGAAGTAACGTCACATTAGGTACAATAAGAAACATAACAATAAGAAAAACATTGATTTCCTTCTTGGGAGGAGGGTAAAATCGAAACGAACCGTTGTGATTTTTCCGAATTACCAATGTTGTACTAAGTTATTATAGATTCATTGCATCACAGTACCATATATTATTGTTATAAAAATATTTAAACGTAATGCAAATTTAAAAACAAATTATTTTGTTTTATTACTGCGTGTCCGTAAAACTATAATTGTAATTAAAGTACACGATGAAAACTGAGGAAAGAAAAATCCGACTTTGTTTTAAATAGCCGAAGAAAATGTTTTTTTTATTAAAAAAAATAAAACAAGAACATTTTGCACCTCCTAGCAAAGTCTTCTCATGAATAAATGGTGTGTTTCTTAAAAAAACATCGTCGACTTTGATAAGTAAAAAATTAGGTAAAGTGCGTGACAGAAGAACACACACATTAGGATACTAAGAATAATTTTAACTCTTCATCTTGCCAATGCAAAGTATCTAGAATTGTTTTTTAAACGTTGAAATTAAGGTTGGAGGGTAAAAGAGGTTGGGGGTATGTATTGAACGTTACTTTGATGCTTGATTTGGTAACACGTTACCCGTTTACGATTCGCAAATGAGTGATAAAAATCATAAATTTTAAACACGACCTCAAATTCAATTGAAAAGACCCGTCCATGAACTTGTCCAAAATTTAATTGATATTCCGTAAAAGAAATGGGTTAATATAATTACATTAATTAACTCTAACATACATTTATTAACAAACTATGCAACAATAATCATACTTACTCTAACATACATTTATTAATAAACTATGCAACAATAATCATGCTTACTCTAACATAAATTTATTAACAAACTATGCAACAATAATCATACTTACTCTAACATAAATTTATTAACAAACTACGCAACAATAATCGTACTAACTCTAACATACATTTATTAACAAACTATGCAACAATAATCATACTTACTCTAACATACATTTATTTACAAACTATGCAACAATAATCATACTTACTCTAACATATGTTTATTAACAAACTATGCAACAATAATCATACTTACTCTAACATAAATTTATTAACAAGCTATGCAACAATAACCATACTTACTCTAACATAAATTTATTAACAAACTATGCAACAATAATCATACTTACTCTAACATACATTTATTAACAAACTATGCAACAATAAAAATTAGGCAATAGTTTTTCATCGTTTTTATTTATTATGAGGATTCTGCAGTGAAATATGGAACGCCTCACTGCTCACTTTCGTCTCTCTGTTCTGCCGCCACTCACAGCCCACAGCTTCTAAAATCTTATACATGCGGACTCGAAATTTTTCAAGTAGATTATTTAAATGATGGTCATAATTAAAATGTAGCAAAATGTTAAACTAATCGTTTAATTTGCCTTACAACCACTGTAAGAACGAATATTCCTTTTTTGGGTAACTCGTAGAGTGGAATTTCATTAAACAGTTCTTCCGAAATAAAATTTAGTTTACAATCATCCTTTCTCAATTCAAATTGTTTTGCCTCCGTGTGTCAAATATTAAGTTTTAGAATAATATGCAATATGCCTCCATAACACCTATCAGTTCTTCTATTTATAATTTTCATCCGCAGACTAAAAACAATTTAAAAATTCTTTAGCTTCTAATTATATTATTGAAATCAGTTTAATACTAAATTAAGCAAATCTCGAAAAAAATTGACGGCCACGCGATCAGTTTTGGATAAAATAAATCCCATCATCTTGTAATTTTTGAATATACAGATATTATTCATATAGTCTGCACTTTTTACCGTCGATACTTTCAGATATAAGAAAGGCGAAAATATTTTTTTTCGTTTTAGGAAAATTTATCTAAAAAGTTTATTACGAAATAATACGGTACATATTTTTAAATTCTTTATATCGTCTTATCGAAACATACATAGCAAAAGAAATTACCGTGGTTTATAGATTTTACTCTTATAAACAACTGAAATTAACATGCAATTCCTATTTAAAAACAGCATTTTATATTCGACTAACTTATCACCCCCGACTTCGCACGCGTAAACGTTTCGTTTTGTATACTTCAGCCGAATTGTTAACTTTCACTCGTTGTGATCACACAAGCAAAAAAAGGCGTGGTGACAGTTTCAAGTAAAGAAAACATATGAAACAAATCGCGCTCGAACCAATTACCATAAAAATATTTTTTCCGATACAAACTTAGTCACCCTATACAGCCACTTAGTGGTTGATTCTCGAAAAATGCCTAAATATGTGTTTCATTATTTGTGTGGAAGAGCATTCATACCAATCGTCACGTAAAAATTTACAATAGAAATATTTTTTCCATACAAACATTTATTCATAACCCATTTTCACGCACAAAGAATTTCGAGAAATCCCTCCCTAAATGATACCCCCAGTATAAAATCAACACCTTCTTCAAATTCCAAATTTCTATCATTAGTAGTTTGGGCTGGACGATGATATGTCCGTCAATGGGACATTTCTTTTTATATATTCAGATTTTTCAATTCAGTACAGGCACAAGCCGTACGAACAGCACGCGCCTTAGCATTTTTGTCCGTCTCCTTCCATATATATGAAAGGAGACGGACAAAAATGTATCTGACGATACAGAAATAGAATATAAAAAAACAACGCGATTTTTTTTATTAATACGATATGCAGTAATAATAATACCAAAGCGAAAAAAAAACTGTTTTTATTTTCCACAAATTCTTAAAATAATATAAAAAATCTAACGAATTATATAATCACTTTGTAGATATTCTTGGAAAAAATAATCAATTGCGATCGTTTTATTAATATTTAGCCATTTACTAAATTACATAAAAATAAATTGTTAACAGGCAATGAAATGCGTCGCATGTGTGACTACCTTTCCGAGTCTAGGAGTTACATGGGTTGGTATATTAAAAGGGAGTTACATGGTAGTATATTAGTATATTATAATAAAAATTAGTATATGGTGTAGGTATACCTTTATCCTTATGCAATGCGGCACAATCTTCTCTTTATTTTAGTTTAATGGCTTAAAGAAGGACTTCCCAACCAGCGGGGCGCGCCTCTATAGGGAGGCGTATAGAGATCATAAGGGATGCCCAATGTGTACGGACTTTATAAAGAAAAATCCATTTGATGTCTTAAATCCACTCAGTAATTCATTCGGTTCCATACGTGCACAAACATAGTATTAATATAAACTTATTACACAATTATACTTAATTCTTTTTAATAGTGTATTCACACCAATTGGTATTCATCCCAAAGTTTTAATTTATTTGTCGTGGAAAAGATGATTTTTTTTATTATAACAGTGAAAAAGAAATTAAAAAGGAGGGGGCACGAATATATTTATTTATAATCCAGGGAGGCTCAAAGCAAAAAAGGTTGGGAATCCCTAGCTCAAAATATCCCACAGAAATATTTACAAACTGTGATGAAAAATAACGTGACCGAATAAAGGAAAAAAAGAAGATTTCTCGTTTATCAGATTGACGATTTGAGTAAATTTTTTTAATATCTTATTTGCTTTCACTTTCTATATATGATGGCAACATTTTTATTTTTGTAACTTGTGGGCCCAAAACTAAATTGATTTTTGTCGATTTCTCTTCACTAGTCTCATATAAATGATAAATACCGGATTGATGCAAGAAGTTCTCCCACTTTTCCTTATGTGTCCTCCACACACTAATATTTTCAAGACAAATTTCACTCTTTCTGAGAGTTCTAACTAATGTGACTCGGTGGCAGACCGATGGACGAACAAATTGGTTTAAGGTACTAAACCCTAAAAAATATAAGCTATCGAGTGACAAACAAAGAAAATGAGAAATAAATAAACATGTTTTCGGTTGTATTAAAAAATGAATTCGTTGTTTTAAAACGTTAATATTCATTACTTCTTACACATGTGGGCAAACCAACTCGATTACAAGACATTTGGGCGAGAGGAGTGGCTGCCGAACAACCTTGTCCGACGAGTACTGCTCTGTCGTGTCAAAACACGACTGCCTTATGACGAAATTGCTAATCGAGTGTGCTCGAGATGTGCCGAAACGGGATCGAAAAAGAGTAGGTTCACCTTATTTTCTAATGGCATTCTGGGATTGTGTTTAAGTGGCGTTTTATACCTTGCTGTTTAAGTTTTCACTATTTTACTGCAATTAATTTACTAATATTAATTAGGATATGTCTAAAAATTATTCTTGAACGAGTAACTTTTCTTTTCCCATTTTTTTATTTAAATTATAAAGCCATTGAACCTACCATCTTTCAAAATGAAATAAAAAATATAATGAAGTGTCTTAGCAGAAAATAAGTGCAGAAGCTATTTAAAAACAGAATTGAAAAATGTTTTCAATCTTTGTACATTGCCAGTATATCCACGTTTGTAAATTTAGTGTAATGGAACATTTCTGTATCGCAATAACAATAAGAAGACTAATTCTTTAACACTTATAGAAAACGTTTACAAATTGTATAACACTGTTACAAGCAACAACAATTTATTTAAATAAATTAATTTTCACCATAAACAAGTCACGCTCTAGCTTAATCTCTATCGGGTAATTGATCAATTGCATAATAATAAGAAGAGAGAATTCGGTTTTGTATAAATGCAGTTGAACATCAATGAAAATCTCATTTAAAAAAAACTTCAGGTTCACAGTAAAATATTGTTCTCGTAGCGATAAGTCCGTCATATGTAACAATTGTTCGCATTAAATAAATAAATAATTGACAAAAATGCCCACCTGAAGAACAACGTGTTTGGTACAAAAAAGTAGCGTTCCGTAATTAGTTTCAGTTGTATTTAATTTTTTTGGTTTTTGGATCCGTTTTTTTAAATTTTCAATTCGTGTTTGTATTTGTATATTCGGTGTTTAGTGACACAAATGATGACAGTTAAATCGAAGAAATTATAATAAGTAGTCCATTACAAATCGCAAGTTATACTGGTAGCAATATATGGAATCCATTTTTTTATAAAATCAACAGTAATCGGCACGCAAAGTTACTCAAAATCAATCAACCAAAAACAATCTGCGCGTAAAGTTACCAAAAAAATTTCATTTATAATAATAAAAAAAAAACATTAGCGCTTAATTGCATTTGTAGTAATGAACTAAGATTTACATCTAAAGTTTCTGCCATTATTAAACATATTCGAGACCTTTCAATGAATTTTTCGATAAACCTGCCAAATGGCTACAAACGTATCGCTTTTTTCTTTAAAATCAATGATTCCGTAAGTCAGCATGGGATAAAGGTACTTCATCAAGTCAGTACAATTTAAAATTGTGCACCGAATATTATCGAAAAATAAAATGAAATAATAGGACATGGATAAAAAATTATTGCTTTGCCTGGACTTTGGTAATGTTTTATAGATTACTCTTCTGATGGATTGGGTACTTTAATTGAATACAAAATACAAAAAAATATAATCTGGCAACATGTAATTAAAAACTTAAACAAAACTTGAGTAAAATTTCAAGAGTTGTCGACGTTGAGTCATGTGATGATATAAAAAAAACAATTCTACCCTTATTAGCGTTTATTTTAATTTTTTTTTCACAATGCGCAATGTATTTACGTGTATAAAATATGCATCAATGAAATTTAATTATAAAAGGAAATTCAAAATTATTTTTCAAATCGGCTATAGAATATCAAACAACTTAGTTTTTATTTTCTTTCACTTATTTTCCCAAAACTTGTGATACAAACCGAAACAGTTTGGCAAAATATGAATTTACAAATATATAACAATATGTTTGCTCACATATAATACAGGTGTCCAGTGGCAGATTTCAATGTTTGAAAAATTGTAAAAAAAAAACTACACCTCTAATACAAAGTAGATTTATTTTATCTTTATAACAACAAATGTGGATTTCATTTTTTAAAAACCACGTTTTCCAAATGGCAGCCATCGAGTCTGACACACTCTTCGAGTCTAGCACGCATGTTTTCAAAAACGCGTTTGCAGAGCGTCTGGGGTATCCTACTGACTTCGGCTCGAATATTTTTTTTAAGTTGTGTCACAGTGCTCGGATTTGTTTTGTAAACAACGGATTTTAAGTATCCCCATAAGAAAAAGGCACATGGGCTTAATTTGGGTGACCTAGGTGGCCACGGTACGGTACCGTTTCGGAATATGTTTTTTGTAAAGTTTGAACAAACATAGTTTCTGAACGCAACACATAAGAGGGGCGTCGTTAGAAGCGCAAGCGGTGCGGATGTTTTAGTAGCTATGGAACAGTGGAGTGGAGAGCACCGCACTTTTGCCGTCGAGGCGTACATTTCGAGTGGATTTTCGCTGTCTGTAGCACGCCGTCGATTTAATAATCGTTACAATATTCGTCGATTACGTGATGGACCATCGATCAACCTCATTCAGTCATGGGTAGTAAGGTTCAGAGCTACAGGATCAACATTAAATAAGCTCAGGCCAGGACCTATACCATTGGTAGCCACGGATGAAAATGTCGAGCGTGTTATGGTTTCTGTCCTTGAAAATCCCCGTTTATCACTGCGTACACGTTCATCGATATTGGGAATTCCGAAATCAACTTTACAGGTAATAATGCGAAAAAAGCTCAAGTTCCATCCATATAAAATTCAAATTGTTCAAGATTTACACGATTCTGACTTTGAATTAAGAAAAACTTACGCGGAGGTGATGTTGTTGAGATTTCGTACTGCTACCCGGATGGGCAACATATTCTTTAGTGACGAAGCTCACTTTCACATTGGAGGATATGTGAATAAGCAGAACTTTCGTTACTGGGATGTCCACAATCCAAGACAAATGCATCAAGAGCCTTTACATAAGCCTAAAGTAACAGTATGGTGTGCCATGTCTGCATCTGCAATCATAGGGCCTTATTTCTTTGAAAATCAACGTGGCCAAACTGTAACTGTGAATTCGGAGAGATATGCCCAGATGTTAAATGACTTTTTCAGAGTAGAACTACAGAATAGTCCATCCTTCAACCAAAACACATGGTTCCAGCAGGACGGGGCCACAGCTCACACTGCTAATGTGTCCATGAATGCAGTGCGGCAGTTATTTCCAGAAAAAAACATATCCCGAAACGGTACCGTACCGTGGCCACCTAGGTCACCCGATTTAAGCCCATGTGACTTTTTCTTATGGGGATACTTAAAATCCGTTGTTTACAAAACAAATCCGAGCACTGTGACACAACTTAAAGAAATTATTGGAGCCGAAGTCAGTAGGATACCCCAGTCGCTTTGCAAACGCGTTTTTGAAAACATGCGTGCTAGACTCGAAGAGTGTGTCAGACTCGATGGCCGCCATTTGGAAAACGTGGTTTTTAAAAAATGAAATCCGCGTTTGTTGTTATAAAGTTAAAATAAACCTACTTTGTATTAGAGGGTAGTTTTTTTTTACAATTTTTCAAACATTTAAATCTGCCACTGGACACTCTGTATAAATACAAGAAGCTTTGATCAACAATTGAATTAGGCTAATTTACTTCACCTTTGAAACAAAACATATTGTATATTTGTTTCCACAAAAAACCGCGCTCCCAAAAACGTATCACGGATGGCTCCCCCGCAGCCGTGCGACCTATTGCCGCCGGGGCAATACCTTGCTAGCGTCGCAAACCGCCGAAGTGAGACAGAGTGCCTGCAGCTACACCGCGTGTGCGCATAACTGTAGCCAACATCCGTAGTCCCGCCGGCAAGTAGGTCACAACAAGAGACAAAATTCAATTTGTAATTGAAGTTCATTGAAGATGGATTTAGTTATTGAGAAAAATGGCATCCTTTTCCCCCCACATGGGTCTCGGTTATAGACCAATTAGTAGAGCACGCGTGCGCATTGGAGACATAAAATCTGGTGTAGTTTACGAATCGGGAATACATTGAAATAACGAGAATTATGTATTAATATGTGGTGATAGTGTACTAAGCGCTAGACAAATAAAATTAGCGCCAACTTTAGTAAATAGGTAATTTGTTTTTTAATTTAATTATTGTAAATAATTTGATTCCTAATTTTAAAAATCCGCCAAAGTACCTACCTACTCATTTTTGCTTTATTTACTGGATTAAATTCATATTGGAATAGTTTTATTCGAAAATCTTTACTGTTTGGTACTTTACCGGTCCTTAGACGAAGTATGAGGGAAAGTTGGGATCAGGTTGCAAAATAGAACAAAAGTATTTGACCGTCCAGAAAAAAACTAATTCTGTATAATATTTGTCGTAAGTTGTGCTTGAATCGCAAATTTCTTAATAATAAATCAAAACAAGAGTATCTAACACTAAGTTTAGCTTCAAAGATTTCGCTATTTCGGTTTTATGACCGGAAATAGTCAAATAACAATGCGTTTTTTTATCTTTTTTGTTATAGATACGGATTTCATAATGAGATATAAACAATGAAACGTAATAAAATGGCAATAGATGTATATTTTTGGAAATTTAACAAAAAATGCACGCAGTTAAATACGTTTGAGCCGTAATTTAGAGCGCGCGGGCGCGTCGCTTACCGCGCGTAACCACCATGTAGAGTGACTTAGTAACATCTTGCATTGGAGATAAATGCGAGTCAAAATAATTCATTTTATTTATGCATAAAACTGTCTATAAGTTTTATAAAATCAATTCAAATAAAACGTTAGGAAACTGCCTATATGTTTTATGAAACCAATACAACACTTGGCTCGAATATTGCAGGTGATTAAATCACCACCTTCATATTTACATATGTGTATATGTGCGTGGGAAAAAAAATTCTGCAACCCTAATTTTATGAAGCTTCATTTTTAACAAGTATCATCTATTGTGTGTTCTAAGAAATGTGGAACTAGATTTATAAATTAGAAATAAAATAACAAAATTAAATTAAGACTATAAATAATGGTCATGTTTAAAACCTTGCTCTACGGCCAGCTTGCCATTTAACATATCGATATGCATTACGTAAGAGTCGATGTATGCGAGTCGAGCTGGTCAAACAGCAGCTGCGCCACCAAATAGTACACTAAGCAACGTGGCCAGCAGTGTCGTAGCCGTAAGATATAAAGAAACAAGTGCATATCGTATCACGTACGGTACGATGAACGTACGATACGTTACCTCGTATAACTTTTATAATCAAATAAATACTTGAATACAAGAATTGTTAAAGACTAACTTTCAAACACGGCTCCGCCCGTGTGGATTTTCAATCAAGTCAGTGGAAACTATTCCTTACGCAAAGAAAACATTACCGACTCTTTGTAAAAATTGCGTCATCCTATAACATCTTGTAGAATTAACTTTTATTATTGAGAAACAAATGCAGAAATCGTGCTATTTCTTGTAAAAAGTAGGCTGTGTATGAACACGAATCATTAACTATATAGCCAACCTTTTAGGCTTGATTGATTAATAAACGTCTAAACTTTAGTATTTATGATATTATGTATATATATATATATATATATATATATATATATATATATATACATATATATATATATATATATATATATATATATATATATATATATATATATATATATATATGTATATATTTATGAATACATATGAATACGTTTAATTCAAATAAGGTTAAGTTATTAGCAATGATTTATGGAGTGGAACTAGACTTCAAACCTCGGTAGATAAGCAGATGCAACTGGATTAATGTAAAACTAATCGACTTCTAATACGAGATTCACGATTCTAATACGAGATTCACGATGTACTTAAGTAAACAGGAACAAGTGTCCCAACTACTTTAAAAAAGATGGGTTTTGAGACTACAAAGATGGTGTTCTAGAATCCTTGTCATTAGGTCATAGACATTGGTTTATAATCAATAGGCGATTATAAAAAAATGTAGATTGAATTTTAATTGATATTGGTATGCAACACCAACATTGATGCTGACAGCACATTACTAAGGTTCAAGTAGCTCTTAGTAGTAATTTTTAGTTTGTTACTAAATCTTAATCCCCGAGAATCTAAACCAAGTGGTTCCAAGGTCTGGAACATTGGTAATATAAATTAACCTAACGTAATTCTAAGGGCGATGTCACCCTACTTACATAAGGCTAGCATTCTTCGGTCTACCCGACTTATAACTATTTGCGTAACGAATCCGTACAAATGCACCGCGAGCTTCGTGCGAGTATTTTGCGCCGAGTATTGAAATACGAAACCGCCCTGTTAAGAGCTCTTAGTTAAACTAATACTAAATGCTTAATATTACGCAATATTTGTAATAGTTGTCAATATGTCATAGATAGCCTTGTCGTAATAACAAACCATATTACATTTAAGTTAAACGCATCGTAAACATCGCTACACGTTTGATATTGATTGGCGGTTAGTGACAACACAAATTACTAAATTAAAGACAAGTCTAAAGTGTAGGTAAATAAAGCAACCCATATAGTCTAATTTACTTCGATCTTCCTACCGTCTAGATTTCTAAATTTCTTATTCCGATCACCCGCCTTTTCATGGAAGACAACTCGGACGATACTCATTTATTCGTGTATTGAACAGAAATGCTCGATCTATTCATCCACTTAAGACAGTATGAAGACAAATAATATTTAATAACATTTCACAAAAGCTCAGTTGCTTTAAACTATATATTAATTGACAGATTTCACTCTCCTGTTTATCTGCATAGATATTTATTATCTTCATCCGCATAGTCGCCTACGCCTGTATGTAAAACTTTCAAATTGGCTGAAAATTCATTGAAATAGTGATAATACTCAACGATGTTTAAAGGAATTAGACGTATAATCCAACATTATAGACTATATATACACAACTCATTCATTGTGCGTTGCATTGTGCAATTATAAAAAGGTATTGCGTAATTAAACAACTCGCATTTCTCCTCAGATCGAAAGTTGTAGCTGAGTCATTATACATATAGCTTGCTATGAATAAATTAGATGAGATTCATACTAAATAATGCTAAACTGAGATGAAAAGTAATTATAACTTTTTTTTCTACATTCGCGCGCTAACGCGAAGTTAATTTTTGTTTTAAATTAATGTTTAAAAATATCAAATGGAAAAAATTTATAAACACTTCATTTAATATTTAAAAATAAATCGATATAAATGCTTTAGATGAAATTATTAGTGTTAATAAAACGATACGAGAAAGTTGCCAATATAAGATGTTCATATTTGTTGAAGATAAAGGTTTCACGAAGATTACTAAGATGATTTTCAGGCAACTGTTGTTCTCTTTTAAAATGAGCTTATACAATTTACTTATTATCTATGAGTGATTATACTACCGAAAATACCGAATTAGATCAGTATCCATTAATGACTGATTTCAAGTTAATTGCTTATTTGAAATTTATCATCATTAATGGTTAGCGTATTAAAGAGATACAAGTAAACATTAACCGATTTTACTTTCAATATTCCCGGCGACATTGACATCTAACAACATTTTGTTCACAAGTAAAAGTGACGTGTATCAGCATTAGTTAATTATAATTTAATATAAATACTATTTTGTATTATTTCCCTATTTTAATATTTTGCCTTAAATTGCTTCAAAAAACACCATTCAAACAACATTTTATCCGCATGGGACGAGTGTGACACGTCATTACTCAGTTTCTGAAAAACGTATCACAATTACACGCAGTTATTAGATCACACAAGAAGTACTTTCCGGTAATTAACGGTTACAGTTTTCACGTGACGTATATGTAGCAACTGAGGAAAACAAAAATAAATTTCAAACAAACGCAAGTTTAAATAACTTGCATATGCACAATTTGCATGTCTTCCAGCTGCACTACGAGTTAACTCTTGCGGCTGCGTAATAGATGTCAAATTATCTCGACTGTATAATAAGGATAATAATAAATAACAGTGGGCTTGCACGCAACTATTTATTACTAAAGCTTAAATAAATAAGCATTCAACACACAACGTTAGCAATTTATATCGACGTGTGCATTAGATGTTTATTCACCCGGATTTAGAAATGTGTTTCGATAATATACAGCGTGTTTTCGTATCGACACTCGTTAAATATATTTTTCATGGTCTGCAATCAAACAGAATAAATCGACTCGATGATACAAAAACGATGAAGAAATGTATGAAACTTATCGAGTTATTATTCTACTTGAAAAAGGGAAAAAGATCCACTCATTGTATCCGAGATTCAATAATATTCGTAACTAATTTCGAGTAAAGAAAATTTATCAATTCCGTCTATATGCGTAAGGAAAAAATATTTCCTACACAGAAAAATGTATTAATATGCGAGTTTGAATTATCATGTAAAAACTTTTTTAAAAATACTTGAATTTTGTTTTATTTGCCTTTTCTATCATCTATCTGACTCATGATGTTTTTTTCTAATAGGGAAAAAGATCCACTCATTGTATCCGTGTTAATAGCATTTACGAGTACCTATGTGTATATCCATAATTATCGCATCAACAAATATAAGTTGGAATTAGAAATCATCTTCAAACTAGGATAATAGCCTTTTTCAACTAGGATAATAACGTTTTCAACTCTTGAATACTAAATTTTATTTAGCTATCGAAAGACAGTAAGTTCTATGAACAAACTAGAGTTATAACCCCGTGGGGCGATGAAATATAATTGCTGGATCGTTCGTCGCTACCTTCATGCCGTGTCTCCAAAAAACTGGATCTCTGACTAGGCGACGGGGTGTTGTATTGGTACCTAACTAAAATCCATATATGGAAAAGAAAGCACTATAAAATACAAAAAATAAATGTGTTATAACTAATTACGCTTGTATGAAATTCCGTCGTAGTTATATGCAGAGAAAATAAGTTTAAATTTCTCTGTTTATAGGCGTTCCCAAGGGAATATGATATGATAAATAACTGATAAACGAATTAACTTGTATTGCAATTTCAAATTCCATTTAGTAATTATGTAAGAGTGTAACTTTATTCGTAATTAATATTTGTTATTTTGTTCTCTGTAAATCTGCTGACATTAGCAAAATTAAACATGTGTGTTTTTATTTGATAAATTACTAAATATTTGTTATTTTGTTCTCTGTAAATCTGCTGACATTAGCAAAATTAAACATGTGTGTTTTTATTTGATAAATTACTACTGCGAGTAAAGGTAAAGTGCCCTCGCATGTTTCCATTATCCTAATACAATTATGTAGGGAAAAAGTGCAGGAAAAAATAAGTCGTGAAGTGGCCTGCATCTACATTAACTTAAATATATTTAGCAAGTCTACTACGAGACTGTAGATGATAGGTTGGTACTATTCGAACCTAGTTTTACTTTTAGCAGCAACCCTAATGCGAATAGTAAAACAGGCTTAACAAGAAAATCTAGCATCAATAATTATGTTAAAATATTGTAATAGAAAATGCACTGAGGTTTTTCATTTATCTTCCTACTTTGATAAATTTTGAACTTTTCGAAGTAGAACAAAATAAATAAATAAATTATTGACATAGTTTGGATATCGCTTGTTTACACGTAGCACAGCTAATAGCGACTAGCAGAAATGAATATCACACTGTAGCATTAACCGATCAATTGGAGACCGCTCGGTTGATCTAAAGTTTTAACTTCAAAATGAACAAGTTGACCGTTTTTCCTTGTGAACTAGCATTACTAAATTCGTAGTGAAAAACTAACTAGCTGAACTATCTTCAAAATTCGGATCGATATAAAGATATTTAAAACAACTACTCTAGAGAAGTTTCAATCGGCCCGGTGTTGGGCTGGGAGGGTTTCCCTAATTGCGCACCCGTCCAAGTGGAATCGGCCGTATAAAGGTGTTAGCCCACAAGTGGGCAAGCAGGCAGTGGCGGGCGACAAAGGCGGCACATACGCGGCGGTGGCGGCGGCGAGCGACATATTGTAGCGATGTGGAACAAGGAGAACGCGTCGCCGCCTCACATGGCGCTGCGCTGCGACCGCCTGTAGGTCGAGGACTTGCAGCTCGATACGCACCCGGCGCACGCGACCACCGTGTGCACGGCTACCTTGCCGCAGTCTGGACTGCTCGCACCGACATTTTTTGAAGGTTCTCCCTTCAGCAATGGCCAAAATAATTCTCGCCGCTCTCAACGATTTAGAGCTTTGTGAGATTTTTTTGGTAAATTTTCAAAATATTTCAAATATTTAACTCATTCGTTGAAAGCTCGTTACGTTTAAATTTTTTTGGGTGTAAAAATTGTTTAATAATTTTACCACAAATATTTAAAAGCAACATATTAACCAGAATCCAAAATATTTAGGATTTTATCCTAACCAGACCAAAAGAAAAAGTAAAATTTATTTAATAAGATACAAACTCTATTTACAATAGTATTTATATCATATCCTTTGTATGTCACAAAATATTTTCAATATACTTTCTTCAGTATTTCCTTGACTTCATTTTATTAAATAAAAGTTTATTTATGGGCAAATAATTCAATAATGTTAAGTTAGCATGACTAAACAAAATCATAAACCTCCTACATAGTTATTGATATCCTGTATTAATTTTGAAATTAATTTTATCAAACTTTTACAAGGGTGTAAGTTACTCAATTAGAAATTCCTAAATTTAAACTTAAAATAAACTTCTTAAAAATTGTAATATTAATAACAGTAATTGAAATTGAAAAATGAAAATATTCAATTTAGAACGAAAGTTCTAAATTTGTAGAGGGCGGGGATAGATCAAATCGTGAGTATTTAACCAAGTAGACATTATATGGAAAATCATATTTTCAACTTTTAGTATTGAATATTCACATTTATCTACATCAAACAAATATTTTTATAAAAATATATTCACGAAACACGCACAAGGAGAATAAAGCCTAAATTATTCATATTTTTTTAAATTACAGTAATTTTTTTTAAATGTATGTAAATAATTGGGACGATAATTAAAGTCGATAATTATCGACACACGTCAGATATCGACAGACCGGGCTGGTCGCAGCCCGCGCCGCCACATGCTCACACAGAGCGCGATCGACCCGCGTGCCACGCCCTCGACACTTACTTTCATTGCAATTGCGACACCTGCCGACCGTGCGGTGACGACAATATAAGCGTCGAAACTATCAATATAATTAACTATCAAATTTTCCTACAAGAAGAAATTAATTTTATTTAAAAAATCATAGAACTAAATTGTTGACGAATGGCTCACAGTGGTTATATATTTACAAACATATAAAGCAAATTTGCAAACGGACTCCAAAGAATATGCTTCGAAAAACAAAGCAGTTTTCAATTTTCTTTAAGTATTAATCCTAGTCACCTCGCACACGATCTGCATCATTTTAATGAATTCAGCAAATATGTTTAATAATAAGTATTGAATATATTTAGCGTTAAGTTTGTAGAAATTCATTATTCACAATTAAATGAAACTACGTGATGTAGTATTATTTCTGCTTTATTTAAATTCTTTACCACGACATAGGTTTCGTTGTATTATATCTTCAGGTGGGCTATTAGCAAAGATCTTTGCTAATTGCCCACCTGAAAATGTTGTAATATAACATGTTTAATAATAATTTAAAAACGTACTAAATAATTATTCACAAAGCATTTAATTATCTAAATAGATTTTTCTGTTTACAAAAACATATTTCACCATCTGTACTAATATATAAAGTAGAAGAATTTATCGCATTAAACTCTGGAACCACACGTCCAATTTAAATGAAACCCTTGTTTATCAGATAACCAATACTGTGAGAAAAATTATAATCTATAATTACGGTTAACAGATGCAGAAAAGAGATGAAATGTAACAAAAGTCGGAGATATTGTTTAAACGGTGCCAGGTGAGATAGAGATCGGTTAATTTATTGACTGATTATAATGGCAGACCTTCGGCATGACCTTCGGTCGCGGAGATGAGGCAAGTATAATTAAGATAATTTCTACGCGGGTTAAAATGCAGACCACAGCTAGCGTTTTACAAAGAGGAAGAAAATATGGCTTATGATCATCGCCAATAGTCGTAATAATAATGATTAATTATTACATATCAATCAGAGGAAAAGAGTTGTAACGCTAGTGGTTTTATTGGTTTTATAGAAACTAGTGGTCGCCCAGTGGTCGAAATTCGACCGCCATGTACCACCTACTTAATTTGTTGAAAACACTAATAGGTAGGCGAGAGTAAGTCAATTTAGATTGTTGTTACAAAATTTTCTTTTTGCAATTAGTCTAAGTTAAGCAAGCTGGCAGACTTTTTCCTTTTGCAACAGGTGTATATTAAGCTAACTTTATTTCACTAATATATAAAACACTGATATCTTTTCCGCAAAATATAAAATAAACACTTTTTTGCTTTGAAATACACTCCACAGATCATTGAAAAAGGAATATTTGATATCACATAAAATTCACAGTTCGAAATTCATTCAGTCAATCTGACATTTTAAAATTGTTTGACATCAATCTCTACTCTGTGAGATTGTTTGCCCACAGACTAATATATGTTTGACATTGACAGTATGAACGTAAACAATGAACCTTTTAATGTATTTGTAATAAATAATTTAATGTATTTGTAACACATATTGTATACAAATTTCTGAAAGGAGTGCTTCTCCATCTAAACTTTAACTGTGCCAAATGTCACACTTCTCCGTGCGCGCAATGTGCTTAAAAAGGGGTACAAAGCTTTCTCTTCACTAAGTTTAATCTATATAAGATTATGCTTACACACTTTTGAAATAATTTTTCCGCGCGATTAGTGTTACGAAATTTGGGAAAGAAGTATTTTCGTAGCGCGTGACACGTCACGCTAACCTTCGTTTACTAGACGAGCGTAATTAATTGTTTCCTTTACGATAATTGATAAAAAATGGCAGCCGGGGATGCCAACCTTTTTCTTTGTATTCTTCTAAGCGATAAATTTGTTAAAATCTATTATTTTTACGACATTACTATTTTTATCAAATTACGTTACGGGGAAGCATATAAACCTTTACATTCATCTATTTGGAAGAGTCTGAAAAACAAAAAAAACTCTCATTATTCTCATAAGTTTCTTCAAAGCTTGCGTGAGAACCGTGAACTAGATACAAATTAATTTTATGAAAAAATACCCGCGAAGCTTCGCGCCGCATCAAGGCTGAGGTTAAATTCTTCAAAAAATATCGCAAAATTATCCGGTAACGAAATTCATGTTTAGTGCCTTATAATTTGTCAATGTCAAATAATTTATATATACCTTATACGAATGGTTTTGACACGCCAAAACATGATGATATATACAAGTAAACGTTCTTGAAAAATTGAAATAACAACCTTTTGATATCTTGAGTTATGACTTAAAGATCTGTTAGATGTTTTCGCAAAACACATTATTTTTTTGTGTAAATCATAATAATCATTGATTTCTTTTAATATTATGTAATTACCTCAATGAGATTTGTATCCACTTGATACGTAAACATTTAACGTTTGATACGTGTGTATCAATTTTTTTACATGAACAATAATAATCATTGATTGTTTTTATTATTATATAATTATATTGATGAGATTTGTATCCACTTGATACGTAAACATTTAACGTTTGATATGTGTGTATCAATTTTTTTGTATGAACAATAATAATCATTGACTGCTTTTCTTATTATATAATTATATTGATGAGATTTTAATCTACTTGATATGTAAACATTTAGGGTTCGATATGTGTGTCTCAAATAAATAGGTTAGTGCAGATGAGTATTTGCAAATAAATTCTTTGGCTCAAATGTTTAAATTTATAAATAATGTGATTATTTGTACACAGTATAATCATGTCAAAACATGTAATCGAGTTAAGGAGCTTCTGCTTAGACAAGTTCCTATTTATATAAAAAAAATCGTCACTCGTGTCAAACAAAGCATATGGTAAGAATATCCCTATTCTTGATGGCTAACTGAGGCGTGGTAGTATTTTATTAGATGCTGACAACCGCCCATTAGAGATGCCCAGCACTGGTGGCGCATTAACTTGCGCAATAAACAACAATAGTTAATTCGGATTAATGGTGGGTTGAGTTTCAAACACCAAGACAAGATAAATAACGTTACGTTTATGCTGAAAAATTGTATTTTTAAATCATATCCAAAATATAAGCAAATCAACATTCTTCTTGCTACTGTTTATACTTATGTAATTAAAGTATTTTCATGAAGCTTCCCTCTGATGAATATGCCTCTCATACGACCGGGTTTCATCATGATCTTTATAGTTTAAAAACCCTCTGGGTTTTTATGCCGTGTGGTAATTTTTTATTTACTTTCTATAATAACTTCTAACAAATATAAAACGTACCATAAGTAAAAAGCAGAGAAGATTATTACTCAAAAGTTTTAATTATAATTTATAATTAATACTGAAAATATGATCTGAACTTATTTAATACACAAATTGTATTCAATAGGGCTTATATTCAAATTTAAGTTTCGCTTTGAAAATTAATTATGGCAAACTTACTTAAGAGTGGTAATAAATAACAAATGCTTTACTTTTAATGGAAACGACTAACATAACAATTAGTAATTAAAAATTTACCAGTAACTTGGTGCTTATATTAATTATTGAGACGTATTTTAAATATGTGGATCACTATTTTTACTGAAACCAAAATCTAAACTAAATGGGATTATTGAAATAAAAATAATTATTGCTAGCATATTTGCCAATGTGTCATGGTACCTATTAGGTCTGGCGCTCTGTTTCGCATGAACCACTGATCCACTTTCAAAATATATGAAAATATAATATATTCTTCTGATACAGGCTGTACTAAAATTGGTATATTTTCTCATTAAACCTTTTTTGCGGACAATATAATGGTCACTGTGAAATGGAAGTGGTTCTTGCTTGTTTCCACCAGCTCCAAGCATTTATCGATTAGTGCACTACAAAGTTTATGAAGATCTATGCGAAGTAGTTTCTGACCGGCTGGCTAGATTTTACCGCTTCTCCTTTCCGTATTATACGAAATTGTGAAATTCAAATGTACAGATATATTTTGCAGTGATCATAGTTACGTTTATTTCAACGGTAGCGAAGAGTCTGACCGCTCTCCGTGCCGTGCCTCTCCACGAGATGAGAAGTAATATATTAACCCAGTCAACTTTTTGTTGTTTATCTCTTGTTTTTTTTAGTTACAATTAAAATTGTCATCACAATTTAGAAAGATCTATAAGTTCAACAGCAACCAGGATCGCAAACAATCAAATGAGCTGAAATTAAAAATATATTTGAAAAAGATCATGAGTAGGGTTGTACTTGGTACTGACCTATCTCTCTATATAATCCTAATGTATATCACATTATTGTCGTACCTATATAAATAACACGTATAGGTGAACATATATCCAAGAAAGTTAAGACAAGATCAGTAACTTGCCATATGATAAAAAATAAATGCAACTAGCTAAAAGCAGTGGCTTATATAGTGAGGGGAGGGGGCGGGGATGGTAGCTGCTCGCATCGATTGCCATCCGTTTGGGGGTTACACCCGACCGCGGGGAAAATAAAAACTTACAAAAATTCCGTAAAATTCTACACTTTCTATGTATTACGTATTGCAGGGTGAACTCGATTTGCCAGAATGACAAGTAATTTCGAATCGTATAAAATATTAAAAAAATATTAATCTGGCTATACTGCAAATATATTTATATTACAATAAGTCTCGAATAATTCAGATAATAGATTAAAGCACAGTGGTATTCATTTATTTCGATGTAAACGGAGTATCATTAAGTATATACGTATGGCTGGTATAAGCAACATCACAATAATACCAACGAACTTACAAGGGCATTCATTCAAAATTCTTTGCTCTTTAACACACTGTATACCAACATTGTAACAAGTTACTATAACCGTTTTTTTAACTTATTTAGAAAAAATTAAAACAAAAGATTTATTGAATTGCCTTGAAATAGTTGAAATATTATAATACCGGTTACATATAAGGGCACAGAACACTTTTATCTAGTTTCATACAAATACATCATATTGTTCAAGCTAATCACTAAATTAGGCTAACTGGTGTAAAAGTATAATGTATGTAACGGATTAGTTTTAATCCCAAATACGATTTACTGCGTAAACAGATATGGTCACCTACTGCCCATCTATTACATAGTATCAACTTTAGTTGTTATACTGTGTTAATGATAAACAGATTTCGAATGATAACTTGACTAGTAAAGTTTAAAGAACTACTAAATTAATTGTGAAAAAATCATTAACTTACAAATAGAATATAAGCTAATGAAAATTAATTAATAATAGGCTCTATGTTAGAGAGAAAAATATTTTATTATTAAAATAATTTCAGTCATTTGTTTATATTCTATTTATAAATTAAAAAAAAAAATTAATTTAGTAGTTTTTTTATACTTTACTACTCAAGTTATCATTCGAAATCTGCTTTATCATTACCACAATGTAACAACTAAGGTTGGTACTACGAATTAAGATGGGCAGAGTATGACTCAGTGGGGGATTCCTCCAAATCGTTGCTTATCGCCTGTGTCATTTCTCGTTTCTTTTCGATAAGTGTTTTATAAAATAGTTGAAAAGATATCTTCTAATAAACTAAAACCAATTTGATTTACCTATATCGGTATATCTGTAATTCTATGTAATATGATGGGTAGTATGACTCAGTCGGGAATTTCCTCAAAATCATTGCTTACCGTCTATATTATGTCTCATTTATTACGTCAATTGTGATCAGGGTGAAGTGAACCGTTGTTATTTTGATAGTGTGTGCCTATAAAGTAGTTGCGAATGCATCTTCTAATAAACCAAAACCTTGGTTTTAGTTAACGAAACAGTGAGTGGATTGGTTAGTTAAATAAATAGTAAGTTTATAACGTAATAGTGCAATAGCAGCCTCCTTGATCGATATTTTCTAGAGTACGTGTACCAATTACCCAAAACGATAAATATGGGAGTTTATACATTTAAGAGAAAAAGTGGCTTTAAAATTAATGTAGTTCGGAGCATGTCTGGATCATCTTTACATATGTTACAAAAACTTTTAACAGCCAAAGTTCATCATAAGAAACTAATGATCATATTTATGAAAGAAATGATTTAGATAATATAAATATATCTTAAGAAAGCAACAGTGACAACACGGAATTAATGATGACACCTCATCAATAAGACGGATCAGACAACAATTCTGTAAATGATAATACCGATAGTGCTACTACTATTAAAGACAATACTTACATGAATGAATCACCTTAGACATGTATCACATTGGAGTGTACCCGTTCCTGATAATGTGCGCAGAGAAGATGCGCTTGCATCATATCTAGACATATATTAAAAATAAAAGGTGATGTTCGCCATCTTTGAAAATAATTGTTTTATAAAGTTATGCCTAATGGTGAAAAAGATTTACTCTCCTGTAATTAATAACCTTTATTGCCTCTGCGTTCGTTTACTAGCTGTCGCCAATAGTATGTACAAGAGCTACTTTTAACACTGGATTTCAGAAGTGGTGGAAATTAAATCCTAAAATGGCTGACCACGAAACTACAAGTGAACATCTGGAAAATCTTGAAGAGTGAAAAACCGGAAATGAGGCTAAACAGATACCAGAGGTGCTGTACAGAACCTTATGCCTGCTGTCGGTAATTTCACATTTCTTTGTTATTTTTTCTTTTGGAATGATGTATTTGAATGAATAAATTGTATTCAGACTGTATTGCAAAGTAAAGGCTTGAGTGTTGATCAATTAGTTATAAAAATAGAGCCATTTTATTTTTATATTGAAGAAAAAAACGGGGTCATATTGTAGAAGACGCAATAGGTCTTGCTGTGAATAAAATCAGAGGCCTACGACATTCCAATAGAAAGACGAGTTCGCTGTAAAAAACGAATGGCCGGTTAGGTTACTACCAATGCGGGACACACACTGAGACCAGAACTTCAAAAATATATGTTGGTATGCCTTGACCGAATCAGTTTTGGACTCCGAAGTAGATCAAAATCCTTTCAGGATGTAGCTTCATTATTCGCGGTTGTGCAGACAAATACTTTGCTTTTGCCGAGCACTGAATAGTTGAAATTAGTTGTATCAGAATTTATTTTTTTTATGATAAGGTATGGGAAGTAAAATTCCTCTTAGAAATACCAAAGCTGAAAATACAGTTTCTGATTGAAAATCTCTAGATTTTTTTGAAATTTATAGTGGAAGGGGACTTTACAGAGTAACTTTCAAATCTGATGGTCGCACTAAAGGTATTTATGATAAGTTATCGTATTAAGTATCAGTTGCTTCATGTGAGAGAAGTTTAGGTAAACTAAAATTAATAAAAAAATCACTTGCTGGCAACAATGGTCGAAAGCAGATCTATGAATCTTGGCATATTAACAATTGAACACGAGGCAATACAAAATATAAATTTTGAAGCTGTGATTTCCGAGTTTGGAGCTGTTAAAGCTAGAAAGAAGAGATTTTCAGTGTTTGTACATTTATACATTAACTCAAACCTACCTCGTAGAGGGACTATGGATTTTCACTTGCCACGATCCTGCTATACCTCCTTCGCTTCTTCAACTGTCATCTCCCTATTCATACATGTTCTACGGTTGCGGGTACTTTTCAGTTGGCTCTTTCTTACATTTTGCCAATCTACTCGACATGCTTCTCCCTGGAGCACATCCTTCCGACCTAACCAATTATCTCCGTACAAGCGCATTCTCTCTACATGATCAAACTATCGAAGTATTCGCTTCTCAGTTTTCATCAGCACACTTTCTTTTAATCCTACCCGTTTCCTTATCATACTGTTCTTTACCTTTACTTAAATTTTGAACCACACGTACTTCTCAGGGAATGCATTCCTACTGCGTTATTTCCACTCTCATTCTTCTTTGGCCATAACCAACTTTCCTTTCCATATATCAATTTGAAAGGTTATATGTATAACAAAACAATATTATTATCATATTACAATAATCCGATTTGATTATTAATCCATTTTATTATCCATTTGTATTATTTAAATAAAATCATACTTGCCGTATAAGTTTTCATTGATTTTAACAGTTTTCATTCTTGGGGTACGACGACCAATATATGCACCTGGTGCCACCCATGCTAGCTATGCCACTGGCTAAAAGTAGGTATTAATAGAGCCGCAGGCTTACTAAAACGTGGGTGATACCAGTAGCTCTGATCACCCTGTCGTTACCTGGGTATATCGTCGTGACAATATATACATACCTACATAAAATTACCCTGTCGTTACCTGGGTATATCATCGTGACAATATATACATACCTATATAAAATTATCAGAGTGTCTGTGTATTTATGGAATTTTTTTCTATAATTTATTTTGTTTTTAATGTATTTGTTTTTTTTTTATTTTATAAGTACTTATAGGTAACATAAGTGCAATAATTAATGCTTTATACCCCAATTAGTTCAGTGAATAAGAAAAGTATATTATTTTAATTTTTTTGTCGATCGAGTAAATGAACAATTAGTTTGTAATATATTAGTTTGTAACTGAATGATCCATCGAAACACCATTTTTCTCTATTGTTCAAAGTACTTTTTTTTATTTTGACTACTTGGTTTTATACAGCAATTTATTTAATTCGATACAAGCACTCGCAATATTTTCTAAATATAGTGCCGGTAGATGTAACAACTCCTGTTGATAGTTTCAAAACGTATTGACCTACACGTATATCAATGATAACACTCAAATATTTTAGTGGAAACAAATTAAGTACACAAAAAAAATTATTAAATTTAGAGTGTGGGTGTCGTTTGCAAGGGTCAAGTATGAGAGTCTGAAAAAAAATTTGTTTCAAAATTTCAAGTATATCTTCAGAGATAAAATGAAAATAATGCAAAAAATATTTTCTCCCCTTTACTTCCGAAACTAATCAATCCAATGTTATGAAAGAATTCAGAGTTTTTAGAAACCTTATCGATTACCCTAGATCTTATGATTTTTAAAATATGCACACTGTTTTTACACTTGTGAAATATACAACAGACAATATATTTACATAGTGCAAAATTAATAGGTGTACATATGTAGTAATAATATAGTTACGTAGTGAAAAATTAATAGGTGTACATGTGTAGTGATAATATATTTACGTAGTGAAAAATTAATAGGTGTACATGTGTAGTGACAATATAGTTACGTAGTGAAAAATTAATAGGTGCACATGTGTAGTGACAATATATTTACATAGTGAAAAATTAATAGGTGTACATGTGTAGTGATAATATATTTACGTAGTGAAAAATTAATAAGTGTACATGTGTAGTGACAATATAGTTACGTAGTGAAAAATTAATAGGTGTATATGTGTAGTGACAATATAGTTACGTAGTGAAAAATTAATAGGTGTACATGTGTAGTGACAATATATTTACGTAGTGAAAAATTAATGGGTGTACATGTGTAGTGACAATACATTAACATAGTGAAAAATTAATAGGTGTACATGTATAGTGACAATATATTTACGTTGTTAAAAATTAATGGGTGTACATGTGTAGTGACAATACATTAACATAGTGAAAAATTAATAGGTGTACATGTGTAGTGATAATATATTTACGTAGTGAAAAATTAATAGGTGAACATGTGTAGTGACAATATATTTACATAGTGAAAAATTAATAGGTGTACATGTGTAATGACAATATATTTACGTAGTGAAAAATTAATGGGTGTACTGTGCAGTGACAATATATTTACATAGTGAAAAATTAATAGGTGAACATGTGTAGTGACAATATCTTTACATAGTGAAAAATTAATGGGTCTACACGTGTAGTGACAATATATTTACATAGTGAAAAATTAATGGGTGTACATATGTAGTGACAATATATTTACATAGTGAAAAATTAATAGGTGTACATGTATAGTGACAATATATTTACATAGTGAACAATTAATAAGTGTACATGTGTAGTGACAATATATTTACGTAGTGAAAAATTAATAGGTGTACATGTGTAGTGACAATAAATTTACATAGTGAGAAATTAATAGGTGAACATATGTAGTGAGAATATATTTAGGTAGTGAAAAATTAATAGGTGTACATGTGTAGTGACAATATATTTACATAATGAAAAATTAGTGGGTGTACATGTGTAGGGACAATATATTTACGTAGTGAAAAATTAATGGGTATACATATATAGTGACAATATATTTACATAGTGAAAAATTAATAGGTGTACATGTGTAGTGACAATATATTTACGTAGTGAAAAATTAATAGGTGTACATGTGTAGTGACAATATATTTACGTAGTGAAAAATTAATGGGTGTACATGTGTAGTGACAATATATTTACATATTGAAAAATTAATAGGTGAACATGTGTAGTGACAATATCTTTACATAGTGAAAAATTAATGGGTCTACACGTGTAGTGACAATATATTTACATAGTGAAAAATTAATGGGTGTACATATGTAGTGACAATATATTTACATAGTGAAAAATTAATAGGTGTACATGTATAGTGACAATATATTTACATAGTGAAAAATTAATAAGTGTACATGTGTAGTGACAATATATTTACGTAGTGAAAAATTAATGGGTGTGCATGTGTAGTGGCAATATATTTACATAGTGAAAAATTAATAGGTGAACATGTGTAGTTACAATATAATTACGTAGTGAAAAATTAATGGGTTTACATGTGTAGTCACAGTATATTTACGTTGTGTGAAAATTAATAGATGTACATGTGTAGTGACAATATATTTACATAGTGAAAAATTAATGGGTGTACATGTGTAGTGACAATATTATAAAAGTGAAAAATTTATAAATGTTTATAAGTATCTAAATATGTACGGAATCCTCGTAGTGGTTGACAGATGTTATTTACTGGAATGGTAAAATAAATGCATTTTAAGGAACATAAGAACCCTGTGAACATAACAAAAAATGAAGCTAGTGTGAAAATGTTTCAAATTAAAATATTTCAAATGGTTTGTTTGTACATTGACAAGCCAATATGGCCGTGATTCTTTAATATTTTTACTTGCAAAAATCATTTTTTAATATTAATGAAATCCGAATATTTCAAATTTACATTAATACGATAATATCATGTAACATTTTTTTTCTATTTTGTGTATAGCAGAAATCTCGCAAAATTTTGTGACATTGACGAGACGTTAATCAATTGTGTAATGAATTTAAAAGGAAGCTATTCCAAAATTCACATCCTTTGAAGTTGCACTTTCTTTTTTTTTCATGTTAATGTGCCAAACATGTGATGGCGTCATCTGTTCAGAACAGTTCATACGGCGACACCATTTTTTAAAGGGTGACCATCTTTTCTCTATAAATATAATAAGTTAGACCTCATGTACTACCTACAATTAAAATATTAAATTATAATAGCAAATTATAATTTAATAAATGCCATTTGTCATATATGAAATTGTAAACATAGTCTAGGTAACATTATTCCAAAACAAATTTTTAGCAACTCTGGTTGACTAATTGGTTCATATAATTTTATATCAATCGAATTCAGTTATAAAATATCTTTATGTGACTTATTTATTTGTAAACATAAACATAGTTTACACTTGGAACATCTATGCTATTAAATAGTACTTGTCGATGTCGAAGTCGTGATTAGGTCAAATGCGCTGAGATTATATGTAACACGTTCAATCTTTGCTGAGTAAGTGTACCGCTGGTGAAATATAAACATTATGTACGGCACAATCTCAACTGAAGGCTCAATTAGCAGACGTCCTTTTATTCAGAATACGCTCTCTCAAGCGTTTTCAAACTTTTATCTATTATTATTTCCATCCATTATATAATTTTGCTATATATTTAATAAGTGTGTGACATATTACTATTTATCAAATTCACTTTCATGTTGCTATCGAACTACTCGGCCAGAAAATAAAAAAAATTACGAACATTTTAAGCTGATGTATTGTGAGGCAGATAGCGTCTCTGGGACTTTGTATTAGCCAACCAGTAACATTCGGTCCATAGGTTGACGCTAAAATAGACTTGATATCTTTAACATAGCTACGTATGTAAAACAGGCGAGTTTACAAGATCGGTGTGTAGGAATCGTATACGGAATCTTTTAATAGAGTTATGCTAAAAAAATAGTTTGAATCTTCGACAGTAATTTAATTGACACCAATTCAATTTTGAAAAGGACATGAAATTACTGAATCGACGTCAAAAATACTTTTTATTAAAATATGTGCAGTTGTGAGGCTTACTTTCTTAAACTTGTTCTGATTACAAGTTTTTTTGTTTGGCAATTTTGGATTTTATTATTTTAAATCATTAATAATAAAATAAAATTATAAAAATGTATACAAAGTATAGTTTTAAATGCTATACTTATAATACTCCTTGATTTAAAGTAGTCCGAATCTTCTGAACAAATGCCCTGAATGCTTATTTAAATTTTTATTGTCTCCAAATATGAAAGCTGTACACGATATTTCGTACGAAAAAATACATATGTACAATATGTGTATGTATATGTATTTATCCTCACGATATTCCTTCACAGGGATATTTTCTATTCTAAACATAAAATACGTTTATGTACAATATGTGTATGTATATGTATTTATCCTCACGATATTCTTTCACAAGGATATTTTCTATTCTAAACATAAAATACGGTTATATATAATATGTGTATGTATATGTATTTATCCTCACGATATTCTTTTACAGAGATATTTTCTATTCTAAATATTTGTGTGGAAAATGTAAAGTTTTTCGATGTATTTGACGTTATTGAGTATTGTTATCGAGTGATAACAATTGTGAGTGAGTACAACTTGCTTTAGGTTATTATTTCTGGCGGTTGTCGTTGTTGCTCTTGTAGCTACTGCTGTTAAGACTGTCTATCTAGTGTCCAACAATTTTGGTACTAAGTTAGTTATTGTTGGTAAAATTTCTGACATATACAGATGTCCCGTAAGGACTCTATCACCGACATTTCGTTGGTCCACACCAACGAAATGTCGGTGATAGAAGAGGTTATTATACAGATAAAACAATAAACATTATTATCCCAGGCCTAGTTTTACAGACATGATTTTTAAATGTTTTTAAAAATTTTTGTTACTGCGTATGAAACATTTTTTTTTTAGATATTATTACTATTTCTGCTTTTTTATTATCCAAGTCCTTTTTTATTGTCTTTCTAATTAAAATGTTATTCATTCGTTATTATTGCCAACTTGAAAACTAAACGCTGAAACATGCGCATTTTTTAAATTACGAAACATGGAAAGTGATTTTTCAACAATGCTACTGTAAAAAAAATGTACGGCAACCATGTGAAACTTTATTTCCAAAACATATACAATTCACACAGATTCCAAAAAGGTACAATTTTCTGGTACTAAGTCATTTCATAACATGTTTTTTATTCCTAAATCCACACCACTGATCATTTTTTTCGGTCATGGTAAAATAAAACAAGTGTAGTATTTCTCATCATACCGCATTTATTATTTCTTTATTAGAGTAAATGTTTAAAATCCCTTTCCCTACCTGTTATGCATAACCAGCATCTTCTTAAAAAATTTCTTCTTAAACTTCATAAGGCCCTTTCTTTAGTTTTTAGCACTTCAGACACATGGTGTAATTATTGTCTTAATTGTTGTTCATTATTATTAGCAGTCTTATAAATCGCCTTCTTGAAATATCCCCATAGAAAATAGTCTTAGCGTCTGAATCGTCTGTATTGAGGTCTGGCGAATGTGGTGGCCGTGCAATTGTACAGCCACGTCCTATTCATCGATTTGGGTAAGTTGCATTCGGTATTCAGTAGTAACCAGTATTCAGTTACTTGTCGCATAAAGTGGGCCAGTGCACCTTCGTGCTGTAGCCACATCCTGTCACGTACATCTTGTGGAATTTCATTGAACAGATTTTTATTTTTGTATCTTAAAAACCGCAATTAACGAACTCCATTAAGCTTCGATGGAAATCCAAATTGATTCCGAATTGATGTTGAAATCTATATGCGGGAATTCTCGATGGTCCTATGGTGTAAGTTGTGCGTTTTAAATATTCTCATTCTTTTAAAACATGATTCATCGCTCCATAAAATTGAATTTAAAAAAGCGGATTTTGCCTGCATCGACGCAGCATCCCCCGACAGTCTATCACCGACATTTCGTTGGTCCACTCCTTACAAGACACTTTACACTTAATTCATTAACTTAATTATGATAATTGTCAGTAAAAAAAATAAATGTTTGTACTTCCTGTCGGAAATTATAATGATTGTAAATTATATCTTTAAGGAAAGTAAAACACATAGCTACTCATCTAAGCACGAGGTGGGGCGGAGGCCAATTCTTGCAAAAGTGACCGTGCGGTCTGCTCTATTTCTGGACAAACCATTTTATCCACTTTGACCTTAATATATATGTAAGTAACAACTAAAAACCAAAACTATTACTTTTCTAGTGTAACAAAAAATCAAAAGGTTACAGATAACCCATATATTTATCGTGGGTTTCGAGATGTGGACCTCCAAAAATCGTTGATTTTGACATTCACTGACTCACTGACAGATCATCTAACCCTGTCGACTTCTTTCGATGTATCTGGAACCTTGAAATATAATTAATGTAGTATAAGTATGTAAGCATAATTAATGTAGTATATGCACATAATAGGAAAAATAAGAAAATAGTGAAATCTTTTCGGAATATTAGAAAATCATGTGTGTGGTTATTTTACAAGAGTTTATATATACAAGATCTAAGCCTTTGATAAAGCCTAAGAACATGGGATAGTAAAATACAATAAAATCAGATAAACTTTCCTACCTGATTTGGATCATATTTCATTCAAAAAGTTAGAAAGCAGTCCGAAAGTAGGCCGTAAGTCCACATATTGACGCGGAACTGATACCACGCGGGTCATCACTGAAAAAATATTGCACCGAAAAAACAAAGATTTGCTTTGAATGAAAACTGTAAAGGTTTAAAATTATTTTGATAAAAGCTTAAAAAAAGCTGTTGAAATCCCATCTAGGATTATTCAATCCGCAATAAAATGTTTTGAAATCTTTATAATAATAGTTTTTTACACTTGATAGGCATTTAAAAATTCCAGGTTCCTAAATGTAAGTTTGGACCTCAATTAAATGCCAACTGAGTACAAAAGAGTTACCAGTTCATACTCATTATTAAATTGAAAACGTGTTCACTTTGTCCTAAGAATTTTAATTATAAGGTTGATACCTAAAATAAACTTTGCAAAGTTTCAGTTTTCAAATATTTATTTGTCGATTAAATCGCCTGACAAAAATTTGTCACATTTCTTCACATGAATATTTTGATGATATATATGCAAGTGAGGAAATAAAACAACTCGTGATGGGCTCGGTTACAGGTTCGGTCTGGGCGACTTTTAATTCAGTCAAAATCAATCCTAAATTAATGTTTAAAGATCATGAGTATCCGTTGCAGTGCAAGCTCAACCCATTTTAGCAGTTACAACATTATTTTCGACTCGTCCGTGAACTATAACAAACTGGTCTGAGATGGGTGACATTGGTGTAGGCACGCACGCACGTACGCAGGCACGCCCGCACGCACGGGAGCAATTTCGTTTGTCGGTGTGACTGTAATAAATTTTGTTGTGCATTGTAATGTTAATGTTTATTATATATTTTGTTTTTCATTTGTTTAATTGGTAATTTTAATATATTTTTCTATTTGTGACATATGTTTTTTAAATACGCATTAATAATGCATCTATTTTTATTTATAAGAATGTGATATTTGCTTGTATGGTTATTGGTGGTAGACCATTACAAAAATGCCAACGAAATGATTTGGTTGTAAAAATGATTCGAGATATCATTAAGCAATTACTAATTAGTAACTTATGAATACAAATTAATGAATAATGGGGAAACTTCGACAGAATATGATATAAGTTGACTAAACCGAAAAAAACTGATGAGTATATAACATAAGGAAAAATGCTATTTTAATTTTTTTTTCTGTTCGAGCACCTAAATGGCGCTTTACGAGTTACTTTAGTTTCATTTAGTGAATACAATTATATAATAAATATTTAAATAATATTTAGGTTGAATAATTAAATATCGTGGTTTGAAAATCGATAAAGAGATATATGACATAAGACTCTTCGATAATATTAATATACAAGATTCGAATCATTTACGAATACATATTCTTATGAATTCTATAATTTTTTTTTTCTCTTAGCTTGATATGGCACAAAGGTGACCTCTGTTTCATTATGTTTTCTATTTTTATCTGTAGAAAGGTTAATTGGTTTTTTAATCTATCATTGTTTATTGGGCCAAATCATCAACTTTTATAAACATCGATATTCTGGGTTCGACAGCAATACCTTATGCTAGTGATGTTATTATTGATCATTTTTCAAAATCACTTGTCTCAAACACTACTCGAAATCAAATACTACTCGAAATCAAATACTACTCGAAATCAAATACTACTCGAAATCAAACACTACTCGAAATCAGTAAACTAAAGGTTCAATTACAAGGATCATTCAACTACTAATTTCATAATCGATAACCGGGATATCTTATTAATAGATTATTCGATTATGGAAATAATTCATAATCGCCCACCTTTAAAGGTCATATTATATAGTCACGGAAATATAATCTAGCGGCGATTTTTTATTTAACCATGTCCGCTATACATAACTACGACAGCCTGTCAATTTCGGTTATTTTGAGAGTAATACATATTTTCTGGGGTACAGAACCATTTAGTTCAAATGAGACGCTGATTGATAGTTTTGATAGAGTTTTAGCAGGTGTTGAAGAAGTTCAAAAACTGTTACGGATGAAAGTATGATTACTCAAAATGGAGAATCTCATAATGGTGAATATTTCTATTTTTAGAAACGCCCAAATGCTTACGTATCGACATATCGATCGTACACAAATCGTCGCACAGCACAGACAATAGACAGTCGTCTTCTAATTCAATCAGGTATACGAAATAAAATGTAACAATGTGTAAAGAACGCAACATAAATATAACGGCATTGCATAAAACTCACTCATATTCCTCGAATTCACTGATGGCCAGTCGACCCGGTTATTGCCGAGTCGGTGCCAGTCACTTGTTATTTGGCAGACCTTGTGTTCAGGTGGTCCAATATCCATTTTAATACTAAGTAACGATGTTTCCACAAACCAATGAAGGCTTAATTTTGAAGTATAAATTGTATACTTGAACGACTAACGGAATTTGGGGACATATATTGTTTAAAATGATGAAAATGACGTAGTTTTAATACATGCGTATATATTGACATACGAGCGATGGTCCAGCGATTAAATTAACCCCTTTGTTGATTTTTTTTACAAAATAAGTAACTATTTTATATTTTTTTTCTATTGTTTCGTCAACATTTTCTCTATCATCTGCAAAATATATGTATAGACGAAAACACGCCCAACTGTTAGCACGCCCGCCCAACAACCAACATTAAAGACCGCACGCACGCACACACGCACATAAGCACTTAGGCATGCAGAAACGCACGTACGTAGGCACGTATGCACGCAGTCACACAGCTATTACACGGGCAAGAACGCGCGTGTGCATTTCCCTCTGTTGTGCATAATCACGCAACACTCAAGTTGTACACAAGCTGCATTTGAGTTTTTGATTATACAAATAGCATTTAATCGGTCTATATAAAAATTGTATAAGTATTTATACAGAGGTTATAAACGCAAATTGAACCCTATATTAAACAGATTTTGGCTTGTACCGTTTAGGCTGTTTATTAAGTTGCCCCATCCTTGACTATTTAATAACAAATTTATTACATGATTAATGAAATTTCACGATCGGTGAAAATCGTATCACTGTCTTTAGACTGAAACATGATCGCTGGTGCCCATCACATATAATATTTAAATACCAGTTTTGATTGTAACCTCAAAAGGAAATTTTATTTACCTTATTTAGAACAATTTCACTTTGTTATTTCCTTTAATTTTGCAGGCTTTCACTTAAAAAGATAAAGCTAGTGCTAGTAAATTATATTCCACCCTCATCTTTGCTAATATCTCACCTGAAGATGTTGTAATACAAAGAAACCTAGGTCGTGGTAAAGAAATTAAAGAAAGTAGAAATAATACTACATCACGTAGTTTCATTTATTTTTAAATAAAATTTTGTAAATGAAGACCAATACACATTCCACTTTAGAGGTACGTATAAGAAGTGAGAAATCCCCTCTCACTTTATTTTTCTATCTATTGTTTAGCTTAGATAAAAATACGAGCCCTACTCAGAGTTTGCGGAATTTGTTTTGTCAATAAATGCCCAAAAGTGACCAACACAGTGGCGGGACTATCGAATTAACGCAGTTAAAACTACTACGTAGTATGTTTATATTCCATTCTATTTCGAAAGATAATGTTTGTAAACAAACCAATTTGACAGTTCATGTATTGTAAACTTTTTTCTTATATTCATGTTTTAAATTTAAAGGTCCATCACCGCGAATTTCAAAAATCAATCGTTTTCTATCGAACTATATAAAATTGATCCACTCTTCTTTCATTTCTATTTACATTGGAATTCATAAAGGTATCGCTTGACAGGAGAGGAAAAATCTTTATTTAAGTGAATTTTTGACGAAACAATACCTGTTGAAAATATAAGAAATGAAACCGAAGAAATTATATTGATATAGTATGCATATAGTCAACCATAAAATTATATTTTGCGTTTACGTATACATTGAGGAGAAAAAAAATAAAAATAAATAAATCAAATAAGCAAATTCCTTTCGTGATACTCCATACTTGCTACTTGATACTCCATACTGTGAACGTCACTTGTCAGAGTAAGGTCATCAGTCAGTCGCGAGACCCCAACCTATCTGTCATCAGACCTCCCCGTTACATATTTTATTTTATATTTATTGTCGTATTCGCACGCTGCGCATTGCGAGTGAAAACGACTTTGGTCATTGCGATTAATAAATTTACGACTTTTTTTATTCTGCTTATTTAATGCCAACAATGTTTATTAGTTTACAGTTTTCAATTTGCCTTGTATTATTTATATCCGTGGATAACACTTGGTCTATGACCCAGGTTCCAACCTCCACTCTTGGCAAACCAAACTGTTTACGTTAGTATTGAGATACATTATGCCATGATGATCGCGATATTCTGCTAGAATAAGAATCCGCTCACGATGGCGAAAAATAAATGATATCAATTTAGATTTGTTTGCTCTCGTCAGTACGAACAGCACACGTTCTGTTTAGGGTTACGAACGTCAAACTGAAAAATGAAACTTGTCAGCATATGACGTTTACTAAAAAAACACTCATCTGACTATGGCATTACGACTCATATACGTCGAAAAATATAATTTCATTATAAGCACATTCTATATTTAAAGTAATTATTTTATTAATACCCTTATTATGTAAGAACTAAATCTATGTCATCAATATTCTCCCCAATTATATTGATACCAATGTGGTATCTGAAACAATTTTTCCAAGCTTTGTACACTTGCACCCTTGCATCGTAAAATATTTCTATAGTTTTTTTATAGGAAAAAAATTTCTAAATGTTCATTCCCCCTCATTCTGAATAATTAATGAACAATTTCCGAGAGCAAGATCAACAATTTTTCTGGCAATTTTATGCTAATATCTTGACATAAAATCTGGCATTTTGGCTCGACGATGAGCTCTTTATTCAATACATTATTCCCACATTCCGTCTGGGTTGTCTCATAATCCTTTCAGGGACCCGTAATATTATCCATCACAAAAAAACAACCTTCAAAGATCCCCTAATAGTGTCCTATAGCTACCGCCAAACGCTTCCACCCAACATGGTTAGAAATGTAGTCAGCATATTGTAAAATTGACATGACTTTAATATAAAAACTAAGATAAATTATCTTTTATAACATATTTTACAAGAAAATATACTTTGAATGCCAATCCCTTTATTTATATTATTCATAATTATTATATGAATCACTTCAGCTGTAAGATAATTGTACAAGCGAGATGGACCGCGTGGAGATATTTAATTTTATAATAAAAACTATATTAAAAATTCACGCATTTTGCTCGCGCGCAAATAAACAGGAACGGAAATGTAATGTTTTGCCACATCGCGAAGCTTTCGGCGACTAAATATACGACTTTTGATGTTATAAAAATTATAAATTTGCATTATATGCAGTTTCTATTAAAGTAATCATCGTATTAAAGTAATTATCTTGTATGCATTTCACATAAAGTCATCTTGTACGACATGATTCATGTAAATCAAATATATATTCTTCTGACTGTGTCAGTCTAATGGTTTCTTTGTTGTTAATTTTAATCGTTTTCTCTTATATTTGCATACTGCAGAACAGCTCAGTGTAAATGTAGCTAGGCATATGCGGATGTACGACGAACATTTTTGACTGGCTTTTTGACAAAGTATGTAAACAGCCACCTACCGTGAAATGTGCACCTCTCATTAGAAGTATATTACAAGGATGAGATCCTTGATTGGAGAATATATCATACATCCCACTAAACATGTCGCATTAGATAAATTATATCAACGATAGGGTGTTCTATTGATTGTTGTGATTTACTTGCTGATCGAGTTTATTGTTTCTTGATAATACAAATGATAGTAGAAATGATTGAAGAGGACAATGCATTTTGGAAGAAAAACATAGAAAGAAAATTGGTTAATTTTAAAGACTATTATATAAAGATTATCAAATCTAGATGTAAATAATATAAAGATTATTTACTTCCAGAGTTGATTGATCTACGACATCCCGCGTAAATGGTAATAAGAAATTCACAGTACATCCTTGTATTCTATCAAAAGTAAGAATGAAAGTTATATTTAAAATGTGATTTTAGAGAGGATCGCGTTATCTTCTACAACCATATTTTATGTTTTCTAAGGACAAATAAATTTATACGTACACAGAAAACTTGTAGTATTTTGATATGGAGCCTGTAAAAAATAGTAACAATTATTAAGGATTAAATATGACTACTGTAAAAATCTACTTTCCAAATTATCCGAAGTACCGATCTCGAATGTTTTGAGAATTGATTATGTTAAAGTACCTAATTGAAATAAAATATCGTTAAAGGCGACCTGTGATTTTCCATAAAGGTTTTGTTTTCTTCTCTATATAACAACCTGAAGAATAATCACAAAACTACGTCGAATGTTTTTGACTTAGAAAAAAAAAGTAATCGGCAAGTTTTTCTTAATTGTCTGTCTCAAATAGTTTACCTGATAGGTAACTATCTTCGACCTAATAACGAATATGTTATTATAACGTTCTTATATAGTTTTTCTTTATTCATTATTAGAAGTGGAATTCGCATGTTGTCATTAACGAAATAAATAATCACAAAGTTCCAAGATTATTTTATCCGCAATACTATTAAGCATTGGCCACCTATATCGACGTAATCGATGGCTGTCTATGATTTTGCAAGCGATCGGCAATCGCGTCATCTAGCGTTTACCTTTACGTTGAAATAAATTATTCCAAATCGGTGATGGGCTCTTAATATGAAATTATTTTGTTTTTCTGAATAAAAAGCATAATTTTTTATTGGTACATACATTTATACTGTGTACATAGGTAACTTATATTATATAGGTCATATTTTATATTTAACAGAAATTCAAGTAAAAAAAATTTTTAATAATACCAAACAAGAGACAGGCAAAAACGGACCCGATGTTATTTATAGAGATAAAACATGATTTTTAAAAATTCTGGTATTTTTTAATATAAAAACCCAAACAACTCAGTGATTGGCAATCGGGAAAAAGTAAGAAATAGAATATAATTTGTAACCATAATAGCAAATAAAGAAAAGCTATCTTCATAAATGCTCATGTTTTGTATTTGTAAAATATCAAGAATTATTAATTCCTTTGATTAGATATTTTGATTATATAATAACTTTTTAAAAACGATTACAAAAAATGATCAATACCGCTTGCTTCCTTTAATGTGTAGCCATACTTGAATGAATTATAAATAAACTATGTAGACTGATATTGATAATGGTTCTATTGTTGTCAAAATGAATGGCGTTTTCGATCTCATCGACATTTACGTAATTTTTTTCGACGACTGTGTAGAGCCTGCGAGCGTCATGGATTAATATGTTACGACTATAGATGGAGGATACAACGAGACAGATTCTGCACTTTATTTTAACTCGCTAATGCAAAGAATCCCGTAAGACATTACAAACTATTATGAAAAATAACCTAACTATTCATAAAAAATACAAAGTTTTGCTTGTGACTCATTGACGATTTTGATAAAACTTTTAAGTACTTTATTTTTTTGCATTTGACACAATATGTCCGAATATGAATTCAGACTCACCCTTTTTTTAAACAATAAAAACGAACTTAAAAAATAATACACATCATTTTGTGACATCGAACTAAATACAATAAACTAACTATAATAGTAAATTAAATAATTTTAGGAGAGGGTAAAATGCAACAAGCAAAATTTGAAATGAAAACGTTGCGAGCAAAATAATCACATAGATAAAATAAATACCAAAATTGCTAATTGTGTAATACCTACACACCCTATTTTACCGACGCGAAGCGTTCGATTCGCGTCTATCGGCCCGGTGCGAACCACAAAGTGGTGGTAACGAAATCGATTATCGATCGAAAGCTCGTTATTGTGTCTTCACCGGGAAGTTATTCCTTCGACGTTGTGTATTTTGTTTCAACACAAAATAGTTATATTTTGTTATAATTCAAAATATCACACTATGTGTCTCCTCAACTACAACGAGCTTAAGATCTCTAAAACTAGATTATACTAGATACTAGATATAACTCTTAAATCAAAATTGTCAAATAGCTCTTTCAATTACAAAACAATTATGGAATGTAATAGTATTTACACAGAATCAACACACAATAATATTGTTCAATAAGTTATTCGAGCTGGAAATTATTAAATAATAACTGAGACCCACTTTTTATTTTCTAGATTTCCTTACAGTAAAACTTTCTGAAAGTGTTTTCACTTTTCCAGTTTCCCCTGGCTAATATCTCATCCACAAGGTGATTTTCAATCCAGCTTACTGAAGTTACTGCAGACCTAAAGGAGCTCGGCTGTTATACCAGCATCTTTCTGAACAGTGCGAATCCATCCACCAATCATTGTCCTGGAGGCTGCACGCGTCGTCCCAGTGATGAATATAAACAGTTCTTCTAACACAAGAAGCAGTAATTAATATTTTAATCCATGTTACAGGACAGACTTGCTCATTCTGATCAGTAGCCATCCTGACTACCGATGCGAAGCGGAGTCTGTCTTAGACCCGAACTTTTGATATTTTCATCTGTCCGATGAATAGATCAAAAGTAATCAAATAAGGATCTCAGATTTTCAGGAGTGTGAGGAATGGCTGCAGTTCACCTTGATATCTCGAACAAGGTCATTTTCTGGAACGGCCGAGATAACCATTAAAATACAATCTGAGGATCCCACACTGGAGGTCTTGTATTTTCTGGTTGGTCAGTGGCAATAGCCTTAAGCGCCTGTTTCGAGAGTAGCTATTCATTGAAGTTTTCCTGTTTCATTTTGCAGAATGTGAATATGGCTGACTTATGAACTAGAATGGTATTGTAAGCAAGTTTCAGTTCCAAATGTAAATAGGCTAAATACCTTGAAATTTAGTGTAGTTCGGGGTCATGGCTAGGGACTCTATTATTTTCACACCACTCAAACCATCTCTTGATAGCTAGATAATAAGTACTCATCGTAGAGTCACGCCAACTAGTAGCTAACAATTGTTTTTCTGGTTCTGACAGTTGGTTGACTTCTGTTGGGGAGAGGCCTGTTGCAGTGTTCACGAGGCTCTCCGAGACCCTCTCGATCATTATAGGTGGTTCCAGAGCTCTCGACTTTAGATCGGCTAGCCAGAAGGTTCTTTCCCAGAAGAGCGCAATCAATATGAAACGGCCTTTCGCTTTGTTTAGATGAGCTAAGACTCTGGGAATGAGATTGGAAGGTGGAAAAATCCAACCTAGATGGAAATCCCAATCTTGGCTGAAGGCATTGGAAAAGAGCGCCGATTGATCTCTGGAGTCGAGCGAAACGTACTTGTATACCACTCTTGTTTCTCCTGATGCAAACAGATCGACATCTGGAGTACCCCAACGATGTAATAATTAGTTTGTTGCATTGGGCAACAGGTGCCATTCTGATAGCAGCCGTTCCCATGAGAAGTGATCGGTTATGCAGTTGTACCTCCCCAGGAGGTAGTGAGCTGACAGGCGAATGTTCAGTCTCTCTGTCAGCTTCAACAACTTGCATGTCAGGTCTAAAAGTATCACGGAATGAGTTCCCCCTTCGTTCCATATGTAAGATACCAACGTCCGATTTTCCGATTGGAGCAAAATGTGAGAATTTCGAAGGCGATGAGACTGGTTCTGAATTGAGACATATACTGCGAACAGCTCCTTTCAATTCGAGTGGACGACAGAGCAGAGAAAAATACTGTTCTGTTGTCCAAATTCCTGACAACATTTTCTCGTTCAGCTAAGCTGGGCTAGGCTCAATATAGACTTTGGGTAGTTAATTTGCTAACTCAAAGATTCCAAAAGGTTCACGACCTCTGCAGTCTGTGAGACCAGCTTGGACAGATCTTGGTGGGCTAACAGAAAATCATCTAGTTAGACTAGGACTCGATAACCACGGTTTCGTAGGATTTCCGCAATCCAATTTATTAATGCTACAAAGGTGTGAGGTGCCGATCGTAGGCAAGAGGGTAGGGCTGACATTTGTAACAGCTGCCCTGGTAGATCATTCTTAGATTACAGCGATGAGATGCTACGATTGGTACATGAAAGTAAGCACTGGAAATGTCTATTTTTACCATCCAATCTTTATGATGGAAAAACTCCGGCCTGTGATATTAGTTTGAAATGTTTTGTTTGAACATACCTGTTTAGTCCCCTGAGGTCAGTTATGGGGCGGACTCCATCATCGCTCTTCGGGATTATAAACATCTTCGATAGGAAACTTGGACTCCCCTTGTCGGTATACTCCAGAACCTCTAATTGAGCAGAAGCAATTCTCTGATTATAATTTTTGTCATATCCGGTGTAACTTTGGTTTTGTCCAGATTTTTCAGGGAAGAAGTTGAGTAATTTAGAGGAGGTTTTATGATGAAAGGGATACGGGCTCCCGAGATGAGGATTCAGGATAAAACTGTTTGCTTCTAGGGTCTTCCAAGCTGGGAGAAAGTCTTACAAGCACACCACCGTAAATATTGTTTTTAGATAGTAATTTTTTATCCTTGGGACGAAAGAATTTATTGTTGTTAGGCTTGAATTATTTTTTTAATTTTTAAAAACACGTTCCGCCTGATTTTTTTAGAAGTTGATGTTGTGGCTACTGATTCATATGGTCGCTTTCGAGAAGGGGGTTTATTGTTTTTTATATGGACTGGGGTATTCAGTCAGTTTGCTGTTTCTCCTAGGTATTGAATCACAGGCATTAAGGTTCTCTGGACGAAGAGGTTCTCAGCACTTGGAGGAACTCTACTTACGGTAAACTGTAAATTGTTATTTGGGATTTCAGTTATAATCCTATCTCTTCTTGCCTCAATACACTCTGCTTTCTTTCCACATAAAACTCCCAACAAAAGTTCCATATTTTTAAAATTTTAGGATGTTGGACCAAACAAATTTAAAATATTGTCATACAGAGCAGTTGGAATTGACTCAGAAGGGAAAGTGTTAGCCCAGTTGAAAATTTCCTGCAGATTATTCCTGATTATTTCTTTTTGTTCAAGTAGTCCCTTGGCCAAACCAGCCATTACCCTTTCTGTTGACATTAAATAATATTTACCCTTATTCAGGTGATACAACTCATCATTCAACTTTAACTCGGAGAAGCCTGGTTTTGCTAGGAGTGAAGGTAAGACCTTGGCATATTTAAGGTCCTTCTCACCTTCGGTGTTAAAATGTTGCAGTTTTATTAATTCGACCACACGTTGTGGGGACGCGGTCTTTGGAGCCTTACAGTCGATCACTGTCTGAACATCTCGCCCTGCCGTGGGGTTAACTAAATATTCTCCCGCGAAACCAGACGGAGCTAAAAAATTTGTACACGCGGGGACATTCATTAAGTTCTGTATGTAATTTTTCAAACTACTTACATGGGAAACCAGTGCGTCGACCCGTGGTTCAGTCTGACCAGATTTGTTACTTTTGATCCTTTTGTTGGGACGACGAGCAGATTGACTATCCGACTCCGAATCGGCGTCTCTACTACTGTGTTCTTTCCCCGTAGACCACCGTAGCACTCCGCGAGACACGGCACTTTCTCGGTCAGAATTCACGTTCACATTTTGACCCGCTTTGTGCCGTTTAGGCTCCCTGATTGTTCTTCGGTACTCATTGCAATATATTAGTAAATATATTTTTGTAAAAATTTGTCACTTATCATTTATCAAAATTATAATATCAAAATTTGTCACTTTTGCCATGCGGGAAATCACAAAACGCTATGACAAGCTGTCAGAATAACAGGAGGGCCAATCCAACGAGTAACAAACTACAAAGACAGTGGTGCCCTCTAGCTGGTACAAACAGGTACAGTAGTGCCAACATTACGCGAGTACTCAGTAAGTTCACAAAGCATTCTTTATATCGACGCCGTGTATTTTAGGAGACAAATAATATAATTTACTTACGTATATTGTCGTATTTACTTCTGGAACTAGTGCAGTTTAGCCGAAATGCGAATTTGACTGATATCTTAATTAAAGAATACACAAAAAACGACGTATTTTAAAAAATAGGTCTTACGGAGACCTATTCTTATTTTTTTTAAAAAACATCGTTATTTTTAAATACATCGTAACCTGTCATTATTTTATTGTGAAAAATTTAGTGGATAAAAAAATTACAATGATACCGCCATTTATTATACTGCAAATTTTCTTCGCTATATTCACCTTAAATGTATGATTAGATATTATATATTTAACAAACATATAAATATAAACGGTGATAATAAGAGAAAAAGTTAAATAAGAGATTAATAACAATTAACATAAATTTCAAAAGAATTACTCACTTAATATTAACAAAAACATTTAATTCTACCTATCTTAAATCTTTAGTTTATGATTTTTTTAGTTGTAAATTAATCATGGGGAACAAATGTTTTCCACTGTTTATCAGCCAAAAAACAAGAAATTTAAAATAAGTAACGAGAATCCATGAAAATAAAATTTAAAAAATTTGTACATCATGAACTAAATATTTGAAGGTTATAATACTTTGTTAATTGTTATTATTAACATTTATGTTCAGATATTTCTTGAGTGTGTAGTATATGAATATAAATTTAAACTTAAAATAGTGAAAAATACTTCAGCAATAACAAAATAAAGAGATTTGTTTTAAGTCATTTTTTGCAATACTGGGTCGTATTTTTTAAATACGTAATTTTTATGTATATCCTTTAACCTAAAAAAATCACTAAAATTAATATTTTTGCTGTTCTGAACTCGTACCTAATTTTTATGATAGATAAAAAAAATAAATGGATAGCTATCAGATATATTCACTTACATTATTTGTGATTGAAATGTTGTGATATGGGTAATACATTTATTATTTTACTCGTTTTGTTGAGCTTTAAACAAATATGATATTATATATTCTGGGTACGGACAACTAAAATATTGTTATTATTCGTTAATAAACCATTTATTTAGATCTTTTCCGTTATTTTTATATTATTCACGTAAACATTTATCAAAGCCGTTAATTTGAAGCATACTAATAAAATTGAAGCGCCTATAGAGCTGTTGACGCTAGGCGGCGCTGATGTCACGCACCCAGCCAATAACCGGCCAATTGATAATCTACACCCACAGATTATATACTAAACTACATCATTGCTATGGCAATGAAACGGTGTACGGTGAACAAAAAAACAAAATTGATTTCTTAAAAGTCTTACGTAATTAGTGTGACACCTGTGTGAAGGTATAAATAATGAGTACAACAAATAATTATAAATTGTCCCTACCGAGACACACATTGTTTAGTCCTCCACACCAGAGGGTGGTCAAAGGGTTCTCGAATTTGGTGATAGGGACTCGCCATGGAATTGGCGGTAAATTTAAAAGTATCCAGCCATTATACAGCAACCTCTGGCGATAACTACATGTCGTAATATACGCCATCTATGATAGACACAACCCAGGTCTAGGGTTACGATACCGAAACCAAAAATATCGTTACCTTCTTGGTACTGGTATCGAAACAAAAGTAAAAGTAAACGTGTCGAAACTGAAGTATCAGTAGACATGATAAGTATCGGATAGATTCAAATGCGGCAGGGCCTTCCGCAAACTCGCTGTCGCTCTGTCCCCTAACCCCACATACAGCGGCACGGGCGAGAATTGGCTTATGAGGTTGGCGTATGTGGTTTACCTATAGTAATAAACTTGAATGAAAATGTCGATAACATTATAGAAAAAAAAATCAATGAAAGACATAAAGAAGTGCTGATGTTGGTCGGACTTAAGGGCCTTAAATGTTCCAAGCTTCTTCAGTGCAGTCACTGAGGAACAAGAGTTTATTAATTCTTTTTCCCTTACGTCTGTTCCTTGTTCTACATATTGTCAGTCCTGCTTTCGAGAATAACCTCTCTGAGGGAACAGATGTTGCAGGTGAGTGCCGATATTGCTGAGGCTGTTTATATGTATATGAAATATAGTTTTCACATATTCCCATTGTGCCATGGGGTTGATATAAAGTGGGGCTGCTGGATTTGCTAAGTATAGTGAAACTTTATCCTTTTTCACACATGCCATATTCCATTTGGACTTCATTTTATTTTTGCCATGTGCTAATTTTTGTGATGGCTCCAAAAATCGTATTCTGGCAGAGTTGTCTCAGTTGACTCGGTAATATCGCTATCTTCTCCATTACTTATACCATCATCTTTTATTTGTCTTCTAATAATGGCAAGTGCTTTGACAAATGCTTTTGGATCAGTAAAATGTAAGGTTTTGAAACGGGGTCCAAAATACAAGCAACACCTATTATGTAATAATCTTCAACGTGTCCAAATCCTTGTTTTATTTCTGTTAAAATAGTACATACTGCTTAGTTCACATTCCTCTATTTCCATTCCTATTTGAGCAATTAATATTTGTGATTTCAAACAGTTAATTATAGGGATTACTTTACTTGCGGTAACATAATTTTCCCTAGACATCTCACGTGTAACATATTCAATAGGATTTAATAATTGTAAAGTCTTATTTAATTTTGTAAGTTCCACAGCGGTTAGAGTTGGTGGTGTCTTAGAATTCATTACCAGTATTGGATGAATTATTGGAGCCAATTTCACATTCCTTTCTATCATGAAATACACGGAATTCCACCTAGTTTTTACAACAAGAATAAATTTTAGAGGGTTTCCATTTTTTCATGTCATTTTGAACCAAGCTACCTCGAAAAAACTTAATAATTTCTCTGATCTTATTACATAGTGGCACAAACTTTTTAATTTTCCTAATACTTCCAAAAATCAGGTTAATAGTATGAGCAAAGTAAAGAAGATGTGTGGATTTGTCAAGAAACACGTTAATTGCTGCTACCATATTTGCGCCATTATCTGTAACAACACTAGTTATGTTTTCTTTAGTAATATGAAAAGTATTACAAACTTGGTCCAGATTTTGAGCTGTGTAAATAGCTGTATGAAACTCATCTAATTCAATTGTAGGTAAGACTCTACCTTTCAGATCATTTTGGCAATAGTAATGTACAGTAACCCCAATATAACTTATTCTGGTCGTAGTTTCAGTCCAAAAATTACATGTTAGAGAAAAGAAGTTTACATTTTCTATTGTTTCTCGAGTTTTTAACACTATCACATCATAAAAGTCATCTAGACGATTTTAAAGTGTATCTACTTTTTTAAGGATTTTAAAACTAGAACATAATTGTTTCATCAATCGACTGAATCCTCTATCTTTGATAATATCAAATCATCTTTTGTCAACACAAATGACGTATAACAGTAACTTTAAAGTGTGTGTAGATACACCTTCAGAATATAATATTTTATGACTTAAAACCTCTGAGATTGATATTTGTTTATGTTTCCTGGGCTGTGTGGCTTGTGACGGAATTTCAATATTTTCAATGATATTTTTAGTAGTGATAGTAAGCAATTTTTCGGCCGATGAAATTGATAGTAAAATAAGATATGTACAATTATACTTGAAACTATTGTCTGGGGAAATAATTATCAATTTAGATATAGAAAGTTTTAATTTTGTCTGCGTTGACACGGCCAGGGTGGGGCAATGTCGGCCACGGCCTGTTCGGAACAAATATATCCAAAATAATTAAAGAGAAATTTAAAGGCTGGTGAAAAAATTGTTAGTTATTGATATAAGTGACACCTGATTTTTTTCCAACATAGTGTACATTTTATAAGATGTTTACGAACAAATTGGTCTTTTTGGTTGTACCGGTGCGCTCCTAGGAAAAATAATGGCATGCTTTCATTTGTCAAGGAATCACATAATCATATGTTATTGCCCAAATGTGGAGTTTTAACAAAAGTTTGAAAATATGTCTCGTCCATTAATAGATATTTTTTTTAAAAAAGGCCAATTTTTTTACTTAGTTTTAGATTCATTTACACCGCGACTACAAAAGTAAAAATTTTATAGGGTTTTTGTTAAATCATACTCGCGTCTTGGGTATTACTAAAAAAATCATATCTTGGGTATTACTTAGGATAATTTTTTTTGTAGTTTTCCTGGAATGGACATTAGGTATCCTATAAGCTATTTCAAGATTATCCATTCTTTTTTTATTGAACCCCAATGACTAGATTCAATTTAATGTAAAAGAAATGTTCAAATATTACACATTTAGTTTTAGTAAAATTATCTTCTTTTGCATATTTATAGTAACAACCGACTGTTTACATTAGATACATACATTAATTATACCTTATCGGAAAGTACTTTAAACATACATTTTTTGGATTTACTTTTTTATACCCTTTGACAAAAAATATATTTTACTCAAATTTTATGAACACTTTATTCATTATTATTATTTCTCTAAAGTACTAAAGTTAGTCTTACTATTTACAGTTTATGTATTATAAAGGTTACCCTAAAATATTAAAACAACATAAAACCTATAAAATTCTTTCATTTGTTGTCGAGGTGTATATGAATCTAAAACTAAGTAAAAAATTTGACTATGTATTTTTAAAAAATCATATTATGTTTTACTTGTGATAATTTTTTTTAAATTTTTCCTAGAAAGGCCATTTGCTCTACTACAACCTATTTTAAGGTTATCCATTCATTAACGGACACCTGTATACGAATGACATCACGGCCTTCTACCTTTCGGCCACCTGTCGGTATTCGTGGTAATCGGCGAACGACTCATATTATAACAGGTATTGTTCTCACGGGCGCATTTTTGTGAGACTAAACTTTATAAGCTACGGCATTACAGCCATTGCTTTTACTTAATATCTCGACCAAACCTAATGTATAATAAACCATAAATAATTTATAGACGTTCAAACACCCTGCCGGGAATTGAAAACTTAGCCCTTTGGACGGGTGCTAGTGTTTTAGCCACTGCGCTACGGACATACATAATGCCGAAGTACGTATAAATAATGCCGAACATTAACATCATGACTTTTTCTAATATTTTATTTTTTAAATAAATATGTCTAACATTATAAATAACCATGAAAAATATACAGCGAAATAAGAGTAATAGATTAGCTATTATAAACAAAAATTATAAGAAAAGGCAAGCGTGTAGTGCGTATAAAATTGTATGCAAAATAAGATAAATACTCGTTGAAAAGAAAATATGTGACAATGTTTATTTGTGTCATTATACTTATGCCAATATCGTATAAGTACATTTGTTTATAAAGCAATAAAATATCGCTCTATGTAAAATTAATAAATTCGTTGTAGCTATCTCACTCTAACACGTTATAAACTAAATGAATAGCTCGTACCTTGCGCAGGCATTTTGTCGTTCGTTCGCAGCCCTCACATGCGTTAGAACTACGTTGTACTAAAGTTGTTTTCTGAGTTTATTTTACACGTGGATTGATTAAGTACCATTGTTGTATAGCTTATACTATATTTTTCAGGAAATGCCTTATAAAATTGTTGACACTGCAAAGAAAGTACAAAAAAACTCTGCATAGTAACGGGTCGATGGAAAAAAGGCGAGTTGATATCACTAGTTTTGCCTTGAATGAAAACCGAAGTCCTTCCACCTATTAGTCCATATTGAAATGTGGTATAAAAATGCTATAGTACCTAAGAAAGCATTCAGTGGGACTGTAATAATGGTTCAAGCAGTAATGAGTTAGTAAACCTAAATACAGTCTTAATACAGTTTTAACAATAAAAAATTAGCTTGAAGTGTAAAAAAATACTTAAAGACGTAGCTTTTGTTTAAACTTTAATCCAGTTTTTTTATAAATGTTGACTTGTATTTTAACTCACAATCGCTATTGGGTGATACTAACTTTTCACATAACACTACGATATCCACCCTAGGTTAAGGAACCACACCCTTATTCATATAATTATCTAATCGCTAATACGATTGATTAACCTGGACATAAATATTGCATTATAATGTTTATTACGGTGCAGGAAATACTTGACCTCCAACCCCCACCAAGGCACTAAATAATATAAAAAATGGTTTATATTATTCGATTTGAATAAATCATTTCCTGCTTGCTATATCCCAATTTTAATTTCACATTACTCACACTGTAAATAAATTTGTGGTTAGTTGACACGTCACATCATAAATTCTGTCAAATGTCAAATCAAGAATTTTTAAAAATACATCATCAATTTTTAGTAAACAGATTTGAAACACGCTTTACATACAACTATCACTCATTATATGTATAGATAATACATTTAAAATAGGTCAAGTGTATCAAGTCGTCGGTTCGCACTCATGACTCCGCACACAAGGTTGTATTAGTTTTTTTTATAAGTATTTGAACACCAGACGCAAGTACTTCGTATTTATTACGTGCCATTAAATAACGTTAAACATCTCAACTCGACGGGCACTTTTACTTCTCCGGGAGACAAACGAGGCATTGACACGTCCGATTTGCTAATCATTTCACTCGGCGCATGCATTTAATGTCGGCACATTAATTAATAATACACGATTAATTAAATAACGAGACGTCTATTTCCTATCGATAAATACCAACACAGCAATTCAACTAGGTAAATGGGATAAGTAACCTTGCAAATAAATCATTAGTAATGCCAATAAAAATAAATGTTTATAAAAATTTACATTTGCTAAAACTAAAAATGTTTAGAAAAAAAAGTACGTGTTTACTTTTGTACGCGCATTAGAAGTTATACTTCTTTGGCATAATACAAGAGTAACTTTATTTAGCATGTAAATAATTAAGGGATATGAAACAATAAAAGGACTGGGTCGTGATTATAAATACAGTTGGTAGAATCTAAATTTAATCAAATTGTTAAATTTTAAAAATTAAAATGTATACAATGAATTATTAAATTTACTAAAACAATCTAAATAAAGTTTAATTAAAAATGAATATAAATTAATATGCTGAAAATTGATTGTATTTTATTAATTTTAAGTGTGTAATAAATGATAAAGTAATAATTTATAATGCAATTAAATACACACCGAAACTTAACCTCACATTGAGAAATATATTTTTAAAAACTTGTAAATACTATTTCTATCATCAATATTCCCAATAAATAAATGTTTTTTTTATTATATGAACCACTATTAAATTTCAAATACTAAAAAATGTTATTTAAAAGCATAGATATAATTTAGATTTCTATCAATATAAAATCCGACAAATACTATTATGTAGTATCAGCCACTACACGCATGTAAATATATCTTTAATGAACAACTTCGTCCTGCCGATTTTTGTTGCATCGTGCGCGCGCATCGTGAACAACTTCATAGTGTCTATTTTAGTTGCATCGTATGCACGCGTCGTGACCGACTTCATCCTGTCGATTTTTGTTGCATCTTGCTTGCGTATGCGCGCATCGAAAAATTGCATATTCATCATTTTTTTCATAACGCGCCCAAAGAATTACATCTTCATAAATATTAGGATTTTTAACTAATTTTTAAAAACCACAAAAAAACCGTGTTTCAATAAAAAGAAATTTCGGTAGAACAACCACATTCAGCAGAACACCATAATTTGCATGTAACAGTAAATAAACCTGTTAAATACTAATAGAATTTGCACTACGAGGGTTTCTCATACAATTACTTACATATAAAAATGTAAGCGTTTAAGGTAACATTGTTCGTATTGAACTATTTGCAAATATACAAGGAAAATATATTTTTACTAAAAAACATTGTGCCTAGCATGTCTTTACGGGCATAAAAGTAATTGTACATTTTTCAAAAATATTTCAGTCCTATTACTCATAATTTTAATAATGTTTCATATTTATCTTTCTTCAGTTTATTTTGTCTTAACACAGGTTGCGAGTAAAAATTTAATGTGTTAAAATTTAATCACAGTCCTCCACGTAATGGTGTTTTTAAAATTTACCTGATATCGAAATAGATCTACAAATTTAAATGTAAATGACACACCGAATTATTATTTTTGTGTTGAAAAAACAAGCTCTTTGAGTTGCTCCAAGCTACTCAAAGAGGTCTCTTCAACTATATTCTAGGCCACCCAATTTTGTTTGCCACTAATCTTTTTATTGCACCATTTTTACCTCTGTTCTCTTCAGAATAATAATTTACTTCTAACGAGTTTTGCTACACCGCACCTCTTTTTAACATGCTTTTTCTCATAACTGTATATTAAAACAAATCAAGCAAGCCATTTTTCATCCACTTTTAAATGTAGTATCTAGTTAAAACTTTGAGAAATTATGCAATACTGATTACAATACAACAGTATGGACGCCGAGCTGATATGCAGGTGGAGGACGGAAGTGGATATGGGAACTTCTCAACGACGAACATTATCGTTGTCGTTTGAGATTGGGTTCGTTTGGCTCATCGTAATGAGTCCTTGAGTTGCAAGACATCCTTGCATTATAACCGGGAGTATTTAAATTGCCTAAATTGTCTTTTAGTTATAAAAGTATGTTTTTTAGTTTTTTTATACAAAAATTTTATTAGATTATTGTATACAGTTTATTAGCATATAATGGTAGATACAGAGTGAATGTTCTCGAATACTCTTTCTAATTTACCCTAACCTCGCCAACTTGAAAATCTAACCTAACCTAACCTTCGTGCTCCTGTATATGATCTAATGTAAAGAAAATATATCCGGAAATAAATAACTTACTACAAAGAAATTTCTCAGGTCTGCTCTTCCGTATATGATCTAGTACATGATTTCCCAACCTTTTTTTTTGTCAAGGCTCCCCGGACTATAAATTATATTTTCATGCCCCCCTTTACTTTTTCATGCCCCCCCCCCCCTTTTGATTTAGTAAATTAAATAAAAATGGTAACTGAAGTTTGTAAATACACAAACTTACCTTTTAACAGTGAGACACAATAATTTTACACACTCAAACTGATTTCTCAACAAAAAATGTACACCAAAACGTCAAATTTTTCGCAAGTTTGTGGTAATAATAGTGAATATGATATTTAATTTCATTAATTTTATACATTTAAATTAAACAATACATTGTAATGTTGTTTGTTAATGTTATTTGTATATTTTTTTGTTTTTTCTTTCTAAAATGCAAACGCTTTCCGCCCACCTTAACATCTCTCTATGCCCCCCTTGGGTGGCGCACCCTTCTGGTTGGGAACTCCTGATCTAGTATAAAGAAAATATAACTTGAAATAAATAAGTAATTAGGGATACATCTCACTCATACAATATAATGATCATTTATACATGAGTCGTGCTATATTTGATGTAATATTTAGAGACGTTATCGGAGGTTCGGCTTATTAGAAAATAGTTTTACAATTTATCTTTAATTACATAATCATACATCACTTTTATATATATAAACTTAATTGAATATTACAAAATAACTAGTTAAATGATGTAATTTGTAACGAACTGTAATTGTGATTACTATTAAATATTCTAAAAACGTTCATTGCATTGAATATAAATTTAGCACTTAGATCGTATGATGTTAGATTACAACTATCGATCTATATAATATATTCGACTACTTGAGATGTAACAATGTCGGTAAGTCGTTTTATTATCATTCTAATTTTATTAACTATTTATTTTATTACATAAGTATTACATCTCAAGTAACATCGATATTTTATTTTATTATGCAGTTTCGTAACCTTAAAAATGATATATTTCAAATCAATTCATTCAAGTACTAACAAGTGGTTGTATTACTACGATACAATGTTGATCCAAATAAGCGAAAGTCACACAATGATGACTACAGTAGTATCAATAACTATGTTATCCATCAGACAAAAAAGAGAAAACAAACAATATCCTCATCCATAATGAAATCCGTAAAGGATTGTTCATCATACTTTTTCGACGATGCTGATGATGGAGGCTACATTATAAAATTGAAATAATCAGCAGTATACATATTGTAGGGGTATCGACAAAGGAGCAGTGGAAACATGCAAAGATATGAAGATTGTGGAAGATTCCTCCACAATCTTCATATCCTCTTATCTATACCACGACCTAGGTTTCGTTGTATTACAACATCTTCAGGTGGGCTATTAGCAAAGATGCTATTTAGCAAAGATCTTTGCTAATAACCCACCTGAAGATGTTGTAATATAACGAAACCTAGGTCGTGGTAAAGCAATTAAATAAAGTAGAAATAATACTACATCACGTAGTTTCATTTAATTGTGAATAATGAATTTCTACAAAATTAACGCCAAATATATTCAATAATTTCTAATAGTAATGTTATTAAAAGTTAGTCGTAAATATTTCCACATAACAATCAATCATTTTCGTTTGTCTGCTTTTCATGACGCAAGCACAGTAGCATTACATAGACAGAAATATATAAGTTTCTCTTCATTTCCTGAATTTCTATAAATGTTTTAACAACACTCGATCGATCAAAATTATTTAATGTTGTAAACAACAATAAATAATTTTGATTGATTTCAACATTTACGTTACGGGAGCTTCTCGCAGAAAATGATCACTAAGTTTTTTTTATTTATAAACTGACGACGCTGATGACAATTTGCAAAGTCCTTATTCGGTGTGAAACCACAAACATGCGCTCTTATAATTAACCCAGTAGCCGGCGTCTCGTGCTGAGTCTAGCTTATCTGTAATGCATTCAGCCAGGAAGTGGATGCACGACATAAAGTTATGTGCAATAACAAGATAAGGAATGGTGCGGAAGTGCCGAGTGTGATGAAATGCGCGACTGCAGCGGCAGAGTTGCATCAAGGAGATATTTATTAATGCACGTGCGTGTCCTCTCGACGCTCATGTGCGCTGCAATATTCATTTGCGCACGAGCATCCGTAGTCGCCACGCTTGGTGCCTGGCACGCATGCCGTCACCTCTTCTGCATCTTTCTTAAAGAAACCTTTCAAATTACATGATTACACCTTTTAAAAAATAGACATAAAAATGTTTGGAATAGTGTCGGTGAAATGTATCTGATATCCAAATATGCTAGAAATAGTAACAATTAATGATAACGAAAGTACAATAGATGGACTCTCGTTTAATAGATCGAAAACTAAAATCATGGTCATAGACAGAGGTGGCCTACTCTCACGGATTGGGGAACGTTCAGATCAATTTTATAAAAGAATTCCTATACCTCGGATCTACGGTGACCGAAAGAGGATGCGGCGGAAAGATCAAACGAACTTTCAAATGACCAAAACAACAGTGAGCAAGCTGAATGAAATATGACAGAACAGGAAAGTCTCCAATGTCACCAAGACGAGACTGGTGCGAACGCTTGTTTCTCTATTTAGGTCTTTTTATTTAGGTCCAAGTTCTGGATAATATGCAGGAAGAATGTCAACAATGCTTTAGAGATACGCTGTTGGAAGTAAATACTATGTATACCCATGGACAGCCAAAAGAACCGACAAATCCATACTCGACAGAGTCCAAATTAAGACCATGTTACCGGCCATCTGTTAACAACGAATTCTCTGTTACTTTGGTCTTATAGCTCGTACACAGCCAGGCAACTTATATAAACTAATTATTGTATAAAAAATAGCGAGAAGGATAGTTCACGGCCGATACTTTAGCTACCAGTCTAATAAGGTTAAGATCAACACGGAACTCCTTATTATTCCCGCTCTGGAACAATTCGAAGATAGGACAGCAGAGAAGCAGCTGATTAGGTCCTCTAGCAAGGCACTTCAACACGGGCACGACCTTCAGTAATGAAGATGCGACGAAGAGAAAGATAATAGTTCTGATACCAAAAAGTTCTCGATAAGGGAATAATTTTTTTATATATTTTTCAGTAATCAATAGTCGGTGTTACGACGTAGGTACTTAAAAATTCCGATAATTCCCGTAATTTAATAATAATAATAATAATACTGAGTTATCTCATGTTATTACATTTATTTTTATACGCACTTAAAACTAAACCTTGTCCTTTTTAAATAATGTAAAATACAATGTACCTATAGTTAGTAATAAGAATTATTTAAAATAAAATTATTTAAACTAAAATTCAAATTTTTTACCAGACATCTGAAATTTGATGTTTATTTCAATATAATTCTTTTAAACTTTATTTACAGTAAAGTGACCACTTTGTGACTTTTTAATTTAATCCTTGATGATATGCCAAAACTTTAATCGGTATTGACCATAAGGAAATACTGGTAAAAACAAGTTTCATTACTAAATTAAAAAGAACTTTCATTGGACTCTTATCAAAAGTTGGCATCAAAGAGCGTACTATAAATGAGGGCTCATTGCGTCACTGTCACGGCCGTGGAAACAGGAAGTCGTTTCTTCCGCTCGCGACGTCGCCGGTGCAAGGTCGCACTGCAGCGAGACCGTTTCTACCTTCTACGCGTATAACGGCCTCTCGCCGCTTTGTGTACGTCGTTATTGCACTGGAGCACTGTCTTATCTGCTCTACTAATTTATAGCGTATTTAAATAGCCACTTTATCGCGAGGCTGACATTTGCTGGCATTTGCACATATTTGGATCTTTGTCTGAGGACTGATAAAATAATAAGTTTCCTTTTTGCATTAGGTTTCTAATTTTATCGTTATACAGAAACGAAGAAGACGAAACAGAGACGAAGGTCGAAGATCAACATCGAACTGACCTTTCAGCGTTATATGCGAATAGCTATTTATCAATATTAAGAGCTTACATAGCCTATTTCAAGGGGAAGTAAAACACCACAAAGAAGCTAAAGGAAAAATAAAAGTATGAAATATAAAATTTTAATTAAAAAAATAAAAATCACGATCTGTTGCTAAACTTAAATATTTTGGTCAAAAGGGACAGGATGTCTCAAAATACGATATAATTTCATTTTTTGCGTAAACTTTAAATAAGAATAAAATAATTGACAAAAAAATTAATTTTGCTGTAAAAAACGTGCGGTGCAATTTACGACAACTGATATCAAACGCTTACGCTTTTTTTTAAATTAAAGAAAATTTTTTTGACTTTATTATCAATAAAAAAAATTCCAAAAAATTAAGTTATACCGAATTTTACGACGTCCTTACGCTCTCATTTTAAATCTTTACATTTAAATATTGTGTTTTATTTTTAATTCATATTGCTACAAACCGTGTATTTTTATATTTTTAAATTAAAATTTAATTTTTTTTTCATCTTAAAACAAAATTTTTACATTTGAAATTTTTATTTTAAGACTAAAGAAATTTTAACGTCTTAATTTGGACGTCTGGAAGTGGGTGAAAATTTAATTAAAATATTCCGTTACAAATATACATACGAGTGAAGTGAACCATGTTAAAAAAGAAGTCAAACGCTCGTGGAGTTCCCTAATAAATTACATATCTTAAAATTATTAACGTATATCTTACATTAATCTACGATTAACCTACGAGTTGATGAAATTGTTCTACATGAAATCTCTAATTAAATGCTAATACATATCTAGAGTTTTTTTTTACTTTTTCAAATAAAAGATTATCCCACCATCTCAATATGAGCATTATAATTTCAATCTTATTTTAAAGGACATATCCTCTGCTACGTATTCGTGGTAGAGATATGTCAGATGAAAAATATTGTTTCTATTTAATTTACACCTATCGTACTTGCAAAATATCATCCTATCGTACTTGCAAAGTTTCATAGACGTAAGTCTAAAGTTATAGATACTGCGAGGCTATGGCAACCGGACGGACGAAGAAGACGAAATTATAAAGGTACCTCGTTCTACAGCAGAACCCTAAAACATACCTAATTGAAAATCACAAGGCTTAAACATTAAATACAATACATTTTTGTAGTAAGTATAACATTCATGTGAATAAGTCTGTTATTATATATATGATGGACCTGCAAAATCAACGAACTGTATTTTAAGTCGGGATCAGCTTCTTTTTTTTTGAGTCGAGAAGTATATCTGCTCTCAATTGCTTCTTTCTCTTTCTTAATTTGGCTGCTTTCAACTATAATCAAAATATTTACGTATGTATGTATGTACGTATATTAAGTGCAATATTTTAGATCTAGACTTAACCTGTACTTTCCTTACGTGTTAGGTTCATTAAGGCAAATTACCTAGGTTACATAACTTTAATATTGGCAATTAAATTTATTAACATAAGAATGATTTTGTTAAAGTTAATGTAAAGATATTTACACTAAGTGTAGTTGTAAAGTGATTCAATTATTTGAAATTCCCTGTTTGCGTTCAAAGGTACAAATTGTACAAGACAATATTTGTCTGGGATTCGTGTGCAATAAAATACTTGTTTCGAAAACTCTTGTTGTCCACGTGAAAATAATATCAGAACCAATTTTTCACTGTAAGTTCCGATACAATTTATAGATATATTCTTTATAACGCGTCCGCATTGTTATCTCGGGCAACATTTGTAATATCGCTGACATTGAGTTGTGTTTCCGTAGCACGTCTGGCGTTAATCTAGAGATTCTCTTTAATATGTTTAGTGTAAGTGTTTTTGGAACTAATTTTCCAACTAGTAGGTCGCTGATGCCATATAAGTCTGTAAGTTAAATGGTTTGGGTTAATCCGCTACACACGAGTATATCCTAACTATGTAATTCGCTACATACGGTTTAACTTTGTACGGTGGCGGGTGGGAGGTTTGTTTAGCGTCACACTAAAGATTTGCTGTGGACACCCGTATTTGAAGGACTTGGAGAAATAGAGAAGTTTGAATAAGAAGTATGAATTTCAAATTGGCACATAATGGAAATATTCTTTATCCTGTCTAAAATATTTCTGTTCATCTGCCTGTCTAATCCTGCTTTTAGTACTGAATTTGCAAATAAATCGCTTGTCCTTCACTGAACTAACTCCTGTACTAAATTGAGCTATTTAAATTCTGACCCTTGCTTTATTGACGCCGTCAAAATTGATCGTGATTTTCGAACCACTGGTATTATTATATTTGCTATATTTATTTTTAGCCCATCAGCGTAATAGTTTAAACATTCACACTGAATTCAGTATCAAGTTTTTCTTCGGATACATCCCAAATTAATTGTACAATCGTAATGTTAAAGAGCGTCAATCATCCGACATCGCTCTGCAAAACTCCAGCTTGGATGAAAAACTCGTCTAACAATTTTTTTGGGTGAGCTTGACAAACAATAGTATATATTCAGGGGGATATGTTCCATATCCATAGATCAGAATGTCATCCAGTGGATACCGTAAAAAATCAATTTGAAATGAAAACGATAATCATTCGTTTCTCCATACGTATTCTGCCGTGCATGATTCGTCGGTATTAGATTGGGGAGGAATGTAAAATATTTGCCACATAGCTGTACTTAGGTCGAAAACTGGCTTATTCTTTCTTGTCAACTGGTTGTACCTTTGTTGTTATTTTAATACATGGCTAGGAAACTCATTCAGTAGTAATTTTTATTTAAGAACGATTGGAAAAGAACTATTGCCCTTTCCAATTTCTGATGGGACATGGCGCCTTTCGTGCAAACTCTGTTTTGGGCAGCCTAACATATTCCGCTAATATCGGTTCACCATTTTATAAAGAAACTAGTGATGGATTGAGGTCGGGTGGGTCACCTAATGGAAAGGTAGGTGGTTCGTAATCGATTCGTCGTTCCAATGGAATACTGTATATTGCAATTGTAAGAGTGAGATTTTCCGTTAAAATAGCGCATGATATAGTGTTTATAGCTTATAGTGTAGTATACAGTGAAGAGTATATATTTATAGCTGTTGAGAGACGGTAGAGCGTGAAGAGAGAAGAGGCGTGTGTAGTATACACGCCTAGCGTAAACATTCTTGACCAGGTTGCTGTTACATGACTCCAGTGGGTTCTCATTATAGTTTCAATTTATAACGGACTTCACGGTTCTGTTGGCGATAGTTCTCACAGTGCTGAGTTGATGCTGACTTCTTAGTAGATTAGCCAGCCCACTTCATAATGAAAGTACGTACACCTACAGAATTATATATTAATAAAAAAATATATGACGAGGATACACAGAGGAAATTCATAATGATTGACTATGGTCGATTGAAAAACTGTGGTTGGTTCATGATAACAGTTTTAACCATTTTTATAGCTTCCATAAAAAAAACTATGGAGAATGTAAAAATGGTTAAAAATGTGAACTTTAAAAATAAATAAAACAGTGAGTCGGTTTCCCACGCCTTAAGAGGTGGGAGGACGACCAGGTATTTTTGTTTTTGAAATAGTGACGCGGAATTCCAAGTTCAAAAATAAAAGAATTTCAAGTTCTGTGAGAAAGTTTTTAAAAATCCCGAACTATATATTGGTTTTAAAATATGATTAGCCATTATAATATGTTGTTAAGTCTTTTGTTCTTTAATTCATTTTCAAAATTAATCTAATGCATATAGAAAAGAGCCAAAAATATACGTAAAGCCAATGAAGTACAACAGAAATATATGTATTTCAATATGTATGACGAGTATTACTTTAATAAGCAATTAATAGGGTTAGTTTTTATTAAAACCAAACAGTCAATAATTTATTTAAAAAGTGGCAAAACATGTATCCAAATCTAGTAAATGCTGTTTCTTATTTCAAACAAACAATACTAGCTAGGAGTTCCATAGTTAATTTAGTAGCAGTATTACGACTGCCCATATAAATCAAAGAGAGCGAAATTTATCTTTAACATATTGATTGGAAAGCAATTCTCAGTCAAGACAGAGGCAAACCAAGAGTCACAGAGTGACAACTATTATGTAATTCGTATTAGAATCGTGGCATGTATCGGTTAACCTCGAACTAATTGTGGTCCCAGTGCTCATAGATTTTTGGCTCTCCTTGATTGTGAAAAGCTATTTTTGCTCCCCATTTAGCTCGTTTAGACTTCCTCCTGACTTTCGTTACTTCAACTGTGCCATCTTTCAACTACAAATATTTTCCATAACAAATATCATAACAATATTTCCATTCCATAATATTTGAACCAGGCCAGAATGGCCTTGGTCATTAATAGGCCTTGGGCGTTAGTGGTTTGGACTTGGCTAATTTTTATTTATAGTATTAATGATAGTTCTCGGATTGTATTATTTTTCTTTTCACCTATATCAAGGCAGAAGAAAATGAAGCATTAAGTTATATTTCACTTAACTTTTTTTTCCCTTAAAATTGAGATCCCAGCTTCTTATTGTAATATAATTAATAAAAATTAGAAATAACAATGTGTTTCATGTGATTTCTAATTGTCAATGGTGGGATTTCAATCCATCTTCTCAGCGATTTACCTTTTAAAATTTTATCACAATCGTCCAACTACCGCTCATCCATTATAAAGTAATATTTGTATCTTTTTACAACGCAGAGGTCAAGTTAGGGTTTAGCTTGTTAGCATTTTGTTAAAAAAGGTTGACAGCTTTTTTCCTTAGTACCCGAATACTATATTTTACAAGTCCAAATAGATAGTAAGTAGGCCCGGATATAAAATTCAATGGCAAAAGAACTTAATACCTTAATTGTCGCCGAATTGTCGTCCTCCGACGTTATATTTCACGAATGTAGGACACGGCATCTTGGTCACTTTGTTGATAATTACTGTAAAGTTATAATAGTAAAGTAAATGAATAAATCAATCAGTTATCCTATAACAGTAACTGACTATGAAAGTAATTAGGTATAAGTTAAGATTACTCTCCCACTGGAGCAGTTGGTATAATTCAGAAGAGAACTGATGTGACGCATGGCTCCCCTATGAAAGAAACATAAGACAAATTGAAACCTTTAAGATGAATGAAACCTTAAGAAAAATATTGTAGATAAAATACGTAGGCAAAAACAAAAATAAAGTGGTCTGGAACATGAAGCGAATAAATCAAAAACTTGTTAACACAATTAGGGGAAGAGAAGTGAATTAGGGGGATAAAATACTTAATTCCACAGATCTGGATGGAAAGATAATTGGGCATGATCAAAAGTAAGAGGGAGAAGAATATGGACAGAGAGCCTGATTGACTGGACGGGACTCATTTCTGAACAAATTGTCCGTGAGGTTAGGTACAGAGATTGGACCAATCTTCTTCCTAGAGAAGGCAATTGAAAAAGAAGGGAATTTAGTTCCTATCTACCAGTATCGCTGAAAGTTTACATAAAAATAATATTGCTCTTAAATACGTGTGTTGAGCAAAAAATGATCTTTGGAAAGTTTAAAATGACAAGCACAGTCAATAAAAGGGGGAACATGAAGAACAAGTTTTGAGTTAAATTTGTAACATCAAGGTACCAAAAAATTAAAAAAAAACTTGTAAAGCAAGAGTGGAACTCGTACTACGGGGGTTCCGTACACATTGGGACATTCATAAAATATAATAATACATAATATTCGTAGTGTACTATTTACACAATTTTACATTTTTATTGTGTAAATAGTACAATACGAATATTATGTATTATGTAAATTATACTATGTACCTACTATTTCTGTAAATACTATAATACGAAATGTACGAATATTATGTAAATTATACTATGTTACCTACTATATCTTTCACAGGCATTTGTTAAAAAAAAATTATGCGATATAACTTCAAATTAACGATTTTTGGATTTTTTCCCTTTAGTTGTGCTGCAAGACCTTGCTTCTTGCTACATTTCATGATTCTAGGTCAACGGGAAGTACCTTATAAGTTTTGATATATTTGCGAGTGTCAAAATATGCAGCATAACTAAGTGTATTTTTATAGCGTTGCCTTAAAAGATTGATTTTTTAGTTTCGGGGGACGGTAGACCTAAGTATTTGCATTAATTTCAACTTGATACCTCCACACGTTCCTCAGGAAAATGACCTTGAACCGCGAAATGATCCTGTAAGGGTTCTTTTTTCCTCAAAAGGAAACGGACTTCTAAAAAACGGAATATCATTCACTATTTTGGATTGCGGAAACACTAAAATTATTTTGAATAGTAATCAATTAATATTATATAACTATTTTTAATAAAATTATTAAATTCAAATTAGAACGAATTTTCCTAACGAACTTGAAAATAATTTAAACTTATTGTGCAACTTTCTTCTCGCTTCTTTTCTTAGAAAGGTTTTTATATTGCTGTTGCACTTTTGTTACAATTAATAACAAAAAATATTATTCAAAATTGTAACTAACTTTATAGGTGAGAAAATTTGGATTGATGGATAGATACATGTTTGTTACTCTATAACTCAATAATCTCTGAAAGGATCTGCACTAAATTTGTCACACAAATCGATTTTAGAGTGTATTAACAAATATTCTAGAACCTAAAGTAGTGTTGTAGTAAAGGGTAGTCTAATCATCGTTATCATAAAATTCTGAAAGTTTCTGTAAAATTCTGTAAAATCTATCTCTAAGTACTTGCTAAGCTATCACTCATCACAACTGTAACATATTGTCCACATTCGCTGCTAGTTATTTTACCAACCTGTTTAAACCCTTTTGATGCATAAATTTTACCAGCTCTTTAGACTATGGTTAGGTCAGTATCATCCATATTAAAGATTCGATTTGCTAGAAATTCATATTTTTGCATTAATTATTCTAAACTATAAAAAAAATTACTTCTGTTTTGTTAAAACCCAACACATGCTTGTTAGCTTTGAGGTATGCAAAGAAATGCTAAGATTTATTTTAAGGAAACATACATCCAACAATTTCCAGCCATTCCTTTCACCGTTGAAAATATATTTTTAAATTCCTGGAATTAGCAGTCATAATCTAGTTTGGGAACCTGAGATTATATCATTCCAAAAAAAATGTTTTCAAATAAAAAGCCAATGAAATAATTTGCCCACACAATATTATTTTCATATTCTTCCGAACACGTCGTGGGTTGTCTCAGTCCAGGATCGTAATACTGTCTTTTTTCAATCTATCTCTTATCGAAGATTCAGATAAATTGAAACTTCTTGCAACTTCCTTTATTTTTTTCTCAGTTTAGCAGCTTCCCAAGCATTTGAAGTTCATTCATTCATCCATTTCTTTTTTTAGGTGCTGGCTCATCCATCTAAAAAATACTTTTTTGCACACATATCCCATCGTGGACAATATTGCGCCCCCAGATTGAGCGGACAATTCCCAAAGAGACCATTAACAAAAAATGGTTGCTTAATGGTCACAAAAGTCTTCAGAATGAAATCTTTTGGAATTATAATCACAACTGAGGCATAAAATATAATATAGTTTAGTATGATTTTCATTAATACAATATGCTTTTATAAAAAAACCTGGACTTTTAAGTTGTTGGAAGATAATAATAACAGGACGTGAAACTTGTAAACACACCTTGGGTCGACGATCGGAGCACACTGGTGCGGTACTGGGCTGGATGACACTCTGTTTAGGTACGTTTTGATCTTGACAGTTTTTCATTACTATTAGTAGAGGTCGAATTAGATTGGGCGCTGCATTTATCAACAGCGCCGTTATCCGTTATTCAACTCTCCTCTATTCTTTATCCCAATTTATACAAATATCAGACTAAACTTGACTTTTTCGACTTCAGTTCCATATTATTAGAGGATTTTTTTTTATTTAGTTCAGATATTTTTTTCCAACTTTATATCTAGCTTTGTGTCAAGCTGACATAGAGCAAAAGGATTTTGCTTGACCAGTGCATGATATTCTCGGTAAATTTTCTTTTTTCCATCCAGCCAGTATGTATTGAATTCATTCTAGAAAGTTTTTATCAAAGATTATGTAAAATTATTTGTCAAATTTTATATAATGCTAAACTATGTACACGTTGAGATCGTAGATTTTAGCAAACGTTCGTTACGTCTTTAGCGTTACGTCTTTTATGGGTTAGACTTTTCCATTGACAAAAATATAAATGTGCATCTCAACTGCAACATTATTTCTTTCTGTTAATACCTGGTTAAAATAACTGCGCTTTTCTCCAAACGCTTTGTTACTGTACCTCTCCCCCGCCACACGCCCGACACTCCATACTAGCGAACAGATTTAATTGCCTATACTTTTACAAACGTATTCGTCTATCCGTATCCGTTTGTGGGTGTGCGTAAATTAATGTAGGGCTTTCAGCAGCGTGCAGGAAAAGAATGTTTACTATCACTAGATATCGGTCTCGATCGTTGCGGGCAATCGCGCCGATCGAGCGAGTCGACGCTATTCATCAGCTGTTGCTGTTTCTATTTTTAAACAATAGCACCGATCTCGATAGCACGCTGGCACAGTCCCTGTCTCGATAGCACGCTGGCGCAGTCCCTGTCTCGATAGTACGCTGGCCCAATCCCTTATCGATAGCACGCTGGCGCAGTCCGTCTCGATAGTACGCTGGCCCAATCCCTATCTCGATAGCACGCTGGCGCAGTCCGTCTCGATAGCACGCTGGTGCAGCAACTTTGTACGGACGCACACGTGTTTATTATTACCTAATTGTAAAAATGTAATTATATAAATAAATATTTTACACTATTCATTTAACTGAGTGAAAGTGATTTGATAATAATAATACTAAGCTATAATTTGAAAAAAGTACTTATTGTGGATCCTAAAAACGAAATAAAATCTTAAATAGAAATAAATTTTGTTTATTTGTAAATGTGATACATTGAAATATTGTTTTCGTTGTACATTTGACTTGATTAGATTTTCTTCATGTGAAAGATCTCTTAATAAACAATTTAATAAACCTCTGGCCGACACTACAAAGATACGTTTCACAGCCACATGGCGTTCAAACAAAACAATGACTTTTGAGAACAGTTTGAAATTTAAAACTATTCAGTGACATATTTGTTGACACAAAATTATTGTCAACAAACATGTCACTGAGCAGTGTTCAATTTGTACTAACTGAATTGTTACTAACCAAATAAGTTGGTGATACAAAACAAAATTAATTATAACAAACCAAAAAAGAGATGAAAAAATCTCCTGTCCTTAGTGACTTTATTGTTTTCTGAGAACTCGTATAAATAGCAATAACAGACTGTTATATTGAATTATTATAAAGAGTTAGCAATTAAGACTGAATTACACGAGTTAAACTTAACCAAACATGCGCCCGCAGCAAGCGACAACCTGGGAAAGCGTACCCTCGATCGTACCCGGCATCTGCGGGTGACCACGGGCCAATTTAATTTTTTGGGATATGGGATATTATTGAAAAGATCACTTTAATGAATTGGTATTTAATTTTTTTCCGCCGAAAAACAACGATTTGGTGGACTTTCATGAACCACTGTTCATCAGTTTTAGACACATTTGCGTACAAAGGCGCAGCAAGCTGTAGTTCGATTCTAATATGTATCATATTATGCATTTAAGCACCCAATACAAAAAAGACTTAAAGAAAAATAGTTACTTTATTTTTCGTCTGTGAAAACGCATTAGGAATATTTTAATAGAACACTATGTATTATGTATTATTAAATTCTTAAATTTCTATATGTTCCTAAGTTTGTGTGGAATCTTAGTAGTGCGGGTTGTATTCGTATTTAAGGTATTAACAAATTTTTCAATAATTTTTTAAGAAAAAAAAAACTCATTAACATAGATTGCATTCATTTGTATGGTTCTGCATGCAGAACCTCGTTTGAATAAATTACTTTGTTGTGTTTGTTGAAGTAAGTTTAATTCTAATTTACCTGTTCATACCTCCATGGTTTTAGTGGTTTAGTTTTTTTTTTTAATTATTTTAATTTTTACATTTTATGCGAATTTATTACTTCTCAAATTGTTTTATTACTTCTTACTATTAAACTATTCCGCCATGTCGCCTGTATCAAGTCCTTAGATTTACGGCACATTTGATAATTAAATTCATAATGAATTAATCAAAATAAACTTCATTATTTTGTAGATTATGTTTTACAATAGCTTGGCCGACAAGAAAAAACATTTACAAGTTTCATTTTCGTAAATGTACCTACACCGACAATACACTTTAACTCAATTCTAAAAATATGTAATAAAAACTTTAGTATACAAAAAAACGAAAAAGAAAATTAAAACTTTTTATATATATATATATATATATATTTGTATATATATATATATATATATATATATATGTAAAGAAAACCTATAGGTATCCTTTCATTTAAACTTTGCCGCGTTATCTATAATTAGTTCCATAGAGGTCGCTGTTAGCTTTCGTATAAAACGTCAAAAGATTTTGAGAGGTTAGATTTGTTTTTGATTCAGTATTTTATTGTAAAAAGCTCACCTGTCGAATTCAGATGATAAACCCGAAATAAGGGCTTTAAATGTTGTTTCTTTTATCCACAGGTGAGTAAATGTTTAGTTTATAAGATAATGTTACTAGCAAATTGTAGAAGGAACGTTTTACAAGTAAATAAATCATTTATCCACAGAAACGCAATTACGTCTTTATTACAACAAGTTCGAGACAGAATCCAATAAAAACATTATATATATATATATATATATATATATATATATATATATATATATATATATATTAAAGCAGACTGGTCACTTAACAAAATTACATAAGGTATTATGAAAATACTGTGGTAGCAGCAGCCGAATATAATTATACAATAATATCTTTAAAAGCCAATTAAGCGGTATACTTGAACAAGACAGAAGCGGGGCGAATTTAATTACAGACTGGCTTTCATTAGCCACTCGAGTATCTGTCGCAGGTTGCCCTTAAAAATAATGAATTTTTCCGGCAAGTTACTTTTGGCACATTCGACATTTCGGCGTGCGGTCAAGAGCGACCAGTTCCGCTCGGAGGGAGAGATTATTGTTGGCGTAATGTCGAGGAATTTTGAAGTGTGAAGGCTGCATTCGGATATACATATCGGATATTGTCGGCCGCCGTCGCCGCTGCTGGTGTTGGCCTACTAAACGACCCATGGACTCGGCGCATTGAATAATTCGCGGTATGATCGCCTGCAGTTTGAGATACAATGATTTCTTTTCAAATTCACCGTTCGCCTAAGATTTTAGTTTAAGGAAATTGAAAAACAATCTTATATTTTCCAAAAATTCCTCTTTAATATTTTCTTAATTGATTTATTGATTTTCTCACTCAAACTGAAGCACGTAAAAACAGTTGATTTTTGAAAGAGAACAATATATTAATTTTAAACAAAAAACTTACGTCAAAATAACCAATTTCATTTTCCCATAGTCTTAAGCTCTCAACCAGCAAAAGTGTAAATAACTTTCAAATGTAAATAACTTTCAGACAACATAAATATTTGATATATTCAGAACATACACAAACAAAACTGTAACCTGATTGGGTAATATACATATTACTGCCTGATAACCTATACAAATGATAACTACAAATGATAAACTAAATAATAAACAAAAAAAAACGTTTTTTTACATTGCTCGTCTAGATTTAAAAACAATAAAATGTGTAAAATTATATAAATTATTGTTGACTGCGATATGCGATAAAATATTTGGTTATTTTCGTCAACAATTTCAAGAGTCGTTTGCAACTACGGAAGCTACTTTAGGTCTGTTCTGACAATTAGGTACTTGACCGATTTTATCCTTTCTATTCTTATCCTCAATATCCTCTTAATAGTCAATTGTCTCTCGTAAAGTCTTTATTCCCTCCTCGGATTTTGACGTATTTTTCATTGAAAATACGAACATTAAATAATACAATTTTCATAAATGTCACAAACAGAACTGCTTTTATTAGGAAAAAACTTAATATAGAAATTCATAAATTTGCATGTCTAATCATCGGTAATTACCTAAACCTTTAACAAAAATTGTCACAAATTGTCAGAAACACCTTAAGTATTGTACCGTCATTTAGATAATTAAGTAGTATTTACCTTAACGATGGCGCTAGTTGCAGGAAAAATGTCTAAGACAAAAATCAATGTTGCCAATCTATAAATTTATTCACTTTATTAAAAGATATATTTGAAATTCCCAGCAGTATTTGGATAAAGAGGAATTTTATGAGAGACGATAAATTTTCCATTTTACTCCGTATTTGGACAAAATAGGAAATACCTGATGACGATGTAAATTAATATTTTGTTCAATCCATAGCTAATATTTTTTCTGATATAACAATCGAAAAGTACTATGCTATATAATGTGTGAGCAGCAAAGTGCACGACAGTGCGCAGTTATTATTTTCTTGAAGTGAATTTTAATAAAGTAAAAATTTACGTATAAAATTTTATAATCAAACACTCATACAAAAATGACACCCGTCTCCCAAATCCTTTTCATTAATAAATTTCAGAAGACACTGAATTTATGTTGAAGTATTTGTAAGAAAGAGTCTTCATGTAAAAGTACGGAAGTATGTAACTTACGTTTATTGAATTAAAGCAATTTATAAAATTTAAAAAAATCGAAATATCCTTGCCACCCTCCTAACAAAATTTTGAAAAACACTGAGACACCTCCTAAATGAACCATCCAAATGCTATATTTCAGGTTTCCATCATAAATGTTTCTCAAGATAACCATTTTTCGGATTCACCCCTTTAGCTCCTTGTAAGGCTAATTAGGCAAAATTCTTTCTTAGTGGGAGTTTAAATTATAGATGCAAAATCTCGAGTTTTTAGATCCAACGGTTCCACAAACCATTTCGAACCACTTTCCACTCTCCTATATGTGAAAGTGGTCCGAATTGGTTTGTGAAATCGTTGGGTCTAAAATAACTGAAAGCTAATATTATTTTCTGTATCTATAGACAACATTACAGAGAACCCTAAGTTTCATACTTTATTGAGTTTCAAGTGACCAATAAGTTTTGATGCCAGACCATCAAAATCCATTAGTCACTTCCAATGCACCACTGAAATATACATACAGACGGATGGACAGAGACCGTAAGTTTTTCGTAGAGTTTGGTAAAGAAAATTTAAAGTTTTGTGATGCGTACAATGCTTCCTTCGTTCTATCGTCGTCGTGTCATTCGTAAATAAAAATATTTTCACATTATACAGCGCGTATCTAAGGGGCGATGAAACCTCCACAGTTACTACATCTATCCACGTTATGGAAGTAAACAAATATATACATTATAATACAAAAATAACGCTGCACGGTGCTTGTTCCGGTACTGGCGAGTGTAAGTACGCGCCTTGACCCAAACGCGCCGTCGAATAGTGAAATAACTAAACACATAATGTGGCTTACTATCTGATCGCCACACGAGAACATTCATACGAGTATCTAACTGAAGTTATAAGTGCAATAAACGAGATATTATATGTCCGCAACTTTGTTCACAAAAAATAGACCGGAAATGAAAAAAAAAATTTTCGACATTCACTTTATATGTATGAAAAAAAATAGAGATTTTTTTAGAACTCCAGGTGAACCTTCTTTCTCGCCGCCCGTCTGAATATCAAAAACTTCTAACCGATCTCTTGTTTATCGCTTAAGATTAAAATAAAAAATCTAAACATTAAAAGCAATCACTTTCAATTTACAAAAACAGTTCGAAAACAAATTGAAATGACAAGGATTCATCTTAGAGAGTAATTTGATATACTTAACATTGTGGTTTAACACAAGGCATAATACTATTATTAGCAATATAATTAAAACTTTTGAATCATTCAGTGTGAACCTTTGGTATGAAAAGATGCTGATCTCAATTCTTGTGGTTTTTAATTTTTGCTTTTTAAATTCGAAACAGAAATATGGAATCCTAAAATAATTGTGTATCGCTCCCTAGAAACTCGTCGTTCATTGTATTATTTTGATCCCTAGCTCATTACAATAAATACATATTCTTTACTTATATTTAGGATTGCCACATGGTCAAGTGTTACGTTTAGCCTAATGTAATTGAGTTTTTATATTTAAAACTAAACCAAACCAGTTGTTAACAATAATTGATTTATATAGTTTACTTTTTTGTAACTGGCAACATGAAAAAGTATGGAGTTTTTAGAGAAATAAATAATTTGGCTGTCATGTTTTACGGACGTTCTATTATTTTATAAAGTGTATTTTAAAGACAAGAATTGGTTAAATTCTTCGTCATATCTCAACATGTGGTGACCCCGACGTGATAAAAAAATTGAAGATTCGGCATCGGACCTTTTGACATTCAGATCGGAAGAGGGCAACAAATTACAAGATGGAAGCTAACATAAAGAAGCGAGCGCCGATTCGGGCTTCTTTTACAAAGTTGTATAAAAGTATAAAGGCGCTTTTCGAGGATGAAAATTCAAAGGTAGATGATATTTAAATTAAATATGATCCATTAGAAAGAACATATAATAATTTACTGGTAATGGATGAAGCCATTTTAGAAATGTTGTTAGAAAAAGAAACTGAGCAGTTAAAATATGATGACGAATACGAGAACGTCGAAGAATATCGCCAAAAGTTTGAAGAAATAAGACGTCGTTTACAATTACTAAACGATAAATTACTTAAAAATGCCCCAAATGTAGAATATTCCGAAAAGACAAAATTGAAATTACCGAAAATTGAATTAATGAGATTTGGTGGCGAAATAAAAGATTGGCTTACATTCTGGAGCCAATTCAAAAGGTTAAATGATGATAAACATATGGAGTTGGAAGACAAATTCCAATATTTAATGCAATGCATGATTCCCGGTACTAGGGCAAAGGAAATAATAGATAGTTACCCACCTACCGCGGAAAATTATCATAAAGCCATTGAGAGTTTCCAAAAAAGATTTAGAAGAGAAGAGTTGCTTATAGAATATTATGTCAGAGAACTTTTGGAACTTGTGATAAAAAATGCTACAAATATAAAATCTAAGTTAAGCATTATTCAGTTGTATGACAAATTAGAATCTCATTTAAGAGCATTGGAATCGATAGGAATGACATCAGATAAGTACGCAGCCATGCTGTTCCCCCTAGTGGAATCCTGTATTCCTGAAGACGTTTTGAGAATTTGGTAAGAAATCCTTCCCTCAATGAAGAAGATAAGTCATATAGCAAGAGATTGAATAATCTTTTGTCCTTTTTAAGAGCAGAGGTAGAAGGGGAAGAAAGGATTTATTTGGCCAAGACTGGAATTAAACAAAATGAATATATTCAGAAAAGGCAAAGACCTATAGAACAAGAGTCGACTCAGCCAACTGCTAGTGATTTATTTGTCAGTAATAAAAATGATCATAAAATATTGTGCGTGTTTTGTGAAAAGTCGTCCCATCTAAGTAAGGACTGTTTCCATGGACAAAAGATGAATTCTGAAGAGAAAATGAATATTTTAAAGTCTAAAAGATGTTGCTATTCCTGTTTAAAGATTGGACATACATCGAAGAAATGCCGCAATAAGCCTCATTGCATTTGTTGTGGTAGGAAGCATTATATCATTATGTGTCCAGACTTCAAGCCCACCAAAAACAATCAAGATAGAGCTGGAGAGGCTGAGAGCAGTTCTTTATCTAATGTATGTCAAACCAAAGAAGTATTGTTACAGACATTATTAGTAGCTATAGAAAACGATGGGAAAAGGCAAGTTGTTCGAGCTTTAATTGACACAGGCTCTCAAAGCTCGTATATTTTGGAATCTTTCGTAAAAAAACTCAGACTCAGGCCAACTCACTCTCAAGGCTTAACTCATGTGGTGTTTGGTGGAGCAACATCTTACAAACAGCATAACTGTTATGTCGTAGAAGTTCATAATTTAAATACATCATATTTTTGTAAAATTACAGTACTAGACCAGCCTCAAATTTGTTGACCGATACCTCACATAAAGGATCAACTTGATTTAAAAGAGCTGAAACAAAAGGGTATCAAAATCACCGATTTTAGTCAAGAGATCCGTCCAATAGAAATGCTGATCGGAGCTGATATGGCTGGCAAAATTTACACTGGAAAAGTAATACCACTGAAATCAGGTTTAACAGCTATGGAAACCTATTTAGGATGGGTCGTTATGGGAATGCAGACAAGTGATCATTCAAGAAAATCTATAGATGCAGTGTCAAGCTCCCTGTTGTCCCAAAGTTTTAATATTGAAAATTTATGGAATTTAGAAGCCCTAGGTATTCAAGATCCTTATGAGTCAAAAGATAAAATTGAACTAGAAAATGCTGTGAGGGAAAATCTCACAAAGACAATGACTGTTGAAGATGGCAGATATGAAGTGAAATTACCATGGAAATGTAAAGACTATCTGCATGACAACAGAATTCTGGCTGAGAAAAGATTAGAAAAGACTACTGACAAGCTAATTGCACAAAATAAATATGAAGCTTACAATGCAGTTTTGGAGGAATAGCTACAAGAAGACTTTATAGAGGTAGTACCTCCTGAAGAATTATCTCAGCCATCTTGCTACTTTCCACATCGAGGGGTCTTCAAAGAAGGAAATGTAACGACCAAAGTTAGACCAGTTTTTGACGCGTCAAGTAAGTTGAAAGGTCATCGTTCTCTAAACGAATCTTTAGAAAAGGGCCCAAACACTCTGGAACTTATACCTAGTATTTTGATGAAATTCAGGGAAGATAAAATAGGAGTGGTCTCTGACATCAAGAAAGCTTTTCTACAAATTTCAGTCTGTCCTGAAGAACGCAACTTTTTACGATTTCTCTGGTGGAGGAACAGTGATGATGTGGTAGAACACTCTAAGAAGGATATTCAAGTTTACAGACACAAAAGAGTGGTTTTCGGCCTCACATGCTCACCTTTCATACTAGGAGCTATTATACAGCATCATTTGGACAAATCTGCGCCTGAAATACAACACATAGCACAGAAGCTGAAGAAATCCTTTTATGTTGATAACTGTGTTACATCTGTAAACTCAAAGGAAGAATATGTAGAGTTTGTTGAAACATCTACGAAATTAATGACTGAAGCCAGAATGGAATTAAGAGGCTGGGAATCAAGCAGCTTAGAAAAACCTGATAAAGAATGTGAACCAACACCAGTTCTAGGACTACTCTGGGATAAAGAAGAAGACACATTATTTTGCAACGTAAATAATATCTCGGAGCCAACAGGTATTCTTACTAGACGAACCTTACTTTCTGTAACCCAAAAGGTTTTCGACCCTATAGGATTCACAAGTCCAGTTACATTATATCCGAAAGTTCTGCTGCAAGAAAGCTGGAAGGAGAAACTTAGTTGGGACACAAGTTTGACAAAAGAAGTTTGTGACAAATTCTTGAAGTGGTTTCAAGAACTGAATCTCTTGAAACATCTGAAAATTCCTAGACGCATAATACTTGAAGATGCGGCATCAGTTAGTTTACATGTATTTTGTGATGCGTCTGGACTTTCTGATGCAGCAGTAGTCTTTGTGAGAAATGTTCGACATGATGAAATTTGTGTGCAAATGGCATTAGCTAATTGAAGAGTTGCACCGTTAAAGAAGATGACCATTCCACGATTAGAACTGATGGCTTGTACTATAGGAGCGAGACTTTTGGATTTTGTGAAGAAAACTTTGGAACTGAAAGATGTTCCAGAATATTTTTGGACGGACTCGGCCACAGCATTATATTGGATCTGTCATGAAGAGCCATGGGGAGTTTTCGTTCAAAATCGAGTAAAGGAAATACGAAAACTTTCAAACACAGAAGATTGGCGACATATTCAAGGAACCCAGAATCCCGCAGATTTGCCTTCCAGAGGTTGTAGCGTTGAAAAATTGATAAACTCCCGTTGGTGGGAGGGACCGGAATGGCTGTCTAAAGAAGAACGGGAGTGGCCTAAACCCAGTGTTCAAAGTACTGGTGAAGCAAATCAAGAAAAGCTGAAGGTTGCACTAGTAGTCAATAGTCCACTAGATAGAGAGTGGTATGTGCAATATTTTTCCAGCTACAAGAAGATTCTTAGAATGGTTGCATGGATGAGAAGATTCATTTCCAATTGTAAAAGAAGTCAACAAGAGCGCTTAAAAGGTGAATTATCGGGGGAAGAAATAAATGCAACCGAAAAGAATTTGATGAAGATTGTACAGCAAGAGCAGTTCAGTGACGAATATTTGAGAAGTCTAAAAACTGTCATATCCTTTGAAGATAAAGAAGGACTAATCCGAGTCAAAACAAAGTTACCTGAACGGAAGGATTTTGAAAATTTTAAAACTCCAATATATAACCTGGAAAACATAAATTGGTAGAGCTCATGATACACGAGAGCCACATTAATCTATTGCATTGTGGTCTGAACAATCTCCTCGTAGACGTGAGAGAAAAGTTTTGGGTAGTAAATGCAAGGAAAACTGCACGTAGAATAATATCCAGGTGTATTCGATGCAAGAGACATAGTGCAAAGAACATAGAAACCATGCCAGTACCATTGCCAGAAGATAGGATCAAAGAGGCCTCTGTATTCGAGGTGGTTGGAGTGGATTTGGCAGGACCCCTATCACTTAAAGGGAGCACTAAAAGCTGGATTGTCGTATTTACCTGCGCGGTGTTTCGAGCTATTCATTTAGAACTGGTCCAGTCACTATCTACGAAATCTTTCCTTTTATGTTTTAGAAGATTTATTGCTAGACGTGGACGGCCCCATATTGTGTACAGCGATAATGGCACGAATTTTGTTGGTGCGAACATCTTATTGACATCTATCGATTGGGAAGCCGTACAAAAAGAGGCGCACATGAAAAGAATAATCTGGAAGTTCAACCCTCCCACGGCTGCCTGGTGGGGTGGCTTTTGGGAAAGACTCATTCAAGTGCCAAAGAAAATGCTACGACGGGTTTTGGGCAGAGCATGCGTCACTTACGAAGAGATGGTTTCTTTACTGTACGACTGTGAATCAATCATCAATTCTCGGCCCATAACCTACATTTCGGAAAATGACCAATATTTGAATCCCTTGACCCCTGCCATATTCTTCCAGGATATGCACACGGTGGGAGTTCCAGATTTAGACCATTTTGATGAAATTGATATCACCCGAAGATACCGTTATCAGCAAAACTTAAGAGAAGAATTGAGAAAACGCGTTCTGAATATCTAGGACAGTTAGTTTTGGCAAAGTCTAATAACAAGTGTGAAGAGGTAAAATTAAGCGACATTGTCTTAGTAGAAGATACAAGCAAGAAGAGAGCTTTTTGGCCTCTAGGACGTGTTATAGCTATATTCCCTGGGAAAGATGGGATTAGTAGAGTGGTAAAGATAAAGACTGATTCTGGAGAATTACTTCGTCCGGTACAACGTGTTTATCCCTTGGAAGTTGAAGCTTTCAGTAATTCATATGAGGAAGTGCAAAAGACTGGTCAACTACGGGAAAAGAACAGGGTTCTGAGCCTTTCTGTACCAAAAGAGATGACGGAACAAACAACCAGATCTCGACGAGTCATTCATTTACCGTCTAAGCTAAGGGATTTTGAACTGTCCTGGAGGGACTGATATGGACTCTAAATGTTGATTTCTGAGTATTTAGTTAAATTCTATGTTTAGGAAAGAAATTTGTTATAATATTAATTGCTTATTCTCCTGGGTTTTGATGAAATGAGTTCATCAAAAGGTGGGAGGATGTTACGTTTAGCCTAATGTAATTGAGTTTTTATATTTAAAACTAAACCAAATCAGTTGTTAACAATAATTGATTTATATAGTTTACTTTTTTGTAACTGGCAACATGAAAAAGTATGGAGTTTTTAGAGAAATAAATAATTTGGCTGTCATGTTTTACGGACGTTCTATTATTTTATAAAATGTATTTTAAAGACAAGAATTGGTTAAATTCTTCGTCATATCTCAGCATCAAGACTCAACTGAGCTACTGGAAAATTTGTCTTTGAAAATGAATATTTTCAAGAACCATGCTATTACACCTATTTGCGATGAATAGAACAGGCAAGTAATAAAAGAACTTTTGTAATTGAATTACTTGCCATTACTCCAAAAACCTATCCTTTATTAGAGAAAAAGACAATTTCCAATGAAACGCTCTAGATTGTTTATGCTATTTTCATTTTCTGCTTTGAACTTATATTTTTTTATCTAACGGATATTTTGATACTTGTTTGGTAATATTAACGACAACATAGCAACCCTCGAACTTACCATTCTAGGGTGTGAAGACTCTTTGAGTCGTAATGTTTCGATATATGTACGTCACAAGAGTGCACAAATGTGTAATTAATTTATATCGAATGCAAGTTCTGCACCCATTCAGTCGTACGCCTCTATCAAAAGAAGTATTGGAATATGCGTTCTCCCGTGCGCTATTCAGACCATCGGTTTTTTTGTAAAAATGGATTATTAATACTACTAAAAAAAGGAAGGAAGGCATTCTACAGTATTAGATGAAAAAGTGTTTGCCCAAATCCAAGTAGATTCCTCTACTTTCATGAGTGTCATATAAAAACATACTGGTGTTGCAGAATTAAGAGTTCATAATCATTAAGTACTGAAATACATTTTACAATGTAGTAAAACCTACTGATCGTACAACTAAAGTGTATGTTTAAACCCTTTTTATAAGTGGTAAAACCCTAAAAAACCCGCTTTATTACATGATTCAACAAACAATTTACCATTGAATAATTAAATTTAAGTGAGGTGTTTTCTTTCATCCATTATCTTGGATCTCTACCTTTCTTCGTTTGTAACTCTAGGTGAACTTTCGGGGATTCTCAACCGAAAATTTTATCGCATACCGTAAATATAATAAATCAATACCAAACCATAAAACAATTGCCCCTGAATGATCGCAAGGTACTGATCCACACGAATTGTTCAGAAGACTATACCGTATAATTTAGTGAGGAAGTATAAACTTTGCGTTTTGAAGGTAGCCGTGACCAAATTGGTCTATATACTGCGGTGATATATATGTATGAAGATCGGAAAGAGATTGTAAGTTATTTTCTTTATTTAATTAGTGTATACAGCATTCGACTTTGTTTTCGAGAAGTCACTCCATATCGGGTTTTCGAGCCAGTATCGAAACTGATATATTTTACATCATGGCGCGCAACATAATAACTTTTTAAAGATAAAGACCGTCCGGCCGACCTAGAATTATTGTGAAACAGGTCACGAAAAAAGTAAATCAGATAAGATTGGTGCCGTGGTTAAAAAGAATCACAGATTATGAAGTTAAATGTGAACGAGACGTAAGGATATTTGTCGATGTTGTATGGGAGAATCTAAAAAATGTCGAGATCGGAGTACTTAGTACGTGGAAATAAAATTAGGGTATAGGAAACCTTGTTTTACTCCAACAGGTTTTGGGGAAATTAGACTCCCAATTTCTCGAGTTCCGTAAATTAAATTGTCACATGAGATGATGTCACAAGTTCAAGAGTCTGTGACCACAACAAGCACATGCAAACAGTCATGTGAAATGCTTTTCGGGTAGGGCAAGCTGCTAAGGGAAAATACGTGCTGTAAAATGTGTGTGTGTATATATATATATATATATATATATATATATATATATATATATATATATATATAAACAAATCAAAAATTTAAATAACTAAGAAAATTTTTATTAAGGAAGGCTACAGAATTGATGTTTCACAGCCCTTTCTTCATAGTAAAAACACTTTCCAAGTCGATTTTTTTTGTTAGACCATCGCGAGCGGAATATTTTGATTAAATACATTGTTATTTAATGTTTTATACTTTGTACAACATTTTATACAAAATACAACTTCCGACTAACGGCAAAAACATATCGAACTTGATGTATTTATAATATATTTAGTAAGAGCTAATAGTTTTAGAATTGATTTCGATCTATCATTCTCACTTATATTATTTTTGTAATAAAACGTAAATTAGAAAATCTCACTCGAACGGCAGCCCACGGAGTAACAAACCTTCCTGTTAGGGCAAAAATCAATTTCCACAATAACAAGCTAATAAAATAAACGCAAACAGGAGGCAGTTACTAATTCAATGAATTAAATTCACTGCCAAATATAATAGGTGTATTTTTAAAATGGAAAAATAGCTGCTTTTACTCTCTTTTCATTTATTTACCTTGAATTATAAGCAATCAGAGAAGGCACCACAATTGTCACTACGTGATGCGCTCAGAATAACCACGGCATTGTTTCATTCTGAATATAGCCGTAGGCTACGGGCTGTTTGCTTGCCCTTGCGCTACAAATCGGCTGTTTAAAATGACGTAATCAATTTTACTTACGTATTGACAATTTTTGCGTTGCCAACGCGCTTGAAATTTCATACAAGTAACTTTTAGTAAGTTCGTTAAGTACAATGAAGTTTGTACATTTCATTTTAAATTGCACGAACTAGCAGCATTCGGTGTGTGCGTTCAAACTATAGATCATGTATTAAATTGTGGACTTCTCTTGAATAACATAAATTAAATATATTCAAATAGTTATAAAAATGTGATGTATGCTTGCAACTGTATAAAATATATAAAGTGTCATTGAATCAACAGTTGAGAATAATCGAACATTCCAGAAAATAAGTGTTAAATCGTTAAGCAAATGCCACCAATAGATAGAAAGAATAGTGTCACACGGATTATCTAATCTTCATATGCATAATAATAAGATCTTGGTCATCTGTGTTTTAAATTTTTCATTAAGATTTTAAGTGCGAGATTTAACTTTTTTTAGGTTTGCTATTAGTAATAGGTCAGATATTCCTATAATCATATAATGTGGTGCCTAATCCAGATTAGCCACCAAAAATAAATATCGGGAAAATATCCGCTGCTTTAAAATTTTATCTTAAATTGATAGCATAGAAAAGAATTCGATGTTAATTTAATATTCCATTACTGTTTCACAAACCGTCCACTTTAATTAATTTAAGAATTTCTCTTCGCAAAACGGCTGCAAATGTTGTTAGCCAGACAGTTGTTGACGACAACATACACTTTATGAAGTTGTAACAACTTCAAAACATTAAAACGTTATTTTCATTCAATTTAATCGGTTTAAAAACAATTCACTTCAAAAATATTCTAAGATAAATAATTAAAATAACATTTTACGTAGGAATTACAAAAATTTTGCACTGTTTCAATTTTTTTGGTTGTTTATAGAAAATGTTCCTTACTGTATATCAGTGTTTGGTTATGGCAATATTCATCTTTAGTGTTATGTTTTATGTGTCAATTCATTTCATTAGTGTTTATCAAAAAATCATTCATGTAACCGCAAACTCATTCATGTGACCAAAAATATTGCTTTTCGTTGAATTTCATTTGCATAAATGTGAGATTTTACTACTAATGATTTTATTTTTACTTATTTATAGGTTCCAGGTCTTGAAATAAAAAAACGATTTTACAATAAGTAGTTCATAATACGTAATTTTAATAAGTAGTTCAAAGCGTCATTTTAATTTGAAAACTAAAATTAATTCTTATTTGCATAAACTTACATGTATAGACTTCATAAGGACAGGCCCATAACAATCGAAAAATGTCCCAGTAAAAACGATGCTATGTGGCGAAATTTGCAGCGTTTCATTTCAGTTGACATATTGATTCTAATGAGTGGGTTAATCCTGAAAATTGTCGAAAATACCGGATTGGTAGTAAAAATATGTTTAAATTACATTTAGAGAATTTTAAAAAAGGTTGGTGTATCTTACCATCGGTTAATAATCATTTCTAACATATATTTTTGTTATTTATAAAACAAAATAGTTCTATAGTAGTCTTATTATCAGTCAACTATATGAATTCCAACGTTCTAACTTTGTAAGGACGTGTTTTCACACATTATTTTTTTTAAATGTTAATTTTTTCGCCTTGATTTTAAAAAATATACTGATATGCAAGGTGCCGAAAAAAAGGAATTCCATCTGTCGGCTACTTCGATAAGTCAAAACTACTAAATCAGTAAACATAAAGCTGGAAATATAAGTATAAAATATTCATACCTAAGAATCGTTAATTGATTAAATATAGCCAACGCATATACTTTTTGACATAGCCTATACATGAAAGACACGCATGCTTACATACACAGCGTGTCTTTGATTATTGCGAGCAATGTCTACTAATTGTATAATTTGTCAAGAAGAGTGGAGTTGAATATTACGACTACAAAGAAATGCCAAATATTGTAAAGCAACATAGCAAAAAAAAATTATTCGGGTGTTTCAAGGATGATGACTTTACATATACTTCAAAAGCATTGCACAGACAGTGTGTGGGGTGGCGAGTGCGTGTCAAGCGAGCGCTTGCTCGACATTGTGTTATCGTTTTCTAAAACCAATTTAAATTTATTCTGTCAAACGTTTGTTTAATTTTTCAAAGAGTGGAAACGCAATTATGAAGGGATTTTTTTCAAAGGTAAATGAAACACGAAAGTATAACGTAATTCAAGATGATTTAGTAATATTTAGTAGAACCTTTGAAGTATATAGCGACAGAGTTATCGAAAATTCGACTTTAATTATGTGGACAAATAGAATTAGAGTATGATTCTTACTACGTGGTATGTTTCTATATATGTTGCGCTTTACCAATTTTGTACTAAAGTAATAAACAAATATTTTATACTTAAATATAATAAAATATGAGGTCGATAATAAAATACGATTACTTTCGGTAATCGTATTTTATTATCGCATGTACACGCAGAATGCAACAAAAATCGACAGGATGAAGTTGCTCACAAAATATATGTGTAGTGACTGATACTATATTTATGATAGTTTTTAAGGTATTTGTAAATACACAACACATGTTTTATATTCATACAAAGTTATATCTATGCTCTTATGTAACATTTTTAGTAATTGAAATTTAATAGTGGTCCATATACTAAGAGCAAACATTAATTATAGACAACATTCGTAACAGAAATAATGTTTATAAGCTTTTTAAAATATATTTTATGTGCATTTCTCTAAATGAAATTAAGTTTTGGTAAATATTTATTTGCGTTATAAATTATTACTTTGTAATTTATTATTTTCTTTCCATTAATTATTCGCGTGCTAAATAAAGTTATTCTTGTATTATGCCAAAGAGCTATAACTTCTAACGCGCGTACATAAGTACACACACAATTTTTTTTAATCTTAACTTTTTTCATGCTGCTGATGAAGTATATATCGGTTCTTGCATAACCTGCTTACCAACGCCGACAACAAAAAGTACGTCATGGAATATAATTGTAGCGATTATATTTAATTATCCTTGTTACTCTTGTGTTCTAAAAAATATTTCACCTTTGTAAATTTAAGATATATTTTTTATTATTCTTAAGATAATAAAATGATAATATTTAAATTCCAGTCGGTGCAATGTTATCCTTTCACTTTTAATAGCAGCAGAAATAGAATTTATAAATTTTCAAATCACATAAGATGACGTTTAGACGTGTTCGTGTAAAATAAAAGATAGTCAAATAAATCAATTGAGAGATAACCTCCCAATATAAGAAATAAATTCAAACTGATTGGCAAAGAATTAAGTTGAGATAATTAAGTTACCTTAATTTTGAATCGTTCGTATCCCATTGTATGTACCTATATATTATAATTGCCTTTTGTTATTAAAAAATCTTTTTTCATTACTTTACATAAATTCCAAGTAATTGAAGCATTACAGAAAACTGAGAAATGGTTTTTTTTATAAATTTGATTAAAAAGTAATGAAATAAATTATGCATCACAACAAAGCTACATCTACGGTCTCATACAAACGGCCATGTGCCGTACGACGTAGTTTTGTTTAACTACAATAGATGGCGCACATGAATTAGTGTTGTCATATTTCTTTGCTTTAATATTCCTTTGATCGTAACTTGATATTTAGATCAATGCTTATATGAGATCCGTTTAAGATTCGTGTTTAAAGTAGTGGGTAAATATCCGGTATGAAACCGGATATTTATTTTTGGCGGTCAATCCGTACTATATACCGCATTATATGTCTATATGGATATCGAACATATTACTAATAGCAAGCCGCATCTTTTTTTTAATACAAAGTTGAATCTCGCACATAAAATCATTAATAAAAAAATAACTTTCACAAAATACCAAGGTCTTATACGATGTAGATAGCATTGGTATAAAGATGTAGATCAGCTATGCGGCTTTGCGAACGCTCTAGTTTCTGCAACACCTATTTGTAGAATTTTCGTTGAATTAAATTACACTCGTAATGGGCCTTAATGTTAAGATCGACCATCGATTTAGTAAGCGGTTTTGTGAACGAGAGTCAGGCTCGCGACTTTCTTCGAATGTGGATCAGCCTAAATACGCGTACTTTAAGTTTGACAAACGTACTCGCGAAAATTTGACATGTTTAAATTTTTACTCGACGAACCGAGCAACGTAGAATAAATACGACTATCAAACAATGACGCCAGCCTCGAGCCACCATTTTAAAACTCGTTGTGACGTTCGGTTGTTTGTTTAGTTCTTTTTTTCCTAACTTTGTTTAATAGTTCCCTGTTCTGAACTCAATTTCCTACTTTTTAATTTCGGGTGTGGTGTAAACAAAGAATACTGGCCGATTTTCGGACGTTCTCAAAAGATTTTGTTTGTGAATTAATTGAATGTTATAAAAATGAGTGCTTGTGGAAGAATACAATATCTGACTATAAAAACAAGTATGTAAAACATGAAAGTTATTGTATATGTATTTGAAATTACTGGAAATAGATCATAAAGTGGAACCGAATGCGGAGCTAGAATCAGCTAAGAAGAAGAAAAATTCATTGCGAGCAGCTTATAGCGAAGAAAGAAAAAAGGTGCGCGATATTCTAACTTTTGATTCAGGGACAAATGAGGTTTACGTCTCACAATTATGGTATTACAGTCAGTGGGGGTTTTTAGATGACTTTTAAGATGGTTAGTTTCATTTACCTATATGCTTTATGCAAGTAAAATGTTTTGGTCTCATCCGAATTCCCTGGATTTGTCCTAGTTTGAATCATCCTCCGAATCTACTACTGGAATGATCAAGTTAAAATTTGGCACATGTATAGAGTTATGTGACTCAAATTGCTTTTACCTATGTACTCAAAAGGGAAAGTATTTTTAATTATTTGAACAGTGATATATTATTGAACAGGGTTTATTGAACAGGGATTATATTCATAATTAGTAGGTAGGTAATTTTGAAGGTAGATAAAATAAACAAAATTATATTACTAATAATATGTATTTTTCCCAGGGTAGATATCAAGGCCTTCAGTATGACAATCGTCACAGTCACATAGAAGAAGAAATTGAGGAAATCCCTTCTCCAACTACACAACACAGCACACTATCTGGAAACATGATAGGGGTTACTAAATATTATTATTGTTACTTCACAAAAACGTTTGCCTTTATGCAATCGCTCTCTTGCCAAGAAACAGCTCCTGTTGTATTAAAATATTTTTCAAATTCTTCTCTTACTTTTTTGCACTTTTACCTATATTTCTAGACCCACTAGATAGTAAAGGTAACATTGCAGTATCACTGGGCCTTAAACCTAATTCTATTGAACCTGTTTCATTATTTCCCATATCATGGTGGCGGGAAGGTGTAAACAGTGTACTAGATTTTCGACGAATAAATTTATGTAAAGAACAGCAAGCTAGGGCAACTTAAGGTATATTTGTTAACTCCATGTTAATCTGAGCATGAAAAATTCTGAAACGATTTGCCGAAATACCAAATCTGTTTTCTACAACACATCTTGTTCTACTGTGACGATAATTATAAATTTTTCAGTTGTGATTAAGTTGCCTTTGAGCATATAGTTTCATAAAATCAGGTCTTAATGCAAATGCTTCATCTCCTATAAAACATATCGTAATTCATTTGTTCTAAAAGCTGATTTTTCTGGTATGGGAAATTTTAATTTATTTTGTTTTAAAAGTTTATAAAAATCGCTTTTATTAAATACACCACCATCAGAAATTCGTCCATTTGTGCCAATATATACATAAATAAATTGATAATTTGCATTTGCAATTGCCATAAGGACTATACTATAATATGATAACTTGTATAGTTAAAGAAATGGGATTCAGCTCCAGGTGGAGGTATAATCTTAATGTATTTTCCATCAACTGAACTTAAGCAGTGGGGAAACTGCCATTTGCTATAGAACTCTTTAGCGATTTCTTTCCACTCCTTTTCACTTTGTTGGAACTGACATTAAAAAAAATTATTATTATAATATATTCTTTGTTTTAGGTTTCATCTCCAACATCTTCATCATCGAATCCCACATTTAAAAGAAATACGTCAGATTATATTAACACAGTGTTTAACGATTAGAAATAAAGTAGAAAGTGGCTCCCGTGAGGACAAATATGATGCTATTGGAATATATGTAGCTCCAAAACTTTGATATATGTCTCTGACACAACGACTAATAGCTGAGAAGTTAATTAATAATGTCATATTTCATGGATAAATGAATCTTTTGCAGACAAATTCGTTTATATTCTACCAATCAAACAAGTTATGGAACACCGGCAAATCCATACAGTGACGTAACGACGACAACCTTAATTTGTCAAATATTCAAGTCTGACACTGCTAGTCAAATTCCTTTGACAGGCAACATAACACCTACGAGTAAAGTTATTTCTTACTCGTAGCATAACACTTTATTATCTACTAATTCTCATGTTTCTGAGTGTACAAACGTCGGCAACAGTGAAAATATTCTACATTACGTAAATAACAGTACAGATGAACAATACGTTTTTACTTAAGTGCTATGTTCATTATATAAAATATTTTTTTTATAAAGTTTAATAAATGACTATACTTACGTTCAAATATTTTTCTTTCAACACCTTGAATATAATCTTACAAGTCCAAAGCACAAAGTCAGGTATTATCTTTTCCAAAGATTGCCTAAATATTATTGTGGTATATTGTAGATCAGTATGAGATCCTGCTTTTGCAAGAAATCTTAGTGTGGCACTAAGACGTTCATATTATATTATTGCGATATTGATTCTTTCATGGTTGTATTCTGCTTCTCTATAAACAGTGTAACCATGTTCAAAAGCTCCAAATAAAGGTTTTCAGACATACGTAAATAAATACGACAATCGTCGCATTCTAGTCGTAATTCCGTTATCAAGTTAGTATGAGACGATCTCTGCCTGGATTGCACCCACGACTTTGTCCTGACTTTAGAACGTTTTCTTTTATTTAATATAATATGTAGCTACTAAACCCAGGTAGCACCATTCATCCGTTGTTAATATTTTTTAAATGTTTATGGAAGTAAACATACGGTATGGAGATATGTACTTACTCACATGTCGATCACCTTTTGCGTTGACAAGTTTTAGTACGCGATTTTAGAAACGGCGTACTAAATCGATCGTCGATCGTGAGCTTTAAATTGAATTTCTGAGACATTCAGTGGCGACCTCACATCAGTACAAAAACTGTTGTCTGCCTGTCTAATGTACTGGTATTAGTATAGGTAGACTGTCCACAGTTCATGGATTAAAACACCACAATTTAGTGAGTGAGAAAAACTTTCCCAACATCAAGTTGACGTGCTTACTATACTATTCCGACCAAATATTTTATCTGGATATCTGTCATTAAAGTTCGATTAATAAAATGAATTACTGTAAACAATTAATAATTTTGCTGATCTGAAACAAGTAGATAACTGTAAACATGAGAAGCCTGAAATGTGAAATAATCGAAACGACTTTAACTGTCTTAAAATCTAAATCTACCCTACATTCTTCGTAGAAAGTTAAAGAAGCAGGCATAATGGGCGTGGCGTTTTTATAGTAGGACATTCGTGAAGTTTTTTCAATTATTTTTTGGCTGAGAATAGTTAGTTCACAACCCATTGCCAATAGAAATTTATTTATTTTTATTGGTTACTTTATTGGTTTACCTAATTTATATAAATTTGTTTTGCAACACAACTACAGGTCAAGTCATACCATGTTAAATTGCAAGCAAATGTGTAAAATAAATAATTTTATTTATATGGCAAAAAATCCCTCCATGCCTCTAAGTATATTTAAATGATTAACTAAGTTTACAAGTTAAACTTCTTTCACCTTATTATGATAAAAAACTAAGTTCAAAATATAGCGACTCGGGAATATATTAACAATTAGATAAAGTTTCGAACCTGAAATGCTTAAACAATTACAATACCTATATATTTCCCAATAAATGATCAGAAAATGTACTCTAAAACAATAAACATCAACATACACGTTTGTAATATAATACCTGGCAATTATCTATGTGAAACGCTATCACACACTTAACCATTTTTAAGGGTAATTCTTGAATAAATAATTTGCGTAAATATTGAAATTACAAATAAAACATCAAATTTAACCAAGTTGATAATTCGGCTTATCAATATAGTGTTCTGGCCACACAGAAAACTAATACATGATGACGGTTTCGAGTTAAGAAAAAATATGAAACATCTGTAATCTCGCTCGAACTATTACAAGTAACAACGAAAAGAAAAAAATGAAAATATATCAGTATTTATGATTTTCGCTAAATATTGTCTTATATTTATATGTCATCTGCTTCCTAATATTTTAATTCTGCGGTCATAATGTAACTATAATAGTCAAATTCAGAGCAACGGGTATATAAATAGAGCAAAAAAAATTATTTTCTTGCATAAAACCTGGTAGAAGCCTTACGATATAATTAAAAATCTCACAACTCTTACACGTATGGAGCTATGTGCTAGTAATTTTCAGGCAGATACCTAACTATATCACACTATAATTGTAATTGTCAAATTCAGAGTGAGAGGTATATAAATACTGGAAAAAATATTTTTCATTGTACAATACCTAGCAGACAATGGCAACTGTAACATGCATAGAGTTAGGTGCTTATATATTTTTCATACAAATATCTTAGTGTGTCATAATATAATTATATTAGTCAAGTCAGAGCGATGACCAGAGCAATATTGGAGACGTTTTTTTTCTTGCACTGTAATTAGCAGACACCTTATGAACTGATCTAAATATCATAAGTCTTACACGCATGAAGTTAGGTGCATGTAATTTTTCAGGCAGGTATCTTAATATGTCATAATCTAATTGTAATAGTGAAATTTATAGTGGCAGCCATATAAAAAGTGAAAAAAAATTTCCTTTACAAAACCTAGCAGATGTCTTATGAACCGATTTAAAATCTCACAAGTCTTGCATGTATGAAGCTAGCTGCTTGTAACTTTTCAGGCAGCTACTTTACTATGTCATAATATAATTATAATAGTTAAATTCAGAGCAACAGCCATATAAATACTGAAAAGAAAATGTTTTTTATGCACAAAACCTAGCAGACACCCCACAAACATTTAAAATCTCACAAGTCTTACATGTATGGAGCTAAGTGCTTGCAATTTTTCAGAGAGCTACTTTAGTATGTCATAATATAATTATAATAGTTAAGTGCAGAGCAACAGCCATATAAGTAATGAAAAGAAAATTATTTGATTGCACTAAACATAGCAAGTGCCTTACGAACTGTTTTAAAATCTCACAAGTATTAACATGCATGAAACAAGGTGTTTTTAATTTTTTAGACAGACACCTTAGAATGTCATAATATAATAATAATAGAAAAATTTAGTGCAATAGCCATTTTGAATATTGTAAAAAAAATTATAATATTTTACAACACCCAGCAGATTATTTTTTTTTAATTTTAATAATTATATGTTCTCCTGTTATGTACATATAAATGAATTTCCGTATAATTTGTGAAAATGTATTTACAATAAATGAATTTTTAAACTTCCAAAATTGCAATTTCAAAATATAAATCGAGTGCTGACAGTAAAGTCAATGTAAAATTTTATACTTGCTTCGAAATTTTGTTTGCGAGTTTCGTCTATTAGTTTCAGCGTCATTTTGGAGACCAGATTTGTCTTTATATTTATTTCTCTTTCACTAATGCTATTCATAACAAGTTCTCGTCAATTAATGTTATATTTGGGTATTACACAATTTAGAATCTGACAATTACGAATCGGATTTCTCAGAACAGGAAATTACAGACGATTAAGATTCTATAGCATTCTTAATATCATCTGTAATAAAAAATGTTAGGTAGGCAACAAAATATAAAAACTCTTTAAAAAAGTTAAAGCGACTTCAAAATTAAAACTGCAATATGTTAACTAAGAGTTATCTAAATGTTTGCGTAAAGGTTTTGTATATCTTCAACAATTTGTTAAGTCTGTTAAATCATATAACTACCAAATTCACTTACCAAACTTGGAGCGTTAATAGCAACCACACATTCGGAAATATGAGTATAGATGAATTGTGCCAAAAAATTAATATAAATCGCAATTCTTATAGCTTCTGTTTATTTTTGTCTAAAATTAGTTAAAATTGTTATTCCATAAATAGCAGTATATTTAGAATCCTTCTATGAATATGCAAAAATCTTCAAGAGAAAAATAAAAATATAGTTTATGAAGAATCCTTCTATGTAATCTTGTAATAAGTAAAATCATCAAGAAGATGATAATTTAAGATTTATTGGATGAATATGGATATTGTCTAACAATAATGATAATGTTATAAACAATCTATAAATTACATTAGCACCAATTTAATGAATAATTAATTGTCGTTTAATGAGAATAAATTGTATTCAGCTCTTATCTTTCTCTTAGATTTTATCCGTCTTTGTTATTAACAAAGAATTACGTTTTTCTTATTGTAATACATTGGAAACTTGTACATGTATTGAAAAAAAAAACAGATACGTCACAGTTGAGTGTGAAGTCTGAAAAAAGCTCGCTGGTTCAATTACAAATGAATATTATCCATGCAATGTAAGATAATTTCATTATTTGATTTTTGAAAATAACTCTACGCATTTAGATTATACAAAGCTATTCAACCAAACCAATTATTCAATTACTGAACTGAACTGTCGTACCATCTCTTATACTTCATATGATCCTTTGTGAGGCTGCCTAATTCCACATTAGGGGCTATGAATCCGTGACCCCCAGTCATTATCATCCATCAGGCCAGCTTTAGACCCACAGAAAACAATTTGTATCTTACACAACTCAGACCAATCAGCATCAATATTTGCGGGGTTGGATACGAGCACCAAAAAATATACTTAGTGTCAAGTGGGCTGTTTATTACTTTAATGTTCAAGTTATCACATTACATGTTTCTGGAACAAAAATTTAATCAAGTCTCACTTTTTTAAAATTGGGGCAGTATAAATAATATCAAACGTTCAAGGGAGCGATCATTGGGATGTGTTTATTTCATTAACTGTTTCTGAATATACTAAGTTCTGAATTATGTAATACTAAGTTATTTCTATGGAATTTATTAATGCTGATGTTCATCCAACTCAACAATTGCAACTAACTCACATATGGAAGAAGAATTAAAAGTTTAAAATAAAAAACAGTTATTTACTATTAACACTTTTTTTATCAAAATGATGTTAATTGTATCAACCAATTGAAATTAAATCGTATCAACCAATTAGAAACTACTTTCATGGGTTATCGCTAATCTTTCTGTTACCTTATAATTTCTACTTCAGTTGTGAATGGCTCATTTGTCATTTCATCGTCTATAAAGGCTGGTTTCCCATTATTATTACTACTTACTCCTAGTATCTTGTAAAGCTCCTCGTATCTTTAAAGCTTAGGCAACATTTTTGTGAACTGGTTGGGCAACTTGGTTAGAAAATATAATAGCTTTCTCTTCAAGAGAAGTGTAATGATTAAATTTAATAACATGTGTAGTTACTGGTAGGGTTTGTAAATATTTATCTTCTTTATTGCTTGAATAAATAACTGCTCAATTATTGCATTGGCATGAAGTTATCATTATTGTCATAGGCAGATTTAGGGGGGGGGCACGGGGGCACGTGCTCCCCCCTAGAAGTCCCAGAATACTCCATTTATATTGTTTAGTTCTCGCAAATTACAAAACAATATACGTAAAAATTCCATACAAATATTTTTTTAACGATGAAAAGCGCATTTGCGTGTGCTATTTTATAGAATAAATAATACCGGTACTAATACCCATAGCTACTATGTATGTAGGCTACAGTTTTTAGTTGCACGCGTGTCTGCGAGCTAGCGATCGGTAAGAGTTTTTTCCTGCTAATTTACTTCAATTGACACTCGTTGCCAATTTGGTTGTGCCCCCCCCAAAAAAAATTCTGTATCCGCCCTTGATTATTGTGATATAAATATGAGAGTATTTTTAATAATCGGTAGGAATAACAAACTTTAAGTAAAACTTTCAAATTCTATGATCACCTAATTTTCACCTCATATTGCCAATATTAGCCAGAAACGGCTAAGAATTTTAATCATTTATGGGCTACTCATTGGAGGTTTGACACATCCGATGAAGAGTCATTAAAAATGTTTTTATGTGTTCGAACTGTTATTAGAATAGTTGTTCCTAATCTTCAGCATTTTCTATGTACCCTGACTATTACAACATTTACGCAATATACTAGAATAGACACCATTTTTGTGTACAGTAATAAGCTGTGGCTGACTCTCTTAGCATGTTATTATCCCTGATATATTCTCTATTGATTGGATACGTGACATCAGCACCATCAGCAGCCACAACTTTAAAGATGTGTCAATTTTATTTGCAGGCTTCAAATTGACGGTTCTCTTAAATGTTTACATGAATAGTAATAAAAATAATGAAAGACATCACCTGTGACTTATATTGCATGCATTTTTTTCTTTACATTGTGTTCCTAACAACGAATCAATTGTTTCTTTGTTAATTTTGTCAAAGAAAAGTTAGTGTTATTTGCGTTTTCGATAAAATCAGTTAAATTTTATTAGATTGTTTGTCTTGTTATTTATTATAAAGTAAAGAAAAATATCTAAATAAACCGTTTTATTAAGAAATAATAACAAGATTTTAGCTGTCCGTACCCAGAATGTATAATATCCTTTTGTTTTCAGCGCAACAAAATGGGTACAATAATCAATGTACGCCCTTATTATAACCATCCAACCACAAACAATGTCAGAAGAAATACATTTTACAGTAGCTATCCTCTTATTTTTTTTGATCTAATTTCCAATTTGATTTTGAAGATCTTTGAAGTTTACTATACATTTTACTATACAATAACTATCGTCACATTTCGAAAATTTGCTTTTAATGCATAAAATGTGAGGTATGAATTCAGTACAGCAGAAACTCCAATTTTAGTGATTATTTAAATTAAATAATTTACATAAAAATTACGTATTTAAAAAAGGACTGATTATTTTGTTATAAAAATTGATTTTGAAAAAATTCATCAAATCATCAACAATTAATATTTTTTTTATCGCTTAAGTTTTTTCCCCTATTTTCACCTTAAATACTGAACAAGGCAAAAATAAGAATTTATTAAAAAAGCTAAATAATTGTGACTTAAATATTTAGTTCATAATATATAAATTTAAAAAAAAATCATGTATTTCTTTTGGGTTGATAAACAGTCAAATTTTCAGTTTTACTAAAATGCATATATTCCCAATTATTAACTTATACTTTAAAAATCCTAAACTAAATATTTAATAATAATTTATCAAGGTTGGTAGAATTCAATATTTTTGTCAATATTAAGTGACTTTTTCTCTTATTATCATCATTCATATTTATCTATATATTTTTTGCTAAATATGTATAATCTAGTTACAAATTTAAAGTGAAAAAAAATGGAGGTGTGAGAAATTTTTTTAAGCAATCAATTTTTCATAACTATTTAATGGCAGCCTTTAGATATTTCCATTCCCGCTACAGCGAGCGCTATGATCGATTTCGTTACCCCGGTCTGTAGTTTGCACCTGGCCGATGCATTGCTCACTGGTATGTACAAAAATCAAGAAGTGGAGCTCAAACCCATCGTAATTGGGAATAAATTCTTTGTCTTGGACAATGTTTATAATCTTGTCATGACTTCATTATTTGTCTACAATATTTTGTTTCATGTTAAAGGGCCCTATACTTTATTAATTTATATTAGGAAGCTGAATGCTGTCTCGAGGTTTTTAATTGTTTATTTGAAATTGAAGTATAAAAAATCCTGTAACTTCCTTACTTTATTTTCGGTACTATAACCGTATGATAACGATCAATATAATCAGACTGTGTATTTTGAAACTTTTTTAATGTGACAATTAAAAAACAAAAATAATTAAAATTGCAAAAACAAACCAAAACAATACAGTGCACATTCAGCTGATTATATTTTACCTACTTTGACACCTAATAATGTCATAATAAATATAATACACATATTAATGCATATAAATATGGTCAATTAATTTATAAATATTTTGCAGCTGCCTACAAAGTACACCACATAATAAACACATACAGTGTATAAAGAGAAGATATATGTTTCCATTATGGATGTGGACTTTATATACTGAATATACCCTGAGCATAGGAGAGAGAGTTTTATTTGAATGCTATTAATAAATAATATTTTTATAAAAAAAGAAATTAATATGAAAAAGGAACTTGAGTAGTGGGATTTGAACAAAGATAGTTAAGAATACCGATTTTTTGTATTACACCATATCTAGACATGTATGCACTCAAAATAACATTTAATATAAAACTAAGTAAATTTTTAAGAAATGTGTTTCGAGTTGAATTCGATAATGAAATAATACTTGCTAAAAAAAATACAAGTGATTCAAACTCGGACTTCCGTCACATTCCGTACGTAATCTGGTTCTTTACCGCTACGCTAATGAATCAATGTACAAAGCGCCGAAATAAAAATATATATGTACTATAGTAATCACCTACATTCAACTTAGCGCTGAGTATACCCAAAAGCAAACAGTTTGGCTATACTCGGACTACTGCCAAATATAACCAACGTGCTTCACACCAAGTGAGAAATCATTAATTTTTCTCCATCAGCAAATTTTGGTCAAGGTGAACCAAAACACTTTTTGCTTCAAAAAATATTTCTTTTAGTTTCAAAGAATATATTATTGTTGTTAGATTTATTAGGTTGATTTTATAATTAAATTTTTTTCCAACTAAATGAAACTACGGGATGTAGTATTATTTCCACTTTATTTAAATTCTTTACCAGGACCTAGGTTTCATTGTATGACAATTAGCAAAAATCTGAATTTGTAAAGAATCTTTACAAATTGCACACCAGATAATGATATGCAAGAAAACCAAGGTTGTGGTAAAGAATTTAAATAACAAAGAAATAATACTACATCACGTAGTTTCATTTAGTTGGAAAACAATTTAATTATAATGAATTTCTACTACCTTTTTAAAGCTAAATATATTCAATAGTTAATTTTTTAGTTAGTAATCCTTGTTCTCCCTATAATACTTTACAACTTGTGATCATAACTAAATATTTGTCACAAAGATTTTTTTACCATAATTTGTTGGTATCACTAAAGGTTTATTGAGTCACATTTTCTGAGCGATCTTCTAAATTTTTTCCATATGAATGGTCTTCTTTTTATATCTCACAGAATTCTATGCAACATCTATTCGGTGGTTTTTATCCACACTATATGATCTGTATTGAATTTTGTTTTCATAAATGTATGTTATTTACTTTTCTTACCTTAAAACAATTGGTGGTATTAAACAAAAATAATTTTGGAGTTTAGTTCTCCTGTTACTAGAATCAAGTTCTTTGCTTATGTTTCCTAAGTTGCTTGAATTAGTGAATGCTAAATAAAGTATCTTGTCGAAAATTTCTTACTAACTGGTGAATTAATATTTTACAAATTTTAAAGGAGTTAATGATATCTCTATTTTGTTTGTATCGTTTTATGCTTCTTGATCACGTCTTCTTTACTGAAGGTCTTCCTTGGTGCTTCCATACTATCCTGTCTTATGTTTGTTTTAAGATGACAATGAAATATTATCTGACTGTCCACAAGCTATATGGCCAAAATAACTGAAAACTCTCTGGTACCAGATAGTTGATAACTTTTTTTTTAATTTGAAGCTGATCAATAGGCAGCATTCCCTTCCAACACCCCATCTCAAAAGTATTGATCTTCTTCCTATCCACTAATTGTCCAAGACTCAGACCTATATAGGAAAATGTAGAAAATAACCATTCATACCAGTTTCTTGTTTTTCTAGGATAATGGAAATGTTTTTATCCTGCCATATCCTATTGCATTTGCTCAATGCAGTTTCGATAATCTGAATGTGTTGTCTAGTCTATTCCTCATATCCTCCTTAGTCACCTATCCGAAGTGTAGAAACTCTCATAAGGGAGTTCTACCTGATACTCTCTATCTGAGAGTTTATAAATCCTTAAGATTTGCCCCCCCTCTGTATATATTATATATAAATTAATAATGCACATTTTCATATGGCAACAAAATTATGGTACAATGCTGACTATGAATACATATTAATATTAAATGCTGCCATTGTGGCAAAACTAATTGTTAAACGGTCAATATTTATAATATACAGCTGATGCTTTGCTCTATATAAGATCTGCAAAATGTTTTTTAAACCTCATCAATTGATGGTCAGCATTATTCTATACAAATTAACACTACACAGAAATATTGCTTATAAATAAATTTGTTACTATAGCCACTGAAGGAAACAAAAATAAACACACATTTTAGAATAACGAAGGGAAAACCTGTTTAACAAAACTAGAAAAAATAATATTGTAACTTGTAGCAATATAAATTAATTGAAGTTTTATGTAAAATTGTAAATATATTCACCAAAATTATATTATAATTTGAGTCATATGGGATAATACAGAATCAAAAAGACTCATGATTATGATCAAATGTATATAAGTAGTCCATTTGATCACATGTTGTATTCCAATTCAAATTATTTTGTTAAAAATACATAGCGAAGAATATAATTGTTACATATTTTCAAATTATACATTTAACGTATCTGCATAATGGAAATAATTTCCATAGCCTATCATGTATTCACAGTTAAAAACATCAATAGCAACCATCGTATCCGAAATTTTAATGAAGCAGATTTTCCATATCTAGTGTAATTAAATTTAATCTTATCATGTATATAGCGATAATTTTTTAAATGTTTTGGAATTTCAACAAATCTTAAAAGTTAATTCAATAACAAGGATCTCTATATATTAAATATATAATAATAATATATTAAATAAATATTTCCTATATTGAAATATAGTAAATATTTATTTAATATATGTTATAATATGAAGAATCATTTTGCATATATCGTAGGCAGATGATTGAATTAGGCCGATCGAAATCTGTTTGGGCACATAACGATACGCTGGTGTTATTTCATTTGCCTGACTGATAACCGCTATATCATTGAAAGTTTAACGTTTGACGATTTGCCCGGCCATACTTGGGCAAATCAATTCTGTAGGGTGTCAATAGTACAAACAAATAAAATGAAGATTAGATAGTAAACATTTTACTAAAAAATAAAAAAGTTTTTTTATAATCATTATTTTTTAATTATCTTTATTAAAAATTATTCTGCTTCTCAAAATTATAAGAACAAGGAATATTCTATCAAGGTTGGGCTTAAAGGTACTTAATGGTAGATGGTAATACGTACTTAAACTCAAAGTGTTCGGCATTTTAAATAAAGTGTTACAATCTTAAGGATTCTTAAAATAATCAGACTTGTATTAGTTAATCTGAAAGAAAATAATATTATAGCGTGGGCTTCTTAAAATTTTTAAATTTGGTACAATCATATTAAGACAAGATGTTATAATATCTTAAACATTCTCAAAATAATCAAACTTATTTATCAAACAGAAAGAAAAAATAACATCACGTAAGCTCGGCTACTTAAAATTCTATAAAGGGTACATGGATTCACATTTATTTGTTTACGGTATTTAGCACACTTGCAAATAATGATGCCTTTAAAAAGTTTTAAAATCTTAAATATTGCTTACGTAAATGTGTAGTAAATAAAATATCTCTTATATGTATTAAAATCTATAATAATCACAAAATTATCAATCTTAATAACCAGTCAGAAACAAAAAATAACATTCAGTAACCCTTGCACTCCCAAAAATTCTAAAAAATGGCACATAGAATCATAATCATTTGGTATAAACTTATAAATAAAAGTCTTAAAATGTTGTACATTACTTATACTCATCAGCCAGCATAAAACAAACATATTTATAAAATACTTTGAATTTAAGAAAGTCAAGCAGTAGCATCATTTGTTGATACGCGAAAGACTTTGATGGCATTTAGAAGTGCAGAGTATATTGTTCTCAAAACAGGCAGACCTTTTGGTGTGGCATTGGTTCTTGGCCGGTTAACAAGAGCACTTCTGGGAACTTTGACTGTTAAACATGGACTCACAATTAACTGCGTGACACAATGATATAAGTGACTTAAGAATCATTCTACTGTAATAATTTGCTGAAATTTGTAAATCCTGTCGAGGGAACCAATTTTTATATAGTTCCAGAAGAAGTACCAATTTTAAAAACATTGTTTCTAATGTTTACAATTTTTCAACTTTGGGAACATTAAAAAATACACTATCACCTATTTCTAATAATGGAAGTTTTTTAAAATTTGATGAATCATTTTTTTCGCAGCATGCTTGATGCCTATATGAGTTTTTTGTCTTTTGATTGAAATGTATTTTTCTTTTTTGCACAAGAAACACAAAGCCTGTGAATCATAACCTTTTTTCCATAAGTGAGACCACATATTACATGCACTGGTTTAGAGCATGATATACAAGAGTGAGTTCCTGTTGTTTTGTTTCCACAAACCAGACAAGTCTTTTAATAAAGCGAAGATGGACCACTTTGAATCGAATCCGGACAAAATAAATTGCTTCCAGAATCTGCATCAACAGTTTCCATCTCTAAATCATGTATACCAGAAATACAAGCAGTTTTAGAATGATTACAACATTTTCTATTCCCAATATTTCAATGGCAGACGTTGTTGGATCAATATTAAGAGGAGCATTGTGATCAGTTGCTACTTCAAAATTTCTACATTCCTAAAGGCCATTTCATCACTTTCCTTCTCCGAAACTTCAACTGTAGGTATTATTGCTGCAACAGCGCTGGTTGGAACATCCTTAACACTTTCTTCAGGACTTTATTTCCACGGAGTCTGTTTCCACATTCTCCACTTGGGTTTGAATAGATGAAATAACACTGTCATTGATGTTAGTATCCTTCAGTATTGTTTTTGCATCAGTACCTAATAAGGCATGGTGATCTACCTATTATTCAATGGAATGACGAGTTTTTATAATATAGCAAAATAATATAAAAAAATAGCAACCCGCTAACCAATTTGCAGCTTTCATCCAGCATCGCAGCATATTTTCTTTATCCTGATTGATATGCTTGACGTTTCCTTGTGTCTAGGGTCGACGAGGGCGTCTATGAATGATTTTGCACTCTGCACAAGTTATTTAATGACACGAGCAGTAAACTCCTTTCCATTGTGGCTTTGTAAAGTGAATGACATGCCGGATTCCAAAAATATTTTCAATAGGTCAAATGTTACTCAGAATGGTCTTGAAAAAACATTAACCACTTGTGTTGTCCGTCCGGAGCTGATTGCAAATCAATTATATCGACTGGTCCTCGTGTATTAATATCTAGTGATGTGATAGAGTTTGTCACGATACCTTTTTTCGACAACAATCTCTTCTTTTCACAAACTGCGCATATTTTAATGTATATTTCAATTGCTTTCTTAAGAATGTTGATTTTATTTTTAATATTATGTATGATTTTCTTTCTACCACCATGTTCAACAGTCTTATGCGCTTCCGTTAAAATACTGAAATGTTTATCTAGAGATATTATATGTATCATGGGATCATCAACAGATTTGTTTTTGAATATTAAAATTTCTTGGCCTGAAATATTCATTATATTATATCTAGAGTTCCAGTAATAGTCCGAGGAATCCCGTTGCATGAACACCTACTTTAACCTAAAAAAGTTAAACATTTTTTAATAAATCTCTCACGTAATTAATATAAAGTAATCAAAAAGTAGTCATAATTTATTGTCATATTTAGCACAAGACATTAAGTTTAGGTGCAAGTGTTTATTAACAAAAACTAACCTGTAAAATCCAGTCACAGACTGCCTTTTGAAACAGTTAATTTCAATTACTTTAACATAATCAACTCTGATATACTCAAAACCCGTGTCTCCGATACTTCGGCAAACAGTTTTCCGTGTATGTATTAAATTTATTTGTATATAATTTTTCTGTAGGTAGTATAAACACAGTTGTAACAGATAACAGGATCCTCTCTAATATCATATTTTAAATCGCACTCTCATTCTTACTTGTCAGAGAATATAGGATATATTGTGGATTCCTTATTTCCATTTACCATGAATGCCATGGATCAGTCAATTTTGGAACTAGATAATCTTTATAATAATTAATCAATTTGCTTTCCACCTTTTTGTTCCAAAATTCATTTATATTGCCTAAGGAAATATAACCTCGATCAGTAAGTAAATCACTTCGATCGTTCTCCAATCGAGAACCATACAGTACGCTTATAACAAGAAAAATACAACTAATTGTAGGTCTCCACTTATATACTTTTACTTAAAATTTGCTTTGTACTTCCTCTTACATCCAACTACATTCACACTGAACTGTTCTTTAGAAATATAAGAGGGAACGAATGACGAATGACACAGTCGCCAATTAAAAAATGTCCAGTGGATCAAATATTATTCTAACATTTGAAACTAACAAATCAAGGGATAAATATGTTCAAAATAATAAAACTTATTTTTATGTGTCTGTATCCTTAGTGTTCTTTAAAGCAAGATTTAGAGTGGCACCATGCAAATTACCATTCACAAATTTTGACTATTTTCAAAATTACTCCAAAAAACCGCAAAGAAGGAAAATTAATTATTTATAAAATGTCATATATTTCGTTCCCAAAAAAAGCCACACATTACAGCAAAATTTACTGATATTAAATTTCAGTTCCTTTTATTTGAGCGCGAGCAAAACATGGAAATTTTGCAATGTAGTTTATAGGCCTTTATATAGATAAACACCTCTATATAATCCATCTCTCTATCACAATATTTTTATGATTAAAACGATTCATATAAGTATGAAGGATGTGGATAAATGGAAATCTATACTATACCCATAAGGACGATCTGTTTGAAACATATTTTATCTTGTAAAATGTTATAAAACATTTAATAGGACTATTTTTCTTAGTTTTTATATTATAATCTTATAAATTGTTTACAGTATACTGACAAAAATCTCGAATACTGTTGGGTGGAAGCATTGGATGGTAGATACAAGACACTATTAGAGGACCTATGAAAGTCTCTTTTATTTTATGAGGGGGCATGTTGCGGGTCCATGGAGGGGTCCTGAGATATCCTAGACAGAATGTGGGAATAGTGTGTTAACTAAAGAGCTCATCAAGTAAAAAATGGCAACTACTTTCATTAAAGATATAAGCACAAAATTACCAGAAAAATTGTTGTTGCTATTCTCAGAAATTGTTGATTGATTTCTTAGAATCGAGGGGAATACCTATGCAGGAATTTATTCCAACAAACAAATTATAGAAATATTTTGGGAACTGTTAAAGCCGGGAAAGTATACAAAACTTGGAAAAGACATTTCAGGTGCCATTTTAGAATTTATATAATGGAAGAGAATGTCGATGACATAGATTTAGTTGTTACATAATAGCAATATTGATAAAAAAATTTCTTTAGAAACAGAAGGTGCTTATTCTGAAATCATCTCTTTCGATATGCGTCAGTCACAAAACGGTAGTCATAGGTACGTTTTTTTCTAGTAAACGTCATGTAAAGGTCTAAACTAATTAAATGATTTTATTAAAATAATGGATTTTCATCTTGACATGTCATAAATAACAATAACTTGGTTGCGTAACTCATACATTAAAATATAACATGTTGTTGTTAACAAGGGGGCAGCATGCTATTTTTTGCCATATTTTTTTAGAATATCTCTTTAAATATGCAATTTAAAACTATAAAAAAATATGTTTCTTTTCCTGAAAACAAGCCTTTTCAAATGATATTCCATATGATGTATAAAATGTGAGAAATGTATTGTTTAAGTCCTTTATTTACCTCCTCTTTGTTTGTTATACAAATCATTTAAAAATATTGATGGTGTCAAATATATGCAAAATACGTGGATTAATAAGATGTGTATACTATGCCAACTTAAAGTTTCTGCAGCGGCCCTGGTTTCTGAGAAAATCGGCTTTGAAAACTAAAAAATGTAAGTGCGTTGCCTACTATATCTATTGTAAATGTAAACACAGGGAATATTTAAAAAATTATGACACCTAGAATCCGTTATAGTTTTCCTACAACCTTTATGTAGGCTTCTAAAAACCATATTTTTTTGCATTTTTTTTTCCGTATATCTCTGAAGATATAATACCTAAAATTATGAAAAAAACATTTTGAGGACCTTCTTACAAGACCTTTTAAATGACAATACACACCATATATGAAATTTCCAAAAAAAAAATTTCAAATAATTAATGTGCCCTCTAAAAATTCCAAATTAATGTCCAAGTGGCAGATTTCAATGTTTGAAAAATTGTAAAAAAAAAACTACATCTCTAATACAAAGTAGGTTTATTTTAACTTTATAACAACAAATGCGGATTTCATTTTTTAAAAACCACGTTTTCCAAATGGCGGCTATCGAGTCTGACACACTCTTCGAGTCTAGCACGCATGTTTTCAAAAACGCGTTTGCAGAGCGACTGGGGTATCCTACTGACTTCGGCTCGAATATTTTCTTTAAGTTGTGTCACAGTACTCGAATTTGTTTTGTAAACAACGGATTTTAAGTATATAAGAAAAAGTCACATGGGCTTAAATCGGGTGACCTAGGTGGCCACGGTACGGTACCGTTTCGGGATATGTTTTTTTCTGGAAATAACTGCCGCACTGCATTCATGGACACATTAGCAGTGTGAGATGTGGCCCCGTCCTGCTGGAACCATGTGTTTTGGTTGAAGGATGGACTATTCTGTAGTTCTACTCTGAAAAAGTCATTTAACATCTGGGCATATCTCTCCGAATTCACAGTTACAGTTTGGCCACGTTGATTTTCAAAGAAATAAGGCCCTATGATTGCAGATGCAGACATGGCACACCTGACTGTTACTTAAAGTTTATGTAAAGGCTCTTGATGCATTTGTCTTGGGTTGTGTACATCCCAGTAACGATAGTTCTGCTTATTCACATATCCTCCAATGTGAAAGTGAGCTTCGTCACTAAAGAATATGTTGCCCATCCGGGTACGAAATCTCAACAACATCACCTCCGCGTAAGTTTTTCTTAATTCAAAGTCAGAATCGTGTAAATCTTGAACAATTTGAATTTTATATGGATGGAACTTGAGCTTTTTTCGCATTATTACCTGTAAAGTTGATTTCTGAATTCCCAATATCGATGAACGTGTACGCAGTGATAAACAGGGATTTTCAACGACAGAAACCATAACACGCTCAACATTTTCGTCCGTGGCTACCAATGGTGTAGGTCCTGGCCTGGGCCTATTTAATGTTGGTCCTGTAGCTCTGAACCTTGCTACCCATGACTGAATGAGGTTGATCGATGGTCCATCACGTAATCAACGAATACTGTAATGATTATTAAATCGACGGCGTGCTACAGACAGCGAAAATCCACTCGAAATGTACTCCTCGACGGCAAAAGCGCGGTGCTCTCCACTCCACTGTTCCATGGCTACTAAAATATCCGCACCGCTTGCGCTTCTAACGACGCCCCCCGCGCCCCTCTTATGTGTTGCGTTCAGAAACTATGTTTGTTCAAACTTTGAAATTTATAAATAATTTTATAAATTAAGATTTTGTTAAAATATTCAATTAAATATAGAATATTTTCTGCTACTACACATTAACTCCTAAAGCCGTTATTTATATCAAGGTTATATTATCATTGTCATGTATACAGGTAAATTTAAAAAATATTTTATACTTTACAAGAAAATAATTTATTTATTTATTATCTGCAATATAACATCACTTCATGTTGTTAAAAAATTATGAACAAAAGTTACTGCCTGATCCAAATCCTTAGATCCTTTGTTCAATCATAATAACGTAGGGTTTGTAGTAAACATATGGAAGGCATCCAACTTAACGAAAGCTTAAAGCAGCTATTTCTATGTTCCCCACTGAAACCATTAAATATTATTACATCTAGAGGAAGAATTATAACATAAATGTGGAAATGATAAATATCTGTATTTCATACATACAAAGAGTAGTCTTCTCTTAAAATCTGCTGAAAAAAGTACCCAACCCCGACAATGTCCAGTAGTATCTCTCAACAATTATCTCTTAACAATCTATCTACTCAACAATTTGGAAACACAATAAAGATGCTCACCTATTCTAATCCTCGGGTATCTCCTCGACACTCTCAGCAGCCTTGCCTGCAAATGGGTACCACACAGCACTACTAGTTCATTTCAAAACACTCCGGTCCACATATAGAAAGACTGCATGCAATTCGGGAGTATGTGAATGTGAGCTTGGAAACCTAAATGATACAAATTCCACGATACTCCAAGGCCTCAAACAAAAATTAAATTGAAAACAGGAGGTTCTATCTCTTTCACATACTTGTTATACGGCAGTGTTATTCTTTAGAGATAGATAAATATTGTTTATGGAATTCAATTTAGGAGATCGCTCTATCTTTCTCACACAATTACTTAAAGTTGGCCATTTATTAGTACATTATGGTATGTGTGGTGCATTTTGATGTCACATGTTTTGATTGGCGGACAATTTGTGTTTTAGTATTTAACTATATATTTTAAAACATAATATTAGTTTTGATTTCAATCACAAATGCAAATTTTAGTGCAAAAGCACTTGATTTAACTATGCAGATATAATTGAACTTGATTCTAATTGAACTTTCTTAACAATTTGAAGCCTCCCTCACAAGAAGTCTTGATAGCCAAACAAGTATTTTCTCGCTAGTCAAACAAGTACTCTCTTACCCTCATGCTCATGTCACCAGTTCAGTTTATATGCAAGAAATTTACCTACATTTGGCCTGATCGCTGAACCCGGTGTACTGACGTAATTTTTTTCATTGGTACTATTTTAATGAGAAATGGCTAAATTATTTCATTGACAACAGTAACTATTTCATTTTGAGAAAAGTGTAAATTTTCATTCTTTATTTCAGTCACATCCAAATTAGAAATTATTAAATTCAAATTCACATTAAATTAGAATTTTTCTCAATATTAGTGAACATAGAACTTAATTGTTTTGCCATTTGCATCGTCAAGGTGAAAAATTTCACCCCGATAGTGAAATTTCACCTTGATGGTCAATTAATACCTGATGACATTTTTATGAAAATTAACTGAAGAAATTATACTGATATAGTATAATACTATAAAATTGTATTTTGCATTTATGGATACATTGAGCAAAAAATAAAAATAAATAAATGAAATAAGCAAATTCCTTTCGTAATACTCCATACTTTCTAGTATGAACGTTATTTGTCAGAGCAAACGCATGAGTCAGTAACAAATTAAATTAGACCTCCCCGTGACAGGTTGGGGTATATCTCTGTTTTGTGGGTTGGGGTTTAGGTCGGTTTGTTGCACCCTTCAAATATTTTATTTTATATTTATTGTCGCATTTGTACGCTGTGCATTGCGTTCACGTGGACTAGATTGGAGTGGCTAACGTATATTTGTTACGATGTACCAACCATTTAGAAATGATTCCTAGTTTTAAAATGCAAAACAACAGGACAGACACGCACGCAAAACAAAATATCTAGATGCTACAAAGCTGTGTTATATTATTTTTATTTTTTTTCATCAATAGTGCTGTATCATAATGGCTTACACCATTTTTTCTCAACCATTTTAATGTCGCGAGCCACGAAAAAAATCAAAAAGTTAAATAAAAAGCCTTAGGACCTCTTTACCATCCTATGAAATTAAAATAATATTTCAATTAATTTAACGTTAATCATTTTAAAGAAATTAAGGCTTAATTATAGAGCTATAAGTTTATTTTTTGGTGTTGTTATTACCTGTTAACATTCAATTTTGTAACACTTCATTCATAACAATTTTAATAAACGAATATTTTGTATATAGGTCTTATTTTTTCGACAGATTGCGACTCCCTTTAATAATAAACCGTCCCTCAGGTTGAGAAAGGATATTGCTTGGTGCATATTATATTAGTTTATAACCTGTGTTTGTGAACAATAATCAGCCAAACGCAGCGCTTTGAATGTATCAGGTCGTTTTTAAATTTATAATCAACGTATTTCGATTTTTTGCAGTATTAGCATTTGTTTTTATTAATTATTGTTTTGATAACTGTTGTATTGTCGATTGTGCACTATTCCAATTCAGAATATTATGACGTTCGGAACAGACAATCGCAAGGTTGGCTAGTTGGGTTCACAGTACTAGTTAGGTAATGCCCTCGTTTGATAATGGACACTTAGTTGATAGAAGACGTCACGTGGCTGAAGATGCTATCCTCATTCTTTGGAGTAGGGTCAAATCCAATGTATACTAAACTGAATGTCCGGACGAACAAACTTTATGTGAAAGGATTATCGACAGTTTTAATAAAATTAAGAGAAATGCTCAATTGGTGGATAATGTTATTAATTCAATTATAAGGAGGGCCTGATGTGTGTAGAACAAAACGGAAATCATTTTGAAAATCTCCTTTAAGACTTCTTAAGCAAATAAGTGAAATAATTTTATATGAACATTAAGTTGATCACAGTTTTTGTGAAATAATTCCTACTAAAATTACTTTTCTGTGTAATGCTTTACAAATGTGAAAAAAGTCAAGAATTGAGTGGTTTCCGCAGAATTACAGTTTAAGTGAGTTCATTAATAACATTATTTATTAAGTTTTTAATCATTATGTTTCATGTTATTTAACCAATCAAGTAAACGAAATACTCGCTACGTATAAATTACTTATTATAATATACAATGTCTTCCGCGGCAAGTATGCGGCTTATTCCATCGAGCGGCGCTTAACAGTGAATCAAAATATCGTGTGTACAAAAAAGATGCCAAATAATTATGAATATTATTTTGAATTTTCTGAAAAAAGTCATCTTTTAAATTTTGTTATAACGACAATAAATTTTTTTTCAGTCATATACACACACACGTGTATGTGTGTGTATATATACACTCCCTTGCAAAAAATAGCACCTAAACTTTTCATTACATGTATAAAAGTCTTAAAAAAAGATATTTCATATGCATTTAAATAATCAAAAATATTTGTCTGCGTATTAAAGAGTACTGGCAGCTAAGACAAAACGTTCTAATTTTGATAATGTTAAATAAATTTTAAGAATTAAGAGATTTGTTAGTGTTATACCACATAACACTAAGAAATCTAGATGTGTTATTTATTAAAAAATAACTCTTTAAGTAAATTTAATTGTTGATATTGCTCTTAAATTATTTTAATTTGTTTTTCATGACAAATCTTATAACAGTAGACAGAATCATAGTAATGGCTGGTAATATTCTTGAAGAAGGCAGTACTCAATATTATGTTTCACAACGGTTGGTGTAGATCATTCTATTATTCAGAGAACCTGGAAAAGATTTCAAGAGAACAACTCACTCAAAAGAAGACCAGGACCAATACCGATATACTGTGAGCCAATCTTTACGAAATCGGAAACAATCTCGAAGAAGTGAGAGATGTAAGTGTTAGCTTATGGACTGTCAGGAAGAGACTTTTAAAAGTTGGCATCCATAGCCGAAGTCTGGCTAGGAGTCCTAAATTACTCCGTGGGCACCGTATTGCATAATCGAGCTTTGCCCAAAATTGTGTGTCATGGACTGATGTGGAGTGGAGTAGGGTTTTATTTTCTTAATGCTTTCCAGATGGTGTGAGCACTTGTGTTAATATTCTATGTATTTAAATATAATATAGGTTATTTGCGCATCATGCTGGCATAAAAACCAAATTACAGATTCTACCCAACAAAACGTAGTTAGGGTAAAAGTAGCAACTCTGATTAGTATTACTTACTTTTTGAAAAGCTTTCGTATTACTTTCTTTTTCTAAAAATGAAATGAATTTTACATTAACGTTCTTGTGAAACAGTTAAACACTCTAATCGAAATACAAGACGTCAGTTTCGCCAATAAATCTATCGACGATAAGAAACTATACACAGAAAAAAGAAAATATAAACTACTCAAAGTAGAACCGAACTTTAAAAAGACCACGCTTGCTTAAAAATCAGACTAAACTTAGATAGTCACATATTTGGCTATGTTCTGGACAGCGACTCACGATCGACTTAGAGAGGAATTTGTTCGCAGTTGCAGAACATTGAGTCAATTTCAGGAACAACTCACTGTAATATGATTTGAAATATCTCGAAGCGGTACATACTTGTACCTTGATATGTAAGCACATTAGACGGCCGAAGACACGTTACCACTCTTCCTATGCAACTCTGTAGAGCAGAATCTGATCTACATAAAGTACGTGCGGATCAATCGCTCTGCACTGTTTCAATAAATTTTCAACAATCATCAGATGTTTCAACAGTTTTAAAAATTTTAAACTCTTGCCTCTGTTTTAGGGCAAGAACAAGTTGCATTCATTTCGCAAGATAACAAGACGAGAGTCTTTCATCTTGCGAATCTCTCTTTCTCAGAAAAAAGGAACAGTCATGATCTCGGAGATTCCAGATCATGACTGTTCCTTTTTTCTGAGAAATGCTATTTCAATTGGATGCCTTGTAGGTGGTTACCTCTATTTTCCTTTTGCTTTCTACCGACCAATCGTTCAGGCCCTACTTCAAGATGTATCGTGTTTGATTACTGAAAATACTTCGCCATAATAAAATGCCCCATGCCGCAAAAATGGGCATAAATAATTTGGTAAAACAACTGGGTTACTTCAATCTTAAGATAATTTACATCTTTAATTTTTTTATCAAGTAAATACGTTAGACAGCAAGCGAAACAAATGATATTGAAGGGCGAGGAAGCATAAGCGAAGAAATATTTTAGCGAATCATTGTTGCGATGAGAACTCAGTAGGTACTCTTCTAATTTGGTAGCTCAAAAAATATTTAAATTTCTTTCCAAAAGCGTGAAATTGTATTTTGTCGCTCTGTGAGATTAAATAGGTGTACAAACAAGTTACAAAATTATGCAACTTACATTAAAGTTTATACTCACCACAATTATACACACACACGTGTATGTGTGTGTGTGTATATATACATACTTTTTGGTTTTTTTCGTGGCTCGCGACATTAAAATGGTTGAGAAAAAATGGCTTACACTGTTCAATGTTTTGTCAGATGAATCGCTAAATTTGTGGTAATAGATATTTTGCTTCATTCATATGCCAAACATGAAATTTTAATATCTGCGGTAATCATCGACTTAGTTAAGTTAGATGTTAACAATGTTGTTTAAATTGAATATTGAATATTGTAAATTACAATGTTGTTTAAATTGAATATTGTGTTAGTGAATAAATAAATGGAACGACTGCATTCAATTCAAACATGGAAATAATTGAATGACAGATATAAAAGATTCAATCTTTTTTTTAATGTATTGATGATCGAATCGATCAGTAGAAGTGAATGAATGACACATGCCTCAGAAATTAAGTATAGAGAAAAAACAAGAGATAGCGTTTAACACACTAAACAGCTTAGCGGCATGGCGGGGGCATACTTTTTCTCGCAGCTATGTGTACACACACATAGTATACCTTGCTGCATGAAAAAGTATACACTGAAATTTCTTGTGTGTCACCTCATATATGTTTTCCCTGGCGAACTTTTATTTTTAATACCATTGTTTCATAAGCATTTTTTTATTAATTTAGATAACAATAAATTATATCTTAATTGTATTGTATAAAATGGCGTGTATTGTACCCGCTGTCACTCAACTCAAAAAACTACGAGAGTACTCACATTTTTCAGACTTTCATAATGTGAAACTCGGTAAGTATTGTTTGTAGTATCATTGGAACAACAGAATAGAAATCAACCGAATACCAGAATCAGGCATAGTGGCAGCAGCTATTTCTATAAAGGAATATCTAAGGCAATTTATATTTATATTTCAGTAAAATTATTTATAACCTAGACAGGCAATTATATTGGACCAGGCAGCACATTTACATTAAGTATATGTAATGTGTATAAACTAGTAATGCAACTGATTTTAAATAAATCACATACTTAAAACCAAGCTTATAAATAAATGTTTTCACTTTATTTAACTTATTTTAATGCAAGTTCTCATCATCGGGATACAGATAAACTCTGACCACTTCACTAATTATAAATATTGTATCTTGCACAGTCTTACATTTTCAATTTTAATGAAAACTGATATGACTAACACGAGATAAATTATTTGTATCTGATGTTTATACTTTGTTGTCCAATATCGGGAGTTGCCAGATAATGTGAAAACAGTGACATGGGTTTTTATTGCATATCAAATATAATCATGATTTACCAATTTATATCCAAATATTACATATATTTGTGAATTGTTTACGATTACACGAGGGCATATTTCTGGGAGCAGCTGCTACCAAAGTCAGCATTTCTAAAAAAGACAACCGACAATATCTGAGGAGTTCCAAGCTTGTTAAGGAGATACATGCCACTGAACAAGACTACTGAATTCCCGAAAGGTATTATCATTTCTAAAGTAAAACTTATTTTACTAAAAGACTCTGATACTCTAAAAGACTCTGATACTATGATCAAGTAATGATCATCAATTTAGAAATTATTTTAGGTAAAAAAAGTGATCTTGTATTATAAATTCCCAAAAATTATAAAAACTTGGCTACTATTTTACAACTACAATCAATTAGAAATGTATATTTCTAACTGATGGGGTTGTAATTTTCGTACGTTGGGAGTATAATTTTCCAGTTAAATCAGGAGTAAATGATTTTAGAGTAATTTTGATTTAATTGAATAAACAATTTATATATGCTTTAAGCAAACAATTTTGTAATAAATCAGATGATAATAAGTTGGTCACTTTGCTAGTTGTATGCTATAATTGCCTGTCTAGGTTATAAATAATTTTACTGAAATATAAATTGCCTTAGATATTCCTTTATAGAATAGCTGCTGCCACTGTGCCTGATTCTGATATTCGGTTGATTTCTATTCGGTTGTTCCAACATGTTTGGTTCCAAAACTTATTGAATTTTGAGTGGGCATTGCATTAATTTGTAACAATTTCCTAGGTTTCTTGAATTATAAAATGCGTCTTGCAAACTTTATAATTTTGACGTTTGCATTTGATTGCCCTGCTAAACTATAAACGTCCACGTTAACGGAACTTATATATGCATTGTTGTATTATTTTGGCAATAAAAAATTATACTACAAACAATACTTACCGAGTTTCACATTATGAAAGTCTGAAAAATGTGAGTACTCTCGTAGTTTTTTGAGTTGAGTGACAGCGGATACAATACACATCATTTTATACAATACAATTAAGATATAATTTATTGTTATCTAAATTAATAAAAAAATACTCATGAAACAACAGTATTAAAAATAAAAGTTCGCCAGGGAAAACATATGAGGTTTTTTTTTCAAATTTATTTTGACTATCTGCGATCAGCTGAATAACCACAATCAGATGTTTTCCAATACTCGATGTTTGGATGGCTGATTCTCCATCGAGATTCAAAGCCATTTTTAAATTTACACATTACACTTTAGTGCCTTTTGTCAAGATTTAATATCTGCCATCTTTTAAGACGCACAATTTGTTCATCTGTCTTTAACAAATCTTGGGCCAGATTATTTGCATGGCACCGAAGTCTTTCTTTGTATTTTATGCAATGGTTATTTATTTCCTATATATGAGGTGCAACACAAGAAATTTCAGTGTATACTTTTTCATGTAACAAGGAATATCATGTGTGTAAAAAAAACCTGCAAACCTGCAGTGATACATATAATCAGTTATGTGTGTTAACCGTCATCTCCTGTTTTTTAAGTGTACTTTCTTCATCAAATGTCTTACAAGCGGCAGGGATCTTAAATTAGCTCATCTTCTCAAATTTTCGGCCTCAGCTTTTTAAACATCTAGTAAATTAATACTTACTTTATTTATACTGAGTGAGAAATAATGTAATCACAAGTGTGTTTTGGGCCATACATGGTATATAATTTTAACTATTTAAGTGCTGCCAAATCCCTTTTTTTAATTTCATGTGGAATAATATACCGACTTTACCATAAAATTAACCTTAATTTTTTCAAATCAATCATTACACTTGAGACAATAAACAATCTGTCCAAAAAGTGTTGTAATGGCTAAGATGAAAATAGTTTTAATATATTTTAGTAGGCTTTTAAATTTCATAAACATGAATTCAATGTTCTGTCAAAATACCATCTATGGGTGATAATTCTCCCTAGACAGCGCCATCTACCTATATATACCATCGCTGGTAATAAATTAATTGTTCTCCATACACAATTACAACCACTTTTTTGATACAGGTTGGTTTGCTTAATATCCATTCTGTAGGTCTCTGTTCTATGACACGCTTATGACGGAGTCAAATATTATGGAAAAAATGTAACAAGTTACATTCTGGCAACGCTGATAATAATAAACGTCAGTGTCTGGTTTTTTAGTATTTCATCTGTAAGTAATCTACAAAAAAGGTCACATATCTATGGCATAGATAAAAGTTGTCGACATAGCGGCACATAGTATGAAATTGGTATTAAAAATGGATTACAAAAATAAAATTGAAGAAATTAAATATTCATTCAATATACAATAAATAGTAAAACCTTGACATTAGTATCTTAATGAATAATGACAGATAAAATGGGCACCCAAATAAAAACAAATTGTGAGTAACGTAGCCAATTATAAGCTCTTTCTCTAAATGTAAGCTGCTCTAATTCTAGACACATAGGAATAAAATAACTAGAACCTAGTTAATATTACTTTGTATTCTTATTTTGCTTATAATTCCTCTCCAATGTATGCCAACTATGAAGGAGGTGGTCATGTTTTCATACCGTGAAGTGAAATTACATTATTTTGTCATTTTTGTGAAAAAATACCCACAGAATATTTAAATATATATGGCTTTATTATCTTAATAAACAATTAGCCAACTTACTAATTGTATTGATGGCATGATAACGTATTAAAATCATGCATCACTTTAAAATTTGGTATTCATTTGGAGGTTACATTATTGGTAGACGGTTACATTCACTATCTCGAAAAAACAGGAAACATATCACAATTTGCAAGACTAAAAACTTGTAGTGTTTTACTATGAATACTTAAAAAATCTGAGGTCGGTTCAAAATTTTGAAACCTTAAAAATTTTTATTTTGTTATTTTTTTTTTTTGGAAAAAACAACTTTGCAGCAGCGGGCATGTACTAGTAGCAATCATTTATTGCAATTAACTAAAGACGCGTAGTGAAAAAGCAATTAAATATTTCGATTGACGATATTATATCAGATAAGACGGACTATGTTATTCTAATTCAATTATTTGCATCGAGATGGGTGGCATGGAATCTATTGTTAAGGAATAACTTAAATAGTATGGTCATCTTCTGCTCAACAACTGCCTAAATCTATATTTTACCCACAAGTGAAAGAGAGGGTAAACCTGAGGATTAGGATTCTGTGCCACAAGGATGTTCTTAAAAGCCATCTTATCGCATATGACATTCAAATAGATAGGTAAGAAGTAACTAAAAGTGGCACAACTATGTTAACATGTTTTTTAAATACATTGAAATGTCAAACAGCCACATATTTTTGTTGGTCAATAGCAATAACTATGATTCAAGACTTCTGCTACGAGTAGTTGCTATTTTGCAAAGTAACTACCCCACTTATCAGGTCAGGGTCTGTTGATAAGTTCTAGTAATGGACAATGGAACTTCTTAACGGAAGTTAGTAAATAAACTGTGATTAAAGACATTTGTTACTAGTAGTTTTTATATTGCAAAATAGCTATACCGTCAACCAGGTCAGGATGTGTTGACGAGTTCTGAAGATGAATAATGCAACTCTTTAACGGGTGGTAGTAAATCGATCGTGATTCAATATATGTGCTACTGGTTACTTGTTACTTTGCAAAATCTAATATTGAATTTTGGATATGGAGAACAGAACTCCTCAAGTGGGACTTGTTATTTTGCAAAAATGGATATTGGACTTCGGATATGGAGAATGGATCTTCTCAACAGTGCTGGCTGGCACCGAATTCAAAAATAAGTAACATAGTTATTTATTGCGAATAAATAGGTACCTATTTGAGTTAATTATTTTTCACTTTTTAGTGCCTTCTTTTTTTGAAGTCGGTTTTTTAAAAGATATTTTATTAGCAACAGGATTTGAAATACAGCTCTCTAATATCTTAACCCCTTTTGTTAAAACTTATACCGGAAACATGTTGGGCTATTTTAAAAAATATAAAGGCGTGTGAAATAATTTTTTTTTATTAGAACTGTTACAACTATTTATTAACAATTAAATAAATAGTCTTATAATATGTTAAGATTGTTCGCGAAAATGTTTTTTACATATTTTTAGTATTAATAATTAGATAAAGCGTGTTACAGAAAAGTTCAGCCATATATAAATAGATTATAATACTTATTAATATGAACAAGTTTTGTTCTATGATTTTGAAAATTTGCGTAAAAAATAAGTTGTTTAATACATCATAAAAAAATCATTTCTTATTCTTGAGCATAAAAAGTAAGAAGACTTTCGTCACTTCACCATTGCCTTCTGTTCGTTCATGATGTCCACTAGTTATAGGAGAATGTTGCAATTCCACAGAATTGAAAATTAACGTTATTCTGCATGACGAAGTTGAATATTTTATCCTGTTGAATTGTGCAACAGGGATAAATTAAGGTGTACATTAGTGTTAAGTTGTGTGTTTTGATGTTGCGGTTCTTCAGAATATAAAATAACAACAGCATTACATTGAGAAGTTTGGTGTTTTTGGTGATGAGATGTTTGTCTTGGACAAGCGATTTTTATCTGAATATGTTATATGTGTAGATTGTATTAGATATTGCGAGTGGAATTTATTTATGTATTTAGTAGTGGAGTGACAGTGAAGGATGTTTTGTATGTGTTTGGTGGTACGATGACGGTATGGAATGTCGTGTAAATTATTTGTTCGGAGGGGATGGTTAGCATGATGAAAACAAAAAAATGTGATTGTGAGCATATTTTATTAGAAATTCCACGTTGACAAGAAGAGGTGCTCAATGATGGTTGATTATATTCACTGAATGGTCCTGCAATAACTTTTGAATCATCAGATATTCTATGAAATGTTGGATAATAAATTACATCAGAAATCAATTTGCATTTGATTGCGAGTTGCTGCTTGTTTATATCTCCGAGTTGCACACCTATCTATTTTCCGACATTGTCCCAATCGTCTTTACTTATCATTAATTATCTGTAGGATTTTTACTTGTTTTTCAGATAATACATCTGTACTTTATTTACACTTTTTCTTCTGTTGCTTATAATTCTAGGTTCAGCAGATTCACTTTGACTCACTAGTAATCTTCTACACACGATAAATCCTGAAATTAAATATAAAATACACTAGTCAATAACACTTGTGACTTTATTTTCCAGTTATCTGAAACGGAGTCGAAAAAGGAAGAAGAGATCGCAGCCTAATTTGATAGCAAGTTGAATTTGATTCACTATGTAGAAGCATGCGCCGTTAAGAGTATTGCTTTATATTTTGTGGAATACTAAAAACGTGACCGAATATACGGAATACCAAATAGTTGCTGAATATTCATTGAGCTTTTATCAAAACTAAAGTGTAAAATTCAATTTCATAGCGTCTTTCAGCGACATCTCTTGGCGCACGATAAAATGTATATGAGCGTACGTTTTTAACTAACGGTTTATAATTTCTATTATACAAAGATAAGGGTTCGTATATTTATTAAAGAAATGTTAAATCATAAAGCTATATTAATAAATAATTTTAGCATAAGGTATAACCAAAGATTTAATTAAATCTTACGTCATTGTGTGCGTTCTCTTTATCCCGACGATTGTGCATTTCGACAAACAATTTCTATGTACAGTTAACATATTCCAAATTATTCGCTTAGAAACACTATAGCCCTAGCTATTTCCGGTTGCAAGCATGTTTTTAATCTATTATACGCTTTATGTTTTATAAAGTAATGGTAAATAATTTATCCAGCCTGAAACTTATTTTTGCTTGTACAGAATTTCATACCATCACTTTATTTTCTTTCAAGGATTCAACAGCTGTGTGATCGCGACGTGGGTGAACACATCTCGTAGCTACCGTATCGTTTTGGTTATATTATTTCGATATGAAATAAATATAATACACAAAGTGAGACTGACGTGAAAAACATTACTTACTACGTAGTATTAAAACATTTAACGACATCTCTCGGCGCGCGATAAGGTCGTGAAATATTTTATCAACATTGCACAAATTCTCTATGCAACATAAGGGTAACGGTATTTTTCTAGGACGAAATTGTTACCGTTTATTTTTACTGGCAATAAAAATATATCTAAAATTCTCATTCTGTATAGAAAATGGGCTGATAGATAGCGAATAAGAATTTTATTTATACTTATAATAAATTCATTTCTGATACACATATTATCATAGACTTATGTTACTTTCTAGATCAATGCTTATTATTCTAATATATCTTACTTATTTAGTTTTGTCATAAATAGTTTTAATCACTATTTAGTTAATCGTTTTATATTATGTATTCAAGGAGTGAATGAAAGTCAGGATGGCCGAGCGGTCTAAGGCGCTGCGTTCAGGTCGCAGTCCACTTCTGTGGGCGTGGGTTCGAATCCCACTTCTGACAAGTCTTTTTAATCATAAAGCACTTTTTTCAAATTCCATTGATTTTTTTTCAAAATCTTCTAAAAACTGATAAATATACTGAATTTCAAATTTCATTTTTCTCCGTATACATTCAATTAATATAGATATTACACAATTTGTTAATTGTACACATTCATTCCATTTTTTTGTCGAAATTACAATATAAATTTTGCTTAACCATTTCTGTTTTTTTTTTGCTGCTCAATATTTAGAAATATTGGGGTCAAAATATTATTACGATTTATATTTTGAAATTGTTTACATTTAAATTATATGCATTCGTTGTAATATTTACGCTAATTTTGTGTCTACGACGGCCGGGAGAATTTATATTGCGGTTTTATTCCATACTTGTATTAGTTTGAGCTTTGATCCGCGGCTTCGCCCTGTTGGAAAAAGAAAAAATAATGGTATAACTAAAATATTTGGAATATTAAAACATTATTTTCTTGTTACTATGTAAATATATATAATCCTAATTGTCGACCTCTAATTCCAAACGGAGCGATTTGTTAGTTACAAAAAAAACAGTTAATTATATTAAAGAATAAAAGAATCGAATAAAGAAATAACGGGAAGAATAGAGAAATCTCGATCACACGGTACATAATTTCATGAAGACCAGTTGAGCAGTTAAGACGTGAAAGCGGAACAAACAAATAAATAAAAAAAACTAAATTCCGTTTTAAATGCCCTGTTCAATGGTGCACAATGCAACTGAACCAATGAATTGTGTGTATAATTGTGGGAAGTTTTTGGGAATTTCTTTTTAAGAAAACGTTTTACGTGTACGAGGCCTTGTAATCGCTTTTCCTCGATAGTTCCATGTTAACAGAATCTACTCTCTGTTTCACAAGCTCTTCCCACCTATATATTGAATGTCGCATGTGTATTTACTTACGCATAGTATGGAGAAGGATTTATATATATATATATATATATATAGATATATATATATATATATATATATATATATATATATATACATATATATATATTTATGTATACACATAAAACTCTGAAGAAAAAGATTCTTTATTAAATATTTTCGAGAAATATAACTCGATAATTTATTTAGAAACAGATGAAGTAACCTCTACAAATTCTATTGTTAGTACATGAGATGAATACTGATCTATTTAAAGGTTTCTTAATTAGCAAAACGTACACATGTCCTCAAATCCATAAAGACGCAACTAAAACCTAAATAAACAAAATATTAAAGCAGGGTATGATACAACTATCCACTAGTCCATGGTCTTCACCCTTATGGGTAGTCCCAAAGAAATAGACGCTTCTGGTAAAAAAGGTATGTTGCTGTTGACTATAGAAAGCTAAATGATATAAGTATAGACGATGCCTACCCCATTCCTAATATTAGTGATATTCTAAACCAACTAGGTAACTCTAAATACTTCACAACCCTAAATTTAGCTAGCGGTTTCTATCAAATCAAAATAAACACAACAGACATTTCCAAAACAGCTTTTTCTACCCTTATTGAATTTTGCAGTACACTGGAATGCATTTTGGTTTAAAAAATATTCCATCGTCTTTCCAACATCTAATGAATACCAACAGGATTACAAGGACTATACTGTTTCGTTTACTCAGATGACATAGTAATATATACCAGTTCTATTAAACAAATACTCGAATTTGTATTTAAAAAATTAAAAGAACACAATCTGACAACACCAATGCAACGTTTTAGACCTTATTAGTACGGAGACATTTCAACATTGTTACCGACCACAGACCACTTGCTTGATTATTTACCGTCAAAGATCCAGGAAGTAATCCAGTAAAATGGAAATTACAGTTAGAAGAATTTATTATGAAATAGTTCACAAAACCCGGTAAAGTTAATTCTAATATAGACTGTCTTTCACTAGTAATTATCAATACTATAACCACCGACAAACTATTAGAAAATTTCACTGATTTTCAGAATTTATTTCTGGGCAAATAAGAATTCACCGTAGAAGATATCCAAAAAACATTATATATATATATATATATATATATATATATATATATATATATATATATATATATATATAAAATATTGCCTATGTAACCGACATAAATCTTAACGAATAAAATGCTCTATGAAAATGCTATAAAATGCTATATGAAAAAAACATATTGTAGAATACGTTTAAGAATTGTCAAAAAAATAAAACCGTTAGGAGAAAAATTAAAGTACATGTAATAATTAATACAACTTCGACGTAAGCGTTTAAAAAAGTAGCACTTGACAAGGGTCCTGCCCTTACCTGAATCTTCAATGGAAATAAATACATAATCACTCTGCAAGATAATTTAACAAAATTTTTTCAAACTTTCAGTATTTCTTCACAAGGCGCTGAAACAGTAGTAGGAAAATTTATATTTTTTATAACGTAGTTTGGTATTCCCAGAACGATACTTACTGATCAAGGAACTGATTTCATTTCTAACTTTTAAAAAAAATTGCCAATCTATTTAAAATGTTGAGACTTATTTCAACTCCCCATCACCCCCAAACAAACTATGCGTGAGGACGAAGTCAATCAACTCTATAAGATTATTTAAAGCAATACGTTTCAAATGAAGAAAACGATTGAGACGAGTATGTACCCTTAATAACCCTAGTATCCATAATAGTAGTAAATATACACTTCATGAATGAGTATCCGGCAAAAATCCAACTTACCTAATTCGACTGAACTTAATAAAGAATCCTATTACTACAGTTACATTAAAAACCTTAAATACAAATTGAACAAATCATTATACATAGCTCATGAAAACTTAACTAAAAGTAAAGAACAATCTAAAACAAAATACGCGAGAAATATAATATTCATGCACAGATTTAAATTGATGAAACACTATTAGATTGTAAATATGTGTATTCATGAATATAAAACCGTAATTGGATATACACTATAACCCATGTAAAACCTAATGCTAATATTATTATAAAGCGGAAGGAGGAAAACTAATAAGAGTCCACGTAAATCGATTTAAACTAGCTAATAATAAATAAAACCTAAATTAAACAAAATAAAAACAATAGTAAATCTCATTTCAGATCATTCACTGCAACCGCGACTGCGCTGAAGCTAGATAGACAAGGGCTCGGATCTTTATTTCAACCGAAAAGGAACCTAAAAAATACTGACTGACGACTGGAAGCTCACGGCTTTCCGCGACATATCTTCTATAGTCAGAACAGTAGAATTCATCGAACAAAAAATACATAAAATAAACATTATTATATCTAATTCTATACCGTTACAAATCAGTAACATACAACTTGATGACTTAAACCTAGTTTCCGCGAAGTTACACACATTAGAACAAGAGGTTAATAAAAAACAGCAAGAACAATCTTTTTTTATGTTTCACCCATCCAATTACGTATATTTATCGGTTACTCGTTGTGTATGTAATTTATAGCCTTTATCACATATAAAATTTTTAAAATTACTAAGCTTTGTAGAATACTATATTGTTGTTTCTCTAACGACAAAGATCGAAATCGCTGTATTAACCCTTAGCCACCTACCACACATTTTTGTCCCTTAACTACCCACGTGCGGTCTCAGAGACTCTAATATGATATTCCCTATAATTTTGGTGGTAATAATGAAAGATCTGATTGAATAAAATACTTATTTATATTTAAAAGCTTTATATTAGACATACAATTACTAACAATCACATAAAAATCTCGAGATATTGATAAAATCTCTATAAAGAACAATTATGGCACAAAAAATTACTACTCTAAGAAAATGAGATCTGCAGCATTAGAAACTTAAATTTCTAACTTCTTAGTATTCATTCTTATAAATGAAATATACAAACTTTAAAAAAAAAACAACAAAAATAAACGTTATTTCGAAAAATAAATAAAACTGCAACGCCTAAACATTTATATTTTTTCGCGGCAGTTACAGCACATTTTTTTCGAATATTCCAAGCAAATTGGTACCTTACACATAAAACATAAGTAAGCAGTCTTTCGTTTCTTTTTTGGATTACATGTAAAACATGTTTTACGAACTTCAAGTTTTTCGACATCAGAAGTGCTTGGTTTATCGTCCCCGATCTCTAGAATACGGCGAATAGAGTTCTTAAGATCTCTCTGATCATCAGTTACAGCAGATTTTTTTCGCGACGTTCCATATGCGGCCTTGTAAGCTGTTCTGCTAGCTGTTTTAGAAATTTAAATCGACTTCTAGTCTTCTGTGCTTGGTTGCTAAGGCTGATGACATAAGCATTCGAAGCAGAGATGTCCAAAATTCTGTAAAATATAGTTAGAGGCCATCTTCGCGTTCGACGAGAAGTAGAGTAATTTGAACATCTTTGATCCAGTAAATCGACGCCTATTTTTGTTTGGTTGTAGTATAAGATCATTTCCGGTTTCTTGCTACTTTCGTCAACACTAGCAGTATGATGCATACTTGAAATCATAACCACAGCTTTATTTTTTTTTGGTACGTAAGACGATAAAGTGATACTTTTGGTAAAACCAAAGATTGAGGACTCGATTCGCCGATTTCTAGATGGTTTGAACTCAGGCGGTATTTCACGTTTGTTCTTTTTGAGTGTACCAACATAACTGAGGTGCTTCTCTTTCAAAATATTGACTAGTTCTATCGAAGAAAACCAGTTGTCAGCGGCCACGTTTCTATTAGAATTTTCAATCGGTGCGATAAGACTTAGAACCGCTTGAGTTGGTTTTAATTGACGCTTCTGCTTTTGTGTCAAATTTTGTCTATCAGAATCTTTGCCGAGGTATATGTAAGCGTTTAGGAGGTAACCGTTTCTTGCATCTGTAAGGCACATAATTTTAAGACCATATTTAGCTGGTTTTTTTGGCATATACATTTTAAATTTGCAGCGACCGCGAAAAGCTACAAGCATCTCATCTACACAAGCACAAGTTCCAATCGTGTACACTCTTTGACAATTTTGTATAAAAGACTGAAAAAGTTCTGAAATTGCAGACATATCTAGTTCACGTCGTTGCTCTCTAGTTTCTGCATCATCAAATTGAATAGTATTTAGCAGACCTTCCAACCTATTCTTACTCATTATGCAACGATATATTTCTCTTCCGGTTCCATCAGTACTGTACCATGAAGTGTAGTGCTCGTGATTTTCTTTGAATATAGCTGTATAAAGCAAAAGCCCAATGAAAGCTTTTAGCTCTGTACGGTCCAAATCATGCACACAAGTCTGCTTTTTGTACATCGGTCTGATTTTGCTTATTTTCTGATTAAGCAAATTCTGATTTACTTCCATCATCTCGACTTCATCTCCTTCCTCCCACCCTCTGAATTCTTTTGAGAGTCGCTTATGTGTCTCTGGCGACGTTGGACAATTTATTGTCCAGATTCAAAGACAAAGACTCCAGCCCATTTCCCAATTCTCACTTCATTCAATTAAATTTGGTTCCGATGGCATAATCCGATATGTAGTTAAACAAATTGCCAAAAACATAATAACGGTGGAATTTTCATCGGCAGACGCCGCCAACCGGTTCGTAAACTACTCTGCTTTTACGAGACAGAATGAATTGTTCATCCCCTCCTTTAACGTCAGTCATATCGGCATTGATCGCAATGTTACAATAGATTGGTCTGATGAGGAGGTCTTACAAAACATAGAAGTCCCAGAAGGGTGCGGTGAGGTTACTAAAGTCCGTCACTTTAATTTTAAAAAAAGATCAGTGACCAACCCAAATACTCCATCACCCAATCACTCATGACTCCATTGATAGAGTTTGTCCGGAATTCGATAGTCAAAAAAAGGTGAAATTTGAATTGACTGAAAGTCATATCTTCTGCAATGTCCAAAATGGTCCGTTCTGCAAGAAAATCATACGCTTCAGTTGCAGCTCTACGCCCCCAAATTCTGCCTTCTCCAACTTCTTTGCAAAATTTGTTTTCTTCGTCTCGTCCTATGAACTCTTCTCATAAAAAATTGTGACTCTGAAACCTCGACACCTCTTCAACAAGTCCCAACCAAGGCTGTTACTATTCGGCTCTAGAACGAGCCTGGGCAAACTTCCGAATTCCTCAGCCTGAAAATGGCTGCGGCCATAGTCATTTAATACTCCTTCTACGAGTGTTATTAAATTCTATTGACCATTTTGGTCAAAATTCTGCGTTCCCCCAATCAAATACCGTCCAACGATGCTTCCTCTATTACTCCTCCCGTTAACCCTTTATTTCTAATGACTCCACCAAGAGTCTTGCGATGCAATAGTCGCAGTGTTATTTCCAGCAAAGCAGATCTTCGTTACCTCCTTGTCAAGTATTCTTCATCCGTTGCTACCATCATGGAAACTCAGCTGAAGCAAGGATTCAATTTTAAGTTCCGAGACTATGCCTGTCTACGGGATGATAGAGCGGAAGGTAAGGGTGGATCCGCCTTATTATTTAACAAACCCCTTCCCTTTTACATTTTTCTTGGCTCTCGCAGTTGTCAATTCAATGTTATTTGCTGCGGGAGTCAGAGATATCACCATCCTCTCTATATATATGTCCCTCGTCCAACATGTCCCGTACCATTAGAACTACGGGATATTTTAACTTCAATTCCTGGCCCATATATTATTCTGGAAGATTTTAATGCTTATCATTCGTCTTGGGGTTCCGCCCGAAGCAATCTCCTAGGGGCCTCTTTGGTGGAACTCCAGGACGATTTTGGTCTGTGTTTATGGAATGATGGTTCTCCCACACGAGCTCCTGTCCCATTTCAAAACCCGAGTTCAGTAGATATCTCACTTTGCTCTTCCTCCTCGGCATCCTTAGCTTCCTGGAACATTTTATCTGAGTTTTTTGGAAGCGACCATTTCCCCATTATGATTTCTTTCCCTCGTTTAAATTTAAGTATTGAATAATATCCCCCTCTTCAAAAATACAACATACATAGGGCAGATTGGGTGGCACCGATTCCACACTTTCCTCAATGTTGAAGTATGGAATTTACCTACCTTCTTTACCTTTTACCTTCCTCCTTTCTACTTTACCTTTTATCTCCCTCCTATGACCAATTTGTAAGGGCTATAGACCTGTCCCCTCGGAACTTTATCCCACTTAAGAGATTTAATCACTTCTACAGACCCCCCCCTGGTGGGATGGAGACTGCTCTGCGTCGGTTAAAGCCCGCAAAGAGGCTGAAGCGATATATAAATCTAATATGTCGGAAGCAAACTTCCTCTTATTTCGAAAGACCCAAGCACAGACTAAATGAATTCTCCTTTAAAAAAAAGAAGATAGGTTGGAAAAAATTCTGTCGCTATCTTCCACTTTCTACTCCTTCTCGTGTTGTTTGTCTAATATAAAACGCTTTCAGTCTGTTTTCCAGCCTGATCTTCCCAAATCCGTACACGAGAAATGGGTATATCAATTTTTAAAAACACTTACTTCCTCATCCTACCCAAATTTATATGAATTACCTTTCAGATATAATTTTACTAGATCCATTAGTGAGTCGGATTTCACCTCGCATCATCTTAAGGACTCTTCCCCTGGTATTGACGGAATATCATATTGAATGATGAAAAATACTTTACCGTCTACCCGTTGGTATCTTTTATCTCTTCCAACCATTTGTTCAAATCAGGCTATAGTCCAAAGTCTTGGAAAACTCAAAAAATAATTCCCATTCTTAAACCTTATAAAGATCCTAATGTATTCATCCTAAGACCCATAGATCTTTCTCCTGTTTTAGCAAAGATTACAGAAAACCTAATTAAGAATCGGTAGGAATGGTTTACAAAATACCATTCCATTTTTCCCAGCAACCAATTTGGCTTTAGAAAAGATAAAAGTACGATGGACAATCTCAGCGTTCTATCCACTGACATCAGACTTGCCTTCTCTCGACAAGAGATCCTCGTTGCTACTTTTTTATATTTTTATTCAGCCCACGATAACGTAAATCTTCGAATTCGCGAGAATATATTCTATATTTATCTACTGAAGGAAACTCTTTCTCCTCTTTAGGTTTATTGAGCATGCTCCTTTTTTGAATTCTAAGTCGCGACCTCTTCTTATCATTAGCTTCCAAAGATTCAAATCCCTCTCTCACCCCATTTATCAAAATTCCTCTCTCCCTCTCTATAGTTTTCCATCTGACTCGATATTTCACAGGCCAAATATAAATTTGTGTTTTGAAGTGTATAAGGAGTTCAAAAATGTCAATTCGCTGTTCAATTCCATCTTAAATTCTCTTTCGATAGATTGGATGCATCAAAAACCCTGAGAGGTGGCTATGTGGGAGTATAATTTTACTGTCTATCCACCGCTCATTCGGCATACTTCTGCCTTCCTAAGGAATATGCAGTAGTCCCCGGGAAATGCCGTGCTATTGTGGAGACTTTAAATTATGCTCTACTCCAAAATATATGCAGACTCCTTATCTTCTCTGATTCTTTAAGTTGTTTACAGTCCCTCCTCGCTAATCCTTTTTCTTCGAACTGTAGCTTCCCTATTCTCTGGATCAAGCAACGTATACTTGATTTGAAGAAATCGAAATCGGATGTCATTCTTGTGCCGATCCCTAGTCACTGTGGCATAGTCGGTAATAAAATGATCGACGAAAGCTCGGTTTGCCGCTGTGAACGGGGATCCATGTTTCACTATTAATTTCATTGAAGAACTTCTTCCCCTGACTCATTACCGGATGACATCTAGCTGGCAGATGGCTTGGGAAGGATCATCCCAGGTAACGGGTGCGGGGTAGAACCAAATCCAATCCTTTATACCCTCAAAACCTTGGTTTCCTAAATTTACTTTCTCTCGAAAGAAAATCTCCGTGGTATCTTGCATGCGTTTGGGTCATTATTCCCACCCATTTGGTTAGGATGCGTGTCAGAGAATCTCCAATCTGCGATTGTGGATTTGGGGAAGGTGATCTAAATTTTTGTATGTCAATTAAATAATAAATTTCCTTCATTTATTTCTAAATTATTAAAATATAAAATTTAATTACCTATTAACATAAGATCACTTTTATCTATTGCCAACAAACCCATTCTAGAATTAATTAAGAAAAAAGAAAGAAATTAAGAACGACATGAAAATATAGGATTTTCATATTTATATTCTTGTTTTTTATGTTTGTATATATTTATTTTGTACTCCTCTGTATATTGTGATTTCAATTTTTCTTCACTTTATTTAATTGTAGTCAACTTCACACTTCATTTTTGTTTTACTGTATAGTTTAATTTTTTTATTAACAAAAAACAAAGGCAGATATCCGAAATATGTTTTAACAGTGTTGCATAGCCTTTTATCCACACTTGACATTGGTAAAGATTCTCTATGGAGAAAACGAACGCCATATAATAAAAGATAAAGATGTCTCTGGTCACAAGTGACATTGACGTAAATCATGAATGACATTAAATAAACGTTTATATTCTGTGATTAATTACATATTCCTTTTGATAAATTTACATCATTACAAACTAATATTACTAATTCTTTGTTCTGGAGTTTTATTTCTGTAATCATGGGTGTTATTGTTGTCGAAAATGAAATATCTGTCATTACCAAATTATGTGAAATTATCCAAGAAATTGCCAATAACGCTATAGAAAAGAACGATGTTTTTCGTATAGGTCTTTCAGGTTAGATGAAATTAACATTAATCAAATATTTTATAAAACTCGAAATTAACATGACGATGAGATCTGCAGAATGAAGAAGTGATGTCTCACGAGTTTTTTTTCTTTTAAAGAAAAAAAACTCGTGAGACATCGTTGAAAGAACACACTAAATTGTTTTAAGTAACCATAAACGTTACTCGCTATTTATTTTGTGGTAAAAATCGATTTAACATTTTTCCCATTTAAATTATGTTTTTTGTAACGGAATCACTTGTTGGATTTTTTTCGATTTTATTCGTTTTTTTTCTTTTATCATTAGGCACTGAATTAATAAATATGAATATAAATGCTATTATTAAATGAAAAGTATAAAATCACTTTAAAAAGTGAAATATGTGAAAAAAACCTTGAATAGGTATTTGAAATTTAGCATCTGGAGACATTTATGAGCAGTAAAATAATTTTTAAATCAAGTTTTACAAAACACATTGTGTGAAACATTTATGAATACTCAAAACTTTATTTATTGTAAATTTTATTTCAATTAAGAAAATAAAATATAGAAATAAATCATATTGTAATAAATCAGTCTGCGCTCATATTCTGTTCTATCTTTATTGTTTAATATTGTCAACAGGAGGGTCTTTAGTTAAATATTTATGCACTGGTCTACCAAACATAGATACTGACTGGTCAAAGTGGACATTATTATTCTGTGATGAGAGAGTGGTTCCAGAGGATAGCGAAGATTCAACTTTTGGAGCTTACAAGAAGGATCTTCTCCCAAAAGTACCGTTAAAGGAAAGTCAGTTTATAACAATAAAGCAAGGAGTTTCAGGTACTTGTTACATCCTCATTGTTGATTAATGGATTAGGGCTTACGATTTCAAATATTGCTACCTATACTCTCTCCCCTTTGTTGCGATCTTACCAATTTGTAGTCCTTTAGTGTACTGTGTAACTGCTTTGCAATAAGAGGAACTCATTTTTTATTATCTAAGGTACTTAAGAAGCTAAATATTTACTTATGTAATATTACAAAATACTTATAGGTACCACCTCACATGTAATGGAATTACTTTCCTTTTAGGGGTTCCGTAATAAAGCAAGGAACTCTTATAATTTCATTATGTTTGCTCATTCGTACCAGACAACAGGTTTAGATTTAATAGCAAGGTTTGCCTCGACTGCATTCTGATGGATAGTTATATATGAATACTATGCATTTGCCTATGCAATGAACAGTTTATTGTCTATAGCCTCTAACTTAGTGAAATGGTGGAAAAAGGAACAATATTTTAAAATTGGTAATTAAAAATTCCACCTAAGTCTGGCAATGTGAATATTGCCTTAACTTTATTTGCATGAAAAAAATAATGATGTTAAACATTAGGGATAGAATGACTTCTCCTCCCGTGACCCAGAGCCACTGCTGTCTTCGCCATGCATTACATTTCTTGTTGAGCTGCAATCTAGCACATGCTTCATAAATATTAACATAGCTCCGTAACCTCAACACCTACACTGAAGTTTTACACAGAAACCTTCCAAATAAACAACCTACACAACTGTATCAAAATCAATTTAGCAGAACTGAAGTTATAAGCAAATAGACACAAAGACAGACATTGCATTTTATATATATATATATATATATATATATATACATATATATATATACATATATATATACATATATACATATATATATATACATATATATATATATATATATATATATATATATAGATGTAGAACATTAGCAACGAAATGAACCACAAACAGTATACTGCTTCCAAACTTGCTACTTACACTTACTAAGTTACTGTGCTGTGTTCGTTTTGGTGCTACTACAATAAATGAATGTGACAACTCTGAATATTTGACTTAATAAAAGCGCCACTTGATCACTAAGGCAAAATCTTTAGTTAAAAATTTCTTTTCCATGGTTTAATCTCGCAATTTTTCTAGAATATGATTTCCAAACAAAAAATGTAGTACACCACTGATGCACTATTTGTGAGAGAATTTTTATAATATTTATTAGAACTTCTAAATACTTATTACACGATAGACAGTTGGTAATTGTGATATAATTTTGAAGGAAAAGAGTCCCAATTGATTAAGATTTTATTATTGCCTTATAAAATGAAATCTTGAAGTAAGGTTTTCTTTTAAGATTAAGAAAACATGATTCAGAAAAAGAGAAGGTTTCAGTTATGATACGTTTATTAAACAAGTATATACAGGCAGGATATGAAATGATTAACAATTTCAGAGCTACATGCAATAATACTTGACATAACAGAAATTTTAATTGAAAATTACGCTAGAAGCAATCTTTTTTAATTTTATCTTTTTAAATTTACCTTTAGAGAAATAAAAATTGTCATGAAACATCCAGAAACACCTAAAAAAATAGAACTTTCTACACAATGCAAAGAAGGATGCTTTGAGAAATTAAGATAAAAATTGTCTTAATGGTGATGTAAATACTTTTGCAGTATATCTATTAATTATAACAATATATCTGTTAATTTATCAAAATGTAATGGATAGGTATAAAATTTATAAATATTTTATTTTATAATACAGCACAAGAGGCAGCCAATGACTACGCTGAGCAGCTAAGCCGGGTGTTCCAAGTAAAAGATCCACTGCAAATTAAATGTGACCTGTTGCTACTAGGAATGGGTCCAGATGGTCACACATGTTCCTTATTTCCTGGTCACGAGTTGTTAAATTGCACAGACGTAGCGGTAGCTAGTATCATAAATTCGCCTAAACCCCCACCTGCAAGAGTCACTCTCACATACCCAGTTATCAATAATGCTAGTAATTGTATATTTGCTGCCTGCGGAGCTGGAAAAAAAGATATGATTAAAGTAAGTGTTGAAAGTTGCCTTTATATGAGTCTCGTAATGTAAATTAATGCCCAAATTCTATGATATATCTTTAAAAATTTATGGTTGATCTAATAAGTTATATTTTAAATACAAATTTGACATTTTCCATGATTTTAAAGAAAATTTTACATTGTACGAAGGGGCATATTTAAGTTCACGAAATGGGGGGTAAGAAGTGAGAATAAAAATATAAATTTATTTTTATTTTTCCAACCTTTTTGTATACCTTCATAAAAAAATGTTTTATGTTTTTCCAAAAAGTAAGTTGAAACTGCGTCCTTCACTTTCTTCATTAAATAGAAAGTTTCTTCCCACGAAGTACTTTTTTTAACTTTGATAATAAATAATAATTGCTGGTAGTAGGGTGTGGTGATCCAAAACATCGGAGCCAATTTAGCAGTCAACGTAATACAACTCTTGTGAACAAGTGTGTTGTCGTGCAAAAAGAGGACACCTTTGCTTAATGTTTCTCTGCTTTTTTCTCTGATGGTTTTGTTCAGCTGCTCTAGGATTGAAGCATAGCATTCTCCGGTTATGGAGACGTCTTTATCTTCACAATCTATCAACAGGATCCCATCTGAGTCTCAAAAGACTGTCGCCATGATTTTCCAGCCAACTGGGTGGTGTGCCTTTTTTGTTGGGTTGTGGGTGGTGGTGTGCCTTTTTTGTGCCACTGCATAGAGTCCTGTTTGGACTCAGGTTCATAATAATGAACCCAAATTTCGTCCTCCGTAACAATTCGACTCAATAGTTCATCCTTGCCTTCGTCTTGTGTCTGTGCCTTACTCATCCTAAGATGATCATGAAGAATTTTAAAAATGGTTGTATCCGATACTCCAACTGTTTCTTCTTTAGTCTAGCATCTTCCAATACTGATTTTTCGACTTTTTGAATGTTTTCCAAAGTAGTCACTTCGATCGAACGTCCGGGCTATGGGTCATCTTCAAGTGAGTCCTTGCCTTGTTTAAAGAGACTGTGCCACTTATAAATTATGGTTTTACCCAAGCAAGTGTCTCCGTAAACAATTACCATCTCTTCTAGTATGGTTTGAACCAACTTTCATTGCATGGTAAGGAACTTTAAAACTCACTAATGACCTAATCACCAATTCCTCGAACTTTAAAATGCAACCTTGTCTTATCATTTACAGACTTCAAAGAATTAATCATTTTCAGAATTGCAACTCTGAAAATGATTAATGGCCGGTTTCTGAATACCTTTTATGGAATAGATATGTATTTCACTACTTTTATTTGTATGAAGAATATCAAACAAAGGAGTTATGGAATAGTATCTATTCGATAAAACGTTCTCAGAAACCGGCCATTATTCTTATTTTATTGATTTTTCCATGATTAAAGACTGTTTAATCTTTCTGTTTTTATTACTATCAATACAGTAACTTGAAATCCAAACTCAAGTTTCATAACGATTGCCGATGCATATATCCAATTACTGTTTTTCTGATCGTCATCATATCTCAAAGTACCTAGTTACAAACATCTTAGCCAAAACTTAGGATATTTAACTGTTATCGTTGCTGAGTTTGTATCAGGCAAATCAGACATTGGAAATTTTGAACCAATTTTGATGAAATATAACTAAGAACTTTCTTTTAAATATAAACTTTCCAATAAAGAAAAGTATATCAAAATTGGACTATGTGTGTCTAAGATATGAAGCCACAGACTCTCGCAAACACAAGACACGTGTAATACTTCTTGTTTTGTACCAGGGGTTAAAAGCTATAATTAAATAAAAAAGTTAGCAAACTGTTTGATATCACAGTTTCGTTCATTGAATGTTTATGCAAAAAATTAATAGCATTCTTTTACAAGCTAACATTGTTCTTGTCTTTATGTCATTGATATGCTTGTTTTTCAATTGTATAGAATAAGTATGTTAACATTAAATGAGCATTTTAAATGGTAGAAACAAATGCACCATTGTTTATTTTCATCACTAAGACAACATTTTATAATGTACTCTGTGAATATAATTTGAAATTTTTTTTTGGTTTCTTCCTGTTTATTGAATTTCAAATTTCTAATTTATATTTGGTACAATTTAACACAACGTATATTCAAAATTTCACAAATATTTGTCTCGTTATTTTCAAGTCTGTCAACTACAAGTATATAGCAATTATCCAATTATAATGACCTTTATTTATATCGACTCATTTAACCAATTACGATGACATTTATTTATATCAACTCATTTTTGAACAAATAATAACATTAAAAGAGTAATAGATTTATATTATTTGTTATTATTTTATTGTCAGAATAAAGTTGATTCTAAAGTTTTTAAACTTAATTCAGGTATTTTTGCCGCAATGATTTTGAAAATCGAGTGTTACTGTATTTTTAAATATATAAGTATATCTATTATTTTTTGCGTAATTATTATTGTTGTACTGTCTATTTTGTATTTATTGGTATATTTTTGTAATAAATATTTTTTTTTCGAAAACTGACAAAATAAGTGGCAAGAGCTTGAAAATAACTTCTGTTTATGAAATATAGTAATATTATTTTATTGTGCATATTTGAGTAAACAATTTCATTACAAAGATAAGATATAGTTTAATTATTCTTTGAAACACTAATTTTCTATATTTTTTTGTACCCATTTCACCCATTTAACTATCAGTTCCAGCAGTTTGATCACAACAGTATTACTTTAAATCTCGGATTCACAGTATAGCGGAATTGAAGTCTCAACTCCATAACTGAAAAGTTGATGAGGGAGCTAAACAGTTTTCAAGTCAAAATTTTGAAAAACTTCAGGTATTCTATTATATATAGAGGTCAACTAACTAAAACTCAGTTTGTAGAGGTTGATGACTTGTGTTTGTTAAGAGAAAAAAATTGGAATTACGGGAGCAAGTGTTATTATGTACAGCAACTTTAAATGTGTACATATTGTTACATTTTTATATGTAGATAATATAATCCAACTGACTTAAGAAAATTGCCATTTATTGTGAATTATTGCTTTTTAAATAGGTGAAAAATTGGACTAAGTATGACAATACATAAATGAAATAGAATTATAACAATGTAACACTTGATATAAATTATGACAATGTAACACTAAATTTTTAAGAGCATTATTTTTTATTTTGATGTAATAAACCGTAAGTCTAATATATATTTTAGAGGAACCTATACAGTAAAGTCATTTTCTTCAATTTCATATCACCCTTCAACATAACATTGTGAGATGTGTATCTAAAGATATGTAGAATCTTTGTAGGATGCTTTTCTGGTTGGTTTCGTTGACGTTAGAGCCCTTTTCCTCTTTGTAGGTCTCCTTTGGTTCATTCTTGTTGGTTAAATTATTTCAAAAGCTTTAATTAGGACTCATAACACCTTCTTCACGTCATGAAACAAACGTCAAAGAAGGTTATTTAAATGAAATGATATAGTAACAGAGGATCAAAATGAAGGGGTATATTTCTTGATACGATCTGTCAGATAAAAGATCTATAAAGGAAAAAATTTTTTGCTTTTCTTATGTAATTTCTTGTTACTTTTGTAAATAGAGATGAATTATTTTGTAAATATTTCTTGATGTGTAGGAACATCTTTTAATTAAATCCAAATTGAAAGGATATTACAACACACAAAACAATGTGGTTTCTCCAAATTCTTTACGAGAGAGGACTCAGCTTCTTCATTTTATTTTTAAAGATCATAGTTTTGAACTAAAATGGAATTGTTTTACAAACAGAATGAGACGAATTCGGCTTTCAGAGATTTAGTGAGAAAGATTTAGACTTAAAAGTGATTTTGAATTATAGATGTGATATGTTTTTAATTCAAAACTATAGAGGTCTTATTATCACCTACTAGCCCAGTAAATATTCAGAGTTACAGAATCAAAATATCTTGGCTAATACAGGTTTTTATGCATCAGCAGAAGGCAATCGATCTGATCTACTAATTATAGACTTTCTGACCTATACATGTTCCATTTTGTTGTTTAAAGCAGGAAGACTGTATGATTTGGCAATAATTTTAAACGGAAGATTAGACTATAAAATAATCGGATCTACACCACTGTACCCGCCGTTACGCTCATCATTACATATTATAAAACAATATTTCTGTTCGTGCCTGTGTTCTGTGCATGCTCAAAAAACAAGAACTACTGAGTGAACTTAAGTGTGATTTTCATTATTGTTTAAGATGTTTATCCCAGAAAGTTGTGGTGAACATTAAGTTAAAGATGACGAAGTAATCCTAATTTTGCAAGGTTTTGCGGAGTTTTAGTAGCGTATGAAACATTGGGAAATTACAAAGAATTCTAAAAAATTTTAATCATTGCATGGGGATTTCTCGAATATAGGAGAAAACTCAAAGAAATCCTTGACTAGTCAATATGCGAATATGGATAATTCTCATACATAAGAGAAAACTCCATAAAATTGTAGAAAAATTAATTATGGAAAGTTCTTGAACATTCGAGAAAAGGTTCAATTTTTCTAGAAACTTTTGCATTGTAGACACGGAACACTTCAGAATATTCCAGAACATATAGATTTGGGTTCTAAAGGGATCACTTCAGAAATGTTCCATGAATCCAGATCTGGGGACCGGCATAACTGGCAATAATTTACGTGCAGCTGACACTGGCATGACTACTAATCACTTACACGTTAATTATGTGACTTGATTATTTGAATTAATCAATTTGGTATCTAATTATTTTCCACTCATTTAAAAGTGTTTTTTTGATATTTTTTTCCTGAACATTCACATGGCTGTAGTATATCAGATGTTAAAAGAATGCATTTAACACGTGAAAATGAAAGAGACAAGTAGAAGGAAAACACTTAGTAAACAGCAGACAAAAATTATTTCTCAAAGAGTATTATTTTTCGAATTTCGAACGGAAGGTTCGTTTCTCCTTAGATTGGTTAAGTCATTATTAGTATAATAAATCAGAAAGAAAAAGAGAGACCAAAGTCGAGTGTGATATTCTTTTGTCTTTAGCTTGCACAAGGCAAATTTCCCAGCAAGATAGGAAGGCTTCGGGTGATTATTCAGTTGACGGTAGCTGATAAAATTAGGTATGTCAATGTAAGAAATGCTAGAAGACGAGTTGTAAATTTGTAGATAGATAAATTATATTTTCTTTTATAGAGATTTTGATTCTTTTATAGATAATAAAAATATCTCCAAGGGTTTCAATAGGCACTTTGCCCACTGTCTATCCATGTCTTTCACCTGCATGGATAAATTAAAAGGTATGTGTAATTGCAAGAGAAAGAAAATAAAATTGCAAGACATTTACTCGCCTCTTTACAGGTATCTGAAAAATTTATGCATCCTATTTGACATTATAATAATATTTTTCAAATGACATCATTTATAAGTATAGAACATAGTTTCAGGCCCAAAAAGTTATTTTAAAGGTCAGAGGAATATTTACCATTTAATTGGTAGTCTGTTTCTTTCTCGACCCAATGATTATAAATTTTTGCAGATCTATTTTATTGCAGATACTGAAACGTATTTGTTTACTTACTGTAAAATAGCACTGCCACAACAGTTACAACCGCTTCATGAAACAATAATTATATTGTTACAAGATATACACTGTCACAACAGTTACATTTGATTCTTGAAAACTGCTCTTAAAAGTGTGTACCCCAAATATTCTTGATTTAAATAATGTTATTTGTGCAAATAAATTACTTGGTGCTGGGTAAAAATTAGATAAATGAGATAAAGTATTGCATTGTCGCGATGACAATCTTCAAAAAAGATGTGTGTTGCACAGGCCCTATGACACTTTACAGTATCATCTAATTTTATCTCAAGGCGATGACTGCTATTTAATACATATATATTTCTCAAATTCATCTAGTTATCAGGATCCCGCTGTGAAATACAGTTTCATCTATTAACTAATAATGGCTAGAGATAAAATCATATTGGTACTCTAAGTAGATTTGAAATCAAAATTTTTAAATCAATGTTTAGTTGACCGATATGCTAAAATGGAATCAGAACATATAGTCTATGACTATTTGGCAAGTACATTTTTAATTATGAAGCCATGTGGAGAACTAATCAGAAAAGAATCCCAACATTCCCTTGCCTTGCTGTATGTTTAGAAAATGGACGAGTTTATTTTACTGATAGTAATATTCACAAGGGAACCGTCCCCGTGATACAACTGTAATGGCATTTATCAAGTTATGTGCTAAAGATAAATTTCCCAGATATTTATGTATGGAATCCGTTGAGCAAAAATTTCCAACAATGCAAACAAGCCAACCTGTTGACATCCATCCCGATGCTGAAAAAAAGTGATGTTCAAATATCACGGAATGTTTTAACCTCAGGAAGCTGTTGCATTTGATAAGGGGTGCTACTTTTTTTAGTATTTATAAACAGTACTAGGAGTTACTTAAAATACATATCAGGTGGCATATAAAGCTATAAGACTAGTAGAAGGTGATTCCCATTGGAAGAATACAAAGTCAGAAGCTGCATTATTTTGTTCAGCACAATCTATGATATTTATTTGCTATAATTTTGGAATTTTGTCAAGTTACTGATTCATTGCGTCCTTCGAATATCATCAAGAGGGTCATGACTGAAAATGTACTGCGTCGACGACAATATTTAATGGTTGTAATGATTTAAATTATGACCAAACCATTTTTGACAATGTTAGATGGATAGACCAAGTCAATTAATTTATTTTTAGGCTAATTCGTTACAGATTTTCGTTTTTTTTTACCAGAGAATATTAACAAAGAAGTCTATGCCGAATATGCAAGAGACCATATTCCAAAATGTGCACAATTTGAATTCTGACCAAACATTTATGATGCTATACTATATTATCATAAGTGAAAGAAGTCATAATATTATTTCCTTGGTGCTTTTCAGAATTTGGTTAAATATTTGAGATAATGTCTCTTGCGTATATAATATTTTGAAACAAAATGAAATTGCAAAAGTGCTGCATGATTGTTCATTAATAATTTGGGACGAGGCTGTCATGTTTCACAAAACGTCCATTGAAGCACTAGATAGGACAAAGCCTTGACGTACGCAATGTCAATACTTCTACGGCAATAATGTATACTACTTGTATAATATATACTTCAATGAATAAATTAATGCTTCACAAAAGAGATTAGGGTTGAAATGTCTTCACAACAAAATAAAATATCAGCTGAATTGTTGATATACCTCTTATCTCAATATTGATAATAGTTTTTATGTCTCGGTTAACAGATTTCAAGCATTACTTGAGAATGTATATCCCAAAAAGAATGATATTTATAACAAGTTGGTATGGTTTAAATAGAGGATAATTTTATGATCTACCTACCTACCAACTTTTTCAAATTAAACCCCTCCAATTCCTAAAAAACTTTTTTCTGCAAAGACTATTGATAAAGCTCAAGAGCATACACTGAAAATGAATAGGGAGTATAGTTAAGTGTAGACCGTTTCTTTTACGGCCAACTATATATGACTCTTATCATGTGTAACATAAAACAAAAACCTTTACGTTTTACCACAATCGAAACCAATATTGAATATAAGTAGATACACATCAAAATTTCACTAATTACAAATAAATAAGAAACAAAGCAATGCTTAAACATTAGACGAGTGAAGATTTAAGCCAAAAATGACAAGTTTCATTATAAGTTTCAGTTTTTTTATAGGTTTGAGTAACCACTATTTGACAATATTAAAAAATAAAGTGATGTATTTATATCTAAATTTTAGCTATATCATATATGACTCCGCCACTATAAAAAATTCTTGTCCTGCCTTATTTTGATATTGGTAACAGTGTAATTAACTCTAATACCTACATTTCAAAGCAGCCATAATGAATAAGTACACAAAAATATATGAGATGTGAAACACAAGTAAAAATACCCAATAATATACACTATGTGATGATGTTTAAACTTATTCATATTGTATACCTTTTACAGAGAATATTGAGGAATAAGGAAGATCTACCTGCCGGTAGAGTGAATCCTACAAATGGTTGTTTATATTGGATACTAGACCATGCTGCAGGTTTAGAATGACTTACTGTATGCCATTCACAAAGAAGATACTGTATATATACATATGAATATGTTTTTCTTATTCCTGTTGGGGCTGTGTAACAAATATATTTTATAATAAAAATCAAGCACACATTGTTTTTATTGGAATTCTTATATTATTGGTGAATGTTGTGAAAATTCATTCATTTTTTATATTATTCTTATTAAAATATCTTTCTCAAGCATAAACTAGCCCGAGAAAGATATTTTAATAAGAATTGTAACAAAAATGCAAAGAACTTATACCATCTCTTCATTGCACAATGTCATTTTCATAAGTGTGTGTCTGGCAACATCTTAACTAGGTAATAAGATTATCACGGATATTGCGATGTTAAAATTGAAAAACTTTACAATTGTAAATAAATATTAAGTCCTGACAAATTATTTTGAAGTTATAATTTGTCAGGACGATTTCAGTCTTATTTTGCTTTGTTGTGAAAAATATTTATTAAACACCATTATACAAATTTTGAATTAAGATTACAATGGTCACTGACGCTTTTATACAAGGTAAAATATATTTTTTATATTTTAAAAGAAACCTAGGAAACATTGATTTAAGAAATTTGGACAGGCCCCGGGAGTATAAAACGTGTCAAAATATGTTATCAATGTGTGTGTCATCACTTACATTAAAACATATGTATAAGAAGAGATCTATGTTCTTTAAGTTATTTGTCTCACCTGAGACATGTCATATTATTTCTGTCTTTTAGTGTCGATTTAGTAAATATTGAAAATGATTTATTTAATATATTGAACTTACATGTAGAATATTACATCTTTAATCTTATTTATGGTACTGCTAGTGTTTTTGCACTTCAAAGGTGAGTATGAGTCATATTGATTACTACAAATAACAACTGCCCGTCAAAATTCTCTGTTGATACACGACCGTTTGAAAGAACTGTCATAAGCAATTGACTGTAAGAAGTTTGCCTTCACTCAATCTATTGTAAACTTGTATGGGCGGGGCCTATCTAGTATTATGAAAAAACATATAATTAATTGTCATAAAACTTAAAAATTGATAATTGTAAAATCAACCACATTTAGTTATTTTGAGACACCAACAAAGTGTATAGTGAAATACTTTATCCGTATGTAGAACTTAAACTATGGTCACAGAATGGTTAAACATAAATAGATTGTTTTAAATAATTAAGTCAGATTTCAGACATGTTTCAATAAATGTTTACTTCCAAAAATTACATTGTCGTAAATGAATTTCCGTGTAATGTAAAAATGTAATTCTCCAGCTCCAATATTTATTTTGATGAGTTAGGCTTCATACCTAATTCAACAAAATAAATATTATCTTTAGAAACTGTATGTCAGATGTAATTCAGAGCATAGAAGAGTACGCCTTCGTCTCAAAAACATTTTACGAAAAAGTATTGGATGAAAATGATAAAGAATCTTAAACTTTTTAATAAAATATTTGTCGTTTCATTGTAACTTTCTGAAATTTTACCAAAACTTATGAAAACCTGAAATCATAATGTCTATTTAAATCGATAGTCCAAGAGCTAGCAATGAATTTGGAGAGGGTATTTTAGGCAAGTTGAAATCATAAAAACTGTACAATGTTAGTGAATGCGGAATCGAAAGGCTGGAAGGGCCTTTGCGGTTATTTCACTACAGTGATATTTGCAAAAAATTATTCTCAAAAAATATACTTTAATTTTTATTTTAGTATTTACTGGATTCAGATAGTCTGGGATTTTCATTTCTGAAAATCCCAGACTATCTGCACAGTTTTAAAGCATGAGTAGACTGTCTTGTATTGGTTTTAGGCAGTAACATACTTATGCAAAGTTATATAATTTAGCAGCATAAATTTTTAGAGCAGGTTTATTAATTAATATTGAAAATATGGACAGAAAGTCAGATGAGTATGAAGTTTTAAATAATTACCAGACACGAATGAAGAAGTCTCAAACATAGGTACAAGAGGAAGTTTATTTACATCTGCCAGCAGCTACTCAGACCCTCGCTCGCTTGAAAAAGGAAACAAAGTTTAACATTATATAAAACTATATATAAAATCATACATAATTGTATACAATTATACGTGACAATATAAAATTGTTTTTTTTTCCCAGGTGCCTAAAGAATACTTTTTGGGAATAATTTTGTTCAATGTCATATTGTGTAGTAGCAAAATAACTGCAAACACCCTTTCAGACTCTTGATTTCACATTCACTAATGTTGATATGGATATTTTTATGATTTCAATTAACAATCATCAAGTCTAAAATATCTACCACAAAATTCAATTATTTCAACCCCTGTCAAAATAATTGAAGTAAAAATCATGATTATATCTAATAAGGAAACATAAATTGAAACAAAATTGCTTGCTGATAAACACTTGGTTATTAAAATAGCACTCTGATATTTAAAAACTGAATTGTAATATAAAAATTTCACCACAAAATTTTACAATAAAAAGTCGTATTGCAAAATAGAGAAGAATAAGAGATGTGTTCTTCAGCTTATTGCCTATTTTTATGGTAACAATGATAGTAGTGTTATTGCCAATTTCAGGCAACTTTCCATGATACGGAGAACATACTAAGAATTTTATTTGCCCCATTATTTTCCATTGCTATAGAAGTTACACATCATTTTAGTTATACTTCTATTGACAAATGCAAAGAAGCATCGGAAGTATTCTTGTTTCGGTTTCTGTAGGAAATGAAACTATAGGAATAGGAGGAAAATTAATAAATAAACTATAGTAGTACCGTAAATTAACACTGAGATTTATAAATTAAAATTAGATAGTAGCCCCTAAATTTCATTATCTTATTCAGCATTGATACAGTGTTGGTACACAAATAGCATTCTTTGTCCCATGCATTTCATAAAAATTGTGCCCATTGTTTTACAATAGCAATAAAAAGTATGTAGAATATTTCAATCTTTATTTTGTGTTACATTATTACATTTCCTTGTCAAATCAGTGCTATTGTATATATCAAATTAATTCAGTGCTATTGTATTATATCAAATTAGTTAAAAATCTACTGAAACATTTTAAAAAAGTCTGTTCCTGTCTCTTTTTTAAATAAATCTGAAGCTGTGCCTTTATAGGCTTTAACTATGAAATGTTAACTCAATTTTATATATCTATTTTAGATAGCTTTACCTTTAAGGACTTCAAATCTGACTATTCACACATACTTATTTTTGAAATTTCTATTTCAAAAATTACTGATGAAAAACAGTAGTCATTTTTGTGATAAGAAAAAGTTTTTTGACAAAATCATGAAAATTATGATTTGAAAAGTAATCTACTTAAAGCATTATTAAAACTAGAAGTTGGTTGGAAATTTGGGGGCGTATAATAATAGCAGGTGAACAAAAAGCCTAAGCTGAGAATGTCATCTACGAAGAGCAACAAACGTGGCTACATGTACCTAAAGTTTTCCGAATATTGTATACTTACAAAGCAAAGGAGATTAGTTGACATATAACATGATGATATGTCAGCTAATCTGCCTTGATGAACCAATAAGTGAAATGTTAACAGATGTATTAGCAATGCATTACCAAGTTTAAGCCCAGAGGCAATTTTGTCGTTCTTCAACAAAGCGAAGCTCACGTAACATCCATATTCAGGTTTTCCGTAAAAATGATCCAAATTGAAAATAAGTTTTCATCAGATTTATGTTATAACATATTCTTAAAAATACCAAAAATGTTTAATAATATTCTGATAATAATACAAAACAGTATTAAGTGGTTTCAATTCACAAGGTTGTAATTTAATTTGAGACAAATACTTTAATGAAGATAAACTATTAACTCATTCATTGCAAAACACAGGTAGTATGATGCATAGCATCACAACAAATTGAGGCACTTAAAATATTTACTAAACTTATTAGTGAACAGTTCAGAGTGCAATTCTATCATGTTTTAAGATAAATAGAATATACAATTTGTTTGGAAGCTTGATGGAAAGTTGAAAGGGGCCAATAGCTTAAGCCATTTAAAATATTTTGAGCCATACATCTCTTTAACGAAGTCTGATTTTTTTGAAAGGCATTTTAAATTTTTTTTTTAAAAATCCAAAATTTTACAATTAATTCCTGATAAAGAAATAGATTCCAAGTATCTATGTCGTAAGAAAAAAATACTAGACTTGAAGTTTAAAAAATTTTTAAAATAATTTTAATTGTGGTGTATAAAAAATAAACAAAAAAAGTGCTATTTTTTCAAAACTTTTCAAAAATATGCAGAACTATTGCTTTTTAAGCATTAAACAATTTATACATGGTTGCGGAACGGCCTTTGTTTGGTGCATGGCGGCCTTTGTTAGGCGTTTTGTTTCTACACCCTAATTCTGAGATTTGGTAAGATATCTGCTTCGATACCTTAAAAGAAAGGGCAACAACCAAGCATATTTTTCAAAAAGATTTGAACGACTAAGGCTATTTTATTTATTTTGTTAAATGCAACAAAGGACGGCTTTCTTTAATTTTACAAATTTTTGTAAATTTGAATTGCCTCTAGTATTTTTTTCGGTGACATAGATGCTTGGAATATGTTTTATTACATTGGTTGTACATAATTATGAATTAACTGTCAAATTTCGGATTTTTAAAAAAAAACTTAAAATAGCATTAAAAAAAATTCTGGATTTCGTCAATGACAATGCTAAAAATGTTTTAAATGGTTTAAGCTATAAGCTACTTTCGATTTTGCATTGAATTTTCAAACTGTTATTTTATTTAAGTGGTAAAGAGTTATTCTAGAAGAATTTATTTATCATGTAAAAATAATTTTAGTTGAGTGCAATAAACAAGCCCAAAAAATGAAAAACCTCAGAACCCAGAATGGATTACATGGATCACAGTAATCAGGTAATACTTTAATAAAGGTTTAAGTAACATTTAAGAGTTTTCTAAAAAGGAAATTGAAATTAACACTATAAAATATACTATTTATTCTTTGTAATCTCATTTACATGGAACGGTATTAAGAAAAATCATTGACAGCCATTTTTAAGACAAAACTTTTTTTTACAAGAGTTCGCTTAGATTATTGCCCACTGCGTGCGCTAGTGATTTATTTGATTTTGCAATCTTTTGTTGAGTTTATCTTGTGTAATTTAGTCCTAATTGTTGACTATTTATAATAATTCAATGTAATGGCCGTCATTGCTTTGTGTATGGGTGCTTAGAAAACAATAAAATCAATAAAGAACGGAGATTTTTTGGTTTTCCTTATGAAACAAGGTAAGACAACTATATATTCTTGCAAATAATGGTATTTCATATTCCCAATTTATTTGGTGAGTACTTATAATTTTATGTTTTCAAACATACCACTGAGCAGTTTAAAATTTCAAACTGTTCTTAAAAGTCATTGTTTGAATGTCAATAGGACAGTACGATATATCCTTGTACTGTCGGCTATTGGCTCGTTATATTATTTATTAAGAGATCCAGTCGACTCAAAAGTACAGTGAAGACATAAATTAAAACTAAGAATCATAGATATTTGAGAAAATCAAAGAGATTTTTCTAAAATTAGAGGAAGATTGGCTTTATTATATAAATAAAATAAAAAAGTGATTTTAATAACTTTCTTTTTTTCGGGTCCAGCCAATGGATTAAAGCAATAGGACAGATGGACTTCAAAAGTAAAGACGTATACATACTTCTTAAAAGTCATTTTGTGTGTGATATTAATTTCACTAAGTCCTGACTTCCTTAAAAAGAAATTTAAAACATATACTGTTCCTACTTTATTGCTACCACAGTTGGAAAAATGAGTCTGATAACTCAAAATATACTCAAACTGATATGCAGCTCCTGCACTTCACAAATATTGGCGCAGTATGATTTGGAAACTCTAAGTACTTCGTAATCAGTACAGACATAGAATCGGATATGCCACCTTTAATTAAAAAAATTATTGACATACAAAAAAATGTAAAACAAAATTTTCATAGAAACAAGAATATATAATGTTCGCATTGAATATAGCCCAAACTCATACATACCAAAAGAATAAGTAACTATTGGGTTATGTGAAAAACCACTGACTACAGGTTCTAGCTCCCTGAAGAAAATGCTTTTACGTATGTGGATATTTATGAAAAAAAAGTATCATGATCATCCTAAAAAATACAAAATTATTCCTTTTTCAAACTCCATACTAAGTAATTTTTTTCAAATTCTATCCTATTATTATTATCAAATCACTTTCAACAATTATAAATACAGCGCGAAATGTATATTTAAATAATTACATTTTTACAATTAGATAATTATAAAGACATGCGCACCATTATAAAGTTATTACGTCAGTGCGCTGTACAGACGGTCTTCCGATTGATGCTGTTAGTTAGAAAGAGAAATCTATGTGCTCTATAACCCTCTACCGGCTGGTTCATCCTCAGATCTGTATATCATGGCCACTAACATATTATGTTTTGCACACCTAATATTTATCAGGGATTTTACAACTAGCAGACTATTTGTCGGCTCTTATTGATGATTAGTCTGAATAAGATAGATAATAGCATGAATAGATCAAGTTTTGTTTCTCCTTATACATCTACAAAAATATCTCAAGAATTTTACAAACAGTAGTTCCTGGTTCCCTTAATATTAAAAATAAAATGATGTTATGAAGTATACTATATAATTAATTCAAATATACTATATAGGCATTTAATTCAGGACGTTTGCAAGTGCCATATTTATGCGGGTGTTCTCATATATTGACAGAAGTATCAGAGTCTGGCTATCCAGACTACTAGAGGGACTCCATACAATACTTGATAAAAAGTGTTTTAACAAGTCAAAGAAGTTCGTACTACTTCCATGCGTATCATATAAAGCCCTATTGGCATTCTAAATTCAACAGTTTATATATGGTTTTGAAAAGATATCATCTTCATCTTTACCACATAACACTCGATATATTATGGGGATTATCTCACACAAGTCAAGTTCGTCAACAAATAATGCAGGAAATTTGACATGACTTCGGCTTAGACCAAAAATATTCTAGGAGTTAAATAATTTTGATTCTAACTGATAAAATTACAGGGACCTTTAAATTATTTGAAATTTTTGAAATCAATTTACCAAGAAGACACATTTTATCAGTGAGATGGCCGATGTGGCTGCAAAATTATGGATGATCTGCAAATTAGGTGGTGCTTAACTGGTGCACTCAAACAGTGCCGACGAACGCCATCACGCTAGTGCGCGTACTAACTAATATGCCACAAGTGCGATGGTACTCGCAAAATCAGATGCTGTTTAGCGCGCGGTAGGGGAGGTCGCTCGCACGCATCGCTAATTTTTTATCTTTCTACGTGTTACATAAAGTTCAAATTATAATATTATTAGTAATTACAATATAAAAAGGATCCAGGAAAAGAAAATTTTTAACCCATACTGTCGGAATACGAAAATAATTTGAGTGAAAATGATCGTTTTTCAAGTTGTGAAGTAAGTGATAGTGGGAGTGACATTGTGGTGCGCTCACAATTTGGCGTAATGCAAATTTTTAGCGATAGTGATAATAGTGACGATAACGATTATTTTGCTGATACGGAGGATGTATCAGACTGCACAAATACGATGTGACCTTGATTTCAGTTTTTGTTCACAATATATATTTCCATAGTTTTCTTTGTATTTTATTATCCTTGAACAAGTTTTTATTAAGAAAACACCAAAACAATATTAAAAGAAATCATTGAAAAGGGGGATTTTTCACCGAAACAAATTTTGAACGTTGATGAAACCAGTTTATTTTGGCAGAAAATGCCCATCCACCCTTTTACATCACAAGACGTCTATGCCTGGCTTTAGTGGCTAAAGATCGCTTAACTCTCTTTTTAATAACAAATGCTGAAGATCTCAAATTAAAATCACTTTTGGTTTATAGATTAGAAATACATGAAGTCTTAAAAATTACGTCAAGAATACTCTAACAGTTATTTAGAGGGCTAACCCAAAGGTATGGGGTAACATCAGTACTTTTTAAAGAATGGTTTATTAAACATTTCATACCTGGACAATGCTCCTGGTCATCCTTCGATATTGCAGATATTGATCCCGAAATCTAAGTTATATTTCTGCCTCGAAATACTACATCTTTTAAGTAATGACATTCACAAGATTAGCAAAACTATGTACTTTCAAAATACCTCAGTATTCATAAAATAAAACAAGTCACATAAATTTTTTTATAAGTTTATTCCCTTTTTATTTTTTCTCATCAAAAATCACGCCATCATTCTCTCAATCCTGCACTCACTGAGCAGCTCCACGTACGTTCCAAGACGACATAATTATTTATATAAATGACATCATCACCCCGTCTTGTTATTAGCCAATTGTATATAGTTCACCTCTGGGGTTAACAATTCCCACAGACGCTTTCTTGTACCCGAACCCATCAAATGTTGAATTCACACAGAGAACCTAATTATTATCCTACATGAAAGTTCAATATTGAAGTTTAAGGCAAGACTTCATAAATAATGTATCATAACACTTATCCATTTGAAAATTACAGTAACTAATATTTCATAAAAACTAATAAACACGAACACACTGTCGCTAATTACAATGGCCATTTAGTAAATAGCCATAGAAAAATTCTTCATAAACTTTGTGGGTACACGAAAACGCCTGTCAGAACTTTACAAAGCTATATTAAAAAACATACCACCATCCAATAACACAACCACTTAGCGCGCGTAGTAATAATCATTATATTGACCACAATTTTGTCCTATACGTCCTTCTATTTTATTCACCATTTTATAATTTACCAAGTTTTACAAAAACTGCTGAAAACTAAATTACAAAACCCGCAGCGGTTGCGGACCACAGTCGTACACCAGGGAGCGCCGGCCGTCGCGCACAGCGGACGACCGATGCCCTTTTTATTTATTTAAAAAATTATACATACAAGGTTTACATATTCATTAATACAGTAATAAGAGGTAATATTATATAAGAGATACATACATATACACTATATATAGTACTACTATTAATTTTATTATTTTATTTCAACCTTACTTTAAAACAAAAACCTAAAAAAATTAAACTCGAGAAGACTATATATAAAATTAATAATAGTATCCGTTTTTCATAAAGGAAACTTCTTTAAAATATGTATAATTAATATTATAAAACTAAATAATTTTTTTTAATCCAGGGGCGTAGTAAATACAATTAACTAAACTATCAATAATAGTATAATTATTAACCTGTCTCGTTTTGTTTAGAAAAATGTACATATATTATTCATATTTAAACAGTAAATGAATGTTTTCATTTATTTTTGTCGTTTCTTTTTCCTCGGTATTTTTAACAATTATACATTACATTTAATAGAAGAAATATTAGAGATTCTCGGCCGAATGGTGATAATAAATTAATAAAAGAACAGCAAAAATTATACGATCGAGTCGTATAAATAAATTAGTTTGACAGTTCTTACATTCCTAGCGAAAAATATGCATAATGTAAAATGTATGCACACGTTAAATAAAAAAAATGTTTATCCGTTAGAATTAAAAAATAAAGTTTCACCACCATTCGAAGCCGGTACGAATCCACCAATTCTAATTTTTTTTACATTTCATTAAATTCTGTTGCTTTTCTGATTTTAGTTTTATTTTGTTCACTAAATTTTTTCACTCGTTTGATTCACATCTTCATTTTAATTAAATACTTTTAGGGAAATTTTTCTTTTTTTTTCTCCATAAATCCATTTTAGCTAGCCAAGCTAGCCCTCTATCGACACATGATTTTATTATCAACAATATTTTAACTTTACAAAACCCCTCAAGCGATAAAATACTAATAAAACTAGTATTTAATTATATCCACATTATTAGAAAACATATTCATATTACAAGCTGCAGGCACATATCTTATATATATTGTTAATAAGTACTGAATTCTGCAAGCTGTGGCATTTCCTAACACAATGTAACTTGAAAGTTACCACGATTATATACTATTTTAACTGTCACAAATTGACAAACTATACTTTTTGAAGGTAATATTTTCTGCTCGTTAAGACTTACCTACGATAAACCTATGAAATCAGTTTTTGAAAATCCATTGTGCTTTTGAAAATCCATAACAATAGGTTATTTCAAAATATTACTAGAAAAATGCTTAGGTACGTTGCATACTCAAGTAACTTGGTTGATTATTACTGATATTTCTAGTTTTTTAGAATCATTCATGAGAGTAAAGTGAGCATTGAATTTAGTTCAATCCAGGATAAAGTTAATACCATAAAATTTTGATTTAGCCTAAGTAGAAAATAGATGCAATTTGCCACATGTTTGAAACATTTTTTTAAATTACTGAATATATAACAATACATTCTGACTCCTTTACCTTTCAGTAACTTTTCTTGGTAAATTATCTATAGTAAATTTGAAGTCAACTTGAAAAGCAGGAAGGTAGTAGAAGAAATCAAGAACTAATTAATATACATGCATCACTTAGGCGAAACGACAATTGTTCAACGTCCAGAAAAATTATATTAAATGGATTTGTCTTCACTATTTTGCACGTCTCAAATGCAACTTTGTGCATAAATGTTTTTATTTAATAAAATTAGAAACACTTTCAAGGTGATTTATCAATTTCAAATTTGTTATTGCTATTGTTAATTTTATTGAACACAAGTATAAGTTTGTTCATGGACAAACACATTTCATAAATAAATGACAATTATACTACTATGTAATATAATGTTGTTACAAGAGCACTCTGCATTCATTAAAAATTGAAAATGTTTGAGCGATTTCAATATTCAATACGTCCAAGAATTTTCAGAGATATTTTCTATAGATTGGCCTTGAAACGGAAAGTTGGCCTTGGCCTTGAAATGCATGATTATAAAAAAAGAGAATTGAAGAATTTATCATGATTATAAAAAAAAAAAAGAAAGAAAATTGTCCACCAATTAATGTAGACATTGAAAATAATAGATTTGTTTATGCATCATTCTTATATTTCATTATTCATTTTCACTATTCTTTTAAAATATTTTATTCAAAGTATTTGTCGAAATTGTGTGACCCGTAAATAAAGTTTAACTTGCGTTCAACAAAATGTCTTGGTAAAATTTACGAATCGATATTTTCTAACATGATGGTAAGAATAATTAACACAATATAATAGTAAGGGAATGTTATTTAACAAATGATAGATATATTTTAACTACACAGTCATATTTTTGTTTATAATATTACTGTTCCATAACCCACAAAGTCATAATACAGTTGTGTACAGAATTGCATTTGCCACCTAAAATTCACCACTTAGACTAATATAAGTAAAAATAATCTCATCGTAGCGATGCCATGCAGAACTGCAGCTTGGTCAACAGATGTTGTTTGAAATAGTTTTAGAAAATATTCTTCTTTACTTGGTTTTGTATTGTATATTAGGCTTTAGCATGGTTTCACAGCTGTAGGTTGAGGAGCTTTGTTGTATATTTGGCAGAGTTAAAATCTGTAAAAAGAAAAAATCTAAATTAAATCTTTGTCTGATTTAAAAATTTTAAGTATTTACGATAGTACAGAGTCTAACACTTATTCACCACCAATAATATGTAAAAAATGCATGAGACATCTACTGGTAATGGCAGAAATGGCCTCAAAAACAATTCCCATAAACATTCGGCCAATACCGACATTACTGAAAATACTGTTGCTTGCCATATCTGACAGATATCAAAATCAATGACTTAAGAAGGCGATGGGTATCTTCACGTGAGAGTCAACAGCACAGAACCACACTAGCACCGCCACGACAGCTGCAACGGCACAGTACCAGTGTAAATTTTTTCCATAGGACGAAATTTCCACAATTAGCCATCCTATTTCTAAGCAACAAGAGAATATAGCTAAAGCAAGCCGATACACAATTTGAAAGTTTTTATAGAGCAATCATATCTGATCTGCCTTAACCACATTAGATTAATATGATAAGAGATCCGACTTGGAAAATAAAATATTTAAGGTACACATTTTATAATCTGAGAAGTTGATAAACATTCATTATCTATTAGTGAATTTTGATGATTCTAGTCAAATTAATTCAAGAATACTGTATATAATATAATTACAAATATGTTAATAAAATTATGTAATGTTCCAGTAACTATGCAGAATATCACTTCATCTGTGCACTCGCACATAATCACACTTATAATTTATGTAATTATATAAATACAAGTTCACTTTTGTTGTGACGGAAAACAAAATTTTGCAAAATATTAAAAAAGATTAAAAAATGTTACATCCAAAGGAGCAGCAAACCTTAGACAATGAGTCGAAGTATTGATCAAGCTTCAAACTAATATAACAAGGACTACTTTTTTTATTTCTCACATAACAATTAGTATATTGAGTTGGTAATAGTAAGGTTAAATTTGGAAATTATATAAAAAATGAGTTGTAAAACTTTGTAAAAAAAAACAATATTTTAATGGGAAGGTCAATGCTGTTCATGCTGGCGGTGCTAAAGAAGTAGCAATAACGAAAATGTTGATAAAATCCTCAAGAAGAACAAGAACTGGCATTTTAACATCCATGTGTCTGGGGGGAATAGATTATTTGACAACACCGAAAATATACCACAATTCGGGGTCATCCTATTAGATTATAACGTAAATAAGCATATTGTTTATATTATATAAAAACATAAAGAAATCATATTTTTTAAATTTAATCAACGGCACAAACGCCCTGTTATTGGTTAAAAGTCAGATGATGTCACAGACAAGTTTTTAAATTATGGTCCATTTTTCTTTTTTTTTAATTTATAACTATCACCTTTTGTATTTAGTATAAATTTCTTTATAATATAAATTCATTACGTATATATATTACATAAAAAGAAATACATTACAAATTACTTAATTAATTAAAATAACTTCCAGTCATAACTAATGTATAAAAATATTTATTTAATTCCCATGTAATGCATATGCTAATATATATATATATATATATATATATATATATATATATATATATATATATATAAATATATATATATATCAGCACTATAATTTTATTCCAAACATAAATCATAGACAAATAGACTTTTCCTGAATGTTGTTGGATAACGTTATTGTTAAAATTGACAGATTGAGTGAATATACGAGTTAGATAACTATATTTACTATATTTATATAGTAAATACTTAACAATTTGTAAGAAATTATATTTTTAATTGCGTAATAAGTGCTTAGCGATAAAAAATAAAGTCGACAAACTGGAAAAAAAAGGTTAAAACATATTCCATGGCAAACAAAAGTCATCAGGCATGAAATTTTTTAAATTGATTTTTTTATAATAAATAATCGTCTGCTGCAGAATTTTTTTAAACGTATCGTTTTTAATGTATATTCTTTCATATCATATCAAACATTTAAATTTAGATAAATACTAACAATTGTCAAAATATCATTGGTACTAAAACTCATTCATACCATAATTTAATATTCTTATTCTTTTAATTTATAGGCATTGATATTGATAATAATGTTTAAAACACAAATATTACTTGTATTGAAATAATCTTCACACATAAAATCATTTGAGTGAGCTACAATGCTGTTTGGACCTCTTTGGGCTAATTGCAGTCAATTTTTTCGTCTTTTAGGATTTGTTGGCACTGAAACAAACACTTTGTGTCGACTTTTTATAGACGTATTTGTACATTGTGTCACTACACATTTATACACCATTTTAATATGAAAATAAATAATAATCCCCTTCAGCGGGCAGGACTGTTTATGTTTACATTGTGTGTGACGTCACATTAGCCGCCATTACAGAAATTGCATTTTTAGAGCGAGTTCGAAAATTCAAACTTCAAAAGTGATTTCTATAAAAAATACGGCATATATCCTGGAAATATACATGCGGTGTGCTTATAATACAAAATAGAATAATTTAAAACAATTTAAAAAGTCAAGTCAAATAGCCTATTGGAGCTCATACAAATTCTGACCATGAAACGTGTTGTAACCGGGTTTGTCCAAAGTCTGGTACCAAGATTTAAAAAATCCCTAAAACAACTCTAATTATTGTTCTAAGGTCATACAACGAAACATTTAGTCGATGAAAGAAATTAAACCCACAGAGATTAAAAATCAAAGCAAGTTGAGTATCAGTTTTATCAGTTCGTGGCTAATTTAAATTTTCTTAAGTGCGCAAATAGCTTTTCTATGCTGCTACAATGTAATTGACATTGGAAACGGGAATGGCAATGGCAGCCCTGACGGATTTTCTTGGGTTTGTAATTATATTAATAGGTTCTTACTTTCTTTTAGTGGTAGTTAATGAACACTTGCAACAAATAGCGTTGAGCATGCAAAGGTTATTTAGTTTTTAAGGCATGATTCTTAAATACTGTCTTGACCCTCTCTCTGTCTAGGGCTTGGAATTTTTCTCATGTCTCTAATCTAATAAAAGACACGAAAAATAAAACTTCTGCTTATGTGGCAATCATGAAAGCGACAAGCAACATCGCAAGATATTAAATTTGAAAAATGTCCACCTCACAGTGGAAAAAGAGCATCAATAACAATAGAAGAGTATTTTGAAGGCAATCATTATATTGCAATAAACATAACAGTTGAAATTACAATAAACTTAACCATTTATTTTCCACCAGGATGATAGGAAGAAGGCTGCTGGAATCTTGACTAAAGAGAAGCAAAGGCAGAAAAAAGTTGTAGTAGCTTTTTGAACAAAAACAAAATGTGCCATTTTTTGTCACATCAGACGAGATGTTATTGTTAAGATGTTAGATGCGAGACAATTATCATAAATGAGGTGACAAATGAGGGAAGAGTACCTCCACGGAGCATCTGTAATAGACACATGTCACGTCATTTTGTCTACCAAACTAACTTATGGATAGTAGGCTCTGCTAAATATAGATATTGAAAACCAAATTGCAAACACATTTTGCCTTTGATTAACCAGTTAAATAACTCTAAAAAAATTTTCCCAAATTAAGCAACGTTTTATAATTAACATAATTTAAATTCAATATTTTCTAAAAATGTTACAAACATTTTTAGAATGGTAAATGTTTTCTAATTTTGAAGTAGATCCACAATGTAATTTTTACTACTCAAACAAAAATTTGGATAAAAATGTTTTTAATGATAAAATTCGGAGAGTTGTTACTTAATTTGATATAATAATAATAATTGTGTATTGTATTTAAAGGCAAATTAATCCTTTGCTTTATACTTTTATGCTGACATATCTTATGGACTTTGCTATTTCTCATGCCCTTCTATTTATCATCAGCTGGAAGGCCTCCCCATAGACTCCCATAAAGATCGGTCCCGTGCTGTCTGCATCTAGCGATTTCCCGTGATCTTTACATCAGTCTTTTTGTCTGCGAAGAGACATCCCACTTTGTGTCTTTCGACACGATTCAAGAATTTTTCTGCCCCAGTGTTTGTTGGGTCTGTATGCTATATGATCTGCCCATTTTCATTACAACCTACCAATCCTACGAGTTACGTTGGTGACCTTAGTTCACTTACGGATCTCCTCATTATGAATCATATCTCGTAAAGAAACCCCGAGCATAGCACTTTCCTTAGCTCGCTGAATGATTTGGAGTCTTTTTACAAAGTCAACAGTACGGGCTCACATCTCAAAATCTACGCCATTACTGGCAACACTCATTGGTTGGCAACTAACGTCTTCAAACACTGGTAATTTGGATGAGAAATTATATTTTGAAGTTTCCTGAACACTACACAGCCAAGTTGGATTCTCTGATTGACTTTTTTCTCGAAAATGTATTATATCTAATTGGACAATTTGTCCTATGTATACATAGTGATCAACACCTTCTAAAGTAGCATTCCGAACCTGCACATGTATAGTAATGTTTTTTATGTCCCTAATCTAATAAGTCACAAAAAGTAGAAAATTTACAATATATCTAGAGCTGTCTCAGATAAAATTATGAAAAAATAATTGCAACAATATTTTTACTAGCTTTTTAAATGACATGTAAAAAAATTGTTTCCATACTTTATTTGCTTTCCAAAAACCTCCACATTATATTTTTGAGAGGTAACTATTGTAATTATGCGGATTAGTATGCTTTATTACTATGCCAAATTTCAAGTTTCTACACCAAATTGATTCTTAGAAAAGCGGCTGTGTCACAGACATGTGAGTGACCCTAAAGAGAACATTTGACATTTCAGACAAACTACCCACCATGAATACAGTGCCGACAGATAGGCGAAGAGTGGGTTGCTTTAGTTTGGTGTCCAATAGGACTGATTGTAGCCTTGTTTGGCTGCCTGCTTGCTCTGTCCTGCACCACCGCGACCACCGCTACCTGCTCCATTGTCCTGCAACAACACATGTTATAACTTAACATCACACTTCTAACGTCACCAACATAATTAAATTCAAATATAATTTTCAATAAAATTCCATCAAGCAGTGTCAAATAGGTATAGAGGTATTGCAAAATTGGTATAGCTAGCCAGCTTCTATAGGTTCCCGAGTAAAAAATAAGATGATTAGTCAATAATTTTTTTTTCATTTGGCATCCTAGTCTCAAGATAGATTATTTCAACCATTATTATTGCATTCTGCAGTACCCATACACCTGGCACCGCATGACATCATCAAAGCTACGTATGTGTGCTCGATATAAAAGAGGGATTATTAGGCAGAAAGAAAAATTTAGTAATTGAAAAATCAGGATGCGATTGAGTGTCAAAAGTACTCATGGACAAAGAGGGAAGACTCAAAACTTCATGGGAGTTTTTCGAGTGAATAGTTTGGAAGACATTGGTCTTCAAAGTGTCACTATGAAGGTAACAAGGCGTCTAAACAAGAGTTAAGGCAATGGACATAAAAGGGAAAAAAGCAACTAAAGAAATTCAAAGGACAAAAAAATAAATTGCAAACTCATGACCACTGTTTTCGGGACTGCAAAAAAATGTTGTTAATAAATTACCTTCCACAAAACTTTACAAGAAACTTTCAAATAAAAATTTCAAATAAAATTTTAAATAAATTTCCAAAAGAAATGTTATAAGTTATATAATTCAAATTAAATACAAATAGTCAAAAAAATTCATATTGTGAAAAAATTGCTACATATTAAACCGATGGTCGTGGTTTGTGCACAGAAAAAAAATTGCTACAGTAAAACTAATTATATTTTTATTTTACAACTTACTTTGATGAATTTGGTATAAAATGCGGAAAAAGCAGTGTATCAAATTTATCATTTTAAATTATTCAAGAAAAAGCTGTGAAATTTTTTTCTTCATATATTATCAAAGTACCTACTTTTTAAAACTGAACGTGTAATGATGACATTACTTTTTTTTTAAAAATTGAAAATAATATTATACACACAATACTTGTGCACATTGTCCAGCGCTGCTCGGGGAAATAACCCGTGAACCATTGCAAAGACATCGTCACTGCGGGTAAACATCGCATCCGGCCAAGTATTGGGTGTGTTAAAAAGAGTTTGTGTAATATTTTTTTTCGCTCAATTAGAAAAAGGGCATGTTTTGCTTTTATTTCAACGACAATTTATTCCTTTATAGTTAGCGAATAGTGTCTTTCTTTGTCCAACACCGGGTTTGGACAAAGAAAGATGCTATTAGTTGCTTCGGTGTACTCCTGGACACCGGGTATATTGGTAATTATTACTAGCATTACACATATACAATCATTTCTGCAATTAGTTCATAATTAATTTATCACTTACAGATATATTTTTATAAATATTTGCCTTGAAAATTCATTAACTAAAATTTGAGATATAATACCCTATAACATGTATAAAGGAATGACCATGTTTACAAAGGTGTCAGAAGTTATTTTTGCAAGTGCTATTTTATTGAATATTATTTGTTCGTAAGAATCATTGTGTTATATTTGTAATTATGAATAATCTCTGTTATACTTACTGACAATCTATGAATAAACTGTTTCATAATTGATTCTAATTTTACTGTTCATTTTTTTGTTATTATAATTATTACATCCAAATAAAGTTTTTCTTTAAGAGGAAAACAACAAATTTGTTTAGGAAAACAACAAAAAAACAAAGAAAACAACAAAAAACAACAAAAACAAAAAAAAAACAGAAAAAAATACGATTTTATATGAATATTCTTCAAAAAAATATATTTTCTTTCAACATAACATGCATAAAATGAGCTGTGGACAAACCAGAGTTTATAATTATTTTTAGAATATTTGCACTTAACAATATCAGATTAACATAATATTTTTTTCCTCTATATATGTTGAAGAGATTATGAAGTATAAATGGAAGTATACAATTGAAGTGTAAAAACTATTCCACCTGATTTTAGCGAGTACTATGGTAATACGTGGCAAAATAAAAATATTTCCATGCTTTTTCTTGAATAAATTATCATTTTATTTTCACGAAAATTACACCACCAGAAATTCAACAAATTAAGTTGTAAAATTAAAACATAATTAGTTTCACTGCAGCAATTTTTATCCGTGCGCGGCCAGGGACATATCGTTTCATCACGTAAATTTCAAAGTTAGTTGCTATTTGAATTCTGGTAGTGAACCTGTACCGAATTTCACCCGTTCCGGGTCTTCTACGTTGATTTACTAATTAGCATTAGGCCCTAGAGGGGTTAAATGGAGTATCTATTACCTGTATTATAAAAAATGCGCTCCTGGTATGCACCGATGTTTAGAAACGGTCGATCGAGAAGTTAAAAAAGGACAATTTTGGATATTGCTTTGGACATTGTCATTTGCATTTTCAACAATTGATTGACCAGTATTATGAAAATTATGCAATTATTAAACATGCCAATAGGCCATAATTGCTCTAATTTTTGTGCAGGAGTAAACAATAAATGCATGCATGAAAATGAGAGCTCTCTAACAGATGAAGCGGAAGAGGCTCTAACGCTATTAAAATCAGCCAGAATAGAAGCAGATGCATCATAACTGAACTCATATTTCTTTCATCGGAATATTACACTTTGGCCTCTGCGGAAAATATATACAAATATCACATACAACAATGACACTGTGTTTAAAATATAAATTTATTATTCATTTTATGTTCTACAATACAACCGTAATAAAAGCCTTTTTTAAATTCCATTATTGTGTATTCTGTTAAAAAAACCTCAATCTTAACAATTCAAAATGGCCATACCCCTAATCATATCTTTATTTATGACCTCATCCAAATTTTCCAAGCGCTCAGTATCATTCATGCTCGTTCATCGATAATAAAATTCCTCTAATCGTTCTGTGCAATGGAGGATCAGTTCTTCTTCAGTTTCTTTTTTCATTTTTCCATACTAAAAGAGTACTGCGTCAATACACAGAGTTCTCATTCTTTTTTCATTATAACAAAAAAAAGTACAAATTTATTTACTTTGAAAGGCTTTTAAAATTTGCCATTTGAGTGACCTTTTTTGTGTGAGACATTGTAAATACCAAAACTAAAATCAACCATGAAATTAGAGGATCACCTTGTGTTATAGCCATGAACTTCTTATATACCCCTTGTAGTTGTGTAGGTATAAAGTTATTAACTTAACAAGTAAAAATTAATTAGAACAAATGTTATAATCGAACAGTAAAATTACAAGTAAATAAAACAATTTCTATTATAAAGCCTGTCCGCGACCCCTCTCCGAAAATGAATACCGATGAATCTCCTGGGTGTATGTAGATCATTGGTGAAAACCAAAATTTATTATCTCAAGGGGTGTAGAAAGTATAGAACGATAAAAATTTCAAGAAAATCTGTCTCCACGAATCCTTACATATTTTATTAATTACACCTTACCGTCAATATATTAGGAAAATAATGAGCCCAGCCATTTGAACGTTGCAAATAAATTATATCTTACGCATAAGTAATAAAGGTGAAAATGAGTTGACAAGTGAGAAGAGAGAGATGCTATGTAGCTACTCTCTTCTCGGGTGTAAGAGCACTTTCGTGGTCAAACACAATTATTAATTTAGTCGAGTGTGAAATCTCTTTGTGTTCAGTGGTGTTGCATCGCCACACTCCGTTGTAGTTCGTGACAAGCGAAACAAAATATTTGGCATCCAGCAGATAGGCCGATTTGGACCTATACGTTGGCCTCACGAGCAAACAAAGAATGTATGGTGAACGGGAGGCGACATGTTGAAAATGTTTGTCATTTAATTTTCATTAAGTTGTGATTTTACAACTTATTTTTACTTCAATTGATTGAAAAATCAGTGCAATCAAAATTTGATCTATCATCCGTGCACGCCCCGTGGCAATCATGGGTTTATTCTTAGGTAACTACAAAATATATTCATACCTATAAGTGATTTACCACTATATATTACAAAATACTACTATTAAATATAATGTAACAACCTTAATTACGAAATCATAGTTGCAAGGCTAACCCATACATACTGCACACAACCATACGCAATTATCAAAACTCATACATACATAATATACCCAATTTAGGCATTCACTTCGCCATTCCTTCCTTTGATCTTGTTCAAAAAACCAGCATCGATGTGAGCGTCGCGAGGGACGAAGTGAGTCACGTGGAATAGCGAACGCTTACACGTTAAAAGCTTAGGCTATGTTCACAATAGATTTTTTATTATTTATTAAAAATCTAACATGTCAATACTTTTATATATCGTAAATGTATGCTGTTTTGCAACCTCCTGGTGGAGTACAATGCAAGGTTTTTTTTCGGGTAGGGGTCACGGATACCTGTATATCTATAAACAATTCTCCGTATAATGGCATTTAAAAAAAAGGTTATTAACTAATTAGATTTTCATTTTATATAATTATTGTACTGACAGGAAATTGTATATACATAATATTAAATATAATATACAAATAGAAAATATATACAATATAAAAATGTGAAATATGTACTAGTCTTATACATCAGTCTAATTCCTTTATCGTAGTTATTATGAGTTTTTTCACACTGTATAAATGAAAATTTTAGAGTTAATTTACATAAAATTATATTATTAAAAACCTGAAGAATTTATATAAAACATATACTGTATTGTATCTTTGGACGTCTTCACACTTGTATTAAGTAAATTACTTTTCAAACAATATCCATGTTCATATTTCACCTTCTCATTTTATATAAATATAATAATACATCACCCATTACTACTCACCCTTCTATGATTACTGTTCACCCGAACATCCATCTACAAAAACACAAAAATAATAAAAGTCAAAAATACAAAACCAAACTATATGGATACTTCATGCATACACGATGACATGTAATAAAATAAAGAGAAGTAATATTTTTCATTCATATTTCATATTAAATCTATACTTGCAAAAAATTATTTTTACACTAGGCAAATAAAAAAAATTGCAAAATAGAACTAAATACTAATAAGAAAACTCCTCAATTTTGAGGTGATCTACTATGTCTTCATAGATACAATAAGTACATGTGAAAATGTCTAAAGTTGATAAGTATTAATTTATAACTGTGAAATTCAAGACATATTGAAAAATTTTTTTAATTCATTTACTACTACACTACAACATTGTATTTAAGTAATATTACACTAAAAACATGATGCAATGTCCAATATTCATTTTCAAAATCAAAAGAATACATCCCATTAGTTCATTGAAAAAACACATCCAACATCCCTGACCTGCTGTTAGTGTTCTCGTATCAACCATAAAATTTTCTACAAAAGACCTAATGAACTAAATCTTTATCATATTTTATCACAAGACATATGCATAGTTCACCTTTTCTTGAAATATAATAAAAAAGTAAAATTAATGGAAGAAAAATATTTCATGCCAATTTCTATACCACAAATATAAGGAATTCAAAGCCAAAGTAGTAAGACCATTGGATCCGACGTAACAATAACATAATATTATTATAACATTAAACTCAGTTCCAAATATACTGCACAAAGATTTATTTTTAATGTAGGTGTAACCTCTAGCTCCCAAAGATACACAATAAGGAGGGTATTTTTCATTTTTCCTGAGCAATAACCATTTTGAGAAAATTATAATATTAAAACACAAGTTAACATCTATTTCTCTTTATTAAACTATCCAATTTCACCTGTCAACCTGTAAAGTCAAAAATATTTAATCATTTAAAGTAGTGAAATCATTTTTGTCCATAGGAATTATCTAATCATTAACCTACACGTGTCCACTGGAGTGCCAAACAAGCGACAAAGACGAGTATCGGCTGGCGGTCAACTAACTAACCTGACGCAGTAGACCTAAAAAGCCTCCAACTCCATCCACCTAGCGGTCATGTTTCATGACGGTGGGGGGGGGGGATTCGGTCCCTGCTACCCTTTCCATAAATTACCTCAATCCTAGGTGTCAAAGTGTATATAGTTGGAGGGAATCCAATTCTCAGCACCGACCTCAATGAATGGCGCAATCATTGTTGTAAAGTATCTTCCCACCAGGTTGGAGGTGAAAACTCTGTGAACTTATTTTTGACCCAAGTTGTGGGAATTAAAATGAACAAATCTTTTAATAAAAACCTATTATCCACAGTCAAACTAGTCTTCAATAAGAAAGGTCTTCAACAAATTTTCACAAGAATCTGCTGCTCAAGAAACATCCTCAATCTGTAATGAAATCAGAATTCGGTATCAAATATACACCCAGTAAGTAACCGCCATCTAAGCAATATGAATCCTTTAAGAAATAAGCATAAAATAACTGAAGACTAACCGCCCTCCTCTATTACTGGAATAGACACTCTGTCTTGCCCTCTGAATACCAAGTTGTCAAACACAAGTTGCCGAGTAAACCTCCCAAATTATTCTATGTGGGACAGAAAACGTGAAGAGAAAATAAAATTAATGGAAACATCTGCCAACCCTACAGACTACATATTAAAAATGACAAACTTCAAGGCAGTAATATATCTAATACCAATACTAATATTTATAAATCTTTATATTATGAACATTTTAAAATTGAAGTTCCTCAAAGGGCTAAACCAATGTCCAATGCCAAAGATCTACAATATGGAGATTCAAAAACAACTCCATGATACCATTAGATGCATGGAATACGATGAAGGACACGAAACATATGAATGCATCAAGACTAAAAACATGTAGCAAAAGGTGCTCTGCTGTGACCACCCTGTAAATTATAAAAATTGTCAAGTTTATAAATAGATTAGAGCTAGACAAATGAATATTATGTACCGACAGACTAATGTCCCTAATGCCTCAGGTAATATTAACGAGCTACGAAAAATAAAACCAGTAGCCCTTCCACCACTTCCAACATACAACAAGCACCACACTAAACTATATTACTCAGATATTATTGCTGGATGTTCTCACAAACTTCTGACAAAACCAAATGAACTATTACTCAACAAAACTCCCACCGTGAAACAACTGCTTATAAAACACAGCAAAAAGTTAGACCTGCTCCTTTAAGATATCAATAGCCCATAAGGTCTGCTGACTGCTGTCATGGCCAAATTATCACAAAAATGAAGTTACAACTTAGTAGATTGGGACATTAATGGGGTGTTTTGTAACACGAAAACATAATAACAATAATTAAATTAGAAGGAGTATTAATACCCCGAGTCTCACACTGCTCTAACAAGCTCCTTCCAAATGAAAGGATACTACATTTCTGTCTTTCTCTACATCATAACCTGATGATGCCCATGTCGGGACAGAAGTAATCATAAGATTTCATTTAAAACATAGACCTAGTGAGACCTACTCAAGCTTACTTCAGGTTCCATCAACAAGAAGAGTAAAAGATTGCCATTTTTATGATGTGCTACCCACCAAGGCATAGAGTAATACAAGACTGGTTCACAGACTAATTTCAATTGCTAGGTTGTTGATTTATTACTGGCAGCAATTAAAATGCTAAATATACTTTTGAGGCAAACGCTAAACAAATACAAGAGGATGTGAGCTGAAACACTGTACAGAGACTCCACCTGCAACCCTCATCTAAGGGTAATCTTACTCACATCTAATGAGTGTGACTATCTGTTAAGACTTTTGCATCCTGTGGCTATGGCATTGGCATCCGCGACTTATATAACCAGTGTGGAATGGAGTCTGGGTAGGTCTTTTGATTACACACATATAATTTTAACACTCAATCAATCAAGCATAGCAATCAAACACGAAAGACTACTGATACTGACAGTGCTGTAAGCAAATACATAATGATTGAGAAGACATCTGTAATTGTATAGAGGAAAATATAAACCTTAAAACTTTGAAAACCATAGATGATGGGCCTACCATGTAAACATTTATTACAATTATTGCAAAACTTTAAAATTATTGGAGTTGTTTTTTAAGAACTATCTTTATTGTTTTTATGCGTGACAAAAAATAATGTACAAAAAAACTATTCTTTTCCTTAAGCAGTATTTATTTAATAGCTTTGGATCTAAATTTGTGCAGCGTGAGTAATCTCACTTCTAGCATCAAAGAGCAATGCTAAACATTCAGGGAGCCTACACATTTCTAACAAATTTGAAACACTTGTGACCAATTACTCTGAAAGGCGTTTTGTGCGAGTTCAATTTTTTTGAATCTGTAAATATGAATTTGGGAATGTGCCAATAAACAGTATGACACTACATATTAAATACTGAGAATTTGGAGCAAATGGAACACAAGGTTCTTCCACTTAAATGAAAAATGACAATGAAAGAAAAGGCATTATTGTTACCTTCTTAAGGCTGAAGGTAGTGATGTATTTATTTTTGAATGTCAAAATATTACCCATGAAATAACTAAAGCATTCAATGAGCCACATTGTCAAAAGTATGTGGACCTTATCCCTGGGTATTTCGTATATCTCTAGATGCTACAGTCGAGACACACACAGCTTAATTTACCATTCTTAACTACTCATGCATTATACTCAATGGCCAAGTGATAATTTTAAAATTTATGCAAACTAGATATCAACAATGATCCAATCCTTTTCTTGTTTGAACATAAATGAGACATTATAAGTTAGGAGTCTTTACTAAACAATGGTAGACAGATGAATTTGGATTTTCTTTGTAATTTACTGTAGTAGAGTGTTACCTTCTTCTAAGGGTCAGAATTCTGGCTAATGTGAACTTGAATTTTACAAATGATCAGATTCACATCACCTAGAATTATAAGGTTAATGCTTTAACAGATTTTGTCATATTGCCTCCCAATTTCTTGCTCCTTAAGTGATATTACTGGTCTAGTTTTCTTCTGTGAGCAGTGTTTTCATTAATTTACAAGTGTATATTTCCTAGGTGATATATTCATATAGTGCAGTACCAACCTTCATTTTATACTGTAATAACCAAATAATGTCAACGTAGGAAATTATTATTGACTGGTTACAAATTATAAGAAATAATAAGTAGTAAAAAAGTAGATTGGTCAAAATATTGGTAAGTACAATTATTTTTACTTTTAGCCAACATTTGGCAAATCATTGTGGAGTCCACATCAACAGTCAAAAACGAATACAATCGAGTTTAAATCATTTCTCATGAAGTAAATTTGTAAATTTTCATGAAAAATAACTCGGCTACTTTCTCGAAACTGATCACAATCTTCTAATGTATTTATGGTATATTCAAAAGAGACGAGTTTATTCTGACAGAGTTCAAATATGATGTGTAATTTTAGAATGCAAAATTCAGCATGCTATGCGAGATGCACTTGAGTGTAATGAATAAGACATTCATGAGATACGAACCTGTCATAGAAATCTTTCTTTTATTTAAACAAACACTTTTTAATTAAATAAGCATTTTCTTATAAAAATGAATAAATAGTCAAGTGTTGACATATCCAATAGATCCTGGAAAACGAGAGTTTTGCGAATAACATTTACAGCTTATATTATTAACCTTGTTCACGTAAGAGAATGATATCAACCAACTGACCGACCTAGCTTATCCACCAACTTGGTATGATCATTGCGCCACATACCTATAAACTTTCTTCAAGTCACAAGTATGCATTTGCATATCAAATAAAGTCTATGACAAATTTCTAATCTCACATAAAAATAATATAAGAAAGATTGTTAAGATACCTGGTGGGGCTGCGGAGGAGGTGCGTGATGAGGTGGGGGTCCAGCTGGGATGTACAGATGTTGGGGTCCACCTGCACCAAAGGCTGCCCCACCACCTGTCTGCAGGGACTGAAATGCTGCCTTCTCGTAACTCTGAGGAAACGGTTTCATTTAATCTAATAAACCATAAGACCTCTCTATTACGACATATATAGAAAATCTGATCTTCTATATTTTGAAAACATTATTTTTTTGTATTAGCGCATAACTAAAATTAGTAACACATTGCTAAAAAAATTGTATATGTATGATAATATATGTCCCAATATCCCTACAGCAACTTGTAATATAAGATATAACATATTGCTATGGTGATACTGCTATTGCTGTATGCAGTTATAAACGATACTGTCACCATATTTCGGTCACAATATAGCTGGACTGCAAAACTTTTCTTTTTTTTTCTCTAAAATTATTTAACAAGTCAAGCGCCCTAGTACCCTATATCGGATCTGAACACAAATGTACATAAATTGCCAGACGGCTCAATATCAGTCCCAAATGTCATGTTCGTGCTCACCAACATTTCGTGATGAACAAATGACAAAACAAAAGAATTATGAATGGTAGGTGCCTTGTAATATTTTTTTAGCAATATTGGATACATGTAGTATATTAGTTCATTATACTGTCGTTGAATTGGTAAAAATATATTACTGAAATCACTTGTTGGCCATTTCTAAGCTGATGTTTCTTTTTGTAAGCAGTAATAAATGAAACAATAAGTGAGCCAAGTTTTGGCAATACATATTTCATTATATATGAAAATAGCCTGTATTTATTGAAGATTACGCTTATTTCCTTTATTTTATGAAACATCCAACAATTCACACATATTTACGTAGGCCAAGAAAAGATGGCAGTATTCACTTCCAAAGTAATTATAATTGTAATATGTTTATTATATATTATGTGATAAAATAATTTCATTTCTTTGGGCAGTCTGCGTAAATTCGCTAATCAACACCCGGACATTTGTGGAGTTTCAAATGTTTATAACACCACACTATTGAACAAAAGAACACTTTGAAATCAGCAAATGACATAATGTTAATATTTAAGAAGTATGAAGTCTTAATAATATCTTATTATAACGACTATTCACATATCTAATGCAATATTTCATATTAATTACACTTACATTGACCTTGTTGAGAGCGACGTGCGCCTTGGCATACATTGCATTTGTGAGATCTGCCGCTGCTGCTGACGTCGCTGCTTTTACATTGTTACCACTAGATGAGTATCCACCTGCAATCAAACGATGCATAGAAAAAATATATAATTTTAATAATTCTATAAATAGCATGGAAATTAATTATTAATAATTATTAAAAGGTAAACTAATATTATAGTTAAAACCACTGGATATAAATACAATGAAGTAAATTATGTTTGATTTATTTCTTTATAGTGTTAAATTATATTTTAACACTTTTCCTACATTGTATTTATCTCAATAAACAGAACATGCAAAAAAGTACATGCTTTCATTTGGTCTTAAGTGAATAAAATGTACACTCACAAACACAACTGCCCACACTTCTTAAATGGCCTAAGCTCTGTTTATTGTTGTTAAAACTCTTTCCAAAGATAAACATTTATAGAGAAAAGATCATGGTGCAATTAAACATGTTTGTGCGAGATGATCTGTGTTTGTTCACGTGCAAGAGTTCAGATGCTTTGGCGATACCCTGAACGTCATTGCGCCGAATATTGAAACTGGACTCAAAACTGCATCCCTTTAAGATATATAGTTGGTGCAAGAATTAAAAGAAAATGATTTAATTTTAAGAAAATTCCTCATCAATACAATATTAGAGCGGTTAGGCAACTTCAATAACATTTTCTTCTCAAATGAAGCCCACTTTCACTTAAATGAGCATGTAAACAAACAATACTGGAGATTCTGAAGTAGAGAAAACTCTAAATTTAAACACCAAAGACTTTTACATTCTCCAAAAGTAAGAGTTTGGACAGCAATATGTTCAAAGTGTATTATCGGCCCATACTTTTTTGAAAATGCATGCGGTAATTCTGTGAGTATTAATTCTACAGTTTATGTAAAAACAACAGTTGCGACATTTTGAAGATTACAACAATAGGACTTGGATGCAGCGAGATGACGAAACCTGCCGTACATTGAACGAGAGTATACCGTTAAGGAAATGTTCCCTAACAAATTGATCTCGCACAAAGGAGATGGCCTCCTCGCGGTCCAGACCTAACTCTAGCTGATTTCTTTTTATGGGGTTTCCTTAAAAGTTGAGTTTACGTAAATAAACCAGCAACAATAGTCGAATCAACAGAGAACAATAGTCAAGAAATACTTCGCGCTTTGTGTCGAAAAGTTTTCGAAAATCTTAAATGATTTATTTGAATATAATCTATATTTCTTTTTCAAGATAATTTCAAATGTGCAAAAATGTATGGGCCACCTGTACAATTTTTTCAGAAAATATATGTAGTACTAAAAAAGTATAGTGTTAGAATGTAGGTGCTTAGGATTATTGTGTAATTTTCGAATCACATGAATCGCCGTTTTGTTTTCAACTTAGGTATATGGATTGAAGGGGGACTGGAGTTCAAAGGAAGACCTGTCTGGAGGGTGAAATTTGTTTGGTTACTGTTCTCTTCAAATTTGCATTGAGTGACAGTGTTTGGCCTCTTACAAAGCCAACAAACAGAGCATAAAAGCGTAGCATAGTTTTGTAGGCGTGTCGGGGACCTTCATTAAATTGCGCTTTATTTTCGTATTAGAAAGTAGATCAAGTAATCAGTTTATTGTCCCGAATATAGATTACTCCAAATTGTTCTTGGGCATTCATATCTCTATTGCTTTTAGATTCAATCAAGAGTACTCCGAGTAATGTTATAAATTTTTCCTGTTGCAATGTAGCTAACCGACATTTCATATTATGATTTATTTGGGTGTGGCTGGATAAATAAAAAAATGGTCAAATTTAATCAAGTTTCTCTAATGGTCAGCCAAAATATGGGAGTTTAGTACCAATACTGATAAAAAACTTTAGAAGAAATGCAGTTGACTCCAATGATTAAATATTACATTTACATTATAAATTTTTAAAAACATAAAATTGTATATTATTACAAAAATATTCATATTCCTTCACTGAAAGTCGTGACAAATTCTCAAACATAAAATTCCATATAATTTTTAACAAAATTTTTCCAGATATAAAATTTTGGTTTTCACAAATATACTTCTGCATAGAGTTCTCATTCTATTTAATTAAATGTTAAGCCCCCAAAAAGTTTTTTTAGTTACCACGGTTTCCATTTACTTCCAGATTTAAAGTAGTGCTTGGTTATTATACTAGTTATCCGAAAACAAATTTCTTATATTAAATTTTGTTCTATACCTATATATGCCAAAATAAAAAATGCATAATTAGTTTACTAAGATGCTTATTTTTAAGGTTATTTACAGGTAAATAAAAACAAATTTGTATAACCAGTGTTAGAAATTACTAGGTGTTTAATAAATACATTGGTTCACTAAGATGTCTATTTCCGAAAAAAGGTCTTCAAAATGAAAAACAACATTTAAAAAAGGAATTTACCATGGAACTGTGAAGGTGCACAGTGGGCAGTGAAAGCAATACTTTTATAAATTCACTGTTTTTTATTGAGTAAAATTTGAACCAATTGTTTCAAAAATGTATTAAGGAGGAAAATAAGATCACATTTTTGTCAAAAATTATTTAAATTATTAAAATCAGGTTATAAAATATCTAGGGAAACTTTTAACACAAATTATTACAAATACAAATTATTACGAGTCTACAATATTTTGGTGAGATGTATCGGATTTGATTATGTTAACATTGCTTATTTTTATCATCACTTCACATGTGTTAATAAAAGTATATTTTACATTTAAATTTGTTTGTTTCACTTTCACCAAAAATTTGGCGTTAATGTGCAGTTATCATATTACAAACAAAAAAATGGCAGTGCAATGCACCGCTACTGTAGAAATAGCGAATTTTTCAAAAAAAAATTTGATAATAAGTTTTTGTTTCTGAGTAATTGATTGCAAACTAAATTATGTTCTTATTTGTAGATATATAAATTTAAGTTTTAGAACTATTTTCGAGTGGCACATAATAATAAAAAAAAATGGATATTAGGCTTTTAATCAAGATGGTTTCTAAAGCATTAATAGAGCCTAAAAACATGAAAATATAAAAACTGAATATGAAAAATTAAAAATTTTCTTGAAAATTTGTTCAGGCCTTTTTATTTTTAAAATTAACATCTAGATACAGAACGCTCAGTCTAGATTTCGCTTATATTTCGGATCCAATATCGGGTCCTCGGGTGCTCCACTTTAACACCGTTAAGCAATTTAATATGATACTGGTAACTACTCTAGAAAATTACAGGTTTATTTTTATGAAAAACCAAGATATCCTGTTTGAAAAGCAAACTGTCTCACTTAGAGGCTTTTTTCATATTTCAAATAGCACTTCTGTTCCGGTACTGCGATACTATATTCCAGTATGCACTAACAAAAAGAAACTTAGTTTTAAATGACCTATAATCTATCTAGAAAATATAAATAATGTGCAAAAAATTAGCATGTAGCGCAAAAATGTTGTTATTGAATATTTTGATGATGTTTCATAAAAAACTGGGAATTTCCCAGCCCACTTTTTCATTCTCAAGGTAAAGGAATTGTATAGGTTATTCGTAAGTCCATAACCATCAATATGTACAATTTTGTGAGTTTGCTTCTTTAATTTCTAGCTTTAAATCTTGAAGAAACATGGTTGATCAATCAATAGAACTTATTATAAGTTATTTAATAAGTTCTATTGATTCTAAGATATTTAAAAATTTAAATATTAAAAATTGTATTGAAAATGAATTTTTTTACAAACTAAAAATAACCTGTATTTTGGAAAACCTTTTTGTACACCAGATGTATAGCAGTCCAAAATAAATTCCCAATCCATATTGTAGTAAATCCATATGTGACTATATTGTAGAATATTTTCTTATAAGAAAATTTACTTATAAATAAAAATTTAACTTACTAAAGGTAAAACATTTACTTGATTTTTTAAGAAAAAATTATTAGTCTGTGTACAAAGATAAATATGCAAATCAGTCGATTCTACATTTGCAAAACTGGGATAGGTATATTTGTGTTTGTATTGGAGAAAACACAGTTTCACTCTGAGCTGTCCTTTCATGTGGATAGAGTTACGGCATTTCTTGTCATGTCATTGAATGCAAAGTTTCTTTTAAATATAATGCAATGAGGATTAGCGCATCTTAGTTGCTTTAAGCCATGTTGAGTGAAAGTGCTCGACAGTAGTTGGGACTACTGGGACCTTCGAATGTCCCTGCACACTTATGTAGCATGAGGTGGGTTGTTAACGGGTCCCTGAGACGACCGTGTGATGTTTTGGGAATAGTGTTTCTGTGACAACATCGGCAAACATCGTGCGACAGCATTTAATTACCGAGCTACATGCTATCGTTTCATCTACTTCAAAAATGTTTCTCTATGTTGTGTACTGTACTTCTTTGAAATTGGTCCTACTAATCGTAATAATTTTAATGTATTCGAAGACATTTTGTACATAGTAAGAATGGCCATTTTTCGTTTCACAATGAATTGAAACACGACGAACACATGCAACAAAAATCAAAATTATAAGAGTGAGCGCATTTCATCTCTATTTGTTATCTCATTTTATCTCTATTTTGTATTAATTCAAAAACATTGTTCAAAAAAAAGTCATCTTCATCATAATAGGCTAGTTGACTAAATTTTGGGAAAGTGGTTAATACTTTACCTTTATATCTATTTAACTCAAAAAATGCTATTTTTCCTAAAACAAAACATTTACATTATATATTTTGCGTTTTAAAAAACCAATTAAATTTACCTCGAAAATGCAAGACTGTCATGGTGTTTTGAATGACGTTATTCATTCGTGAAACAAACCAAAACAATTGTATCTATTTATAACAGTTGCTTCTTTTGTTTAATTAAAAATTAATTAGTCTTATTACAAATACTGTGTAGTGCCCCAGTGTAAAAGCACAACTATTTAAACGCCAAACAAATCTCATTTTGATGTATTTATTTGTAGTTTAAATACCTATTCGATAAATCAATTACTCGATTACTACAAAATCATTGTGATTGTGGTCCTGTCTTACAACAATGACTTCGATTTGTGTTTTCTATAGAAAAACATTGAAGTACTGAAGCTCTGAATTAATAACTGATTACCAACGAACAAATTAATGAGTTACGATCTATTTCTAAATCTAAAGCAATCTGATGAATTTTGCAGTCGTTATTTTCACAAGTTTATTGATAAAATAATAATGTACGAGTTGAGGTTAAGTTATTTTGGTTTTATGTTTATACTATGCAAATCTAACCTCAAAACTGCTATCAATTACCTTACAATATGTATGTAAAAACAAACAGTTAATGACTATGAAACTGAAATAATACATATTTTACACAAAAGTGAATAATTACTTTCAGTATTATAATTCTAAAATTCTAATAAACAAAAGTCACTTCTTGGTGTGAAAAATCTACCAAGCATAACGGTGTCAATTATAGGCAAATTTAAATTACAAAGAAAATGTAAAAACCCACATTAAATAAATATTATTATGTAATATTTACAAAAGACGTTATAAAATTTTGTTATTGTGGACAACTTTACTATATTTAAAAAACAAAGTACATTGAATTTAAGGATTCCATAGGAATATAAAAAGATAATTAAACTTTTTTATCATAAAATCTCTTCAATACATTTTATTACACCCAATCCTACAACAAAAAAAATAAAACTTTCAGAAAACCCTTTTTCAAAATTAAATATCATTAATAAGATTAGCTAATGATTTAAGTGTCAACATGAATTTTTTTCATAATTTTTATTTTTATTATTGTGATTAATCACATTATGATAAATAGGAAAAGAAAATTTTAAAAAATTTCAAAATATTAAATTTTTTCTTCTTTTTTATTATTAATAGTAATTGGGTGAAATCAACTCTAAAAATAAGACATAAGGAAGCATAAAACAATTTCGACCCGAAGTTCAAAATTGTGTATGTCTGGTTAAGACTGAATTCTCCAAACATTGGTACTTTCACAATAATTAAAAAAATAGCCTACGATGCCTGGGCCAAAACTCCTGCTGTAAATTATATGTATGTGTTCATTGTATTTATAAAAAATGTAAGTACATATGTTGTTAGTCTTGTAATGATAAAGTACACCTAAAGTTAGTAATAAACCAATCATAAATAGATCAAAAAAGCAATATATCAATTTTAATATTATCCTTATTTTGATTTTAACTACATAAATCATATTTATGATGAAGCTGATTCATGTTTAGCTAGTGATAATTATTTATTGATAAGTTTTGTGTAATAATTATTTATATTAAGCCATGCAATTATAGCAGATTTCTAATTGTTAATTATATTTTACGAAAACCAACTAAAGAATCAAACAGCTAATAACAATAGTCCCGTGCCATTTTTTTTATACATGTTTCAAGTAGTCATATAATAATATTCTGTCATATTGTTATATGAATTCTTTTTATTAAATTCAGGGCATTTTGAAAATCAAGATCATTGTCAGATTTTGATTTATTTGGGACTATCACATCAACAGGATTTATAGAACTTATTTAAGGTGACACATATATAAATTTAATGGGTCTTTTTCTTTGTTGTAAAATTAATCTTATTGTGGATCGACACCTGAATGTCATAATACATATAAAGTAAATTATTTTCAAATAATGCCGGCCGTTGTAATATTACTAGTTTACACGCATACATAGGACATGAAACCAATTGCGATAATGTCACCAGTAATACAGACTGTAAAGGAATTTGCGAAAGTTCCCGAATTTGGGATTTTTTTCAGAGCCAAACCGATCATCTTTTTCTATAGCAATTACTATTATTATAGACATTATTATTATCAGCTCATATTATAGTTAAAACAGATAGAGACAAGTACGCAACGATTACCTGGTTTTTCTATTATGTTAAACTTATATTTGAATATTTTTTTGTTTTAAAACAAATAGAATAATAAAACTTGATTTTCATTTTCCACATATACCACTTATTTATTCTCTTTTTTCTTTTCACATTGCATAATGTCTCGCCATATGTTAACTTACCCTGTTTATAGGAGTCCTGCGGCTGTTGAGTGGCATCATAAGGCTGTTGGGGCGCAACGGGGGCGGCGCCTCCTGCACCCGCACCTGCACCCCCATATGCTGCCTTGGTCGCAGCCGCAGCTCCTGCCGCTCCACCTGTACTGCCGCCACCATACTGAAACAACATGAATGTCAGAAAAAATATGAAATAACTTGGTATTATTGATTTAATTAGCGATTGAAATAATAACGGTGGCAACAATTGATAGATAAATATGCTCCAAGTAACAATTTTAATGCTGTTGAGACCGGCATTTTTTTCAAAATGACACCAAATAAAACTATAAAATTTAAAGGGGAGAAATGTTTAGAAGGTAAGCTCTCCAAGAAATATACCATTGTGCTTGTGACCACCAATATGGATGTAACAGAAAAAAGGAAGTTCATGGTAACAGGCAAATAAAAAATTTCCGGTGTTTAAGAATACAAAACAGGTAAACGGGATGCAGAATTAAAGGTACAGAAAATATTACTTCTCGTATACAATCATCCTGGTCATCCTTTTATATCCAACCTTCTCAATTTGAGTTAGCTTATTTTCCAGCTAACAGATCTGATTCAGCTTTTTATAAATCAACTTTTTTTTTAAATCTCCATATAAGGAAAACTCTTTATAACGAAAGAAAACACTTTGTCCCTCGAGTTTTGTTACAATGTTTACATGGTATTACGTGTAGTTTACATTATATTATTAAGGGGAATAGGCTATATGACAACATCGAAAATATACCACAATTCGGGGTCATCCTATTAGATTATAACGTAAATAAGCATATTGCTTTTAATTATCGGAAAAATAAGTTTATATTATATAAAAAAAACGTAAAGAAATCACAATATTTTTTAAAAATTTAATCAACGTCGCAAACACCCTGTTATTGGTTAAAAGTCAGATGACATCACAGACAAGTTTTTAAATTATTAAATTATGGTCCTTTTTTAATTTTTTTAAAATTTATATCACCTTTTGCATTTAGTATAAATTTTTTTATAATATAAATTCACGTATTACGTATTATATTATATAAAAAGAAATACATTACAAATGATATAATGAATTAAAATAACTTCCGGTCATAACTAATGTATAAAAAAATTTATTTAATTCCCAAGCAATGCATATGCTAACGTATATCTCAGCGCTATAATTTTATTCCAAACATAAATCATAAACAAATGGACTTTTCCTGAATGTCGTCGGATAAACAAGATGTTATTGTTAAAATTGACAGATTGAGTAAGTATTCGAGTTGGATAACTAAATTTACTATATTTATATAGTAAATACTTAACAATTTGTAAGAAATTATACTTTTAATTGTGAAATAAGTGCTTAGGGATAAAAGATAAAGTTAACTAACTGGAAAAAAGGTTAAAACATATTCCATCGCAAACAAAAGTCATGAAATGTTTTGATGTCTGCTGCAGAATTGTTTTAAACATATAGTTTTTAACTCTTTACGTTTCAAGTGGAGCTAATCGCAATGACCTAGATAAAGGTTATGAACATTTGAGGGGTAATGAACTCATTATTCGAGCCTATTGATCTTTCAGACAGATCCATGATAATATTACAGATTAATTTGTAGCTGGCAGTACATAAATGATGATTAGAATACACATTTTTGACAACATATATACTAATATACAATGAGAAACAGTAATTATAATAATATACTCACGGGGTACATAGGTGGAGTGGCCGTATAATGGTAAGTAGTGGACGGTGGTGGTGCAGGCGGCAAGCCTCCATAGAAGTAGGCATAGCCAGGTGGCAGTACTTGCTGCGGAGAAGCTGCATCTCCACGCCCAAAACGCTCGCCTAGGCCGAATGCTGTACCTGCTTCTCGTCCATATCCCACCTCGTAGTAACCAGCCTGTAAACATATGCTATATTAGACATATCATGACAAATTTAAACGTTATAGAAGAATATAAAGAAGAATATGTGAAAATACATAATATTTTAAGACTATAACAAAAAATAAGATTCTTAAAATTTTAATTTCCACTTCTTCCATACTTTTGAAAAGTTTGCAAGAAATGAATATTGTATAAGTCATGAAGTTTGTAATATGATATTTTTAAGATTCTAAAACAATAAAAACGTATATCATGCATCTACATGTTGATTAGATGTAATATTAGTAAATGAGGTATAAGTTGCTCTAAAACGAATGTAATTAGGTACTTATTTTTTAACATTATGTTAATTAGTAAGACTACACAAAACAATATTTCTTTATTTAAAAACAAAATGGTTTTAAAAAAGTATACGTTATTTAATGACTTAAAATTAGTAGTAAGAGGTAATGCAGAGCATCAACTTATTCAAAATGATAGTTTTACATTTTGAGCAACAAAAAAGAAAAAATAGTAACTATTTGGCAATTTTATCGGCCAGAGATAAATTAATGCTACAATATTTAATAAATGTATATGAAGACTCGTTAGGAAAAAAATGAATGTCACACTTTTTGCAATGCTGCCATTCATACCAAATTTTGCGATAGTAAATGATTATTGTAATTTATTGCTCGTGTATTGGTATTTAATAATATTTTAAATAAAGACGTACTAGTACAATCAAGTAGTGATGAAAATACACTAAAGATGTAATGAAAGAACCTAAAAAATGTATGTGAAATGGAAAGAAAGCCATTGCTTTGTTATTTTAATCAATTACAGTCTTATAAATGAACAAAATAGCTTCCTAGCCTCTACGATAACAGTGAACCTTATAAAGCAATGATGTTCGAGAAAAAAATATTGAAGAAAGCAAACAACACGGCTGTCACTATTCTTATATTGTAAAAATCATCACAAATGATGTTTGTCAAGGAGTTCAAATTTGTTGTAAAGCTCAATTGTGTTTTCAATGTTTTAATGCTCAATTTTGTTCTCAATATTTGGTATAACTTAACGTAAAGTTCAATACATACAAACTCATTTAAAGTTGACTGGTGTAGCTCCCGAAAACAAGCGAGGTAGACATCAAAATCGGCCAAATAAATTAAGTGTTACGATACTGAATGTAATAAACGAACACTTAAAATCGTTTAAGGTATAAATTAAGAGCTCAGAAAAATAAAAGCTGTTATGTTGCCATATCACTTCCAAATAAAACAACCTACAATGTTTACTACAAATGTATACATTTAATATTCATATTAAATGTAGCCTAGTACAAGTAGATCTTACTTTCATTGTAGCCTAGTACAAGTAGATCTTACTTTTTCTGCTTGCCCATTTAGGTCTGCAAAAATAAGCTCAAATGAAGTGATGTATTTCCATATTACTTTATGTGCATTGCATGGACAGAAGTGTGAAACACTAACAATTTTTTTCAGACTCTGCAGGTGGTCAGAATAAAAATAATAATATGATTAAATTTGCGCATTTCCTCACACACGAGACCAAATTGCTAGACAGTGTGTCTTTCACATTCCCTGTCAAGAGAACATTCCTATATGGAATGTGATAAAAATTGTGGTATAGTTAAACTGAAAAAAAGAATAGAGGGGCCAAAAGACTTCTATAATTTGCTAATAACTGCTTGATTTAATCCAGAACCTTTCATTCTCATAAATGTAGAACAAAAACCAAAGATAGTTCGCAATCGGGTAGATTTTCTGTAATTACGAGAGCTGTGTTTAAAATTCAGGAAATTCGTGAGTTTAAAACATCTTCAGATAATATTTTTGTTTAGCACAGACCTAACTATAATGGAATGTTTTGCAATAGCAATATAATTCAGAAAAAATATATATACAGTTTTATGTAGGACAAAAGTCAGGAAAACGAATTTTATCTGCCTCTTTCAGAATAACAAGGTTTGTAATTTTGTTGTAAAAAGCTAACTAGCATATTTTTTTCTATTTGAGTAAGTAGAGTTTTTTTTATATTTGTCTTTTTTAACAGGGCAACTGAAAACTGATTCTCTTCCACATTGGATAAGAGTTATCAAAAATAAAGTTTAAAAAAGTTACTGTCATAATAAGTTTAAAGCCTTTGTTTAAACTTATTATGACAGTAACTTATTTTTTTATTTAAATACACATCATTATTTTTTAAGTTACTTTAAAATTGAGTTGAAAATATGCAATTCCACAACTAGAGGAAAATGAGGCCCATAATCGTGCGACATGGTTCCAACAAGGTGGCGCAACATGCCACACATCTAATTACTCACTGGCAGTCGTAAACAAGATGTTTGCAAGGAAACTTAAATCGCATCGAGGTGATATTGCATGGCCGCCCAGAAGTCCAGATCTGACACCACCAGACTTTTTCTGTGGGGATTGTTTTATTTGCAGATCATTACATTCAAAGATTTGTGACTCTTTCAACTGCTCATATGAACAAAGAATTCTTCATACGTGCAGCTGAAAGAGTCGTTTAAACACCATCGGTAGTTTTAATTGCAAATAAACTTACAGGCCTAAGAACGAAAGCTACAATTTTATTTTACGCGTTTCCAAACAAAACGACAATTCATCTGTCTTCATGACATTTGACAAGACGTTACACACTGCCAAACTAATAGTTAGCAACTATTTATAAAGATTATAAAAGAAAATGAGAACTGTGTGTTTCAGTAGCCCAGAAGTAGCTATGAATGCCTTCAAAGAGCATTATTTAGAGTGACTAAAATGGAGAATTATAACCAATTTTTTATACTTTCAAATAACATTTCGTAAGTATTTTTATTTTGATGTTTACCTGTTTCATTTAACAGTTTTTATTTATAATATTTTCAAACAAATTTATAAATTTCCTTTCTGAAGTAGCTTTGTTAGTTTAACATTATTTCATATTGCATAGCTACATTACACAGCATCAAGACTGCGCAGACGCACAAGTATTTGTGAAAAAGGAAATATTTCATTGCATACATTCAATCCTTAATAATACAATATTGAATTATATGTAGGTTTTACACATCTTCCACTTTTATTTAAAATGCAATTACATTTTTGCTACTAGAATATAAATCATTCATAAAAATGCTCATTTCAATCAATGAGGTTCTGATATATGACAATTCAATGAAAAAGGAGTCTGTGATTATTTTGAACAACTAAAGATAATGTACCACAGATGTCACTCTCATTGCTGATGCGGTGCTATTGCACAAATACTGAGAGTAGACTGTATTTCTTAAGGATCTTAATATACATACTATAATAAAATGCAACATATTATTACAGATACCCCGTAGCAGCAATAGTACTAACCATATGGTGTGGCATAGTGCCCCTCATCATCTGGGCCTCTTCCGCTGCGTAAGCTGCATATGCAGCCGCAGCTACCGTCTGTGGTGCTGGTGGAGGTGGTGCTGCCTGGAATCAATGTGTAATTAATTATACAAATTAGGAAAATCTCCAAACCCTACACGAATAAATATTTTTTCTCAGAGTTATAAAGAGAATCATTAAATCATATCAATCGAACAGAGCTATTAAAGACAACTCCTAAGAAACTTTAACAAACATAAAGCAGCGAGCCTTCATTATAAAACTGATTTGGGGCTGTCAAACAGACTCAAGTTACAAGTTGTAGCAGATATAAAATAAATAAATTTCAACTCAACTGCAGAGTTTCAAGAAATAATCCACAGTCCGTGAAGAAAACCACATTATTTAAAAATTATAGATTTATTATGTTTTAGGTACACATTTATTTTTATAGTTATACTCAAACGTGTTTGTTTTTTTTAATTCTAATGTTTTATAGATATAAGACAGAATATTTTTAAACAAGAACTTTTCATAAAGAAAAGGTATGATTTTTGTTTATCTGATTTATGACAAGGATTTTTATTTTTCTTTGAAAAATTACAAGGTGTAGTAATTTTACAGTTTTCAATTCTTTCAGATACCAGTCAATTGATAGATGTTTACATAGCTATTAAATCAACCCTATGTTGCATCATATTACTTTATGAATAACCTAAACATTATAAAATGATTAGTCTTTATGTATGTTTATCATTCTGAAGCCTTTATTTTAACAGCTACATACTTTAAAATGATGCCTCATTTCACTTTATGTACAGGTAGTAGCCAAAACAGTAGACGTTACGGCTGACTTTATAGGTTATTTAAACTTTTATTATTAGTATAATTAATTGAACAAACTAAACGGTAAAATGTCCAATTTTAATGTATATATACACACACGCAAAGACACACATATATATGTATTAAATTAGATACCAACAAACATCATTTTATACTTTATCCCATAAAAAGTATTTTGCATTTGCAGAAACACTTGTATAATCCGTATTCGACAATTGAGGAATGTCCTGGTTCCCTTCACGTTAACCAAATAGTACTTTCGTAAAATATTTTCTAAATGAAACACTAAATTTCAACAATTTGAAGCTAATTTTGTAAATGATATGACAAATAATTCTTACTTAACGCACAACAAAACAAAATAACCTATAAAAATGCATGTCCTGTCATACCTAGATAAAGTAAAAAACTGTCACCATCTAGGAAATAGCTCAGTATTTTTCTTTCTACTCCTAAAATTACACGATGCTATTCTTTTCTCTCCAGCTAGCAAACTTAAATGGAAAATAAAGGCAAAGATAACACGAGTGCAATATGACATACTGATTTTTAAAGCACACATGGCAACCGTTATTGTCATGCGTAAGCTAACATATATTTTTAGTAAAATAAATAATACAAAATAGGGTTGAATGCTTCTTTGGTCATTTACATATCATGGGTTATTTCTTCCTCCTAGGGTAAGCTGCTTCAATTCTCATTTTATCTGTTATTTTCTAGCAATTGTCTTCTACTGCGTCTACTTCAAACTATTTTCAAATTGTGACTCAGATTTATTGATACAAACAAGTCTTTCTAAGTTTTTACAAACTTAATTTTGTGTCTATGTTGTCTTTTTCCAGCTTGGTCTACTTTGGCATCTATCCTCTGACTGTCCCTTCAGACGTTTTAGAGTCTTTTCCTTACACGCCTTAAAAACATAACTCTTCCCTTCGTTAAGAACTTCAAAATTGTTTTCATACTGTATGCTTTTCTTTTACTCCTATTGACTAAAATTTAAAATACATAAATGATAAAGTTGGGCAAAAGGCATAAATGATCATGGCTTGGAAATAAATTTGTTTAAACATGACATTAACTTAATGCATCCAGTGCTGGAATGCAAGTTGGACTGCACCAACTCACATCCACAAAGATGCATCATGCAGGTGGTTCTACTACCCCATTTTGTAACCAAATTCATAGCATATCAAGAAATAGTATAACAGGGGCCTGGTGAATATCATAAGATAATTTCTTTTACAATTTTATAAATTTTACACAATAACTTCTTAAATGTGTTAGAAAAGTATTTTTACTAAGTTTAAAGATACTGTTCGAAACAAAGGCAACTGCGAAGATGATTTAATTTGTAGGCGGCCCGAGGGCTCATCGTCGAGCTCGAATATGAATCATCGTTCATCAACATACATTATATTGTGCAGCGTTGGATATATATAGTACCATATTAGTCAATTTTACTATGTTGTTGCGATGGCTAAATGGTAAGAATATATATGCGTTTATCTTTTACCATCACCCAAGTGTTTCACACAGCTATGCAATTTTATGTACCAGTAGCGCACAATTCATTTCTTACATAAACAGAGACACCAGTGTTTACAGAGGCATTGAAAGTTATTTTAGAAGTGCTATTTTATTGAATAAAATTTATTCAAAAAAATCATTGCACATATCTTATATAAGTATTTATAATTATGAAAAATCTCTTGTTATATTTATAAACAATCTATCTCGTTTTTTTGTAATTACCGTTATTAAATCCACAAATAAAGCTTTACTTCAGGAAAAACAAATTTGTTAACTTATCGTCTCGTGAATAAAAAAATACGATTTTTTATGAATATTCTCTAAAGAAAAAAATATTTTCTTTCAACACACAACAGTTTATAATTATTTTTAAAATAATTACAATTATAAGAAATTAATAAAACATATTTTGAAAGATAAACATATCATCATCAACATATATATTAATACGCTAAGGTTAAGATGTTACTCTCCCTTTTTAGGAAAATCCACATAAATTATATATCATTTTATAGATAATTGCTTGCTCTACCGGCATCCACAACTAAAAAATTTATTATTGCTATTGTTTTTGCAAATTAATTAATAATTAAAATTATATACACAAAACAGCAATGCTGCCATCTAACGGCTCAACGTCAATATGATTGACGGTCGGTAAAATTTTTGCTTAATTTCAAATCCACTCACGTATAAATAAAGTGGCGCTTTAGCTCAATGCTTTTGATACTTGCGCCTCTATATGTCAATTTTAGTAAAATATTTGTTTGATCTGTCATCTGAGCTTCATAATGGAATCAATAATGCGAAGACTTCGCACGGGTCACGCTAGTTTTGATATTGTTTTCTTTATATATATTTCACAGATTATGTATGTATATATGGAACTATACAATTCGAGTGATAAATACTATTTCACCCGATTATATGGTAATTTGTAAGAAAAAAAATATTGTCATGCTTTTCCTTGAATAATTTATCATTTGATTTTGACAATAATTACAACAATTTTTTCAGAATTTCATACCAATTTTACTAAAATAAGTTGTAAAGAGATAATTAGTTACACTGTAACGATTTTTTTTCATGCTTAGTCAACAACACACCGATTTAGACATGTTGTTTTTTTAAATGTCCGACTTTTTTTGGAGTATTTGTATATAATTTAGATTAATATAACTTTTGAAAATTTGATTTTTTTATAAAAAAATTAGTTTTTGATCTACCATAAATCCACAAATATTGTCTAATAATAAAAAGATCAGGCAAAAAATTGGTTGTTTAAAAATTTGATAACACTTTTGATATTTTTTATATATTTATAAATAAAAAAATTATTTAAACATTTATGAAATTTCATAATCTTTTCGCAAATGTACAGTTGTAGATAGTATTAATTGACATAATGTAAGCAATTAGTTAATAATTAAATTTTGGCAGCAAACCTGTCACAAATTTCACCTGTTATGCAAATTTCATGTTCGTTTCACCTACAGGCATTCTGTATAGACTCGCTAGTTAGCACGGAGGCCACAGATGAGTTAATTATTAAATTGTAAGATGCCCACATCTTATAAAAATACTGTGCTAACGCTTAAATGTGTAGTAAAGAACAAAGAGAGATAATTGCTGAAAATTGAGTATGTTTATGTTTCAAATACTTCTTTAAAACTGATAGTTTCGATTAATTTGTCATTCTTTTATAGTTCCTTGGATATTTCAACTTCTTTAAATTTATATTACGCAAGTATATGACCAGGATAAATCTAAAATTCCGGGGCATTTATTTTAGATAAATTTAAATTTGTTACTTCACACACTTAAAATTTAAATTTTGTTTTTATTCCCAACACACTTCTTTTGCAGTTACAATAATTGTGAAAAAAACTGTATTCTAATTCCTGGGGACTGTCGATATATTTGTAAAATATTTATTTAACCATTGTGGTAGGTTATATTATGAAACATTTTTGTCGAAAGTTAATATTTTAATGTCCCATTATCCTTAGAGCAATCTGTCATATAAGAAAAAAAACACATTGCTAAGGTGATATTGACATTTTTATATTTATAAAAGATACTGTCATCACATTTTGGCAACAAAGCAGCTGGATTGGAAAAAATTCTAATATAATCAAATATTATCACATACTTCGTAGCCCAACTTAATTATGTTAATTTTTGTGGCAACATTCGGTCTCTAAACCAAATTATTACATACTATTCAAAGGTAAAGGTAAGTGGGGAAAACTTAAGGGAAGCTAAATAAACATATGATGATTCTACCCTGTTGATCAGGATTATTCATAAGTTGTTCAGAAACGTTCATAGCGATAAATGAATGTTCTGATGAATGACCTCGGGAAGATGAAAATAGTCAAGTAAAATACACCTACCTTGTTATTTGAAATCCCCACATATAGAACAATCTTACAAACCTGTCAAGTCAATCTTTAATTCTGAAGCTATTTTTCTCCTATTGTGGTCCCTTCCGAAAGTCCTGAATGCCCAGCATCATATGTTACCATATGACCAAAATGAAATTTTTAAACCACTTATAAATTGTATTAATTGATGGAGCAATTACCACTCCTATTTTTCAATTCAGCCATTTCTTTCCTAGATATTCTTTGGTTCTTTATACATTTTAGTACAACGCATGAACTACTCATATATATCATATTGCAAGAAAACAATACTTCAATTGACACAAATTTGTATTTTTGTCCAATAAAAAAAAATTTATACCGTAATATTACATTACAGCAATCACAATAGTCAGGTTTGTACATAGATAAGACATGTTAAAAAATTAAAATACTGACCTGTGTCTGTTGTTGAGCATAAAAAGTAGGCTGTGGGGCGGCAGGTTGCACGTAAGGTGTATGAGCCAGTGACGACGATGTTGATATTGCCGACGTACTTTTTACTGTGGAAATATTATACAAAGTGGAAAATGAATGACTTATTTCCAAATACATATTTTTCTAACATACATTAAAATCAGATACAGTCATCAGAGCTATTATATTATAATTTATACTAGTGACAGAATTTGAGTAAATGTCTGTTTGGATATAGGGATGTAAATATTAAAACTGCAATTGTCTATTGACATTATAAAGAGTACATTCCACTATGTGATCGCAATGCTCAAAACGCTCATTGTATCGTTGCGCTTGGCGACCGCAGTCATTGCGATCGTGATCAAAACATCATTGATGGCATCATTGTTCACGCCCGTTTCGAGCCCATGCCGACTCACATATCACCGTGGGTCGTTGCGGTCGTTTATCTATCAATTTGACTTTGATACATTGATATATGGAATTTACATAGATAAATTTATATTATCTCTTACAATTAAACATGGTGACGAAGAGAATCACTTTATACAGCTCCGAGAAATACATAATAAAAGTAAAGGTTACACAAAAAGACACAATACTTGCAAACAATCATCAAATTTTTATAGATTTCGATAAGTTACACTTTCGCAATTAATGAAGTGTAGATTATTACCTAACGATTAATACATAAGAAAAAATAGTTAGAATATGCATTATTCATAACTCGTTCCACGTGAACTGCAGTTACATCGTTGAAAAGCTAGTTGAATGGGTATGATCGCAGTCTTGGACACGAGCGTTGCGAGCAGCTAGTGGCACATACTCAAAGAGAACATTAGAAACATTTTCCCGCGGTATTGAACTGGTCCACAACCAATAAAGGCCAAAGCTGAAATGTTTTAAGTAGGATTCAAGTTGTAAGTAAGGGCAAGATATATTTTAAGTAGAAAGAAAAAGGAAACACTTTCAGATTAGAACTGATTGTGGATAAACCCAAACCTTGGTACCAGAAACAATAGTAGTGCGTATACCTGCAGAACAATTTTTTAATAATGATGAATCAATTGATATAATACTGAACTAAACTTATCAAGTGAATTAAAAATAAATGACAAGTCATATTCTTCAAAGAAATGCATTTGGTACTTAAAATAAAAACAAGTAGAATTTTCACACACCTACTAATGTGTATATTAACTAATATGGTTCCTTTATTAACTGGTAGTGTAGTATCAGACCCAAAAATTTTAAGTTTTGACAAATCTTAACAATTTGTCAAAACTTTTGCTTTTCCTAAAGCTGTCTTATTATATTCTATTCATATCTAAAATCACACAAATAATAAATAATTTTGTCAATTAATTTAGTCTAATCACATACCCTGTGTTATTTTCTTTTTAACACACAAGAATGTTTGTGTAACAATGCCGTTGCAAGTACATTGATGTGATTTTAGTAAGTGGTGAATATGTGGGGACTAAGTTCAAGGTTGTACTCACATAAGATCAGGGATTTTCAAATAGATGTCAACAGCAAAACCCTTGTATTTTCTACAAGCGCAGCCTAAGAACTATGCCATTCAACCAGTCTAAGAATACCACCATTATTCTGATTTAAAATGTTGACTTAGAATTTCTGATGATTAAAGTTGATGTTGAAGAAAGAATTATAAATTTTATTAAAGAGTACCTACAAAGAGTGCCCAAATTGCAAGCAGGTGCTTTCCAAGTAGCTGCTACATAACAATTCACAAATTGCTTAAAAATAATAGACCACCCTCGGCTGCTTCAGTTCTTATTTTCCTTTTGTTTGCATTACATGAATGATGCTGACCTCCCTCAATAGCTTATGTACTATACAAAATGCCTGGATAGCGAAATTTAGAATTGCTCTTGCTTACATGTGGGCCTATTATGAAAACCATATCTTGAAATCGGAAAATTTGATGTTACGAAAGAAATTCAAAAAAACCTTTATAGGTCAAGTGCAAGAAGATGTACCGATTACATCTAATTCAATTAACTTAAACATTTAAGGATATATAGTTTTGCATAAGATAATTTCAACAGAAAAACACACTCGAAAAAATATCTCTTTTACGAACATCTGTTTTATTATATTTCATACTGAAATGTACTAGGGGTTATGCCCCAATCGCGGCATATAAATCGCAGATTTACCTGTCCATAAATGATATTATTTTTAAATATTTTGTGTAAAAGACTTGGGGCAAAGTTTACATAACCCACTATAATATAGAGAATGATGTATGTACGTACGTAAAATATCTACATGTACTGTACGCTGTTTGTTGCATAATTTATTATTGTTAACAACATTTCATTCGTTTTATCGGATTAACTTTAAACTTCAAATTAAAAAAAATAAATAAAATTTGTTCTAAAATTTATGTATTGTTTAAAAAAAAATTAAAATTGTCGTTTCTTTTTTTATATTTGCAATGCAATGCCCCAGAGTCCTTTAGGAAGGGCTGTCACTGCTAAACAGTATTATAGAAGACAAATAAAAAATTACATTAATTGTACGTACTTCATTTGCTTATTTTAATACTAAGAGATCACATATTTGTTATAAATAACATAAAGGAAACACAAAAACTAAAACCAGTATTAATATTCAGAATAATAATACCAATGTCATCATTTGAAGTTCTCTTTAGGTTATAAAATAGGTACGTTGGGAATGTGTTATACGCATACTGAATTTTCTTGATAGTTCATGTGCTAAAACGATGCATGTATATAGGGCGCAAATTAAAATATTGAAATTTTCGACTTAAAGTGGTTTACGTATATAATATAAAATTTAAACAAATGAAGTACTATAATTTCAACTTTAAGAATGTGACCATACTAAGCGTAAAAAGTGTCTAAAGTACTTAATGTTACTTCTTAAATGTATTTGTGAGTAAGCATACCTGACGATGTAGTGGCTTTAACAGATGAAGACTGCGTTGAAGTCGCACTCGATGATAAACTATTATTTGATACAACCGTGTTGTCATACTGGAAAATAAATTAAACACAGCTTAATGAACTGATAGGCTGTGAATTTAAAAAAATAAGGAATTTTTTACATACACAAAGAAAACAAAATTATTTGTGATATTTATATAGAAGGTAATAAAAACTATTTCTTTTATCTTAGTATAATAAAACTATGGGAGATGTACTATCAAATTTTGCTAAAAAATTTAATTCCTAGTGCAAATAGTTTCTAGGCGTACAAATATCTGTGAAAAAAATTTTGGAATCGAATTACAAAACGGTAAAATCAACCTGAGAAGCATCTTTGCTACCAATTTTGGTGGCGGTGGCCTGATACGCATTGTAGGGAGCTGCCGTATAGAGAGCACTGCCGCCATAGACTGACGCTGAAGATGATGTCTGCAAATGATTTATAATTTCACAATTCTATTACTCAATCAAATTTGTCTTCTATAATGGATGTTTTATATTCATTTTCCCCAGTTCTATGTGGGAGTTAGCATCTCTAGTTTTTAGAATTAGTGATTCAAAAAATGAATGAAAATAAAATTTCCTATTTGAGCTTTTTAAGCTTTAAAATCATTGAAATAAATGGACAAGAAAAATTTTAGAGAATATAAATTTTTACCAAAGTTAAGACATATCTGCAAAACAGTAATAAGATAAATACATAATGCAAAATAAGAAAAGAAATAAATAATAAAACAAATATATACAGTACAAGATGTTAAACATAATAACAATAATTCATAAAAACAGAGTTTTGTTCAAGAAAAGAACCTCATATGCACTTGTAACAAACTCTATATATTCAAAGACGTTTACTACTGTTTATCGATAAAACACTATACTGAAATTCAAAAACATGTAAACAAAAGTTCTTATGTCTGTCACTTTCATGAACAGAAATAACAACTTCCTCTATGTTTGTTTCAAAGTTCCGATTAACATATACACATATACCAATATTTTCTACTGCTTATTACATACAAACACTAACAAATATAAAATTCAAGAGATGCGAGATATATCAGGTAACACAATGTACGTGTATTTCCCACCTACCTGGTATGAATTAATAGGTTGAGCATGGTATTGTGAGAGAGCCCCGCTTGGTGGGTATGCTGATGTTAATCCTGAACCAGTCAATGACTGCCCACTCGAGTTCACTTGCTGGAAAATAATAAAAAAAATTGTATAGACAAATTATAATATGAAAGACATATAACTATACTCCATTATATTCCAAAAGAGAATGTAAAAAACCCAATTTGACAGTTAATTGATAGATTTGCACAACATATTTAAATCAGTTGATGACTATTTACAAAACTTAATGTAATAAACCCGAACATTACTAAACAATATAATCACTACATTATCTTAATAAATTGTCACAATAAATAATAACACCACCACACCAAATATACGATATTTGGCATATAGATAATGAAACAAATAACAGTGAGATATTATGTTCTATTCAGATAAGTATTAATATTATTTTGCAGTGTAGAATACATATTTTTTTTTGTATGCACATTACGGCAGTGTTTTTTTACAATAGGAAAGCTTTTACTCTTATTTCGATGTATTTAAAAACGACATTAGAAAAGCTTTATTGTTGATATTCAACATTATTTATATCGCATTATAAAGAATCTCTGTGACCCCTATACGAAGAAAAACCATGAATTACGCTCCACATAAAAGTATTGACATGTTAGATTTTTAATAAATAATAAAAGTCTATTGTGAACATAGCCTAAACTTTAATGCTCACGCCGCTTTACTTTGCGGAGCACTCGCCATTCACCACGTGACTCCTCATCACTCGCGACGTTCTTATCGATGGTGATTTTTTTAACAAGATCAAAGGAGTGGCAAAGTGAACACCTAAATTGGGTATTATGTAGTATTTTAACAATTGCATATGGTTGTGTGCAGTATGTATGGGGTCACGCTTGCAACTATTATTTCGTAATTAAAAGCGCTTGGTAATTTTAAATACTGCAGTATACATGACATTATATTTAATAGTTGTATTTTGTAATATAATAGTATTAATCCATTTACAGTGGTAATCTGTGTATGAGTGCTCACAGGTGCTAATTTTGAATTATTTATTAGGTCTTGTATTTGGCGGAGACGTTAAGTTAAACAGATAGCGGTAAATTTAGCAATCTATCACCTTTAGTCTCAAAAACTCATCCGTAACGACAATGCCTGTTATAGGAATTTTACACTGTTTATTTCAAATACTGAGAAGTGGCCAAAAGCCAAAATGCAGCTGTGGTATTTATATATATTGTAGGTTTCGTGCTACAATGTAATGCTTTTTTAAACAATAATTCATTATGACTCATTTTAAAGGTTTTGCCCAAAAACGTATCATAAATGGCAAATAATATAATAACTGAAACATTATTCTGAAAAAATATATATCTACATTTGTAACTTCGTACGAGTAGTTTAAAATGTAATTTATATAATTCAATAATAAATACAATGATTCCTTCATCTCAAAATCTTCAACAAATTATGAATAAATATTTACATATAATCTAAAACAATATTCTGTTAGACATTAGAAAGAGAAGAAAAGTAATACCCCTTTTTTAATGAATAGACTTCGACAAGGTCAACAATGTTATTTTAACACCGTACTTTCATCCAACTTTTATAAAATCATCAGTACATCAGATAAAGATACTGCTTTAAGCTTATGAATTTTGTGGGACAATTGGTGAAAAAATTAAAAATTAATTTTATTTTTCTGGGGCTGGGAGGATGCGGCTGTAATTGACTGGGAGTGAATGAGTGATGACCTAAAGCACACAGACCTAAAGCATATATATTTTATTATTAGCTTTTGATACCCTTTGGATATATATGTTTGGTTAAACTAAATTATTAATTATTGTTTTGAGGACAACCAAAGACTCAAAACCTAATGAGCAGTTATCAATATCATTCTTAGTTTGAGTACATCATTCCTTCAGATTTTAGTCCATGTTACATGTAACTAACTTAGAAATAGATCTTTCATTAAATAAGCAATTAAACATGTTTTCCTGCATAAAAATATTCTGTATTGAAGAGCTATACATAAATGTATGTAGGATCTAAACAGTGTGTGCCTATATAGCGACAATTTGAATTAACCTGAGGACACAACTAATATCATATAATTATTTTCTACTCTCATTATCTATACAATCACACCGGTGTCGCACTAATTATATAAAGATTATATATAAAGATTCAGGATGTTTTTAATATATCTTTTCTTCACTGTACACTATAGCAACTTTACCAATTGCTTGGAATAAAGGACGCGAAACGTGATGCTTGACATCAATAAAACAGAGCGAAAATTCTGTGATTAATTCAACATTTAATTTTAAATATTAGTTGTTGCATTTTTAGCGATTCATAAAATTATTTAATTATTTTGTATTATATTACTGTGTTTTGTAGTCTTTAATTGGGTGTGTTATATACTTAAGTGCATTATTTTCTAATTTTATTTTTATTGTTTACAAAAATGACTGAGTTGTTCTTACTATAGCATATAGACACAGGACAATATGAAGTACAGGAAAAGCGACAATTATAAAAATGAAATGAGAAAAGCAAATGATATATTTAAATGAGACTTGGATCAGTAAATATCACACACTCAGAAGTACTGGATTCCACACAAACCTTCATCAGGCAAGCCTTTATGGTAGAATTGTCAACTGGTATGAAGGCACCTTCAGGCAAGGGAAAACGTCTTATCGTACACATAGAATCGAAGAAAATTAATACCGATTACCATTCAGGCTATTCATTCATTGTGATGCGATTATTGCACTGTGGTATATTTTTTTGGTGAAACATGCATTTTTTTATATGTATTAACAAAAAATATGGTACTTTCCAAATTAACTAGTAACGATTTGTGAGTAGACATTCAAATAATTTTTTTAAAACATAAAATACACTAATGGATAAAGATACACGAAATACAGTAGCGTATTTTACAGAAAAATACACTTCAATTCACAACAAACTTAAAACATAAAATTAACTAACACATGGAAATACACAAAAATTCACTAATATTTCAAAGAAAGAAATACACTAAAGTATGAACCTAAAACACATGGGAAATAATTAAATGCACAGAAAAAAATAACGCACTTGAAATGTCCCCATCAATTAAACTACTATAGCATGAATTAGACAGTAAAGTACTGTAGTACCAATTATACGACTACTAAAAAAACATAACATAATTTCATAATTTACAACATAATTTCATACCAATTGCATACAAAATCAACGCATTTCTCAAAGTGCTTCATAATTATAAATATTTGCTTCAACAAATCTCATTAAACAAATTTTCCAATTGTGTGACAAAAAACACGCTAATATAATTTTTTTTGTTTATCTAATTTACTGAAAATTATTTTGCTACTTTTCTCGATGTATAGAATATAGGTGCTCCATAAAAATTTCACATAAAACAGAAAAATATAGCAGAAAAGTATTATCGTTGCAATCAAGTGAAATATTGTGGGTCTCAGTGTGCAGTAAATGTTTATTTGTTTTTTGAAGCCAAATCTGTGCTGTGCTCCTTTACAGTGCCGATTCCGACCATGATCATATATCAATCAATACCCGAACTAGAGAGACAAAAGAAGATATAAATATGCTTTTGGTCTACATTTCGAATGGAGGCTATACTAAACAGTACTCTCAAAAAGCAACTGAACAATTATTTGTCCAACAGTCGTTGCGAAAATTACAGATCTTTTACGATCAGTCTTGGAAGGCAAGAGAAATAGTTAATCCATAAGAGAAATAGTTAATCCAAGGTACCTGTTGATGAGTGAGAATCTTACATAATTAACTACTATGTATATGAGAGTGAAAGTCCGATTTTTCGTTTTGCCATCGCTACAAAAATTTTTGTTAAAATTAGCCACTTACGCAAAAAAAAATTTCACGCCCATCTATAAGCTTATTTGGTAAGGCTTTCCAGTCTTGGGGCCCAGGGCTACTACTAAAAACAAAAAATGTTATCCTTTTTGTCTAGCAATTTCTACTTCTGAACGAAAAGATTTTCAAATTTTTTTGAAGCCTTCTGATACTACACTTCCTCCCTCTATTTGCATTCTTTACAACCAAATGCACTGGTTTGCAACATGGCTAAGAGTATTCAAAATGCATTTAAAGAAGTGTTTGGTCTAGGAGCCACAATTAAAATGTGCTGGGCTCATGCTAAAATACATTCCTCCAAACACTATAAAAAGACTGGTGGAGAAAAGGAACCAGAAGTGTCTACTAGAAGACATTGACATGTTAGATTCTGGGACATCACCAGAAATGTTTAACTCTGCTTTAGCTGCTTTTCTAATAAAATATAAAGAGTTATTCAATAAAAAAACAAGAACTACAACATCGGCTAGCAGTTAAAAGCATGCCGCAGTATATAAAAGGAAGAAAAGAATATAGATTAATATTTAGCCAGAGTAAAGAAGGGTGTTTGGCTACTGTGGTTCAAACTTGGCTTCAGATATTAACAACCACAGATCCTGCTCTGGATACATTTTTGATTTCAGGGTGTTGCAGTCTCATGGTGTTCTAAGCACTAAAACACTGTTACCTTATTGCACAAATGCACATTCTGTATTGCTTATACAGAATGTGCATTTACCCTATAATGACCTCCATACATTCTTATCTTCAACATAATCCCTGATGCTATAATAAAGCCTTTGAAATAAACACTTGTTTAATATACGTTTTAAATTTCGCTATGGGAAGGTTTATTATATCCTTAGGTATCCTGTTAAAAAAATGAACACCACTACCCAGAAAAGGCTTATTAGAAACATGTAATCTAAATTTAAGATTATGAATTTTATTTTTATTTCTTGTATTAAGAATATGGATATCGGATACTTTAACAAAGAAATTTAAATTGTGTTTAACGTACAATAGGTTTTCAGATATATAACCACGGCAAGGTTAGAATATTTGCCTCTTTAAATAGATCTTTTACCGATTCTCGTGATTTCATATTATATATGGTCAGACTACTCTCTTTTGCAGAATAAAAATAATTTTAATATCTGTAGCACTGCCCCACAGTATAATCCATATGACATAATGCTGTGAAAATAAGCAAAATAAACAAACTTGGCTGTCGCCGCATCAGTCAGCTGCTTAACTTTTTTAACTGCAAACGTAGCCGAGCTTAACCTACTAGCTACTGAATGTATATGAGCAACTAATGTAACTTATGATCTAGAGTTATACCAAGGAAAGTGGCAGTGGTACATTAGGTGATGAAAATTTAATACATTTTGTTTTCTCAGCATTTAAAGACAAGTTATTGACTGAAAACCATTTAGGTACTTTATTTAAAGTTTCATTAAAGGAAAAGTTTCATTAAAAGAATTTCATTAAAGAAAGGAAAGAAACAGACCTAACAATAGTCTGTTTCTTTCCTATCCACTTTGAAAATTAAGGTGTCATCGGCAAAAAGAACAACGTCGCACGTATATGTTATCATGAATGGTAAGTCAATAATATAAACAAGGAACAAAAATTAATACAGTATTTAGCCCTGGGATACTCCCAATTTCATAATAGATCCTTTCTAATTAGTACCATTAATTTTAACTCGTTACTCTCAATTTACAATTAGGACTTAATAAGATCAATTGCCATTCCCTCAATACCATAATAGCTTAGCTTATTGTTAAACTTATTATGATCCACGCAATCGAAAGACTTGGGAGAGGTCACAGAATACCCCTATAGTATCGTGGGAATTCTCCCAGGCTGTGTATACAGTCTTAGTAAGATGAAATCCAGCACCTTACGTGGATTTTCCTCTGGTAAACCCAAACTGTAAATTATGTAAGATCCTATGTTTATTAAAGTGATAGAGAAGTTACTTTAACATGAGCTTTTCAAAAATTTTACTGAGAGCAGGTAACACTGAGGTTGGATGATAATTCGTTCCCTCGTACAACCCGCCTTAAAAATTGGAACAATTTTACTGTGTTTCATCAAATCGGGAAACTTACCTTCGTCAATACATATAATTAAATAAAAGTCAAAAAAAAAAATATCAAGAAAACATTGACATTTATATTTAATGTAATAAAATAGATATTTATTTTTAATTAGAATGGATCATTTTCCATGTGATTTTTTGTTACGATTAGACAATTTAATTTTATTACTTGTCCTCGGTACCCGTTGCGTCCCTGGAATGGAATTAATGTAAGCAACCTGTGTGCAATTGTTTTTTCCACGTAATTTTTTTCGATTCTCAATTATTATTCAATCATTGCCTAGAGAGAAAAAATGACAGAATTCAGAATTGAGCAATTGTCCCTTTATTCTAGTTTGATTAAACTACTATAGCCCATTGCTAAATAACATTGATGAAATAGAAGAAATGAACAAGAATATCAAAAAACAAATGTACACCAACCTGTTGTGCATATACATTCGCACCATACACAGCATGGTGTGATACAGCATGGTGTGGCTGTTGTGTTGCGGCATACACACTCTGCTGTTGATGACTCTGCAATTATCATTTGAAAATTACCAATGTTTGGAGATAAATAGGAATACAATGTTAGTTCATTTAGGCCCTAAGATTCAATCATAGTTTAAACCACCGACAGAATTTAAACGACAGCAGTAAAAAACATGCTGACAGTTGATTCCCATATTAAAACTTCTTTTGGTTTATTTGTCTAATCCAGTACCATTTAGATTTTTGTTTTTATCTTCTTTTTTGTAAATATCTGAGTAAAATAAAAGTACCAGCCGCTTCGACAGTCCGCCGCACATGCTAAACTATTTTGAGTAACAGCCAACTAACCCACTTGTTCGAAACAATACAACAAATGTGACTTGGCTTTACCATGTGTGGCAGACTCATGATTACTACATTTGAACCAAGGCTGTATTGAACGGCATCTGACTGAGATGAACACCTCAGACTGCCGCACGAGGCGGACTCGGCAAGTTTATATCCGGCTAATCAAAACAAAAGGTAAAATGTGGGTAGTGGTGATTCTATTGAAGAAATTTTATTATAATTGAATGGTCTTAATAATCACTTCTAGCGTCCATATATTGGCAGAGTGCAGATTAAAGATTTTAAAAATTATGTGGATCAACAAAAAAAGATAATAATTCTTCAAATATAATAAAGTAATTAAGTGTGTGAGAATTATAATGGATTCCATTACAACAATGAAAAAATAAAGATTTGTGGCAAATTAGAGTAGTAGACAAAAAAATTTCTACTTCTTTATTTGTTATTAAGCTCTACTGACAGAATTTAGTCACAAGGATCCACATAAATTGGCTTGCAGTTGAGACAATAAGATATGTTTTAACAAACTCACTGTGCCCAAACTTGCCACATTATTTACAAAATCTAATATAAGCTACGTCTACCACTTTACCTGATGCTTGCTCGCTGCTCCAGCAGCTACTGCTGGCTGCTGATATGCAGTAGCTGGCGCTGGAGCGGCGGCTGCATACACATGGTGTGGGTAGGCTGTCGCCGCCGCTGCTGTCGTCGCCACAACTGCCACCGGTGCCGTACCCGCCTCTACCGACAGTTGTTGCTTCATCGAGGCAGATAGTTGTGTCTCCAGTACTGACAAAAATGATGTAGATAACGAGATTAAGATCATCATCATACATACTTGCTATTTTTAAAAATTCAATTTTTAAAAAATACAAACCATTGCCATGATGATAGTGAAAATATGTATTTTTTTATCTATTCCATAATGGCAAAATTTTGCATAGATCAACTCAAGTAAAAAATTACTTATGCATATTTGCAATGACATTGTTTACTCTAATTATGAAATTAATATGCAAAATTCTACTATTACTAATACTATTATTACATTTCGTATGTAAATGTGACGATTTGAACAAAATAGCGGCTATTGCTGAAAACAAAGAAATATTTCTTTTTTAAGAATATTTACAAATGTCATACTCCAAAAAACCTTACATACCATTGTGGATTATAAATCGACGTTTCCTACAGCATAGGCAAAATTAAAAGCTGTACAGAAAAAAGGCGAACAAAACAGGTATAAATCCTTGAATCGTAAAATTCCATTGAAAATGGCAACATTTTGCAGTCAAAATTAACATTCAAAAATATGGATCATTATTCAAATAACAAATAAATCACTCAACTGTATTCCGTAATGAGACTGTTTATTTAAATATGCACAATTTATTATATGTACTACTATATTTCTTTTACTTGGTCATATGTCTTCACTAGCCGCAAATTTTGTCAGTTTTAGAAGAAAAATTATTTATTTATTATTTAATGCATAGCTATGTTTGTTGTAATATCTATATTGTATTTATCGGTATATCTTTGTATTTTAAAAATTACTTATTACAAACATATACCTATATAATAGATAATATTAACATTTGTAAGTCACAACACTTTCCCGATGATGCACAACTGTCTGTTGTCGGGCCGATCGGCTTACTAATTTAAATTTCCAAATCGCTCTGATTATTTGCATTTGGCTATGATAAGTAATAGATCAATTGGTTGATTTATACATTTGCTTTCTTAAAACGTAATAAATATAGGCTTGTGTCATTAAACTTGATTTAAATTTGGCACATTGGTTTTGTTTACCACTTTTTTCTGTTTAGTACCACTTATAAGATTATATGATAGTGCTGTATTTTTCTGCACAACCCTCAAGTGGATCAGATAAGAATTGGATTTGTTTATAGGCTACTGTTTATAAGCTCTCCGGTAATCAGGAGTTGGATTAAAAATAAATTGTATTAGAATTGAAAAAAAACATTCTTTACCAGTACTAGGTTGATGCGAGGGTGATCTTGCAGGTTGTACAGTTGTAGCCTGACTAGTTACCGCTGCTTCTACGTTCGACAAGGACTCAGATAGCTGGAAATATAATTACAAAAGTAACATACTATGAAAAAAAAAGCAATATATGTCATGTATAATGCAAGTTGGAAAATTAAATATACTGTACTGTAAAAATCGGATATATATTGTAATACTTTATTTTAAGGGAGTTTTAACCTTCGACTTTGATTGTATCTCTCTTAATTTCACTTGTATTATTGCCGCCATTACAATATTATTATTACATAAGTCAATTATTATCTTGTATGAGAGGTTTTTTTTTTAATTACAATTTTTATTAAAACTAGTTATATAACTAACGATTAATCTGTTTCTGAATTAATGTACTATGTGCTGACTAAACTAAGATTTTCCTTTGAATCACTTAGTGTTCTAATGTCTAACAAGCTCAAAAGGTTTTATTCTTTTGAGTCTTCTAACAGTATTTTGCACATTTGAGAGTCTGGACACTTCTGGATTAATGTGGTTTTAAAGTCTCTTTTGGTGAGAACTAGCAAATTTACTAATAGTATCGTCTACCATCTCAATCTCAAGATCGCGATGGAGACCACATTTACGGACATACCAAAGCACTTAAGCACTTTGTTTTGGAATCTTTGTATCACTTGGATATTAGACTTACTGGCGCAGCCCCACAGCTGTATTCCATAACTCCAAATTGGGCGTAGGACTTGCTGATACAAAACAAGCTTGTTGTATGTTGAAAGCTCAGAATTACGACCAAGCAACCAATACATTTTTCTGAACTTGATATTAAATTCGTCGCATTTCTTCTTAATATGTTCTTTCCACCGAAGCTTGGCGTCGAGAGTCATACTAAGATATTTAGCGGTGTTTGCATATGGTAATTGAGTGCCATTAATAAAGACTGGATGTGGTGTTATCTTTTTATTTGTAAAATTGATATGTGTTGATTTGGATTCGTTTAATTTAATGCGCCATTTTTTTGTCCAGATGGCTACTTTGTTGAGAGCAGATTGCAATTTTCTAGTTGAATCTCCCACTGCCATTACTGCCGTATCATCTACAAATGTGGCTGTTGTACTATATAACGTTGTTGGAATATCATTAATGTATAGCAAAAACAAAACTGGGCCTAGAACACTACCTTGAGGGACCCCAGCCTTAATCAGCTTCAAGTCTGAATACGAGTCTTCGTATTTAACCTGAAAGTGTCGATTAGTCAGATAGGTTTTTAAGAGTTGGTGGAAGTAATCGGGAAGAAGTAATTTTAATTTGTGTAGGAGACCTTCGTGCCAAACTCTATCAAATGCCTGTGCTACATCCAAGAAGACAGCAGAACATACATTTTTATTTTCTATCGCTTTTTCAATAACATCAGTAATACAATGTACTTGACCTATTGTCGAGTGGTTGTTTCTGAAACCAAATTGATGTGGTGGTATCAGGTTTCTTTAATCAAGAACAGGTTTGAGACGCTTTAAAATTAGTTTCTCAAATAGCTTTGACATGATTGGTAAGAGTGAGATGGGTCGATATGATTCAACTTCACTTAGATTTTTTCCAGGTTTTGGTATCATAATAACTTCAGCTGTTTTCCACGCATCTGGGACATAGTTTAGTCGAATACAGGCATTGATCAGAGCAGTTAATTTAACCAGAGCTTTTCTTTGAAATCTTTTAAGTAAGTCACCTGTAATTAGATCAAATCCAGGTGCTTTCTTCACATTGAGTTTGTTTTTAATTTCGTCAGCAACTTCCTTAGGCATAACTAATGGAATTCTGACAGGATAAGCATTGGAATGAAGATGTGGTAGAGCATCATCTCCCGCGTTTGGATAGAATCTTGCTTCAAGGTGTTGAGCAAACACATCTGCTTTTTCTGAATTATTACGAGCCCATTTTCCATTAGTCTTTTTTATAGGGGGTACTTGAGCTAACGGTCGTTTGAGATATTTTGTAGCTTTCCATAGTGAGTATTCAGTTTTGCTATCTGCAGTAAGTTCTGTGAGAAATTTTTTGATTGATAATTGTTTGATGTTTTTTATTTCTGTAGTTAGTTGTCTAGTAGCTCTGTTAAGTAGTTTTATCATATGGACTTCTTGATTGATGCCACTTTCTTCTAAGTTTTCTTTTTTCTGATATTAGGACTCTAATTTCTTTTGGATAATTAAGACCTTTTAATTTTCTTTTAATAACCGGCGTACTATTCCAGGCAGCTCCCTGAATATCTGCGGTAAAAGCATTTAATTCTTTTTCCAATTGATCAACAGTCTTTATCGGCACCATCAAATTGATATCATTTTCTAATAAGTAATTAAAATAAATCCAATCTGTTTTTTTGTTACTAAGAGTTAATGTTTGTTCTTTCAAAATGATTTTGTCACTAACCGTTAAGTAAATTAGAGAATGATCAGAGTTCAAGTCAAGTCCCTCTTCAATTTTAATATAATTTGCTGATAAATTTTTGACAACAAAAGAGTCTATTAGGTCTGGAGTTTTATTAGGGTCTGTAGGCCAATATGTTGGTTTACCACTTGACATGAATTCGCATCCATAACTTACAGCAGCCCTGTATAATTCTCGCCCCTTAGTATTGATTAATCTTGAGCCCCAGTGGGTGTGTTTAGCATTGAAGTCACCTCCAATGATGAAGCGACAATTTAATTTTTTAAAAAGTGTGATATATTCATCTGCATAAATATTATATCTAGGTGGGAAATATATTGCACTTACCCTGAGTTTTTGTCTAGTTGTCTCAACTGTTACAATTGTAGCTTGGATATCGCAAGTCACATATTGTACGAAAGGTATTAAAAAAATATTGAGAATGACAGCTTAGGTCTCTTTAAGAATACCCACAAATAATTAGTTTATTATTGTAGTGCTGAGTAAAATGACACCCATTTGTTTGTAACTTGTCGTTTGCGTGTTAACAAAAATAGATAAAATTAAAATTTGTGCAGTGATGAAATATTTTTACTTGATAAATTTCACTACCGAACAAGTTTTTCAAGAATTACGACAGACTTGAAGACGCTCCTCCATATTCTACAATGGCAAGGTGGTGTGCAGAGTTTAAGCATGGAAGAACAACGAATCAAGATGATCCCACGTTTTGACGTCTGTTAGCCAGGAAATGACTACAAAAGTTAAAAAAAATTGTATTGGATGATCGTCGTATAATAGTACGTTTTATTGCAGAAGTGTTAAAGATTTTGATAAGAAGTGCTCAAAGCATTTTACAATCATGAAGATTTCGGAGAGCTCATTGAAATTGGTTCAATAAGTTCCTAATCGCTCTATTCATGGCAATGCATAAAACATGGCTTTAAGAATATCAACAATCAATGGCATGGAAAAGACCATCATTTCCAAACCCAAAGAAATTCAAGACAAAATCGCCTGCCAGTAAGATAAAATCATGAGCAGTATTTTTTGAGACAGCCAAGGAGTTGTAATGATTGAATACATTTATCATGAAGCCACTATAACAGGAAGTGTGTACGCACAGAACGAATAAAAAAATTGTGTCACAAAATTCATGAAAAACGTGGAGGAAAACTCGCACAAAAAAAGTATTTTCATCTAGACAATGCACACAAGTCTGCCATTGGCATGGTAGCAATCCACGATGCTGGCTTTGAAATATTCAAACATCCCCCATATTCACTGGACTTGACTCCCAGTGATTTCTATTTATTTCTATGACTAAGGAACATTTGAGAGGTACAAAATTTGAAGCTGACGAGGAATTGATAGCGGCTGTAAACAATTTTTAAGTGCCAAAGATTTTTTTAAATTTGGAAAAAAGATATTTAAAATGTATTAACCTAAAGGGTGATTATGTGGGAAGATAAAATTATATTAAACCTAACTTCCCTCCAATGCAGCCATTCTCATTACTTTTTTAACACAAAGTTCAAATGCATTTCTACCGGATTAATTCATTTATAAATGAATAAAAATGAATGTATGTTCCTCTCACCATGTTGTTAGTCGCATAGGGAGAAGTGGCTGGGTCGGTAGCGAGTCTGTCAGCAGCCGCCTCCAACGAACTACTCGTAACACTTGCTGTTGTAGTTTCCGATTGTTGACTAACCTGCAATATAGATTAAAAGGTTTAAACCATTTTAGTAAGAGTTGTGGGCGTACAACCATAAATTTCGAGTCCGATATCAAGCCCTGGGACCATCTCTGTAGATGTTTACTTGGGACCAAATATCAGGCACGCAAACATCTTACAGATTACTGTACTTCTCCACTACCGCTTTCAATAAATTGATTATAAGGTTACTTGAAGAAAAATTTTCATACTGAGATGCAATCAAATGTCTTCGTGGATATAACATGAGTTAAAGCCTTGATCATAATTTGTAATAACATGATTTAAAGTCTTGATTCAAATAAGAATATTGAACTTAGAGTCAGAGTTCCAGATTGAGTTAATGGCTATAAATAAAAAAACAAGAACCTAGATCTTGCCAGATAGTCACCACTTAAACCAATGTCTACATTTATATAACCGTGAAAATTGTCATTTCTCCTTTATAGAGGGGTCTTTAGCTTATTTAACAGCATATATTTCAACGAGACTACACTTTTAGTTCATACTTCAAATTAATGTACGGGCCAAAATGTTAAACATTCAAATTTAAAAATCTAGATGTACACTGTGTACAATAATTTTTTTAAACAGAACTTTTTTCATTAGTCATATATATTATTCAATCTTATAAAGTGAATGAAAAACTCATCAGTGGTTCAATTTGATATCATTATTATTAATGTGCGAAACTTTTATGTCATTTAGATGATAGTTTCCAGACACATTCACATTATCGATGCTTGTGCACTAGTGACACGTACTGGTCCAACAACCTTGCCAAAAACGTCAAAATCCATCAAAATGTATTCAAATTAACTTATTGAATTATAGATAATTCCACATTCTCTTGCTGGCTTTTATTTTTGCATGTAATTATGGCACAAAAGTATAATCTGAAGCCCTAATGAACTATAAATGAGAGTTTTAGCATTGTGCAGAAAACAACATATGATAGGGGATCATATCCGTGGCCCCGTCTACTTAACATCTCTAGTTATATTTTATGCTCTGTGTTGTTTGGAATGAATTCGTTAAACTTGCCGCTCTTTACAATTAAAAAAATATAACGAATGTCCAATATCCCTTGATCCAATAACTTTGAATATTGTATATTTTATATATTTCTAACAATATAGTTGAACTCCAAAAATCGGATATATATTGCAATAATATTTTATTTTAAGGGAGTTTTGATCTTCGACTTTGATTGTATCTCTCTTAATTTCACTTGTATTATTGCTGCCATTACAATATTATTATTACGTACGTCGATTATTATCTTGTACGAGAGGTATTCAAGAAATAATGAGAATGATATACTTATTAAAGGTAGTTTAAAGAAATAATTAATATTTGTATAGCTTAGGTCTCTGTAAGAATACCTGGGCCTAATCTATGGCCTGGGTGCTAATTACCGAATTTACACAGTAGGCTTAGAACAAGTGGAATTTCCGGCAGCTGCACTGTCAAAATTTAATTATCAACTAATTGTGCAAATGACTACAATGAAAAGTATCGACAACCATACCCTTTCTAAAAAGGTATGAAATTTCCTATTCTATCCTTTCCTAATATCGAATATTTTTTTTTATTTACAAGTATATAAACAGATGAAAAATGTTATCAAATTTTTAAACACAAACCCAAATAAATTTCCAGAAGAAATGTTATATGTTACATAAATCCAAGTTAAACACAGATACTCAAAAAAAATTCATAAATATTGTGAAAAAGTGCTACATGTCAAATCGATGCGTCATTGGTGCATAGAAAAAAATTATTACAATGAAATTAATTATGCTTTAATTTTATTGTTTTGCTGAGTTTGGTATAAAATTTGAAAAACGTGTGTAATTTTTGTGAAAATAAAATGATAAATTATTCAAGAGGAAGTATGGAATTTTTTATTTCATCTTATTTTACCAAACTATGATAAATTGGATGAAATAGTATTAATTACTCGAATTGTATACTTCCATTTATACATACATAGCCTTCGAATACATTTTATAATAAAAAATATGACCTTCATCAGATTAGTGCAAGTATAAAAATAATTATAAACAGTGGTCTGTCCATGGCGTATTTTTGTGAGTTATGTTGAAAGAATTTTTTTTTCTATAGAATGTTAATATAAAATTGCATTTTTTTTTCTATAAATTTGTTTTTTCCCCAAATAATGCTTTTTATAGTGAATGATTAAACAAAAACACAAAAGTTTATAAAAATAAAAATAGGTAATAATAAAAAAGCGAACAGTAGAATTTAAAACCATTTTATTCAAAAATTTTCAAAAAATATAACAGAGATTATTCATAATTATGAATATATATAGATATGCACAATGTTTCTTATGAACAAATATTATTCAAGAGTCTTAAGAAGTAATAAAGTTTGTAATAATAACTTCTAATGCATTTGTAAACACATTTATTTGTTTATATAACGGTTGGTTGGACAGGCAGCTGTGTAAACACTAGGGTCACAGTGCAGTCATTTAGGAAGAAATATTGAAAACTTTTGTGTTATAATCGAGTGGAATTATAGCATTGGCATTATGATAGTTTGTAATACTTATTGTAAGATTAGATTAGTTGCACTTACGAAATCCCAAATGTAACTATTGTACCATTAAGCATGTGATATACTGTATACAAATAAATGACTACAATAAAAACAAACCGATTTTACAATAAACAACATATGATTGCTATACTCAAGAGCGAGATAAAGTGAGAGATATTGTTTCTTTCTACTCATTTACATTCCTTTGTGACTGATGTATAATAAAGAATGTGGCTAATCGCCTGTAATATTCGAGGAAAGTGTTGTATTGGTTTCATAAAAAAATATAGTTTCCTAAAGTTTTATTGTAAATAAAATTAATTTTAAATCATATTTATCCCAAAAACAAGCTATATGGGTCATTCTATGATTATGCGCAGGACGCACCCCGATTTGGCTATGTGCATTTTTCTTTATATTTCCAAAACATCTATTATAATTTTATCAGGTTTCATTGTTAGTATCTATAACAAAAAAGGTATAAAGCGTATTGTTATTTGACTCCCAGTCAGGAAACTGAAATAATGTAATAATTAAAAATTCTTTGAAGTTAAACTTTGTAAATGTTACTATTGCTTTGACAGTTAAAAAATTTACGACTCAAGGCACAATTTACAACAAACCTTTTACAGAATTCATTTTTTTGGGTGGCATAATACTTTGAATGACGGTATTATGGTACCTAATAAACGTTTTTAGGTACATAACGAACAAAGTGATCCCAAGTTTCCCTTCATACTTTGCAGGCTTAGGACCGGCAAAATACCATACAGTAAAGGTTTGCAAATAAAACATAAATTTACTCTAGTAAATAAACTAAAATCACTAGGTAGGTACTTTGGGGTATTTAACAAATTTGGAATCAAATTATTTACAATAATTAATTAAAAATAAAATTACCCATATACTAAAGAATACGCTAGACCACGCTAAGATGGTTTCTTCAAGTGCACTTGTGACAATTATTCAAAATGTGCACAACTTCGCAAAACAGTCAATTGAGTGACACACAATATTCTAGAAACACACAATATTGACTTGGCATCTGGAACGACCTATAATCCAGTAATCATTATGTAGCCTGTAAAAAGTTTCACGCTATGATATTCGTCAAATTGGGTTTTGTTCAGTATACATTCATCTAGCACTTAGTACATCGTCACCACATATGGCCATAATTCTCACCATTGCAATGAATTTGCAATTCGTAAACTGGACCAACTTTCATAAAATAAAGTGCAAGCACAGATGGACACTAATTAGCAGATATGCAACGATGCAAGATATGCTTGACCGATTTAACTAGTGCGATGATTGGTGAAGTAGCACGGGGGTCAATGAGGATAGTGCGGGTGTTGATAGGTCTCGGGGCCACATTCTTTTAACTCGTGTTATGTTTTCGATTCACCTGTGCTCGCTTCTCTCCATAACTCAAGACATCGACACATACCAAAAATGTATGACTATGTTAGAAAAATGTGGAACTTTTTAAGAAAATTTAAGGTCCTATTTTTTATTGGTCAAGAATTTAAATAAAGTAGAGATAATACTACATCGTACAGTAGTTTCAATTTAGTTGTGAATAAAAATTAAGTCTTGATTTGTTAGCTTATTCAGTAGACGACTGCATAAGCTAACAAATAAAGACTTAACTAACAAAACAAGACTTTGAGGCAAATGCATTTTATACTGCAGAATCTTCTAAATCTAGAATACTATCACAGAAACTTATATCAAGGATCCTCATCATTCCATTCAAACAACCGTATGCTATTTTCATTATTAATAAAATCAGACTTGATGGAGGTATCCGACTTTGTAGCAAAAAAGGTCCTATATAATATCTATTCTGTAACCGTCGGAATAGACAATCAGATACGGTTTATGTAAGTTTCTGAAACTTATGTATCCAGCTTAAATATTATGAAACTTATATTCCACTGTTTGTAGTATAGCCCTATGTAAAAATTGGGATAAGAAATTCAAACTTTTTTACTTGCATATGTTCCGTCGCAAACGATGATATCCTTAGTGTTCTATTGATTGCCAAAAATTCCTTTAAGTATTTATAAACTTCATTCTAAAATATCAAATATAATTTCTTTGCATGTGGTCCAAGTGTTAATAAATTCTCTTGTTAAACAATCTCTCACCACCTTTATCATTCAGTGGATATTTCGTTGAAACATACTGACTAGCTTATTACACTACTCTTTCTCCTCCAACTCTCCAGGGTCATAGTTTTGTTAAGTAAATGTGCCCAATGCCAACTGCGATTTTTATGACTGTCAAGCAACGAATGAGTGTCTTGGTGGATCAAATCAAACTGTCTGTTTTCTAACTCGATCCAAAAGTGCATCTGTAATAGCACCCATAATGTCAAAGTTTGACCTTTCATCGAGCCGAGCAGCCCTAGACCACATATCGCAAATGTCAGTGAATTGAGCACTGTCGAAGTTGTGTGTAATATTACAGAATTCCACCTGTTCAGTCCACATAATGGCCAAGAGATGCTCTTGACATATACGAGCATTTTCCGGAACATATAGTTCATGTTCACGAAGCAAATAAACCTTTATTGTTTTCCGTATATACGTTAATTAGCCTAATTGCTGCAATATGCAGTAGTGTTCGGTGCTTTCTTATAGCCGGGAACTTGAAAGAATGGAGCTGCATTTTGTTTTGGTTCTGGTTGAACATGTGGGACAGTATTCTAATTTTGAGCTCTTTGCCAGTACCTAGGGCGCACTACACGCATATTGCTGAAAATAACCTAAACAAAAATCAATCAGTTTAAGTCATATCTTACCTGTATCAAAGTTACTGTTACCGCATGTACAAAGCTGCGGGTAACAGCTAGTAGATAATATTAGTATAGGTAAACAAAAAACAAACCTCCAATAGTGCAATTTCTCGTAAATAATCTGCAACTTCAGATTGACCTCGCAAAATATCCTCAGTTAAAATGTAACACTGATATCTCCTGTTGTATAGCCCACACCGGCACATAACACAGTTGTTATGGCATTCATTCATGATTAAGCAAGCAGTAGTCAAATACAAAACAGTTCACAAGAATCCGATAACAAAGTCAAGAGTCAAGTAGTCGCAGAAAAATAACACGTAACAATTCAGAGTCCGATAACAGAGCCGAAATCGTAGTCGTGGCAGGTATTATGTAGTTGATGGTGTAGTTATTTTTTAAAATAACAATTCTACCAATAGCAAATATAATCACAGTTTATTTACTCCCATTCGTTAAGGAATTATATTGTCCATCTCTACAGCTCATCATCAGATCCCGACCTGGCCAATGGTACAATTGTTTTGCAAAGTAGTAACTACCCATAGCAAATATCTCGAATCGAGGTTGACTAATACTAGTAGTAACTACCCGTAACAAATATCTTGAATCAAGGTTGACTAATACTACAATTTATTCAGGAGTTACATTGTTCATCTTCAGAACTCACAACAGTCCCTGACCTGGTTGACGGTGAAGTTATTTTGGAATTGTAACAACTATTAGATTTACTACCATCCATTAAACAGTTCCATTTTTCATTTAGGAATCTCATCATCAGATCATCACCATATTTATAAGAAACCACCTTGCTAGTATACACTTTCAAACAAAATAATGATTATTATTAAACTTTATAAAAATGGAATAGAAATAAATTATAATATGTGTACAATAAATAATGTATATTATAAATCAGTATGTATGTATAATAATCATGAAATTCTATAGTTAATTGATGCTTTCAAATACAAAAAACTGTGTAAGCAAACTATAGATTTTATTGAACATTATTACCATCTGAAAATAAATTTAGTTACTCTCAAATCACCCCTAAAACAGTTTTTCTTCAAAAACTTGCTTCCAACAAAAAATGGGAAGTTATTTCATGCTTTCACTATTAAATAAATTGTGCATTTGCAGCAGCTATCATATTTGCAATAATCATTTGATTTGTTTTACAGTAATGTGATTATTGTATGTAGTACTAATCATAGATATATTGTCAATATTTTCATGATAATATAAAAACTTGTTTCTGTTATTAAAAACGTTTCACGCTTAGATACAAAGTTCTGTCGCAAGCATATTTTAGATGTTGGAAAATGGCACAGTTTAATGAAACTGCGATATATTCTTAAAAATTTCTAAAGCTCAAAATTTGATATATGCTATTTGATATATACACTTTGTCTTGTATGTAACTTACAACTACAAAATTGAATAAATTCAAAGGCTGAGAATTATTTTGTTAACGTATATAGTAATTACGTAGCTAAAGGAATGTGAAAGAGAAGGAAGAAGTGCCAGTGTCGTTCGCTTTGGCTCGCTCGACACATGCACAACCATATATTGGGTGCCATAAATCAGTACGTTTTTGGTTTTTAAATTTAGGTATGGGTTTCCTGTTTCTTTTATTGTCTTTAGACATACAATTTTCTTTACACAAAGTTAGATTACTCGTTTTATATATTAGCAGTCCTCCGTTTTTATTGATTTATTACAGGTTTATTCAAAACAAATTAATTTTAAAATGGAAATTTATTAAATAACTAAGATAATTTATATATATTATACTTAGTTTCCTGTTTTCTTCGAATTATTATCTGTAAATATATTTTGGCAATACACTTTCCTAAAGTTTTATTGTAATAATTCAATTTTATCTTTATTTTCTTTATAAGCCCATAATCGTGGTTGGGCTGACTAAGAATTAAGATTTGTAAACAGCAAATAAGCATTTTGTTAATAATTTTGTGTATTTACATAAATATATGCTGTGTATGTGTAGAAAAAATAGTTACTACACACAAAAATTGTCTACTAAAGTGATGAACTAATTTTATGTCAATATGAATTAAAGTTTTTATTAACACTAGCCAACAATCTAATCTTCCTGCTAACTGCAATCAATATTGAAAATCATCATAACGCCTATATATACAGAATATTTTAATATCTGTTACCAAACAACATTGTCACGCTGTTTCACACAGCTACACAGAAATGGTGTCACACCAATCAACTGATAAACAAACATTTAAGTGTTTATTTAAATGTTAAAAGTTATTTTTACAAAAACTATCTCATTACTTCTTGGGATATTTGAATAATATTTTTTCGTAAGAATCATTGTGTGTATCTTACATATTGATAATTATGAATAATCCCCATTATATTCACATGTTATTATACTTATATCATCCACAAATAAACCTTTTCTATGGGGAAAAAATACAAATTTCTTAGCGAATAAAATAATACTGTAACTATTTTCTTTTCCGTGCACAGCCAACGACATATTGATTTGACCACGTTGCCTTTTTCACAATAATTATAAATTTTTTTCAAATATTTGTTTGTAATTTTCTTTTGAAAACTTATTTGAGATTATTTTAAATGCAAAATTAAGTTTTTTATCGGCTATAGTTCACGAAATTTCATTTAATTGTCAGATAGAAATTGTCAGATAATTGAAATTCAGATGGGAAATAGGTCTTTCTAAAATTTCATAACATTTTTTGATCTCTTTATATATTTGTAAATAAAAAAATAAATATTAATTTCAGAATTTTTTTTTTAAATTATGGTTGTAGATATTGAAATAATTTCCGCAATTAGTTAATAATTAAATTTCGGCAGTGTAAATTACACTTGCATAGAGCGTTCTGCTTAGATTCACAGTAATCTGGTTAAAGATCCCAAAAACTTACAGAAAAATAATGTTTAAAAAAGAAAATATTACATGCTTATTAATTCATCTTTAAGGCAGGTTTTCACACAGGTGTAATTTATTTAATTTATAATATGAAAATTTAAAATCTTTCATCCACAGGCCATAAATTATTTATAAACGTTATCCAATTTACTGTACAATTGTTGTTTATTATATTTATATTTGGTTCCATCATATGGATATTATTTAACATGTAATAACTTTAAAATTACTTTACACTAACCTGAGGCTGAAAAAGAGGAAGGTGTAAATAGCGCTATAAAGAGGGCCGAAGTGGTAGATATAGCTCGGATATGTTTTTCTGAATAAGTACTAAAAATGTACTACATCTTCGAATAAAAGAAGCGCAGAATAAATAAACAGCAATGCCTTATGATTCATAATATTTTATTGCTTACGCCAAGAAATGATCTAGATTTTTCAACAAAACACAATTTTTCATTGAAAAATATATGGATCATTTATTCACCTCTTGAAAGCACTTACTATGGTCAGCAGACTCTGCCAATTGAGATTTCAAATGTCGTAATATTATTTTAAAACTATACTTACAGATGAGTTAAACTTGTCCAGCGCATTTGCGGAGGAGTTGGGTACATCGTTTTGAAAAGTAGCATCAAACTGTACATCCAAGGCACCAAATTGCACATCGAGGAAACTTATTGAGGCACTTCCCATATCGCCAGGCATCTCCACTGCACTAGAAGGGATCTGCAAATTCACACAGATATGGATATTTAGTACTGTTAACAAAACAATTTGCATGGACAAATATCGACATGTAATTAATCAAAAACAAACTTGCATTTTATCACATTAAGTGATTTTATGAGAACAAGTTTTATGATAATATATTTTCGCAATAAAGGACATTAACCAAACAATTAACTCATAGAAGTTTCTAATCAAATAATTTATTGTATGATATCTTAGACCAACAATTTCCATACATCCATGGTAGCTAACACCCCATCAACTTCAAAGGAGATCTAAAGTGTGCATGGAGCTACTGAGTTCCCATCATACCGATGAGAGGCCAAAGTATCTAGTTAAAGGAGATGAAAAGTGGTTGGCTTATATTAATTTTTAGCATAAATGCCAGTGGTTAGGAGCTGGAGAAAAAGGTGTACGTACACCAATGTATAACAATGGACAAAAGATACTTTTGAGTATATGATTGGGTATATATAAATGAAGTTATTAATGTTATTTATTGGGAAGTCCTTCCAGCTACCTAGCACAATACAGCTAAGATTTATTGTGAACAATTGAGCAAAGTCACCGCTAAACTTCCTTCAAATCAAATCAAAGTTTATTATTTTCTTGACAATTCTCGACCCCACATAGCAAAAGTAATGCGTGAAAAACAACTATCACTTGGATGGAAAGTGCCACCTCACTCACCGTGCTCTCCAGACTTTTCGTCATCTGATTACAATCTATTTTGTTCTCTATCTAATAATTTACTCGATAGAAAATAAGATGAAAGTCATATTAAAATCGAACTTCACTGGTTTTTCAAAGGCTGAAAAGTTTATATAATGAAAAAATGTTTAGCTCTTGTCTACACATTGATGACAAACGTTTAGATACCGATCATGCTTACATACATAATTAATGATTGATTTTATTTACTACATATTAAAAGTTGAAACGTTTGTGTACAGAGATGGCATGTTTATAAGTTGCCAAACCAATATAAAGTTTTGTACTTCTTACATTTATGTTATAATGCGAACTGTTTTTTGTAGCATAGTATTAAAAAAATACCCGATAATAAGACCAGTTTATCTTTCATATAATATGTTGTTATTGAATTTATTGAATAAATTTACTTGTATAACGTCAATAAAACAATAATTCTATTAAATGATATTAAAAGATAACATAGCAGATAAATTGAATTTGGCACAATTTTATAAAAACTATGGAATAAATCACCTAATTAAAGAATTATCAGAGTTTTTCCAACTATAAAATATGGCACCAAATTTAAATTATAGTGTTTTTTAAGTTATAATAATAATAAAAAGAAATGAAATTTACTTTGGAAGGTGGTGGCACTCTCGCTCTCTGCTGAGACTTTCTCTGACTAGCTATGTCAGCATTGCCGTAAGTGCCATAATTTGATGTGTATACACCTGTAAGACATTACAAAATGCGACTTTCATATTACTAAAAAAAAAAGAAGGAAAAGGTTAAAAAAATGATTATTAAGGGAAAACAAAATTTTTTTTATATATTTATACCTATATAAATTTACAATTCATATCAACATAGTTTAAATATATAGATATGTAAGTTATACACAGTTCAAATATTATTTCAAAATTCGTAAAATTAATATAGTTAAATTAAAGTGAAAGGATTGTTCAAGCACAGAGGTCATTTAATGACAATCAGCAACCCAACTTGAAAGAATGTGCAACCAAACCACAATTTCAACAAAAAAGGCAAACAAGTTAAAATAGACTTATTACAGCTAAAACAATATATATATATATATAAACTTTTTCAATAATATCTGTAGTCAAAACTTTAAACATACTTTTCTCAGAATTTTATTTTCAAAAATGGTATCTCAAGAATTAACCAACTGAATGAGATGTTTTACAATATTTTTAAACTATGTAGATTTTCCTTAGATAGGACCTCTGCATTTGAATGTGTGCCATATTTTTTTTGGGAAAAATAAAATTTTATTTTTTTTTAACATTAAAGTTTGAATGCTTTAAAAGAATATTATTTTTCAAATAAATGTCATGAAGGGAATATTTTCAACAAAAAAATTAGGAACCTATATTACAGCGGAAACGCTCAATAGCAACCTGTGCGGGCTGGTCTACAAGCAGCTTGTATATTACTTAGATGCTGTCTTTTTTAAGAGTAATTAATAAAATTTACATTGAGCATAGTTTAAGTGCACAATTTAAGATTTTATAGTTCACTTTGTAATTTAACTGTAATTCATAAAAATGTCAAACTTCTGTAGCCGCTTAACACATTACTCGCATTATAAACTGTATTAATGAACCACTTTGCATTGTTAGAATCGATGAAATAATTCACTGTGACAGCTTTAAACAGTTTACTCACTGTGGGATGAATAGGCATCTTTGGGTTGATCCTGCTGCTGGGATTGCTGTGTTAATTGCGACAGGTACTGCGACTGAGCCTCACTCAAACTCCGACTTGGGAATGTAGGCTGCCAATGATATTTTTAAGTAAAAAGCAATTGCAAGTAAAACCATAATAAAATTAATTGTTTCTAGAATATACTACCCCACTACCAATGAATATTATTTAATTACAGTAATTTTCCACATTAGTGTTACCACTGTGGGTACCCAGATCATTTACTATGGGTTCTGATAGAATACTCTGAACAGTATAAATGCCTAAACCAATTTTAAAATTAGTTTTAACTTCGTAATAGTATATGCAACTTTGACTATATTAAATACAGTATTACAATGACCTATGAGGAATTTTTCTAATATTTCACAACACATGATTGTACTTCACAAAGCTTTCTGACACCTAAATGTTTCATTGTTACTGCAGAATTTTTTGTCCTTGTCTCATACCAATGCTTAAACTTGTCTGAGTATATGTGCCACACAGTATTGACATTACCCTTAGTTGTTGCTGTTGAGGGACGTATCTCATATAGCTCATCACTGAGATGAGCATCAGCGGGCAGCGTGAGATCAGGGGCTTCGTCATAAAAAGCCAATCAAAATCAATTGTAAGTTTGTTGTTGATTGAGACCACAATGAAAATCATAAAGATCATTAAATAGGATCTGTCTCCATAGAATTTTCAAATTACCGCCAATGAATAATCGAAAGAATGATATTAGTAATTTAAATTAATTTTTCCTAACAATTCCTAGAATTTAATATCAATATTACAAATGGCCAGTATTTGTAATAATGATCACTAGAATTTTTTCTACAGCATAAGTAACTCTTGCAAATTCCACCTACTTAATACTGTAATTTAACTGATCATCATCGGTTCTTGTGTATATATAATGTATTATAAGATAGCAAGCACTCCACAAGGAATTTAGCACATTGAGTAGTAAATAGTTTGAATATTTATGTTAAATTATCCTTTTATTAATAAACATTTATAACAATAATATCCAAATCAAAAAAAAAAATCAAAAATTAATATACGGTTACCAACATATTAATGTGACTTGACGGTTAGCATCAAAAATACCTGTTGGTTAATCTGGTGTTGATTCATTTGCTGATGCATTTCAATAGCTTGCGTAAGTTGCTGAGCGGCACTTTGGTCTAACTTCCCTCCCATCTGTAACCAAGTTGTTGATACACAATAATATAATTATTTTCTAGATAAAAATATATATAAGGTGGGGATGTTAGTCATGCATTTTTGTTTTTCGAGCTGATAGTAGGACTGTGGAAGTACTACACATAACCTTTAAAACTCGGTTTCAGACATTCCTTTATTAGATTAATTTCAAAACAACAATTTAGAACATTAATTCCTTAGAAAAGGGTCGACTTATTGGAAAGGGTCGACTTATCAACAATTGTTAACTGTCTAAAAACATCTTCTCCTAATTCACTCCAATGTAAATTTTACTATATTATTTTATTGTAAAGAATTCTACCACAGAAATGAGTTGTTTGCTCATGAAAATATATGGCAAACAAACTCTATTAGAACAAATCTGCGAAAAATGGTTTCAACAATTATAAAAAAAACAAGTTTTGTTACAAAAGACAAAAAACATGAAAGTCACTAAAAAAAAGTGCTTAGTTAGAAACATTATTAGATCCATCCAACATGCTTATGGAATTGGGAGAAGAATGTTGTTCATGATTAACAAATACTAATGAGTCAACTCTTCACATGCAATAGAAATGTTTAAAGAGTAAGGAAATTTAGTTCAGTATCAATTGAAAGAAATAGGCATTGAATATTGTTTATGAAAACAAAAAGAAAAGGATTTTTTGCAACAAATAGTAGCTGCAGATGATAAATGTATATATATCAATAATCCCAACTGAAAATCAGCATGTGTACATAAAGGTGAATCAGGCCCATCAATGCCAAAACAAAATATTCACATTAGTATTTAAAGTGATCTGAAGGATGTAATGTGTTACGAGTTGCTAGAACCATCTGAAATTAATACTAGTGAGCAATACCAACTTCAATTATGTGTTTGAAGTGTATTTTAGAGAGAATGTTGAATAAACATTTAATTTAAAGGGACAAAATATTCCATTTTAACATGAAACATAAATCAAAAGCATAATTTATTACTAAATGTATACATTTTGTAAATTATTTTGTAATTAATAGTAGGCGTAAACAATTTTTGCTCTATTTCATCTCTAGCTACTAAGTCTCAAATTTCTTTTACTTATATTAATCACATGATATCACTTGGTTTGTCTTCGAATCATTTAAAAATTGTTTCTGTGGATTGAAATGCTGCACCATTTTATGCTCCTAAAGGAGTCTTATTTTTTTCGTCTCTTTCCATTTCGTGCTTTCCACTGACTTGAAATTAACTTTTCAACAATTTCATTTCTAGTTTTCCTATCGAAAGGTTAATGATTTTTATGATAATGATTTCCAATTTAAACCAGTTTTATCTACATAGCAACCAAAGCCAATGTAATATTTGTTGTCATTCACATTGTTTTTAAAATTTTATATGATAGAATTCACTGCTTACTGTTCTTTTTTACATTACTACTCCCATCTTCACTATAAAAAATCTGTATGTATATCATAAAATGGAACCGATATTCTTTTTTATATCAGATATCCTCAAAGTGTTTACACTGTTCTATCACCTAATACACAATAAAATAATTTTTTTTTAAACACTTGATACTGTTTATTTTGTGTTTATGGGATAAAACTCCTCTTTTAAACATTGTCATTTTCAATATCAACACACATTGCAATGTCATAGCCATTAATATATCAGTAAAATAATTGAACCCCGCTTCAATTATTTTACTGATATAGTACAAATATTTTAGACAGAAGTGCAGAAGTATGTGAGCGTCTCTCACTCTCTGCTGAGAGTGCTCGCGTACTTCTGCATTTCTTCACAGCACTCGTGTACTTCTCCACTGCGAGAGCTTTTAACTTCGTAGAGATCATTACTAGCATTTTTACTTGCAAATCATTATACTACCATCTTGATAATCACAAGTCTGTAGTCAAAATAGTGTGGTCCGGGTAATAGAATTTCTCCTGTATTTAAAAAGTGTGCTTCTTTTATAGAATAATGGGTAGAATACACTTACACTTAACATTTTTATATTGTCAACTATAATATACTTATATCTCTAAGAGAATTGGAAAAATAGCTTCCCCCTTTTCAAACTTCAATATATCAAGTTTTCTTATTTTATATTCATTTACATTCATTTTTATTCATTTACAACACTGCTTGGATTTACCAGATATTACAGGCAAATCTGCTATTCACTTCTATACATATAAGAGTTACAAGGACTTCTAATTACATTAATATATCATTATATACATTTCAGGTGTAAAAATATACATGATAATGTCATTTTATCCAAGAAAGTATTATTGAAATAAAGGATGTTAATACTACGATGGCTATAATCATTAAAAGCACTATGAAATAATATGTGCATCTTATTCAACTGTAGAGTGGTAAAGTCTAGATGTGAATACAGAAGTTTATTATGCGGAAGGTATTGTAAAACTCGATGGGTTGTTTCCCTTAATATTTCACTGGGCAGCGATTTCACTAGATGGATACATCAACACTGTTCCAAGATGTTACATCTTATTTAAATATATTATGTACTAAGTTTTGTCTCTTACCAAATAACGAATGAGCCCTTGTGTAACCATTTAATTGACAATGATTATTTGTAAACAAATAATTGTAAAATACACTATAAGGACTATCATATAAGAAACAAAAAATTATGTAAATAATATTACATATTTGTCAATATCAGAGTAGTACTTTATGGATAGAAAACAGTAAACATCATTGAATGTAAAGAGGTTATGTTACAAGGGAATGAGATTTAATTTTTTTAAATAAAGTAAATACTGTATTGTTTTTAAGAATTATAAAAAGACTTTTATACGAGCCAGTACAATAATAATATATAATTTTATTTGATTGCAGTATGTTCACTATTAGGACTAGGTATGAAAGAATAATATTAATGAAACCAAAAGTTTATCAATTAAATAAATAATCATCATACGTACTGATACTACCTTGCATGATCCCAATACAAACAACAGTACTTTATCAAATAACTGAAACTTTAAACCTAAAACTACTCTTATTTCAAAGAACTTAACAGTTGCTGGAATGTGCGCATCATTTCAGAAATCCAATAATGTAGGCCGAATTTCACTCACCTTAGTCTGCTGCTGCTGCTGATAAACAGCATAAGATTGCTGCGTATCATTCACTGGTTGTGTTGAAGATTGCTGGGCATTTGGTACCACTGCACTGCTGGAATACGACACGGGAGGTGCTTCCGCAACTGGCGTTGACCACTCCTCCTGCCGAGTTAAACAAGAAAAGAGAACTTATCAATGAGATGGGAGTAAGACTAAATAATAAAAATAACATTTTTCTAGTAACTATGCACCTTCGTAAATTTGACTCCAGTACAATAATAGAAATTGATGTTACTTTCAAATTCATTTCATTTATTTTTCAATTCATTTTCAATTCAATCTTTTCAATTCAATTTCAAATACTACATCTTAGTAGATTTGACCATCCATCACACAGGACAGACTTCCTGGATAACAGAATACTTGTATCAGCTCTAGCAGATAATTTTCTATTGTCAGAAAAATATTATTAATTGTGAGGTATTAGTTACTTAAGGTACAAACCAAAAAATTACTTACAATAAAATGCTATCCTTGACACACAAATAATTGTGATTATGCTATTAACTGGTATAGCTAGAATTTTTTCCCATTTCCCTTAACAATATGGAAAGAAAATAATCGGTAAGACTTTTTTATTTCGGACTCTATTATGGAGGAATAATGTATTTTTTAAATAAAAAATGTTTTTCATTTTCAAAGTTTTCTCAAAAACAATATATAAATGATTTCATTTTCATAAATAAAACCTTCATGGAAAAAAACTCAAGACAGATACTGAATATATTAGTACAATTCATTTTCCTTTCCGTGAGGTAATACTTGTATTGCTTAAAATTAAAACCTCAATAAAATGTTCGTCATATAATAGAAAAAACCAAACACCTGTGTTATGGGAAAGACCAAAGTTATTTTATGTTGTTTTCTTGCACAAACATCGCTGCAACATAGAGGTCACAAATACTAAAACCCATCTAGTTATGAAATTCTAATAAGAAAATTTATTAAAATTGAGAAAGAACTCATCATACTCATTTTAACCAATGCTCACCACTAACACATAAATATGAGACATGCGTAATACAAAAAAAATTCTGTGATAGATATGTTCATAATTTTTAATAAAAATTTGTTTTTTTGCAATAGATTAGTAGAGAACAACAAACACACTTGAAAAATTTTATTGAATAGGAAATATTTTTTGCTAAAGTCACTCATATTTCTCCAATAATGTAGAAATATACAGCATGTTGTGGGAGGAAATGAAGTAATGACAAAATATTTAAGTTTTGAAAAACACTGTTATGATAAAAACCTCTTTAAACAAGCAAAACAATATAATGCAGAATTCTGTAACAGATTAATCTAGTTAGTAGAAAAATTCTTTGATTTTAAGTCACTTTCAAACTGGTAAAAAAATGCGGTACTGCTATATTTAATTATGAAAAATGTTAGAGCTTACTAACATAGCATCTGTAAGATTTTTATCAATCAATTTGACAGCTGCCAAATTGGACAAAGGCCTGCAGATTAATTATTTAGCCATTTATAAATATAATAAAAATGTTAAAAAAGCAAACAAAAAAGACTATTCGCTGAATAAAAAAAATCTAAGCAATGTGGAAAAAACAACAATCTAGAAGCAGTTGTCTACATTGTTTTTTTTTTAATAATAGTGGCTATGCATGTATATGTACTTCGTATCGTACCTGCAGGCAATTGTGCTGCGCGGCAGTTGGCAATACATTCTCGGGCTCGCCGGCGGCAGCTGCCTCTTGTGCCGTACTGGGGGTAAATACCTGCACACATATACATAACCCCTGTTTTAAAGTTTCTGCATATGATTTTCTAACTATAGCCATCGAACTGTATGAGATGATAGAAAGTATTTGATTAAAATACTTTACATCTAAAAGCTTTTCCTACATATATCCCTCACGTACTACTCATTGCCATTTTTTATTATTTTTGTGCCATGAAATGTAATACAAGAAATCAGAAGTACGTACAAATTCATTTCCCTTTTATTACTGGCAAACCATGAAAAAATCTTTCCCTTGTCAAATGCCAATCAGAGTGACTCTACTGCCCATAAATTTTAATCCAGTGTTGGATTTTCAAATTTACACAAATTTATTGCTGAAATATCCTTTGTACTAAAGGCTGTATAATTTCTTAGGTCTGCTCTAAACCCTCACCGGAGTATTGGGGTAAAAAGGCAAAGTAGCAAGTACCATATCTGTGGAAATGTTGAGTGCGGCGATTGTTTCAAGATGTGTGAAAATCAAGGATAGATATTTCAAATAATTGGTGTATTTCAACTTTTCTGATAAGTAAAGCGATAATATCATAAACAGAATTTTTAATGATTTTGTTTTTCTACAAATGTGTCATTTGTAAAAAAACTAAATTAGAAAGCTAAACCATTATTATGAGGGACAGAGTTTATGGCAAGACAATTTATAAAAATATATAAAATTCTGACTGTCAATATATGTTCAATTGAACAATCATTAACAACAACTATCACTCCCAAATTTGATATAACCTCCATCAACTCGTTCCTTAAAATCACAAGGGTTCCATAGAACTAATATTATTGTGGTGTCACTTAAAAGAGCTGAACAACAAAATAAAGCCACAAAAATGAGGATAACACATGTGTAGTAGTAGTGTGCAGACTGTTGTTAAATTGCTATAGCAAACTGGCTTCGATGGGTTTTTGAGTAGAAAATAAAATTATTACATTGAAAAAAAATTTCTTGCATCTCACAACATTGTCAAAAAACTCTATTTCAACGTTAACACAATTGTTAAACATAGTACAATAATAATGAAAATGAAAAATTCTTATTGAAATTCTGAATATTCAGCAATTATATATAAAGTATTATTTCAGAGAAGGAAATATTGATTATATTAGAAATTTAGTGTTTTTCTCAACTTTTTTTCAGAGTTTATTGCCTTTATATTTAAATATTTTTAAGGTTGAGAAAATGTCAAAAATACAAAATATTTTTCATTGAAAAAATATTTATCCGTAATAATAATTCCAATCAAATAACATAGATTATGTTTTTATAACATTATTGAGCAAAAATTATTTTTGGTATGTCTATTAACCAACAGCCTGCATATGGAGTTCTCACAGACCAAACTATAATCATACCACATGTAAATGTGACAATGCCGGTCTCTACAGAAATTTAAAGTTATTAAAAAATTCTAGTTGGACAAATCCATAGATAACAGCTAACATGTACAAAAGAGTGTAACATTTTATATATTTAATATACACGAAACAAAATTTCTTTCCATTTATAACAAAAAAGAACAAGCTAGAAGTGGAATGTTCAGGGAACTGTATAAAAACAAATGTCACCAGTTAAAAAAAACAAATTCTAAACATGTCAATTGCATGGCAGGGCACGCCCCCAGCTTTTCCCAAAATCATAAAATGTTCTCTCCTGTTTCCTCACACTTAAGTCACATATACTTATCTCACTCGCAACAAACATTTTAAAATTTTAGTGTAATTGACTTATTCATAAATTTATAGAAACTCTTAGAACAAATTCACTTTCTGAACAAAAATGCACCAAGCAGCTGTATTGCCAAGAGTCCGCCGAACGATAAAAATATAGTAAAAAGTATCCAAAACAAGGTGCACCTCAGTATGCTTCCAGATTGCTAGATATATTCAGAGTAATCCCAGTTAAGAAAAAAATACGAATAAAATTACAGCATGAAAATCCTTTTTTTGTCATACTAATAATATTCAATATACTTTCAGGATAATTCAATTTATTTCTATTTTTGTTACTCGTGCCAAATTAATTATTTGTCAAAAATTGCAATAAAAATATCAAGTTTCAAGAGATTCATGCTTTGATTTTGAATTGTTAATACTGTGCGATTGTGGTTGAAGAAAAATAAACTGAAGACCGACGATGCATACTGGTTATGAACTGAACATAAGATATTATGTTTGGATGTGACTTTTATGTGTTAGTAGGACAAAAAAAATTATTATTAGTGTCGAGGTTTTTCTATTGAAACATATGAAGCCATTGTATGACATATCCAGAGAGTCGTAGTATCAATCTTTGATATTGTTAGTAAATAAACGTTCAATAAAAACAAGAAACTATCAAGAATGAAAGACAACATATGTAAAATTATCCAGAGTTTGTACCTGAAAGAAACTGAAAATTCTGCATTCATACATTCGATACTATGAAAAATGCTCGTGTGGCTCAAATACTACAAATACAATATAATGTTATAATTCACTGTGTACTCCGGTTGTAATTGTTTTCAATGTATATTTCAATAATGAGTTAATTTACAATTAGTAAATTTTGGTTATTAAAAGGTTAAGAAATTTATATCAAAGAATATGGAAAAGAGAATTTCGTGCAACTGCAAAGTAAAGCGCACATCGGAACTTTTAAAAATATTTTAGAGAGAAAGCAGAATATTCTGTTGCATCCCATTTTGGACAGAAGATGACAGAAGATACAGAAATAATTAGCGAAGAGGAAATAATAAGAGAACAAAAACAGATATATAATAAGAAGTTCAAATAGCAGAAACCATAATGAGAGGAATAGGTAATGAGGAACTTAAAATAACAATAAAATCAGAGAAATAACAAAAATGTTAAAACAAAAGCAAATTTACAGACAGAAGCTATGGTAATTGAATCAGTCAGTGAAAAATTCACAATAACAAAACTGAAAAAATATTGTAAAAACACAGACACCATAAAAACAGAGTATAATGCTTAATATTTATATATATTTCAAAGTTCAAAACAAAGAAAAAACTGGTTCAAATGACAATGAGAAATACATCAATATCTCCTAAAACACACATCAATATCTCCTAAAATACTTACTGTAAGAAAAAGCAGAGTATGATCAAAGGTTCACGCATTCCTATCACAGGAATGAAATGGTATAAAAATGCTAAAAATTATTGAATCATAGTTTTTCATTGACCGATATAAGATTATAACTGATGTGAAGCTGTAAAGTGGCTTAGTCTAATTTATATTATTTTCTTGATTTAAATATGTGGTTCCTGTATCATAAAGTATATAGTATTTAGACAATGGCTAAGAGTGTCAAAACGAGTTCCTTTTGCTGTGCCGTGATCTTACTTACACACTATCTATCAAAGGTATTGTATACTTAGAGGGCAATTAAATTTTATTTTTTAATTAAAATTTAAAAAATAATTTTTTACAGGGTAATTAATATGTACCATAGTACATAGATGAAAAAGGAAAATGACCACTTTATATAAAAGGTTGGACCCCAAAAGAAATGGTTAACAATAGTTAAAGATGATGCCATAAACTTAGAATTTAGTAATATTTTTCATCAAGTAGATAGTATTATTTTGGTGTTCCACAAAAAAAATGTTTTACAATATTTTGGTATAATATCACAGGCTTTTACAAAAAATTGTTTTTTCCAACTGTATTTTTATTTAATATTTGAGCTAACAAGTTATAATTTAAAAAGCTGAATTACAAATTTTATAATAATGGACTAATATGCCACAAGTTTTTTTTTTTTTGCCCTTTCGCTACAGGACCCTCCTATACGGACCGGAACTCTCAGAATTTCATTCTGTCCGTCTATACGTCTGTCTGTCTATCTGTCCATGTCACAGTCATTTTACACTGAGACTATTGGCACTATATAGATGAAATATGAATATTAAGTGTCTTCTATTAAATGCTATACAATGAAATAGTGGAATTAGGAAAAAAATTATATTAAGGATGGCAGTCCATGTATGTAACCGAGGGATAAAAAAAATATAGTGCACATAGGCGTGTGGGGTTAGATAGGTCTTAAAAAATGAGCAGAGATTTTTTATATAAGTCAATAGTTGGTGAGATATACGCTTCTAAAGTCTTAAAAAGTGTGCCACCCCTCCCTAACTTTTTTAACAAGAGAAATATGATATTGTCACTTAATAAAAATCGTAAAGTGTGTAAAATTCTGAAAAAATTAAGATAGTAGAACTTGAAATAAACTTTCAACGAAAAATGGTTTGAATAAGATAAGTCACATAGTTTTTGACATATGGGATATTTTCGGTACCGACCACAGTATAACTTTCTTTTTCACAGTGTATTTGAGAAATATGAACTTATAAGTTTAATATTGTTTGGTGCTACGGAAGCCTCTGTGTGCGAGTCCCACTCACACTCGGTCGGTTTATTTTATTTTTCACTGACTTTGTGTATTCTTGCTTCTCATACTGCAACATAAGCATTACATTCAACAGTCAAGTCCATTTAAGGCAATCAGAAATGGTCAAATCAAAGGTAGAGTTAGTAAAAATATTCTATACTTGAACCATAGGGTTAATATACTGCAAATAGCTAAATAAAGCGTGCGAGCAAGAACATATTCTTTTTGACATTACTACACAATACGTGCACAGGTAAAACTATTTTGATGGATAAAACTCTCCCACAGTCCTTCCCCTTCGCTAGGAGTCTACAGAATTTTCATGTTTTCTACAGTATTTTTGTGCATACAAAATTGAAGGTGGGGGGAACAGTCAATACAAGAAAAGTTGGATAGAATCAACTGTTCCGCTCATCACGAGCATTGATCAATTTCATCCAAACTCACTTCACTTGAATCAACCACTGAACAACGCGATCTATTCAGGTAAAACTTCCTTAAACTGTCTTGCACCCGAGGGCCCGATATTGGGTCCAAATACAGACTTATGTAAACCACACAAGGGCCCGATAACAGGCCTGAAACTGACCTTCGTACTCACCGATTTCTCGAACGGCAATGTTTCTTGCACAGTATGTAGTACCATATAAGTTCATTTTACTTGTGGTCGCAACAGCTTGTAACAGCAGTAAAAATATATTACTGATATCACTTGTGCGGCATTTCTAAACTGCACGTTTGTTTCTGTAAACAGCCCGTAGTAAATGGAACAATAAATGAGCTAAGTTTTTGCAATACATATTGCATTATATATGAAAATAGTCTGTATTTATTGATTATTACACTTATTTCATTTATTTTATGAAACATCTAACAATTCACTCGATTACATACATTGAATTCTCACATATTTTAGTAGGCCAATAAAAGTTGGCAGTATTCATTTCCAAACTAATAATAATTGTAATATTACATATTTGCAACGGGAAATAATTTTTTCCAACGTTAGTTTATTATATATTTAGTGACAAAGTAATATAAAAATATGTTTGTAACTAATAATTAGCAAATATGCATGCTTTTGCTATTCTATAAATTGTTCGTCTGCGGAAGCTTATCTTGTTTGCAATAATTAGTTTATTTGATTTGTTTTGCAATAAATTGATGTTATTGTATGTAATACTAATTATAGATATACTATCAATATTTGCACAATAATATAAGAACATGTTTTAATCATAAAAAAAATTAAAAATAAAAGTTTTTTTCCTTAGATACAAAGTTCGAGTCACATATTTTATCATAACTCCCCTCAAAAAGTGCAGATCGCTCAAAAAGTAGAGAAACCATGTACCAGGCTGTAAATCAGTATGTTTTAGTGCAGTCTTTTATGTGAATAAAATATACCGTGATGCTCAGTGTTAAAACAATTGTATTGGGAAATTTTTTATGAGTCGTTCAGAAATACAATAACAATTTCATTCAACATAACTGGCATAAAATACGCCATGGACAAACCTAAGTTTATAATTATTTTTAGAATACTGCAAGTGTTATCAAATGAATATAATATTTTTTTGTTAGTATAAGTCGTAAAATTACTTTTACGTAATTAGTTTCATTGTAACTATTTTATTTCTGTGTGCGGGCAACAAAATGTCAATTCAACACATCGCTCTTTTTCACAACGTATATGAATTTTTTCAAGTATTTGTATGTAATTTAGATTTATATATATATAATAACATTTCTTTTGGAAAATTTACTAGAGATTATTTTAAATGAAAATCTAGTTTTTTATCTGCTATAATTCACAAAATATTCATGATTAGCCAAATAATTAAAAATGGGATGAGAAATTGATCTTTTAAAAATTTGATAACATTTTATAATATCTTTTTATTTATTTGTAAATAAAAAATTAAATGAAACTATGTGATGTAGTATTATTTCTACTTTCTTTAAGTTCTTTACCACGACCTAGGTTTCGTTGTATTAAAACATCTTCAGGTGGGCTAATAGCAAAGATTCTTAGGAACGTTCAACAGCAATTATGTTTCTATAACAATAGCGGAAGCCGGGTTTGTGTGGGTTTTCCCACTGCTTATGTTAGTGAGTTTATTGTATGGGCAGTGTAGGTTTTATTATACTTCCGAGAGTTGTACAATAACAAGTATTTTAGTGAGGGCAATAAATTAAATTGATGTTATTCTATGAGGTTATACAATGTAAATGTCCCGGTGTATGTAATAAAATTAAATGGAAGTTATTCTCAGTAATATATTTACACAATAGCAAGGGTATCTAAAAGTTAAATTAATAAATAAATAAATAAAACGGGAGTTATATGGAATGAGTGGTATAACCTTGTTCTAACTTCCAACACATTGAACTTAAGTGTGAAATAGTTTTCTAACACACAATAACAACATTGCTACTTCAACCATTAGTTCAGGGGATAATTGCAGTATTCAAACAGTATTACATAGGAGTAACTATATCTTATAATTAGTTATATCTTGTAGAGGACTCATTAAATATTACGGAGAGTTAAAAGCAATTTAACATTGGTCAATGCATAACAGTAATTAAAGACGTGATTGATGAGTTACGTTTGTCAACATTTAATTTTTGCTAGAAAAAACTTTCACCTGACATAGTAAGCAATTCTACAAGTGTTCTTATAAAGGAATCTGAAATTAAAGGAAATTTTAGTGATGCATGGAATTTGTGGAGAGGAAGCAGCTTGAAGTCCTTTAACATTGAAGAAATTCTGAACACCGATTATAACTAACAGAGCTTATTGAATTATTAGAAGGTCAAGTGATGAGAATAATATCCAGGAAGATAAAAACACGACCTTAATCAATAAGTCTCTGACCTTAAATATCATAAGTGACATCATTTTATCAGCACAACAACTCGCATTTTAGTACTAAATCTGTTTTTAGAAAAAAGTTTGAAGTTTTAAAATGGACATTGGACGAAAAAATAAAAAACAAAATTAATTATCCTCTCATGTTTTCCTATTTCGTTATAGCACAAATAAAACTTTAGGAATGTACTTATTTGTGTCGAAGTTTTAGTATAAGAATTAATGTTATACTATTTGTGTTCGTGTGGGTATATACAGTATGTACCATCACTAAATAGTGCCACTTCAATAATAAAATAAATCTATTTTTTTTTTAAATCATTATCCCTTTTTTTCTGAAATTTAAAAATTGTTATAAGTCATTAACATGAAAATGCATCAACCTATATCTTTTATTTTGGTAAATGTAAGAAATGTGGCAATATTACATAATTACCCTTTTTAGCGATCAATGATGAATTTGACTTTTCAAACTATCCCTTTCATTTGCATAGTTTTTAAAAGGAAGGTTAAGAAGAAGAAAAGGATAAAGGATAACAAAATTCAAATTACCATTTAAATAAACTATTATTTGCTTCTTAGTAATAATATTAGTCTAATTTTAATTACAATTTCAAAATAAAATGGCACAGTTTATTTATTTTTTAATGCCAAAAACAACCTTTCCAAATAAATCTGCACGGTTGATTTATTGTTTAATGAATAAATCTGCACGGTTTATTTATTATTTAATGTCACTCAAGATGTGGATTAGTGTCTATTGTTTGTACATGTGGATTAGTGTGTTTCAAGGCTTTTTGTAATTAGCATGTATGCTACGCAATACCCAAGGTAAATACAATATATACTAAAACAAAACAATTATAATTTTGATTGTGTACATGTCCACAAATAAATTTTCAATGAATGTCACAAAACGTCATAGGTACTTAGTAAATGAATACATGATAAAAGGAAATAAATGTATCGCATTAAACGCATTACTTCGTTAGTTTACTAGTTACTACCATTGTAATATTTAAGCGAAGTATACTAAGTTAATTAAAAACGAAACCTGCGCTTCGTTTTCTAGTTTTTATTTTTTTCAAACGATGATAACAATATAAATAGTGAACGATGATAATTCATTTTGACACTTAACAATTTACAACATATTAGACGTTATTTACACATAATTGTGATTTCACACTAAATTTAAACTTTCATTATAATATAAACTAGGCAACTAATTAAAAAAAGTAACATTATGCTGCATTACACATGATTAATAGCACATGTAGTGGTAGGTATATAGATGTCGCAATAGAATGGTGCGAATTTCAAATTGAATTTTGTCCATATTTTGGCACCACATCAATCACAATGATTGTTACGAATAAATATGATTCAATAAAATAGAACTTATAAAAATAAAAAAATAACTTCTAACGCCTTCGTGAATACATTCGTTCTATTAATTTAGAAAACCAAATGTAATTCTCGGTGTTCCACGTTTATCGGTTTTGTGTACTCGACTTACAAACCAGATATAGGGTATTATATATGAAATTTTAGCTAATGAAGACGAATACTTATAAAAATATATATTTTAAAATATAAATATGCTCGTGACTAAATTTTCGTTGTATCTACATGAAAACATATTTTACTTTTCTTATGACTCGAAATATGTTTTATGCCAGGGTTTCCCAACCTTTTTTTTGTTGAGGCTCCCCGGACTATAAATTATATTTTCATGACCCCCCCCTTTGATTTAGCAAATTAAATAAAAATGGTAACTGAAGTTTGTAAATACACAAACTTACCTTTTAACAGTGAGACATAATAATTTTACACACTCAAACTAATTTCTCAACAAAAAATGTACACCAAAACATCAAATTTTTCGCAAATTTGTGGTAATAATAGTGAATATGATATTTAATTTCATTAATTTTATGCATGTAAATTAAACATTACATTGTAATGTTATTTGTTAATGTCGTTGTATAATTTTTCTTTCTAAAATGCGAACGCTTTCCGCCCCCCTTGACATCTCTCTATGCCCCCCTGGTTGGGAACTCCTGTTTTATGCTGTCGTGAAAATATTTACAATATATCTATAATTATTAATATATACAATAACATCACATTTATTGCAAAACAAACCAAATAAACTAATCATTACAGACATGATAAGCCGCCACAAATGTACAATTTAAGTAGCGAACACATTTAAATTGCGAATCCATAAAACAAATGCATGAACGTATGCAGTCCAATTTTTGGTCGGGAGCATACTTTTTTTGTTACTTTATCACAAAATATAATATACCGATTCGAGAAAAAATTATTTCTCAATCTGAATATGTATTATGATTATAATTACTTCGGAAATGAATGCTACTGTGCTCTCGAATACGTGTGAATACAATATACGCAAATGGAATGAATTGTTAGATATCTAAAAAACAAAGTATACAATTACAATCTACAATAAATACAGATTTGTTTTGATATATAATAATATGTACGTTGCAATACTTACCACACTAATTGTTCCATTTTCCACAGAGGTTTCACTAAACATACCGCACAGTTTCACATATAACGGTAAATTATTTCAATTATTTATTTTTACTTGTTCGCCATCACAAAAACAGTGCCAACTAATATGTAACTAAATCTATTTAATATTATTTAATAGAAGTTACAAGGCATCTTACGTTTATATTTATTGTTTATTGTCATTCAAACGTACGTTACAGCATCAATCTGTATTCGGAACCAATATTAGTCTTGCAGGCCTATCGCACGTTCACTGGGAGTCACCAGTGGCAGAAGGGGAAAGCTAATGTGCCTGCTCATAACGTGTCTCTCTACCTTAAGTCTCTCTCTACATTATGCCATAGGGGAGAAGGGTTTGAATCGTACCAATGCACTGACAATTAATTTTTCCCTTTTCCCTATATTATCTCACATAGTCCAAGATATTAATCATGGGTGTAATTATTTTTTTAAAAACAAGAGAAAATATTGAAAAACATAAATTATTCAATTTTTAAGACCTTCCAATGACTTCTCACTCTATGGGGTCTATGAATAAATATCACCTAAAGTTGTTTGTAATTCCATTTGATGTCAATTTTATTTTAACTATAACAATAAACCTGCAAAGTTTCATTATAAGATTAAGTAATGACCTAGTTAATATGGACGTATGGACGACAGCTACTATGGGAATTATAAAAACTATAATCCGAACATACATGTCAAGAATTAGAAATTAATGTCTTGCCCCACAAATCCTTACTTCTCAACCTATTTTATTTCATTACACCAACTAATAGGCATTCAATCTTTTTGGGTGAATATTCCAGTTTTATTATTTTTGAGTCAAGAATTGGTTTATTAATTTAATATTATGTTTACTATAAGTTGTGGAAATAATTTGTGGAAATGCAAGGAAATAAGGTTCCGAAGTCCTAAATGTTTAAGAATTGATATTAAAAATAAAACTGCTAGTCCAGTAAAATTAGGTTATGACTTCGAAAACATTCAGATTTTTGTAGAGGCCTTTTTTTGGAATCCTATTGGGATCCCAAAATGCACCCTTAATTATGCCGTGAGTTTTTTCAAAGGGGCAACACGAATAAGTTCAAAAAGAAAAGGTAGCATGTAAATATTTTTTTTAAAAATACAAGGAAACATTGAAATTGTTTCTATTATATTTGCCTCGCTAAGTTTAAATCTCATGCTTAGAAAATTTTTCACAAATGTTTTTTTTTATTTTTTTGATTTATTAATTACAATTTTGTTAACATACAAGATTTATCTTTTAAACACTTTCTTTGTCAAAACACTTTGAATAAAGGTTCATTTTTTATACACTTTTTGTCACAACACTATGGGTAAAAGTTTTTTAAAAACTCAGTATCTCATAAAAATTGTTTTAAAATTCATAATACTTGATTAACTTCTATGATTCAAAATGCTAGTTATAAAAATATGCTTAAAAGATAATAAAACATACCTTTGTATCAAACAAAATATAATAAAACATACCTTTGTATCAGCCAGTGAGCCCGACCATTCTTCGTTGTCCCAGTCCTCAGCCGTAGGGAACACACCAGTTGGACCTGCAAACAGTTATTTTAAGTGACTATTAATACAAAAATGCAAAGAAACTAGATCTTTAAAACAAACGTTTAACTTAATGGTATTGACAACTTGAACCATCAACATCTGGACACTACTTCAAATTTCGTCCTAAGTAAATAAAATATTTTCTATGTTATAATATCTTTTTCAAAATTGTTTTTGAAGTTATAGTCACATTCTTTTGGATGGTCATCAACTGTTGATATTTCAACACAGCTATTATTTTAGGGAGCAAAAAAAATAAGCTGAGGCCAGATCCAATGAATATGGGTGTTTATTCAAAGGAATCACTTTTTTTACTGTTTTTGCTCCAGAATCAATCTGTGTACAGCACAGATAATGACGATCAAGTTAGCTTGTCATTGTATGCAAACCAAAAATACACCATTTGATATATCTTCACACATGCTTTATTTTTTGTTGATGATATATTTCTTAAATCCCAGTGAAGTGAGATATTTTCATCTTTAGTGTTCTTGTAATGCATTTACTTTTATCGAACATATATATTAAATAAACCTCCGGCATGAGAAGGGCTTGCACTACGAGAATTCCTTACATATTTAGGCACTAACAAGCATTCAAGAGCATGCAGCACTTATAAGAAATATAAGATTTTTATTAGAATATTTATTTTTCACATCGTAAATATTTTGAATCTGTATCTTTAACAGGCGTAAAAACATGGTGAATATTTAAAAAATTATGACATCTAAAATCATAGCCAGTTTTCATACAACCTTTGCATAGGCTCCTAAAAGTCCTGACTTTTTTTCATTATTATAGATTGAGTAATTTCAGAAATAAAAAAAGGGACAAATATTTTTTACATATTTTTCAGTTTATTTTTGATGATTTTTGACTCTCTAATAACTAGTCCCTTCAAATGATGCCTCACACTATGTACGAAATTAAAAAAAGAAACTGAGTGTTCTTATAAGGGTTGCATTTTTACTTTTGAGGTATGGAAGGTTAAAAACTGGACAATTATCAAAGCATTGTCAAATAGAAAATTCATGGATATTAAAAAAAATCATCTGTGTATTCAATCACATCAGGTCGCTCCATGGATGCATAAAATTGTTGCACATAAGGACATGTACATATTATTCAAAAAATATGATGGATAGCAATCAAAATGGCAGAGATGCACCCCTGTAATCACTGCATACAGTGACTGACCAGATGCGGTACCTAGGGTTGGGTTGACACTACATTTGGAAAAATTTATATTTGACCAGTTTTTGTATCAGGATTAAATAATTTAATATATAAAACCAATTTGTTCAATTAAACAAATATTAAGAGCACTATGATGGATCTTTAAGTTTGTAATTGGTCAGTTATTTGTGCAAAAAAAAATGGAAAGTAACATTTTTTGTTTAATGAATTAACTGGGGTTTACAGTATTTGCCCTTGCATTACCTGTAAGTACTTATAGTACAACAAAAAATTAAATGAATGCAAGTAACCTTTATACACGGTTGAAGTAAGCTTCTTTCACAGTTGTGGCAGGTATTATATGGTCGATGGTGTAGTTATTTTGCAAAGTAACAACTACCAATAGCAAATATCTTGAATCACGGTTGATTTACTCCCATTACTCAAGGAATTACACAGTTCACCTATGGAACTCATCATCGGACCCTGATCAGGTTGATGGTGTAGTTATTCTGCCAAGTAACTACTATTAGTAGTAGCCAATATCTTGAATCACGGTTTATTTACTACCATCCATTAAGCAGTTCGACTTTTCATTTCAAAATCACATCACATCAACTAGTATTAAACTTTATCAATATAAATTCAAATATGTATTAAAATAGAAATAAATTCAAGTTTATATGTGCATATAACACATATACTCACAAAATTCTACAGCCAGTCGATGCAAACTATAGACAATTAAATGAAACTACGTGATGCAGTATTATTTCTACTTTCTTTAAGTTCTTTACCACGACATAGGTTTCGTTGTATTATAACATCTTCAGGTGGGCTATTAGCAAAGATCTTTGCTATATATATATATTTATTTATTTATTTAACTTAATAAATTACCCTTAATTAGCAATTTTCGCTTAAATAAATACGATGAATAGGAATCTTCATCATGATTTTCTTAGTTTTTAAATGCATAGGCAATAAAAAAGATGTATTTTAGGGTACGTATGTATGTAGAAACCTGACTCCTATGGTATGTGATGAAGAGCTAGACGACATAGTAAAAATAAAAGTTTAGAAGTAAAGCACAAATCTGCTCAACATTCTTGTCATTAACACTTGTGGCCCCAACTGATCATCCCACCAATCCTTATTAACGTTAACCTTTCTATACAAAAGCTTTAAAAAAACTTCCTAACTTTTCAAAATTTTTCCTGTGACTTAAGATGTTATCTCTCTATGCCATTTGCAAAGAAAATTGTTTAATGATCGTTTTACTTATTACCAACAAAAACAAAATTTAATTGCCACCGTCAAAGATTTCACACCACAACCAAAAGATTTCACACCAATTTCATAAGCTTAATGAACAGAAAATAATTAAAATACAAAATTGCTGCATTAAGTTTTGCAGCATCGAGAGAGGATGAGAGTAAACATTCTGTATATTCTGTTCAGAACACATCTGTAACCAACTCTTGTTTCTTTCCTGCAAAAACAGTCCCAGAATTTGTTGAATGCACGTCTATTATTCTCCGGTTTTTCTCATACACCTTTTCTTATGTTTTTTACTGGCATTTTACGATTTCTACTGGCATTTTCAGTCTCGTATACCTAATTAACATTTTCAATGTGCCCTTTGCAAATGTAAGTATACTTTAACAGAAGTGACTCTTGAACTTTTTTCTATTTCAAGTCAAGGAATAATCATAAAAAATAATGCAATTATTAAAAGTAACAAAGGTACATTAATTTAGTAAAATCGATGTAAAAAGTGCTTTCACAACTGACAAACTTCAAATACTTTTATACAATTTTTTTACTTCACTTTTTGCAATTATCTTAGTTTTTTATGTTTAATATTTGACAATTTGTGTTTTTATATTATTAAATTAAAAAAAAATATTTGTAACAAACATAATTTATAAGGAAAAAATTTTTGGTTATGTCAACTTATTTACAGAAGAAACAATCAGTCGTGCTTGTTATTATCCAAAACAATTATTTAGGCCAATTGAGCAGATTAATCTCCTAGCAAAGGACAGAAACCTGCCTGCACTGAAGTTGTAAACTCTCAGAAATTGACACTTAAGTACCCCACCCTCAATACCCAAATTCATAAATAATCCCAAAAACTCAATGTCCCACATAAATCACCCAGTCTTAGCTGTTTTCTGTAAAAGTTAAGGAATACTACATCTCAATTTTTACAAAGCGCTTTGAAGGAAGCCTTACAACTGATACGTTCCAAAGTTCCACAAAAACCTTTATACCAAGGTATTATTATTGTACAGGCTAAACACAGATTTTCGTCAGATTTGACCTTACAACCCTTGTTCGTAAGAGCTTAGAACATTACCAATGATTTAAAGTGTCTTATAACACGGAACCATATATTTATACCATATCTCTACAAAAAAACTTCACATATCACATAAAATTGATATACAGTGCCTACAAATATATAGGGGATGATATCACAATCCACTGATTACCAATAAGTACTTAATGCTATCAAGTCTGGTTAAGCCTCTCATGATATTTCTAAAAAATAAAGGAAATGTGTCGCCCTCCAAACTATTATGCTTATAAATAAAAAAACGATTTTTCTTATTTTTAACACATTTCATACTGAAAATATGATAATGTGGAAGCTGACCATGAAATATTCTATTTTTGTAACACTTTGAATGTGAAATTTACTACGGAATGAATCTACTTTTAAACCTATTTATAACATTTCTTTAAATATCAAGAAATGTTCTGTTATTGTCATTTTCAGGTCAGTTTTAAATTAAAGAAGCAATACACAATCACAAAACATTTTAAAAACAGTCAAAATATTTCTTTGAATATAGTACTCTTTTAAACAATTAATAACAATCACATTCAACATACCATTGTTATCCGGCAACATAGCATCCCAGTCCTCGATAGGAGCAGAGTCCAAGTGACTGCCCCCACCGCCGCCTGCTCTGTTCCCTCTATCCCTGCATCACATAACATATGATAAAATTCAGTTAATCACATGTAATATAAAAATCTGAAGATATAGCCAATATGTGCTAGTCTAACTTCAGTTAAGTAGCCCTTGACATAAAAAAATACTAGTCAAACTTGACCCACACGGACTCACAATTTGAACAACACATTTAACAATATTTTAAAGAAAAATGGTTATTGTAAACGTCATTTTGGAATACCTCAATATACCCAGGAGCAATATTCAAATTTCCAGACCTTCTTAAGATAAATTAATTTAAAATTGTACGGTTATATCTTAATATATTATATCTCTAGAAAATTTTTGACATATTTTCCATGTATGAACCAGTCTTACCTGTGATAACCAGCTGATGGAGCACCATTGGCACGTGAGCCTCCACGGCCACCACGAGCACTACCCCTACCGCCGCCGCGGCCACCACGCCCTCCACCGCGACCTCCGCGTCCGCCTCGCGCACCCCGAGGATGCTCAAACTCACCTTCACCGGTTGCCGCGCTGCCACCCTCAGATGTACCGCGTGGCTCACGACCTATCCGATGTCCCAAAAAAAAATTTTTTTTACTATAAAAAGCCAAATTGAGATTGGAACACCAAGAGGATGGTAGATAAATTTATAAAAGGATCCCGGATATGTTGAAGGGAGGAAACATACTAAAGACAAAGCCACACTGAGGCATATATTTCAAATCAATCACATTAAAAAATGAACAACAAATTATCATTATTTATTATTTCGTATGGAAATTAGCAGGAGATGTGACAAATTATATGCAGAGTGTAAAGTTCAAATTTAAACAAAAATATACGAACAGGAGAATTATTGTCCCGCTCTTATGTTATGACGCTCACTTATGGAAATAACAATCAAAGCATAAAAACTCACGTTGTCGTGGGCCAGACCGATTGCGTTGTGCAGGGCGTGAGTCAGAGTTGGCCTCTACGCTGTCTCCGCCTGCACCCCCAGCACCACTATTGCCCTTTTTCTTCTTCTTTTCATTGGTCTGCCACTGGCCCTAGGATTTACATATATAATTAGTGATTGTAATATTAATGGTAGAAAACAAACACAAATCAAATGCGGACAGCCGAATATAGGCTAGCCAATTTAAGATTTCTATACTTCTCATTAAAAATGAAAATAAGTACCACTGAAATGCATGAAAAGAAAAACGAAAGTGGTCTTCACATTAGAAAGAAGTATAGCAGGCTCTGCCGCAACAGGACAAGACAAGGTGACGATAGAACTTTTCAAGGAGAATTATATGTACACATGCAGCAAGTACAAAACTGACCAAATAGAGTAAAAAATATTCAAACAAACAGAATGCAGATAATAAAACATCCCTTAGCTGTTGTTGGATATAAATGGAGAATACCTATGACTCGATTAGACAAAACAAAATATTGATCAGAACTACTGGTCTAAAGTGATAATTTCTGATGAAGGCTCTTTTTGTACACAAATTCCAAAGAGATCATGATCTGTACAAGGACCTTTGTTGTTTCAGTAAACTGTAAGGCACTCTATAAAAGTACATGTATGAAATTTCTTCTGCATCAATTGTTTATTTGTCTTCATTGGTAAATGCAGAAAAAATAGCAGAAATGCTACCAAGAATTATTGATTAAATCAATAAATGAAAGTAAATATATGATTATGAATTGTAATTAATGTCATAAAATTAATAATAAAAAATAAATTAAAAGAGAATGTCAAATTTGGTCAAGTGGGTTGCAAAGGTCATCCGCATATTTGTAGGACACAGCATAATTGACGAATCTCAACAATTTGATTATGGCTTCCAAAAAAAAATGCCGAAGGAATCAAAGTATTTCTTTTTTATATTATACATTCATAGGTAAAATTAACCGCTCACATAGCTTATGTTCCGCATTTCAAATGTTTTGAATATACTGTCAATTTTATAGGTTAATTTAAATAAAATAGTTATAAGAGATTGAAAACCGCTACTTATAAATCGGTAGATATAAAAAATAATTAATTTTTTTTTATTAAACGAAAAATCAAAATCCACTTATCCTTAAAATAATATCAAAAACTGTAAATTAAACAAATGAAATGTAATTTTAATAATGTGTATCAGTTAAGTGCCTCAATATCTATATTGAATCAATTTCTCAGCTCATTTTTGATGACAAATCAGCCATCACAAGCTGATTTGCGCCTTCTTTGACCCTGTCAAAATACATAAAATTGGATGAACCCCTGATCAATAAGAGCCATAATCCTAGCTACTCCAGTTGCTTTTTTAATTAAATTTAATGAAAACCTTGGATCTTCACACAAATCAAACCAAAATTTTATTCCATGTGTTATTTTAAATAGACTGTCCACGAAACATGCCTTTAGCCCTTTCTGGATTCTCAAAAGATGATAGTTAATAGACTCCTTCCAGACAACATATCCTCCAGAAGGAACGATGGTACGGTTTTACATTATGTAATTAATGAGTATTGTTGAACCGAGGCTTACAAGGTAGCGTAACTGATTTAGAGTTCGTGGGTTATATTGGTGCTAATCCATAATCTATAGAGAGGAGAGTAGAACAATTAACAGTTTGGACTAAGAGTCAATGATGGTAAAAATGTTGTAGGTGGCCCCGAAGAGGTTACAGTATTCATTACTAATATTGTTTATGACAATAAAAATTATTGTGATTTTTTTTCAGTAGCCCCATTAAAAATAATAGGAAAATATATTTCGATTCGTGTGGGAAATTTATTTAATGCAATAATGAAAACTATTGTACTAATTGACATCTTTAAATTATAGTACATAAAATACCTGCAAGACATTTGGACCAGCACCCATAGTAAAATTGACATTCCATTTTAATTTTAAAAAGATTATTTATATTTGATGAAAAAAAATTGTTTATATTTAATGTTAAATTTTTGGCATAGCTCACTGCCACTGACAAAGCTGACATAAATGCTATTTGATGAAATATAGTTATTAACCATAGACTTAACAGACAAACAAAATTTGCGAGCGAGAAAGTATTCCTTTTGATATTACTACAAATGAAAAAGAAATGTCAGTACATGTACCACTAAAACTGTTTTGACAGATAATAATCTGCCATAGTCTCACGCTTCATTAGTGTCCTGCCGTAATGTAGTATTTTTATTTATTTTCAACTATAATTTTCAGAAAGTTGTTTAGAATAAGCAATGCTGTCTTGTTCAGTGTTGGATCATGAAGTAACATATAGGATTAACATCAATAAGGAGACTTTCCATGTGCAAATGCGATTTACATACTTTATCATAAAATAAAATTTTGGCACATTAAATATTAAACAAAAATGAAAGCGACACACTAGCGCCGCAATTACTTTTCTTAATCTATTGCAAGAGCTGTTCAGTACTGTCATGATTTTAGAACTCATCTCAATATCAAAATATCCGGAAGCTGCCGTGCTATTTATTACCCTTGTCAATGACATATATATTATTTTTAATTAATTAATAAACAAGAAGTTTTAGACAATACCGGTAAAGTAAACAAATAGTTTAGATATACAAAATTTTAATATGGCACCATTATGATAAATTCTACGAGACAGTTAGGTTTAGCTGGGTCTTTAATAAACATTACAGGTATCCAACATTTATCGACTACATTCAAATGCCACTAGCAATTTCTACCTTTTTATGAACTCAAAAGGTAGAAATTGTAAGTGATCTCTTGGAATGTAGCCTATAAATAAGACCATTTTGAAATTTGTTTAACTCATACAATCTAGGCGTGATTTTAATAATAACCAGACAATCATACAATTTATATCAGCATATAAAAGATTACTTTGCCTTGTAGAATTAAAATTAAATACTTTTATATGATTGCCTGGAAATTGATAAAATTCTAGTCTTTCCTGTTTAGCTTACATTGAAGAAGGCGTTAATACTCTATCAATTATTTGATAAAATTCCAAAAGAAATTCAATTAAGCGATAATATTCTAAGACAGTCAAGGTAGTATTGAAGACATATCCTCCGTTTTGTTAGATATATTAACTAACACTTCTGCGGATTTATCACAGTTTATTAGTTGTTGAATATATAGGCAAAATGTATTATGAAATTGCATAATTGTATTAATACAAACGTGAACTAATGAATAATTTATAAATTATAAAATTTAGCAGTAAGAATTTTCTGACTTATCACATTATTTTAAGCTTATAACATTATTTTAAGAGTTCCTGAGAACTTTAAGTTTTCCATGACAACTCTGAACAAAACAGTTTTAGAAATATACAATTTATTTACACAAATTTTTCTTTCACAATTTATTACCAATTCGTAAGAATGAAACCCTCTTTAAGAGCCACATATATCTATTAATAAAATATATAATTGAAAATTATTTGACAATAAGGTTAAGATAAGAAACAACTTTAAAACATTGTGAAATGAAATTTTAAGAAACCGTTTATTGATTGATTTTTATAATGACTAACTGATAAAAGGATCATTAAGAAATCATAGAAATGCAAAATTTTGTTCCGATAATATTGAGGTTCTGCTTGCAGTTATTCCTTTAAAACTAATATTTGTTTATATTTAATACTTATAGTTTATTTAGATAATATATCATTCTGGTTAATATTAAACTATTTGTTCCCAAAATGTTAATTTCAATAAAAACACTCGGTAAAATAATTGCATTGTGTTTCAAAAACAATTATAACACACATTTTACACAACTAATACACACTTTTTACACAACTTTTGTTTTATTGTTCATCCTATATTTGTTCTTCCCATATAAAAACACTCAGATTTACATTTTTTTGCAGTAGAAATAATACCCTAAAAATATTTAAGATTAAAGAAAGAAAAATATAATGGGTGGAAATGCCACATAGGACATTGCATAAAACTTTAATCAGTAATTCATTTTTGTGACACAATTTACTCTTATGAAATTCAATCACCCTAAAAATATAAGTTAAATTGTAGTCGAGTTCCTAATTATAGGAAAAAGTGTAAAATCATTAAAAGTGATATATACTATTCCTATTAGAAATGGGGTGTATATACTATAATTTATACCAGTACCAAGTATTTGCGAGAAACGGACATACTAACATATGACATTTGGACAGATACCTGTAACAGAATATGCACCTTTCTGTCTCTCTTTGTAATAGCTCGACTACTATAAAAGCAAAACACAAAGTGATTAGGGACATATGTAGGCTATCCCATTCATCGTATAACCCCTCTTAGGAAAGAATAGAATAAAAAACAATCCACATAATAGGCTCATCTTTGTAACATGTCATAGTCTTGGGCAAGCTAGTATCTCATATACTCGTCGCACTTTGTGCTTACTTCATACTAGGTACTCTCTAGTCTGTCTAAACTCCATTACACACCGACATTTGGCACGCACATGTTCATTCAGCCACTGAAGACCTGTGACAAAAAGGTTTTATGACAATAAAACAATAACCACCAGTTTTATTTTTGTAACTTTGTGTAGTTTCATTCAAATAAATGAAAGATCAAAATATAAGAAACCTGGTATAACAAGCAAAAAAATACTGAATACTTTACAATGAATGTTTATTACTTGCTTCCAGTAGAACACTCGACAAGCAAGTATGCGTGCTGCATACGATCTAGTATTTTATAACACAGTTATCCGTCCTACTATTTTTATATACTCGTAACAGGATCCCCTTGTATGAAAAAATACTGATTGCCTGAGATGTGCAATACACCTCAAATATCTATGACCTCAGTGGAAAGTGAGCACTGTTTTTCTACTTTAAATAAAGTCAAAACATTTACACATACATAACACTATGTCGCAAGATCACCTAAACTCTTTATGTATGATAAGTATAAGTTTGATCAACTCTATCTCAAATTTTCACAAAAAAGTGAAACCTTTTCTCTGGTCAAAAAGATTAATAAATGGATTTTATATATAAATAAAAGTAAGTAAAGTAAAAGTAAGTTTTTTATTTATTGTTTTTTAGGAAATTCCCACTGAAATTTTTCATCAGCCACCTCTGGTAAACAGTATTAAACATGATAATTTAAATCCAATAATAAACTGTATTATTGAGCATGACGATATTGAACCCCCCCCCCCTCTAACTGAGATACTAATTACATGGCGGGCTTACCCCGGCGCACGGCGAAGGCATATATGAGATACAGATATAGGTTAAGTATTTAAAAAAATGTATGGCTAAGTATTTATTTATGCATTTATAACATATTTTATGTTACAGTTAGAGTTGCTCTAAGTTGATATTGAGCGCTGAGAAATGTTTCCAACAGTACAATAACCAGGTCATAGAGATAAGTACAACCCGTTGGCTCACATACTTTTCAGTAAATTACTGAAATAGTTTGATAATGATAATATGTTCATAAACCGAATGCTCAAAAATATTTAGATAATTGATAATATTTAGATGATTTGTTCAACATGAACTACAGACCAAAGAACTTATAATGGATTACAGAGATTTGTTAATGAAGTCCTCAATAACGAGGAGTCGATGCATTGCCTTTGGACTCGTTTGAATTTTCTGACAAGTCTTTTAGTCACAAGTGGAAGCCAAGGTGACTCGTCTAAGTTTAGACTTGTGAAAATCTTCATGACATAAGCAAGGAAGTAACATAAGAAATTGGTAGGAAAGAATGTACATCGGTATGTAATTGCATCGTCATCCTTTGCTGCATATGAAGTGGTTTTTTTTAAATCAATTTAGTTTTATAATTTTATTCATTCACCATTTTTCTAAATAATATATGTTGATTATGTAAAAATTATATGTGATGTGTTAATTTTAGAATATCTTATTAAAAAGTTAATTATTAATTTCTTCTTTATGATAACATAAGCTTTTCACATAAATCTCACATAAATAATAATTTTTGGAACTGGCAAAGTCAAATTACGTTGACTCAAAGTTATCAGATAAATAAATTAAATATACCGCAAAAGCCACACAAGAAATACATTGACATATCACAAAAGCTAATATTTGACCTGTCTCTTGATAGATTAACCTAATTTTAAGATGATTTTTTACTGTACAACAAATGATTTTTACTAAAACTAAGTCATTTTAGTTGAGAAAATTAAGTAATCTTTTCCCTCTATGATTTATTCACCAGTTACAAAAATAATTAACTTTTTTTATTAACCTAAAACCAGTATAATTGATTGCAAATGTATGGTAAAAAATTAGTTGTCGTTATTAAAATTTTTATTTTCGAAATAATCACAGTGAAAGCAACAGTAAAACCTACATAATTGTAATTAACCGTTTTTTCCTTTATTGCAAGAAATTTCGTATCTATACAAAATACAATAACAAATTTCAAACTTTTTTTTAGTGTCCTTTGTCCTAAATTACCTATTTCTAATTGTTTTCTTTACATTTAATTAAATTCATATTTTTTTTAAAAACATATCTTGTGCATGTGCATGTATAGGAACAAAATGCATATTATGGATCAATGACCTAACTATATGCATCAGTCACTCTGCAAGGGACGAATATCGCCATAAATGATTCCATGCAAGAGTGCGCCACAATCAAAGGGTTAGATTTGTGACAATATAACGATTACAAGTTGATGATGTTTGTTAACCACGTTGATTCCATTGATTTTTGCCATCTCATTCGTTGAGATATTGTCCATCTCGTTTGCACAGATAAAACTTACCGTTTGTTCAGATTTAACTTCACGGCTTTTATAACACACTCAACGCTGATATTACTATTGTATATATATTGACTGCACGATAGATAACATTTGCCATTTTATTAGAGATATACAAACAAATTTATTTTAATATTCTGATTCTGAAAATTAAATTTATTATCTCAATATTTAACTATCTCAATGTTAAATATTGAGATAATAAATTTAATTCTAGTGAATTCCAATTGTTATAAATATAGAAACGAAATAACAGATTTAAAAAAAAAAATATTTCACGTTATGTCGAAACCACAAGTTCATACTTTGATGCTTATTATTGTTGATTAGTGAATTTAAAATGGTCGGTGAAGCAAGCGGCACCAGCAAGACCTCACCCATGGCAAGCCTGCATAATCAGGCTGTTAACACTATAAATATAAAATATAGTCTATACAGAATGAGTATTCTGTAATTGGAGAAACAGATAATTGACTAAATCAAATACTTCCAAAGTGAAATACCCGCTGCTTAGTAGGCTTAATGAAAAAAATATTTTACTGTCATATATATCTTCATCACTAGCTATAAAAGTTTTCTTTTGAAATAATAAATTATACTTTTGTTGATAGAATACCTTATAATAAATTAGCATTGAACCAGAAAGGACAATAGTAATTTACACAAAACCCTACTATAGGAAACATACATTATGGGAAAGCGGTTAAGAAATTAATAAATTAAACATATAAATAAATTATTCAACTAGTAACAATAAAATAATCCAATGGTTTCATATCAAACTAATAGTATATAAAAATCAGGTTATACCTGTATTCGTTCACTATCCTCAAAGAGCAGGTTGCATGCACGCGCCATGTCGTTGTCACAATCATGGAGCGCTGAACATACCTCCTCTTCAGGCCGTCGAGTCATATCCATTAGATCTAGCACCTGTAGCAAATACATATAACATTTAAGAAATATTGTACCTATAGTAAATTTACTAAAACTATAAACAAAAATTTTACACACCATACAATAGACACATCTAGTGTAAAAAATTACAATAAAATAGTATTGTGTGATAGCATCATTTAAGTGTATAACTTCATTTAGATTCAAAACTATAACTTATTACGTAATAGTGTCAATAAGAATTTTTTAAGCATTACCCAAAATTTCACACATGTTATGCTATGCTACAATTTTACCGGACTATTAAACAACTACACTACTATTTTAGACACACGCTAGCAAAAAATGAGTATTACTTGCAAATTAGTGAATTCATATGTAAATTTTCACAATGGAAGTTAACATCAAGATTAAGAAGGCTAATTGAGATAATTAATGAAGATCATGTGGAGGCCAAAAAAATTTATTGGAACAAGAAAAACGTGTGATTAACACAATCTACCTCCAGGGCTAAAAAAAATTGTTAGGGTAAGCAAATATATAAATGGGTTTTTGCCATAAATACAACATTTTTAACAGAACCTGTCAGGTACAGACTCAAATATGTTTTAACATGTAACTTACAATTAAATATAAGTCAAGGTTACACATGTAGTGTATGATGATGTTGGCAAAATACTTAACAGTGTGGTACTTTTTAGACCAGGTCTTGCAACTTTCTTTTGTCGAGCCTCCCCAGATTATAAACAATATTTTCATGTCCCCTTTAATTTTTTCATTACAAAAACATGCACATTATTTTAACGTATAACGACTTTTATTTATTTTAATTCTAAGGTACACAATATAAACTCCAAATAGATTTACTACGTTTCTTATCGGAATTATTATAATATAGTTAGAGTACTAATGAGATACTTGTTCTGTACCACTTGGTTGATTCTAGGTTCAGTTTTTGCCAGAGCTATCACCACACCAAGTCACTATCGACAGCAAGACAATTTTGTTGCTTAGTTTTAATTAAAACAGAACTGAAAAACTTGTCTCACATAAATAAGTTAAAGAAAAAGGAACAAGTATTTGCAAAGCGAGAGAGGCAACTTTCAAATTAATAAGGAATCGTTTGATCCAAAATGTCTCCAATGTCGAGAGAAGTAAGTCATCTTTCATGGTCTAATCAGCATTCAATTCTAAAAGTTTTTCATGAACTTCTTCTGGTAATTGTAAAACAGTAACAACAAATGGGTTTCTAGTCATATGCCATATTGGTGATTGAATTGATGTCTTGATAGTATCGAAGAAATTCGGCTTTCAGCACTTGCGAATGAGTTTCTATATCAGCTTTCAAATCTTCGTCCAGTTTGTTATTTTTAATCGCTTCGAATAGCCAAGAAAAAAATATTACAGTTTCGGAAGACACCGTATGATTCCAAAGTTAAAGCTTTGATATGAACGCCTGAATATGATCATAGTTATTTATTAAAGTGTCATTTCTGCCCTGAAGTTTCAAGTTTAACTGATTCAAAGCATCAGATATATCAGTCAAATAGGCCAACCTCCATTGAAATTTTCCATTGCTGAACTCAATAACTGAAAAAATAATTTTTTTTAACTCAAGATAGAGAATGACTTCTTCTTTCAATTCAGGAATGCGAGCCAACATGTTGCCATTAAACAACCAGCATACTTCTGTGTGGAATAGAAGAACTCTATTATAAAAATCGAGACCCTCGTAAATAACAAACTGTTCAAAGCGCTGCTCTTGATGTAGTTTACAATCTTTATAACAGAGTTCATAGTCTGGCGTAATTTGTGTGACAATGTTTTGTAAGCCAAAGCTTGTCGATGAATAACACAATGTGTACTATCGTGGGATTCTTTTCCTTGAGTTTTGTAGCTAAGCCCGATCGTACACCGAAAAATGCAAGGGCGTCATTTGGGCAAAATATTAGTTTATTCCAATCCCAAATCATTCTTCTCGATAACATCAGATATTGAATTAAATATATCTTCAGATGTAATGCCTGCAGTCAAAGATTTGGAGTACAAAATCTCTTCTTCAATGTCATCTCCGCTGAGGTAACGAACATAAGCTATTTATTGTGCACAATTAAGGATGTTGGTAACTTCCTCTGCTTGAGTACTTACAATCTCATCTGCTTGAGTGTTTCTGCTTTAGAAGAAAAAAACTCTTTCGCTTCGAAATCAAATTAGGATGTTGCTTCTTCCAATGCCTTTCAAGGCGATTGGGCCCCATGTTATCATTACTTAAAACTTTCATACATATCACACACTGAGGCAATTGTAGCTTGCCTTTTTCTATGAAGGTAAATCCAAACGTAATGTAGCCTTCTGAAAACTTTCTGTTTTGCGTCTTTAACAATAAAATGTAATTTTATATTATTGTAGGATGGTTAACGTTGTAATAATCATTTTAACAAAATTTTGTATCAATAATGCTTATACAACGATCTATTGCAAATAGTTCACCGTTTCAAAGAAATGTTGCCGCGTAAGTTTGATCGTGATGTTAAGAGTGCAAACTCCTGGCGGCCGATCTATAATACATACATACATACATACATACATACATACACACGCACGCACGCACGCATTCACGCACACACACATATGTATATATTTATATATATATATATATATACACACACATATATGAAGATGGTACCAGCATGGTTGTTACGCGCTTTCTCCCTGCGTCATCTTGTGGTGACTAATTATAAGTTACATGTTAAATTTCGCTTTGAATATGTCAAAAACTAAAAGTGTTGCATCAAATCCTTTCATCAACTCTCTATGGAGATACTCCCCTACGAAATATTAAAACAATTTTGAAAATCCGTTACTGCCATACTTGATTAACCCCTTGAAAAAAATGTATGCAATGGGCTACATGATTCTACGGGTGTAAGTGCATGCACCTTTGAGCATGTGTGTGTGCGCCCGTGTGTATGCGTGCATACACACCACACACACGTGTGTGGGGTGTGTGTACAAGCATACATACATTGAGATGTATATATATATATATATATATATATATATATATATATATATATATATATATATATATATATATACACATATATACATATATATATATATATATATATATACATGCACACACATACACGCATATATTTTTTAGTTTAAGTAATATTATAGGTTTATATGCATGTCTAAAAATATTACGTAGCTGATAAAAATATATCAAAGAAAAGAACGGAATTACATTGTAATTAACTAACTTAGGTAATTACACACCAAACCTGTTGTTAAACTTAAACATGCAAAGTAAAATAAGATAATCCTTGTTCAGGGTTGATTCTAGGGCTTTTTTTATACTTTTATTTAGGTAAACTATTAGAAAATGACAATGTTGCCAACAAAGTACAAGAAAAATATAATATATTCTCAACTCACCATCTTCCGCATATCTGAAGTGTCTTCATTTTTACGGTCTATCATGTGGGCCATTCGCATCTGTTCTGTAGTAGCCTGAAAAAGGAAAATTATGACTGGTTAAAAACAAAAGTGAAATATCTGAACATAGAAAAAAATTTAATTTTATGTCAGTGATATTTTTACAACCTTCTAACTGAAAATTTAGGATTGTCCAGTGGGGAGGATCCAGTGTCAATTTACTCATTTATAAAAAATTATTTAAGTAAATAATTTTTATATTAAAAAAAATACATATTTAGAAAAAGTGGTAAGTAGCAAAAGTGGGAAATATTCAACACACCATTGTGTTATATATGTACACACATTCAATGTCTTAAAGCAAACCTGTGGTTTAGTCTGTGTCTTCTCTGTGCTCTTAGTCTTATCAACATGGTTGTGCTTGTTCTGTGCATTCTGATGACCGCTGCTGGTCTTCGCACCACCCTTAGCGGTGGCGCGCGCTCCCAAACTCATCTTTACAATAATATGTACAGCCTCTATTTACAACCAGCTGCAAAGAAAAAAAACTACTATGAATAAAACAACTCTTTATATAATGATTTACTTACATACTTAAATCCTTTACAAACATAAATAGATATTTTTGCGTAACAATATCGTTTCTCAGTATTAGTGTATATCCTCAATAACACCTTTAGGCAAGTTCTCTAATCGGTCATATGAAAGCTAGGCAAAACAGCTATAATAAGTATGACCCAATATAACAGGTGATTAATAATTGCGTAATTTGTGCTTTCCACTTATTTTGTAATTACCTATATTTCAATGTTTTTTTAAGTTTTTTGCAGTATTATTACGACTATATCCTACCAACGAAAAACAGGACATATTCAGGATTTTTATAGCTATACATATAATAGCGAAAATGATGACCATATTAGTGAGCAGAGCCAAAACAGCAACACATATTAGAAGCAGAATAATGGAAAATCTTTATTAGCGTTATTATCAACTCGGGCCTGTAATGGAAGTTTAAAAAGACTGCATATAAAACAAATGTTCTAATAAGGGTTGAAAATAATATAAAAGAAAGCGAAGAAATAATCCTAGAATCTTTACAACAGATATAATGCTACAAATCTTCTAAAGTGTAATAAATATTCAATATTAGTACAAGTAGTTAGAGAAGGAATTGCATTAGAATTGAACAATAGTTAACAAGTCATGATTATTTTCCGAATAAGTTGAATGCTTTTCAAGCTCAGTCTATATTTTAGTGGTGTTAGTCATTCCAAGACAAATCCTAAAAGATTTATGGCATATGGATAGCATTGATGTATAACAATTTGAAATGATGTCACTAAAACAATTATAGTTAATTAAGCAAATAATTTAAATCAATTTAAATTAAACAGTTTAAAAAATAAATAATAAATTCCAGATGCTTCAAAATGAAATTTATAGTTCTCAATTGGCTTTTCCAAAAACATCACTTTGTCATCGGCTTTCAGATGATTCACATAGAATATTCTCAGCTTTTCCAAACCACCAGGCCTTAAAGTGAGACATAGTAAATGAAATCAAAATAACATTTTGAAAGACTCTTAATGAAACCCACTCGATGGGTTGCACAAAAAAAATGTAGGGCAGTGACATCAAGATCAGGGTACATACTTTAGACTAAAGGAGAGACTTTAACGTAATAAAACAATGAATAAAATCAAGTTTTATTAAACATTCTACTTATAATCAGAGTATCATTTTTGTATTACAGCTTTTCCTTTAATCTAAAAATAGAGCTTCTTTAATGTCTACAAAAAATATAAGTAAATTAACATGACATCGCATCTTCAACAAATAATAAAGTATTCTTTTATTAATACTAATTAAGTAGACTAGCGCCTTTTAAATGACAATCAGCCTTGTGATAATCGGAATAATTTTCATATTAACTATACCTTTCATTAAATTAACAAGTTCTACTTATAAACTAAAAAAAATAGTATAACAAATTAAAAGACATTCTCTCGCCCATATGAACAAAAATTAAAATAAAATAATATGCTTAAGCTTTCTCAAACTCATTCACCTACTTTTTGAAGGAGTAGAACATGTTCTGCCCTTTTAAAATAATATTTGGTGTAGGGAGTATCTCGACAATCTGGTCCTTCGAGACAAAAGAAATATCATGTTCATCTAGTTTATATAATTTTTCAGTTTTGTCTCCTATCTTACAGAAAACTACCTGGAATTCGTCATCTTCTTCCAAACACGTACACATAGCCATATAACGGTACTCTGTTTTCTTGTATTGCAGTTTGAGCAGAATGAAGTCACCATTCTTCAATGTTTTTTTGATGTCTGCGGCTGTTGTTTATCTTCTGTCTGATGCCTGCCACCTTTTGGTGTCATGAATTGTTCACTGTCAGGCGATTTCTCTTTCTCACTCTCGGACTCTGAGATGTGTATATCATGACACCAAGTTTAGAGTAATCACAGTTTATATTTTCATTGCAAAGCAATCGACTTCATTTTCAACTTCTTTGGAACCTCAATATTCCATGAGACCTGACGGACAGACAAAGTATCGCAGCAAGTCTTTATGTGTTCTTTGGCACTATCAAGCAAAGCGTCTTTCTCTAGTAAATATTTGTCGTCAATAAGGAAAACATTGACGCTGGGACAGTTTTTCTGGATAGCATCTGAAAATTTACTCAACGATGTTATATCACTGCCACTAGCCAGTAATCTCTTACAGACAGCACCGATGCCATCAGAAACCCCCTTACCGTGTCCAGCTTCATGGTAATTCCAAATAAAACATATTAGGTTTGGGTAGAATTCTGTTAAGTGTATTGAGTTACAAATCCATCTCCAAAAATGCAGGATTTCCACTTCGGGTGGCAAGCTGTTCAAAATTAGCTGTACGTGAGCCCATATAGCTGGAGGTGAATGTACAAATTTTGTGAGTTTTTAGTCTTTATTTCATTTTATGCCACTTCTTTTGTGTAAGTTACAACAGTGTGCAGACTTATCTGTTGACGTGAACCTCCAAAATGGAATGCCTGAATCTCCTCTGCATATTTAGTTAAGCAATTCTCACTTAAGTTCATGTGAATCACAGCTTCTTTTTCTGTCAAATCGTCTTTTTAATCTTAAGAGCAGAACGATCGTGCACTAGGTTCAGTTCATGGTGAAGAAAATGCTCCAATTTTTCTTCTAACTCCATGATCAAATCGCAAGGATTAATTGACTTTTTCAGATATTTATCACCTTTCTTCCCTTATGAGTTTTCGGATCAGTTATGTTGTCGGAGACGGATTCCCACTTTTTGTAGACAATTTGAGTACTATTATCAAATTTTTTGCATACAAGTCCTTTATTTTTGCATGTTGTGCATTCTCGTGAAAGACACTGCTCGTTATACTTATTGCAACAAATTGTTTTAAGCAGGCTTTGATACTTTGATATAAATATAACTTTGACTTCGAATAAAGTCGTAAGTATCAGACCCATATTAGTGTGAGCAATGACACAACTGAATTGCGACAAATGTGACACTTGTCTGTGTCACGTTATGTAATTCAGTGGTATTATCCAAAATGGCTTTAGGTGACAGAAGAGAGACTAGGAGATCGTAATATTGCACTTCTTCATGAAAGATTTGTGGACATTTCTTAAAGTATCCAAAAGAACTCTGTTGTTTTCCGCCTCCTTTCTTTGTCACTTAGTCTCTTTTACCAGCACATAACCTTGTTTTAGAATCATCTTCAAGAAAATTTATAATTTTTCTCTTTATTATTTCAGAGCTTGCTTTGACTTTTTGTTTAGTTTCCATCAATCATACTTTTTTTCCTAATTTTCTCAAAGATTTCATATTTTTTCTTTCTGTAGTATGCCATATTGATTTACCAATTTCCCACTTAAAACTCTTTTGGAAACTCGTTTTTCGTTTTCATTTGAAAGAGCTAGATAATTATCTTTCAATTGTTGACTGAGTACTTCTACAAACAGTTATTCTTTCTTCATTGGGTATCTGGCACTTGGAGAATTCATCACTTGTTCTACTTTACAGTTAGGTGGAAGTTTTACAGGCTTTTGTAATCTTTTTTGGTAACATGCTAATTTACCTTTGGATTATTTATTGTTTCATCTTTTTTTATTAATTAAATATCTTTATCTTCTAGCACGGTCTATTTAACTTTAGCAACTTTAACTCTTCTATCAAAACTCCCTTGCGGCATTTGAGCGTTATCATCCGAAATAAATGGTGTTACCGGGACATTAGTAACGTTTTGAAGGGCAAATTGTTGCCTACACCCTCTTGCTTTCTTTTTCCATATCTTTCGTACCTTACGTTGCTCTCACACAGTTTCTATTATTTCTTTCTCCTTCTTTTTTAAATATTTTTCCCTTTCTTTTTGTTTTTGCAATTCATATTTTTTAAAATCATTTTTAATCCTTTGATAGCGTAATTTCTCTGCTCGACTCTTCTTCTCTAATCGTTCTTCAAGTGTTAACTTTTTGCATGGTGCCATGATCTGTAACAATATCATGGGGGAAACCTATTAAATTTTAAAAAAATAAAATTGGATCATAAACATGAAAAATTATCTATATAGATAGAAGTTGGCTATACTATCCGAATTTGTTTGCACAAACATCTTATGATCTACAGTATCTCCCCTGGTAGTTATCCTGCCAGGGGAAATACGGCAGAGATGGTTTTATGGCAAATTTAAAATTTTCCACTGTCATAAATCAATAAGTTAATATTGGGTTAATATATATCACACCTTAACTATTACAGTATTGTTGAATTTAGGCAGTAAATGCAAATAAATTAAGTGAATTTTATAAATTTTACGACTTACCAGTGGAGAGCCACAATGACCTTGCAAAACCACTGCACCGCACTGTCGCATCTCACTAACTAACAAATGAAAGCGATCTTCCAGCTTGTATGTTTAGTATTACTAACTTCACATTGAAAAGTTGAGCGCCATTTTGAATATGGCCGTCTAATATTTCTGTTTGTATTAACGGACCAAAATTCACCTGGATAGATACGTAAAAAAAGCGGGACACAAATGAAGTTCGAAAATTATTGAAAATAAACAAATATTGTTGTATTTTACCTTTATAATACTCAAGCATACATGTTTAAATTCATGCTGAATATACTTTAATTTGGCAACTGCGGCAAAGAAGGTACGTACTGTCTGAATGTTTATCTAAAAACGTCAAGGGGACAGACCAGAGTAATGATTTTTCAGACTTAAATATGGAATTTCAGGAAAATGTACCAGAATTGGGCATATAAGCATAATACTATTTAAAATACATTAAGATGCCGTGATTTATTGGCATAAAATAACAAGTAGAATAAAAAAGGTATTTTATAATGATTGCCGTACACATTACCTTTTATCATAGAATGACCCTATACAAAGCGTGTATTTACAAAATTTCCTAGTATACATCTAAAACTGCAGGAACAGCAAAGCTAATGGATGGTCAGTATGAAATTATAAGTCTCTTGTTTTATTACCAAATCCCTAAAATATACACGCTTGAAAAAATTTATAAAAAGTGACTGTTCACAGTGATAATTGTCTATATTTTCTTTCAGAGCTATTTTTCAATGATAACATAAATAACATTGTGAAGTACTTTTTATCAAACAACATTGTTAAATGCAATAAATTGATAAAAATTAGCAATATTGTCAGTCTGATGAGCCTGACTCACAGCGAATGAGTTTTTTATAGATCTATAGTTTTGTAATCTTTGTCCGGTTTGTGTATTAAAGCCTATGACAGAAATGAACCATATAAGTAACTTAAAATTGACAGGATGTGTTTTGACTTACCAAAGTGGATTTCAATAAACATGTACATGTTTTAAACGACTATAAAAACACTAAACCAAACTTTTAGAAAATTATTACCACTAGTGTGAAAATTATATACCTTCGGTCGAACATAATACCACTAGTGTTTGACCGAAGGTTATTAGTTTGTAAGCCGAAGCCGATGTTCAGCTGTTGCTATCACATTCGGCAGAAACTGAAGATACAACCGGATTTAAAATACTGGAAATGGCTTCAATAAATTATTATTTTATCATGTCCATTTTCATTCATAATTTAATAATGATTTTTTATATTTATTATTGAATGATAAACTATTCCATCTTTATTTATTCATTGATTAAATTTTAATAATGGCAATTTGAGGATTGATCAGAATGCAATTGATATTTAGTTGACGAATCTTTTCTTGACAGATACATAAGTATTCTAGCTGACTAATATCTTCAGGATCTTGATCCTTCAGGGAATGTGTTGCATTTAACAACATATTTGTATCAACGATGCGTAGGTAAATTAATAGTTTCCTGAAATTTATTAAAATAGTGAGTAGATTATTCACTTTTCTTTTGAAAATATGCGATATTTTTTCTTATATCCCTTACTATCAAGGCGCTGTGCTTGAAAATTGCATCATGTATTAAGAATTGTAAAGTGTGAGCCACGTATCCAATAGAAACAAACTTTTCACAATGCATAGCCGCGTTAATATTGGCAGCAATGTTGCGAATAGCCATGTGGATTTTTCCATTTATATTGTATCCGTTAACAGTTTGATCAAGTTTTAATGCATCATCTTCTCCCATGACAATTGCTGTTACGATGACACAAAAGTTATCCACTTTTCTTTTTGAATTTTCAATGAAACATAGTAAAACTCAATAGAAAATATGTTTTCATTGATTCATTACAAATGTCAATTGTGAAAGTGATTCAGGTTTCTCAATAACTAGTCTGCTTTTTCTGTACTATCTCATATGGAGCTGTTTATAAAGATGTTAGGAAATTGGTATTTTTATGATTTTTTTTCTGTTCTTACAGTTAAATTGAGAAGATATCATTTTTCTTTATCTAATTAATTTTTTTTCTAATTAATTTACTGAAAAATTCACTTGCAATGATATCAATCCATTGTATCACTTTTTTCAATAATTTCTGACCAAGTTAATTGTTTAAGTTTGTTTTTGGTATCGGGGTTGGACTCATGTTGTCATTTTTTTACTTTATTCAAACTACAATGTTTTTCTACAGCTTCATCATAAAAATAACAATAATATAATTAACCCATACATTTTAAACAATTTTTTCAGATGATTATAATACTGGGTATCGTTTGTATTTGATTCGCTGTGAGAGACAAAGAGGCACATAGACTTGTTATATTCGCCGAAATTGCCTCCACGCTGGCTGGCCTGTAGTTGTCATACTCTGAACCTCTGCTCTATCGTTGTGTGCATCTCATATAACCTTTTGGAATGTGCAGTCGAAGGTGGTTGAAGTCAAAGCCGAAGCTTCGGTCGGAAAAAAATTACCACACAAAGTGTAATGGTAATTTTTATTCACTTTTATTACTAGATTTATATTGCTAAACATAGATTGGACCAAGTTAAGGAGGTGGTTTCATGCTAGACCATAACGTATAGTTTAGTGGGATTTCAGATGTTGCCAAATCGGTATGGCAAGTTTCTATAAATTCCTGAGCACAAAATAAAATGTTTATAACAAATAATAGTTTTTCATATCTCATGACATGTTCCAATAGCCTATTTCGACATTAATGCAAGGGTTAAACAAAAGGCAGTATACGAGTATTGAGTGCTGTGCAGCATCATCAAAGTTATACAATGCAACTTGGAGAACCCCTTATGCACCTTACATAAGTAAAAGTAAAAAACATCATTGAAATATTTAAAAATACCTTAATAAATAAGTTCTACTGTCTAATATCCAGCTTTTTAATTATTGTTTTGTTTGACGATTTAAGGTATGTGTACTTATCCTATATAAAATTTGTATGACACATACTCGAGCATTACTGATTATTAGTCCAATTCCTTAATAAGGAGATATAGTCACAAACAGGCTAAAAAATAGATTTTTTTTCCATATAATTAAAGTACATACTTTCAAGAATATGTGTGTAAAATTTTACATTGAATTTTCTAGAAATGGAAGAGTTGTGGCATTATAAGTAGGAGCAGGTAGAGCTACCAGAGATAGGGCCCATGGACGGATCACTCTGACCTAGCGTCGATTGGTTTCAGGGTAGTCCAGAATACAAATTTTTTTATCAAATTTATTGTATGCTTATGAGTAAATATGCATGCTATATATATATATATATATATATATGTGTCATTAAGAAAATATTCATACAGTGAACTTCTTGCTGTGTGCTTAAAAGTTTGTATTTCTGACCATTTTTCTAAAAATTCTGATATTATCATCAGCACATACCATGCTATTTGGGCGTCATTGTCCCACTAAACTTAGACATCAGAAACCCCTCTGTCTTAGTTGAGCCTAAAAGACGAAGAGTCCTAATGCAAATTTCGGCATGGTTTGACTATAAACAATCAGAAACCATTCATTGATAAACCTCCAATACTTAAAAATATAGTTGAAGTTATTATATGAAGACCTTCCAAAACACAAAATATTGGAGAGATATGAATCTTTAGTAAGCAACTAACATCTATATCAATTCTGGTGGTGTTGTCTTTAAAATAGCATTTTACTTATAGATGATTATTTTCAATGAAGATACATAGGGGCCTACGAGGCCCTGCCGAAGAATTACAAAAAATGCAAAGCCAAATTTATCAAAATTGGTCCTAATTGACATCAATATTGTACCGAATATGATAATAAGCGTGTGATGATAACACCCGTACAAGTAGTTCATTAGAAAGGAGTGATCAAAGGTCTAGAAATACAAGACCTTCACTTGGTTCAATGGCAATGATGAGGGATCTTTTTGAATCATCAATGATGCAAATATAATAAATGTATGGTAACATAAAAGATATTGTAATCAGAATAATTGTGTTTTCCTCGAAACAACTTTTTCCAACTGAGTTGACATAACAATTCGGACACTTGGAAAATACGAGGTGAATCAAATAAAAACTGGAATTTTTGAGAGAGGCATGGCCTCTGAGGTTAGCTGTCTTGGATGCCTAGAGGACTTTGCACCGCTATGGAACGCCACATTACCACCGCTTCAGTAACTATCAAATGGCGGAACGAGAAGTACAGTAGTCTGTTGAGCAACATATTATAGTGAAATATCTTACAAGAGAAGGCGTAAAGCCAACAATCATTTGAGAAGGTTTCAGGCACAGTTTGAATATAATACACTTAAAAAAATACAAATATATTCATGTCACAAACAATTTTTAGAAGGGCGAGAAGCAGTCGAATGTGATGGTCACCAAGACACACTTCGACCAAGAACCACGTAACAGAGGAGAACATTCATACTGTTCGTCGACTTCAAGACGACGACCAATGATTAACAGCAGCTGAAATTACTTCTAAATTGGGAATTAACTTTGGCAGTGCTCACACCATCATTACTGATGACCTCGGATTTCAGAAAGTGTCTGCAAGTTGGATAACTCATCTTCTAACCGAAAATAAAAAACGGTATCATATGCAAGTGGCGAATGATATTTGAACCGCTGAGGCTAGAGGGGAAGGTTTTATTGCATCGGATAGTGACTTGTGACGAAACTTGGGAGCTCCACGTTTCCACGTTTCCAGAACCACTACATCCCCAAATTGAAGCAAGCAAGTATGGAAGGCCGAACGAAGAATGAATCTGCACCTGTCAACACCAAAACTCGATACTTGGCTGGAAAGGATTTGGTGACCGTATTTATCAAATTGGAAGATCTTCCTGATTGATTTTCTCCACAAACGTCGAGCTGTTAATGGAGCGTAATACTGCCGACTTTTAAACTATGCAAAAACTTCATATAATCAAAATAGACACGGCTTTCCCATAAGAGACATCATTCTGCTGTAAGACAATACTCGGTCCCAGCTGCCTTAACTACGGAAAAAACTGAAAAGTTGTGATGCACTACAGTGGAACACCATCTTTCCATCTGGACTGAAACGTACGCCCTGCGATTACCATCTGTTTGAACCAATGAAAGAAGCTCTTGAAGGACAAAATTTTGATGATAATGTTGCAGTTGAAGACTTCGTGTATACTTGGCTTATGGTGCAACCATCTTCGTTTTACGATAACGGAATAACAAAATTACCCACCCGTTGGAAAAAATGTGTTGTGAAATCAGAAGATTACGTAGAAAAATAACTTTCAGTCTTTACGACAGTGTCCAAATAGTATATGAATGTGAATAATTATTTCTAAAATTTTGCAAGATTCTCCTAGATCTAGAAATAGTTTTTGATGTTGACAATTATTATACATTGATATTTTTTCTGCTACAGAATATTATCTGTATAAACGCTGAGCGCATATAGTGGATAATGTCAATGTTATGCAAGCACGGGGTCTACAGAAAAAAAAAAGGAATCGGTAAATGGGCTATGGGAAAAATATTTCATAACCTTAATTAATTCTGTGTTACTTAACTATAACTTTTTATAAAAAAAAAACTCACAGCTTTTTTTGGAAATGAAAAAGTGCTGAAAGAGCTTCAGAAAGATTTCGAATACCGAAAATAACATTGGAATTGAAAAACATCCTCCCAAGGTGTTAATATATTACAATTGATAATATACAATTTGCCTCAAAGTGTTGCAGAAAAAAGGTATGGTGCAAGAGCAGTGCAAGGTTAAAAGCAAAGTGTTAATAAAAAAAAATACAAATTTATTACAGAAAAACATAATGGCAAACAATCAAAACAGGTAACAGTTCACAAAGTTCGGTAACAATACCAAAGTTAATGGTGGAGTGATAATGTAAGAGCAGTGACATAAAGTCCTCACAAAACGAACGTAAACCAACGACTGTAAAATGAGAATGAGTGCAAATGAAGCTCTAGTGTCGCCATAACTTTTTACCCAAAATAATTTTAAACAAACTGTTACGGTAACACTTTTAATACATTAAAAAGTTTCCAATGACCTATGGCTGTGAACATTATTGGTCAGACAACTACAGTGTTTCTCAACTACAGTGTTACCAATTAAAATTGTTTCACTTAACCTGCTTCAACAGTATTAAAAGTATAACAACTATGGAATCCTGTAAAACTATGAACTTTGTACATTTTCCGTCTTACATTTTTGTTGGGGTCTGACTCAATAGTTAATTATTACTGTCAGTGAGATTTCTGTCAAAAATTGTAAATATATTTTATAACCTTAAATTTATAAGAAAAAATTGGTGACCTTCATTTTCACATACCATCAAGAATTTATCTAAATGGACTAAACTGATGGCTGGAGGCTAAGAAATTATTGGAGCTACAAAAAACATTTCAATGATATATGACTGTGTACAGACAGGGTGGATTCGCCTCATATCGGCCCATACCCACCATCAGCCACTTCAAACAAATTCAGTTGTAATTAGACAGCAATTCCATTTTATTTTTTTGTGCAAAAATGAGCTTTATTTAATATAATAAAAATATTTATAATATGGTGGCGATCAATCTTCATTGAACGTTTAGTTGTGGCCTAGAGTCAGACCTGCAGACATTTCAAGTTTGGCAACGCTTTGTCCTAGAACCTAGTGTATAATCACTTTTTGGGATATGTGATGTCACTAAATTGAAGTCTTTAAAGTAGTAATTTATATTTTTTAATAACAAATTAAATAAAGAACCATTATGCGTGCCACTGCTGTGTATACTTTAATTTATAATGGAAACAAAGCACACCCAGAGGATTTACGATTGATTATTTCGTATAAAGCCTAAGTCCAGCATGAGCAACAAATATTAGAACAATGTATATGGATCAGAAATCTAAATTTTATTAAGATTGAAAATTAAAAAATTTCCAATTTGAATTACAAATACATAAAATTGCATACACCTATGAAAATTCAAACAGAGGCAAACCCTCTGATTTTTAATTGACTTAGTCAATATTTACATATAAATCTTTGATTATTATTGTGAACAAATTAGGTAATAAAAGCAGACTCTTATCAAAAGATAACAATAATCGTAAACATAAACATATTCAATACAATGGATACAAAATAAGATTCAATTGACACAGTTAAAAATCAAAATATGAGAATTGAAGTTAAGAACGGTGTTTTGAAAATCCAAGGAAACACTTCAATATTGAGCTTAGGGAAGAATCATCTTAAAATCGGAAAAGATAAAATATTAAATGAAAAAAAGGAATAAGTTGTAGCTGACCGACTGGTGCAAGCTACAAAGTATGTTTTCCCAAGAAAACAGAGTGAATTGACAAGCTTTTTTATGAAACGATACCTGAACAAATTAAAATAACTCCCGAAGCGATTAGTCAACCTAGACTTATAACTTTTAAGAAGTCCATTAAAAATGGTAACGAAGCCTGCAATCGCACTTAGATGAAATTAGAAATTAGGATATATCAAGACTCGCATCAAGTTTTCAATAGTAATGACACCAGTTTCAGTATACATCTAGAGTCAGGACAAGTTATTGGAAAAGAAAGCTGGAAAAATATTTAATCAAAAGAAAATTTAAAAAAACAGTACCTAATTATTTTTGCATTCGGAGAAATACTACCTCCCATGGTGCGCCAGATTGTCAAGAAAAATTGTAGTCAAGTGAGCTATCTTGGTTTACAGAAATAATAAAAGCGGTGGATGACAAGTGGGCATGTTTTTTAAGTACATTGTGATGTACATAGTACCTACATACGATGTGACCACTTTGGGTAATAGAAAATAATATTTGGGAAACGATTCTTTTGCTGGCTGATGGCTACAAATCTCATTTACTAAAGAATTATTGTGTTTCTCAGTGTAGCTCACCCTAACACCTGTCACCTTTAACATCATATGCCAATATTACGCAAAAAGCTGGTCGTCTTTTGGCAACAAGTGATGATTTTAGGAAAACTGGATGAATGATGAATAAATCTTTAATAACTCCAAAAATACTTTGAATTAATCATATTTTAAAATGCAGTTTCGAAGTAATTAAATCATATTCCTATAGGAAACTTTACCAAAGAACCTCTAGGCAGAGTAGTAGATTTTAAAGTTATGAGAAGTTGAAAATATAAAAAAGCTGACGGGGTTGATATTTGGTATTATAATTCGCCCCAATTTCAAAGAGTCAAAAAGAGCAAGAACAAAACACAGGAATATAAATGAAATAAGACAGGCAAAGATGAAGTGAGATAACAATACTGGGTCACAGAAAGGTTTGATAAATGCTGTAACTGTTAAAATGCTCAAATGTGACAGATATGTAGAAATACACTATTCCTGCCATTCCTCCCAAGTTGTCTCAGGATCCCATCTGGGCCCATAACATACCCCTCATAGAAAAGAAAGGACCTTTGAAAGACCCCTAATAGTGTCCCAAATCTACAATCCCAATACTTCCACATAACAGGATTAAGTACTATCCCTACTTAATGAATCATTTAGTTCCTCCATTTTCTCTAGAAAGCTTTTGACGAACACTCTAAATGCCTCAAAAATCGGTCCACACTCAACCAAGTCCCAGTGTCTAAAGATATCTCGTCCTAACGATTCGCATGATTCTACTCTACTCTTATGCTGAAGCATGCTCTTAATCAAAAAACTGTACGCGCATCATCATGCTGACCTCAGTCGAACAAAACATGATTTGTGTTCTGTGTATCGAAATCACAGGAGCACGAGCTACTTCTTACAGCAAATCTATGTAAGCTAGCACGGAAGGTGCCATGTCTCTCAAAAACTGTGGGGTATAATGTGTAGAAATGCAGCCATTAACTCACTTATTTAAAAAATACTGGTGACATCAAAATAATGTGCAAAAACGATTGATTATATTAATGTATAACAGAATAGTTGCGAAGATTAGCAGGATCTACAGAGCTACTATTGGTTTAAGTGAATAAACTGGGAACATAAACAGATTGCTAAAAAAATATTCAAATAATATTAAATTAAAGGAAATTATTATGTAATAATTTTAATACAAGTTCCAAAAATACTATGGTTCTAATATGTAACGACTTGGTCACAGACTTATAACACTAGATTTTCATTTGTAATTCCATTACTCTTAACAACAAAGGTAATATTGACATACGTGCATAACATTACAGCCCGCTTTACAATTTATCAGGCACAATAAATGGGGAACCAACTGAAAAAGTTAGAAATAATAATATGAAAAGTTAGATAACCAACTAGACATTAAAATTTAATGGCATTTTGTTGACTCTGACACCTAAAATCTGACAAAGAATATATCTTTTAAATATATATAATTTCACGTCTAAAAAAGTCACTGAACCAATTTTAATGTATGGACCTGATACAATCCCAATAATACTGTGGCATTTATAACAGTGTGTCATTAATATGCTGATAAAATATAAAAGCCCATGTGTTTTTTCCAATTTCTTTTATAGATATCAGTCCAACCAGGACTAATAAAAATGTTCAATTTTACTAATATCGTATTTAAATTTACACCAAGACACATTTGGTTAAACAACTCTGATCCTAAAAACTGAAATGACTGTCAATAAACGACGCAAAAACCGGTATTCATAACCGAAAACGTTAGACTTGCTATGACGTATGAAACAAACAAATGAAAAACGTACAGTAAGGGATCAGATTTGCAGTGTTATGATGTGTATACACATGTCTAGAATATAAACAAAGTGTTCTAATCGTTTAACAATTAAAATTAAATAATTGGAATATAAATAAAATATTTAGCAATGTCAAAACAGGAGATATTTGCAATTTTTGCCGACACCAAACAATGATTCATATCATAAACGAAAACTTTCAAGAGTGTGAAAATAATGAATGCACAATCTAAAATTGCAACATCTTACTGATTATTAACCAAGCCGGTGGTGAAATGAAAGTGTAATATGGTTTTTTGAGCGAGAAATCAACATACTTATAACAATTAAACCGTGTCTGAGACTTGTTTTATAGTCTGACAACTGAGTTTTATATATAAATTAAAGGTATTTTAGACATAAAAAATATATATTTTTCAATTTCAAAAAGTATATTAATAAATTAAACACGGTATATACGTAAGGTAAATAAGTGGCTTCGCGGCACCATGTGGGGGGACGCCATTCTTTGAACAGCTTTCCGAGACCGTAGTGACATCCCAACATTTAAACTGCAATATCGTAATAAATCACAAAACAAATGCAAAATCACAGACACTAAACAATGCACATCACCGAATACATGAGAGCCGACAAGGAATTATTAAAAACAAATATTAAAAACACAATTTAATTGGAAATTAACCATACCTGTGAATGCGCTCTTAGAACGCAATCCTATCACGTGACCTATAATTCTACGTATGATATAGCGGTAGTCAGTACAGATTACTAGCCAGTAACAAACAATGATCATAGTGAATATTAGTAAAGATTACCGTACACCGTATGTTTCAATTTCTTTAGATTTAGACATAAACAAGTTCATTTTTTTAAATATTTTAAATCAGGTCCATTTTTCAGAGATGATACAATCTAATTACTAGACATACAATGGATATTCCTCAAAACGTCAATTTTCAAATTTAATTCATTTTTTTTCAAATTGAAACATCGTACTGCATAACGATTTCTTTAGATTTAGGCAAATATATTTGAAAACTAAATTATTAATGGTCCATACAATAAGAAACATGTATTTATTGTGAATATTCGTGATAGAAATAGTGCTTAAAAGCTTCTTAAAATATATTTTAAATGTATTTCTTTAACTGAGGTAAACTTCCGATATGTATTTATTTGCATTATAAATTATTATTTTGTCGTTTATTAAATATTTATAATTAATAAATTACTATAAATTTTAAGCATATTCATTTATTTTCATCATTAATTAAATTACATAATGATTGTTTCAATAAACTTAGTAATTCATTGTATACATTTTAAAATTTAATTATTTGGTTAAATTTACATTTTACTAAAAATATTTGTAATCATGGGCCATTTTATTTCTATTAATTATTTGCGTGCGTAATAAAGTAATTCTTATATTAAAAAATGCGCACGCACGTTGCATCAAAAATCAACAGGATGAAAATAGTTACAATACGCGCGCACGGACCTTTAAACTCGACAGTATGAAATTGCTCACGATGCGCGCGCACGATGCAATAAAAATCGGCAGGATTCCTCACTAAATATATATTTACATGCGCGTAGTGACTGATTCATGATAGTTACTGAGGTATTTGTAAATAAACAACACGTGTTTTATATTCATACAAATCTAAGTTATTTCCGTGCCTTTAAATAATATTTTTAGTACTTGAAATTTAATAGTAATAAAAAACATTTATTTATTGTGAATATTCGTGACAGAAATAGTGCTTATAAGGCTCAGAGTATACATAATAATGTATGCTCTAAGTTATAAGCTTTTGACAATATATTTTAAGTCTATTTCTCTAAGGGAGATTAAGTTTTGGTATGCATGTATTTACATTACTAGTTATAAATAATTACCTTATCATTTACTAAACACTTAGAATTACTAAATTACAATAAACTTTCAGCATATTCATTTATTGTCATTATTAATTGAACTTTATTTATATTGTTTTAATAAATTTAACCATTTTTTATATTTACATGTTTATATTAAATTGAATGCTGAGAATTTATTTAAATTTTTTGAAATAATTTGATTTAATTTAATGAAAAAATTGAAATAAAATAAGAAACGGTGAATAATAATAATATTAATTACATAATAATAAAGTATAAAGCATTTATTAAGGTTTTGAATTATTAGCCATTCTAAAATCGAAATCGTAGAAAAATGCAGTAACTGTTTTTTTATATTCCACTGTGTACAAAGGGTAGTGAAAATTAAATCACCCTACGGGCATGAGTAAATCAAGGAATTATTGGGAGCAAATGAAAGAAATTTGATGAAGAATCGACAGACATTGTGAAAGAAAACAGCAATAATAACATTTTGTCGTATAACATTATATATTTAATGACAGCTTTTTGTTGTTAAACCTATTTTTTAAACTATGTCAGCGACAGTTTTTTAAATATTTTTTGTTTTCCAAAAATATTGAATACAAACTTAAAATAATTATTAAGTATTCAAAAACAAACTATAGACAAAAAGTACATTTTGGTATTTAAGGCGATGCACTTTCTAGTACAAAATATAGTTTTCACAAAGTCTTCTAATATTTAAAAAACAGAGCGGAGTTCATCAAGAAATTACAACACAAAGTTTAAATGATTTAAAAAGGAACTCTGACGAAAAAATTAGTAATTATAAACCAAAGCTTATTTTTACGACTTAAAAATGTTATACAAAAACAACAGTCTCACAGGTCTACACATAAATATTTTTTACTGCCGGTCTTATTTTTTACTTAATTTAAATAATGAGAATAAGAATCTATCTACTAATAAAAATATATCACCTATCTTTATTTAGTCAGGTACCTTCTTAATTTAGTGTCAGTCTTAGGTTTATAAAACAATTAATCAAAATTAAATCTTAAAAATAAAACAATATCAGCCCACTCAAATTAACACTAAATGTAAGATAAGACAGCTACCGACTACTACTGCCATTTGAAGCGGGGATTGGCAATATGAGTTTATTATTGTCATCCTTGACATAAGCCAAATTTGGAGTGTTTGGCATCGTAATCTTTTCTTTTTTATAGCGTAAATAACTTACGTAGAGATCAAGTGAATTGTTTCTCTCTTCCAACACTTTAGCGACGTAATATAACTTATGTTTTTTTATGAAAATTGGACCAAAACATACTGTCCCTCTTTTGGCAGTGTCGGTAAAGGGCACATAAGTGATTCTTCTGTAATAAGGTTTTCCTCGTCGCCTAACCAATTTTCATCATCCGTTAAGTCATCAGCTAATACCACCCCACCATAATTTCGGAATCTTCTTCCATAAATATCGCTGTCAAAAGGGTATATGTCATAAAATCTTCTTCCGCAAAAATATCACTGTCAAAAGGATATATGTCAAAAGGGTATTTCCGTATAAAATGATTGCTGGTCTTGCCGTTTTTTGACAGAATTTTTGATGTCTATCGCCGCCATAGATTTTTTCGAAAATCTGTCCAATTAGTCCTCCTATGTCATAGATTGTGACAGGACTATCGGGATTACGCATGATCCATGACTACGTTGCGCCCGAATGATAAGTTTTAAATCGGTCATGGATACCAACGTCTAAAGGTTGTAATTTGGCCGAGGCGTTTTGATACCTCTACAAATAGCTCGCTGTTCATCCATCCAGAGGGGGATGCTAGAATTGGCGATTAGTGTGGTGTTCCCACTTTCACCCGAGGGTTTACATTCTTTGTACAAGGAAACACTATTGCAGGAGAAATTGCCTGGTCTCCAGCACTTATAATATTGCACTTAGTGTAGAGCATGGCCTTTTCGCCGCTTGAAACTTTGCAAATGTTTCTTCTTCTCTTCGGTGTCAGAACTTTGGTATTGCTTTGAACGGTACTAGTTGCGGTTTCGTCTAAGTTAAATATGCGTGTGCCATCTGAAAAAGTTGGGCTGCGGTTAAGCACAGTTTCAAGGTTGTCAAAGAATTTTCTTACAGTTTCCGTGTTGAATGCTGTAGCTCGTGTTAAACTGTATTATTCCGGTTTGCGCAGGGACATATCTGGAAATCGTTCTCTAAAGCCTCGAAGCCAATCTAATCCGGCCTTTTTGTCCCTTTTCCAACTATCAGGAATTCTTACATTATTCTGTTTGACCATCTCATCTTGTGTAATAATCATTTAAGATATTTTTATTGATAATTTTTCTTGATCACCTATAAATATTAGCCTTACAGCGTAGTTGGGCGTGAGCCGATTAGGATTCTCTATATGCCTGTACTTTTGCAAAGTTGTAAAAGGTATTTCGGTTCCCTTTGAAGCTTGTATGATGCTTTATCCGTCTTTAATATCTCCTAAAACTTTTTACATTTGAACGTCTATGTGATTGCCTATTTTTCTGGCTCGGTCAGCAGTTTTCTTCTGTGCCATTCTGTAATACGTACATTATACACATTTACTTTTATTAATAAAATACTTAAGTTTGCAATAGTTTGCATAGGTTTTTATGATAGCTATTTGAATCTAATACCTACATATTCACTACAGAGATTCACTAGAGCCAGCTTCGCCAGGCACGCACACTATCACACCGTGCATATTACACGACCTACCACAATCAAAGGCCGAACGCGCTCGTGAATTGCAAGATATTTAAAAGAATTATGATTAAGTTTTATTAATTATCTATACAGTATATTAATGAATTCATCGTCCTAAGTAACACCACATATCTATAGTTCAGAGTCGATCAACCACTAATCAACTGGGTACACAGACGATCATAATGATCTACTGAATACCTAGTAAACTAAACCCGCTGTTGACACCTCACTTGTTTTTATGTAATGTTGTTAATTATGGCAAAAATACATGTTCAAACAGTAGCAGTACGATCTTTAGGAAATCTACTGTAATTCTCAAAATATAAACAAAATAGGTACTTCGTAAATATTTTTTTCTCGCGCAGTGAACAAAAATTAATAATCACACGTACATCGTTGACCACAACCACGCGCGCCATAGATTAAAGGTATAATAAGATTTGAAACTGGAAGTCGAAAATTTGAAACGCTAATGTCGGATTCCTCAACAGAGGGAGTTTAACGCATCCAACTTTACAGGCTTCCGGGCGCCATTCTTTTTCTCGCTGTTTATTTGTAAATAAACACGCACGGTATTACTTCATACAAAAAAATATAATACTGAAAAGCCTTGTGCGACCTGTCATATAAATTTTCTCCGGAGAACTTTTATTTTTAATACTGCTTTTTATAAGTATTTGTATATTCATTTAGATACGAATAAGTTATTTTGATTGTATTATAATTTCTAATAATGGCGTGCGTTCTAATTGACTGTCACTCCACTAATAAAACTACTAGAGGACTCTCATCTTTCAAGTCTCAAAAATGCGAAACTCGGTAAGTATTGTTTGTAATATTATTTTTTATTATCAAATATTATAAGAAAGTATTTTTTAATTCCGTGAACATGGACATTTACACCTGTATAACTATGTTTATAACCACAAATTATCTTTATCTTTCATTACATGGCGTTCGTTATCTCCATTGAAAACCTTTGCCAATGTCAAGTGTAGAAAAAGGCTATGCCACACTGATTAAATCAAATTTCGGGTATCTGTCCTTGTTGCTTTGTTAACAAAAATAAACTATGTAGTAAAAAATAAACTATCTAGTAAAACAAAAAAATAGGTAAAAGGTTCACTACAGTTAAATGAAATGAAAAAAACATTAAATTACAATATACAGAGGAATAATAAAGAAGCATATACAAACACAAAAACAGAAATAAACACGAATATAAATATGAAAGATTCTATATTTTGATGTCGTTCTTTCTTATAAACTGAATTATTGACTGATAAGAAGCATATAAAAGCAGATCATCAGCATGTTGTAAAACACGACAGAAGGGATTTACTGTTGACTGGATCACATAGGATTAAATACTGAAAAGGAATGGACTTAAAATAGAGCCTCGGGGAAGACCCCTCCATAAGGGATATTTTGTAAAGGGAGGGAGATTCGGGGAATCTAAGAATAATAGATCTTTCTAAAACAAAATTGAGGAGGAAATTTGTAATGTTGATCGGGATCCTAAGATTATGAAGAATTTTCTTGAGGGTTGGAAGGTCGACGTTATTGTAGACTGAAGAAAGATGTAAAAAAGCAGCAATGAGGAACTCTTGTCGAGAGAAGGCAAGTATGATGTCAGTGGTTAGGACGCTGTGATTGTCCATTGTAGTTTTAGCCCTTCTGAAGCCAAATTAGTTACTTGGAAAAATGGAATAGTGTTCAGTAAATTATTCTAATCGATTCTTAATTAGGTATTCCGTAATCTTCGTTAAAACAGGAGAAAGAGCTATGGGTCTGTAGGATGAACCTACATTGGGATCTTTATGAGGTTTGAGAATGGGAATTATTATTTTAGTTTTCCATGAATTTGGAATATAACCTGATTTGAATATATAGTTAATGAGGGATAGAAGATACCAACGGGTAGATGGTAAAATATTTTTCACCATTGAATATGACATACCGTCAATACCAGGGAAGAGTCCTTAAGAAGATGCAAAGTGAAATCCAATTCATTAATGGAGAAATCTTCTAAAAAATGGTTGGAACGGATAGGGGAGTAAGCTTATTTAAAAATTAGTCTAACCAATTCCCATGTACGTATTTGGGAAGAGCAGGCTGAAAAAGAGACCGAAAGCGTTTTATATTAGACCAGACTACACGAAAGGGAGTAAAAGGAGAGAGGGAGTGACAGAATTTCTCCCAGCCTTCCCTCTTTTTTTAAGGAGAATACGTGTAGTCTGTGTTTGGGTCTTTCGAAACAAGAGGAAGTTTGCTTCCGACATGTTAGATTTACATATTGCTTTAGCCTCTCTGCGGGCTTTAAGCACCGCAGAGCAGTCTCTATCCCACCAGAGGGGAGACGATAGATAGTGAAGGTTAAATCTGTTAGGTGGGATAAAGTTCCAAGACGACAGGTCTATAGCTCTTGCAAATTTATATTTTAATAAAAATATTTTGTATTACAAAATATGGGCTTGCATTAAAATAGTATATCATTAAAAAATAACTAAAATACGGCTTGCATTTCAGTTAATTTTAATGATATAGTATTTATTGATAATTTAAAAAGAGTATATTGCGATATTTAAAATGAGTTACTGTTGATTATCAGATATGTTGTACAGATGGTTTTTCCAATTTATTTATTAAACATTACATTGAAATGAAAATAAACTCTTGTCTTAAAAGTTAAATAGAATTAAAGAAAATAAATCAGTTGGTAAACTTTGATTTTATCATTTTAGATCTGTATCTGCTCTAACCTATTAATCTCCAAACTATTAATTGCAATCTTTTAAATTGTGAACTTTTAGTTTTTCAGATTTACTAGGATCCATTATGTAAATTGAATAAAGTTTTGTAAGCCGTTTTTTATTTGAACGTTTTAGTGGAGTGGCAATACAAAGCCTCCTTACTTGTGCATGGTCAGTATTATCTATGTGATCAGTGTCGTAAGTTTATTTGTCCTCATTTTATTTTTACTGACGACATAATAATATTGCGTTTATAAATTATTTTTAATGCTCAATAAACATAAGATAGACAGAAAAATAGCGTGAGTAGAAAACCTAGCTGCCTTCAGTATATAACAATCAGCTAGGTATTGTCGTCGTAGGTTTAAAGGTGGATCAACACATTCTACTTGTAGTGCCTTTATGGGACTGGATTTCATAGCACTCGCTATGATCCTCAGAGCTTGAGACTGAATGCGGGTCAATTTAGTGGCATTGGATTTGGAAATAGGATCAAGTAGAAATGAACCATATTCTAAATGACTACGGACTAGAGCGTCATATATTAACTTTAATGTGGAAGGGTGAGAGCCTCACCACACTCCAAGAAGAGTGCGGAGAATGTACATATTAGCCTGGCATTGGGAGATGGCATATTCAATGTGAATGTTCCAGGATAATTTTGAATCTAGGAACATACCTAATAATTTGGTATTGGAAAGAACAGGGATCAAAGAGGAATTATAAAAAATAGATAACAATAGAGTAATTCTCCTTCTTGAGAAGACCACCACGGCGCTTTTGGAAGGGGATAATCCATACCATAAGAGTTAACCCTTTTGTTTAGGTTAACAAGGGCAGAGTTCAAAGCATTTTCCGCAACCATTATTGACTTAGCAGAAGAATATAAAAGCAGGTCATCGGCGTATTGCAAAACACGACAGAAGGGATTTACTGTTGAGTGGATCATATAGGAGAAAATATTGAAAAGTAATGGACTTAAAACAGAGCCTTGGGAAAGACCCCCTCCATATAGTTCTTGTTAAGGAGGGGGATCCGGGGGATCTAAGAATAATAGATCTTTCTAAAAATATTGAGGAGAAAATTTATAATCTTGATCGGAATCCTGCGATTATGAATAATTTTTTGGAGGACTGGAAGGTTTACGTTATCATAGGCTGAAGAAAGATCCAAAAAAGCATCAACGAGGAACTCTTGTCGAGAGAAGGCAAGTCTGACGTCAGAGCCAAGAGAAATCTGGGAGAAGGGAAGGGATTTGTCAAGTAATAGGGCGGATCCGCCACAGACATAGCCTTGGATCTTAAAATGGAATCCAGGCTTCAGCCAAGTCTCTGAGATGGCAGCCACGGATGGACAATACTTGACAAGGAGGTGACGAAGATCTGTTTTGTTAGAAATAATACAGCAACTATTCCATTGCAAGACCCTCGCCACTATTGGCAAAGCCATTAGAACGAAGGGATTGAAGGGAAGTAAGAATAGAGGAGACAACATTGGACGGTAGTTGATTGAGGGAACTCAGAATTTTGGCTAAGGTGGTCAAAAGAAATTGAATAATACTCATAGAAGAAGGAGTATTAGCTAAAGGTTGTTGACTAAAGCCGCAACCATTTTCAAGTTGAGGAATTCGGAAGTCTGCCCAGGCTTGTTCTAGAGCCGTATGTTTCGTTCAGACATTTCAAATTTGATTGTTTTTTGCCTTTCGAATTCTGGGCAAATTCTATCAGTGGAATCATGATTTCCACTGCAAAAAATACATTTTGCTTTTTCAATGGGAAATGGGCAGTTTCTCCCAACGTTACCTTCACCACATCGGAAACAACGCTCGGAATATCGGCATTTGTCAGCAACATGTCCAAACCTACAATATTTGAAGCAATGTATTGTAGGGAATTCATATTTTGAAACTGGAAGCGATGAGTATGCCATATATATGCGCTGAGGACGAACTTGTCCATCAAAGGTAATGACCATGTATTAAAATATTTAGGCTGGCCATCAATTATTTTTCTTAATGTTGAAGCGGCAGACTTTAATAACCTTACCGCACCCTTCTGGGACTTCTATGTTATGTAAACCCTCCTCGTCAGACCAAACGACTGGAACATTGGGAACAATGCCCATACGACTGACGTTAAAGGAGGGGATGAACAATTTGTTCTGTCCCGTGTCCGTGTGTGATCCCGTGTCACCGAAATCCTATTCCTGCTAATTTGTTTCACTCCATCTCGAATTTAACAGCATGAAATGAGAATCCGGAATTAGGCTGGGGTGCTTTTCTTTGAACGTGGACAATAAATGGCCCAACGTCGCCAGAGACGTATAAACGGCCTTCAAAAGAATTCAGAGGGTGGGAGGGAGGAGATGAGGTCGGTGTTGAAGGAAGTAATTTCAAGTTTGCTTCTGAAAGAGGAGTGCGATGGTTCTTGCGAGGGATTGTGTCCTCTGTTTCGGTGCAGGAAGAGTCAGATGGATGGAAAGAGTAAATATTTTTAGACTCATTTTTTTTCAATTTGTTCTTTTACAATGTTTGGTTTTTGTTTTAATTCCTGTTGAAATTCCGTTACGGTAACAAAACTAGCAGGAGAGGTAGGAGAAACAAATTCATTATTAGAAATAGGTGATTTAGAAGCGTCTGGAGGTTTAGGAGGAATAACTAAATCCATTTTCACAAAGCCGAAGCAGACTCTATTTCACAAAAATGAATAATAGAAAAAATAAACAAAAGAGCAAACTACTGTACACAACACTGATTATAACAATAGATGGAATATAGCTACAGTCATGAATTAAATGAAAATAGATTTAAAATAAAAATAACACAAAAACTAAATAACTTATTGCAACAAAGTAGACTAAATAACACGAAAATAATAATGAAATAATCGGGTTGCGAAAAACCTTTCTACTTCGTTTGACAGTTTCTATGGGAATCCGGATAAAATTTTAACTATTCAAGTTCTGTCAATTTTTTTTTAAAATTTGATAAAGAACAAATCTATTGATTTTCCATAAACTTAACATTAATCATTACAATTCATACAATAGGCAACTTGTACAAAAAGTGTTGCAATAGCTGAGATTAGTAATAGCTAAAGTTAGTTATGAATGCTTAAGTTTGGAAGTTGTTTGTAAATGTAAAATTCAAGGAGGAATTTTAAAAACTTCGTCTATGTCAATTTCAATACCAAACAATGGAACTGAACGAAAAATTTTGAACTTGATAAAAGACACCTTGAGAAAAGATCCTTTCCTGACAAATGTAATATAAATATTTTTATGAACACTGGTGGAAACATTTCGTACTAATCAAATATATACTGTAATAATTATAAAAATACAAGCAGGAATTGACTTTACCAAAATTTTTGTAAATAAATTTCTTCCATTGAGACACACCAAGAAATATATACCACAGAATACGCAATAACATCCATATATATGTATTTTACTTGTGTATGTATTTTTTTTATTTTCAGCTCTACAGCAGAGGACATCAATAAACTATTAATGACCCAGCGCTGTAACTTTCCAAATTATAATCTACCTGAACAGCATTAAAGTCAGAGAAAACTTGAAACATGCTTTTGAAGTCACTTGAGAATCCAAATATATTTTTGAAATAATTACCTTTTAGAATACTATAATTGTTAAGTCTCAGATATATGTTTTGTAAAATGTTAATTATTTTAAAATTTTAATAAAAATGAAAATGAAAATATTCTTCAATATATTTCAATAGGCTTTTAAACTCAAAAAATTTGAATTTAATGTGCCATAATGCCATCTATGCATGATAATTCTTCCTAAACAGCGCTGTCTTCTTTGGCATTGATAATAATCAAAGCGCCAACTAGTGAGTTGGCTTCCTGTTGTCCATACAAAATTGAAACTATTTTTTTAGTATTGGTTAGTATGCGTGATGTCCATTCTGTACTCAATGTTCCATGTCGCGCGCACTACGAGAGAGAGAGGGGTTTTTGTGGGAGCGTTTTTTTTCTATCATTACGTTGTAGGTATCTTTACTAATTTTACTAATCTCTACGTGATCCACTATACCCAACTGATCGGCTGATGACCACTTGTCCCTACAAAATCGATAAAAATTGTATTATACTTTTTGTTTTTAATATTATTTTGCACATCACTTCTTATACGATCTTAAATATTTATTTAAAAAATTATAAATTTTTTAATTTTTATTGTTTCAACTCGTTTAACAGAGGACCTGTATAGCGCAGGGTCAAATGAAAAAAAAGTTATAATAGGTGTGTGTGTGAGTGTAATCTAATGTTTTGTGTTTGATATTCTCCCGCGCTGTCAAAAAATTGGTTCAGTTTTGATGATTTCTTTTGAAGATAAATAAATATTTCATTGTTCATATTCAATTTCATATTTTAAAAATAATTTCTAGACCACGGTTATAAATGTCTCTACTAGAGGACATTTATTTGGAAGATGAAGCTGTTGATGGACTTGAACGTGTTATCGAAGGTGATGAATATGATGATGACAATAGAGTGCAATCTGAAAATGAATCGGAAGAAAATAAGGAGGGTGAAGGTTGTACATATTATTTATTATTTAGCTATAAACTTTAAAAGTTTATTTATACAATGTATTTCATTGTTAATTTCTAGTCACTAAAACCTTTCTCAGGTGTTCATTTAAACTAGAAGTAAATTAAAATTTATAAAAATTGGATATTTTATAATACATGAATTTTCGTCCACTGTGTACGTAAGGATGACAGTTATTTTTACATAAACCCTTACTAATCACTTGGTTTGCTGAGGGATTACTTGAAATGACCAATAAAATTTCTTTTAAATGATAAGTGGAGAGTCTCAAGATCTACCCTTCAAATTTATTGTGGCATTTTCAGAAATCTATAAGTATTTCATTTTGTTTCATTTTTAGTTCATCTTTCATTAAAAAAGTATTCTGTGCCAGTGAATACATTTTTGAGGAATGACTGAATGAGGTGATGCAAATTGCATTATTTATTAGGAGAAAATCTCATTAATTATATGATGAGGCATCGTCGTCGTCGTCGTATAATCGTCACAAAATTGTGGTAAATTTTTAACAAAGAACAATTCTGGGAAAAGGAAGGGGATGCAGTTTGAGAATAAAAATTATGCAAAATCATCCTCTCGCTAAAATGTTTTTTTCTGGTCTGTATGTTACATGTAAAAGATTCGTAATACTTTTAAATTAAAATCAGGGACATTAAATAATTTTTTCTTCAGCATATAAATAAATCTCACCGATGTATCCTACTACAGAGACATTCAAATTGATAATAATTTAAGACGAAAATAAAAAGAAGCTATAAAAATATTGATAATGTTTTAAGGACGATGTAGGTTACATCCGTATCGGTGGAATGACGCTTGTACAAAGAAAATTTCCATACATATTTTAAAGCTGTTATTTTATTTGCTAAAAGCAGCCACAGCTTTTTTTCTTCCTTATTACTATAGTTTTTACATAATTTGACTGCACTTTATACCATAATGTTTCATTTATATCACAATTTCGAGGCTCAATCTACAATGCCATAGTCAAATGGCAAAGTGAGCGTTTTAAAAACAGCAAAGTGCTAAATTTATCACTTTCACTGCCTACCATGAATGTCGCTTTGGCGTCTCCATTGAAGGCATTTCATAGCTCTTTAACTATAAACAATTTTAGTTCGTATTTTCTAAATAATTCCAGTAAAACCAATTGTAAAACCTAAGTAATCATAACTAACAATTTTTTACCTTTATTATGAGATGATGTTGATGATAAATGATGCCTGCAAAATAAAGCACCAATTGTTATAGGTCTTTTTTCTAGTCTCATTTTACGTTTCTATATATATATATATATATATACATATATACATATATACATATAGATATATAGATATATATATATATATATATATTCAGCAATAGGTGAATTACCTTAAATAAAATTGTGAAAAAAAAAGCAATTAGAATCTTTAACTTTCTCTTTCAGTGGATAACATTTTGTCTGATATTTATATATAAATATTTTTGAGTGTTAACTATAAAAATATGTATTATCACTATGGCTAATTGCAAATGGCTGTGACAGACAGAGTAAAATGGATGAAACAAATAAAAATCAACATAAACATCGACATAAATTATGGTTTCAGGATATTTAATACACATAGACTTATGGCCATTTCCATACAAACAATATGATTTCAAGGTATTTAATACACATAGACATATGGCCATTTCCATACAAACAATATGGTTTCACGGTATTTAATACACATAGACATATGGCCGTTTCCATACAAACAATATGGTTTCAGGGTATTTAATACATATAGTCATATGGCCATTTCCAATATTAAACATGGTCAATGCACTCATAGATGTACACTACCGCTCAAAAGTATTTGGCCACCCAGAAAAAACCACTCAAAAGTATTTAACTATCAAGAAAAAGTGAGTTAATAAAAAATTTAAAAAATGAAACTACTCTACAGTAAATTAAATTATTATTTGCAATAATTAGACAACATAATTAATCCCTTAATAATAATTAGTCCCTTGTTTCTTATGATGGTGTCACATATTTTAGGCAATGAAGCAACTAATTTCTCCGATGTTTTCATGGTTATTCTTTGCCATTCGTCTTGCAGTACTCTCCATAAGTGTTCCTGAGATGTTGGGTAATTGTTCGTACCTGCCTGTCAAGCTTATCCCACAATAATTCTATCGGGTTCAAAACCTTTTGACATTCCTTTTCTTTTAAAAAGCTCTTGCATAGCTTTGATGTGTGTTTCGGAACATTGTCATGTTGAAAGATAAATTCTATACCATTCTAGATTAAGCAGATGCCAGAAGGCACAACATTATTTCATAAAATGTTTTTGTAACTTTCTTTTTGTCGAATTCCTTATATTTTTACAAAATCCCACCTTAGAACCTCCAAAGCAAACCTCCACCGTGCTTAACTGAAGCCACAGTACATGCTTCCTTTACTCTTTCGTTAGTCTGTTGACGGACGAAGACTCTTCTCTTATACCCAAAAACTTCAAACTTTGATTCGTTGCTCTAGAGGACCTTTCCCCAGTCATCAAGTGTTCAATTCTTGTGTTCTTTGGCCCCAATTAAGCCTCTTTTTCTTATTTATAGCTTTAAGAAGCGGTTTTGAAACTGCTATGCATCCCTTAAGACCTGTATCGAGAAGTCTACTTTTGATTGTGGAAACACTGACAGGTTTATTGCAGTCAACGTTGAATTCTGCTGCTACTTCAAGTTCAGTTAAATGTCTATTATATTTGCTCTTCACAACTAGATTTAATTCTTCACTAGAAGTTGTTGCTCTTGGTCTGCCTGGGTGATGTTTACTGGAAATTATGCTTCAGCCACAAATTTCTTGACAACATAGTCAACGCTTTGTCTCAGTATCTTCTGTAATCTAGAAGTTTCACAATTAGTTTTACCTGATTTATGAAGGCCGATAATTATCCCTCTTGTCTCTTGACTAGAATGTTCCTTAGTTTTACCCATTTTGTGCACGAAACAAAATGAAGATTAAAAACTTTTGATAGTTATTAGAACTAAATTTTGTGGTTTACAGCAGCGAGTTTTCTGGTCAAACGTTTTCAGATAACTGATGCAAAATTATTTTGAAGGACTCTTTAAGACACTATTTAAGTTTACTGCCCAATAACTTCATTGAAACAATAGTTACACTTTTAAGTTTAAATTCAAAGAAATTCAATAATCTCGTCAATTAGCATATGAGTTTTGGTGAGTAAAGAAAAAACAAATTATGGAAATTTCACAAAAGAGAGTTAGATTGCTCCTACTCCATGAATTTCGTTCCGGATGAAAAGTGAATGAATCAACACATAGTAATGCTACGACATAATCAGGCATAGATTTCAAAGATTCAGAAAGAAATATTTTGAGCTCCAATAATCTTCATCCAGGTGTATTAAATTGAGAAAAATTCAAAATCCTTATAAGGAACAATCCCAGTACAAGTTTTCATTACTTGGCAGTGCTACTCACACTGTAATAGAAAAACAACTTCGTACTTTAGGAGAGAAATGAAAATATTCTGATTGGCTACTATATGAACTCAGATGGTGGATTCACTAGTTGCCAGTCTAATAATTAGCTAGTTAAAAATTTATTACTGTGGGGACCATTAGGTTTACGGCTAATATTGTATGTTTTCTTGAATATTTTAATTTGACCCCACTTAAGAAGTTTAGAACATTTTAATTCTTTTCTATGTAACAATATGGTATCTACCATCTGCCATTTTGACTTTTCGGCATTCCGTGTAGACAGCGTTAATTGCAATGCTAGACGAATCCGATGATAACTCATTTAAACAAAACCAGTCCAGCAATCAAAAACATTAACTTGTTTTGAGCTTCACCATAGTCGGATAAAAAAGAAATACTTCAATTTTGGAATTCTGTAAAATTACTAATATTTAATTAGGTAGATGTATGCATTACATACTAGTAAATTAAATCTTTTATCATTGATGAACTTTTAATAATATTTATTCTGCAAACAACTGTTTATTCCTTTGTCAATTTGAAACCAATGTATTCCAAGCAAATTGGTTGAATTTTGACAAAATTGGGCCAAATTGGTTTATTAATTTACACAAGAATACATTTTTTATAATAGTCTGAAAGATATATGTATGTAAACAAACTTCATTCAATTATGCATAAATCTGTAGCATGAAACAATTATGCAATAATTTTCACAATTGCTTTAAATTATCCACAGAAGACGACAAAAGAAAAGTAGATCCATCAAAACCTAAGAAGAGAGAAATAAAAAACCCTCGTGTAACATTAAATCCGGCTCGTCTTACAGGACCAAGAGGCATTCATACCATTCAGAATTATTTTACAGATTTCAAGTTTCAAGGTAATTTTTTTCAACATTTTTAATAATTATAGAAAGTTATAGGAGGAAGCAATTTGCTGTCTGTTACGTCTAATAACAACTTTCTCTTAAACTAACAGTCTCCTTAAAGAGTATGTACTAATAAATAAGATTTGTTTGCTAATATTATAAAGAGAGAAGGTGAATTTATCTTCATGTAGGAGATAAACTTGGAAGGTATTGCACCAAATTTAAATTTTCTGTCATTTTATGCCAGCTAATATAGGCTAAGTTTTATTTTGAAAACATTTAGCTTTTTCAAAGAAGAAAGATTGTTATATTTTGTCAGCAATTCAACAATTTCGACATATTTAGGATTCTATATCTCAAATTGAAAAAAACATAAACCTTATAGGATTACTTGGTTGTCCCTCCGTCCGTCTGTCTACCTTTTTCTCAGAAATAGATTGAGTTATCAGTCCATTTTTTGTTTCTAGCTGTTTACTTTATACAAAAAGCATATCTTTTTTCTATTGATTTTATGAAAAATATATATAATCTATATACTAATAATTCGTAGTAAGTATATACTAATAATTCTTGATAATAAGGAAATTTATTTGCAACAGAAACAAAAGTCAAAATTCATTCATGTTTTTAGAAACACAATCATGAACTATTTCACTGATTCATACCCACGTTACCTTATCATATCTCATAGTTGTTTGGAAAATATTTATAAGCCCAAACTTCTGCAACAAATGTTAACATCAATAAGTAACTAAATTAATTTATATAATATTAAATATCGTCATATTTAAGGGTTCATTTGTAATATCATTTAACTAATTCTGCTTTTTCTGTTAGTCAAAAGTTTTATTTGTTGTGATATATTGTAGGTAAAGGTCGTGAAAAAGAAGATCTGGATGTGATATTAAAAAAATTGGAACATTGGGCACATAGGCTATTTCCTAAATTCCAATTTGACGATTGCCTAGAAAAAATTGAAACTCTTGGTAAGAAAAGAGCTGTTATGGTATGTATAAAACAAATTCAATTAGTTTATTAAGAAACTAAAGCTTCCTCATCCATTAAGATGAGTTTACCCAACTCGTAACGTCATTACTTGTCGCCTTGCCTATGTGATACATTGGTGAGCCAAACAGTTGAGTTTTATAGGCCAGGTAGGCAGCACATATGGGCTTGTTCAGGAACAGCTTCTTTACAATTTAGCATTGTTATTACAAAAACAGAAAATGAAATGACTCCAAAATATATAAGTAAAGATTTGGCTACATAAAAGAGATTGTCTTTCCCGAATTTAATTAACAACGGAACTTTCTTTGGACTCAGATGGCTTTCGTAATTACATACTTATGATCGAAGGAAAGTTTCTGGAACTACTCAAAATAATGTCATCAATTATTGGTTTTAATACTGTTTTCCTGGGGCTATTTTGTTCTTCCAAATATTTGAGGGCAACAAGTTTTATGTATTCTACTATAATTCTAAGAAAACATTTAAGAAAAATAATAATCAAAACATGCAAAGCAATACATGAGAAATTGAGAGATATAAAGGTACTTTATTGAATTTGTATTTTTATAATATAAAACGGAAAAATACTCTAGGTTCGGCTCGTAATTGCCGCTATTTGAAAAGCCAACAAGCTCGAGAAATATATGATTTTATATAGGCTGAATATTTCGTATGTTTCCCTCCCTTTTCGGCATAGTTGCGGAAGATGCTTCCACTATCTGCGAGAGTAGAGGCTCTAAATGGTAAAATTACATGATAATATCATTATTTTTGTTTAAATCCTTTTTTTTAAAAACTATTTTTTGGAATAATTTATGACCCTGTTTTATAACAAATAAAGAATAATTTTTTAACTTATTTTAAACAAAGCTAAAATTTTAATGTCATTATATGGTTATCAGACACACTATAATTAATTTGTCAGATGGAAATTTAGTAGGTAAAGTAATGCCAGACTCATTTAACTCTGGTATGGAAAGACTGTATTAGAAGACTACGATCAATCGCAAGCTAGTGTAAAAAAGATAGGTGAAGGATATTTATTATATCGCTCTACTGAGAAGTATGTGCATGGGTGTTTTAAGATATACAAATATCTAATTCTGAAATTTACAATTTTATTCTTTGTACTTATCCAACACAACTACGCTCGATGGATAGTTGAATATTCAGTTAATTGAAATAATGTTTATGAAACTCACCCACCACATGAACATGAATTAAGGAATGGTTATTCGGTGATAAAAAAGGACAGTTAAGCCATTCTCAAAAATACTAGTAGACCTGACCCTAGAGCAAACTTTAAATGCTGACATTGTAAGAATGTAAATAATGTAATTTTATGTTTTCTGTCAAATAAGTTTGATTGGTAAGCCACCACAGATGATGTTGTTGCTTGTACTCTGCGTCAGTCATTCTAACTGTGCCTAACATTAAATATAAATCCAAATATATCTTTGTTTTAACTATCAATGACAATAATAGTATTGTTCAATAGGTTATGGTCCCAGGAATCTCTGTTAATAAGATTAGGATTAGAAAAAGTAAAGAAGTACTTGCAAGTTTAAACATTTGTTGATCGACTTAATGAATAAAGAAAAATTTTGGCAGTAATTTTCGCCAATAGAAATTCCAAATCACTTGGCCTTAAAAGCTAAAGGTAGTGATATTTACCAACCGAAACTAGAAACGAACAACAAACCGATTTCTCAAGAACCATTGCATGGCTATGACCATCCTTAACTAGATACGAACAACAAACCAATTGCTCAAGAACCATTGCATGGCTTTACCTATTATTACTTCACCAATGGAATTTAAAGAGATTACATTGATCAAAAACTTTGAGACCGCGAAGGAAATAAGAACGAAGTTGGAATCAATATGTGACGTGTTTGTTTATATAAGAAATAATTGCACTCAATTGTTGATGTTTCATATAATAAATGAAGCAAGCATAGTCTTCAATGAATACAGATTATTATCATGTATATATATATTGCAAAAACTTAGTTCACTTATAGTTCCATTTACTATAAACAGTTTACAGAAACGAATGTGTAATTTTAAAGTGGCCGACAAATAATTTCAATCATTTACTTTTCCTATTTACCCTTCGCAACAACATGGTAGAATGAACTAATATGATAGTACATACATAGTGTCCCAAAACTCAGTGTTAAGCCGAAAACGGGATAGGCCAGGTTGTGACAGTTCTTGGAAAAATCAGAAAAAAGTCCAATTCCAAGTCATAACGTAAGTGTTTTAATTCCAAGTCCAATACACAAAGCCAAATTCTAGTAAGTTATACCGCAATCAAGTCCGATACACAGAGCCAAAGTTGTTAGTATGAGAGCAACAAGAATATGGAAAGATGCACTATAAACGAAGACGCATAACGTACTGCTGTATTGCAGTGTGCACGCATGACCTATCTGGCTAGAGTAGCATTGCTATCCATATCACTTGGCAAAATAGCATCTCTATCCGTATTACTCACACTTCATAAAAGTGGCATTAATACAATTTTGGAATCTGGACTAAATGCGCCAACTTTTAAAGTCACTTCCCAAAATAGCATTGTACATTTTTTTTTCAATACAAGCAGTCAGCATTAGGTGATGGAACATTTTGAGTGTATGATTGAGCAAAAAAATTTTTTTTTTTAAACTAAGACAGTTTTATTTTTATTTTAGACTGTGGTTAAGACAAATGGTTATTCAGGATTAAGGACCAAAAATTAGAATCAAGAAAAATGAAAATTCAGAGTCACAGTACTTGAAAAAACTTTCCACAGTGGCAATTTCCTTGATTTCTCTAAAAATGCTTATAATTTTAAAAGTACATGCCCTAGATTTTTTCTCATACTTCCTAGAACTGTCACAACCTGGCCTGTCACCTGTTCACGACTTGACATTGAATTTTAGGATACCTGTATATATTCAACACTACGCAAAAAATCTTGCAAAGCGTCTTCCATTTATAATTTTTTTGTTTTGATATTCCTCTAGTCGGCAGGTACAACCTTGAATTTTGCGTCTGTTATTGGACCCTTGGACCATCGGCGACATATTTTGTTCTATCTGATATCTGTGTCTTGTTATTATCTTATGTCAGTGTATTAAGACATCACTGGTGACTTGAAACCTCCTTATTATATAATTTTGCCATTCTTTACTAATCACAATAATGCATGCTTATAGTAAGTATGAAAAGAGAGAAGATATGAAAGAATCAGCTTTGCTAAATCAGATGACATACATTTTGCTGGCTCTTGTACTATATATTTTTGACCTTCCTTCAAATTTTTGTTAAAAGTTGATAAAAGAAATGTAATTCCTTTAATATTTAAACATGAATTACTATTGATTCCAAAATTACATATGTGCATAAGTTGATGGAAAAGTTAATAATAAGTCTTTTTTAAATACGAAAATTTCAACATTTATTTTAATTAAATCTGAATGTTATTTAAAATCACTAAACAAGTACTGTGGAGGCAGGTTACTACTAAAGGCTATACCACTTTCGGCCTATGAGAAGCGTATGGCAGAGTGGGTGCGGCTTTATCGCAGTTGTATTGCAAACAATGGAGATTACTTTGAAGACGACAAAATACATTTTGATGAGTAAACTAAAATTTGCATTTTTTCTATGAAACGAGTTTTTCTACTGAAGGTATATGTCATATCTTTACCGTTGAAATTCTATATAAACAATGACAATACTTATCCTCAGTCACAAAACGAACTATAATATTTATGAAGATTTAAAAAAAATAGATAAAGTACCTGCTTCTGTGGTATTTACGTAAATGTTACATGAACTTCCTACTTCAACTCAGACTTGAGTTTTCAATTTGAAATTTTTTTGACTTTTTAGACTTGGACTAGAGTTTTTAATTGATAATCTTTTTAACTCTTCAAATTTCATGTGTAGGATAGTGCTGCGAGCCTGTCCATTCCAACGTCCTAAAGATTGGATATTCATCTATTATTAAATTGGCACAAACACATAAGACACATTTCAACCTGGAAAATTGATACTGAGTGAATCAGATACTCCATCTTTGATCCATTGTCTGATTAGTTTCTGACCTATATTTATATCATCAATTGGAGAAAATTTTAGATTTAACAGTTCCAGTGTTTCCCATGAATAGACCCAGTACGGTAACAGTTGAATTATGCTCTATGGTCCTCGTCTACCTGGAGGATTGTCATACATCCTATATAGAATTTCTTCCAAATAGAAAAACTTAGTGGATTTTTGCAGCTCTGATTTTTCAAAGGTTTTAATATAAAAATGCCTTTGTGAAAGCACTCTTAGACTTACTGGAGTTTACCTTTAAAAACAGTCACACCATTTGCTCTTGAGTTGTTACCTTTCACCAGTATAAGATACTCTTGCCCTGTCAACCCTTTCTTATTATGCCCAACTATAAGACCACTGACTACAAAGAACCACAACATTGAGAAGAGAACTCCTTCCTACACATACGTCCCTACCGTCAGTGGAAATGTTGCGGAAAGCTATAGATACCATACTAGTAGTTGTCTAGGTTTTACATCATTTTAATGTAAAACAGTGTATTTTAGGGATATGGTGCTCTCCATCCATTGCCATTAAAAGTTTTTTTATTTGAACAATAGTTCCAGAGGTACACCTTCAGCAAAAATGCAATATTTGCAAAAATATGTATGAAACTAACACAAACAACAATATTGAAACGATAGTATTTTTGTCATCCAACAACAGTTCTGTCTATCCACATCTTCATATCGTCCTGCCTTAGGGTTGTTGGGATTATTCTATATTGCAGCTTATATAGTTTCTATCAAGTTACAATCCATTCTTCGGTTAAACATATATTTATGCCACATTTATCTTTAAATAATCTCTTAATCATGTCTATTGTACATTTATCAAAATAATTAAATTTTTGCAATAGCATCTAGGGGCGAAAGTAAGAGAAAGGAGAGTGTTTTGAAAGGAAATGTTAGCGGCTAACCACAAATCACACCAGAGTATTTGTGTATATATGTATGTATGTATATACCTTGAAGGTGTATTTTCAAAGGCTTATAAAATTGGAAGGGAGCATCTGATTGACTAGGGAATTCTTATTTGATAGCGCTCAGCAGGAAAACAAAATTATGAGTTTCGATACTCAGAAATCTTTTGAATTAGGCCATTGAAAATTTAAACCTACGTCCTACAAAAACTGATTGTGTTAGAACCAGACAAATTGTGTCCATAGGTAGTCTTAATGATTGGTCCTAATTTTTTTCATAAACTAGAAAGTAATTGGCGCACTGCGCACATGTGGAAAGATGACTGCCTTGATAATGCCATTGCTATGGTTATGTTGTTTGACTGATCAGATCAAGGGAAATCATATAAATCCCTCTCCCTCCCCTCTCACCCTCCCTCTCCCCCACCCTCTCCCGCTCCTCCTCCCTCCCCTAAATTACAGTAAATTGCCAACATATTCATTTATTTTCATTGTTAATTAATCTTTATTGAATTGTTAAATTTACTGAAACAATCTAAATAAAGTTTAATTATTTAATGAAAATAAATGAATATGCCGATAATTTATTGTAATTTATTAAGTTTAAGTGTTTTCATAATTTATAAATCTTTAATATTTAGAAAAAGATAAATCAATAATTTATAAGGTAAATAAATACATACCAAATGGGAAACAGTCTGGCAGATGATTGGCTTACAATAAAAAGCTAGTAAAATAAAAAAAATAAGTTTAATATTTACATTACAGAATAGATACGGTACAGAACGGACATGATCTATACTAGCCCATATAAAAAGAGTCGCATGTTTTCATACTTACCGAAACGCTGTCAAAGTAACTCACTTTTCCCCTCGCCTCACCCTTCCTGACCAAAGATTTGTGTAATTATTATTAATGCCCATAGATAGCGCAATCTCTTACTCTCTGTTGCTCACAGATAGCATTATCAAAAAAAAAAGTAATTTTAATTCATACAGTTATTAAAATTATAAAAATATTTCACAAAAGACAAATATGAAAATAACATTACTATACAATTTAATATATTTTAATTATCATTACTATGAAAATACAATTCAAGAAAATGTAAATAAAATAAAAAATACAATTGTAAATAGCATCAGGCGTCTCCAGGTAGCACTCTGGAATCAACTAGGTGGTAATTGAATAAATTAAAGTGGGCAATTCATCAACATCTGAAAACAAGCAAAAACATACACAAAGCAGACATGATTATAGCGATGTATGTCTTCCTTTAATTATAATATAAGTTGTATTCATGACGTGTTATTCCAAAATTATACATTTATAATTGATGTTTATATGACATATTCAGTTGTGCAACCAAAAAATGAGTGCATAAGGATATTATGGTATTATCACATAAATAACCTTAGACATTCTCCTACAGAAGCCGTTAAATACTGGCTCGGTGTAGCATTACTGTACTTATAATAATTTCCTAGGCTGGACAGTTTCAAAGTTTTCATTAATAAAATGTCTTGCGCAGATTCTATGTTTACGTCTGAGGAGGTCATTCCAATTAATTGTCCAATTCTCCCTGCCATCAATTTCGTCCTGCAAAAAAACAAAACATTGAGTTAGGTATAATAATTTCAATCAATCCCCCTTTTCCTTTCTTTCAATTGGAAGAAAACTTACAACAAACAACATTTGATTAAATATAAATGCTGCTCACAACATTATTTAGTAAAAAATTCAATTTGGAAAACCAATTTACTACCAGTGAATACACCCAACAATGTCTGAAATAATTTCACGGGGTTTTCTGATAAGGAAAAATTTCGTCACGAAACTGTAATTTGTGTCGAAATATTTTTAAAATCCATTTTTTTTTAATTAAGTCATAATCGGCGCCTATAACTAACTAAAACATCTTTTAGTGCAAGTTTTCTTTTAAATAAAACAGTAAAAATTTGTTTTAACCAGAACTTTGCAACTCTTCGAATTAAATTTTAACAATAAACAACTGTAACGTCGCAAGTCACCAATTGCTTTGCGCCGTTACTGTATAAAATTTATATTAATTTTTAAATGTTATAAAATAAACAATAATGGATAACACTTACCGGCTTTTGTTATGAGGCAGGGAAAAAATGACAATTTTGTCCTTTGTCCTATGTAGGAATTGCACTTCGGTACAATACACGCCATTACAAAATAAAACAGAAATCTTAATATATAATAAAACAAAATAACAAAGATCTTGACATATAACAAAATAATAGCTACAACACCCTTTTTACTTAATTAATATACAAAACTTATAATATTAAATATGTTTTTGCGCAGTAAAGATCTGTCAGTCTTTTCAAACATACTCAGTGTTGAGTGGTTTCTGTCCGTATTTTCTAGTGTTCGTAGCGTCTCTTGCATGGTGACACATAGCTGTAGCTAGATGTCGCTGTATACATTTAAAATTTGCCACCAATTTCCTTAAGAGATGCTGTCACCAAATCGAAGACCTGCTTGACCACCCCCTGATTTATATGTATTTAGAATTGAGATTATATAGCTGACTGCGCACAATGCTTGTTGCTCGAATGTCGATACTCGCACGAACACACACGTACAAATTAGAGCAAAAACGAGAAGAAATTTAAAATAAAATTATTTTTAGTCATTACATCCAATTTCATATATGTAGGTTTAATATATTCTTAGTTAGGTTAGTTTTTACTTAATCATTTGTTAAAAAATTAATATGAAATTAAATATAAAATCCTAAAAGTCTATAGTCTAAAAATTATGAATACGTGGCTCGCTTGAAAATTCATTAGTGAACATAGAATTTTCTCCATAATACCAAAAGTAATGATGTAAGCAATTTATAGATATAAGTTAATTGTAGGCCAAACTTAACTTAAATTTAGGTTAAACCATTACATGTCTAATCGTAATTTTACTATTGTTAAATAAAGTAATATAAAAGGTCAATTTTATTACGTCTTTTGGTAAAAAAATATGTAAAAATGTTACATCACATAAATAATATAATGACTAAGAATGGGGACTTTTAGTAAAAATATTAGTGTTGTAGGAAAGTTCGACTGATTGGCTACATTATTTCGGCACATGTTTCATATCAATTATATTTTATGTTTTCATACTTTCTTACATGAGAGTTTAATGCTTAGTTTTAGGTGATTTCAATTCCTGTTTATGAATTAAATCTAAAAGGTATTGAAATTATTTTCCCAACTTTGAAGTTGACTATATTCTTGACATACTGAATGTAATTTTTTATTATAAAGAAGCATAATATCTGAGATTAGTCATCCCAAAATATACCTATTTCATGATTCTTGTCAACTTTGATGTCTCATAACTGTATTAATAGTTTTTTTAAAATCTTGCCCGAACTTAACGAATGATATGTAATTTATGGACATATGTTGCATATCTCTGTAGATTTATCATCTCTAATTATACCAGTAATGACATAATTCATTAATTTCTTTATACCCAGACTCAAGTGAAGAAAATAAGATTCAATTTATTTGAAGAAGTGAATGACTCTGCTGTCCAAAAAGATTCAAGTGATGAAGAAAACACAGTACCTACTGTCCAGGAGCCTGATGAATTTGATAAACTTTTGGAACAACAAATTGTATTGGCTAGGTCTACTCCTGCACCTATCAATGAAAGTCTTTTTGAGAAAAATGTAATATCTGATTACCCAAACAAGCAATATCCCATGGGAGATGAAAGTTTAGGGTAAGTATAATCTCATAATTTTTTGTTCCTTATGATTGAAACTACAATTCGAAAAATTAAATAACAATTTAAAACTCTAAATTGAGAATAGGTATTTTACAGAATCTAATATAACTGAAATTTTTAGCTTTACCTCTCCATATTCACTAACCATTCTTCTAAATATTTATCAAATGAAAAAAGTTTTTCTTAAAATACATAAAAAATTGTTTTTATCATAGCCAATTTTTAATATTTATTTTTACATATGACTACAGAAGTACAAATTTTAATGGAAAAGTGTGACTTTTTTGGCTTTATTAATTGATTAAATGAATCCTGTGGCAAGAACTAGTAATTGTACAAAGAAGACCTGTGATTCTTTGTACATTTGTGATTAGTTTTAAATCGGTCCATAAGTTCTTGAGAAATGTTGGAAAGTTTTTAAGAGACTCTATTTCTAGAAAATACGCATAAAAATTGTGTTTAATTGTCATTAATTAAATATTTTTTCATACCTTCATTATACAATCAATTTTGGAACTGTAAATATTTCTTCACAAGGATATTGACATACTGGTAAGGATCTTTTTTAAAAATCTTATCCCCAATTGCCACCATTTGTTACTGTGCGACCTGCCAAATTTGCACACTGATTGTGTTCACAAAAACACATTGATTTGCTTTGATATTTGTGTATTGCCTACAAACTTACAGAGGAAATAAATATTTTAGTCATATTCATATATTCCTAGTCTACTGCTTTTTATTGAGGAGTGCCTTAAAGTTGAGGTATTCTGGACATAATCTTCATTTAAACTATAATAGGACCCAAATTACGCGAATAAATTGTTTGTAAGCTTTAAAAATTACCAACACCAAACTAATTTGAATAAATAAATACAAAACACTGATTTCAACTGCATGTCGACATTATTAATATTTTGCGTTGTTATTATTTGTTTTCCTTTCCAGCATTTTTAAATAGCAATAGAAACATAACAAATGATTAAAGAATCCCATTGAATATTATTTACTAATGTGCCATATCGACGGCTACTACATACAAATGGATATGTCAAAATATAGATCTCTTTATTGCACGAAATCAATTGTTATCTCCATATCCACATGTATAAAAAAAATATTCCTATAAAATAATTATTTCTGTGAAAATAAATGGCATACATGGGAATAAGTATTGGTTTATTTTAAACTTTAGGTGCAGATATGATAAATATACTAGCAACTGCCTACACAGCTTCAAATAGCAAGTTGCTCAGTGCAAACAAAGCGATGTCAAACTTAACTTTATGTACTTGGAATAGCTTGATTGTGCACACATGACTCTACTACAGTGCCAATTAGTTCTAGTGTTTTGCATTTGTTTATTAATGTGTTATGGTAAATTTTACTAATTTTTCATCATACACCAATATCACTTGATCAAAATTTTTAGAATTATCAAAAACAAAGGTTACACACTGCATATTAGAGAAGATTAAGGGTTAATAAATTATTGCTGTGATGAAGAAATACTTCACAGTAAGTATATACATATGAGGGGGCATTTTTAAGTTCACGGAATGGGGGTAAGAAGTGAGAATAAAAATATAAATTTATTTTCCGTTTTCAATATATACACCTGGTACCCTAATACATTTTTCCAATCTTTCAATTAGCTTATGTATGTCTTCATAAAAAAAATGTTTCATCCTTGTCCAAAAAGTAAGCTGAAACTGTGTCCTTCACTTCTTCATTGCTTGAGGATTTTTTCCCTTGAAGTTCTTTTCTTAACTTTGGGGATAGACAATAATCGCTGGGAACCAGGATAGGACTTTAGGGTGGGTGATCCAAAATATCGAAGCCCACCTTATGCAGGGCAGCCAACGCAACACCTTCAGTTAATTTTCTGCTTATTTTTTCTTTGACAGATTCTTTCAGCTGCCCTAGGATTGAAGCATAGTATTCTGTGGTTATGATGACACCTTTACCTTTATAATCTATTAACAGGATTCCTTCTGAGTCTCTAAAGATTATCGCTATGATTTTTCCAGCCGACTCTGACACTTGAAACTTCTTGGGCGGTGGTGTGCCTTTTTGGTGCTACTGCATAGAGTCTTGTTTAGACTCAGGTTCATAATGATGAACCCGAGTTTTGTCCCCAATAAAAATGTGACTCAATAGTTCATACTTGTCTTCACTGAAGAGGTCTAAAAATGCGTGAGAACACTCCACGCGGTGTTGTTTTTAAGGTGGAGTAAGCATTCTCAGAATCCAATTTGAACTGACCTTACTGATCTGAAGATGACCATGAAGAATTTTTCGATGAGCTATATCTTCTTTAGTCTAGCATCTTCCAATAATAATTTTTTTACTTTTTGAATGATTTCTGGAGTAGCCATGTCGATCGGCCGTCCGGGTCGTAAATCGTCTTCATGTGAGCCTCTGCCTTGTTTAAGGATACTGTGATATAATCAAGATAAATAATCTATGTTTTACTCTGAATTATAATTATACTTTGAGTATTTTTTTAGATTTCAATAAATTAAGGCTTTTTTTAGGTTTAATAAATTAAGAGTTTGTAATTTTTTTTTCCTACATTGTCTACTAATAAATACAGAAAAATTATACAATTTTTAAAAATATAGGCACATATCGAAAAAACTTTTTGCCCCGGTTGAGAACCATTTTATGTATAAATAATCAAAGAAACTACTTAGATAGTGTATTGAATTTAAAAAAAATGTTGTACGTAGACTGGTGCAATAAAAATGCCTAATTTCACAATGTCGCTAAATTTATAAGATAATGTAAGGACATTTTCAACATAGAATTAAACATTGATTTTTTGGCAGACGCCAAAAAAGATAATGTAACATCTTTTAAGCCCCAAAAAATAATACCTCGCTATTTCAAAAAGATCAAGTTAAATATAAAGCTTACATTAATAAAAATCATATTGGCAGATAATTAAAATGTGCAGATTAAATATAAGATTAGCCCAAATGGTCTGAAGTTTGTACTGCTACTATTGTATTGTACTATTGTACTACAAATGGATATTAGAAATATATATAATTTCACAAATTAGAAAGTTAATTTTTTTAAGTTGGATTAAGAAAATAATTAATATGTTTTTGTTTACATAATATACATTCCGATCATAAAATCGATTACAGTTTCATGAACCCATAGGATAATTTCAACTATTAATGGACATCATACTATACCTCAACAATTTAGATCGATACAAACGAATGCAATATATGCTTGGATTAATACAAATGTACTAGTTCAAATATTTTGATTAATATGGATTACATCATTAATATAATCAAGTCTCTTTGTATGAAATAAAATTGTCAAATTTCTTTATAATAAGGTATTCAGTATGTTTCCAGCGGGTGCCAGCAGACATTGTTTTGTTTATATACCATCAAACATGGGGCAATTTAGTAGTGTAGCTGATGGAAAATTAAGTTTCCGAATTTGAAAGTGGATAGATTTAAATTCTAATGTCTTAACAATATGTTGGCTATTGACTGTAGTAGTCATACAAACTGTTTATATTCTATTATTTCATTATCTGCAATAAATAAATTTATATGTAATTTACTTGCAGGTAATGAACTCTTAGTGAGTTCATTGCAGAAATCTGATAACTTAAACCCAAAGAGACTTATCCAAGACCTTACTCTTTTTATTCATGTTAGAATGATTTGTTGAACGTATTGTTTTCAATGATATTATTAATACACCCAATTCAAAATGTAATCAAAGATAACATTTTGACAGATAAAGAAATGTTATCAAAGATAACATTTTGAAAGAAAATTTTAGATAAAGAATACACCACTGGCAATATTATAATACCAATAATTTATTCTATTGAAGACTATTATTTTTAAGAAGTCTAAAATTTGGAGATCGGAGTTTGTAGTAATTTTTTATTTATTAAAAAAGCAATTGCCAAAAACTTTTTCTGAAATAATAGTCTGTCAACAACAGAGAATTCAGTTAAATTATCAGTCCAAATATTATACAATATATTTTTCATTACTTACCTACTACGTTCATATTGTTTCTTGTATGTTAAGTTGTTCTGTTTTATCGGATCGTAACTATTTGATACAATCCCTATATCATATATAATTGCTTCATCATAAATTTACTTCCTTTCAATAGTATATGACCATTAATTTTAAATCACACATTTAAATCACATTTGGTATTTGCCATAATATATTTTCATCAAAACAATTATCCTACAAGATATAAATGGTATGAACTTGAAAAAAGAATATGCCATATATCCTTTTTTTCAAGTTCTCTAAGTAAAAAGTATAAAGAATTAACTAGGGTTTTTGAGACATGTAAACAACAGATAAAATCAAGCAGAATGTGCCTTACATAGTGGTATAAAACATCCTTTTAGTTTGTCATACCTTATTACACCTAAGTTATATTTGTCATATCTTTGGCTTCTACATATTAATTCTGCAAATGCTATCATTGTCTAGGAGTTCATATAAGTATCCTTCTTCTTAGGGTATTTTTGTATCTTATATATCATGTGTTATATATTGAGATATTAGATCACTCATTCTCACCTCTTCAATACTGTACAGTCGGTGATGAAACTCTTATTTTCCAGCATTGTTTTTTTATTGCTTTGATTTTTCTGCAAATTGTCCAACATTTGCTTTACCTTATTGACCAAGTGATGTCATTAATTCTTTATACTTCTTAAAGAAAAAATTAGCAACGAGCAACCAAACAGGGCTTTCAAAATTAATTTTTCGAGCCACTAGCAATAAAAAAATTTAAAAACGAGTGTGCTTTAGACCACACGACTGAAGTAAAACTTCAAATTCACAAAATATGTACTTTAAAATGAATTTACAATTTTATTCACTTTAAACGTAGAATATTTAATGAATTGTACGAAATGAAATTACAAAATAATAAAAAATTCACCATTCGCGTAATGCTAGCAAACTCGCATATATATATTTATGCACTGGCTATGAGAGGAAGAGAGAAAGAAAATGTGCACGCGCACTGCTCTCTCTTGCTCCTACAGTGTGATACAGACTTGCACTGTGTCTTAGATATACGAAACATAACTGGCTATGAGAGAGAGAGAAAGAAAATGTGTGCTCGTACCTTTCTCTCTTGTCCCTACAGTAATATACGAAACGTAACTCTCTGTCTTCACTAACATATATCTCCCTCTCAACTTCCGTTCGCCTCGCCCGATCACACTTTTCATAACGCTCTCGTCACGCATTCACCAGCTTACTCCCCAAGTCAAGCGTGCGTAAAGAAGTTTTACTTTAAATAGTGTGTAAATTGGAATGGAGAATTGGATTGATTAATCCATTTGACCTGCCAACCATCCCAGTTTGGAGCTGGATTCCTTATGAATTGACAGCAGTGGAATGTTTAAGCCACAGTGCTCTTCTACTTAATTGGGACACTTACTGGAAGAAGTCATCATCGAGCCAACCAGAATTAAATATCCCCAAAAACCAACCGATTTTGATCTATAGTTTTAATACTTTTAAGAGACCCTTTTTATCTTCATTGAACAATATTGTATTTTATAAAGCGCTAGTTCAACAATGACAGCATCACCATCGACATGGTTTAGGCATTAATTGCCATAAAAAGAATTGAAGCACTTATTATTATTTTGGGTAAAAATACCTGATCCTTTTTAGAAGTTTTAGTTCCTTTAAAATTTGATGATAAGGCTGGTTAAAATTGTAAGGAAGTTTTAAAAGAGCCAAGATTTAATTAATATAATCAAAGTTCCTAATTAGATTTCTAAGCATAAATACCTGTTGTTTATGTGAATTTATTTTATGTGACTGTTGCTGATAAATACAACAAGGAAAAACAATTATTAAAATTATTATAGGTTTCTAGAAAGGGTTTATTTGCCTGGCATCTACTTACTTACTACCTTTGTTTTTCACTTGGTCATTGCCAATAAGCCACATGTTAAGTATGCATATAAAGTTGAGAACTGCATTCAACGGAATCTTAAACGGAATATTCGTTGAAGACCCTGTCTGAATAATCAGTAAAATTATTCAATTTCTTCTGTCGTATGCAATATCATGGTAAAATTTCATATCCAATTAGTAAGTTTTCGAATGTGCCCATGCATTGGTTAAAGAACAAGAATACTGATTATAACTGACTATAACCAACATAAATCTAACTTATAAACTATGTTGGTTTATAAAATTCAGTGATTGAATTTTAATAGTAATATTGGAAAGATTTTGAAGCAAGGTAACAACTCCTAATAAATTACAATATAATGTTACTTTACTATTCTGCAGTCAATTATAATAAAACACTGGTTTAAGAAATATTTTGCTATCATGTGGATGCTATCTTTGAACAAGTGTTTCAATATTTTTAGGGCATTCCTTGAAGTCTGCTACCAGTTCTCACTTCCATAATCTGAACTTTGGTTACATTGTGGTGTTTAATCTGGTTTAGATATAATCAATTTAGTTCCATTTTTTGTGACCCGGTGAATATATATATATATATATATATATTTGAAATCAGACAGTGCGTTTAATGAGTCATCATGTGTGTACAAGTTGATCATGTTGGAAACCTAAATCATCTCAATCTAACGAAGTTTTGGTGAACTTGCTTTCATTTAGTATTATTACTAAAAGCAAGCAAAAGCAGAATAAATACGTAGTTTGTGCATTTATAGCATGGATTCTCAACACAAATAATTGTATACACTTTTTAAAAATAATTCAAATAAAAAAAGTAGGATCATTATCTGCTCATTTTTATTGACTATAACTTTAAACAATTATTTAAGTATAGTTAGAATAAATATTCTTCATTGTTTTCAGAGTTTCCCAATTACCACAAACTCCTACTGCCGGAATACAAAATCCTGAGCAAAATGAAAAGAACAAATATTCTCTCTCAGAGGAGCAAAAGCAACGAATGTTGAGAAACCGCATTCTTGCTGAAGAACGGAGACTAGCTAAAATGAAGGCTGCTATGGAGAAAATCGAGACAAACAGTGACACCAAAAATACTATGCATTCATCCGTATTGGAAAATCCTTTAACAAATACTGAAGAAATTGAGATGCATGATACAGAAAAACAAAATTATATTTCCGAAGATCTTGAACTAAACACGGCAAGCCCCATCGATAACAATGTAGATATGGATACACTTGCAAGTAAAAAAAATAAAGGGAATGCAAAGCAGATGGAAGCAAATAATGTCGAGGTTATGGATTTAGACACAATATCCGAAGGTGTAGATATGTAAACTGCAAAAACAAAGACTCATTGATATCCATAAGAACATTTGGCAGTTTCAAATTTCTTCCATATAAACAGACGTATGTTACATATACATATATATATCTGAAAATAAACAAAATGTTAGTTCTGTGTTCCAAAAAAAAACAAAACATGCAAAAAGTTTTGTACAATAATTTTTATTATTTTATTTCAACAATACAAATCTAAATAATAATTACCGAGTTGTTATATTTTCACTTTAATCATATCACAGTAAACATAAAAATAAAAAAATTTAATGATGAAATACATTTAAGGTAAGAGTGTTTCACTAGCCACTCACAACCACAGTCATTCCCATACCACTAGCTTGTGAGTATTACAATTGACATTGCATGTGGAACGGGTTATGAGCAACCTGTACTTGTAATTATATCTGCATCCATACTTGGTATGTGAACGACTTGATGAGCATTTTAAGTGAGCAGCTGGTGGAATGCACTCTAAAGGATCGAAAATATTTACAGTGGTTTTCCAAGTAAAAATTTATTTAAAACAATCCTATTTTTAATATTAATTATATTTTCTTTAATAGCAAGTAATAATTAAACATAGCACTCCTATGACATTACAAATTACTTTTTTTAATTCATGGGCTATTAAATGGGTTTTTTCAAGACGTTCATACACATTATTACCAGTTGATAACTGCAATACATAAGTATAAAATATGAACCATAACTGATGGTGAATTTCCTTCCTAGATTTGACTTGCCGAGACGAGACAGGTTATATAATTATATATATATATATGTGTGTTTGTATATATATATATATAATATATTGTCTATTTTTCTTTCCGATATACTATCACAGAGCTGATTCCTCTCATTTTGAATGTAAAATGGCAAATAAATCCATTTCTTATAAAATACATTTTTTACACCATGTCCTACTACTGCCAGAAAAATAAAACTTTAATAGCTCAAAAAACCCTTTTTCAAAATTAAATTTCGCTAATCATCTGATAATTTGTAATGTTGATATTTATTCATACATTATTCTGAATAAGAAATTTTATTTATTAGAAAAAATTTTTCAAAATATTGTTTTCATTATATATATATATATATATATACATGTGTATATATATGTGTGTGTGTGTGTATATATATATATATACGGTGTATGGCAATAGATGTTGGACAAAGAAGACACTATTTGCTAGCTATAAAGGAATAAATTGTCGTTTAAATAAAACGTAAAACACGCCCCTTTTCTAATTCAGTGCAAAAAAAATATTACACATAACTCTTTTTAACATAACCAACACTTGTCCGAAGTGCGGTGTTTACCCGCAGCGGCGATATCTTTGCAGCTGTTTGCAGATTATTCCCCCAAGCGGCACTGAACAATGTGTGCAAGTATTGTGTATACGAAAAAGATGACTAATAATTATGAATATTATTTACAATTTTCTGAAAAAATTTATCTTTGAAATTTTATTTTAATGACTATCAACTATTTTTTAGTCAAGGAATAACGTCTTTCTTTGTCTGACACTTATTCCTGGACACCGTGCATGTATGCGTGTATATATATATATATATATATATATATAAAAAGGGAAAACCACACATTTTTTCATAATGTCTGTAACATCACAATATTCTATTTTAAAACTCCTCAGTGTCAAGACACTGAATTTAAAGCCATTTAAAAATTTTTTTTCTTTGATAATCTTTGCATTCCAGCAAATTTTCACATTCATCTTATAAATTTTTCTTCCTATGCAATGTTTTCACACACTACAGCACAAGTTTGCAAGATACAAACATCATTTATAAATAATGAACCAGTCAAATCCCTGTGTATTTAGACAAAAAATGTAATAACATGTAGGTTTAAAATTTGTCCACAGTAATAATACACTTTTATGTAACATCTTTAGTAACTTGAAATCTCTAAAAATTTACAGTCAAAATATATTCTTGAATTGATGTGTTAAAATGAAATATTTAATATATTATTGTGTTGTATAAAATCTTGAAAAGTAGATTTTTAATGATAATGAATACATGAAGCCAATTTATTTATATGAATTTAATTTCTTCAAAAATTATATATCTTTTTGCTTCCTTCACATGTTATTTAAAATTTACTGCTATTATTAGTTTATTTAAAATTACATTTCAAACATTGTGGCCACAACTAGCTTTCACAGTAGTCGCAATGTTTCCTTAATATTACAAATGCTTCTTTCTGATTCTTTGGTATATAAGCAGCCTAGACAATCTATGAGATGCAATGAAGTATAAATATCTTTAAATTAAATTTAGGTCTAGAAAGGCAATAACCTGGCAACCGTATGACGCATTTGGACTTTTACGCTAGTGCAAGTATTGTTGGTATTATTAACAACATAATTTAATCCTGTTTTTTTCATAATATAAGGTTAGTTCATGCTTCTAACAAAATGTGAGGTATCAGTTTAGTACATTGAGTGCTATTAATGTGGTACCGTATCATAGCTGTGATACCTTGGTTACGGCACCACCTCATCGGCATCAGCATGTTAAAACTGAATAAATTCGTAAACAAAAATTGGCTCCCAAGTTAATTAAAACTAACCATAAATATAAAACAACTTACAGGAAATAAATAACATTAATGAAAATGAATTAAAAAGTTATGTTAGTATAAAAAAAACTACACACTTAATTTAATGTTTAACCTTTTCACTGCCAAGCGCATACATATATGATCGTGGTTTTTTTTCTTAATTATATTGTAAACCTTCGTTCATAACTGCAGACACCGTACCTAGTAGACACAACAACACAAATGTGAAAATATTATTACATACTTTATCTATGGCATATTCACATCAACCGTACGTGTAAGTAGTGCATGCGCACAGACACAGGGCCCAGCATCGACTAACATTCTCGCAAGAATGTTTTGTCTGTGCAGGCACACGTGTCTGAGGTTAATTAAAACGCATCAACGTCATGCACAGACAACCAGCACCATGACTAACAAAAAATTAATAGAATTAGTTTGTGTCTCACTTATTTATAATTGGTGTAATTTTAATAACAATGGCAGCAAAACTCATATATACTCAATCTAAAATATTTAAAGAATCGGTCTTCACCATTTATGAGCTCTTTGTTTAATATATAGCTATATTGTGTAGAACAGCAACAGAGAAACAGAAGGATGCACAGCAAACCTCCTTTTTCTCTGTTGCCATTCTATACAACCAGATTCCTCGTCTTCTTGTAACATTGCGACCACTGTCAGTTCTTCTTTTAAAAAATTACTAAAGATTATGAGAAGTATCTACGTGCGTGCACTCTATAATTTGTCTGGCAGCATCTACGAGTGACTGTCGGACGTCTATCGGTAGATTTTAAAACTTGCATTTGTGCTGTGCCATGTTGACGCTATTGCTATATGCTAGTAGATGTGGACTAACCTTAAGGGTTCGTCAAAAAAGCTTCTGAGAATTATAAATGAGTAAAGAAACTAAGAATTGTCACGTTATTTGTAACAACAATTGTTATAAAACAACTTGTAAAAATAATAAAAACAACATAAAAGGAAAAATTCTTCTGTCCTTAACAGAGACATGTGTATGGCCCAACAGTTACCACCTGACCATCGGCACATTGCGTCGATATGATAAATTATGTTTGTGTTTGGTCTGAGTTATTTGCAATTTATTTAAATTACGATCTTTTGATTGGTAGTATGGAGTCTTGTCATTGATATAATTGTTTGGCGTTGAAAAGGTTAATTTGAATATATGTACATCAAACATTTGCAAGAAAATATAACAGCCCAAGCATTTCTTGATATACCCAAATCCTATTCATTCTTTGTATATAACCATAAATACCCTAAATAGTTTCTACTAATTATAATAATTTTAGAATGGCCACTGGAAACTGTATAGAATAAAATATTCCATGAAATGAAAACTCAAAATAAATAAAATACACTTGTTCAGAACAACTCATCAATACTTCTGTATATACTTGAAGACAAAATAAATAAAGTTCTCATTCTTCAGCTCCAAAAGCAAAGATATTAGCAATTATCCTGAATTTTTTGTTACATTAGCACTTAAGCCCACTAAATGTATTTCTATCAAATATTGACAAACTTATTTAATATTTGCTTTATTGCAAGATCCAGATTTTTTATCAACTTCCACAGCAAAACCTTTACAGAATCACACTGTAAATAAGTAGAAATTTAGGAGCTCTAAGACATAAGCCATCAAATGAACTATACAATAGGCTACGAGGAAAATTAAAGTTTCACAAATGTAAAAACTTCAAATAGCATTTGGCACATCAGGAATAAGTGACGAGAAGAATGCTGTAAATATTGTCCAAGTGAATGTAAATAGTGATCGTTGGTTTTGATTATTTTCTATCGTCGCTTGTTCTGTTGAAGTCTCTGTAGGTGTCTCTACTGGAGCTTGTGGATTGTTCTCAACGTTCTGCTCGTTATTTGGGTTGGCTGCAACATTCTGCTCATTGTTATTTGCAGGTTGTACGAGAGGCACTTCAACAAATTGCCTGAAAAAGCCACCTTGATATCTGTCGATACAAGGATAAATATTTGTATGTTACTAACAATTAGTATACTATGTTAAAAGCAACTAACAACAAATTGGTAGCATCAAAGATTCAGTTATGAGGTGGTTGTAAATTTAAGAAACACCAATGAAGTTTTGAAGTGCAAAATTATTTTTTAGACTACCAAAATATGGGCCCCAATTGTAATAACATCCTTATCCGTTAATATAAAACAAATGTATTTTATCCCTAATAGGTTTTGCAAAATATCTTCTATAATCACATTTCGAACCTTCCTTATGCAAAATATAACTCTTACACCGAAACTACTCTCCATCTGTCTGTAAGTTACAAATTTCACTCATTTACAATGAACACGGAATTTAGACAAGAGATGACTAAAATGTAAAATTTCGTAAAGTATATAATACTAAATTTTTTTTAAATTCACTTCATTGCGTTTTAAGAAGTCTACAAATGTATCTTTGCTACATTTCCCATTAAAAAAGCCAAAAAAATTTATTCTTAAAAAATAATATGAGCATCATAACTGCTAGTGTTTCAGTATAATCCAGTTTCACCTATATTTCTTCGAATTGGGAAAATGAAATTTTTGACAAATTAATTACAACGACTTCTTATTAATAAAAATCAAATAAAAGTTTCTATTATTACTCGTACTATCATTTATGATTTCTTACAATTATATAAATTTTTTGGAGTGAAGTTAAGTTTAGAAATTGACATATTTGTTAAATAATTCGTCTCATAATTAAATTATAAGGCTTGTCATAACACAATTTTTATAGAATTATTTTTTGATACGGAATAAAAGAAATAAAAAAAATTATAAAAACAAGTTATTATTCAAGTCGGTTAGCCTGCAGACAATAATATATAGATTCAGCTATGTTTAATCCTGGTACATTAAATAGCCTTATGTACGAAATACCATATACGAATTAAATTCATACTTGATTGCTTTTTTTGCATATAGTGTATTAAGAAAAAGTAAACTCACAAGTATAGCAGGAAGCCAAGAAGCACAACCATACCAAAACGCACAGGGCTGGAATAGAAGTAGACTACCGAGGTAAGAACAGCGAGACGACTAAGGGTATAAAGCCAGTCAAGCCAATCACGTGGAGGGTGTCCTTCACCTGCCACATTCTCATTCTCTGGTGCAGGTGCATCTGCAGGAGGCGCTTCAGGATTATTCTGTAAATATTATTCTCTTGAAACTCATTGGAAGTGTACAAAGTAAATTATATTTCTAGCCAGATGGATAATAAATTATTCAATAAATATTCCTTCTATAAATCTCTTTCCTCTTACTTGTTATTTTTATTAAGGTCAGATATAAAACTCTCAGTATGATCTTCATTATTTTTTGCTTTTAATTAACCATCAAAAACTTGGTGTTAATTATAGATATGTAGTTCAATGTAAGAGATATGAACTGTACACTTTGCTTATGGTTAGAATTAAGTAGAGTTATTTTTATATGTAAAAAGGCAAGAAAACAATTGCCTTACTAAAAATATATTACAAAATTTATCTCGCTATGACTAGCCCTTAATAATTGTGATAATTGTTGCCATTTGTTTAAATCGTATTATGACATAGTTATGATAATTATTTTAATATTAGATCAATCATGAAGACCAATCCAATAAGAATTAAAGTATTTCACCTGCTTATTAATATATTTAAAATGTAGTCTAAACATTTCTTTATTTATTTAAATTTAAAACAATTGATAATAGAAACAATGCCTTTTTGACAATGTGTGCTGCCATTGTGTTCAAAAATATTTTCTTAAATATTTTATTGAGAAATAATATTACAATCTGAGAAATAATTAGTAGTTTGTTGTATTTGAATTTATTAAATAGAAGGTAATGAAAAGAATTTTTATAATTTTTACTTCTGCCCAGGGATGCAATTCTTACCTTTGTTTAAATATTTCATCCATTATTACATTTTAAATTTGGTGGGTAATCTTTCTAATATAGAGTTTTTATCCATTATTATCACTTCTGTGTAAAAGTAGGGCTTTTATAAACAAACCTGTTGTGGAACGTTGCTAATAGGATTCTGTTGAAGAGGCGTCTCACTGGGATCAGCTTGCAGCTGCATCCTGTATGAGTATGCAAATATTGTTTTTTATATGTAATCAAAATATTTGTGGTATAAAATTACATTAACATAATTATCTAAAAAATATGTAAATAGTACCTAACGTTACAATGTTATCGTCTAAGAATATGTATTAACATGAGTTTCAATGCATCAAATTAAATAAAAATATTTTTAAATTAAAAAATAAATTATAGTTTTTTACATTTGGGAGTCGCATGATGACAGACATAAAAGTACCAATCAGTATGACATCATCAGTAACCTAAACAAGCAAAGTTATGTCTTGAGTTGTCGCATTGATTTGATTACTGTTGTGGGATATTTTTACGGTAACTAACTTTTGTTTCCAACTTTTGTTTAGGAAAATTTAGGAATATAGAGACTGCATTGTAAATACAATATTTAGAAAAATATACTTCGTAACATTATTAATACATTTCTAATTAAAAAATTAATTGCAATATAAAGTTACATGTAAACGTAAAGTCTAGATACAGAAACCACCAGATTCATGAGGTTGAGAGATAAGATATAGATGCAAATAAAGAATAAACCAGCAATACTTTGCATTCAATGTTACACATTGTACAGTGAAAGGAGGGATACTATTATATTATTATTATTTCTCATACCCCTTTTCAATATGAAAATGAACTATGCATTGAATATTGCTGCTAAACAATCTGACCTATGTTATCTGTACAACAATCCACTTTTATTGACAATATTTACAGATTAACCCTCTCCCCCAGCCTCCACCTCACCTCCCCCAAGTGCGCAAGGTCACAATATATGAGCCCATACGTTACAATATTGTAACATGTGTGCTCCAGGGATTAAGTAGGTACCATAAACATTTACTATGAATCCCCAGATATTGTGGCACAGAGATAAATAATTTACCAACATTCTTCACAGCTATGCTTCTACATAAATGCACTGCACAATTTCTATAACGAAAAAGTTAATTTAAGCAATTAAGTTAAGAAAAATTATGGGTTCACCATAGTGTTTACACTAGTCACATTATATTAAAAGAGGTAACTTATCTCAATTTCAATATGACTATCTCTTTTATGTATGTGGTTTCGTGGGCTCTCCATCCCTTTCAAAGTAATTGGTGCAAAATGCTATTTAGGGCAATATTTTTTTGTTCATGTATTTTTTTTAATTGAAAATTTTTTTGAACAATCTTTAGTTATAGGTATAATAAATGGATTTGTATTATACATAGACACTTTCAAACAATTGTCATATAGGCAATTGTAAATCTTGATTTGTTTATATTTCTGGAAAACTATAAATTTCTTAGTACTAATACTTTCCTAATGTAATAGATGCAATTAGTGAACACAAACACTAGAGGTTTTGAGTTTAGATTTGATTTTATTAAATTCCGAGTGATGGACAAAATTATTTTTTTTGTATAATAACTTCATTTCAACAATTGAAAAAATATTCTCAATTTAAGCTATTATACAAATAACCTTTTTAGCTGTGTTCGTCAAAAAGGTGTTGAGTTGGTGCACATGTAACATGGTGGCTTGCAGTTCGCCTACATTTATTTATATCCTTGCCGTGAAAAATCTTCATGCATATTAACACGGATTCAGATATCAAAATGTTAGAGAAAAGCAAGTTTTTATAGACAGAGGGTAAGTTTTTATATTACAATTAATCACGCACTTTATGGTATTTTGTATATTAATTATTGGCCTCCAAAACATAAATAAATAGAATTATCCAATGAGATTAAAAGAGCGATTAGTGCAACGACAACCTGCCTACATATAATAGTAAGACATGCGTTGGTTAAGTCAAAAAGAGCAGTCCATTCGACTCTATGTATTGATTAAATTGACACTTTCGGGCACGAAACAAGAGAAACACGATGGCGCCCCCTGGTACGTAAACAGTTGATATATTAAAAGTTAATCAATAAACTTTGCAGTTATATAATAAAACTGCAAACTGAGACAATAAACTCATTAAGTTATCAGTAAAATTATATTGTATGTTTCGCTACACTAAAAATTTTTTTGGCCTTTTATTACTCCCGTCGCAGATCTTTATTCATTAAGTACTTCTTAAAATGTTTAACATAAATATATGCAATTAATAAGAACACTCACATATTAGCATACTGTTGCATATACTGGACATAAGCCTGCTGCATTAACAACAACTGGTTAGCCATCACTGTTGGATCTCCCTGGGCTCCCACGTTATAACCGTACGGTATTTGTTGAACTGGCTCATTATGATAATAATTATACCAATTGCCATATGAAAAAGGTGTTCCAGCTACACGACTATGATCAATTTGCTCATCATTGTCAGCAACTTGGTGGCTGGTAGACGTATCTACCTCATCACTACTACGGGATATATTTAGTCTTTGCCTAAGACCATTGGTATTTTCTGTGACATTTTCCAGATCAGCTGGATTTGTTGAAGTTGATTTCATTACAGTAGTGTATCTTGCTGGTGTACAAACTAAATGCATCGTATGAGTATCTTGTCCTTCATATTGTCTTAACACATCTTTCAATATGACATTATCATTTAATAACTGACCCGAGTATATTATTTTTTGCTCATTACACTTCTGAAAAAATCAAATTTATCCGAATTAGTTTAATGTCCAGTGTGTAATGAAAATGTAAATAAGGTTAAAAATAATAAAAAAACAATCCATACATTTAACAAAACTGTATAATTGGCAGATCAATATATTAAGGGCCCGTAATAACCGTTTTCATTAAAACAGCTTCATTTTCAAACTCTCAAATTTTTTATATACAAAAAATAAGTAAAATATGTATATCATAAAGAAATCCTTTGCTTAAAATATTCTGAATCTATTGAAAGAGTAATTCTGAAATATCACAGAGAAAATTCAAAAATGCCTTTGATTTCTAGCTAAAAATACCTGGTATTTGTGTACTATTTTGAAAATGACTAGATATTCTCAAAGTTTTTAAGTTAATTACCAATATTAAGAAAATGAAAATCTTATCTTATGTTGCATTGATTTCTAGACAAATTTCAGAAAAATTTGTACATTTGCTAAGCAAAATTTCTATTTAACATATGGGATCAAATGGTTTTATGGCTTGCATTCCAATTATACTCTCACTCTCAAGGTATATGTTCCTCAGTCACCTACGAAGCTTCGAAGAGAGAGTATATCTCTCTTTCACCGCATTGCTTTCTACTTGCATTTTGTAATACTGAATAAAGCGCAGTGGTATTTTGTCACAATGGTAGGTATGTAGTCAATAAAATGATTAATTTAATTTAGGGGGAAAAAACAGTTTTTAAGCATGATTATTAGTTTACTTTGATTATTATAGTTTTATTCGTGATTATATACGTACATTTATTAATGCCTGTAGATAATATAGATAGGAAAACCGAGTAATGAATTAAAATGTTTGAGATACAAGTTTCAAGTCTTTATTATTTTATAACTTTCAGTGCATTTATTAGTCAACAGTTATTTTTGAAGTCAGTTAATTTCACAGAATTTAAATTTCATATTGATTCTGAACCCTATGTCAAATGGTGACAGCAAATTAAAGAAATTACTACAATAAAGTGGCAAAAAACTTTTTTGTTCAGGAAACTCATCTTATTTCCAAAACAAAATTAAATGAAATAATGAAAATATCAGTTACAATGTCAATATAGGTACTAGCGTGACCCGTGCGAAGTCTTCGCATTATTTATTCCATTATGAAGCTCAGATGACAGATCAAACTAATATTTTACTAAAATTGACATATATAAGCGCAAGTATCAAAAGCATTGAGCTAAAGCGCCACTTTATTTATACGTGAGTGGATTTGAAATTAAACAAAAATTTTACCGACTGTCAATCATATTGACGTTGAGCCGTTAGATGGCAGCATTGCTGTTTTGTGTATATAATTTTATTAATTAATTAATTTGCAAAAACAATAGCAATAATAAATTTTTTAGTTGTGGATGCCAGTAGAGCAAGCAATTATCTATAAAATGATATATAATTTATGTGGATTAGTTGTGAGGTTTTTTCTAAAAAGGGAGAGTAACATCTTAACCTTAGCGTATTAATATATATGATGATGATGATTGGAAAAACGAGAGTATAAAATTTTTTGGAACACTATCTTTTACCTTGTATGAAGTTCATCATTTATAAATTTTTAATGGCGATACTAAATTCAGTAGAATTTATATTTGTTCTTATTTTTCAACTTTTTAGGGTTCTGTTAGTATTTAATAAAGAAGACACTTAAATTTCTTTCCCAAAGTTTATATAACACAACGTTCCAATCTTATTTGAATTGTTTAGTAGTTTTTATGTGATTTGAGTACAAACAAAAGAATAAACATTACTTCTCGACTTTTCAACATAGTTGTGAACCAAATAATATTGAAAATTCCAATAGAAGCCGATAAGTTGTTTTTGTGTGATGTACATGTGAACAAACCGGGAGATAAAAATTCAAAAATAATCCATTTTAGTTTATTTAGGGTTCCACAATATCACCACCATCAAGTTGATATTGTTACCATCTACAAAAGAAAAATAAAAATGCAATTTTCATTTACTCTTATAATTCATGTTCCATTATCACATTGCATCAAAATATGTCAAGAGATGATTAAAATTATATCTTATTTTTTTTTCAAACAGATAAATAATTGTTTAAGTGGAATTTACCCAGTAGCGACAGTTGTTCACTGGACGAGTGAGCGTGTGTGCATGTGGTGGCCAGATGCTCTGAACTACCTAAAATACCTAACTTCACCGAGCAGCATCAAATACTACATGTTCTTAAAACTATTTACAAAAAAGTTTTAAGAACAAAGAATAAAAAAGAGCCTCTTTGCAATTCAGGAGAGACGACATGCTCTTGTGAAATGTTGTATTTCGAATATTACAAGAATTTTAAAATCTTACACCTGTATCTTAAAACTTTCATTCTTCATGCCCAAAAATTTTTGTGTACACACCATAACTTTTTTACCATACTCTATTTGCAATTATCCACTCTCCTGCCGTAGTCATTGAGCTCAACCATCATAATCAAAATTGTATAAGAGTCTCATCTTTTTCCTGAATGGTAAGATAAATAGTTTGAAACGCGTCATTATTTGCATTAATGTTGTTGTCTACTTACTTATCATTATTTAAATGCAAGTTTTTAGGGTTCTGTAGTAACAAGGATCCAATCATCATGTTAGTCCATCTGTCTTTCACAACCTGACAACGCTACAATTGCTTTTAATCAATAGATAGCAAAATATCTTTAAAAATTCCAACTGTATGGCGGAATATGAAAAACAAAGGTACTGTATTTGTCTATATCTCCTGAAACTGAAATAATTTTATTTCAAAGTAGTATTTTTTCAGTAGGATTTTTTCAAAGCCATGGTTGAAAAATTACAGTCGGGAATAACACTGACTTATCATTTTGAAACTAACTAGCAAATAGAACCTGAACTTCGTTTTGAAAGATCTTTCCAACAATTCTTAACTCTAAGTATGTGTGGAAAAAATGGTTACTGCCAATTATTTTGTATAGGGATGATTTTTAGGGCTCCATCGTGAAACAAGAAATGTTTATAATTTCGTTCTTCTATCTATTAGTACCAGATATTTGATTAGAATTTCCAGTTTAAATTATTTCGCTTAACTTGTGTCAATGATTTCAAGAGGTAGAGACAACGAAATAATACGAAATCCTACTTTGTGCACGTTCCAACACGTAATCCTATGAACTTTTAATGCATAAATAAAATCAGTTTATTAATTCTCACTTGATTTTTAACATGGTGTTACCCTTAATTTTTTCCAAGTTAATCACGACAACAAATTTAATCACGACAACAATGTCCACTTTAAGTTATTCTTCGTATCTACAAAATCCAATTTTTTACATGTTCCAATACATAATCTTATTAACATTTTAAGACATAAATAAAATTAAAAAAATGATTTGTTAATTCCGACTTAATTTTTAACATGGTGTTACATTTAATTTTCATTGTTTAATCACAAAAATAATGTCTATTTTACATTACTCTCTTCATAGGCTGAATGTCACACTGACCCGCTTGAAGTTTTATTCAAACTGTGGTTGTATAATTGTAGACAAACATGTTAATAAACTTTCCATCAATTTGTCTGTTTAGTCTTGTTAGTATTGAATAGGCTACCCTCATGATAAGAAAGATTTTTGTCTCCAAACTAAATATAAATTTGATACTTCAACCTATTAAATTTTCCATAATTTTGAATCACAATCAATTTATAATACTATTTACCTACTTATTGTTGCAATGTAGAATAAAACTAGATTAATGTAAAATGTGTGAGCGCTTTCACTAAATCTATCTTAATTTATTACTGTTTAATATTTAAAATATAAATAGGCTATCCTAATAGCATTATTGATTTTACTTTTTAAAATTTTTACTTGTATTTATAATGTTAATTGTTGAATGAATTCATTTAATTCTGTTTTATAGATAATTTCGATTATAGATATTTTCAAACACCACAATGTGAATCAATTTTTTTCAAATTTGAAAGAAGTTACGCGGTGCTACCTTTGTTTTGCAGATGGCTCAAGAATTTATTTTCTAGATGAAATAAAATAGGAAGAAGTGTAATCGCTACTGACACGCCAATCAAAACTGAATTTGAAAATGCAACACAATAGAGAGAGAGAGAATGAAGCGTGACAAAGAAAAGCTGAGGTCCAAAAAGGAAAAAAGCAAGAAGCCAAAGAATGTTAAGGAATTAAAAAAAATTGTTTTTCATTCAGAAAGCAAAGACACTGAAATTGAAAATATGTAATTCTCCTACAGTGATTCTATTGATAATATACCATTACATCAATCTTCATGATAATATACCGTTATGTCATTTGTTCAATCGTTATGTCATGTATACATGTCTAAAAAACCCAAACAAGGAGATTTTGTTGTGGTCAAATTCTTAAGCGAGCAGATTAATTATTACATTGGTAAATTATTAAATTGATAATAAAAATTATGAATGTGATATATAGCTACTTGCATAGGAATGAAAAAGTAAGACAATTCATCGCATTTTCCCTTTGAACCTTACATGGCCACCGTAGCATTGGAAGATATTCAAATTGTGCTGCCAGTTTCGAAATTGACAAAAATAAACTACAAGCTGATTTATATTCATTCCCGAAAAGTATTTTGAAAAAATTCAATTCAAGTTATTGATAAAGAAGAATTAATGAAAATACTAATCATTTAAAGACTGCGATTTTTTTGATCTTTTCAAAGTTTCATAGTTCTTTGTTTTTTCTTTGATTTGATTAATTACAAAGTTTATGATCAATATGGCATTTTCACTTTTTTGTTTCATAGTGCACCTTACCCTACTAATACTAAAATTAAAAACTTGTCTTTAGATAACAGTACCTTATTTAAAGTAATTTGAATAACAATAACGCTCAAATCGTAGATTAATACATACAAAAAACATTCGACCAGTTTAAAAAGAAGTTATACTTAGTTTACAGTAAAATTTATATTATGATTTTCCTAACTCAAAAAATTATGTGCAAAATTTTTCACAACTCTTTTGGACGAATTAAATATGATCGATCATAAATAAAAAACAGAAATAATAATCAGTATGAATAATATAAATAAAACTCTACAATTAATAGCTTCATAAGAATTTATGTTTACAATCATGAACACGTTATATAAGTGAATCAAACAACATGTAATTTTAATACAGTGTGATGAACACGACTCAGCTGAGTACACAATGAAAAAGCATTACTACAAGCCAACAAAGTAAATGTTCCATTTTCTTTTCCTTTATCATCATTTCCTGGGTTATTTATCAGACTTTTAGTAATAATAAAAATCTAATAGAGGTTGAAATTTTCATTATTGCGCTTTTACCAAGGAAAATAAAATTTACTTAAAAAAAAATGACAATCGTAAACAATTTATACACTATTATAAAACTAATAACCATGTAACAGTTATTTGGCAAATAAATTATAACAAATTATTATTACGTATATAATGTTTGTTACAGAACAGAAAGTTTAAAAGCTAAAAATATCTTAGCAAACTTTATTAATACTACTCTCGATTATTCAAATGTGGAATTGAATTTCATAAAAACATTGTGGAGCGAAATAAAAACCTAATAAAATAAAAATTATATAACGACAAAAAAATTTTCTTCGCGAATCATAAATATACTAGAACTATGCATATAATTAAAACATTCATTTTAAGTTATCATCATACGTCAGTTCAATTAGCATAAGTAGATACGTTCTTTATCATGTGATCACCGACAAAAATAACAAGGTACACAAAACAAACGTCTTATCATTATAAAGTAAATCTGCTTTGAACTTACAGTAAAGATTAAATTTCAATTTATATTTTCCGAAAACGTTGATACATTAACAATGGAAAAGTATAGATTATATTTACCGGTTTACTAGGATAAACTTCCGAAAGATGGCCTTTTAATCTCGCAATTGTCCAAGTCTCATCGCAATGAATCGTCTGATCATCAATTTGCTGATTTGGTGCCTTTACTACTAAAGTGATAGGAATGGAACTCATTTTCAACCATACAATTATATTATACTATGCTTATACCACTTTTATTAAAGGAAATCAAATATATAAAGCACAGGAACTTCCACTGTAATTTGATTATTAATATCGATTTCAATAGCACAAAAATTGCTCATTAAGTTTATAATGTTCTATACGAAAATTTTTCTTACGCAATTATTTATATTTTGATATTTTTTATCGAATGATTTAATTTATCGGTTCTGTCTGTTCGAAGAATGTCTTTGATAGGTGTAAAAACAGTGTTTGACAGCCTCTTGTATCAGCTACAACATTTGTCGGAACGCTATTGGTTCTATTATTAATCACTGACGTGTTGAACAGTGCTGAAGACCAAAGTTGGTTCTTTTGCATGGCTGATTATGAACAGTAGGAAATAGCATTGCATATTAAATATAGTAGGAACGAATACAATTTTTTAGCATTCTGAGAAAAAAAGTATTTAATCCTTTGAATTTTAGTAATTATGTAATTATCATTTTGTTCCTTAGTTAAATTTGTGATTGAAATTAGTATTTTATAGTTAAATCAAAATTATTGCAGTTAGTTTTGAAATAAAAACTTAGTACTCTAAAGAAATTTGATAGAATTTTAATGTAAATAACTAAGAAGTAAATAAAAGTTTTATATAATATGATTTAGAATATTTTCGGAATTAAGCAACTTGTAAAAAAATTACATTTTTAGTAATACATTAGTTATTATTTTGAACGCTTTAGTCAATACATAATCCGGACGTAATTCAAGAAAGGCTTTTATTTTTCTAAATGGTTATCAATTGGTCAGCCTTACTTTTTTATTTTTTGTGGATCATAATCACTCTCTTATTATTTCTTTCTCTTAACTTTTTTATTATGTTCAGAATTTTTTTTAAGTTTTGTACCATAGATTAACATCAATAAAGAAATAAAGAAAGAAAAAAAAGAACACCATAGATTATTTTTATCTTGATTATATAGCGAACACCATAGATTTATCTTTGAGTATATAGCGTTCGTTCTCTCCAGAGAGAACCTTTGCCAATGTAAAGTGTGGACACCATAGATTAAAGGTATAAGATATGAAAGCGGAAGTCGAAAATTTGAAACGCTAATGTCGGAAACCTCAGCAGAGGGCATTTAACTCTTTCAACTGGCGGCTTCCGGGCGCCATATTTTGTCTCACTGTCTATTTGTAAACACGCATAGGGATGGAATAACTGTTATTTCCCCATATCTGATAATTATGGGGAAATAACAGTTATCCATCTCTACCATGCGTATTTACATTAATAGAAAAAACAGTTATCCAGTAAAAATAACAGTTATTTCATCTCTACCATGCGTGTTTATAATGAATAACATCATTATTCAATAACATAATATATTCATACCTGTTAAAAAATAATATGTTATTGGACATCAATGTGAATAACTTTTGTTCAATACGTTTTCAAACGAAATGTTTGTAGCTGGAGAAGTGGTAATTAAATTTTAATGCGGTTTTCGATAGCATATAAATATTCTTTTGTGAAGAGATTTTAATCTACAATTGATTAATTTATGTTAAAAGAAAGCCAGGCAATGGCCAATACAGTGAAGAATTACATAGTATTTTCCTAATTCGATCATTTGAACAAGACGAAACAATAATGCATAGAGATTGCAGTTATGTTAGCGATCAATAGAGAAAACTGAATGAATATAAAATAAGCAAAATTCAAATAAGAGGTATGGATTTTACCTTTCTCATAATTAATAGTTTATAATAATTCGGTAAAAATTCTATGTCGTTCAATAATATTCCGTCAATACGAAAGAAAAGAATAAAGCATAAAACAGATAATATATAAAACAATGAATTGAATTAGAACAAGAAACGCATTATTCAGACAACGACGAGTGACGTCTATTGCTTGACAATAAAGTAATATATTTTAACATGTTACCAAGCCTAACATTCTTAATAACATAATTGGTTCATTTTAATCGGTAATAGGTATGAACCACATAACCTTAGAATAATGAGTACTTCTAAGCGTATAACAGGTATGACTTTTAACATTCTAATAACAGATTATTAATATTTCGGTAAAGTTCGGTGATGTTCGGTAAATATGAAACGAAGGGCAAGACGAAAAGAAACGTGCTGTCTCACTCTCTCTTTACTGGGCGAGTGACGGCCATAGTACGGGCGCTGCTTGACAATACCGTAATATAATATATTAGCATGAAGCGTATCGTTAATAAGCCTAGCGTATCGTTATTTAATAACAATAAGATAATATATTCATTTCAATCGATATTATGTTATTCACACCTGTTACGTTATAATTATGTCCATCACTAACTCATGGTATGACCGCAGAATAGATACGATAGGTATGACTTCCTGAAAAAAAGTACAATACTGAAAATTCTTGTGCAGTCTCTCGTATCTATTTTCTCAGGTGAATTTTTATTTTTAATATTGCTTTTCATAAGTATTTTCATATTTATTTATAACTCCATTCAATTTGAAAAGAGAATGTTTGTAAACAATCATATATGACAGTTCAGGTATTGTAAACTGTTTTCTTACATTTTCGTTAGCAATTTAATGTGGATTTATTTGGTATAGGTATGTGACATTTTAGTGTGCATATTTACACTGTATACATACGTAACTTAGATTATATAGTTTATATTAAAGAGAAATTCAGATAAGTTACTATTTTTATGTAACAGTTATACCTAATAATTTATATAAGTTATTCGGTATTACTGTTACACAAAAAAAACAATAAAATAATACCAAAAATTTCGATAGAAATAGTGGTGTTATGTTCTACAGAAAATTATTGCAAAGTAATCATGAATATTATTACAGAACATATATCTATTACAGAAAATATTCATCATAAATCGATTACATCGTATAGGAACATTAACAATGATTGTGAGTCATGTCGCAAGGCTTATTAAATGACATTGCTTCAAGTAGAAATATTTTTACATTGTTTAATTTAAAAATAGTGTTTTCTTTTGCCACATATTATTTAATTTGTCCTTAGATCATTTTGATTGTGTTTATTTTACAGTGATATAACGGAAATCGTATTCTCGAATAGCTGTATAGGTACATTCACCATTTTAATTACACTCATAGGTAAATATATTGGCGCACAGCGCATCTTAAGTCAAACGTTATTAGGGACTCTCTTTTTGTGGTATTTCACGAATCTTTAACTATATTTAATTTCGAACAATTTCAGTTTAGTGACAATGTGAATTCCCAACTTTTTTGTTTTAAATTAAAGAATATAGGTAAAAAATGAAGCATTAACAAAAAGTAGGGCTCAGTCGCGATTATTTATTAAAAAAAGTGATTTGAAATAAGTTCCCATACAAAAGTTCCATTTGTCAACGAATTGAAATAAAAAGAAGAATTCGATGTAAATTTTCGTATTTTATAACAAAGAGGAATTTATATAAAAAATAATACGCTGTTCTTTATATACGTTCTTTCATTTAAAACAAGAAAAACCGGGAATTGACATTTTCGCTAAAGTAAACTTATACTTTTCATTTTTTCAAACTGCAAATCATAACTCAGTGAAATATAAAAGTAGTGCTATAACCTGTAAACTATTATCACAGTGACACTTCTTATTTAGTCGTATATATTTGTCAAAGGAGTCACCTATTTTCAAGATTTACGATCAAATTATGAGCTTATGTACCATTTTGCTGTCCCATGGCGCAACTCTGAGTTAACTTAAAGAGCCGGCGCAGTGAGCTGCGCCTGAGTTACTGTGTTGAAGCAAGGAATATTGCTGAGTTACCGGTTACCCATCTCTAACGTTGATAAGCATGGCAGGTAAGCAAGCGTTGTGTATACCACAGAATAGATATGTATCTATTCTGTGGTATACATAAAAGTAAGATTACGTATCTATACCACGTATGCTACTACGTGGTATAGATACGTAAGTTGCCATACGTGGGCATACAGTAAACAAAAAAATATAATTGATCTCTTGAATCTATATGCCTTTGACAAGTAGCGTGACACTTGTGAAAATATAAATAATGAATGTTGCAAATAATTATACTAGCTATGCCCTCGGATTAATTCAGATTTGTTATTCCTACGTACATATATATATATGAGCACTTCAATACAATTGTTATTGTGTGTGTACTGCCCCGCAAAATTCATAAGCACGGATCGGCACTTTTATCTAATAAACTGATGGTTTTATGAAAGTCGGACGAAAGTACGGTTTTAAAATAATAGTATCAACTAAGTCTCAAGTTGTACCATTGACCATAAAAGTGGGCATTATATTTCTTTTTTTTATAATAGTTATTCAAATGTTTTCCAGATTATTCAAATAGTATAAAAATTAATATGGATAAGTCAATTTGAAGTAAATATTTAAGTATTTGCAGATTTTGAGATGAGGTAAACATTGCATTTTCCGCAGCCATTGGCATACATATATTACTTTTTAAACTACTTGTACGAAATTACAAACGTAGATGTACGTTTTTTTTCAGAATAATATTTCAATAATTATTTTATTTTCCGGTTAGCACACTATGAGTTTTATTTTTGCAAGACTATTAAAATGCGTCATAACGAATCGATGCGAATGCACTATAATATATATAAAAAACAATCAAGGCTACGTTTCGGCACCCAGCCACCTCTCAACATTTAGGATAATAGAGTAGGGTAATTCAGTATGATATGGCCTGTCCGATGAAACGGCCAACTGAAAAATTTTACTGTCTGCTAAAAAATTTACTGTGAGCGATTGCTACACGAACATGTACGTTACTGTATACGTTGTTTTATTGAAAAAAAAATTAAAAAGTCGTTTTTTTTAAACTTCAAAGTTTCAATTTATCCCATATTTTTCTAGTACATTGCTATTTGATGTTGTAGTGTTAAAATTTTTTAAATTTAATATGTTTTTATTGTTTTTTTGTTGAATAAAATAACCTGTCGATAACATATCGTCAATAACAAATTCATAAGTGGCGCCAAATTTAGATTCTAGGTTATGCTTACTTATCTGATAATCTTAAAAATGACAATGAGTTATTTAAGAGGTTTCAACGATGCTTGAGAATCCTTAACGATACTCACAAAATGACGCTGCAAAAAGATACGCCTTCAAAGTCCTAACTGACACGTGCCTAGATTCTCTGATACGTAGCCTACCCAAGCATTAAATTTTAGACATTTGCCAAGGTAGTGATCCATAGGGGCTCATAAAATAATCAGCAAATTCAGTTCTAATGTCATTTACTTCTCTGCCAGCTGCAACACTATTTGGGGAAGATAGATCTTGGTAGCAATCATTATTGATAGGCATGTACATATCTGTAGGTTTATATCCGTCTCGTTCACGAATAATTTTATGTAATACAATACATGCTTTTACAATATCTTTAGATGTTCGTGCGAACAGATTCCAGAGGCTATGAAATATTCGCCATTTGTTTGCTAATGTACCAAAGGAGTATTCTACATACCTTCTTGCCCGAGATAGCTGATATTTGCGTATGCGTTGTTTTGTATTAAAATATAAGACCCCATGTAATACGACCATATTAAATTTGGGCCTACAAAAACCTGTGGTCTTCTGTTTAGGCTTCAGTATAAAGGGGCGGGCGTGGGTATGTATAGTCTTCCTTCAGTAAGTTTCTTGTAAAAATTAGAACGCTAAAAGATTGCTGAGTCGCACTTTTTCCCATATGAACCAATGTCAACGAAAACAAATTTATAATCTGCGTCCACTACCGCCAAAAGCACGATGGAGAAATAGCCTTTGTAATTGAAAAACATCGAACCGGAGCTGGGAAATTTTGTAATTCGTATATGCTTTCCATCCACTGCGCCTAAACAATTTGGCAAGTTAGCTCTTTTCTGGAATTCATCAGCTATTGCTTTCCATTTTCGGTAGTGGGATCCACAAACGAATCAGTCTCATACCCTACATCATCAACAAGTACCGCTAATTCATTACCACTACGAAATAAGAAAAGAATGAATCCAGTTGATGTTGAAATTTTATAGACTATTCAGTCCTGGGAAACAAATCAAAATGATGAGGATACGGCGTTTCTACAATCTATGTTATCATCAATTAAAAAGGTACCAGAAGAAGATAAGCTTGAATTTTGTCATAAATTAAAATAATGCAATTACTCCGTAAATATACAAACAAACTGCGATCAGAACATTTGTCTTCTACTGATAGTCTCGCTTCAACAGTTTCACAGACTGCATCCTCAGCTTGGTCTAGTGCTGCAGTAATGGCATCGACACAATATAATGTTAAACAAGAAGATACTTACAATGACATTAATCGCATCCAGAGCAATGATGAATTTCGTTTACATACTATGCCCCAAATAAACCAAATGAAGAACGTAATTTAAATTCTACAGCATCACAAAACCAGGAGGCTGCCAATTTTTATTCTGAGTTATTTAATCAGAACTTCGATGACATGTAGTTTTGTATTCAAATTGTTTTTGCAAAGATGTGTAATCATCTTTATGCTTATAACTGATTAAACATAAATTGTTAATACAAAACTGAGTTTTACTTATCTTAATGTGACTGCAAGCATTTCTTCTAGCGATATACATGTCTATAATTTGTATCTTGTCGCAAAACGTTATCTTTTATGTGATCTAAAATGAAATTAAAAGTGGAAGTGTGTCATTTGCTAGTAATTGTAAATTTCCTCTCGTCTTGACGTAGCGCTTCGCGGTGATCGTAGAAAGCTCCATTTAAATGTCGGTTCGGCAAAGGAGGGTGTATGCAGAATTCTTTATTTCTTCTTCGTCTACGAAAGAAGGGCACATAATCGAGACGTAAGCGCTCTGCGTATAAATGACGTCTGATGGATATCAGACGGATCGGAGATCGGACTTAATGCATAAGCAGTATCCAAATTCGGTTCGATTTTTCAAGATCCGCGTTTTTATGGATTCGGATCGGACGCAGTACGCGAGTGCTCATACAAATAATAATATGGTTACTTCGGTCCGTCAATATTCTGCTTCGAAATGGAGATCCACGGATGACGGAGAGAAATTGGATAACGAAATTCGGATCTAGTAGGTAACATCTGATACAAATAGTACTACTGTTACTTCGCATCGACATCCGTCCGTCAATATTCTGCTTCGAAATGGAGATCCACGGATTCGGATCGTACGCAGTGCGCAAACGCTCTAAGCCAAAGCTACAAAGAACTGAAAGTTTAATTATAATCATCCATTACAAGTTGATCAAAGACCATTAGCAGTAATACTTATTAAATCAGTATTATTTTCTCAAATTCGATATCACAACATATTTCTTGTGGGTGGTGAAAGTTTCGTATGACTCGTCTACATAATCAACGAAGTTCATGATCTTCCACATAACTGTATCTTTGATTATAGGGTGTTCGTTTTCTCCACAGAGAACCCATTGTCACTGATTGAACACTGATTAAATCATATGACTGAACACTGATTAAATCATATTTCGGATATCCGTCATTGTCGCTTATTAACAAAAAAATAAACTACAATAAAACAAAAATTAAATAAGAAGAAAATAGGTCTACAATTAAAGAAAATTTAAAAATGAGATTACAATATACGGGGAGTACAAAATTAGCACATACAAATACACAAACAAACATAAAAACAAAAATAAACATGAACGATTCTATATTTTGATGTGGTTCTTTCTTTTGTACTAAATAATTAATCCTAGAATGAGTTTGTTGGCAATAGATAAAAGCGATCTTGTGTTAATGGGCACTCGAATTTTATATTTTAATAATTTGTAAATAAACGCAGGAAATTTATTATTATTAATGAATTTATTAATGAACATGCAAAAATGAGATGATTTAGATCGCCTTCTCCAAGGCACAGTTGCAAATTGGAGTATCTGACACGTAACCTAGCTAAATGGGTAGGAATAGAACAATGACCAAAACGCATGCGAGATACCACAGAGGTTTCCTTTCGAGAAAAAGTGAATTTTGAGTACTGTTTTGTGGGTATAACAGTTTGGATCTGGAAATATCCCGCACCTGTAATCTGAGATGATCTCTTCCGCGCCCTCTACCAGTTAGATGTCATTCAGAAACGAGTTATGGGAAGGAGATCTTCAATGAAATTAATAGTGAAATATGGATCCCCGTTCACGGGTGCGAACCGAGCTTTTGCGTCGACTATTTCAATGCCACAGTTCGAAGAAAATGGCTTAGCGAGAAGGGACTGTAAACAACTTAAGGAGTCAGAGAAGATAAGGAGCTTGCAAATCTTTTTGAGTAGAACATAATTCAAGGCTTCCTCAATAGCACGGCATTCCCCGGAAAATATCAAACATTCCTTAGGATAGCGGATGTATGCTGAATGAGCGGTGGTTGAAGAGTAAAATGACGCTCCGACATAGCCATCTCTCAGGGTTTTTGATGCATCTTTGTATATTCGCGTCCAATCCATTCAAAAATAATTCAAGAAAAAATTTAACAGCGAATTAGCATTTTTGATACGTTGACATGATTTTAATACTATGTATGCGTTGAATAAAATACTTGTTTTGACGTTTTTAAGTAGTCGAATGAATGCAGTGAAATATGCTATGTCTTGCTTACGATATTATGCATTTCGACCACAGACACTATGCGCGCGCATAGTTCGGTTTCATTAGACAAGGATCTCTTTGGGAACCATAGAGTAAATATTCACATATCTATGAGTACGTTCCACTAGCCGCTCCCAATGCTTGCACATGCGATGCGATTTAGTATATTATCTATGACTGCGATCATACCCAGTCCACTAGCTTGCCAGCGTTGTAACTGTCAGTCCAACTAGAACATGTATGAACAATGCCTATTTATAACTATGAGGAAGTGGCGGGTATTTGACAAAAATAAAGAGATTATAGTACAGTATTTTTTATTATGTATTAATCATCAGAAAATAATTTACATATACAGTAATTCTAAAAGTGCAATTTAATTTCAATGAAAATTTGATGATTGTTTATATTTTGTGTCTTTTGGTGCAATTTTTATTTCTGTTAGGTACTTCTCAGAGTTAAATAAAATAATTTTTTCCGTCACCGTATTTAATATTCAAACATGATATAATTTATTTGCGTAAACTTCATACATCAATGTGTCAAAGTCAAATTGACAAATAAACGACCGCAACGATTCACGTCTATTCGCGCGGGTCGATGTGGCTCAAAGCGGTCGTGAACAATGACACCATCAATAACGTTTTGATCACGACCGCTACGGCCGTGGTCGCCAAGTGGAACGATACAGTGAGCGTTTTGAGCTTTGCGATAGCTTAGTGGAACGTATTCTATGTTGGAAACGAATAGAACCACAGATACAGATAAAACTATCGTATCTATGTTGTGGATGAAACCACAGAATAGAGTATCTATGGATAAAACGCCATAAGTAGAAGAAAAAATTTATGGTCAATAACCGTCAAATTTTGATGTCAAATATAGTGTTTTTTTAAATTCACGAATAATATATAATTTTTGTATTCTGCAATAGGTTTAAAATACATTTTATTTGACTATGCAAATTAAAGATAGTAAGTTTATTGCTAATGTAAATGCAAATACTATTTCTTTCCATTTATCTACTAATGTAATTTTACACTCAATTTCATATTTCCAGTGTGTTGTTGTTGAAAACTTTTATTCTTTTTCTGAGCTATCATGAAAACATTTTACATAAAAGAAAGTATGTACGACGATTTTTTTGTGTTATTACAAAAAAAATGTGCATTTTACGAAAAGTAAAATAGCAGTTTTATTTTATTGAAATAAAATGACGTTTTAAATGTTTATAAACACGGTTTAATTTATTGAAAAGAAAACAAATTTCATACGTCTTCATTTTTTTCACTCTTTATGTTATATGATTAGTAATTTTTATGACTTGAGTTTTGTGTATACTGACAGAAGAAAAAAGCTAAAATTTCAAAAACATAATTTATATGATAAAAGGAGAAAAGGAAGTCATCGTTTTTTAAATGTATTCATACCGTTTTTTTGTAATAATATTAAAAAAATGTTCAAAATTATTTTGTGTATTCCGTAAGTTATTTTATATTCTACTTATAAATTATTTTTAGAAATGCAGAAACGTAAGAAGAAGTCTGTTGGGTCGGAACAAATGGAAATGGAAGAGCATCAGCCTTCTACTTCATCCATGAATTTGGTGAACAATAATGGTGATGTGATTGACAATGAGGATCCAGATGCAGATCACATTTTGGATGATGAAGAAGGTGGTATGAGAATTGGTGATATCTACATACCACCAGCACCGAAGCCGGCATTGAGTATGGAGAGTACTGGTCCTAGGTTAATAATTACACAGATTGTTAATGAAAATTTTAAAAGTTATGCTGGAGTTCAAGTTTTAGGACCATTTCACAAGGTATTTCCATGTTTTACTCTAAGAATTTAAATGTTTAAAGTATTAAATTGGTATATAGTATATATTAATTTAAGTTTAGTACATATTAATTTAAATCTTTGAAGTCTTAAACCATAGCTGAATGATATGCTAGTGCAATAGGAAGTCATTGTTCCCGATTTTGTGCATTTTTTATTTGTAAACTTGAAAAAATAACTAAAAATAAAAAGTAATTAATTAAGTTTCACAGCAGTTTTTGAAAAATAAAGTAATTAGGTGTATATTTATAGGTATCTTCATTCGTTCAAAAAGAATCATCTTTTTTTATGCACTAATATTGTTACGCTATGGCAGTAATTTGAATTAAGACCATTAATTTATATTTAAGGTTATTAAATTTAAATTGAATAGTAGTAACAGAATTGAATTTCGCACATTTTGAAATTTGATTCTGTTAAAGATCTATCCATTATTTAAATATTGTATGAAAGATTTCACTTCATGTTTTCATAGATTGAAGATTTCTGTTAGGTATTTTTTGTTAGGTTATTTTAGATTTCTATTAGGTTATTTCTGTTAGGATTTCTTAAGCCTTTATTAAAAAGGTACTTATTTATAGATGTGTATTCATTTTTCTATAGATTACTTGTAAACATTTTCAAAACGAAAGTCATACATTGGCAGATTGAATTTAAGTGTTTATTATCTCACAATGTCTCTTAAATGTTTCATCAGATCCAATGTTGATATTATTCATGATGAGCATCAGCTTTCAAAATCCATCTAATTGGAGAAAGTTACGCGATGAAATTAATAATAAAATCCTATAGAGAGAAAATAGATAATTTTTTCCAGGTCTGCTTTATTAACACTTGTAAAATGTTCACTTTTTAATGGGAATGACTGATACTTTCATATTTAAAGTGTGTGTATATGATCATAAGATTCAACAGATTCATGACATTGGACTAATATTGTTATTTCAATTGTTTCAAAAATGTATTCAGAGCGATTAAAGCATTCGCCTACTTTGGTGAAATGCAAATTGATAACTGTATTAAAAAGTCAGAATATTTAAATATCAGTATTAGAGTGTATATTTAAATATATATATGGCTAAATAAAAAAGGTAATCACATTTAATATAGTTCATGCAAATGTTGGTTTCAAAAGCTATTATGATTAAGTACCTTCACCTGTTTGGTGAATTTTAATTCAACGGAAATACCACCAATATATATTGCAGAAATATAAGCATCCACAACATGGTGTGGACGATCTACATCTTTATATCAATGCAGATAATGAGATCTTGATCCATCATGACAATTGATTTTTCGATTAATGATTAGACATGCGAGATTTAAGTTCGTATCTGATATCTGAATAATATATCAGATGCCCATATAGCATTATAATTTGTTATCTAATCTGAATTAGTAATCTGAATAATATATTGGATATTCGTTTAGCCATATAATGTGTTTTATAATCCGGATTAGTCACCAGAAATAAATATTGGCTATTTTAAAAAAGGATCTTATTAATTGATTTAAGAAAATAACTTACTTCAAATCATTTAATGGAAATAATCTCTTTTACATAGCAAGTAGTATTAATCCCTAAATATTCATTGTCAGTATAACAATAATAAAAGCTAAAAAATCACTAACAATTTACAATAGTGATGTAATAATATTACGCTGAATTTAAATTTAATATATTTTAATTGTAAAAATATAAACTTATTCCCAAATATTTTCTAGCAAATATAATGTATTTTTTCCACTTATAATGTATTGCCAAAAATGATAAATACTATGCTGAAATAAATATTGCGGTATTTTATTGTTGTTAACATAACGTTTGCCTCTAGAACAGTGTCAAAAATAAAATATTTGATAAAAACAATTATAATATATGGATTAGTGTAGTTGGATATAAAGTTTTAATAAAAAGAAATATGCCTCGTTTCGACTCACTTTGCGAATTCTAAAATGGTAAATTTAGTATTGTTAAAATCTAAATATTTAACTTCTAATATTTTATTATAACAATTAATCGCTTTTGAACTTTTCAAACCATTAATTATAAATTAATGGTATTTTCTATCTGTATCTACGTCTGATTTGACCTCACTCGGTCCTCTCTTTTCAAATTTAAGTGTTAAAATTAACATAAAATGATACCTGCATAGTAAAAAATTCTTTATTTTAAGAAAAGCTATTCCACAAGTTTAATTACCTTGGATTTTAAAACTTGCAATATAAATATATAAGAGAAAACTTTTAATAGCCAAGACTTCAACCTTATGGATTCAGTTTCGTGGATATGTCAACGTCTTATGTAAAAGGATTATGGTATTGGGTATAGCCACACGTAAAATATTAACTAACAAAATAAGAATCAGAAAAAAATTTACAAAATTTGATATTTGATGGATATAATAAATAAAAATATCTCGCAATTTTTCATTAGATGGCTTGGTATCAATTAAAATTGCAATAGAATAACTTCATCAAGAAATTGTTTGTTGTTATTATAAGAACACGCTCATAAAATAATACACAATTTTTTTTATTTTCCACCCCATTATATCTCAAAAACCACAATGCTATTTCTCAATTGCTTATTTTTTATGTAAGGAAAATTATATAAAGATTAAGGAATTAAATATATTCTCAAAATTAACGAATATCTTTCATGTGATATTCATAGGAAAAAAATAACATTTTTCAAATTTACAATTTTTATTTTTGCTATTTTCATTCATATTTTTTGTTCTTAATTGCAAAGATTGACTTTTTAATTTTCGACTTTTGGAATTGTATGTAAAATCAAACATTATCTTATAATACTTTTCGGAAATTTTATAGATAACTACTTCGTTTACAACTATAAAAACGTATTTCAAATTATTGTTCTTGTATGTTTTCGTATCAAAGGAAAACAATTGTTTCTATCCCCGGGAATAAACTTGTATTAGGATATTAATAATATAATCTAATTCAACAAGAGTTAGGCATCATAACAAAATTGAATCTTTTCTATGTTTACCCTTTGGAATATTCGATAGCCAACTAATATCCAGGACGACATACGATATCAGAGGACATAACTGGAAACTATCCCTAGTCCATTATAAATATTTAACACCGTCTACATGAAACAACTCAATGAATCTCCAGGGATTTAAAACTTAAAATTTTTCCATTGTTTTATATAAAAGGTAGTTTGGTTTATGTTTTTTAATGGTGAATAAACAAATTTAAAATTATAAACCAGCCATTACATGATTAATTTTTTTCTTAACATTATTAAATAGCATGGTATAAATATTAATTTATAATATTTACTGACCTTGGATGTTGTGAATGAAACAATTCTGGAAGTAAACTGATATAGAGTGTAAATAGTCTTGACTAAGGTAGGGTGATTTATCCTGAAAACTATGAGTATTTGCTTAATATAATACGGTGCCTACTCAGACATTCTCGCAAATGATCTTGACAGTGTTGCCGTGTGCATGAAGCACTCACTACCAGAATCTCCAACATCATTATTCAATAATTATAGTAGCAAGCGCTGTCACTCCAGGATGTCCTGCCACCAGCATTTCTTAGTCCCGTGATACTTTTGATTGCTTTTAGAACATAATTTATTTTTCGCTCACACAGTACAGCCAAAATGAAACGACAATATTAAAATAATTATTTATAAGTCGTGGCAAAATCTAAAAACTTACAATTTTCACACACATTCCTTGATTATCACATAACAGCAAAAGAGTTCATATTTCAAATGACAGATAAGAGTGGTTAAGCTTTATAGTCCAAAACCTTATTAGTAGCGTAACCTCTTGGCTCTCAGATAACAAAGGATCCACAAGCCTATGAATGCAGAAACACACAGATGTCACATTAAACTAAATGTCTGCAAGAATATTTAAAAGAAAAACAATCATTATCATTAAAATAAAATAATTAAAAATAAACTTAAACTATTAGGCGCCCAATCATAAACGGTTATTGTAAAATTGAAATTTCATTTTATTTCCCCAAAATTCATCCCACTTAATCATTTCGACATCCTATCGCTAGTCCAAACAGCAAATGGGTAGTTCATTGTCCAAACAGCAATGGGTAGGTCATTGTAATCAGCTGTTCATTGATTTTTTCTATTTTGAATTGCTTCTTCTATTGTTCATATTAGCAGCAGGAGAAGGGCATTTTATTTCTGTGAAGTTGTTTGTGTATTTGCTGTCAGAAGTAACCCCCCAAAAAATAATATTCATCATTAATAAATACACCACATTTCTCAATAACCATATCTTCTTGCATGCAAGACGGGTTTATTGCGGCAGGTGAAGATCATTTTATCCCGATATTTTATTCCGTCAGTAACCCCCAAAAAGTAATATTCTTCATCAATAAATAAACCGCACTTCTCAATATCTCCTTAGATGCAAAATTGGTTTACATTAGCAGTTTGATCATTGTCTTTACCGTATTTGACAGATGGAACATTGTCTAATGGGAAACCATACAATCTAATTTTGGCAAGAGACTCCTAGAATACCCCTAAAAATTTTTTCGTTTCCAGACAATTTGACACAACCATTTTGCAAGATGTATTTCTTTCTAAACTGTCTCATTCATTAGTATAATTGACAATTTTTGAAAAAGTGTTTAAAATTATTCAGAATGTGTCTCATAAACCTGCATGACTGATATTTTCCTCGAGAAACATGTTTTAAGCTGAAAAAAGAGACTTTTATTGTAGACATGCAAAGCATTATGCCAAAGCACTAAGTCACGTGGTATGTAAATTCTACGACGTCATGAGAGATTAATCATTGAATAGAAAAGGAGAGATTCTAATTACTTTCAAACACTTAGCCTTACTATAGAGACAGATAAATATTGTTTATGGAATTCAATATATGAGATTGGTCATCACACATATAGAAATTACTTGTAGTTTGTCCCATACTATTATGATGTGGTGCATCTTAATGTCATATGTTCTGATTGGCGGACAATTTGTGTTTCTCTGTTTAGCTGTGAATTTAAAACACATTATTACTTTTAAATTCAGTCATTAAATAGAAATATTTATAACAAATTTATTGAGGTTAAATATCGTTAATTATTCTTAATGTAAAAACATTGACTTACATTAATCAGATCTTTTTTATAAATGTTGCAAATACCCTATCACTTTAAGAAGCATTTTACTTGAAATATTCATATTTATATTTCTGGAGTAAACTTCGACATCTTTTAATATGTTAATCTAGATTTTTCCCTTTCATGATGTTGCATGTGAAACTATTGAATATCACTTTCATTCTTGGTGCATTATACTTATTAGTAAGCTCGTCAAAAACAACATTAAAATTTTTTCAACATTGTTCATTACGTCGTAGACTAAATTTTGCGAACATCTAGAAAGTTTTATGTTCTTTTCTTTTAGTTTACACATTATAGATGATTTTGTTATTCATTGACATTTTTATTATTCCTGGATTCTGGAATATCTGCGGAACAAAAATGAAGGGTACAATTCCATATGGTCATCAAATATGTGATAAGGACCATTTAGGCTATCTTTTGATAAATATTTAATATTTTTATCTACACATCACACTTGATGTTTCCAAGGACAAATTGTGAAATTAACCCCTTCTCAATGGCAAACATTCACTTTAAATGATGTTTTAATGTGTGTGAATGTGAATCAATAGGATAACCAGTAATGTAAAATGCAAACATTTTGTAAAATATGATTTTAATTGAATAAAAATAATTATATTTTAATTTTTTTTACCCTCAATGGATTAAATCTATAAATTGTATAAGGTGTTCACATAAAAGGTAAATTATTTTACATGAGTCTTTTGGTGCCAACAGGTATTAAAAGCCATTAAATAATAATACATTACATAGATAACCTTGTTAAGGTTACTGATGATATGGACTGATGATATGGCTATGGATAATATACACAAGTCACTGTCCTTGTGCTTCTTGATTTCAGCAGTGCGTTCAACTCTGTTGACTTCGATATTCTTCTTGCCCGTTTGAAATATCTTAATATATCCCAACATTCACTTGAGTGGTTTAGTTCATATCTTCATGGATGCAGGCAATGTGTTAAGTTGTCAGATACGTATTCTGAGTGGACTGATCTTACAGCTGGAGTATCTTAAGGTGGAGTTCTATCTCCTCTCCCCTTCTCAGTATTTATCGATGATGTTGTTAAAAACATTTCTAGCAATTATCATCTCTATGCTGATGACCTACAAATCTATGCGCACTCGAACTCCTTATCAAAACCATCAACATCCTTAATCGAGATCTCGCTTCAATTGGTCAGTGGGCTCATGAAATGAGTCTTTGGGTTAACCCAAGTAAGCCACAAGCTATCATCATCGGTAGTCAAAGACTGACTTCTAAAGTAAACCTAGTTTACCGAAATTAGTGCTAAATAGTACAATAATACCATACACGTCAACTGTTAAAACCTGGACCTACTGATCGATCAAAATCTTAATTGGCGGTCTCTAGTAAATGATGTTAGTCGTCGTGTTTTCAACAGGATACACTCTTTGACAGGATACAGTCTTCAAAATTTTCTACCGACTAAAACGAAAATCTACCTTTATCAAGCACTTTTATTACCATTAATCGATTATGGAGACGTTTGCTATCCTGATCTTAATGAAGAATATTTGTACAAGTTGGAATGTCTTCAAAATTTATGCATTCGGTATATCTTCAGCCTCAGAAAATATGATTACATTTCTGAATACAGGTCACTTCTCAAATGGCTGAAGATCCATGATCGACGCCAACTTCACATACTTACACTTCTTTTTAACATATTAAAAAATCCTCATAGCCCAAATTATCTTAGTGGTAAATTTAAAGATTTGTCTGCTCACGGCCTTGGGCTGTGATCTGAAAGTTCACACACCCTACTTATTTCTAAACATATAAGTACATAAAAGTTAATAATAAATAATTCAATGACCGAGATCATGGGCTCTTAATAAAAAAAATTTAGTATAGTGTATAAGTTATGAAAGTTAGTAGTAAGTAAGTAGTATCAGAGCGCCCGGAAAATTTTTTTGGTGTTCTGGGCATTCTGATACTGGTTACTGGCGGTCAAATGATGGTCACTGGCGGTCAAATGATTATCTACAAATTTCAGCATATATTTTATATTGATTTCACTTTATACTTTCAAACAATCTGAGAATTTACTGCGTAATTGTAGGTCATCCATGGCGAAATCATGTAATAAATTTAACCGATTTTAAAGTTTTACTGAATGTCATTTTACTGAATGTAATCTACTGAATGTAAATTTGTATTATAAATTATTGTAATATCTGAAATTAATAATCTTAAAGGCGAGTCTCCTGCGGCAAAAATCTAACAAAACATGGTTAGTGAACATATTAACAAAACATAACAGTCTCCTGCGTTGTAAATGAAAAGTCAGCGCACAATGTTAGATAATTTTTTATTTTGGCTAAAATGAATTCAGTCAAGGAAGCCGTACTTGAAGTTTTGAAGTTATTTTTCATATAAGAAAAAGAAACCGTTCAGATTAATAAACAAAATGTATTGTCTTTATTCCAATTTATATTATGTTCAAAACACCATACACAAATTTAAATATTTCTCAGATTGTTGATGTAAACAACAGTGGCAAGTGACATGTACGATGTTTGAAAACAGCGGTGGAATAAACATTTCCCTCCTCCCGCAGGCAAACGGTAGATGTTATCCATTCGTCTTGGATAACATGTTTTCATGTTTTTGTTCGATAAAACATTTTGGCCACGCCCCTATTTTATTAGAAAAACATGGTAGGGCTCATTTCTAACAAAAATATGGTCACAGGAGATCCTGCTTAATGTATCTTTAATTATGAACATGTATTGTGCATTTGTAATGTAATAAGGTGTTCATATAAAAGGTAAACTTTTTTACACAAGTCTTTTGGTGCAAACAAATATGAAAAGTCAGTAAAAAAGGTTACATTACATAGATAATATAATGACCGAAATCATGGGCTCTTAATAAAAAGAATTGAGTATAGTGTATAAGTTATGAAAGTTTAACCAGGATCAGAGCATCCGAGACAAACGTTCTGGTAGATCACTGGCGGTCAAATGATTACCTATAACTTTCAGCATATATTTTATATCGATTTCACTCGATATTTTCAAACAATCTGAGAATTTGCTATGTAATTTTAGGTCATTCGTGGCAAAGTTATGTAATAAATTTAACCGATTTTAAAGTTTTTTTAAAGGAAACTTGATGAATGAAATTTTTTATTATAAATTATTGTAATATTTGAAATTAATAATCTCAATGTATCTTTTTAATTATGAATATGTGTTGCGTATTTCTTTATGTCTATATGCCTGTAATGGTACAATTTACATGACGGCCCTTTAACACAAACAACTTACAAATTAATTTAAATGACATAACTGTATTTATTCTTTGTCTTGATCAGCATATACATAGGTTTTATTCGTGATGTGTTTAATGAAAGACTATGAAATACCAATTCAATATAATTTTAAGCTTACTCAATTTTTGACTACTACTACTACTAGCCAACGCCCACCCTTGGCTGTTGAGCCATTTGGTGGCGCGCCGACCAGTATAGATGAACATCTTTGAATGGGTCATCATCGTCCCCCTGGCGGTTGATTCCACTGCAATCCGGCAGGTGATCCGCATTCATTAAATTGTGTCCGCACAGGGGACATTCAGAGGTTGGGAAAACACCAATGCAGTGTAGGTGTGCTGCGAGGTAGTCATGGCCAGTCTGCATTCTGAACCTGGCTACGCTCACAGCTCGTGGTAGTTTATGGTCAATGGGTCCGATGGTGACCAGACTTTCCCATTTTTTCCTTACGGAAAACTGTGTGAGGTGTTGCCTGCCTGTCCGGTCAATAGCCCTGTTGATGATGGCCCTCATGCTCTGTAGCGAGGGCATACAGGCAGGTTGAGCCATGGACGCGCCCCTTTTGGCCAAGATGTCTGCCCTCTCGTTTCCAAAGATGTCGACATGGCTAGGGATCCATTGCAATATGAGGTGCCATCCCCTATTTGCCAGAAGTTCTAGGGCTTTTCTGGTCTCCATCATTCTCCTGCAGTCTGTTTCCGTATTGCGGGACAGGTTTTGCATAGCCGCTTGTGAGTCGACGAAGAAGACTGCTTTAGGTGTTGGGGCTATTTTGTTTAGTTCAGCTGCTGCCGCTTGTACAGCTGCTATTTCTCCATCGTAGTTGCTCTGAGGGGCTCCCACTGCTAAGAATCCTTCAAAATTAGAACTGTAGTAGGCAGCTCCGGTTGCCCCTGTTTCAGGGATCGAGTATAGTGTATAAGTCTGTGTATACATGTAACCAATCAGGTTGTGGGGGTTCTTCGCTGATTGTTTGCAGGGCAGCCTGTTTCAGCTCGATGTCCAAGGATACTGATTTCGTCTGATTGTGGTTTTTTAAGCTGTAATTAGCCTTCGGTAGATTGTAGAAAAACTTGCAGTAATTTGTAAGTGGTGCTGGCTCCTCCAGGGCAATTCCATACTTTGTAGCCAGCTTCTTATAGGAGGCCAATGGGGATATTTGGGTTTTCAGTCGGGCAGTGGCCTGTCTGTAGTTCGTCCATTGCGTGTAAACACTTCTGTGTCTCTGCCAAAAACGGAGGGCTAATTTCTCTCTATGGCTTTCCATTGAACTACATTTGGTTTGTGCCTCCATAGCAGCAATGGGTGTGGATTTAGGCGCTCCCGTTATTATCCTAAGCGCTGTGTTCTGCACGGTATCCAATTTACTGAGGGTGGTACGGTTACTTGTGGTGGTCACTTCGCTCCCGTAATCAAGGACGGGTCTGATATATGTCTTGTAGGTGGTAATCAACACATCCTGGCTTGCACCCCAGGTTGTGGCTGTTAATCTTTTTAATATCCCGATTCTTTTGGCTGCTCTTTCCGCACATTGTTCGATGTGAGGGCGCCATGTTAAACGTTTATCAAGTATAACACTTAGAGAGGTTGCTTTCCTCCAACGCTATGTTTTTGTAGGACAATGAGATGCTGGGTATTTTGGTGGAGAGCGTGAACAATTGGAAGGTGGTTTTCGTGGAGCTTACTGTCATCGAATTTTGACTGGTCCACAATTCCAACCTTTTGAGTTCGTCATTTAACGCTGTATCGAGAGCTATAATGCTACTGCTCGTCGCCCACATGAGCAAGTCGTCCGCATATAGTAGAGCTTTAATACCGGGCGCTTCTCTGATGGCGTCAAGTACATCGTTGATCATAATATTAAATAATGTGCAACTGAGCACAGCTCCCTGTGCAAGGCCTTGCTTTTCAATGCGAAACTTCGACTTCCGGTTACTGTATTTAACTCGACAAAGTCTTTTAACTCGACAGTTTTGACTTGATCCACTTGAAAAGGTTTCCAGATAAGTCGTTTGTTGCTAATTTGTGTATGAGCATTGGCCTCCATACGGTGTCATAGGCGGCCTTGAGATCCACCAATACCGCCAGAGTGGACATCTTTCTTTGGTAACCGTCTTTGACGTGTTGCGTGAAGTTTACCACATGGTCCATGGTACTGCGGTGTCTTCGAAATCCGGCTTGGGCATCATCGAGTACACCATATTGTTCTATATATTGGTTTAGTCGAAGGGCGACCATCTTCTCTGCTACCTTGCAGCTGGCACTAGTTAGGGAGATTGGCCTGTAACTTTCGGGCTGTTCTGGTGGTTTATCCTTTTTCAGAATTGGTATGATTTCAGCTTTCCTCCATTGCTGGGGCACGTGATAACTCCATGTTAGGTTCACCAATGACAAAAAGGTTTTCTTGGCTTCATCTCCCATGTTGGCAATGAATTCCGGATAAATTTCGTCACAACCTGCAGCTTTCTTTAGTTTAGTCTGGGCCAAGGTCAATTCCAATTCCTTTCCTGTAAAAGGCGATGTGCAGAGTTCGTGTGTCTTTTTATTGATGCAAGATGGCACTGGGCCTTTACATAGGGTCTTTTCAATACCCCTATCCCCACTCGTTCTGCTGGTCTTGGCATAATGTTTGCACAGTGCGTTTGCAGCATCGTAAGGGTCAGTGACTGGTCTGTTTGAGTACAGAATAGGGTTTTGCATTTTTTTAGAGGCATGGTTATTTAGCCGGGAGATAAAACGATGTGCTTTTAAGCCATCTCTCCGATAGTCCAGGTCAGTGATAAAAAACTTGAAGGCTAAATGTTTGGAGGTTTTTACTTCTCTATGTAATTCGGCCTGGTGTTTTCTGAGGCATATCAGGTCTTCTTGGGTCCCTGATCTTTCTGCTATTTTACGTGATCGATTGCGTTTCTTCTTCAGCAAGGTAAGTGTTGCACTCCAGTAGGGTTTAAACATCTTTACTTGTCCTCTAGGAACGCATTTGTAAGCACAATCTAAGATAATTTGATTTAGAAGGTCGGTGGCTTTCTCGGGTATTTCTGGGAGCACTTTACTACCCAGGGCCTCATCTGTAAGCCTTCGATATTTGTTCCAGGCTGCCTTTTTAAAATTCCACCGGGGGGCTCTGGTATTTATAAATTTGGTTTTGTTTGTCCGTACAGTTATGAGGATAGCTCTATGTCCGCAACCCCCAGCATCTTCGAGAAGTTTTGCATTGGTTCTGTCAGCGATGTTCGAATGGGCTAGTACTAGATCCGGTCTTGACAGTTGTTCGGCATATGATAGGAATGTCGGTGGGGTATCAATGATTTGGAGTTGACTGTTATCTATCCAACCTTGAGTAAGCCTTCCAACAGGCGACAGTTGTGTGTAGCCCCATCTCGGTGACTGACTGTTAAAATCTCCCACAATTAAACTGTTGGGTTGGATAGTTCTCTCAATTTCTGTATAGGATGGTAAGCTTCCTGGGGGGTTATAGATGCTGATGATGTTAAAATGCTTTTGTTCTTCCATACTTCAATCTGAACAGCTTCAAGTTTATCATTATCATCCATCTCATGTATTATCTTGAAATTTGCTGTGAGACCATCTCTCACCCCTATAAAAATTCCGGATGCTATTTGCCGTGCTCTCTTGAGGACAGAGACCGCATATCCCCTTGTCTGGTAAAAATCAGGAGTTTCAGTGGCTGCTCCCGCTTCAATTATAAAATAGATATCCGCGTTTGCATGGGAAATGCTTCGTTTGAATTGTAGAAATTTTACGTTGTTGAGGCCTCCTGCATTCCAAAAGATGATGCGGAGGCTAGTGTCCGAGCCCTGAAAAGGGCTTTTTTGGGAAAGGTTCGTAGACTTTCTGGTCAGCGCGCTTTAAGGCGATCTATGGTTGATCGTTTTGATTACGCAGGGGGCACCACGAGCAGGCGATCAACATCACTCCCCTCAATTTTTGAGGTTATTTATGTGTATATATTTGTAATAAAAATTCAAGTGTGAAAGTAGTTTTAAACTTAGACTACTTTCAGACTTGAATTTTTAGGTATTTTTAGTTTTTACCAATAATTATTATATTTATTATGGACAGTATATTATTCAGTATAACTTTTGTGTAACTATTTTTTATATTTTTAGAGCTTCACAGCTATAGTTGGACCAAATGGTAGTGGAAAAAGTAATGTGATTGACTCTATGCTCTTTGTATTCGGCTATCGTGCTACTAAAATCAGGTCTAAGAAGATATCTGTACTTTTGCATTCATCTAGCCGATATCCGAACATAACTAGTGCATGTGTGGCTGTACATTTCGCTCAGATTATTGATAAGGTAAGTACAATATTGATTCTTTCATTCACAAAAAAATTACATAAAAACTTATATTTGTATCAATTGACCTAGGATCAGTAATCGATCTAGACGATATTTTGTGAAAAACAGGAGAATTCAATACCTGATAAACGTAATTCGCAATATATCCACATTATTCCATTCATTACGACTTCTAGCTTCCCTTGTTCTACTATTTAAAAACACTCAAACTAATGATTAGTTTTAACTATCGTTTTTTAAATAAACAATAGTTTTGCTTATTTGTATTAAATTTTATAGCCAGGTGATGAATACGACATTGTACCAGGGAGCGAGATAATTGTATCTCGAACTGCATTCAAGGACAACTCATCATTCTATACATTAAACGGACGCAGGGTTCAATTCAAAGAGGTGGCTAAAATGCTTCGTTCTCATAATATTGATTTGGATCATAATCGTTTTCTTATATTACAGGTAAAACATTGTTAACATTTGCACATATTTTGTAGTCTATTTTCAGACATAATTATGACCAATTTTTCATTCTTAATGTCTAGTTAATTTTAGTATGTCTTTTGTATGACATGTACATGAGTATTTCATTTTAGAATAGTTCATTTTAATTTTAGTATGAGTAAACTTCAGTATAAGTATACAACATATTTTAATTACATTGTATTTTTCAATTCCCTGACAACAGTGAGAAATATGTTGGATATATAATTAAATCAATAGACAAAATGGTTTTATTTTATAAAGTTATATTTATCCACTGTGATAAAAATCAACATATAATCATACTAATATTTAATTAACTTCACCTTAATATAAGTTTTATTTAATATTTATTTAGAAATATCACAGTGTCTTACACATTATTCTGGTTTAACATTTTGGAAAACACAATTTCATTTCATGAATTTTTCAAGAAATATATTTTAAAAAAAATACATTATTTTGTGTTTATAGAGGAATTCTCAATATAAATTTTATAGCTTTTTGTAGGTAGAAAAGTTAATTAGTTACCCTATTGGGAGCATTGTTGGCGGCTCTGTTATTCATGTCCTATTGGGAGCAATTTTTAATTATGATTAATGCTACAATCTAATGACTAACTTTTTAATTATGACAAATAATAATTGATAAGAAATTTTCATCATCATTCATGATTAATGAATGAGTAATTATATTGTAGTAGAAAAGTAACTTTTTATTTTATATAAGATATAAGAAAACCCATGTACATACATAAAAAATACTACAAAAATCATGAAAATATGCGACTTAAAGAAAAAACAAAAATATTTTATTAATCGACTGATTATTTATTGAAGTAATAGATAAATATAGTGACAGGGTAATAGAAGCATTAACAAAATATTTAAGATTAGTCACAACCATAACTTTATTTTTTTTTCTTGAAGTTAATATGAGTACTGAGTATGATATAATTAGCGTAGGGTAATTCAGTATGATGAAATGGCCAAGCGAAAAATTTTATTGTTTGCTCTAGATATCGTGATCCAAGATTGGTGAGCGATTGCTACTCGAATGTGTACATCGTAGTTTTATTCAAAAAAATTAAAAGTAGGTATTTTTAATTTCAAAGTTTTAATTTATCTCAGTTTTTTTTTACTACGTTGATGTTTGATGTGTAGTGTTAATATTTTTAAAATTTATTATGCTTTTAATGTGTTTTCGTTGAATGCAATAACCTGTCGATAACATAATCTCACATCGAATAACAAATTCATAAGTGGCGCAAAATTTAGATTCCAGATTAGAATTTCCAAATTGTGCTTACATATCTCATAATCTTAAAAATGACAGAGTTATTGAAGAGGTTTCAATGATGCTTGATAATCCTACATCTGAACGAGTACAAGAAGAATTACCATCAACAGTCCCTTCAACATCAAGATCCAATAACGATGCTCACAAAAAGACATCACAAAAAGACACACCTTCAAAGTACCTGACTGACACGTGCCCAGTTGTAGAACTGCTTACTAACATTCGGAAATGGTCCCATCAAGTCCAAGCAAGCAGCTCCGGATTATATTAGTAAAAAAACGGAAAAGGAAAGTAAAAATAACAAGATTATGAAAAAAACAAAATATTAAAAAATTAAATTAGATTCAAGTTCTGAGGAAGAAGTAACAATAGAGTTAGCCAGTGAAAATTCTAGTCCCGAGATAATATATATGATTGCGTGGGTTACGGCAAAAATTACTACGAGATTGAAAAAATAGGAGATTACTTGAATGTATTATTATAAATTATGGCTGCATAAAAATAGCACTCCTTTCAACAATTCTTTTAATCCTTGTGGCAAGAAAATGAAGAAACAAGAAATGTTGGAGAAAAACTTACACAAGGAAGAAGAAAAATTAACGAAAAAGGTAAAGGGAGAGGAAAAATGACCCAGAAATTAAAAGGCCATTTTATCCTTACATGAGCGGCCAACTTTAAATTTTTTTCTAATGTTTTTGAAACGAATATGTCTAATTTTAAGAACAATCATCAAAAATATACATCGAAATAAGAGTAAAAGCTCAGTTATTATAAAAACATTATCCTAAAGTACGTATACAATCTGTAGGGTAAACGGGAAAATATTGTAGTATCAACACTTATTTGAAAAGTAAATAACAAGTTACAATGTTTGTTTAATTACCTATACGCCAAATATAATATAAGTATATCTGTATGTAAGACAATCAAATTTGGGAATATAGCAGTGTAAGCTGACACATTGTACCTATCTTCTCTCTAATCTATCTTCTCTCTAATGCCTTATAAAATTAATGAATAGCATATATGCTCTAGGCTTTTCCAGCATCCAAATTTGAATTATTTTCACGAAATGTTTGAAAGTCCTGCTTATTTCGCAGAAAAATGAAGTGTTGTCCATTTTTATTGTGTAAAATTTTACAATTCGTATCAGTAAAATAATGGTGTAATATTTATAAAATTTTTTATAGTGAAACTTTGTGAAGTTAATATTTTGATTATATATATAGTTTAATAATACTCTGGGTATAATATAATACGGTTTTATAAATGGTCATCAGCTGATCGAATATATATTTGTGCCAACTATATTTCAAGTGTGAATTGCATTGTTTACAAAGATTCTCTCTTGAAATTGCATGGAGTATAGGTATGTAAAAGTTTAAACATCAATATTAGTTTTTGCTATTTGAACGTATTGCTTAGTTTATGTTTTATAGGTGTAAAAGTATTATGAATTTTTTAAAAATACTTTAGTTTTATAAATTATACCTTTTTATCGTATATCGTTATATATAGAATATGTAGTCCAAATTACAGGTCATGAAAAACATTTGAGCTGAATTACACACCTTTATGGGTAATTGCATTTTTGAGATAGACTTAGTATGAAAATGTGTATTGAAATGGCAATTTTGATTTGAAGATAGTTAGTAAAGTCCCTGTATTTGTCAGTGTATAGCACTAACATATATATATATATATATATATATATATATTTGTATATATATATATGTATATATATATATTTGTATATATATAGACACATATATATATATATATATATAAAATAAATATAATAATTGTTGATAGAGGTTTTTGAGATTGCCAGAAATTGTTAGAAAAAGTGTATATAAAGCACAACGTGTCTAATTTTTTTTAATAAATAACAATTTTCAAGTGGTAAGGCTAATGAGACGCAACTTGTAATTAAAGTTCTTTGAATTGTTTTGGCAGTTAATGGCCAAAAACAACTTGTATTGAATAAATGTCACGACAAGTGTTCACATATCTTATGTAGTAGATTATATGTGAATTGTAACAAGAAATTGTTTATGTTTTACCATATAGAAGTTTAAAATATATAAAAAAGGATGGTTGCAAGATTAGTTAAAAAATCACTAAAAATGGATGGTTAGAGAGAAAAGATTCATATTTTGTTTATCATTATTCACCGAATCCCTGTTTTTAATTGAACACAAGATTTAACACTGCACTCTTTATTATACCAGAGATATTTTAGAATTTTTTTTATGTTCTAGAAATCACTAGAAAAATGTGGTAGATTTATTAGTCGGTAACCTAATAGATGTATATTCTGGTTATACCTGGGCTTTTTATATATATTATTAAATGTCCATTTTTTTTTATAAATTTCAAAAAAATATTGAAAATGATTGGCGAAATATTAATTCTTATTTGTTTATTTTTATATTGAACTTAACCTGGGATTTTCTTCAATAAGGGTTTTAAATTTACTTTTTTAATGTTATTTTTTAATTTGCTTATTTTTAAATGCCCACATTTATATATATATATTTGGAAAATTTTGAAAATGGTATTTTGCTAACCATTGGTTATTATTCATTTCCTCTTATTGAACAGTAAAAATCTAATCAATAGAGTAAGAGAGATATAAAATTAATTAGTAATTAATATTGCTTTGGATTTTTAATGGAAGATACGATTAAAAGAATAGATAAGAAAATTCCAGATGTGTTTAAAGACTTAAAGTTGTTCAGCTGAAGAGTGTATCTTTTGGCATTTCGGTTCATATCTCAGAATAATAGGTTGAGAAAGCGACTCTTGACATGATATTTTATCCTATAGATTTTACAGAATTGTTTGGAGTATAGGTTAAACAAAAGAAAATATTTTGGGTTTATTTCCGAAAATGTTTTGTTTTTATTTCACTTTGGGGTAAGAATTGGAGTTGCAATTTTATGTTTCAGATAAGACTTAAAGACTCCAAATTTACCGTCAATGGATAACTTTCTTTGTATGTTGCTATTTCACCTGTCTACAAATATGTGTTTATAATTATATTTTTCTGTATAATATATTATTTTAAACTATTTAAAATGCAAAAAATAGACCTCAAAAGTATAAAGGATTGAATTAATTTTAATGTACTGAAAAGACAATTCCTAAAAATAACCTATTTTTTTTAATTCTCTAAACATGGTATTTAATTTATCATGAGCAATAAATATTTTCGCAATTATTTTATTAGTAAGTAATTGAATTTAATCTGGTGAAATATAAGAAATTATTTTGCTTAATTTTAGTTCTAGCTATGTCTACGAGGAAAAATCAGCAGTGTCTATATATATAAACCTGTGTTTGAATAAAAAAATTAAATGTTTTTTTAATATTAATAAACACATAATAATAAAAAAAAAATGTTTAAAAATTAAGGTTTTCTTTATTGAATATTGGTGATAATTAGTCAATTTTGTTTTGGAAATGACACCACATTGCGAAAAAACTAAAATCAACAAAATTAACCTCTCGAGTGCGCATGTGACTTACTGAGTGACGATAACGCTAGCGCCACTAAAACTATAAACATAATAGATGATTTATATAATAGAAAAGAGAACGAAATAATAAATCAAATGGTAATACAGTCGTCTGTAGTTTACATTAATACTGCCACTATGTTTTTTTGAAACTTGTGTGTGATTGTGTTTTATTTGAAACTTTTACATTTAATTATTGTTATGCTTTTTTCTAGCTAGTTTGAAAAATGATATTTTGTAAACACTTTTCCTCTATAAATCTTTTATTCTTGCAGACACAGAGAAATTTTGCTTTCCTTGTTTTTTATTTTTTATATTCATAACTACATAAACATGGTACAAATGCGTTGACTATGTTGTGACTACATTTCTTCTCTAGCAATGCAAAAAAATTCATGACAATCAAATTGATACTTTCGGACTTACACATTTGCTTAATGACATGGTGCGAGTGTCCATGTTACTTGAAAGTGACCTGCACAGTTGAGAGGTTATAAACTAACTTAAAAAGCCTTCTTGAAACTTTCCCTCATTTTTAGATTTTTTGCGTGAAACTATGTTATTACAAATGTATTTTTCAGGGTGAAGTGGAGCAAATAGCAATGATGAAACCCAAAGCGCAGAATGAGCATGAAAGTGGAATGTTGGAGTACCTTGAAGATATTATCGGCACTTCCAGATATAAGGTGGGTTTAAAAAATATGGTTTATACTCAGACACCAACTTCATTAAACTCCATATTTCGTTGATCTGTTGTTTAGAAAAAACCACTAGATTTTTTTAGTAATAAATTTTTCAGTTTATTAGCTATGAAATTGTGAAACTACTTCTACTCAGTTAATGCTGAGAATGTTAATATAAGAGATTACTTTTATATGGATAGTATGGAAGTTCCCACTTGTTTTTTAATATAAAGGTGGCTCAAATAGTGACTTCCAAAGGCCAAATTTGGAAGCTCGGTACCATGTTTTTGCTAAATTGTTTAATTTAAGAAAATTTTTATCAATTTTTCGACTTTGGTTTTTATTTAATTTTGTTACCTGCATGAGGTTTCTCTGTGTTCTTTTTGCTTTATTAAAATTGCTGTTTAGTGTTTTGTTATCGAAAAATTATAGGTTATCTACACACTAACCTAAGTTAATAATTTTTTTTATATAAAATTGAAACGTTAAATATGTGAAGATTAGTCGAAAAAGATCAACTGTAAAAAAATTAAAAAATATGTGAAATGACTTGTCCATTTAGAAAACTCTACAGGTCCTAATCTTCTGAAATCACTGAAAGAAATAATACTCATGAGGTAATTTTTCCTGTAAGTGGTGAGAAAGCAATAAGAGTTCAAGTAAAGTATATAATATTATTGCATTTGTTGACTTTTATGTTTTTTATGATTATGGTGAATTGGAATGAAAATATTGGTTTAAAATAGTTTATTTACAAAAAATTTTCAAATTGTTATTGTTAATTTAAGACAATCATTCAAAAATATTACTTTTATTTAATTCGGTAATTAACCTTGGAGTCATTAATCCAGATAAAAAATATTGCTATATCGCTCAATCATCCTGATTACAATAGTGCAGAAAGAGAGTGAGTGAGATAGAATAGGCTGTTAGTGTCAATGCAGTGATGGGCCAATCAGATGGCCCCTATTGTCACCAAACCCGAAATCTTGTTTTTTTATTTGCAAATACTACAAGGAAATCTCTATGCAAGAAAATCCAACATAGAAGAGGAACTCTGGAGAAAAATAATACAAGGTAAGACGTGATAAGGAATAATTCAGAAGCTTTGAAATTGTTTGTATTATTGCTGCAGATTGTGTAATTCTTTAGTTGAGCAAAAATAAAATTTATTGTAAGTAAATTATTTTAAGCCCATTGATATTTCATTTCTTTTTGAAAATTTTTATGAGCTGAAATTTTCTTCTCATAAGTAATTTACAGAAAATTAAATTGAATTAAACCAAAATGGGATGAAAATTTCGTTGAAAGAAAAAAACTTTTTTCCAAAGCTAAAAGAATCACTGGACAATTTGCATAGGTTATGGTAGAAGGATTTCAGATTTAGCCTTTGAACATCACTATTTGTGCCACCTGTATTTTGATATTTTTTATATTAACCTTTATTTTGTTTCAAAATGCAAATAATTTTAACTAAATTTTTTCATAATTTGCAGCAACATTTGTCGTATGAAAATTATATTTGTCTTTAAAGACAATAATTTCACATTGTCTTTAGTTTATCTATTGCTAATTTAATGCATGGGTATTATGCGTATCATTTTCAGGAACCGATTGAAAAACTGTCAGTGCGAGTAGAAGACCTAACAGAGGCTCGCAAAGATAAGTTGAACCGCGTGCGTTTGGTTGAGGCGGAAAAGGTACGTCTAGAAGAACCCATGCGTGAGGCTGTTGAACAATTGAATGTTACAAATGCCGTCGTTAGGTGTAGGAATACACTCCTTCAGAAGTATATGTGAGTAAATATTGAATGCTTCCAAGTCTATGTGAAAGAATAGTCACTTGTACAGATAAACAAATATAAGCTGTATTTTACGTTTGTAGAGGAGGGGTAATGAGAGGGGGAGATGTTGTTCGATGCTACAGAGAGGGTGTAATGTGATATAGGTGATGCTGTAGCATTGTATGGTACGTTGTAATGATTGTTCAATTCACAAAATGTGAGTTATATATATGTAGTATTTTTAAAGGCAGTGTTTTAACTATTCATGGAAGAGAGAATCATTTGTTAGGATGTGACTAGGGCCAGTATCACAGTTAATTTTTTATAACATTATAAATTTTACAATTTTTTATGCTCCCCTTTTTAAACTGGCATACTGGCATTCTTATCACATCAAAATATATGGTAATTCTTAATCAATGGTTATGGTAATTGGTACAGTATATTACATAACCAATTTTTACTATCAAAAAACTCAAAATTCTACTAATGGGACAACGCCCCAGCTTGATTGACCTGAGACAAGAGATGGTGTAAAATGCATCACTGTGCCACACATCTACATTTGACATTACTTGTTTAGAGCATGGTTTCTATGTATCTCTAGTGAGTGTAGATTCTATTAATTTAACTAAATTAAATGTAACGAAATATACCATTGAAATTTACGTGACATGATATATGACACCAGTAATAATAGTGATGTATGTAGACGTAAAACTGTTTAACCATAGATGGTCCGAGGGTCTGATATCGGGCCTGAACCTAAATCTATGCTGATGGCCTGAAGGCTTGATATCAGGCTTGCAATTCATGGTCGCACCCGTAGTTCAAGGTCGTACTTCTAGTTTGTTTTGCTATGTTATTGCCTCTGCTAAATGGTAAAAATAAATTATTGAAATCCCTTGATGGCCATTTTGAAATTGCATATTTGTTTCTGTATACTGTCCGTAGTAAATGGAATAATAAATGCACTAAGTTTTTGCAATACATATGTATTATATATGAAAGTAATCTGTATTTATGCTTATTTTATTTATTTTATGGAGCATCCAATAATTCACTCGATTTATATACGTTGTATTCACACATATTTAAGTACCCCAAGAAAAGGGGGTAATATTAATTTTCAAAGTAATTATAATTATAATATTACATTTTCTCAGTGGGAAAAAAACTTTTTTCATTGTCTTTTATCCATTTTAATGAAATGTTTCATTTTAAGAAAGTATCTTGAATATAATGCTTTTCTAATGACACCAAATTAAAAGTATGACTGGTGGGATGAAATGTCATTCCAACTTGGTTTATCATTGATCATTTGAACACTTCTTCCATAGTCAATTACATTCAGTATTGTGATAAAAATGCATAATGCATTTTTATCCTTTATTCAGAAACAAATTTCTTTCCTCATATTTTATTCTATTTTATAAGCCTTGCTCAACTGGATGGAAGCCAAATATTGGGCTGGCTAACATGATAATTTTCTATGTTCAGTTTTTATATTTGGAAGTTTGCGATTTTGTCACATTGTACAATCTGTATCGGTGTCAATAAATTACTTCTCTTTCAACATAGATTTTCATTGGTTGGTCTAATTATAGTGTGACTTTAGCACAAAAGTCCTCAAAATTAAATATCTAATTACTTACCATACCATTATTCTGATATGCGTGTTATTTTATGGCATCCTTTTATATTTTTTTGGTGTATATTGAGTCCTTATTTATTTTTGTAAGAAGGAATATTATGTGTTGAAAATTTTTATTTTGGTTTTTCAAATGAGTTGACTGGCGAAACTAAATTTTTATAATATATTTTTAAATGATCATAAATTTACACGACATAGACGTATATTTCTGAGCATAGAAACAATATCTTCAGACAATATTGCAAATTGCATTTATTGCCTGACTGAAAAATATAAAATATAACAACTGCTAGGTTCACTCAGCTGATCCTGATAAATTACTTCTTCTTATTCTTTATAAATTACTTATTCTTTCTCAATCTTGGTTGCTTGAATATTTCAAATTGTTATATTTTTTACATTTTGATTATTTGAAAAACATTATTTTTTGTTTTATTTTTTTCACCTAAGCAAACGTATAGAAAAAGTTCAGAAAAAGTAAAATTTTTTATTAAATTACTATAATTAATACGTAGGTGACTATGTAAGTCTTATCACTCACAACTCACAGTTTATTATTTTTCAAAATAATGTCCACCACTAAAAATACACTTGTTTGTATGCTCAAACCAGTGTTCAACCCACTGCTTATATTTTTCCTCTGGGATAGAACGGCATTCTCCTTCCCAAGCTGACAAAAGCTGTCTATCATTAAAAAGTTTCATCCTTTCAATAGATTTTTTTACATACGATATGAGAAAATGTGAAGTCGCATGGTGCTAAATCTGGACTGTACGAGGGATGACCTAAGAGTTTGATGCCGGAAGAATTGACAAAGCTGTTGTTTGGTCAGCTTGAAGAGCCGGTGCATTGTCATAATGCAGCAGCCGAGTGCGTAGTGGACTCTTCGGACGTAAATCTCTCAGTGTACTAAAAAGAATTTGCTGTGACCATCCATTGAGTATCAAAGGGATGGTTTTTATAATGCCATGGCGACCGAATAATTCTTTTCTTAATCGGTCGTGTCTGCTTGGGCATCGTCGGATAGTCTTCACCTTCAAACATACATACACAACTTTCAGACTGTGTCGGCATGTCAAAATGGTACAGCCACGTTTCATCACCCTTACTATTGAAGAAATTTTAGTGGATTGTCTTGATTTAAAATTCAAAATAATTTTATCGCACCATTCCATACGATTCGCTCTTTGCTCATCAGTCAGCTTGCTGGGCACAAAGAGTGTACATACTTTATGTAATTTCATTTACTGTCCATGCAGATATTTTTTAGAGTCTCTTCTATTTGCTTTAAGTAATTCACTGCTTTTCGTTAATTAATTTTGCGATGGCAGCTACTATTTCAGGAGTTGTCATACCTCTTGGCCGCCTCTGACTGTGGATTGTCCTCTAAATTAAAAACACCTCTTTTGAACTGTTTGTACCGCACAAACCAGAGAGATGGTGCATTCTCACTTAAAAAGCAGTTCATCCAATTTGCACATTGATTTACACAACAATTGTCTAACAAATACTGATGACTTTTTACAAGTTATTTTATTTTGATACGTACTATGTTTAGGTATTTGATCCAACTTATTTGACTTTAATTCGCATCAAACAATAGAACTTACCGAGTGACTTTCATACATTTAATATTTTTTACCACTACTTTTTATGTTTAGAGTTGAAAGAAAGTAATGTTATTTGTATTGGAATATTTTACTCAATATAGTCAGTATTAGCATGTTTTGTAAACATTGCAGTAATAGCTTATCATTAGAATTTCATGACGCTTAATAAAAGTATGTATAAATAAAGAATCACTTCTGGAGTAATTATTACTTCTAATTTATTTTTATCCTCTTAGTCATGAAACTAAGAAGATGATGGATGCAAAGAATGTGGAAATGACAGACTTGAAGGAAACTATGAAGAGTGTTGATGAAAGGCTCACTGAGATACAAGCAGAACTTACTGAGAAGAATACAGTCCTTAAAAATGGTAGCAGGTAAGTCATAATTATGTTTTATATATGTCTAGATTTTTGCTATAGACTATTATTATCGTAAAGTTGTAATTTTATGAAAAAAATTCCCTTCAAATCTATTTAAAATGATAAGGTGATTGTATGAAACTAGAAGTTATCAAGTTTAAAAAATATAACAAAGTCAGAATAAAGCGAAATGAAACAAGAGGATGCCGCAGATTAATGATGGGAGAGAGCGAGCAATATGAAGGCTGCAAGTGACATTACGTAAAAACGGAAATAAGAGCCCAACGTTTTAACAAAATTGCTATCAGCTCATTTTTTGCTTTCATTAACTTATTTTTTTTCTATCTCATCTTTTATTTAATATTTTGTTATAGAAATGTCTAGATTAGTTTTATTATCGAGCTTTGTCCCATTACTACTTCTATTGTTATCGATTTTTAGTTGCTGATTCTATTGCACTCTTTTTTTTTTACATTTCTAAGTGTCTCTATTTATACTTATAATTGCATTGTTTGCTTAAAACAAATATAAAATTTAGACTAGACTAGAGATTACCCAACTTATTACCCTGAATCTCACTTGTCGATTTCTTTTTTTTTTTATGTAGACTCCTGCCTGCTTAATATTAACATAAATTGTGTTTATCACAGCTGACACAGAGCTGTTCATTATGATAGTTTGTTTAGAGTGGGCAATTGTAAAAAAAAGAAATCATTTTTAATTTCTATTCAAATCTTTATTGATGACACAAATAAATACTTTTTAATAAACTTGATAATTTCAAATTTCATGTTTAACAAGAAAAAGAAGATGAAAGTAAATATTTGCATTTGGGAAGAAATAAATGAGAATCTAGTGAAATTTTTATATCTCCTGTAAAAAAACTATCCGGAATTGTCATTTAAATGAATTCCTAAAAGGAAATGCTAAAATTTTTCTTTGTTATGTTGGTAAAACCTTACTTAATTACCAAGCCAAACTTGAGTGTGATCTGTCAACTAGTGGTTTGTTTACAGCAGCTGTCGTAATAGGGCAACCTCAAAGTTGTTCTGTAAATTTTAATATGGATAAATTAGTTGAACAAAAAGTTTGTCATAAATTTTGTGTTTCAAACAAAATTTGTTGTGCCGAATCGTTAAAAATGTTAAAAAAGGCCTATAAAAAAAGATCGACTCGACTGTGTTGATATACAAGCATACGATTGGTACAAATCGTTCAAAGAGGGCGTGAGATGGTTGAAAATTTGCTTTGTCCCAGATAGCCTTCAACATCAACCACTGATTCCGGGTAGTTTTTATACTGAAGGTATAAAATGAATACACAAATAATGATTTAATGTGAAGGATCTGATGCTTTAATAAAAATAGTTTAATATTTGGCTTGAAATTAGTGAGGTATAGTCTCAATTTTCCACATATGGTAATTTGCAATTGATTTTTTTTTTGTAAGAATATTGGGAAAAACGCTAAAATCCCTTTCCACGAGAAATGAAGATGGAAAGCTTTCAAAAACTTTTTTACGATAATCCTTAATACAGTATAAGTAACGGTATATCTTTCTGAAGCCAAAACTGTAACAGGTATATCATTTTTCGTTAATATTTATTCTGATCAGTAGGCCTAGATAAAGTTCCTTTTTACTAACATTATCGTTGCTAGAAAACTTAAAATGTATGGAAATGACATTTGACATTGAAAGGTCACATGGTGTTAACGAATATAATTTTGGTAGACAAAAAGTCTTCTTTCTATTCTACAAAACGATACGTCAATGTTACTATGGCGTTGTTCGAAAACTTTTATACCAATGCGTAGACAACATGCATTTTGGACAAGCGAAATTGTCAAGGTGGCGTCATTTTAGGACGATAGTGAAACAAACGCTAGCTGGTTGTAGAAAACGAAACAAAATGGCGAGTTTTTAATCAGCTGTCGTGATAATTCTCCGCAATTGTGACAATGCACAACTCTCGGGCTTTTTTGGGTTGCTCATAACGTTCTATGGATGAGAAGCTAAGAAAGAATTGAAAGTCGTTGGTGTTTGGAACAGATTAACAAAATGCCTGATGTATTGTTTGTGGAATGCTTTAGGCTCAATAAATAAACATTTCGGCAGCATTGTTGCGATTTGAGAACACAGACTTTGCTATGAGGTACTAGAGAAATACCTTTAGAAGTCAAGGTAAGACTGAGATTCAGTATATTTCAATATAACATAAAATTTTTTAAAAATAAGTCATTGAAAATTCTAATAGTTTTGGTTGAGTGAGGTTTTCTATAAAATACACATAATTTTTACAGATACATGGATATAGCAGATAAGTGGATTGTATTTCCGCAATCTCAACAAGGGAGAACACATAAAAGAAGCGTAGGTACATATAATTACTATGCATTCAGAATGTTAAGACATTTTACAGTTAACACTGTAAAATGTCAATATAATATAATTTGAGTTATCAGTTGGATAACCCGAACAACCCAATTTTTCATTACCTAAGTAGTGATAAAGCTGTAAAAATCTGTTAAGTCATAATGCATAAAAGTTAAGTTAAGTCATAAAAAAATACTCCCAAACATTATCAAAAGTGAATATCTTAAATTCTATTTTTAGGTTTCAAAGGAAATATGGATATTCAATCTCATGTATCAATCTGAAAAAATCTAACATGTGTCCTATTTCATAGTGTATAATTTAATTATTTGATAAATTGTTTATTATGGCAAAAGTACTAGAATTATTCATGTTTCATGTATCAAAAAAATCATACTTAATATTAGGGATAGCGAAAGTAGATTATTGACATTTCGCAACTAATGTTAATTTGCTAATGCTATTAACTGTAGATGACCGATACATTGTGAGAAAATTTATTCATTTAGTGGCCGCTTCAGTATTTATATCATGTAGAAAGCTGTGTGCGATGTATTATTTTAAGTTGCTATAATTGCTAAATAATGTTTATATATCAAACGATTGATATATAACTGATATATAACCGGCATAATACTTGATGTAAAAAATCTTGTGTTATTGGTATGAGCAATGTATTTGCTCTATACGATTAATGTTGTATATGAATTGTGATTATGTATATCTAGATGAAAAGAAAGGTTTATAATAAAATATAGTTTTAGACAATTATTTGCAATTTTAATTATTGTGTTTATATTTTGTTTACATGTTACTTTAAAGAACAATAAAAACTTAAAAAATGAATTGTTTTCCTTAAAAAAGGAATTGTGTGACACTGTAATGATATTATGTAACAACTATCTACTTCTTTTAATGCAAATAAAGTTCTATGTATTACATCCACAGCTGAATTTTTTTTAAATTTATGACTTCTTATTTTATAATTGTTTTTGTTGACCATTATCGTGTTAAAAAAAATTAAAATTTATTTTGTAGGTAAACAAAATTTACACTTGAAATATATGATATAAAATTATTCCGTTTAAAATTAGCATTTTTTTATAAACTACTACAAAATCGGAAGTCTGATTCCACCCAAGAAGAACCAGTAAGAAACTTGGGGTTTACTCTTTGTAGAAAGCCTCAAAAACCATAAATGTATTTGTGATTTTTGGAGCTGACTTACATGACCAAGTTTATGTTATGTACCTATTAGTCTTTGCAAATATGTGGATATTCCTTTTTACGTACATTGAGTTTACAGTGTTACAGATTCAAGTGTGACTATATCAATTGCTTAAATTTATCTCTGAGTGATACTCTTGGGCCTAGTTTATAAATTGCAAGGATGGCACGCTTTTGCAGGATAAAAATTCTTTGATAAAAATCATTAAACTATGAAAATAACAAAAGGAAATTGATGTAATGGTGTCTATATATTTTGTCAAGCTACGAATTTCTTTAATTTCGTAATGTGTGGCCAGTAATTAAGAATACTGTGTTATCTACAATACCTAGTTCTACGTGAGTATATTTGTTTTTAAATGTTTTAAATCAAACAAACTTTACAAATTTCGTTTTTTTGCTTGTTAAGAAGGCAAGGAAGGAATTGACTGTAAACCAATTAATCATATTTGTAATGGCATTGTTCACGCCATCATGATTGGACTGATGTTTTTTTCATTTTAAATAGTAGAGAAGTAAAATAAATAGTTATGGTTAGGTTAGGTTAGGTGTAGGAATTTCGGGAAGTAGGTTATATCAGTTATATTTACCATCTTCATTATTATTGTTTGAAAATTTCCTACAGTTCCCATGGTTCTTGTGAAGTTGATGGCCCGGCACGTAAAGAAGTTGTGGACTGTTCGGAGTGACCCTAAAAATAAAAGAGAAAATAAAACCGACTGTAATAAGAATCATAGGATCATCATGAGTTTGTATTGTGGCAATAATTTTTGTGATGTATCCATGATGTATTAAAATCTTTGTATTATGTTAATGACTTTTTTTTCACTATAGTCATTTTTAAAAAGTACATTATTAAATTGAACTGAGAATACACAGAAGATAAATAAATATTAATATTTACTAATACCAAAACCTCATTCCTTAATTACAACTTGGCCATTAACAGCAGACCATCCGATGACCGACAATACTCTCTTCCAAATGCTTTAAAGAGAGCTTGCGATTCGGACCTCCACCAGTACCACTTGAATAGCGTTTTATTTGCATAGCTTTCCCTTTCGTTTTTGTTTTGAAATCTGCTCAAACCTAAATTAATATAGTTATGAGATGCAGTGCATGAATAATATTTTAGAAAAGAAGGTCACTTTACTCATTTTTTTCCACTTATCTTATAATTTTTGTCCACCACCAACAGAATTTAATATGTCTATCAACTCTTGCCATTATCGGTCAGCTCTTATGCGTCCTTAAGGACCTCGTTGGGGTCTTGCGGGGCTACCGTGCTTACAACACAAACCAAACAAAGAGACACATTAGTCATCTTCATTCTCTAAATGGAGTGGTATGATATAAAAACCCTTTTTTTAATTAAAAATTAACTTCTATGGAACATACCTTTCGATAAACTCAACAAGAGTTGCGAATTACTCCGTGCTCGTCCTTTGTCTTGACGCTTTTGCAAAATAATCTGCAAAATAAGTTAAACTTATAAATAAAAGACATAAAAATTTACAGAATGTTCTATAAGAATTCATCACTTTAAAGAATATGAAAGTCATATGAAAGTCAGCGCATAGTAACTACTGCGCGTTTTATCGTTAAAAATACATCAATTCTCTTACTTAAAAGTGAGAAAAGTGATGCGTTTCTGAAAGTATTCTGTGTGTTATTTCTCTTAAGAGATATTTAAGTAAGGCGGGTACAGTCTAGATCATATCTTGAGTGCAGGCAAAATTTGTGATGGGGTATGGAGGACACGGAGCTTGTATTGATTACGTTACTTAATTTGAGATACAAAGTAATTTTTTTTTATTGAGACTGGAGTAAAATGTGTTGTTAAGCCACTACAATACATTATACTTGAGTCTGATATTAGCTCTCAAAAATAGCAGTACCGATAGTATGAGATCATCTCTTATGAAGTCTAAAAGAATTGATGAGACTGGTGGTCAAAGTCCATAGAGCTATATCATCTTGGAAATTTTATTTTGAGCTAGCTTGTAGAGAACTCCTGAAATGGTTATATGATAAGGGAAAGGTGTAACTTCTGAAGAAATATACATACATATATTTGAAAATGTAAGGTATATCACATCAATTCAGTCCCTGTACTTGATGGGCTGCAAGTCAGTGGATCAGTTTCCAGTTTCACTTTCAAAATTGGATCCAAATTATTTATCTGCATCTGCCAGTGGAGTCTATTAAGGCTGCTTTTAGAAACAGGAAATTTGTATGTCCAGGAAGACTGTTTTTAGAAACAGGAAATATGTATGAAGATGTGATCTAAATGAATTACCAAAATGAAAATTTGGGTCATAAGACTAACTGAATTTTTTTCGTTGTTTGGTTTTGTATTTTAATTTGGCCGCAGTTAGTAATGAACAATTTTTACATTTATACTTCTTTTAAATGCTTATAATATATTCAATTGTATTTATTTACATAAAAATATTTTTTATTTTTGTTTTGTTTAATTTCAATAAAACGCCACATACTTGTTAATATTTAAAAAAAAATGCTCTGTTCAGTATTCAGCCGGACAGTAAAAAATTTATCAAATAGACTAAATATCTAATATCTGCTAGATATTAGTTTTAATGTAAAATTAAAGGAGAGCCAGTGTTGAATACGTTTATAAAAAACATTAATGCTTAAAAATCAGTGGATATATTTAGAGTTTGTATTGAAAATAGTAGTGAATAAACATGTGTATAAATAGTATGGATATTTTATAGGAAATACGAAAAATTGCAACAGAGGAAGGAGCAAATAACAGAAAAATTACATGATATAAAGAAGAAAACGGTCGCAAATCAGGCTGACAACACACAGGCAAATAAGAAGAAGAAAAATGTGACTCAACTTCTGGAGCAAGAAAAGAGCAAGCTTATTGATTTTGAAGAGGTAATGATAATGTCATTATACATTTACATATAATGTATTTAGTTCAAGCAAAATATTTACTTTTCTGTATTGTTTTTTTTTACAAACCCTTCAATAATTATCATAATTTTTATTTTTGTATATATAAGGAATAATCTTATACAGAATGGGTTTTTTTAATTAATATTGAATGAAAGTAATGATTTAAATAGTGTGGTAATATAATCCATGTGAACATGTTCAATTTAAATTTTGACCTTCTCTGTACAGTAATATGTTTTATGCTTGTCCATATTTTTAGCAACTAGCACGATAGGCTAAGTTGAGCTGAGCATCATGGTATAACATTGTTATAACAATGTTTTAACATTGTTATTGTTATTAACAATGTTTTAACATTGGTATAACATTGTTATTATCATTGTTATTAACAATACTTATAGGAGTTTCTTCAAATTCAAAATACTTTTTGTAAGATGAAGTGACGATGTTTGTAGGCATCTAATGTAATAAATAATTTTTATAAGGTGACTATGATAATTAGCAGTTTTTACTTTATTCAATTAGTTCTACTAATAAGGGTAACATTTTTAAATTATTGAAAGAAATATTTAAATAACCTAATAAAGTCAACTGTAACATCCACTGTTTTGGCTATCTTTACGTAAATGAAACAAGGTGCCATTTTAATGTACGTAGCTGTCAAAATAAAGGTTCCATTATGATATAACAAAATAAAGGTTCCGTTATGATATAACATTTGCTTAAAGTTTAATAATTCTGTAATACTTTATTCATACATACATTGATACAGCATAGAGCTGATTGCACATGAAGTTTAATACTGTTAGTTTTATTTAGGACATGAAGTTTAGTACTGTTAGTTTTATTTAGGGCAATAATGTTATCTGATTTTTACCAAATGGTGGCCAAAATTAAGGATGTATTTGAAATAAGTTTTTATAGTGTATAATCAATCACTTGGAATGCGAGGTTTAGAATATTTTTCATAATAAATTTTACGAAACTACTTACTGTAGTTGAAAAAAGCTGTATAAGTTGTACTCACTCAAGGGCCATGCATTTTGAAGTGCATTCTAAAAGTGGAACGCAATTTGTCTACAAGTCAGTTTCTAGCACATCTTAAAATGAAAGGGTTGCACCACTCATTTTTCGCCAGGAGAGGATTGTTCATTTTGGCGCTTTGTTAAGTTTGAGTAGCTGTTTGGGGTCAGTTATTATCATGAAGCAGGATAATGTCTTGGATTGAAAATTTGTGTTTTTCTGATATATACAAGTTTTATTTTGTAAAAATTTTACACTGGTATGTGGTATCCGCAGCAGGGTTGTTGTGTATTTAAGTATTATTGGAATGTAATGATTTCAATTGTAATGATAATAACCCATTGTGCAATGGATGAGGGACATCCTGCACTTTTATTTTAATATTCGCTAAAGGATCGGTACTGTGAGGTTGCTTATGGGAGGAATCACGTTCTGGCATGCTGTCCTATAGTGCGGTAAAGAAATAATTCCGGTTTATATTTGATTTACTTTCTTATATATTATTTTTTTAATAAAACAGTAACTTAATCTTGGATTACTTTCACACCTGTTAAGAAATGGATAACTTTAAACATATTAAAGTTAATAGCCATATAAAAATAAATTTTATTGTCTTACTCCTACTAATTACATGCTTAAACAATTCGCAACACTTGGAACAGTCTTCTTATGATTATCTTTATGATTGTTACCGATGTATAAGAGATGGGCATATGTGTCCTTGGCAAATGTTTCTGTTAAAGGATATCAGTGATTTTGGTATTTCTTTTATTTAGAATTATGTTAGTTTTACTTGAAAAACTTAGCACCGTATAGTCTTCGGTGCTTAAATATTCAATTACCTCTTTTTTGCTAATTATTGCATATGGGGGTTCTTGAGTAAGACAAATACAGATTGCATAGTTTTGTTAGATATCTGTAGAAGATTATCACGAAAGGTGTGGTCTAGTTAATAAAACTGTAGGACACCATGTGGGTATTTTATGGTTGATTTAATAACAACTTTTGAATAAGTTCTTTTTATATTCTTGTACATTATATTGTATGAAGGACTTATCAGAAGGAACTGACAGTAGAATTATGATGTAAAAATATGCTTTAATTTAAGTGTTTTTAATTACAAAATTGGTTATGTTCTAATATTGAATTGTATAGCACACTTAAAATTATTATAATAACATTATGTTTACCGTGTAATTTATTAATTGACAACTTTATTAATTTTTTTTATAAAGTGAATACATTAAACTTTATAAATGTCTTATTTGTAGATTCCTGCTAAGAATAAAAAGGAGATTGCAGAATGTGAGGTTCTTACAAAAAAGTTGACAAAAGATAAGGAAAAACTTGAAGAAGAATTTCAAGAAGTAATGACTAATGTCAGGTTCGTTATGTAATGTTATTTCTAGGTCTTCTATTCTTTCCATACAATATAAGAAACACATATTCTGCCTCTTTGAAAGCTAATAGCATGTAGCACATACATTCAAAACGTATGATGAAATGTTGAACTAAAACTTTTAGAATATCTAAAAGTATATTTTGTATTATGTTTTCTTATGATAAAATGTTTTCTTATGATACTGTCAAAAATTCCTTTTAGAATATTAGTCCAACATTTCATAACTTTTGAATGTATTGGCTATATTTAGCTAGTAGCTTTCAAAGAGGCTGAATATATGTTTCTTATATGTTTATATTTCTTACAAATTCAAATTGGAAGTAATATGTCAGAATGATTTGTTATTAATATGTAGATTTAAACTGTTTTTGTTTTGCCAAATTATTCTTTGTTATATAATGCATATTAATTATTTTAGTTAATTGCTTGGCCTATAAGTGCCTTTAGTTTTAAGCATGTAAATTTAAAAATAACTAAAATGTAATAATATATATTTTATTATAAGTTATAAAATATTTTTGCGTCAAGTCAAAACGGTGCAACAGCTTTAGAATATTACTAATGTACCATTCCTAAAAAATAAGAGTCGATACTGTGCTACTAGACGGGGGTCACATTCTAGCAAGCTAATGCGAGTAACTTGCAAGGGCAGCTATGTTGTTGCCTTAAATGTATGTAAGCTCTCGAGTGTACACATGCTTCTTTTCAAATGACATATGTGTTGTCTTAAGTAACACACATACTTTGTTTTATATTTACATAATGCTTTTTATGTATGAAAAGTTACTTTTGAACATCATTAAATCATATAATAAGGCAATAATACATTTACATCATTAGTCGAAAGTAAGTATTTCATATACTCACTTTAAACTAATGATATATTAGAGTTGCTGTATTTTTATAAGATAGTTAATACTGTATAAGGAAAATCAGTCATTAACTATATTTGACAGGCCAGAGTGACCACTGTCTCTCTTATTCAATTTACTTTATTTTATTTTTAGAATTGTAAAATTTGTTTTGAATATTAATATATTTTTAGTTTCAGTCACTATAAAAAAAATTTTTAATTATTGTCTTCAATATTTAATTACTTCTGTTTACTCTTGTTTTTTAAGCGTTTCAGTTTAATTTTTAAGAGACTTAGGAAATAAATGCCTATAAGGAGTAACTATCAACTATAGTAGTACATTAATGAACACTTTTTAATTAATATGAATTTGATATTTAATTAAATACTAACAAGTAGACCATGCTTGACGAGGTTTAAATTAAGATGTGTTGTAAGGTAACTTGCTCTAAGTAAAAGGATAAAAGGAAATTACCAGATGGGTTTACATTTTCAATAAAAAAGAAGAATTAATTTTAGAGTTACATATATTTTTAAGGTTCGTTCATTGTGGACAAGTTACCCATAGGCCAAGTGTACTTAGTGTCAGACTGTCATGCTCGGGAACTTAAGTACGAGTTCCACTAGCCAATGGTGGGACCAGCTAAAAAACCTAAAAACTAGACTTGCCTACATAAATAAAAAAAAATAATATAAGCACAATCTGATCTGTAAGGTTACTCAGTTTGGTTAAAAATAATTTTTATACCAATTTGAATAACCTTACAGATCACCTTACAGATATTTACAGATTACAGAATTTTTAAATATTCATTTAAAATCTTGACAATGATTTTATACTAAAGCTTTTAATCACTTTATGATTGACTTACTAATGCGACCTCCTTGATATATTGGTTTCGTCTTCCCATTGGAGAAAGAGACTATGCAGTACAAATGTTAGAAAATATAAATAGATTTCATTGTCTGAATTTATCTTAATTTAAGCAGACGATGAACAAAATTTGTAAATATAAATGTAGGTAATTATATTTTGCTAACTCATCTACAGTGAACTTATATTGCCTGCATGTGGGACATACTGCTTAAAACAAGTGCACTCTTATTTTGGGAAATACAAGTGAAACATGGTTTTTATTCTGTTCAATTGTGTACAGAAAAGGGCAACAGTCTGCGGATGATTTCTGTCGGCCAATAATTATGTTCTAATAAGAAGATGTATTTAAGGCAGATATGTTGCAAGAAAAAATAGTCTTGGTTTGATGTAATATATTGTCATTGATTGGTTGGCTGAAAAATAGTAGGTTTTTATGTCCTTGTCATCATCATTGTCTGTTGGTTTGGGCTGGGCAAAATATCATTTATTGCGAAGGATGATCAGTTGTGGGAAGACAATTACGTTTATATTTAATGAAATTTTATTAAAACTTTGCTTTCAGGATTGGAGAATCCTCACATGTGAGATCAAAGAAATTAAGATTAAAATATTTATTTTTCTTATTTATAAAATCTGGTAATTTTGTTTATCTTGTCATTCGGGGGAGGCTTACCTTATAATTTATTTGCATCAAATTGAATAGGGACAAATTTGGTGGTCTCCTTATAAAACAGTTGGAAATGACAATAACATGTTCACAGTAAGAGTCTCATGAATGTGAAAAGTGTCCAAAAGTGAGAAATATGTGCGTATTTAGCACAAGTTGAACTAGTGACGAGCTCCTGTGAGCTTTTTGTAAGCCATTCACTATTTGTAAGTTATGTTTTGTTGTTGAGTTTTGTGCAATTTAAGAGTTGTATGCAGTATAACAACTTCTTTCATTCTTGACAAAAGAAATAACGATAGCAACGATTGTAGGTTGATTTATGGAATCATATGTTTAAAATGCAATGATTTATATGTAAAGATCGCAGACACAAGGACTCCAAGAGACCAAGGACAAGTTGCAGTCAAGTCTCATTGAATTAAAGCGCACTGAAGACGAAGCCAAGAACAAGTTCAAACTGGCTGAGTCTGAGCTTAAAATTTATCTCAGCAGTGAACTTAGTGAAGCGGACAAGTTGGGAAAACTCAAGGAAGCGCTGAAAAAAGCTGCAGAAAGTTTGGATGAGAAGCAGTTGTGAGTTTTTTTATTCCTATTATATATTTTTCTATATTTGTAATTGTCGGACAACATTTTGGAGATATCAAAGTCAATTCTAATTTGTAGAATATTTTCAAATACTTTGAATTAGTTATATGACTATTACAAAAGTTTTGAGGTTGTGATATGTACTGATGCCCAACTAGTAATCTTAACTAAAGATGTGTTTAAATGTGTTATTAGTTTATTATTGTATTTTTTTTTATAGAATTTCACCTGTCCCTGAATATCTATACTACGCCTTTTCTTCTTATTGGTTTTATTCTGCATCTTTTTTATTCTTAGACAGCACAGTGATCTCACATCATCCATCCCCCGAAAAGAACAAGAATTTCAAAGTGCCAGAACAGAATTGGAGTCTATAAAAAAGGAAGAAGTAGCTTTAGGGAAGCAGGTAAGATCGGCTCGTGCTCAACTCGAGGAGAGTCGGCAGGCTATGTCAGCTAACAGATCTCGAGGAAGAGTCTTGGATGCTCTTATGAAGGAGAAGGCTAATGGAAACCTCACTGGGATCTTCGGTCGGCTGGTACGTTTCATATATCTGTTAGTATCTTTATTAGATTGTATCTTTATGCTATTTTCTTATCAAGGTGTGGTAGGCTATAATAGAGTGCCACAACAAATATTGAAACTGAAAAATTGAAATAGAAAAAAATATTTAGCCATTATGAATCTAAACATATTAGGTTATTTTTATCTGCAGTATTTTTTCATATATTATCATATATGTATTGAAATTGTGAAAGAAAATCTCAACAAATTTGCTTGTTCTATTTAGACAGACAATGCTGAATTTCTATGTAAAGTTGTATTTGTCTGGTTATGAACCTTGAACACAAATAATTTTTACTGTATTATTATATATTTTTTTACTGTATTATCTATTATAAACCTTTTAACATTTTTTAGGGTGACTTGGGAGGTATCGATGTAAAGTATGATGTTGCTATTTCTACATGCTGTGGCGCTCTAGATAACATTGTGGTGGATACTGTACACACAGCACAGGCTTGCATTGACTTCTTAAAGAAGCATGATGTAGGTCGCGCCACCTTCATAGCGCTAGAAAAGCAGGAGCATTTGAGGAGACAGTGCGAGGGAACAATTAATACGTTAGTAGGAAAATATTTTTTTTGGAAGTTACTTTGACGTAATGCTACAAAACTTCCCAACTTATTAATTGGCTATTGTTAGCAACCGATCCAGGATTATTGTAATATTTTTTCCCTTGTTACAATTTCTCAATAATACTATATACCTATTAATATATATATATATATATATATATATATATATATATATATATATATATAAATGGGTCAAAATCGTGGAAGTGGAAAATTTGAGTTGGAGATAATTTTTTTACTTAAAACAATAATAAATAAAAGTTTTCCTCTTGTTTATTGATTATTATAATTGTCATTCACCTCCACATGTAATCACTTTAATTCAGTACATCCTTCTTCTTTTTTATGTAAATAATTATTATCTGCTTTTTAGTGTTGTGTGTGTGAAAATTTGCAAGCGATTTGAAATACCTTGACAATGATAAAAATACTAAGTTCTTTATTTCGGACATATTACACAGCATACATTCAACAGTCCATATATTAGAAAATTGAGTATTTATTTCACTAGCATTAGTAACTTTAATGTTAAAATGCATAAAATTAATTGATTTATGTGTCAAACAAATAGACAAGAAAGTGAGTTAATTTTGCATTGTCATCCAGTTCTGGGCTGTGTTTAAAATTTCAAGTCTCTAGCTTAATGAGAAGTTAGTTTAAAATCATTTGCAAAATTTTTACCGTTAAACAGACAAGAAACAAGCTAATAAAAATGTGATAAAATGGCGATTTGGCAAAATATTACAGGTTTCATCATTGATTACTTGAGAAAAGCATTAACTCAATTACACTATCATATAATTGCCTTTGATCAATGACCATGTTTAGAAAATATTCATTGGCACAAACTGTCAGTTCTAATCATGTTTTATGGATATTTCAGAATGGTATCGAACATGAATGATTAGGTAAACCAAAATCGCTAATACTTTTTTCATTCATTTCTACCAATTTATTTTCTATTTGGATCAAACCTTCATTAAACATATCATCATTAAAGGTTAAAGTTAATTCTTTTTCTTGTCTGTGAATCCTTTATCTGCTATCTTCATATAGATTGTCTTTGGAGGCTTCTTAGAGTTGAACCGGTCCAGAAGGATAACTAAATAAAAGCATTACTATAAATAACTTTCTTTAATATATATTGAAAAACTAGGTCTTCTCTCAAAGTACATACAATTCCAGTGGTTATAATTTTCTAGAAAACCTCTAATCTGGCGGCGAAGTGCTTGATACGTTTCTTTCATCACTTCATCCACAGTTCTTAAGTGTTGAAGTGAGTTCAGGCCACATACGTGACGAAGCATTATTCTGAGATAGAAACGTTCTGACTAGGCAAAATGAACACTGTAAACTTTTTTAAAAGTAGCATTTTTTTTTATTTCATGTATTCTTTAGGATGATCATAGACATCTTGGCCATTTTTTCTTCGTGAGAATTTGTTGTTAGTCTAAGTATAATAATTTTGAACTTCATGATAAAGCAAAGATTTTCCGAATTCATCAGAGTATAGATGAAAAGATGCTGTGAAGTTCAGCCAAAATAACATATGACATGTAGTAATCTGCGTTGTTGTCAGTCAATACTCAGCATATGATATTCGAAGTTTTTTTTATTAAGTTAACCATTTTTTTCATTTTCAAAACCCCTGAAAACAACATCAATAATATTGTGACGGTCGAAATAGTGCTGGCTAGTAAAAAGTTCTGGTTTGTTTTCTGTCTATTTAAGATTACCTACCAATGCAAAAAAAATCCGGTCTGCCATTATCTCTTAAATATAATAATCATCAGCTCGTAAGTTTTTCTTATTTCGACATGTGTAATACAGTCTTCCCGAAAAAATTTTAGTCACTACGTCGACACAGTATTGACTTATAAAATCTTCGTAAGAATGTAAATTATTAAGAAAGTTTAGCTTTTGACTATCAAATTGTATGCATAAAACTGTATACATGAAACTTTTTTATTTTGAGCTGATATTTGCTAAGGGAGAGCCTTTTTCCCCTTTTACGAACATCACAGGATATGTTAATGGATATTAGGCACCTGCAATTTAGACACTCTTTTTAGGTACTATGTTTTTAATGCATACTATATCTCAGGGCTCTTTGCCTTCATTGACTAATTGTACATTGTCAGATTGAAAATTATTTTTGGTTATATAATATATAATATAAATTACATTGTGGTTATATAATATTGTTTGCAACTTATTTATCAACTCAATTTTTAAGTTCGAGGTAATGTTTGACCGCAAGTTGATTCGCATCAGATGTACACTAAATTTGTAAAAATGCAGGCTTTGGCCTGATGATGGGATTATCGGATGGGACGATGGGATTAAAAGGTTAAAGGATAGATAGCATACCTGTCCTTTAACCTTATAAATGGGCAAAAAATTACTTTTTCATATTTATTTTGCGTGAAATGACATTATCTGACACAGAGCACTATATGGATGACTGCCAATCAATATATATTATACTGATTGTTTTGGGGAATTTGAATTTCGGGGAGAATAAATTTTTCTGTAGAATAAATGTTGTTTAATTCATCGCTTCATATTTATGCCAAACATTTAGAGCATTTCTTATTCATATACCAAATTTGTCCATTCCTTTGCTGAGCGTAATAGATTTGGATAGTGATTGAATGCTGATTTGTTACCAAGAGATAAAATTCGTTTTGTACTTTTGTTATGGGAGATTGATGTCTCTGTACAGCAAGCCGTCACGATCGTTCAACACTCTCTAATGTGCGTTTCAAACCCATGTATTCGGTGTAGAGTGAGATTTTGCAAGCTTACTATATAGCTAAATAATGCAATTAATACAGGCTGTTAATTGAAATGTAATATATTCATAAAAATGACTTAATTTGAACAATTTTAAATATAAATATTGTCCTATTTTAATTTCGAAATAATGAATTTAAGATAAAATTTTTTTTAAAAATTTGTTGATATGTTACATGATATTTATTAACATATCTACTGCCACGTCAACCACTGGTGCCGGACAGGCTAACCTTTTTCTAAAGTGATATATTTTGACATCAGTTACTGGTCACATGGTGAACTATATTGAAAATATCTGACAAGGCACTGTAGCGCCTACCTTCATCATTGGCACCTTCAATATCTTCATAAGTCTTAATCAAAAATTAAGTCACCTATTAAATTTAAATTTAACACTCTTAGACACAATGACATGACAAGTTAAAATTAAATTATAAACATAATATAATATATGCAATAACCAAAATTATATGTATCGATGTTCTGTGTTGAAATAAATTAAGCAATAATGTGATTCTTGCGGGCAATTTGCACAGTAAGTTAACTTTTTTTGTTTTATTTCTAGTTTCCTTTCTTCCAAAACGTATACAATTACCTTTTGTAGCATTTAATACAATATTTTCGACAAGTTTCAGCCAGATAATTCCCCTTCTTTAATTCATTTTTTAATCTGATCTTTGGATGCTTACTCACCCACCACCCACTTACCCAGTACTGCACAGTACTGGGTTCATCACACCTACCTTTACAAAGCACTCAATTAAAGCAGCCCTGAATTGGGGTATTGTGATCTGTTATTTCTGGTCAATTTATATAAAATGATGACCGTAGCAGTATTCAAGAAGAGTTCAACCTTTTACGCCACTTCACTGTTTTGTGAAGTGGTGATATGTATGATTGCATTTGGTCAGATAAAACAACAGAGTATTTTGGAAAGTATATTAATATCTTAGGTTTTATTTTCTCTTTGCCATTTGTTAATATTTTGTGAAACGCAGTGTGTTTAGTGGATAAACTCTAAATATCCCACTTGTCCCTCCACTTTATGATGGTTATTCTATCCTTGCTTTCTCGGGCAATGAATTCGTCTCCTTCAAGTATAGTCTATACAACACTTTAAGGCATTGCAATTCTTTCGTAGAGTTCCAACAGATGAATATCGGCATTAAGAAGTCATCATGTTACTGCTAAATGTATCAGTTGTTTGTACATACTGTATGTCCCTTGTGTGAGATATTTGTACACAATGACATTACCACATTGGTCAGTGTAATGGTAACAGTTTCATGTTTCTTTCCAGAGTAAGCCTGTACTTTCAAAGCATGCCCAGGGTTTGCGCATAGTTTAACGAAATGGTATCAGATTTTTGTCCACATACACTTCTTCGCTAGGACAATAATGATAAATAGATTCTACAATTGGTCATAAGTTTTGTAAGTGATTGTTTTGCTGACAATTGCATTATTATAAGCAAAGAGCAACATTCGTAATATCAAATCAAATTAATTGACTTTACATATTTCTTACCCAATATTTCATTTGTGTTTCAAAAGAGAGCAACGTGTGGTAATTTTACAATACCCAGTATTAATTTGATACTCCGAAAAATCCTTTTATTTCAAATAAATTTTACTTCATACAAAAATAAAAACTCTCCTAATAATTTTGATTATTGGGTATTTGGTGGTTGAGTACTTGGTTTAAAATCATCCACATTGTCTTCTTCATCTTGTTTTAAATTTTCTTCTGACCATGATATTCCTTTTTTCAGATCCATCCATATTGACGGTTACAAGCATGGTGATACTTTTCTTAGAGATCTTACCACCCTCACATTCTTCTCCTTTAAATTTTAAAGTTTTAAACGGTGTTATTTTGGAAAAAATAGCAGTCTCATCAGCATTAAAAATGTCACTTGGAGTGTATTTATCACCCTATAATGTTGCCACATTTTATTATGCAATTGTTAATTAAGCCCATTTCAATGTCTCGCACTTCTTCCTTCATTTTTTCATAGTTAATATTGTGATGCTGTTTAAACTTTTCAAGCCATCCTTCAGAAGCTTTAAAATTAGTAGCGTCGAGTTACTTAGCAAATTTCTCAGCCTGGGTTTTTATAAATGGCCTAAAAATAGGTACATTGTTTTAGTGCTGTCTGTTGAACTACGTCAGCATTCTTCTTCTTGGCACTACAACCTAGAGCAGGCCAGGGCCATTTTAACAAGCTTTTTCCATCGAAGTCTATCAGATGCTTTGTGTTTCCAGTTGGTAACCTTTAATATTTGTAAGTCATTTTCGACATCAGTCATCTGTGTGCAGGTCTTCTCCGTTTCCTGGAACCCCTGGCTTGTTGAAAGTTAGTAGCTTAGTTGGGTTGTTACCCTCTGATCTAAATAAGTATCCAAATACCTTATTCGGTTTGATTTGATGACTTTAATAATGTCTGGTTGTTTATATTGATTATAGATTTCATGATTATAAAGAATTCACCAAACCTTATTTTCTTGTACAGCACCGAAGATTTTGCATAGTATTTTTCTTTCAAAAATTAGTAGTCTCTTTTGGATATGCTTACTCAATGTCTAGCTTTCGCTACCATAGAGGGCTACTGGTTGAATTAGTATTTTGTACATATTAATTTTTGTTCTATTGCTGATGAATCGAAATCTTAGTTGATTTCTGAAGTCAAGTAGCATCAGACAGTGGTCAATTTCAACATTCATTTCATTTATGTTGGTGACAATTGTTCCAAGATATTTAAATTCAGTCAATTTTTAAAAAATGTGGCCATTTGCCACCAATGGTGCGTTGTCAGTCCCTTGACCATTGATCAGTCATTTCTGCCTGAAGAATTTTTTGTTTGCTTTTCTGAATGGTAGCCAAAGTAGATAGATTGAACCCAAAACACCTTTACACCATCACTTTTTTTCACCTTTTTCTATGTCCCAAAGTAAAGAAATCTTTTTATCAAAGCACAAATTTTTTTTTGCTTGCTATGTTTACAGTTCAAGAGTCAATTCACAATTGATAGTATAAAAGTGTGTTTGGTATTTCAGCCTAAGCTTCTCACAATGTTTTCTACCCATTAGGACAGTAATGGAAGACAATAAAAGCTAAGAATACAGATGTTTTTCTTAGAAAATGAAACTGATAATAAATGTACATTGTTTATTGAGGACTTAACTAAACAAAAAGTATTAAGAAACACAAAAAAAGAAAACAAAAAGAACAAAGATTGTTTCATTGTTTTATTGGTTTTAAACAAAGACATATTGTTTCCTTATAATGCTACAGTGAGTGTTTCTAACCTATGTGTAATAATGTAAACCAACCAATCTCGAGCAATATCTGTTCTAAATAAGTATATATAGATATGTATATACACACAGTGTCTGGGACCAAATGTCGGTCAAAGAAAGATGCTTTCCGTTGGATATAAAGTACACATAACTCTTTTTAACACACTGGATACATACCTGGGGAGGCCAGAGTGACGATTTATCGAGCCGCTATGTACGCACACGAGTTCACGCTAACTGTACGCAACAACTATATATAGATTCTCTTACAGAATTTATTGAATAGCTGAGAATCAACATAATAGTAGCACCATTTCAATCACTTGGAAGAATATTGTTATTTCACTACACTCGCGCCATTATATTACATAATGCATTGGAAAACGGAAAATGCACATTTTTGTCCAATAAATATTTTACTTTTTCCGTTTTACTATTGGGTCAATCATGACTATAATCTCTCCAAATTAAAGAATAGGGAATGAGCATGTCACCACTTTTTTGCACATTTCAAATTGACATATCATTGTTTGGAATAAATTTTCACTTCTCAGGAAAGAGTTGCAAAATGTCAATCTTCGTTAAATAAATGCATGGAACCGATATAATGTAAACTATATGAAATGTAGATGGAACATTTGATCTATTTTTTCATATCAAAATCATATTACAAAATCCCAGAATTTTAAGTAAAGTTGGCAAAAGTAAAGGTATATCCTCAAAAATGTAAATGCACCGTCAAGATCTCATTGCCATTGTATAGCCTCAAGAAAAGGATTGTGTCACTTCTGTTTTATGACGTAATATGAATTAAATACACGAGTTGAACAAGGGGAATTTTTTTCCATTTTTGATGTTTTGGAATAAATAATAAAACTATCTTGCCGTAAATAACATATTTAGCCACTTAAAAAACTATGTGTAGAGACATAAATATAAAAAATTATTATCAATATCCAATATTGTATTTATTGCGTAGCAGTTTTTACAATTAATAAAACTTTCAATGCAATTTTTTCGAAACTGTGATCCACTCATGTCTACAATTATTGATGACTTAACATGTTATTATAAATTTTGTAATTTAATAAATAGATAAATCAAAGTATATATAAGGTTTTTATTTTTCCCAATTTAGGCCCGAGAATGCACCTCGTCTTTTCGACTTAGTCCGTGTGAATGATGCACGAGTTCGTCCTGCATTTTATTATGCCCTGCGAGACACGCTAGTAGCGAGCGATTTGGAGCAGGCCTCACGCATTGCATATGGCGCCCATCGTTACCGAGTAGTGACTCTAAAGGGGGACTTGATTGAGATTGCAGGTGAGTTAGATAAAAAAATTTTAAGAAACCCTTTTATTATTTTTTGTTGTTGGCAATTAAATACCAAGAAATATTGGGATTTGCTTGGATTAGTGGTAGTTTTAATAATGTGACAAACATAATGGGGACAATAAAATCCTATAATAAAAAATTATTATCTTATGCTTCTTATGAAACTCTTGACAATAAGTGTGCTTAAGCCTTTTCTTTCATTCGCAATGCTTTTTAGGATTCCGTAGTTAAACAAGGAAATTTTATAACTTCGCCATGTCTGTCTATCCATCCATTTTGCTGATCATACTCTGACAGTTTTTATAGTTTTAGATGTGCAAAATTTTGTAAAGAATATTGTTTATATATATTTTTTAATTTGGACCCAAAAAAAATTTTTGAAAATGTTACACCCCTTTAATTTTTCCACCATGGTATTGAAAAATCGGTAGTTTGGGTAGTAACATTTAATTAAAACTTTCAACAACACTTTTAACAAACTATTACAAAATAATGAAAACGTAAATGAAATTTACACAGAAAATAAAATTGTGAACTAATTGATTGTAATTTATTGGCGCTTAATTCCAATGAGTCATATACCTTTAAAGGTACAATGTCTGGTGGTGGTAAGAGTGTGATGCGCGGCCGCATGAGCCAAAAAGTGCAGCAGGATACGTCTGAACAGGACCCTCGTGCTATAGAGAAAGAAGAGCGGCAGTTGGCTAAGAATGAGGAGAGGTTAGTTTTCTATTCTATTTGTTCAGTTGTTTAACTATAATATTATAAATTTGTTAACAGTACTAAACCAAAAAAATGTTTAGTTGGAGTAATTGTTAAGATATATTATTATGATTTTATTCACATTTTTAAAAGATATGTTAAAAAAAAAAGGTGGGATGGGAACGTGGGGTAATAATAAATTTAGGTAAAAATATTCCATGACATTTTTTATTGCATTTTGAAAGATCTATTCACCGATATCCCATTTAATCGATTAGAAAACATTTATCTCAAGTCCCCGTGTGTAGGAAATGTTAATTGACTAAATGTAAAATATTTAAAAATAACATAGCTACAGCACTGTCATATATGTGTAGAAGACAGACAAACAGACATGATGAATGTGTAATGTCTAAGTTTCTATTCATACACAGTTTCATTCAACAATAATAACTCTAATTAATTTCATCGACAAAATTACCGATAAGATGATAAATACTAGTGTAAATGTCAAATGAATAATATTACACAACTACTCGGTAAATTCTTATTATTTTAACATATATCTTGATTTTACTTATTGTAATTAGGCATATTACCCTATAAATTGTCATATACAAAAAAAATCAAATCTATGTGAATTTGTGAAAATAAAGAAAAATATGATTTTTTTGTGTATGGCAATTTGCAGCTTAATATCCATTCTTCATATTTTATCTATAAAATGTGTATTTGTCAGAATTATTTCAATTTGTAGTACTAAAATCAAGAACAGAACAAAAATCATTATTCCAAACACATATTTTAATGAGGTAACAACGAATAAATTCAAAATCCTCGAAAGAACAGTGAATGCAATTCACTGTGCGACAGGAAGTGCCAACTACGTTGCAAAAAGGGTTTGAAAGGTTTTTATTTCGCTTCCTCTTTTTAACATGTGACACAGCTATTTATTACCTTGCTCGTCTATTTAGTTTAATAAGTTTATGGATGAGTGAGTGCAGTCTTTTTTTCTTCTGCTCCATCTTAATTGAGTAGGGTTACATGGTAAATTATCATAACATTGACAAAAACTGACTAGATTTACTAATTGATACAGTTTTAGTTATAGAATGATTCATTTTTAAAGGTTGATATAATAAAATTAATTCCATTTGGAAAAATTTATTTTGACAGGATTATTCTTAAAAAGGAATGTTTTTCAATAAAAACTACTAGTTAATAGGTGGGGATAAATAATAATACTATTTTATATCATAACTTTCCTCATAAGAGCCCTCTAATGTATATACATAACGTTCAGACTTATAGAGCTCCGAACACGCCAGTCAGTATTGGAAGAAAGAGTATCAACGTTGCGCAATCAGTTGCAGCAGGAGAAGTTGAGTCTTAATAAGCTGAGTGTGGAGCTTAAAAACTTAAACGAGCAGGTGCCAGTGTTGAAGGTTGGTTAAGGTTATGTAACTTATGATTCTGAACACAAGTATCAATTTGTTCATTACCATTTCAGGTTCTTTGCTATCTGTCTCCAAATTTGCATTTTATTTATAATAGGGTATTTGACAATTTTTTGGCAATATTTTAAATTATATATTAGATATAAAATTAACATAAAAAATAATTGTGGTTATGAATATAAAAATATTTTTTTTCACCGATGCAGATTTGTGACAAAAATTCCCAGTCATAATCAAATGAAGGTGATTTTGCTAGGCCTTGTATGTATATTTAAATCAATGTTGGAAATACCAAGTTATTACAAAAGGGTTATAATCGTGTAGGTGATATAATGCCTCTGTGTACCAATACCTTAAATGCTGCACCGGAATAATTACACATATCTGTGCAAAGCAAAAAGAAAATGTGCATTCAGCTGAGATAGCTCGCTATTCGAAATTCATTGATTACTTTTGTGGAGATTACTATTGCGTAAGCATTAAGTAATACTAATATATGTTAATTGATACTAGTATTTCCAAAAAATGGAACTTAGTGTTGAAAAGTTTATTTTTGGGTCAAAAGGTTAGATTTGTTAATATGTATTTTTCTTCTATATCTTTTGCCTAATGACATACAAAACTTTATATAATTGAGAATTATGGATTTAGTAGTAGAATAGAATGAAGCCTGATTGTGCAAAATAAAGTCAGAGGGAATAAAGAAACAAAAAATTCCTATAACTTGAAATGTTAAATGACTTTCTTTGCAAATGACATAGTGCATCATGATTGGCTTTTGTGGTTACGTGATATATAGATGAAAAATCTATATTTTATATTTATTAAAATAACTACCTGTGTGTAAGAATATCATCAATGGAGGGTTTTTGCACCAACATAGAGTTTATTCAGAGATGGAAGTAAAATAAATACGATTAATTTGTGGTTACCATAACTATAGAATTTATGATTACCTTAAAAATAGTTACATCAATGTCGAGAAGTGTTTCGTGAAGCTGAAATTAGTAGCTAGAATAATTTTCGAAAATGGATATAATTGCTTTTTTAATTGCTAATTATAATAGTATAAGTTTTTCCGAGATGAATAATATTGCTGATGATTAAAAAATAACCTTCTGCTAATACCAAAGCTTTTTTGCAGATTTATTATTCTGTGTATATTAATAATGACATTTCTTCAAAAAGCTTGTTCAGCCCATTATATTGAATAGTAAATAAAAAAGTAAAAATGAAAATTTTTTTCATATCGATTTTTATATTTTTCTATTTAGTATAAAACCGATAATTACATGTATTATGAAATCTCTGAGTAAATGTTCTGGACATACGTAAAAAACAACTCATATAACAGGTATTTTGCAAACAGTATAAGTGAAAAGGTTAACCCGGTTGATTAGTACACATATGCGAGTGGCACCCTTATACCATACATATCTCGAATGTACCTCTGTATTAATATTACACTGTATTTATTAATATTAATACAGTTGTATATTTCGAGATATGTATGTATTGAATGAATGATTATCATCAAACTCTTGCCTTTTAGGAGGTGACATTCCGGAAAAGTGAACACATTCCAAGGGATTTAAAAATTTTAATTAGAAAAACAAAAAAAATTTGAATTAAAAAAAAAATTACTGAAATATAATATGATGTTTCATTTAAAGAATACTGCTCTTTAAATTTATTCAACTGATGGAAAACATGAAAATGATAGATTGCTGTTAAAGCCAGGAAATTTTGCAAGGGGATTAATGGAAAGTCAGAATAACAAATATTTGTTTACTACTTGTTTACATATGAACTATTAATAAAATAAATTGTCATGTTATTACAGTTTCACTCAATCTAGGGTGGCCACATTTTTTTCTCTTTAAGGGATAGATGATGAAAAGTAAAATGAATACAGGGTTTCATAATTTAATATGGGACAAAAATAAGAAAACTATGTTAGTTTGATAATTTAAATTTATCTTTCAGTAACTATTCAGAATACCCATACTTTCTCGAAACAAATACAATCTTAATAATACTTACGCTAATTATATATGTTGTGAAATGTAACTTATAATATAATTAGCGTTAGCATTCTGAATGATTACTGAAAGTAAATTTAGTCAAGTCAAGTAAAAAATGTTCTTACTCTGTCTGTGGCAAACTATGTACGAGGTCTTTTACACTTAGTGATGTGGGGACCTAGCTCTTATAAGTCACATGAATATAAAGAAAGATAAGTTGAGTTCACAAAATAGAATGAAACGGTCAGTATTTTACTCAGCAAAAGATAGTACGAAAGAAAACCTATCTCCGGAACCAGCTGTCAAAGTACCCATGTTAAACACCGTGGTGTTGTTCAACAACCATGTAAACAATTGATGATATTTCGAGTGAATGTTCTGTTAAAAATGTTTAATAAAATAACAATGTGGAAAACATTCAAAGAAAAAATACACCTTAAAAATCACAAGACTTTTTTATCCCTCGATTAATCTTAACTCCTTACAGATATTTTCTTTAATTGTTTTATTAATATTGATTTCAAAATATGTAATGAAAATTAAAATATACACCTATCACTTCATTGTCTCATTTTGCAAAATACTAGTTTATTAAGATTTTTTTATAATGAATGGAAATAATTTCACCATATATATATATATATATATATATATATATATATATATATATATATATATATATATATATATATATATATATGCGTATGCATATGCATATGCATATGTATATGTATATGTATATGTATATGTATATGTATATGTGTATATATATATATATATATATATATATATATATATATATATGTATATATATATATATATATATATCTTTTTTCATAAATCATCATCCAGAATCAAGTAAAGGAGCAAGAAATGAAATCCAAGCAAAGTGTAGTTGATCCTCGGAAGAAAGCTGAGCTAGAAAAGATCACTTCGGTTGCTGAGAAAGTACTAGAAGAAGCAAAGATGGCTGCTGGAGAGGTTTGTTTCAAATGCTAAAAAAAATGTATGCAATTTAATTTAGAATTTTTACTAGAATGACCAACAAATTATTCAATGTCAAGAAGAAGTGAATAGAATCAGAGGGAATCAATAATAACAATATGAAAACAAAACGTTTTCTAACTATTAATTTTATAAAACTGTAGAATTTTTAACAAAATTTTTGCAATGAAATTACCTTAAAAATTGAATCTTTCAATTTAAAACAACAGCTACACCTAATGTTACGATAAAAAGGTTTTTTTATTGCACTTTTCTGATTTGGTATTTTCTTGTCTTCCAAATTCAGGAAAAGCTGTTTCTTGGAAAATGCGATTAAGATTACCTGCCTGGTTTACATAAACTTCAACATTTCTTACCATTTCAATTTTATGAATTTTGGATCCACAAGGTGGATTTTTTTACTTTAAGCTATAAGAGCTTTCCATTGCTATATATTAATTTTCAGTGGCAATACTGCTTCTTCACAATGAACCTTCCTCATGTTGTATAAAAATTTCGTCTTGTTTAGAGCTATATTTATTACAAAGAATAGAATGGAAAATGGATTAGTCATTAATTTAATGACTTAATGACTGTTATTATTTTAATGACTATATGAGGAGAAGTCAAAAAGTTCACAGATGGGATGATTTTCATTAACAAGAAATGTTTTCCCATTATTTCAAAAATAAAAAGCTGAAATTCCAAACTTGATCTCTCCATCATCGCTGAGTTTTTTTTTCACAAAGCACCTTTTTCATTTTTGGGAATAATAGCCACAGATGGCCAAGTCTGGACTATAAGGTGGGTTTTGCAATATTTGAAAGTTGTACTTTCGAAGGGCAGCCATCGTAACACGGCTCTTGTGTTCAGGCGCTTTGTCATACAAAAGCAGCACACCTTTCGCTAATTTCCATTGCCTTTTTTACTTCTATGTTTCTTTAAGCTGCTCCAGTAGACCAGCATAATACTCTCCCATTACAGAAACACACTTCTCTTTGAAGTTAATGAGTAAGATATCCTCTGTGTCCCAGAAAATCACTACCATGACTTTTCTGGCCGATTGCAACGTATTGAACTTCACAGAGGGTTAGTGACGGCAAGGATTCCTGCTTGGATTCAAGCACGTAACGATGAGCTCAAGTTTCGTCACCCATCGCAATTTGGCTAAAAATTTCTTCCTTATCCTCTCTGCGGAGATTCAAAAAGTTGCTTGAACATTTGACACATTGTTGCTTTTGTGGTGGCACCCATTTTGCACTGATTTTTGACATGCCAAGATCGTTGTGAAGAATATTCGAAATGTTTATAGAAGACACCCCGATCATTTCTCCCAACTGCATCTTCTTTAATTGGGCATCTTACAATATAAATTTTTCAATTTTTCCACCAATGTTCAAGGAACCTTGATTGGCCGTCCTGAGTGCGGGTCACCTTCGATCAAATTATGCCATTTTTAAAACATGGTTTTACTAGGACAAGAGTCCCTGTAACCCAATAGCATCTCAATCAATACATGTGGTGATTTTCCTTGCTTTGTCAGGAACTTAAAACAATTCGATTTTCTGCATAGTCGATGATTTCTTAAAGAATGAGTTGTTTGCTCGATTGTTTGCTGTGAATAAGTAACCCCCACCCCTCGCCATCTCCTCTATTTTGCTAACCTTTGATCCATTTTCGTACAACCATCCGACTACCTAAGACCAAACCACCATAATTTTAGAGGGATCTGCCACACTAATAAGATGAACCACTTGTAATCGATTTGAGTGAATCCATGAAGAAATCCAAAAATAGCCTTGACATCTTCTGGAAGTGGCATTAGTCTATGAAAGAGCTGAGATCACAGTTGCTAAACTATATTGAAAATAAAACTAAGTTTTGGCACCTTCTACACATAAATAGTGCTGTGCTTTTTACTCCACCTAGATTTATGTAATGTAGTTATCCATATAGAATTATACGTGTCATCAATCTTGTTTGGGTTTTGTTAGATTGTGAGGTCATAATCCATTTGTAAGTTCATTTATCATTTCATTTGTCAAGGCTCTTGTAAGGCTCTATTTCAAGATTTTCCATTGGCTTGGTTGGACCTCCCACCTGTTTATAGTTTTCTTGCTTGCCTCATAGAAATTTGTCTGAAATTCTTTGACATAGACAGTAGAATAGTGACCAGCAAAAGTCCATACAGTGTTGAGTTAAAGCGTTACAAGAAGGAAAATGGCATTCTTAAGCTGAGAAAATGAAAAAATGAATTCCTTAGAAGTTTTATTTAAATCGATTATCAGATAAATGAGAAATTTTGTGTTTTTTTTACAAAACATCAAGAGGTTTTTTATAATTTTGTTAAAGTGCTATTACTACGAAACTTTTTGAAGCAGTAAGGTGAAACAAAGTGTAGGTTATGTCTCATTGTATCCACTATACGCAGATCTAACGTAGTAGTCCATGAAACCCTCAGACCCCAAATGGGTCGTCGATTAAATTCATTTAAATCTTGAAGAGCAAAAAAAGATTAATTTTAACAATAACAGAACGAATGTCAATGCAATTTAAGGTAGTTGTCGTGTAAAACGTATTGTCGACGAAATTCATTGACTTTTTGATATATTGTTCAAACTATTTTAAAATTTAAAAATAAAAAGTTTAGTATTGTTAAAAATCGCTCTCAAAAATTGTTAAGTCAACATTACAGGTACATACAAAAGTAGTAATTTTACCACACTTTTCATTTTATTTAAAAAATGAATCGAGCGATCTGTATAAAAATCAATGTAAAATGATATATTAACATTTTGAAAAAAAAAAAATAATATTTACCGTTTAGATTTGGCAAAAATTGCTCTAAAAATGATACAATTAACATTACAGGAAAAGTAGTAATTTTACCATGCTTAATTTTTTTTAAAACACTTTTTATGCAATCTTCATTGTGTCTAGCATTGACAATATTGCCTATAAGCTGTGTTATTACTGCCACGTATGTAATTGTATTAAATATCTAAATCTGTTTGTTTTTAGCCGTATATCATTTTCAGCTTTCCTTTAAGAGAAATCATTTGTACACGAGGTTTGTAAGAGCATAATTTCATAATAACGCTTAAGATTTTTTCAGTATGTGACACAGATAGCAATCTTCGTAGTAATAAAGGTAAACATAGCTAAAGATTAGCAAACATTTTTTACACTTCACGCGACTTCTGTCCAGTTGTGTGCATAATTGTCAGATGACTTGTAATATAGGAATACAAAAGCAATGCTTCAGAAATCACCGTTCAGAGATTAATAGTTTTGAAGAATATTTATCAACTTGCAGGTAGAAAAAGAGGTAGCCGAAGTGGATGCCAAAATTTCAGCAGTAGCTGGAGGAAAAGTGAAAGCATTGCAGAAAGCCATTGACGAATTGGGCAGGAAGATAGACAATATAAGGAAGGAGATGACCAAGTTGAATGTAGCCATTAATACTAGTGTGCGGTAATATACTCAGAAATGTATATTTATTTTTTTAAGTATTCCTCACATGTAGGGTGGGTTGAAATTTGCACCTTAAGTCGAAAGTTGCTAATTTGATCACAGCTTTGTACGACATATCCTTCAGATAGTATTTTATTGCTTGGAAAGTGGACCATGTTAATTACTAAACACAATGAATGAATGTTAAAGTGAAAAGAAAACAATGAATGTTAAAGTGAGAATAGGTTATTAAATTTTATTTATATGTAATAACGTAATTTATTTTATTTACCAAATAGTTATCTTGAAACTGCTGGAGTGTACAAAAAAAAATTAAAACAGTACTTTTTAGAAAATATTGTTAAAGTTTTTAACAAAAGAAAAATAAAGATTATATCTTTATTTATAGTTTAACAAAATGAAAAATTTAAATAAAATCGTTAAACCCATTTTCGAGAAATTATAATTTAATCTTTTTTTTCTATTTGAAGTATACTATGTTTATAGGTTTTAAAAATAACAAAAAAATTATTGGTAAATTATAGCATTATACTAAAAGCTTTAAAAGTAAATTTGAAACATTAACATTTGTCTTCTATATCTAAGAAATTTGGCAAATGGATTTCATTTATAATAAATTGACTAAGTACCCTATGTTATCCAGTCTTTTTTGGACTTCCACTCCCTTATTTGGGGATAAGCAGGTGGGGTGTGGATCACCACACCCTTCATTTGAGGGTAATTGTCTGAGTATTGCAGAAATTTGAACACATAGGTTCATGTATTGAGTTTTATACATTATGCACACTCGTATGCACAGATTATAATTTTTTTCCCTTTGTTTTAATTTTTTTATTCCTTATTAAATTTTTATCTTGAACACCACAATACTCTTCTTGGTTGTCTCCCGTGGCTTTGTATTCCTTGCAGTATATCTTTTATTTTTGGGAATAAAGAGAAATAGCGGGGTGCAAGGACGAAGGCTGTAGGGTGGATTGCAATAATTGTTATGCCCATCATAGTCAAATATTTGATCGTTCGTGTGCAGTGGCGTTGTCGTGATGGAGGAGGCTAATACTGCAAGTGTGTTGTTTATGAACTTTTTTCAACACAACAGGCAGATAATTGCATATATGCCAGTCTGTGCTAACTGTTCTTGTATTTAGAAGATTAATTGCTGTATAATAACCCATCTGAAAAATTAGGTCTTTTTCCAGCACTTTAGCAAGCAACGGCAACTTTTCAGAAGGACTGCGTAGATTGCCTCTTAATTTCGACACACCTGCAACACTCCATACTAGGGAACAGCTTTAATCGCCTATGCTATTACGTATGTACTAGTTTGTCCGTATCCGTTTGTGTGTGTGTATAAATTATTTTAGGGATGTCAGTCTGTACAGGTAACAAATATTTACTATTACTACGTACTGATCTCGATTGTTGCGTGTAACAGCACCGATCGGGTGGGATGATTGTATATGTCAGCAATATGGTTGTTTTCCTTTCTAATTGCTGTATAATAACCCATCTGAAAAATTAGGTCCAGCACTTTAGCAAGCAACGGCAACTTTTCAGAAGGACTGCGTAGATTGCCTCTTAATTTCGACACACCTGCAACACTCCATACTAGGGAACAGCTTTAATCGCCTATGCTATTACGTATGTACTAGTTTGTCCGTATCCGTTTGTGTGTGTGTATAAATTATTTTAGGGATGTCAGTCTGTACAGGTAACAAATATTTACTATTACTACGTACTGATCTCGATTGTTGCGTGTAACAGCACCGATCGGGTGGGATGATTGTATATGTCAGCAATATGGTTGTTTTCCTTTCTAATTGCTGTATAATAACCCATCTGAAAAATTAGGTCCAGCACTTTAGCAAGCAACGGCAACTTTTCAGAAGGACTGCGTAGATTGCCTCTTAATTTCGGTACACCCTCAACACTCCATACTAGGGAACAGCTTTAATCGCCTATGCTATTACGTATGTACTAGTCTGTCCGTATCCGTTTGTGTGTGTGTATAAATTATTTTAGGGATGTAAGTCTGTACAGGTAACAAATATTTACTATTACTACATATTGATCTCGATTGTTGCGTGCAACAGCACCGATCGGATGGGATGATTGTATATGTCAGCAATATGGTTGTTTTCCTTTCTAATGAATGGTGTTGATTAGATAACTGTCTCCATAGCACGCTGGCCCAGTAACTTTGTAATGGTGTCTTCATGTCTTTATTATCTAATTGTAAAAATGTAGTTATGTAAGTATTTTACACTATACGTATCATTGTGTTATAGTGATTTGATAATAATAATATTAAGATAGAATTTGAAAAACGGGTACTTAGTATAGAGTTTAAAAAGGCAATAAAATTAACCAATATCCACATATAAAATTAAAACCATCTGTTTCAGGAAGCTCGACCATGAAGTTCGAGGTTCTCACTTGCAAGGATTTTTCAGATAAGACAATAGTTACTTGTTATCTTGGTCAGAATGAGTTTTGAGCTTCTTCTCCGCTCATGAGTAGCTAGTCTAAGTCTACAGAACAATTTGTATATTCTGAGTGTCTAATGATATTAACCATAAAAAGCTTTCTAAAAGTTGACCAAAATTGAATGACAGATGACTCACAACAGTTCCTACCTTGTTGTCTAACTTTCCTGAAGGAGTTTTCGAGCACGTCCTGGTTAAAACTTTTTGTAAACAAGTAATTATAGCCTGCATATTTGATACTGCTTTAATACTTATCAAAAAGCCTTTAATAAATTTCATTGTTTTTGTCATATCTTTGCCATTCTGACGATTAATTACTTATAATCCAGAAAGGTATGTTGTGCTTTCTCTAGCCTATTTATTTGAAATCTGCCTGATAAAATACTTTTTTGTATTTGTAATTATTGTTCTTTGTAGGAGAATTTAAAGTATGGAACGTGTCATTAAGTAGTTTAATAAATTTAACATTTGTTTACAACTAGGCCAAATATATATTGTTTCGTTAACTTTCTTTGGGAATTTTTCCTGTTTCTACTGAAGAACTGATGGTTACCGCGACTGTTCAGCTTAAAACCTGTGCGTTTACACACATTTTTCCCAAATTAATTGGTCTGATATGTGATACAGTCAATTTAAAAGCCATTTTGTAATTTGGGCTTTTTTTCACCATATACATTCTATTAGTATCATACCAAGATGCTACTTGTTTAGAACTGTCAGCATCGTGAGAAATAAAATCGTAGTAACGATTTTGTGAGACGTGTTGAGAATGGTTGGTTTATAGAAGCAGATTTGGTTTTGGCCATATTTATAAATTTTTAACTGTAGTCAGAAGTAAATGCAAGCATATTAAAACCAATTTTAAGCATCTGTGTTGTTATATTTTCCAAACATGTATCAAGATCTACATACTTCTTACCTTGGCCCAAGAAATCCAAACACTTTATATTTATTTATTTGCTAATGAAGATGTCTTTTCAATAACATTTCATCGGCACATATGATGCAATATTTTTTAGATTTAGTCAAATTGGGAAACTTAGATTTCAAACAATTAATGCCATTTATTTTTTTTTTATTACGTCTTCATCGAATTTTGTGCTTTTTTCTTTTTTTTCTTACATTGGGTGAACTAAGCATTTCGGAGAGAATTCGATAAGCAGCCGGGCTGGCAAAATGTATATTCAATGCGAAAATTATATATTCTCGATCATATCGGTTTTAATGAAAATGTTGTTTTTCATTTTCTTGTATGTCAATAATTTTTTTAAGTAAAGGTAGCATATCCGATTTTTTGATGGCCATAATATTTTCTACTTGCAAGTCGAACGATTTTTATTTTTTGTCTTACAGTTTTAATTCAGCTCGCAGGTTCCTTATTGAGGTATATCTTCTGTACAGATTGTGAAGTACTTGGAATTTTTAAATCTTACTGCGCCGATATTGGTGAAGTACACAAGCTGTATGCCAATTTTATATCAGCTTGAGTATATTTTGAATTATCAAACGTGCTTTCCAACAGTGGTAGCAGCAAAATAGGAATATTATATGCTTTAAGTTTTCTTTTAAGTAAGTCAGAATTGGAAAAATGAAGATCACACATATTGTAATTTATATGATGTTTACGCCTTTACTTTGTCCATCCGTCCTATTGCTTTAATCTATTGCCTGGACCTGGAAAAAATACTTATTAAAATCCCTTATTTTATTTTATTTATTATAGCCATATATATAATAAAGGTAACGGCCCTGTAATTTTAGAAAAATCTTTTTGAATTTCTCGAATATCTACAATTTTTAGTTTTATGTCTTCGCTGTACTTTTGATTTGATTGGATTTGCTTCATGTGAAAGATCTCTTAGTAAACAATATATAAGCTAATGGCCGACACTACATGGATACATCGTACAATTTCATTGACTTTCAAACAAAACAAGTAGTTTTAAGAATAGTTTGAAATTTAACTGTTCAGTGACATGTCATAAAAGACATAAAATTATAGGTACTAACCAAATAAATAGAAACAAAATTATTTAATATAGCACAAGATTATTTACAAGAAAATACAGTTGTTTTATTTTGTTTCATCGGAAGGGGAACAACAAAATCACTTATCCTTATTGATTTTATTGCCTTCTAAGCACACGTACACAGGGCAATAACGGACCATTATGTTGAATTATTATAAATAGTTATCAATTAGGACAAGTTAAATCCAACAAATGATCGCACCATTGAACAAATGACACGCACACTCAGTGAGCCGCAACCTAGTAATCCGTCCCCTTAATGTCACCCCTTATCAGCGGGCGACATTAAACTGGCCGAGGAAGGTGTCGCTTTTTTACGTAGTGGTAGTATTCTTTGGTTTGGGGTTTGTAACGGTGTATCTAGGTTTTGTCACCCTTGACATCATCATTTGTGTGACTTCTAGTCACACAAATGACAATGTCAATTTTTAACATTTCACAACTCCGATCAACACAATGGTGTTTTTGAACTTCAAATCAAATCACAAAGCTTTCTGGTGCCTAAATCTTCATGTAGAAATTGTTTGTACTTGACTCATCAGTGCCAAAACTTGTCTGAATCTGTTGATAGATTATTCTCTTGTGAGTCATTATTATGAACCTGTTAAGAAAATTCCCTCATGCAGAACATCGTAAGATTGGTACGGCCATGCTTAGACCCATTAAATAGGTTGTAATTAGTTTGGACTTTATTATATAATACTATCTGAAGTTGATGATAACTTTGCAGTCTATTAAGACAATAATGAAAATGATAAACAATCACAAAATTAAAATGTTATTTTGCTAAGTTTGTCTTGATGTGAGAAAAAAAATTTTCAAATTGCCACCGATTTGAAAATATAAATGACAAATTCAAGCATACAGGTAACCTCATTGAATTATCAGAGTTTGAATTTCTATAATATATTTTATTATAATTTTTACAAATGGCTAGTTCTAAGGACTTTCAGTGCTACCCTGGTAATCATTTACAAAGTTAAGTTAATTTTTTTTTAAAAGTGAGGTTCTTATTTTATAGTGTAATGTATATTTTTAAATTTGTTTACAACTAGGCCACATATATATTGTTTCGTTTCAGTAATGCAAAGAAATCTCGAGAGAAGATAGGACATATGGAAACAGATGTGTCGGAGACTAGTAAGAAATTGGAGCAGTTAGCGGAGCAAAAGAAACAACTCACACTTGACATGGGCAGGTCAGAGAAGGAATTAGAAGAGGTATGTCAGTTAATAGAATAGTTTTTGTTCTGGGAGATATAATTCTGGTCAAAAATATGCTAATTTATTGTTTTTGGTTTGTCTTTATAACAAGCTCGATGGATAGTAATACTTGTGTTCTTCATAATTTTCCTGGTTCCCTATCGTGAAGTCTGGTTAAATCAATACAATTCATCTATTTTATAAGAATCTTTTACACAATTATTTATGTAAGGCTAAACTTACTGTTAAGTCTTGAGTGCTTTGTTTTAGAGGTGAGCTTGGGTAGATTTAGCTGCATAATTGTAACTACGTGAAGTAGGTGTGAGTGACTACGCTCATATATGTGTGTGGAATTATTATAAAATGATGTAATTATAAAATGATTAGACTTTATTTTGCAATTATAAATCATGCCAAAATTGTCAAAAAAATATGTCAAACATTCACACATGAATTAAGACACGTGAATATTAAGATAAATTAAAAGTGACTAGTAAGAATGTAAAGCAATTATTTGAATTAAACAAAAATTGAAAATAATGATTATATAATAAAATAAAAAGGAGAAAGATAATGAGGGGAAAGACAATATAACATAGTATTAAACAAAAAATACAGTTAGTTAAAATTGTCACTTGGATATTAATATCATAGGATGCACAATTAACATATATATGCCTACTTGGGTTTAACTAGTCAAACAATAATCACCCTCTTTTGAATTCTTTTCATGTTTATCGCTTTCGAGGTTACCTTAGAGACAATTTCTTTTTCAATTTCATCGTCGGCCAAGAATTCTTTAATTTTAAGGTTTTGTTTCTGAAAATGGAAAAACGGATTCCTTACAGGATCACTTTATTTACCATCCATCTATCTAAGACCTTTTTCTCAGGAATGGCTTGAGATACCAAGTTGAAATTAATATAGTATGCTGAATGCCTATGGCCTTAGATTGCTGTAAAATATCAAGTTTATAGGTTCACACAACAAAAAGCTGCTTTTTGAACCATATTTTTTTGTTATTTATACTTTTCTTGTTATTCTATGTTGAAAGTTCGAATAATGGGAGGTTTTATAGTACACGTAAAAAGAAATATTCAAAAATCATATATTTCTAATTCTGGGCACAGAACCCTTGGAGTGCAAATTCTACTCGTCCTTGGAAGTTTTTTGGATCTGACAAAGTTCTTCTACACTACAAGTAACAAATATAGATATTTTTATTATATTGCAATGTTTTTATTTGACATAATTGTCAGGTAGAAGAAGAGCTCAGTGAAGGAAGTGGCGAGTTCTCAGGCCTTAAGGAAGAAATTGGCAAACTGCAGAAGAAAGAGAACAAGGTGAAAAGTGAGAGACTTGAGATGCAGAATGGAGTCAGTAAGTTGCAGAAGGCTGTGGAAGAGTATAAAAGCAAGATACCACATTGGGATAAAGAGGTGAGTAGAGATGGTTTTAAATCCAATAGTCATAATTGGAATGCATATAATTATTATAATTATACCTCTGTCAGTACTTTGACATCTTTTCGTTATACTTACAATATGGTCAGTTGTGGTCAGTTTTGGCACTTTAAAAACTAATGAAGTCTTGGTGTTAATAAGTTAAATACAGATATTCGCGTCAATTGCACTGTCTGAATTTAATTACTAAGTGATTGCAGAAATTACTTCAATTGAAACTACGACCATACCTTTTAGAAAAGATCACGAAATTTCTTAAATGATGAAATAATTTTTTTATTTAATAAATATATAAAGAGATATCAAAAGGTATTATGATATTTGAAAAAGTCAATTTCCCACTTAACTTTCAATTATTTGACAATATTTTATAAAGTATCACAAATAATAAAAGTAACCTTTCTTTCAAGAAAATCTCAAGTTAATATTTGCAAACGAAATCATATAAGTTATAGTAATGTAAATAACATTCAAGTATGCAAAAAAAATTCCTAAATATTCTGAAGAATAAAAAAACGACCAGTTGAATAGACATTTCATTGGCTGACTGCAGATAGAAAAAAATTGTTATAGTGAAACTAATCGTGTTTTAATTTTACAACTATGTAGAATTTGGTAAATAATTGCAAAAAGTGGTAATTTTCATTAAAACAAAATGATAAAGTAATTTTATGTGTGGAAACTGGTCTAGGAATCAATAAGGTAAATTGTTGTGAGGAAAGAAATATAACGACACCAAAATGCCGTATTCTTCCCGTGATTGGCTATTGGAGAGTAAAGCCTTGGGATGGGCTGCAATGTGCTACCGAAAGTCAATACGGTTTTTTTTGACATTTTAGTGATGTGATACATCATTGACGGTTTAGGCCTTTCCCTGATAACATGTTAGACTATTACATTACGTACTTTTAATAGCGATGACGGCATCTTTAATTCGTTTTTTGAAGAAAATAATGTAATGTTGTCAGAGGCTTCCGTGATTCCATTCCAGACCTTGAATCGTGTGAATATAAGATGCAAATCTGTCCATACAAGTAAGGCACGAAACACAGTTAATTACTGAGCAAGACAATAGGTTGAGGTTGATAGCTATAGGTTGTTAGGACTTGCAAGTGGTTAATGACCGAGTTATATGTGATTATAAACTGTTACTGCTAAGATGATAATAATAATTTACTGCTAATACCATGTTACAGAAATTATTCCCAGGTTTTAGAATAGCTTATGCTTTGATAAATGCTTTTCACATAACCATTGTTGACAACGTAAATGTAGTCACGATATTGAATTCTATAAATCAAAGGATTCACGTACCAAATCATCTATATGATTACGTGAATGACAGGTATCTAAATAGACAACTGGTAGTTATGTGTACTGGTAGATATGCCTTGCATTAGGATCGCTAAGTTTTACCGCGGCGAAAATATAAATGATGGGCTGTAATTGATAGACTTTCAAGATAACGAACCAATTGATTTGCAATGTGACGCAAAATGTATGGTGTTTAAGAATTTGTATGCAGTTAAGACACATAAGGGCAAGAACTTACTGCAGCTATATTTTAATTGACAAAAGTCAAGAAAGCACAGATGCAATATATCAATATTACTGCAGTTGTTTGACCGGGCCACACAAAGTAGACAGCTGTGCCCGCATTGTATCAGTGGTGTGGTATTTGGGAATTTTTTTATTTTATTTCGACCTTTCAGGACTCCTGCAACCAATTTAATGGATGTAATTGTGGATGATGATATGTAGAATATGTAGAATATTAATAATTATTACACTTAGATTTATGCAATCTACTTGCTTTTTTATTTGCTAATAACAATAATCCAAGCTATGAAATGTCACCGAAACTTTTTTCCCACAGTAATTTGAAATGAGCCGCCATAATAACTATTGTAGTATATTAAAATAGCTTTTGAATAACATATGTGTGGTGCTTATTGGTCTTCTAGCTAACTTCTTTTTTTAAAGCTTTATTCATGTATGAATTAATGGTCATAACAAAAAAGGAGCAGTAAAATTGGAATCAATTTCAAAACAAGTTTATTCATAAATTATCAAGGAATATACGAGGGATTACTTACAATTACAAGTATATAAGAAACACACAATAATTCTAATGAACAAATATTATTCAAGTACCCGATGAAGTAAGAAAATAATATTTGTAAAAGTAACTCTTGACGTCTTAAACCATTAAATGGTTGTTTATATCAGTTGTTCCACATGTCGCCACTTTGACTGATCAGAGTACTGTTTTGTAACAAAGTTTGGAATAATTTTTGTTTTATTGTAGTTATGATGGTCTGTAATATTTATTGCAAGTGGCAGCAAAATTACTTTAATGCATCCTGTAAATAACAATCTTATTTATATTGACGTAAAATTTGTTCGCTGCCATATATCTTATGTGTATGGCTACCATACTTTGCGAATGATAAAAAGTGAGATGCTGTTCCTGTTTCACTTCCCTCATCCCCCATTTCATATTCTTTAATGATATAATTAAAATATAGATATGTTAATAAAATAATTCTCAGCATTCGGATCTTATAAATTTTGTATCGGTGAAATAGTGACATATTATAAGTCAACTTTTAGCTGAAGAAAAATGTTACTCATTTTTATCATATTATGTTATTTTTCAAGTTATGAAATATGTTTGTGATAGAACTTTCTTCATATCCAAGTACAAAATTTTTTTTATTACGACTGAAATATATATAGAATCTCAACATATTGCAAACATGGTATGTAACAAAGTAAGAAATGCACAATTTGTTGATTTTTGGTTGGAAATAATAATTATTATATACTAGCGAATTAAATTTTTAATGAAAATGTATCCCAAGGGTGATGTTTCGTTATCTAATGGCATAATTTATCATAAGTAAAATATTAATTAAAAGGTTATAAAATATTGTTTTTGTTATATCATGCTATCGACGTTTAATTTTTTTATAATTGTGAATTTTAAACTTTTATCAACTACATTAATATTTTTATAGTTTCTAAGTTGCTTTTTAGCAATATATATTCTCAACTATTTCATTTGTATGGTTACTATAATCCTTATATTTAGTATCATTTGATTGAATTAATAATTTTTATGTAACCTTTTTACCGCCAAGCTCATAAAATATATGTTGTCAAATCGTGCCCCACATGGACTACTCAGGAAAAAAATGTAAAAAAGTTGGAGCCATTTTGTTCTTTAGTATATTGTAAGTAATTCATTGAATAATGTTGAAAATCGACAGCTATACGACATTTTTAGGTACTGTCATGACAAATTTGCAAATTTTATTATTCTAATTTTTGTAACAATTTCCTACATAACACTGCTATTGAGAACAATCGTAAATAAAATCAAATTTTCTATAGTATAAACACGAAAAATATTTTTCTTCCAAGTTTTTCTAGAAATTATTAGAATTTATTTTCAGCTTCATGTTGTAAAAAAATGTACTGAAACTGCCATGGCAAATTATTGTCAAAATTGGTGTGATTAATTAGGATTTCAAAATGGTACAATAAAACTCTACATCTTTTTTAAAAAAAAATCTCTTTTCTAAAACATTATCTCTTCTAAGCAAGAGCCAATTTCAACTCGAGAAAGGAATAAACTTTTAAATTGTGAATATTTTCCCTGTACATAAATTTTAAGTATGAATTGATCTAGTTGTCACAATGAATTATGTGCTGTTAGAAACCCCTTTGCAAAGGAGAAATGGATCGAAACCGTCGGATGGAAGAACTGGTTTCCTATAAAGAGAGGACACGATTTTGATGTAAAATAGTCTGATGAAGATAGTTGCATACAAAAGCAGTTCTAATTTGTTCCCAAAAGCATTACCGTGTGTTTCCCAGCCCATCGATGTAATGGCAATATGATTTCGCGTCAAGTGGAACAGTAAATAGTTTCATAGCTCGAAGTAGGAATCGGTTTAAGTAATGATAAGCTATCAGAAGCTAGAGTCTTTTGTATTTATCGTTACAGCCTTTAAGTTAAATTGGAAGTCAAAAAAAGTTCTAAATTCGACAAAGAAAAATTTATAAACTAGGCTTCAAATAATTTTATATCCACAAAGGTATTTGGTTTCATCACTTTCGATCAGTATGGAGATTTTGCTACAAGAAATTATGTAATTGTTTTAATGAAAGCAGTAGTGGAAAAGTATATTGAAATTTGTTTATTTTATTTAAGAAAATACCGTAGTACTAAATTGATGAAATGTCAACTGTGTGATTTTCCAGACAATAAGTTAAATATTTTCTGAAATATTTGTGAATATATTTCATTGAGAGACACTGAAATTAAAATTATTTTGTTCAATACAAACTTTAACTTGTAATTTCAATAAATTCTAAATAAAATCATATTGATAAAAATATCAACTAATCTATAATATTACACTGCTTTAGCCCGATATCATGGTGAGCAGTTGATAAATGTACAAAACAATATTAAAATTATGGAAGATTTGTTATGAGCAGGATAAGTATATGTGATTCAAGCATGAGGAAACGAGAATGCATTTCGTGATGATTTTGAACTGAGGTTAGTTACATCACTAAATGAAATTGTTGATAAAATAAAACACAATTATTTATGAAAAATTGTGATAATTTTAGCAAATCGCCCAAAAATTTCTCATCTCATTCCTATGTAAACGTTTTGAATTTGGAAATAGAGCGATCGCTTTTGTTTATAAGATTCTGTATTTCCCCTCTCCCCGTCATACATTCTAATGGGGAGTTAGGTTTCTATGTAAAATGTATTTGTTATCGTCTCCATAGATTCTTACCTCCATACCGACAAGTGATTTTAATAATGTATTTTTGATGTTTAGCTCTTGCAACACAGAGGCAAATAACATATTGCAAGGTGTCTATACATATTTTTTTTGTCGTTCAAGAAGTCGGCGAGTATGAATGTCAGTTTCGGGACAAATATAGAGCCCTTCGGTAAGCTTGTGTTTGGATTCAAATTTGGGTTTGAATTCCGGCCCTTTCGCATTTGACAGGTTTAAGTATATTATCTAAATATAAAACCCATTTGTGTATTTTCATAGATCCTATTTGTATTCCATAAGCCTTTTATAATTTTAATAAATGTTACATTACAAATCAATTTTACTATTGACAATAGAACATTGTCTGTAGAAAAAGTACAGTTCTTGGAAAGTAATTGCAAAAGAAAATCTTTAAAAAAGTTTTAGCACATTCATTGTTTTTGTAGATTGTTTAGTGGATGCTTATATTTTGATCCGATGGCAGGATATTTATTGTATAGTAAACACATTTTATAGTAAACACATATAGTAAACACATTTTTACATTTATAATATTAGAGGTAGGTCTCTTATTTAATGACTAAACTGAGTGATTCTGTTGCTCCTTTATATTGCATGTAATGATTTAAAAAATCACCCATCGCTCGGTTGCAATGTTGCTTCAAATAATAAATTTCCCATGAAAAAAACCCCCAGCTATTTTTGTGCAAAAAATGTTATTATTTGTTGACTGCCCAGAAGTCAGATTACAAGAGCAAGAATTATTGCACAGATGCTAACTTCAATCTCTTCTATATACATAAAACACATTTGTCTGTCTCTTCACCTATAACTTGAGTTTTATTGGATTGATTTTAATGCAGTTTTCACCACCATACAGGATGATTTCCTATATCATTTCCCGTTCTACCAACTATTTCTGTGCCAAAAATCACATCAATCTGTTGCTCTTTTGCAACGTGAAAGAAGAACAAACAAACACATTTTTGTTTTAATAATATTAGTTTGGATTATAATCTTAGTTAGGATGAGATTTCTCTGGATGAAAAGTAGCCTGTGGTATTTCCCGACCCACCAACTCTCTCCATGCAAAAAATGACATTGATCTGTTGCTCTATTGCGACGGGAAAGAATGACAAACAAACACACTTTCACATTTAAAATCGCTAGAATTAGCTAATATTTTATCATGTTGTAACGTGAAAGAAGGACAAACAAATAAACTTGCATTTGTAATGTTGGGATTGCAATATTAGTTAGGATAACATTTACCGGGTTGGAAAGTAGTCTATGTCATTTCCCGGCAAGCCAACTATCTCTTGGAAAAAAATCACGTCTATGTGTTGCTCAGTTGTGACTTGAAAGTAGGACAAACACATTTTTACATTTATAATATTAGAGGTAGGTCTCTTATTTAATGACTAAACTGAGTGATTCTGTTGCTCCTTTATATTGCATGTAATGATTTAAAAAATCACCCATTGCAATGTTGCTTCAAATAATAAATTTCCCATGAAAAAAACACCCAGCTATTTTTGTGCAAAAAATCACATCAATCCATTGCTCCGTTTTGACATAAAAGAAGCACAAACAAATACACTTTCACATTACATTAGTTACAATAATAAAACTGTGCAATTGGCCAGTCTGTATAATGAAGATATTTACGCAAAATATATTTAGGGTAACATAACAAAAAGTAAAAAGAATCCAAAAATATTATTTTTGAAAGGTGTTTGTGAGTCTCTTTATTTGCTCAAACACCTTGCAAGAGTAGCTAAAAGAATTTCGATGAAATTTTTACTGGCTCTTCTGTTGACTCTGAGATAACATATAGGTTATGTTTTATTGCAATCGACCAATTAAAAACAAGATATAGCAATTTGATGTTTTAATACATGGTTTGAAATACAATACGAAGAAAAGTGAAATAATGATTTTCAGGCCGGACAACAATCGATACACTTTTGTCTCTAATTTCACTCTCTGTGGTACAGTTCTAAAGAAAGTTGAGGAATTTAAATACTTGGGCCACTGGGTCACCGAGGACCTTAAGGACGATAAGGATGTTGAAAGAGAGCGCAGGGCGCTGTCTGTCCGATGCAATTGTTGGCCCGCAGGTTTTCACGGTGCACAGGCACTGTCAAAATTGCGCATTTTAAAGCATATTGTCAATCATTTTACACCTGCAGCCTGTGGGTCAACTTTACGCAGCGGACATACAGCGACCTGCATGTGCAATATAATAATGCGTTCCGGGTGTCGGTGGGACTGCCGCGTTACTGTACTGCCTTCGCGATATTCGCTTTGGCTGACACAGACGGGTTTGCGACCATTATGCGCAAAAGGTGCGCTTCCATTATGCACCGTACGCGCGGCAGTCCCAATAACATCCTGCGCGTGCTGGCAGACGGGTGGGACTCTCCGGTGCTGGCTCGGTGGATACGGCTGCACGCAGTCGTATAGCCGGTCACCATCATCGGGGACTCCAACCGGGTTGCCATTTACTTATTATTATTATCACTAACATTAGTTTGTAAGTTTGCTATTGTATCTACTAACATTATATGGATGTAAAAATCTGAAATAAAAATTTATTATTATTATTATAATACAAAGAATTCTTTAAAAAAGTTCATTTTTTATAACTTTTATAATTTTTGTAACAAGTGGTGTTACGTGTATTAATCTAATACAGGTAACGTAATGATACTACTTTCTAATATACGTAATAATAATACTTTCTAAAAAAGGATAAAGCTAGTTAAAAAATGAATTATTAGCTCCTTGTTTTATTTGTACATCATTAAATACAAAGATTCGGAAAGTTAAAAGAAATTTTTTTCAACTGCACTTATGAACAAGGAATAGGAGATATCAAAAATGTATATAGTTAAATATTTTATTGTAGGTTTTATTATTTAAAGCTAATTCCTAAAGTACAATGATATTAATGAATATTCTAAATGTGTGTTGCTATATTATTTTAAAGATAATTGAAAGGTGGCATTAAAGAAGTTCATATTTGTCGCACCTACGATGTCTATTATATCATATTTTAATTCATTAAAAGATCATATTAGTATTCTAGGACATATTAGTTTATAACAGGCTGGCCCTAAAATTACTGGACACTTAACGTTCAATTATTTATATTAAATATATCCTAGTTGTTTACTTCTACACTACATGCATTTTGGAAAGGATGGAGGAAGCAAGCGCATCAGTAGCTTTAGAAAGTATTAGAGAAGTCACTTTTTTATATTTAAATTCTTATTCACATAAAAATATAACATTTAATGGTTATATTTTTACCCCGTGTTTTAATTTACGGGCGGAAACCAATTAGATCAATCAAAGTACATGTCAAAAGGCAAAAAGCAGATATAAATTAGCAGTCACAAGTTATTGCTGCCTCGCTAAAGCTGCATGTGGAAAATAAAATGATTGTATACAGCCCTTCCTGGTTACCGGATGGTAAATGGATAAAATCCAAATGAAAAGTTGAATAATACTAATATTTGTTATTGTTATATCGATGTAATTTTAATATTACAAAATAAATAAAACTAGTTACCAAAACATATAAAAGAGAGTTTTCTTTCATTTTAGTTACAATATCCTATTACCTTTAGATGCTCGTCATATTGAAGAAATATCGTCTATATGATTGATGGATTAGTGAAGAAATTTTTACAATTAGACCATCAATCATTCCCCGATCCATCAGTATTTTTTCAATGTGATTGAGCGTATTATGGTTGCCTAAGCGTTCAAGATATGGCGAATGGACTTGAAAGTTGTTGTACACAAATAAGCGGCGTCGCTATGTGTATATTATGAGTTTACGACTGATATTTATATCAGTTCTCAAGCTGTGGTACTTTGTAAATACTTTCTTAAGTAAGATTCTATTGATCTGTGAGCAGAGTTATATTGTAAAGCAAATTGCAGAATGTTACGATTTTGGTTCTATCAGTGAATTCATTTGTTCAAAAATTATAACCATTATTTAATTGCTCAAAGCTAACATATACTTTATATTTGCACAGTTGGGAACACTGAAATTAGAGGATCCAGGTATAGAGGGCGTAGCAGGTATAGAGAAACCAGCACCGTTAGCGCAACACACCTATGAGGAACTAGAATCTCTTTCTGTTGAGGAGTTGCGGCAACGGGTAGCTGCTCAAAAGAACAGGCTCGGGGAAACAAAACCTAACTTAGGGGCTATACAGGTAAATGTGGTGTTGAAAGAACCATTTATATATTGTTATCTCTTGTTGAAACACTTTCAATTTCTAGGTTTTTGAAATATTATGATTATTAATAAGACTAGATGATATTTCAAATATTAGATTCGTACGTATCATACATACAAGCTTTCGTGCAATGGATGTATTTAGATATAGAAAAATAAAAAATTGTTCATTAAGAAATATATTAAAATAAAATAAATAAATAGTAAAAGTGTCAAAATTAATAAAGCTATCAAATTGTTAATTGATGTTTTAATAATCACTGTCCAACAAATTTTTGTAAATATTAGTTCGGGAATACTTAGTAAATATAGATTTCGATACTAGACCAGGGACATTGCTATGATGATTAAGGTAAAAATTAATTATTTGTTATTTTTTTAAATATATTAATTTACCCTCTTTATTTAAAACTTTAAATAAATCCAGGAATACCGGGCCAAAGAAGAACTTTTCCTCAAGCGTGCAGCAGAACTGGAGGAAATAACGACCCGTCGTAACGACATGCGAGCTCTTCATGAACAATTGCGCCGCAAGCGTACTGCCGATTTCCTGGCTGGTTTCTCAACTATTACTAGCAAGCTTAAGGAGATGTACCAGATGATTACGCTCGGCGGAGATGCAGAATTAGAGCTGGTAGATTCATTGGATCCTTTCACAGAGGGTATTGTATTTAGGTAAGTCGGCTTTTTATCTGAGATATTTGGCTACCAGTGGTTTGCTGGAGAAATTGGAAACATGGCCCAATATTGAGATGGTCCAACGACGGTTTCATTAGCATCATAGTAATCAATTTTATAATCAGTTGCAAGAGAGTATAGGAGCAGAGGGATGAAAGATGAGAAAGATAGTTGTTTTGGGACGGGGGCTGTAATGCAATACAGTTGACCCTTTTTAGCTTATTGTCCCATCATTACGAGATACTATTCCCTAAATTATTGCTTCATCTGCGATTTGGTATGAAGTGGTATTTTATCAAAAATAGAAGTACTTGCATACATCAATATGCTTGCTGCCTTGATAAGTACCAAAAAGTAAGGTAAAAATATATTGTCCATTGTTTCATTTTTTGGATCAAACTTCAACTTACATAATTGATGTGCCATGGAGTTATTGTTACGAGAGCAATATCTTGCAGTTAACCAAACGAGTTCTTTATCGCAAGGTTGTTTGGGATACCTTTTATGGCTAAGTAACTTTGAAGTGGCTTTATAATTATAGGCACCATAGATAGTTGTTACCTCTTGTGGTCGAAGTTAGAAGACCATCTGCATCTTAGACAAGTTTCATTCATCCAATGAGTAATTTTAAATGAAAATTTGCTGCTGATAAGTCAGGTTGAAATTTCAAAAAACCGTATTTGCCAACAAATATTTCATTAAGTTATAATCGAGCCCTAAAAACTATTGTTTTCCGGCTTTTATCTAGCTTCCCTTAACATTTTCGTATAATTGCTATTCCCTCTTAACCCATTTTGTGCTGGCTGAAAAAATAGCAAATTTTTATAACCTGTACCACAATAAAATAATGACTGAAAGACTTGATAATGACTAAAGAGAATAAATTATAAAGATGAAATTGTAAACAAAGTGAATATGAAAAGTCCCAACTAAAACGCTCGATTATAATTTTTCAATGTAGGCAACACAAAAGTGCCACTACTGCGTTAAATCCTTCATAATGTTTTTAAAGATGGGCTGCTGTCATTGTGCTGGTGTTCTATGACAGAAATGGTATGTTTAATTAAACATAGTAATCACTCATATGCTTTGATTGAGTAAATTGTAGCTGAGCTCTTAATTGCACTTGGAAACTAATGTTCTTGTAATTTGAGCGATCTTCTTTAGAAATGCACTTGTAAATGAATGATTTAATGTAAAAACCCAGTATAATCTCGTAATATTTAAATTTTATATATATTACCTATAAGTATTATAGGTATCAATACAATATATATATATAATACCTATAAATATTGATTCTATATACTAAATTGCATGCAGTTGCTAGGGTATTGCACATAAACCATTTCCCGTATATTTAATTAAACTGTCTCTGAAATCATTTGTGTCTGCTGTATGAAGTCACTATTATAACATAGTGTAAAATGATTTTATTAGTGCATGCACCATATCATATTCAGATAGATTATTGTGTGTTAGTATATTTGTGTCATCATTCACAATCATTTATGTATATTGCTGCATTATAAATTTTTCTATTAATGGGTAGGCATTACATAACTGAGATGTGCACATAACTACTAGCTGTATAAGGTACTATATTTTTGACTTTAAAAACAAATATTATATATTCAATTTTGTTTTTATTTTTCATCGGGACAAAGTATACATTGATTTGTTCACCGGGACATAGTATACATTAATTATTTGTATAAATTGTTTAACAGTGTTCGTCCACCAAACAAGTCGTGGAAGAACATATCAAATCTCTCCGGCGGTGAGAAGACCCTCTCTTCCTTGGCCCTTGTGTTTGCGCTTCATTACTACAAGCCTACTCCACTCTATGTGATGGACGAGATAGATGCAGCACTTGATTTCAAGAACGTATCCATTGTCGCAAACTATATTAAGGTGAAAAATAATCATGTTTACCATTATTCTATCAAACATATATGTCTGCTAAACATGAAATGTCCGTTAAATCACATACAGATTGGGTGTATCTAAGCGAAATTTCGATCTGATAAAAATTATATTTACCAAACTTTTGTTAATAATTCTTAAATGAATTTACTTTACTTATTTGTTTAGCAAATTGTACCAGTATCACCCAACTGCAGCATTTATTCAGTTATTTAACCGTTTTAGTGCCATGGTTTTTTACTCATATATACTTAACTCTACTCTAGTACTTTTTCTTCTTAATCAATATTTTGAAAAAGTAATAAATATTTTCAAAAGCTTTTGGAAAGTTATAGACGTTATTGACATAATTCTTGTTAAATTGCTATTTAACTTTATTTTTAAAAAATATTTGTATTGTTATTTTAATCGGTATCACGAGTTCATGTGACCTAGACTGCAGTGTAACTAGTGTAAGGAAAGATGATCCGTAGTTAAGATAATAAAATAACTAGCTGCGAAGAGGAAGCAAGTGTTTAAATATTCAATAAGGTGGGTGAAAATATGGAAGTAAGCGTAACATACTCATAGAAAGCATACCAGTGTTTAAAGTGGTGGAAACATTCATAGAAATAACAGGGACAAAAGTTGGATTGGTAATTGACTTTCCATAAAGGATGATAGCTCAAACTTATTAACCTTGAAAACTTATTATAGTACTCAAGCTTTTTTATTGTAAAGATTGGTTGATTATAAACATTGGTGTTGGTGTATCAGTGCTGGTGACAATAAACTGAATATTGTATTCAATCAATTATATATTTTACACCATTTTTAGAATTACAAATTTAATAGGTCAAACTTTTGATGAAATAAATTTATTACCTAAAGACTACACTATGCCTAAACAGCTGTCATTACGTGTTCCTATAGCACCCCAATTTGTCAGACCTAAAAGTATATGAGATTCTGATACTAACAATTAGATGCCGGGATCTATAGACAGATTGGTCTACCTTGTTATATTATGTGTTTGTAAATTCTCTTTAGACGAGACAATGCAAAATTGTAAATATATTTTTTATTATGGCCTTTGTTTTATATAAAGGAGGGCTCCTATTTTCGCGCTCACTAGTTAGCAGCACTGTGACATAAGGTCCTGTTGATGGCTGCCATTAAGCATATTAAAAACCCTATTTTTTTCTATATATTTTTGCTTTTATTGTTAACCATGCTGGTGTTGTAGAATAACTATATTAAATTTTAATGTCATTTATATCTTTCAATAAATTGTTTCTTCGTGCCATCAACTTTAGCTCTTTTCTATACCATTCCTGTCCTGTTATGCTACGCAAAGCCTGTTTTGCCTGATTTTTCCCTCTGACAGAATGATTTAAATTTGCTTTTTTTATTATTAGTTGAAAAACATGTACGGTCCTGAAATTAAAATACATTTTGAACAAGTGGCTCAGTTGAACCATTTTGGTTGGAGATAATAAGGTATTCACATTCATAGTTTTAATTTTACCGAAAAACCTAAATATCGCAGTTCAGACCCTACAGCGCAGTGATGCTATTAAATTTTCATTGGTGTTATCAGTGTTTCAAACAAACCCTTATTAAAAAGTTATATCCTAGAAATATTTATGAAATATTCTAAAAAATTATTCCTTTATTAAATAAATTTTTTTCATAATAAATTGAATTAATACCTTGAATTTGATTATTGTTTAGGAACGGACAAAAAATGCACAATTCATAATTATATCATTGCGCTCCAACATGTTTGAGATGGCGAACCGGCTAGTGGGCATCTACAAGACGCAGGACTGCACACAATCGCTCAGCATTGAGAACAACTTAGATCTTACTCCCCAAACAGTTGAAGAAATGGTTGTTTGAAACTGAAATGTCATTTATCGTATGTTTTATGAAGTAAACAATTGAAATAAATATAAATCTCTTTACCATTGAATTAATTAGTTTTACTCTCAGCTGCAACTTTTGCATTGTATTGTGATGTGGCTGTGCTCCTTCATTCGGTGACGTAAACATAGTATTTTTAAGTTAACTAAGATTAAAGGTTAAAATACACGTAACGCCATCTATAATCATTATGAATGAATAAGTTCCATTTGTATTGAAATTTTATTTATGTACTGAACCTTAGAACATATGAAAGAGAAAATAGCAGTCTGTAGTGATAGTCATTCAAAATTTTTTTTATAAAGTCTTTCAATTGTATAAAGTTACATAGATAATGGAAGTTGTTTAGGGCTATATCAAATTACAATATTGTTACTTAACTTAAGTTTTCAATATAATGAGCTAAGTTTATACATTATGTATTGACTTTATGTAAAAATATAAACCTAAAATCATTTGTCATTTGTGTAAGCGAGATAACATTATCAATTCACTTGCACAAGCATCACGTGATATCCGCCTGCAATAGGATCACTTCGCACAAATGGCAATCAGAGTGGTTAGTTACTCATCCAGCAACGGGTAGAGAAGACAGCTGCTATTTGTTGTACTAATTATTGTATGTGCTTGTTATCCGTTATACTTACTGTTAATCATTATCCGTTTCTTGTTATACTGTTATTATTTTTAATTATTATTTAGTGCGTTTAAGTGTGTCTGTACTCTGTGTTTAGTGTAGAGGAACCATTGTACATCGATGATATTGTTCGTGGAGTGCTCACTTGGAACATCATCTTGGTTATTGTAAGAACAATACTTTTATGAGATTAATTTAACTATTGATACACATTTTTTCTAATTTTTTCACTTGATCATTCAGTTATGGGTTTTTCTAAGAAACATGTAATTCATGTTTAATTGCATAGTCTTAATAAATGAATAAATGTTATATAGTGACTTTTTTATATTGTATCGTGGATTGGTTATAGTGCATATATGTCAGCAAGTAAAAATTGCAATGTGATACAATTAACCACAGAACAAGTGAACAATTCCGCAACTCATAACTATTTGCCGTTGGGTCGCTGAAGTGGTTAATGGACGCTTGAAATGAGATTTTTGTCTGCTAGAAAATATTTACAACAACGGGGCACTACCTAATATGTTTGACTATTTTAAAATTGCAGGAGCTATACTTAACGCCTATCACAAAGTTATTGAAGACAATGTTCTTGTGCCACTATACTTGTGCGTACCATATTGGACAAAATATTTTGGTGAAAGCAGATTTTACCACATAAATTATAATTTTACAATGAGGTTTGCGGAAATCGGTGAATAACATTTGATACTACATTTTTCGGACACATTTGCCGATGATAAAACGGCTTTTTAATTGAATTTTTATTTTAATATAAACTAAATACAGAATTGTAATAGATAACAAAACAAATTTACATCCCGACATTCGGAATCTGTTTCGGGAATCGAGATGAATTGTGGAAGTAATCTGTCAAGGCATCTACTGACTTTATGGATTACTCTCGAGCAAGTAGATTGATCAACTTTCATCAGGTCTCCTGATTATTTGGAAAATTCCGCTAGATGGCGTAGTAACGTAATGCGATGATCATTTTCTCAACTGGAGAAAGCGAATTATTTCTCTCAATGTTTGGAACGTGTTCTGATTCGCATTATTTTATTGTTATAGAAATATACTTATTCGCGAACTGTTTTAATTTTTCGTCGCCAACCAGTGTATGTGAATAGCTGCAAAAAACCTCTACACAACAACGCAGATGACGACTGTTAGCTGCGCGGTCGCGTCCGAACTCCGTGGATACTCGAGCGATGCGTCCGCACGTGATAGAAATATGGCGAGCCAGAATTTAATAAGCACTGGCCAGATATGGCATCAGTCACTTCCGTCGGTCGCGACTGTAAATTACGATAACATGTTCCCAGCTTTATTTATCGTTAGGTACAATATGTTCGCGAGCGTTTTCGTACATAAAGGTTCAAATTCTTTCTTAAATATGAACATTAATTTATTACCATATTAGGGTTATGCAAATTAGGATCAAAGTAAGAAGTTTAGAAATAACGGTTGGATTTCATCATGTTGATAGAACAAATTGCATTATAACATATAATGGACTTATTTCGCGATAAAATAATGTAGTCTGTTATTTTAAATTGAGACCTATCCCAAAAATCTCTCGTCCAATCATAATGTATTTTTTATACCACGGTCCGGTACCGCATGAAATAGAATATCTGAATCACAGAACAGATACATACAGAATGGATATGACGCACTATGCTCGGATCGTTAAATCTGGCGGCTCCAGATATATTTTTTGACTAATTTTAGTTTAAGTTACGAAAAGTATAACTTATTTGCTTTATATTAAAATATAAATAACCTTTGATCTGCTTGTAACAAAATAAAGTTTTCAATTCCAAATATTTTGATATAAAAAAGGAATGATTTGAAAAACCGTATTGTAATTAGGAAAATAGTTCGTTGTCATTCGCATTTTCGCTTTGCTCTCCATATTTGAGAAGACTTACCTATGGTGATAAGCGCTTACATTTTTTTTCTGATTCTTTTCTCGTCTGTTACGAAGACTACTTACGAGAATATCTGATGAAATCAGCATTAGGTGTAATGTGTTTTCTAGTTCTTTCTTCTTCTTGTGCCCCTATAATTTTAGTAGTTTATTACGAACCTCTTGTGCCTCTTCAACATACCAATCGGTAATACGACTTCTCGGATTAGTTGTCCACCATGCATTAATAGTTTATGGACACTTTGCGGTATGTAGTACCATTTATATTTTGATGTGTACAAATCTGCAGAGCAATATTTCTCAAAAAGTTCCCTGTTAATTTCAAATCCACTACATACAGTTTTTAAAATAATTTCTAAACGTCTTATTAGTAATTCATGCCATTACTAGTGAGCTTTAAGCCAAAGACGGATTTTCGAAAAACCTACGTGCTGTATTACGATCATTACTCCTGCTGAGTCTAGGTTTTGGTATATCTATCAAAAGCCTCATTTTATCATGGAATCGATTTTGGACGTACTTTCTTCTAATAGTGATAGCTCTTTTGATATTGTTTGTTATTTGCCACGACTTGATCTCTAACCTGTACGATATATGTAAAATATATTCAAAACGTTTAATCCAGGCATGAAGGCTCGATAGTCCTATCGTCATTACAGTTTCGTTGCGGACTTTTTCACGAACAAGGCTTAAAGTGTTAATTTCCATTGGAGTTTTTCCGCAGATATGAAAGTTCTGTGATGTTTGATTTGATAAAATGCTAGACACTTTTCCGTTAATCATGGTTAGAACAAAATTCTGTTTTATTGACATTTTGCATCCTTCTGCTTGTAAATTGTGGGAGATAATTTTTATAATTGAAATTTTACAGTTTAAATTTATTTTCTAATAAATTTTGATGTATCTGTAAAAGAACTTTTATTAACCGGGAATATTTTGTCAACGAAGGCCGAGGATTATGCCATAAAATAATTTTTTTCTCTTAATTGTTACTAGTACCAACTATAGAAATGGTTGCCATTTTCAGTGGTAGTAGTGAAACTACAAACACGTCGGAATCATCACGTTCATCTTTTACTACAGAGGAGAAATACTGCTTGTACTGATTTTAACCTGATGATCCATCATAATCCCATTTGAGAACTAAATGAAGAGTTGGAAGTATGTTTACACATATGTTTGTTTCTATCAACACATACTATACTATTATCAGGCGTTTGATTGTGCAGTTTAATGTGCAGTTTAATTCAATGGCTGCAGTTTAATTTCCGCAGAAAATTCTATAATGTCAATGTCGTATGGATAACACTGTTATCTTGTACACAAACAGTTGTGATAATTTGGAAAAATGTCAGCTTTGCTTGCTTTACTTATATGACGTATTGATATATATTGGTCCTTTGAAAATATTTTATCTACAAAAAAAAGCTAAGGTCTTATCACAGTCCATCTTGATGGTAAGATTTTTTGGGACCGACTGCGCTTTTTTTTTTGATGGCCCTTTTGGGCGAACAGTTCCGACACTTGCTTCCTGATCTGCGCAATACCGCACCTTCAATGAAAATACAAATGTTAAAATAACATTACTATAGAATATAAGTTATTAAAATACAATTACAAAACACGATTCAAGAAAATTTAAATAAACTCGAAAATGCAATTATGAACAGTGTCGGGATTCTGCAAGTAGCTCTCTGGCATCACTAGGCGGTGACTGCATATACGAGTATGGGCAACTCGTACATCTGAAAACAATAAAAAAATACGCAAATACAGATGTAATTATAGAAACATTTGGTAATATATTAATGAAGAGACATATTTTAACATTTTTAAACTTTTGTTAAAACTCCATACTTGGTCAATAACACATGATTATGCAATTCCTTAAAAAATGAGAACCACCGTTTTTCCTAGGAGGGTCGATACAACAAAAAAAATCAATTTGTTCATAATCATCTTATAAAATGTATATGATATTTTTAAAAATTCACATATCTACGCTAACAACTTTTTCATCAGTCTTTAAACTTCACTTGAATTACTTTTTTCTGGAGAGGCTGTGCCCGACATTGCTCCACCCTTGCTACGCCAGTGCATATAAAATAAAAACTGCATCAAATTGATAATTATTTCATCATACGATAATTCCAGTACAATGGGTCCGATAGTTTCAAGTACAATGGGACATATTTTATTGTACTGATAATTTCATCACACAAGCACTACATGTTTGTAAGTTTGCTAAAAATTACGTTCAAATTGAAATTTAATTTAATTAAATTAAATTAAAATACATATATATATATATATATATATATATATATATATATATATATATATATATATATATATATATATATATATATATACATATGATTTGTAACGCTCATAGCTTTATTACAAATATTAAAGTACCCACACAAGAGAGCCGTCTTTCATCTCTATGGCTGTGAATTGGTTTAATGTGGCTCTTCTCTTCACTCTAAAGCAGAGTTTGAAGAAACTGGAAAATTAAAAATTGCATTTCAAAGATCTAAAAAGAATATTTTTAAAAATGGCTGAAATTAAAAACAAATAATATTTTTTTATTTCTCGCTCAACAATTTATTTTCTTTAAAGTCTATTTTAATTTCTCAGTTTTGACTTAATGTTTCGGAAACAAATTTAAATAAACTTCTCGAAAATATATATGCAATTGAGAATTATCTTGCTTAAATCAATAATCAACTTTTTGTCAACTAACTAATCAATCTTTGAAGATTATTGTGAAGATTATTGTAAATTTATTTTTACATGGAATGTTATTTTTATAATTATATTATTTTAAAAACAAGATAACTAATGTGTTAGAATTACTTTCTAATACGTAAGAATGTTTCTCAAGTCGTAATTAACCCACTACTGCATTTTGCGACGTTAAAATTTACAAAAAAATATTTGAAAGATGGTCTTGAATATTATGTAATAAGCAATAATGGATAAAACTTACCAACTTTCGGTTCGAGGCAACAATAAAATGACTATTCGGACGTTTTTCTTTTAATGCATTTACATCCACGAAAAGTACATGCCATTTTGATTGCTTAACAAATATTTATAAACACTTAATAAAACAAATATATAACGATACAATGGCTACAAAAACGTGAAATATGTGAAAATATTTAAGGTTAATAATATATTATTTCCGCAATACGTTTAGTTTGTAGGTTGCGACTTGCGTCTACCACAAATGGCGTCTATTATGACACGTAGCTATCGACAGAGGTCTCTGTTTAATGGTTGATTTACTGCCGCCAATTCCCTGGTGAGATTCTATCATCAATTCGAGACCAGTTTGTCCATCCCCTGCTCTTAACAATATTCGTTTATGTTAACCAAGAATGGACTTATGTGTTGTGAACACCGTGTTGACCAATGCCAGTTATAATTATACAGTATCATGAAATTATTTGCCAGCTAATTTGTTTGCATAATACTTGGCGGCTCCAGAATCAAAATAAAAATCAACGATACCCAATCTTTCACCATTGATCGGTCATACTGCATAGGTTAACACAATGTCGTTTTAGCATCGCGGCGCTCAAGCTCGACTCCTTTGTAACGCCACCGGAGTCAGCTGCCGGCGCTGGCGTCGCCGCGCTGGTGTTCTCATTTTTGCGACGCTGACATGTCGGTCGTACATCCACTCGCTTGGACCCTGGACCTCTGTACACTTATTAATTCTCTTTACTTTGCACTTGTTAATTCTTACATTATGCATTTATAAAATTTTCTTCACTGTGCATTTATTAACCCCTGAACTTTTCACTTATTAATTTTTGCATTACTCATTAATTAACCATTGCACTCTGTATTCATTGCAAGTCCGGTAGCACACAACTATATCCCACTTCTGAACTGTATTAAGACGTTAAATTTAGCACTGTTAAGAAGAAAAATGATCTAGTTTTATATTACACATGATCAATTCAAATGTCGGCGTGTAGAAGATTCGGTGTCGTCATCTTGTGTTGTATGCCATAACTACAGCGAAGACGAGGGACACGTCATGGCCGTTTTTAGTATTTAGTATCGGGTAAAATTTTATTAATTTTTAAACGAAATTCCTAAAATCTGAAAGTGTTGAGAGATTTTAGATTATAATAGGGCAGGAAAATCGGAAAAACTGGAATATTTGTTATGAGATCCATGTTGATTAAAAATTATCAACATGAATGACAGCGAATAAATGATGTAATTTCTTTTTATTAATATTTTGTAAATATTTTCATTATTTATCAAGTAATTACAACTTTTATAGAATATAGTTTATACGAACGCTGTAGACCTAAAGTTTTGCGTCCTCGCACGTGGTTGTTACGCACCTTACGCGTGCACACTGTTTTGTTAGTTTCAATCATTCTAAAAATATATAATTACAAATATTATACGGAACACGCATTACGCGAGATTTAACTCGCTATCCATAGATTTTTAGGGTTTCGTACCCTAAAACGAAAAACGGGAACCTTGATCATTCACGTGTCTGTTCATATGTTCTAGTCTTATATTCACAGCCATTTTTCTCAGAATCCGCGTGACGTAGAAACTTTAAATTTGACAGAGTAATAAAATATATCGCAATAGCTAAAAATTTAAAAATATTCATTTGGAAATGTTAGGGAGAGCAAATTAAGTCCTCGAAAAAAGGTTTTTTAAATTCCATATATAGTGCAGTACGCCGTTTGAAACGGGTTATAAGGGTCTCAAATTTTTTTTCCTAATATTAGGTATTATATCGTTAGAGATATACTCAGAAGTATGCGAAAAAATATGCCTTCTCCTCATTTATGAAATTACTCAACCTAAAATTATGAAAAAGATATGGATTTTTAGAAGTTCACAAAGGTTGTAGGAAAACTATAGCAATGATTCTATTTTAATATATATACATATACATATACATATATATATACATATACATATACATATATATATACATATACATATACATATACATATATATATATATATATATATAAATACACACACACGTATATATATATATATATATATATATCAATACCTTCCCAATAATTTTGGCTTGTTTAGTTTTTAGATCAACAAAAGGAGTCACATTAAAAAGAATAAATAAATACAACGATTACGAAAACTTAACAATTTGGTAATCCATTGAGGTGCTTTGAATGATTTGAAAATTGTGCGCATCATATAAAATATGAATTGAATATAAGAACATTTTTGTTAGATTTTTTTTGGATCAAATTAGCAATATAGTTATGATCGACTTCGGTCGAAATTTTATAATGCAGCCCTATAGCCATTTATAATTAATTTAAGGAGCGTGGTCGTGCCAGTCTCAGTGACGATCTGTGTGACGGACGTCTCTCAACAACGACAATTGAAGAAATATCAATGTAGTGCGGCCCATGAAAAATACTAAGAGCATAAAGAAATAGAGATAAAGACTAAGAGAGTAACTCTATCAATAGATTCGGGCAAGTTTAGGTATTGGTATCAGTCTAGTACAGAAAATTCAACGTGAATATTTCAGCATCAGAAAGGTTTGTGCTACACGAACACCCCATAATTTAACGGACGCTCATAAAAACTGTCGCTTTGTGTCAGTATATCTAGCTTTCATCACACGTGACGATTCAACATCATCACTTGTTATGAAAGCTAGATATACTGTTACGAAACAAAAGCTAAGAGGCAGTCTGCGCAGTGGATGTTTCTTTCTGAAGAATTGCCGACGAAAGTAACGAAAGGACGAAGTGCTGGAAAACAGTTACCGTAGACTGGTGTATTCGTATTTGTTTGCCTGTTGTTTTGAATACACAAATATTGTTATGAATACATAAATTTCGAGTTAAGTGAATATCAATCACGGGAATGTTTTATTATTGGTATTTAAACCACAGATAAATAATGGACAATTAAATATACTGTATTAATAATACTTAAGTTAATAGACGGACTGTAATTAGGATTAATTATAGTTTTTATAACTATTTATTATAAAATTTAATTAAGGGGTTGTTAAAAAAATTTTCCAATAACTTATTACTAATTAATATATGTAATAAAGATATTTATTACTTTAAATTTTTTATTGTTGTCGCCACTTGTAGCTCTTTTTATTGGCGTTATTCGATGTACAAAAAAATATCTTGCATTACTAAACAACTATTACGTATTGAATACTCATTATGGTTTTTTAGCAAATTTTAAGAAAATTTCTAGCACCTCTATATTTTTATAATTTTGATTTTACTTTTTAGGTATGGTCATATATTCTTTAGATATTTTTAGTTATACCTCTAGAAATGGCTGACAAAAAAATTGAAATAATCATTTTGGAATACTTATAATTCGCTCGTTCCATTAGTGAGTACTAATACGTAAACATATATTAGAAATTAAAAAAAAGAAACAAATTAAGTACTTCATTTCCTCCTTTATAATTTCTGTATAAATTTTAGTGATAATTAATTAGTGCTAACTATTGAAATATATGTGATATTAAGCTCTATGACAATGACAAATTGACAGTTTTTACATTTTCTGAGAAAAACGACTACAGACAGACAGACGCTAGGAATGGGGGTAATCTTATAAGTGTTCCTTTCGTCCTTTTGAGGTATGGAACTTTAAAAATAAAAAATACATTGACACTTTTCTTCGCTTGCTACATCAATATTAGAGAATTATTAAAATGTCAATTCAAGTTACAATTGCTGCATGTCTTGACGTGTTTTGTGCAAGTCAGAACGGAAGAATATAATTTGTCTCGGATAAATTAGGTTAATGCAAATTTATCTGAAACATTTATTAAATTAAATTTATAATTACAGGTAATTATAATAAAATCGTCACAATAGTACTGTAATAAATATTTGCACAGAACATACAGAGTGAACGCTTCTTTAGAAAAATCTTTTTTTACGTTTTCACTAAACAGTAACTTACTAAAAAACTAAGTAAATTTTATCATTATATTTTACCGAACGCTGCGTTTCCCCAAAAGTTTTTATCTCCACAGTCTAGTCTATGCACTTTTCTATTGCACACGAAATTTCAAAATGTACATATAGGATATGTAAGAGGATTATATTAAATTCGACATAAAACCCTATACAAATATATAATAATACATAGAAAATATGTTTGAATGGCGGTGCGTACGTATGTACGAAACAGCTTAACACCATCTACCGCGTAGCCGAGAGGAGCGTAGGCGAAATCTACGCAGGCACTAATACGAATGAGCGAACTCATTCCGACGCGTCTCACCAATACAGCCGTACCGGCGAGCGACCCGGCCGTGTGTCGGGAGACAGTCTACGCTGGTCTGTCGTAGGAGCTTGCTGTCCGTAGATGCCCGTAGCACCCGAACCCGACAGTCGGCGTAGCGAAATATTGCCGCAATACCTGTTTACCACAGAATTTATATCCATCACACGGTACCGAAATGAGCTCCGAAATAATCGGGTTCCATACTTCTTCGAGATAAATTGGAAATAAATGTATTTACGAAGTTGGTATCGACTTATTGTATTTAAGTGCGGTTTGATTAAGTAATGAAGTTTGAGAAGAGTAGTTGTTTGGACCTACGTGTGAGATTGTGCGCGTGTCAAATATAATAATGAAACGATTAAAGTTTATTAGTTAAATTTGTATTTTGAAATTGATTTTCTTATTTATTTGTATTTCGTAATTTCTGTAGTGTTTATTAACAATTATTGTAATGTAAGTGAAAATTAAATTAAAATATAATTAAGATAAATTTAAATCGTAAGTGAATAATTGAGTGTTATTGATATTGTGTGACATAGTTACAAAATTATGTAACAAGTGTTATAAAAAATGTGAAAATTTTCGGATTTCGAATTTAGTTTTATTAAACTGGTTTGTATTTTATTCATCTATTACTTCTTATTAATTCTATGCATACATCGTCTAAGGAAGTTTTCATTATTTTAAAATATAGAATAAACAATGTACAATAATTTATAATTTTATTAATTTTTTAACACTTTTATTTTATTACATTTTATATCTTTGAAAATATAGATAAAAGGAAGGAACAAAAATTTTATATTTTACTGTCCGTAAAATATACAATTTTTATTCTTTCCATTTTTATAATTAAAAAATAGGAGGTGCAAAAATATTGAATAATGCTTATATATAAAACGGATACAGAAATTATATATTGAATTTATATTTGAAATATTCGTATATTTTTATTTCAATTATATAAAAAAATTTTGGACACATTTTCACATGACACTAACCGGCTGAAAATTCTCATGATAAAGTAGAAGTTATTCATAAAATTAAATGAAACTAAAAAGTTATAACTTTTATGAAATCAACATTGCATTTTATGAATAAAATTAATTTTATTAAAATTTCTTTATTTAATCAGATTATCGTATATTTAATTTATAATATTTAAAATGTTAGTCAACTTAATTGGCAAAGTATTTTTTTATTTTCCTTTCTATCATGTTTCATGAATTTCGGCAGAATATAAATTATTTGTTTGTACGTAAATTTTAATTATTTTTCCATTTTTTACATGTATTTAATAATATAGCACCATGATTTTGTGGTTGAGATTTTTAAATCGATTTGAATGGACGAAAATGCGCGCTTCTAGTAGAGCGTAAATTTTATAAAATTTTTAGTTTAATTCTTGAATTTTTTCGACTTGTTGACTTTTAAATAATTGTCAAGTTTCGAGTTATATGGTCGACCAAATTATATTTATGCTGTATTTAAGTTAATTTTTTTTAAACGGGAACGGAACGAGTTGAAAAAGCTCGTCCATTGCTTAATCACGAAGTTGCATATTTTAATAATTAATATTGGAATTCTCTTACCATAAGTTTAATTAAAAACATATTTATTTTATATTAAAATTCACTATCAGTAGAGAATTTCAAATAGTTATTGTATATTTTTATAATTTTCAACGTCTGCGCTTTAGTGTTTTTAAAAGGATTATAATATGTACAATGAAATTATTCGTTTTATTCTTTGGAGGTAGAGTGATTATTTCAGTAATATTTTGTACAAGTTATTATAGAATTTAATATAAAGACAATGGCGATGTATTTTCCAAATTTCGCTGTTCAATAATTGGGCTTTAATTGCGATATTTTTCCTAATCGTTTTAAATTTGTTTCAGAATGCAGTGCATAATTACGGAAACTGGTATTTAGTCAGTTACTATTAGTTATTAAAAATTCGTCAGAACTATTAAAAATAAAGTGAATCAAATAACTATTAATTATCTGAATCCTAATTTCAACTTACAAACATTTGGCGGATTCTAGTAGAGAAATCACAGAGTATGTTTGCTATATATAATTCATATGTTACTTAAATTTATTTTAATAAGAGTAAACATTCAGAGTTCTTTTACTTACTTCTAAAAGTATAATGAGGACGAAGCAGACTGATTTTAGAATAAGAATAGTACATATAGTGACAGATAGCGTTTTCAGAGGGTGAAGGTGGCCATGTTTCTTTTAAATAATAAGCCCACTTTGAACGCAATAATAGCAGTCAGGGTTTCTTGATCTATTTCACCTGTGTCTTGCTGTTACACATTCAGAGGGCTGACGTAGATTAAGTCAAAGCAAGCATGTTTTCTCAATCGACTTCAATGTTTCCTGTTCAATTTCAGCGCTAATTTTTTATTCGCCTCTTGATATGTGTATTGAATATCTGTTTTAAGCTAGTAAATATCGAAAAGCTTATGAACTTTCGGACGTGTTTGTCTGCAGTAAGAGCAGTATTACTTCGAAACTTAACGATTATAGCTTCCTTGCGATTGTGTCAGTCTTAGCAAAAATATATAAAACGGTACTCCATCGTATTGTCTCTTAAGTCTAATTCATCTCAAAAACTTCGTTGATTAAGCGATTAAAGCATTGAGTCGAGGACATTAAATATATACGACCTATTTAGACTTCAAAGAGTTGTTCGATCGCGTTGACATAGACATTCTATTTATAAAGTTGCTATAGGCTGTTTTTTCTTATATCCATGCCAATTTTTTTGTCGCATATTTTTGTCCTCGAAAGCACTAATTTTCATTTTGATTTCCATATATACATTTCCATACCCTAATACACCCATTTTGGCTTAAGTCTGGCAAGTAACCGTATATCATTTCCATTTAGTTTAATAATTAATTATTTACGGTCAACCTTAGCGCAGCGAAGCATCGTCTGTTTGACGATGATCCAAATATTTTTTTGAGAAAATGGTTGAATTAATTTTTAACTCCTTCAGAGTAAAATAAAAATTAGTCGTCAAAGAGGCACGGCTTGTAAATTACATTCTAATATTAGTAAATTCACAATGAAGACATTTTCGTTCGCCGTCTCCATAAATAATAGTGCCTGTGCGAGATCTTGGATGGTCTTCTTATGTTTTGGTATTATGTTATATATATTTCCGGAAGTGCATATATTATTACTGGTCTTTTTATGCCCCGTGATTATATTAGAGATATTTCCCGAAGTCACCTGCTTTGTTAATCTGAATTTTGGAGATTATATCAATATTGAACGTTTTATTGAATCCAGAAAATCCAAGATATTTGAATCTAAACATATGTGGGGAATTGATAAATATTCATTAATCATTATCAATTGTTCACTATTTTAATTACAGTTACCTTTCTATATTTGCAGAGAATGCTCTTGACTATACATTTAACTTTATAACTTTAAAAGGTGCCTATCTATCATTCAAATATGAACGGATATCTGTAGTATTCTATTGTGATGTCCTGGTGTTTCTCAATTCGGTAACAAGTGTTGTACCTGATATTGTCAGGAATGCAATTGTGGTATTCTCGAGTCATTGTGGTATTCTCGACTTCATTGATCCATCGGGATATCGGAATTTAAATAGCAATTTGAAATTGTTCACTAGGTATAATTCTTATCCAGCATGCCTTTACAGGCGTAAAAGTATTCTGGAAAAAAGCAGAATTTTTCAAAACTCTGAAATTCGAAAGCATCACTCCAAATTAAAATTTAAATAAAATTCTGGTAACGATGTATTTTCATTATTTTGACATTAGAACTTTCAGTGACGGGGAAAGGCCCGCCGTGACACGATTGTGTATAATTTAATCAATATCCATAACCTTTTTATATGAAATTCTGAAAAAATTTTGAATGAAATTCTAAAAATTTTTAAAAATCCAATACATCATTTGCCTCACCTAAAATTTACATATAAGTATTTTCCCATTTCCAACACAGTTTAATTGGAACCATGGGTCAGTATAAACAGTTTTATAGTAGAAAATTCGACAGCCGCATGGACGTCGCGTTGCGATTACGGTGCGAGTACGGTGCGTTGCGATTACGGTGCGAGTACGGTGCGTTGCGATTAGACCAGAGAAGAATAATGTCAATACTTGAAGCAAATGAATCAAGATTGAACATTGTTATATTCTATTATTGTTGCGTCATGCTTCATTCTTCGAGGGGTAGCGTCATGTTAGATATTAAATGTATTGTTTCGGAATTAAAGTATTGCATAACTGGAATATCGCATGAAAGTCAATTGTAAAGAAACTGTAATAGCAAGAGTTTCATACTCTTGCTATTACAGTATTATGATTTTCTTAGTGGCTAGTATAAGTTGTCTAGGATATAATCACAAATCAGGTTCGACGAATCTCTATAATTCTAAAAAATTTTTATAGTGAGAACGCCAGTAATTATAATGAGCAAATATTATTTTACTTATATACGTAGAATGTACATGTTCGTATTAATCATACCTTTTGCGTAAATATATGCACATTAGGAATATGGGATATTCCGCTCTAGATAACTTAACCTTCACAATGCGTAAATATTTTGCGTGTTAGACCACAGGCATTCAACTTACGAGATTCTCTAGATATTCTCCGTTAGGTGGGGTGCTACTAGCGGGTTGTACTGTATACTTACACTTTACTATTTGAATGACCTGTGAATATTTCGAATTCTGTTTTGTGTGTCATTATATTTTTTACTTTTTACTATTTTGTGTACTATCTAATGAAAAATGTTATTTCCTAGAAAAAAATCGATTATGTAAAATAAATATAGCGTGCGAATAAGAGCACAGCTCTTATATTATAAGCGCAATACTTAAGTGACTAATTTAATAATTAAACAAAATAAATTTTCTAATTTTTGACATGCGGCTTGTCTATAAAAACTGTTTGGTAATTTTTTTTTAAATAAAAGAAATTGTAATATTTAAACCCCACAAAAACTACTAGAGTAACGAATTAGATTAACTATGCTACGGTTTAAAGTCATAGATATAACGTACGTATGACGAATCGACGTATTCGGAAGTTATGAAGTGAAGGAAAAATACACTAATATAGTCTATGTGCTAATAATAGTACTAATTACAATTCTTCAAAGACGTTATCGACGTAATCTCTTACCAATTTACAGAAATGCAAAGATAGACAAAACCATCTTCTTAAAAGGAGACGGTACAAAATCCTTGCTTACGTACGAATGTGGCCGGATTACAATAATGTTTGTGATCCTGCATTGAAAAAAAAATTAAATTAAAGGAATCGTTTTCATACCATTTCTAATATCGGATCATCGGCAACCTCGTATGAAAATTCCAAATGTTGTTTTTAAGCTCATTCAAAATGAACGAGTTAAACAAAGTTCTGGAGGTAATTTACCTTCAAAATTTATTTGAGAATTATTCGTTAAACTTTTGACTTAAGAAGGATATGGGAGGACATCAAATATACATGTCCCACTTGGACTTCAAAGAGATATTCGATCGCGTTGACATAAATATTCTATTTATAAAGTTGTTGTGGGTTGGTTTTTCTTATAACCATGTCAATTTTTTCGTCGCATATTTTGTCACCGAAACCACTAATATTAGTTTTAATTTCCATGTACCCACATTTTGGTGAAAATCAGCGAAATAACCGTATACCACAAATTTTAGTAAATCGTCTTCATACTATTTCTAGCATGGGATCATCGGCAACCTTGTATGAGTTCAAATGTTCGTTTTAAGCTCATTCAAAATTAATGAGTTAAACAAAGTTCTGGAGTTAATTTACCTTCAAAATTGATTTGAGAATTATTCGTTATGTGTTTGACTTCAAAAGACATGAAGGGTCTTAACGTAAAGGAACCAGCGCTACTTACATATTCCAAATCTTTATTAGAATATTATGAAGAACTCCTTCCGTTCATTTTCATTCACAACGTTCACCGTTCATGATCTTTCCTTATATTCGGAGGTTCTCTTTACTCCTCTTCATATTAAAAACACTACCGTCTTTGAAGCATGTTCCAGCGCTGTACATCCTACGAAATTAATCATTTTGCATGTATTTTTTTTATAAAATAAAGTGCTTCTATCTTATCTCGTTATATGTTGTCACTCTCGCTTTTTCGTGGTAACATTTGTTAGTTTATATACGGCAATAATTTATTTTATTTTAATATTATCTTTCACAATTTATTGCGGTCTTCCACTGTATTTACTTGTTAATATTGTAGCTGAAGAAGATTACTCATTCAGAGATAAGCTTAGTGTATATAATGTATATATATATATATATATATATATATATATATATACTAGACCAAAGTCAGAACTCTATAGATACATAATATATAAATTGTTTGACTAGGCGAGCAGGTATAAGTGATGTTTTCGAAGGAAGCAAGGTTTGCTGAAGGAGGATCGCATATTTATCTAGTGAGTGACACATAAACATGACATATATTTGCGGAAATAATGTTGACATATTATGATAGTCCGGATACTTATTATTAACTGTGATTAGTGACGCATGGAAGCAACGTTTGCATATGTTCGTACATTTACTTAAAGAATACGACTTTTTATAGCAGAAATATTTTTTGTCTCAAATTTCTTTTTCTAAAGCTGATGTTTCAACAGTTATAAGGAAATAACAATTAAATTTTTTATGACAATTAATGGCCCTAGAATTGTTAAATTCTGAAAACTTTGGTTATACTTGTACCTAATTGTTGACGACGTTTTTCGAATTTTTGTGTTATCTTTCTGGTGATAAGAGCAGGGGACAGTAATTTTTAAACGTATTTTCCGAAAAATGTTTAAATAATTATATATAAAAAATATTGGTCCCCTTAAGTTTTTATTCCCAATTTACCCTCGACATTAACCCTCGGAATAAAAATTAACATTTTAATACTTCACGTCTATAATTGGACTACCTTACTCTATGTCCATGTTAAAGGGTAGACACGCTTTACGTCGAATGGTTTCCCAGAAAATCGCCTGTGACAGAAGGACGTACAGACACTGAAATTATTCCATAAATGTTTCGTTTTGGCAGTTTTGTCTCGGAATACTAAAAATCGGTATATTTCAATTTTATTAGGAGAGTTTATGTTAATAGTTTTGAAAATATGTGGCGTTTTTTTAATAAACAAGCGTTTTTCGGCGTCGCTAATCGAATTATTTAATCGACTTTTCATAATTATGAAATATGGGATATTTATTTGTAACAAGTCCGTAATTATCTGTTTTTAATTACATTTGAAACATTTCACAGAATTAAAAGACTAGTTTGATTTTCGGATATTGCATCTTTATACATTCTGGGATTGTTTTTGAAGTCAATTGTTAAGATTTTAAAAATATATACAAACTTCATTTCTATTTTGTATGACAGAAAAAATAAAATGATTCTTTATATTATTACGATTGATGTAGATCGACACAAGCATTATTCACACAATTTTCTGAAGTTACTTGTTGCTACTTTTTATAATATTTAATTCATTTTTGTCATTATTACAAAAGAGATTTTATGACTTAAAGGCTTAATTATTACAAAAAACCTCAACTAAACTTCCGCAATAAAATGCTAATAAATTCAAGACAAAAATACATACATTATTATGTACATATTTTTTGAATCCCTTTCTACTTATTGTCGCACTATTCTCTCAGTTTAAGATTTTTTTACACGGATTTTGCAGAAGAACTCACCAAGTCTTTTTAGGTTATCGATTGTAAAAACGATATGTACGCGCGATATTTCCTTACGGATAATGTTTGTTTTAAACGTATGTAGGTGTTTATGCCGGCGGCTCCTTCATCGCCGTGAGGTTTTGCTTTTTATTAAAGTCCGCGCACAACACAACAAACTGTCGGCCATTAAACACGAAAAATAACCTAAAGCCACGGGGAAAGAAATTATTTTTCTGGATAAAAGATTTTCTTAATATACCTGCAATGATAAACTCATAGCAATACTTTTAATTTTGAGAGAGACTTAATAAATTATTCCTATATAAAGGTAATTTTTTTTTGTATTGTCTTGGTATTTGCCGTATCAAAAGTAAGTAATGTTCTCTAAAATATTTTGTTATAAATATTTAAACGTATACAAAGGGAAATTGATATTTTACAGCTATTATAATTCATTGTGTCAAAATAATTGATGTTTTCCTTTTTTAATTTGTTATTGCGTGCGTATTGAAATATGCTATTTCAAGTAGTGCTAAGTAAAAGAAGGAATTAATTTATATGTTTTTTTCATAGTCGTTTGCAAAAAAATTTTAAGCCATAATAATATTTTCGTAAATGCAGTCTCCGCGTTCAAATTTTGGGGTGAATAAATATTATTGAATCGATCAAAAGTGTAAATAAGAAACAAAATTTCCAGGCATTTAATCGTTGATAATATTCTTGTCTTTCGTATGTGTATAATTTTGAGGAGAATGTATTTTTACGTTTGAATTAAATTTATATAAAATTTGTATCAGAGATTTGGCCTTTTAGGTCAGTTGTTTTTCAATGCGTGATTTATGTTACCTATCACATAAAACAATGCGCGGTGAAAATTAGCCAAGTAGAAGCAGAGAGAGCAATTAATATATGGCTCATCCCATATAAATATGACAGAATAAATCTCGAGTACAATGAGAGTTATACGTAGCTATAACTGTACCGCCATGATTGAAAATATATGTAAAATATATATATATATATATATATATATATATATATATATATATATATATATATATGTGTGTGTGTGTATATATATATATATATATATATATATATATATATATAATGTATGCATGAGATTTGTATGAAAAATCTTCTTAACTTATGAATGAATAGAAGACACTCCACTATCAGTGGAAAGGTCCGGTCTTAAATGAAAATGGATTATTTTCCACACTTTAATCTCGGCTTAAAATTTTGTCAGTTCCAATGATGCAGTGGTGCCTCTTCGATATTCTTAGCTGTTTTCCAATATTTCAATTATCCGAGTGGTGAACATAATGAAATTCTATGGAAGATTTGCGCAGTCTTTAATCAGCTCGCTGGAACTACTGGATATATTAAACGCGCAAGCTAATTGAAGACTAAGTGGAAGAGTTCATTTTAACAACAGAGCAATATATAGTAAAGTTCCTCGAATTTGAACGTACTTGGAAATGTTGAACACACTCGTTGAAAAAGTTGTTAGAATGATAAAGACTGGCAGGATTTATCTTTATGCTTCGTTTAATATTTAGTTCTTCATTCATTATATCGAAATACGTTGCTATTAATATTTACCGGGGCAAGGTGGAAGTAATTTTTAATATTCCATCCAGAATCTAATTTAATTTCTTCGCTCTCTACATATTTTAGGCGATGCTCGTCTATTAGTAAGATTTCTGACATTGAATTATTGAAACAACTGCTGAAGTTAATACGATTTGTTATTTATCTATTTATTACAAAAAACTAATATCCACAAAAGATGACGTATGCAGCATATAAACCCTAAAAGCCATGATAGTCAACGAAATATTTTACGTATGGCGGGTATATATATATATATACATATATATATATATATATATATATATATATATATATATATATATATATTTGACAGAGATTAATCGGATTATTATTGTGAATAGAAACAAATTTACAATTTTTGGAATTCAATGACCAATTTTTTTTCTATTCATTATACAGGAATTTTTTTATTATGTATTTCATCTTGAGTAAATGTTTTTCCATCCGATCGTAATACATTTCTCACGAAATTTCTTGAAACGTGTTTAAAATCGAATGCTTATTTGGGCGAAATGATCAATTACTCTCACAATAGCTCTGGAGTTGGCAGGTTGATGATTTTCTAAATAACGGGCATGGAAAAAATTCAAGATGGCCGCTAAATTATATTTACGTTTACCGTACAACAAAGGCATTTTTATTCATTTTGGTTGACAGATGTGTCCGTTTGATTTCAATATGGCGTAGTTTAGGCATGTGATTGTAATGGGATAATATTTATAAAATTAAAATGTCAAACAGTTAAAAAGAAATTTTGGAAGCTAACTGCCACGATTATTTAAATATTTACAATATGAACTTTTATTGATTTCCTATTTATATTACTGCTAAGAATTGATCAATACAGCCAAAAAAATCTGTTATAATCACTATCATTGCCACAACCATAAGTGTGTATATTCAATTACCATTTTTTGGCAGTCTATTTGTACCAATACTTATTTTTTGCACTATAACTCTGTTGTTGTATACATTACAACCATCAAATTTAATTTGGACCAAATCGTATAAAACTTCATTTAGTTGTGTCAGACGTGCATCTCCGGAAACTACGCTCCCGCACAATTCTTTTGACTTCGGTCCATATTACTTCAATTAGGTCGAGTTTACACACGCACGATGGCGAATGTAAAAAACTTCCAATATTCGGTCAATTTTAAATACATTTCCGGGAAGAGTCCATGTTTTATACAACCAGGCAACGATATCTCACTTTAGATATAATTTGGTGGGAATCTTGTTCAACTAGGCTAACCCGATGGTTTCTAGATGACGTTCCGGCTTTCCAAAATACGTATTATTTAAAAATGTGTTTTGGATCCAGTGTACAATTACTTGAAGAAGTTCCACGAACTCGTGTTTAATAATATTCTCGCTGTCAAGAATTACGGAAAATCAAGTTATTGTCTGTCAATCATCATCGAGGTTAAAATATTTATACCTGGAAATTGTTTCATTTTTTGTTTAAGGACATTTACCGTCAGTAAACAAAGTTATTATATTCTGTGGTAGTAAGTATTACGCTTATTTTGATATTTTCGACAATTTTACGGTTCTTTATGCTTTAGGATATTAGTAAATGCCTTTTTTTGGTTTAGTTTTTTTGTTCAATAAAGTATTTACAAAGTATTCAGTTAACAGTTAGCTAGTTTCATAGAACAATTGATGGCGTATGACCGATCGCATGTTTCTTCTTTTTAACTCAATGCATGCAATATGCACAATTATTCCATCAGTTTGACTACTAATCGTTTTCCGTAGTAATAAAATAATTTTACATTAAGACTGTCTAGACTAGTAAAAGTCATGTATTTTTGAAAAACAGTCGAATTATAAAAGTAATGTAAATTTTGTTAATCGTAAAAATAGATAGAAAAGCAATAGAACGTATATTGCCGAGATTACGTGTCTCTTAAACATTGAAGTTTCATAAATAACAATGGTTCTAAAAAATAAGTTCAGAATGATTTTGACTTCCATAAATAAGTCGAATGAACTAGAGTCGAGCGCCTAGTACTGCTTCTTATCTCCTTCTTTGCTTTCTGTTAAATGTATGAGATGGATAAATGCTTCATTTTTCTTAAAGATGTTATAATTTTTTAGTAATTTTCATTTTCTGTAAAGAAAGTATATACATTACTATTTTAATTGACGTTTATCGTAAGTAAATTAACGTTTTAACTTTAGTACACAGACAATCTATGAATTTAATCAACAATAATGAACTTAGTAACAAAATGGTTAGATACTACTCACGGTTGCATTAGTAGTATCACCCTAGAAACGTCAATGAAAAAATGCTTTCTTATAATTCTTCTTACTTCATGTTTAGAAAAATGTTAATTAATAAATAAATGATAAATTGAAAAAATATCGAGTTTTTTTAAATATCGGAAAGGTATTTTAATCTTTATAATAATTTAGAAAGAAAAAAGATCAATTTTTTGTGGTAATATTTCTAAACGAATTTTCATTTTTATATGTTATTGTGACGTCACATGTAGGTGACGTCATAATAACTCTTGACGGACTATCATCTAATTTTCTTATAAATATTCAATTTTAAGCAGGAGCTTTTGGTTAGTTTTATCGTTAGTTTTTGTGGGAGTAGCAGAAATTAGTAGAAATTGTTTTATTTCTGGACGTTTGTTATTATCTCATAGGCCGTTGAGTTTTTTCTCATTTACGTGATGAGATGAGAGGAATTATCTGCGAGAGCGATTAGGTGTGAAGAAAATGCTATCTATTTAAGATGCTTTTAACACGTATTGTAAATTACAATTGTTGCCACTCCGAACAATACGTATATTAACAAAGTGTTCGTATTTACCTTCATTAAACACGATAACTAAGCGAATAATATTTGTGATATTTTGAAACTTTTTGAAATTACAACGTACTTTTGTAATAGTGCTAAAGAACATTTTAATAGGCTTAACATCCCATACATTTCTCTTACTTAATTATAACTCTATAAATCTTCTGCTTTGGTGAACTTTGAATAAGCGGTCTCTCGAGGAGACATTGAATTTCTAAACTTACTTTACGCTTCGAACAGTTTTATACTTAAAATTTATCGGTACAAAATCATCGTTTTCCTTTTAACGGTAGCCGATGATCTAAATTTCTATTTCATAAAGGCAATTCGTTTGTACTTCAAAAGGAAGCGTGATTCTGGCACTTTACGGCACTCTGCCAGTTATTAATTAATCGGCTGTGAAATGTGGAATATTTATGTAGCTCATAAGAATTCTTGTCACTTCCCGTTTTATACTGAACTTAAATATAAAATGTCTCTTGTGATGATTGTTGTCACGCCAAATATCAAGGTATTGTTTTATTATTATTTTCAAGCTTAGCGGGAATAGATTTATATAAATATGCGGTTTATTTCAAATGACTTATTTTTTACTTGCGTTAACGGTAAAAAAAAATACTAAAATTGTTCGTAACTTTAAAACAATGAACGTGTTTTTTGTCAGGATCGTAAGAACATTCCTTTTATGTTCAATTTTAGGGTTTTGCATTAAATTGGAGTAGATTCTCCTCTCTTGAATAACACAGCTATATTGGTTTATAAAAACAATTATCATTAAAATCAATTATCACTATCATTTTCGGCGCAAATGTCTTTTTTTAATCATAAAGTTTTTATGTATTCAATGAGTACTCGAAATTAACATTAAAATATATGTACATAAATCAAACAATGCCATTAATTTTATGGGGATCTAACTTGAAATATATAAGACCCCGTTAATAAATTTGACTATTTAAGAAAAAACAGTTTTGGCGATGCCCCGGTGAAAACTGGTTTTTATTCTAAGATCGACCTACATAGCAACTAACCTACAATTATCCTTGTGTGATCAAATTATTATTATAATTTTGGCAATCGTAGGGCATAAATTAAAAACATATCCTAATATGAATATTGATAATGTTTTAAATTGTGTTACGTAAAATGACTAAGATTATATACTTTTTATTTCCATTCAACAATCCAAATATTGTCCTTGTGGTCGTCTATTCCTTTTGTCTATTATGATAATTTATAAGTATTCAATGAAATAAGCGAATATTTATACCATAATTGGCAAATCGCATAAAAGTGCATATTACCTGGTTAATATTAAGAATATCAATATTTTTTTTGCAACTATGCCATTAATCAAAGAAGATAGGGCTGGAAATTTTGAATAGTATTTTACCCGATCCATTATAATATTAAGTTGCAATCCGCAGGTAATGGATTAAGTTTAGATGCATTTGTTCTCTTTATTAACACAGCCTTATTTATTATAATATGAATGGAATGAAAAAAAGGGTAAGTTATTTTATTCCTTAAAAACTATTCTATTACTTAAATTTAAAAGGGGGCGGGGTCCTTTAATCTAATCACTCTTTTTTCTTTTTTTAACATTATTGTCAAAATCAGAGAGAATTCTACATTTTCTACCTGCTAATTTTTAACAGCTTATAATTGATAAGACTAAAGTTCTTCTAAAGTTCGTAATCTTGTAATCATCTATTGACCGTTCAACTGCTACTGTAAACTGCAACTCTGTTGACTTCGATATTCTTCTTGCCCGCTTGAAATATCTTAATATATCCCAACATTCACTTGAGTGGTTTAGCTCACATCTACATGGACGCAGGCAATGTGTTAAGTCGTCAGATACGTATTCCGAGTGGACTGAATACGTATCTGACTGGTGTACTTCAAGGTGGAGTTGCATCTCCTCTCTTTTTCTCAGTATTTATTGACCATGTTGTTAAAAATATTTGTAGCAATTATTATCTCTATGCTGATGACCTACAAATCTATGCGCCAACCTCCATTCCTTATCAAAACCATCAACATCCTTAATCGAGATCTCGCTTCAATTGTTCAGTGGGCTAATGAAATGGGTCTTTTGGTTAACCCAAGTAAGTCACAAGCTATAATAATTGGTAGTAAAGACTGACTTCTAAAGTAAACCTACCTAGTTTACCGAAATTATTGCTAAATAGTATAATAATACCATATACGTCAACTGTTAAAAACATGGGCCTACTCATCGATCAAAATCTTAGTTGGCCATCAAGTAAATAATATTAGTCGCCGTTTTTTCAACAAGATACACTCTTTGAAACGTCTTCAAAATTGTCTACCGACTAAAACGAAAATCTACGTTTGTCAAACACTCTTATTACCATTAATTGATTATGGAGACGTGTGCTATCCTGATCTTAATGAAGAATATTTGTGCAAGGTGGAACGTCTTCAAAATTTATGCATCCGGTATATCTTCGGCCTCAGAAAATATGATCATATTTCTGAATACAGGTCACTTCTCAAATGGCTGAAGATCCGTGATCGACGCCAACTTCACATACTTACACTTCTTTTTAATATATTAAGAAATCCTCATAGCCCAAATTATCTTAGTGGCAAATTTAAAGATTTGTCTGCTCACGGCCTTGGACTACGATCTGACAATTCATTCACCCTACTTATTCCTAAACATACCTCTGCCACATACGAAAAATCCTTCACTGTCCAAGCAGTAAAAAATTGGAATCACCTGGATCCCGACATCAGAAAAATGACGTCCTTAAATATTTTCAAAGATCGAGTGAAAAAGTCCTGCTTCTCCCGAAACCATTTCCTTTGTGCCCTTGTCCTTTCCTGTTTTTCCCATTCCAAATCATGTCAATAGTTTGTATTACTTATATATTTTGTATTTTTTTTGTCTAATGGACTTTAAAGAATTTTCATTGTAAAATCTCTTACAGTCACCCAACTAAATTTCAATACCAATTGTTATGGTTAACTGGAAAAGATTGCTCATGTAGCAATAAGGCCCCATATATACTATACATAAAAGGTGCTAAATAAATAAATAGACAACAAAAGCTGTAAAAATTATTAAGGCTGAATCAACCTGGTTAATCACCGTAAGGTGATATTTTTTCCTGACTGTAGTTTGTTAAACACCAGTGGAAGAATTGAGCTTGTGACAAAGCTGTGTTGTCTATGGTATTTACGTGTCCATTATCACAAATTTAAGCCCAACGCATTCGAATAAAATTTCCTTGTGTGTTGATATTCTAACTATTAGATCACCATATATTATTATTATTACATAAACGCATAATTTTTACTGTAATCATTTTGGATATTTACGTTAATAAGTAAATGAAATGGAAAATATTAACTGAGGTCGTCTGTACCGTCTCCAAATAAGACTTGCTATAATAAGGATTAAAATATTATTGAGGCGTGTTACGGTTCACTTTCATTAAGCACAATATCGGAAAGAACGTAGGCGTTTCAACTATCAAGTATATACTTTTTAGTCCGTTAGGAATTTCATTGTGGGAGACAAGACAGAAAGGCAGTACGCTTTGCGTGGGCCCTTATTTCATATTTACGACGTAGATCTTGCGGATGAGAAACACGAATCTTATGAATATTTTCGACAACTTGCTTACGAACATTAAAACTTTTACTAAATATAATATAAGCAAGTTAAATGTTATGAAATTTAGCTGCCCGAAAATATTAAGTCCTATTGTCACAGTCTTCATAAAGACATTAAACATTTAGTCATTATTATTATCAATATAAAAGTACTTAAGAGTTAATCTTTGAAATTACAAGTTATGTCTGTTTTAGAAAATAGTATATATAATAAATCCATTTTTTTAAATAACGATTCATTTTTTTAATATCATGGTTATTTTTAGAGAAGTGACATTAGAAATACAGGAAATATATATTATATATAAATATTATATGTTAACTTCTGTTTATACGTTTCACCACTTATTGAAATGTGGAATTGTTAAAAATCTGCATCCCTATACCTAATGATATGACGTACAAACTGATCTTGTTTTTAAAATTTGTTACGAGTACTTGTTAATCTTTCAAACACTATTCCATTTTATTATTATATTCTGTAAAATATGGTTAGTTTACTGCTCGATTGAATATCATAATTCGTTTTCCCGTAGAATGATTTTAATTTATATTAGTGTATTTGTTATATAATATGTTTCAGTTAATATATTTTATTTATTTATATTAACATATTTTAATATATGAAGTTTATTTTGATAATATATTTCAACATAAAATTAAGGAATAAAGTATGTATAAATGAAAATATTGAAATATTCATAAGATTTGTTGTATCATTTATAATTTCTTTAATGCGACAATAATTTAAAATCTACGTATAATGTACCTTATAATAGGCACTCAGTATCTGAGTCTAGTGGGTAAGGGTGCTGAGTTAGAATTTAAACATTTAAATCTAAATTTTTTTGTTTAAAGAAATTAACGAAAATTTTTTCACCTAAGGATAAATATTACTAATAGAATTGATAGGAACTACTAACAGAAACAGAAGTTTTTACTAATTTTGTCAGATTGGTGTTTGAGTTCTTGCGATAAATTTCTATATTACGTCATCAGTCCATACTTTCTTAACAATAAATACATCTACAGCAATATCTTCTTATTACTAATAGCCCACCTGAAGATGTTATAATACAACGAAACCTAGGGCGTGGTAAAGAACTTAAAGAAACTAGAGATAATACTACATCACGTAGTTTTATTTAATTGTGAATAATGTATTTCTACAAATATATTCAATATCTTCTTATTGATTAATGAATTATTTTAAAGTCAAAATAATCACTTTTTCATGAATATTGATTATAAAATTCTCACCTGGAGGCTACTAAATTGCTAACAATGTGCTTACACGTGGAACATAGATGGAGAATTTCTTTCGTTAGCTCCGAGCGATAATTTTCGACGTTTTACAAACTTCACCGGACTATAGATAACAAGCCCCAGAAGACAACGAACCTTTGTGGCAACGAAAATCCCAATATTATTGTTTTTATAACGTTACTTTATTTTGCATTAAACTTTTATATTAAAATCCTTAGTCAGTTCATGATAAATACAGTACGTGCAATGATCCGATCTGCCTTTTTTCATCCTAGCAATCGACGTGGCCTCGATCTTTTATTATTTAATTTAATTTTTTTATTTTTGTTTGAAAATTGACAAGTAAATATATTTTTATACAGAGAAAATAGCGGTATCTATACATATGTTATTAGTACCTGTCTGAGCAGGCTTCAGAAAAAGAAAATCAATTAATGTTTTGATAAGGGTCGAAAAAGTAAATGAGCATCAGAAATTTTAAAGCATATCGAAAGCTTATATTCTTATGACTAGTATTATATTATTATTAATTCAAATGGAAGCTTTTAGGTTAAAATTAGATAAAAATTTCTATTGTCATATTATAATATCATGTAAAATGTGATCACGTAGCAATTGTAAGAATAAATCGTATAGGTTCATTGTTTTTAGAAGAACAGTTTATGAATATGTACTTGCTTTAATTTTTACCGTAATGAATATAGTTTATGGAATGGTCCTTGATTTATGTAGACGATGAAGAGTTCTGGAAAAGGTAATAAACCATCAGAAGTCTGAGAAGAAAAATATTTAAAAACAAATTCAGATTTTATAAAGTTCTATATTCGACACGAATAAAAGTAAATTTGGAAAACTTAGTAAATAGGAAAAATTTTCTTTCTGTCTAAGCGCAGAGAGTTTAGGAGAGATGGATAGACAGATGAAGATATAAGTCATTATAAGTAATAGCAAAGGATAAATTAAATTAGGAATTATGGATTTCACTGAAAAATAAATCGATTTTGATAGAGGAATAATTGGCGGCACATAATGTTGTGCTGTAATAGTTTTATCGATTCTGCATGGTAGTGAGTCGTGAATTTTCTATGAACACAATGAAGGCAACACTAATGGTGAAAATGAGGTTGTCAAAGAACAAGTGTGAAAAAATTGGAGTAGGCGAACAAAAGCAAAAAAATGCTCCGTAGCATTGGTGACCACATTTTTAGCCTATATAATGAAGCGGTTAGTCATCAAAAGTGACGCTTTTGTTTTGGAAAGGCCAGCTGTTCTAGTGAGTTTTTTGTTTTCTATTTTCTAGCATGAATGTTTATGGAAACCAAACAAGATATCGGTGATTTATCTCAGCTGATATTGTTTCTCTCCAAGTTGACATTCAGTATTCGTTAAGCGGTTGATGTTGGACTAGGCTCCACAATAACAAGTTGTACTATTTATGAATTATGCTTCTTGCTTATTTCGTTAGTTTATTTAATTGAGGTCAACGGTATCGTCTGTACATGTTTTAAAACACTCGTTAGAATGAGTGTTTTAAATAATATACAAGCGATACTATTTTGTATTGATATTTTGTGTTCAATTTTGCGTTGCCTAGTGCGTTTGGTGATTGAAAATATTTTATTCTAATTTGAAAACGGAAATAATCTCAAACAGAGAGATTGCGGATATCGGCACACGCTATAATAGATTAAAATCTACGAAAATGGAATTAAATTTAATTTGTTGTTCCGACTGGCGTCGATGAAGCTGATGGGTACCAGAAATTCGGACAAAATTTAACACTTTTGTGCTTTAACACTTTTGGTTTTGTGGGGTAATATAATCAATTAATTATGGAAAGCATTACAATATAAGATCTCGTGACAAACAGTACATTATGAGAATAAAGAGATCCGGATTGCATGCAGGAGAAAACGTCAGCGTCGTCCCACTATTTATTGACTCTCCTATCATTCTCTTAACTATGCCTTATATTTCATGATATATCGATTACTTTAAGAAAAGATGTGATTTTTGCTCGATGTATTCAAATTAATTAAAGATGCATTAGAAAACATCCATAAAAACTTTAATTAAAACCTCCATAAAAATTTAGACCATAATGAATTTTTAGTACAAATACTATTTATTTCTGTCAAATAATACTTGTATCGCGTATTTTGCAAATCTCTAGAAGAGATTCGTTATGGAAGTCGTTATTACGTCGCGTCGTGTCGTTTTGATGGTGTGGCGATGTGTGGTGTACTGTACGACTTTCAACCATTGCAATAAGGTTGAAATAGCGTATCACGAGAACAGAATGAGATAAAAGACAATTGTATTGATTGTAATCGTCTTATTTTGTACTTAGTATTCTGTACAAGCTGGCTTGTTATATCAATTATACCAATTTAGCAATATCTGTAAATATCATATATGTACGTGTATAAAATGAAATTATATACCTGTACATTGATACTACTGTTACTGTTGTAATTAGTTTTCATAGAAAATCAGGATTTTATATTAGTTTCGGGGAAAATTTAAAAAATTTCCTTTCGACTAAGCCAGATTAATGACATTTTGTTGTATAATTAATTAGCAAATGTTTAAAAGGATAATCGTTTGCAACTTATTGTTAGTTGAAAAAGAGTGCTATAAAAGCGCATAGTAAAATTTGACTAATTATGGCTACGTCAAGAATAGGTATTTTGTTATATATATATATATATATATATATATATATATATATATATATATATTAAAATAAAATATAAAATTAGGACTTAAATGGGGGATAAATATAAGAATTATTAAATATATTCATATTTAAAAAAAAACATAAATTTTTTTCAAACTACGCAACTTTTTACATAGATTTTAGAATAAAGCATGAAAAATAAGTGTTTTAAAGCTGAATGAATAAAACATCATGAAATTAAAAAAAATGAAGAACATATATATTCTCTTTTAAATTACCGAATCTGAAGCGTAGAAAAAATTGAGGCAGTTTAGTCATGTTTATAACAGTGAAATATTTTGTTGTTAAATGGACGGAGGTCGTTTGTTGTGCAGGGAACTATATATTTTGTTTCTTATATTCAAATATAATAAATGCACAGATTCTTATATTCAAATATAGTAAATGGGCAGATTCTTATATTCAAATATAGCAAATGGGCAGATTCTTATATTCAAATATAGTAAATAGAGTTTAAAGATCTAAGGATCGGCACAATTTTTAAAAAATTACGTGTAGGAAGTATATTATAAACTCAAAGCACGCTGAAAGTAAACCTGAAAGGTATTTAAAAAAATGATCTGCATTTCATAACTTATTAAATTTAACGCTCACTAAAACCTGTCAGAATTACGTCGTATGGTCCACCCACGACTTGACAAGTAACGACTTCCACAACGATTAGGGCGTACGGCAAATAAGATAATATTCCTCGTAAACGTCGTATAGTTAGACAATACGCCATCGTCTTTACGGGCGGACGGAAGTGTCCATCGTTAAACGGCATTTGACAGCAGCTGTCACGAATAAAGCCGCATCGATCTAGTGTAATTAGTTCGCCTTCTAGAGAGGACGTAGTTAATACTTTATATGATGGCCCCTCACAGTCCTCGTTTCTTCAAGTTGACTCTCATTAAGTGCTGTTGACTATTTTTTTATATATGATCAATAACTGTGGAAGTGCGTGTCAGTATTCATAGATCGGTTGTTCTGTACTAGTTTCAGTAAATGGAAATCTAAAAATATTGCTTTGAATGAAGAGCTTTACATCGGTATAAACAATTTTAAACATTTCTGATTTTGAAACAACTATGAAGGCGGTCACACTTTCTTGTTCACATTTTATGTGGTGATAAGAATATGAAATACTTCTAGAGAGTTTCATAAAGGTACAGTCATTTTTAAAGAAAAGATTACTTAATTTTTTTTAAATATGGTAAAAAATTATAGTTATTTTTCATAAGAAAGTGACTGTACTTTTATGAATACAAAAGTAACGATCCCTCGAAAGCCGATTGGGCGCAATTTTTATTTTAATTTTTGGATACGTACTTAGATTACACGCTGCCAGATTTCAAAATTTATTTTGTAATCGTAAGGTTACATAGTATTTCCATTACACTATTAGACAGATTTTACCTGTGCTGTTTTCTTCATCTTTTTGGCTTGGTAGTTTTGGAAATAAGGAAGAGAATGCCATATTTTTGCATATTTTTCGATAATTTTTAAATCATAACAAATCTTTTGTAATAATACGTGGGTAATTATTGTAATTAAAAAAAAATTAGGATCTTTATTTGCCCCTTCTTTAAAGCATATATATGCACGAAGGTAGTGCAAAACGTGTGATTTAATAATACAGTATTACTATGTCAAATTTTCTACGTCGCACGGTTTCTGACAAAATGGGCTATGAGTACGGAAAAATACAAATATATTACTATATCTTTCGTAGGCGTAAAAACATGGTGTATATTTAAAAAATCATAGCAACTAGAATCATCGCTATAGATTTACTACAATCTTTGCATGTCTTCCTAAAAACCCACATTTTTTATTATTTTAGGAAACAAGGACGTGGAAGGGTGCGTATTTTTCTCATATTTTGTAGTTTATCTGTGAAGATATAATACTAAAATTATGAAAAAAATATGTTTAAAACCTTTGTAACTAATTCTTTTAAATGATATTCTGTACGAAATGCAGTAAATAAAAAAAAAGATGCGAGTACTTAATGTGTCTCCTCTAAATTTCCAACAAATATTTTTAAGTTTAGCAAGCTTTTAGCTTTTGTGATATGTGCAGGTAATATGTTTTATTACTGTGACAGATTTGAAGTTTTCACTTCAAGCGGTTTCTTAGAAAAACGGTTGAGACGGAGTTATGGAACTTTAATTATGATATCTAGAATCAATGCTGTAGTTTTACCACGAGTTTTACTTTTAAAAACATTTTTCATAATATTAGGTTTGGTAGTCTCGGAAATGGGGGGGGGACGGGACTTATTTTTTGCGTTTTTTCCAGTATATCTCTGTAGTTATAATACCAAAAATTATGCATTTTTTTCACTCCTTTATAATTAGCCCTTTCAAGCTATATTAAATTATGTGCAAATTTAAATTTTTTTCCGAGTGCTTAATATTTTCCTCATTAAAATTTGCATATGAATATTTTTGAGTGTTACCTATTGAAATATGTGAGTTATTACTGTGCCGCATTTCAAGTTTTTACGTTCAGCGATCTCTGAAAAAAAATGGCTGTGTCAGACGGATAGAAAGACACATGAGTATTAGGGTTCCCTTTTCCTTTTGAGGAAGTGAACACTAAAAAATGTGAATGTCAATTCTAAAAATAGGTTACCTGACTTCTTTAATTTTCAGGCAGTAAAACTTTGTGCTTATTCTACAAGACTTGAAGAAAAAGTTAGAAAGGCATGAACATATGTGTTTAACAACGTATTTTTAAAATTGCATTTTTTAAGAAAAATATGAGTCTGTAGGAAATTTTTATTTTCTATCTCGGAATTAATAACGTTAGCGTTTAAGACACGCAGTCACTCAGTCATAACAATTATAAAATTAACGCTTTCTTTACTTATCCACATATTCTTGTTTTAGTTGGAAATCTTAGGAACTTCAAGACATTTTGAAAATATTCACGGTTTCATTTTTAAGCTTCATAAAATGCTGTCTGCTCATTTTCACATGTTATAACTGAAATTTTATTGGATACTAGCTATCCCAGCACGGTTTCATTCGCGTGAAATTCAGAACAAGAAATGTTATTACCATTTTTTCTCTCTCATACGTTGCTCTTTTAAAATACGTCCAATAGATTTCGCGTGATTGACGAACAAATTAACATAAACGAAAAAATTCTAAAAACAGGTTACATGACTTCTATTACCATTCCTTATGCTGAATTACTCACTATTTTTAAAATAGTTTCCATGCATAGAATTCAACCAGTTATGATATTATTAACAGTATCGATAAACGAATTTTGATAAGATTGTTTTTTCATTGCTCGATTGTAGTTCGATGAAAACTAATGTTTGTAAGTTGACTAATGCTAGACGTGAGCAGTTTTAGTTGAAGTATGTTTATGCTTCATAATAATATGATATTTAGTTATTATTTTTTGGAAATACAACAAGCATAACGCGACGTATAACATAAGCATGCGACCTATAAATATTACGTAATTTTTACAAAATTATTAGTGGAAAAATATGGCAAACAGTAAAGCATTATTTTCGACGAGGAAATTTTTAACGAAACGACTTCTACTTCGTCCATATATTTACTAACTAATACTTACTGTGTGGCCAGCCTACGGTTATAAATAAGCGTACGAATTATAATAGTGACAACAATCAAAATAAGCTTTCTCGTCGCTTTTAGCCTCGCATCATCGAATACGTTAATTCGATATTACTAATAGATATCGGAAAATGACTACGGCATTGAGTAATCCTCGTAGCTTGCTTAGCAACTACTTAGCGAGTGAGCAATGCTATGATCGTTTGTATAATATTGTACGGCTATTTGCAGATTTAAGTGCTTTATTCAATTAATGCAATACTGTGTACCTTGGAATAATTTATGGAGTCTGAAAGCATCGGGAATTTCGGTTAGACCTAGAATATATGATTAGTTACAATAATATTTAACGCTCCAGGTAATTGGCGTAGGCAAATTCAAGTAGAACTTGTTTACACGTTATACGTATAGAATCCATAGTAACTGTGGACTCTGTCATATGAACATTATGTTATAGGTAATGTAACATAAATGAGCGTTTCAATAACCACCAAAAACTGTGAAAATAAACACATTCAGTAGAATGTTGAATATAAAATAATACGTAATTGTTTACATTTTATTGCATCGTAATCAATGTACATATGGTGGACTTATTGACGCAAGAGTAATATCTTCCTACAAAGACTTGCTTACTTAAAACTTTTTATATGGTCGCTCAAAATACGTTCAAAAACAAAAAAAATGGTAAGATGGAGATTGGATGTAAGTCTTTAGGTTGGGCTGGGGCAACTACTTATATTATAAAAGTGTTTTTTTTTTAATGAGAAGAATAGTTGTTTGTTGTAACAGATGTATTTACAATATTCGTATACGATGGTGGAAGCTATAACGTCGATTAGGAACATGAGCGCATCAACGTTTGTGCTACAAACCCGTTCATGAATTTGGAATTTGTTGAAAGAATTGGTTTTTGTTTGCGGCTTCGCTCGCATATATTATAGATCAGTTATTTCTATTCAAATTTTGGATTTTTGAGTCACGTGACCGATAGATTTAATATAAGTACACGTCCGCTATTTACTGACATATTACAGTATTAAATTTTCATTATTGAATAAAGACACAGAATTTCATAAAGTCTATTTGTTATTCTGTCACACAAACAAACATAATTATTTTTATGAATTTTTGGATATAATTATTTGTTTACTAGATAATATATGTATAATCAGGGAACAAATAATTACTTGGACGCGGGTTTTAAACAGATCCGAGTCCTACGTTCCTTCTACGCCGACTAATATACTTAGTAGATATAGAAGGAACGAAAGCGGAAGAAAATTATATTTATAAAAAAGTAAGGAATACTCTTTGCTTTCTGTGAAAGTCTAAACGAGGTCAAACTCGACGGGTTTAGGGTTAGCCATAAAATATGAATTTCTCGTTGACAACTCCCTCTTCTATCAATGGATCCTTCCTATTTACAATAGTTTCATTTAATTGTGAATAATGAATTTCTACAAAATTAACGCCAAATATATTCAATGGATGATATAAATCAAACGATCATGTAGGTTTGCTGTTAGCCATTGAAATGTTCCTATGACCATCTCTCTATTATTATATCAGCTCGATTGTACGATATTATTTTAATTTCATCTGAATTGCAAAGCAAAGATTCAAATCGATACGACGATTAAAAATGTGTGAAACACGACTTGCTAGATTTGTTTTCATATATAGTTATATATAAATAAAGCCAATAAAAGCGTATTAAAAATATGACATGAACAAAGTAACAGACAAAATTCTCAGGTATAATATTAGTAAGAATATTGTTCTTGATTTCAACTTCATGAGAGATTGAACATTTATCATCACTGACGTTGGATAAGGCTATACTATTCAAGATAACTTATTAACTTTCAGCGGGGTCAAGGATGAATTTGTGGTCAGTTTTTTAAAAAAAATCTCCTTATGTAAATATATTTGGCGTTAATTTTGTAGAAATCCATTATTCACAATTACATGAAACTACGTGATGTAGTATTATTTCTACTTTCTTTTTTCTTTAAGTTCTTTACCACGATCTAGGTTTGGTTGTATTACAACATCTTCAGGTGGGCTCTTAGCAAAGATTCAACTTTCTTTATCTTTGCTAAGAGCCCAGTGAGCATTTTATCTGTGTTAAGAGCCCGCTTGAAGATGTTATAATACAACGAAACCTAGGTCGTGGTAAAGAACTTAAAGAAAGTAGAAATAATACTACATCACGTAGTTTCATGTAATTGTGAATCTCCTTATTGTTTTAATTTTTAGGCAGAATGGTAGCAAATATGCGTACTATTCAATTATAGTGAAATGATATTGCGAGTTTATCGCTTATATTGGAAGCATTCTGAAGTTCCACATATACTTTATATGTCCCCTATCTTAATACGACGGTAATTGTAATTTGATAACCAAATTCGGTCTTATTTTAAGGCTGTAGAAAATTCAATCGTATGATATTAGAAATTAAATTTGCAGTATTTCATTACCGGGGGCGTATAAACCAGATTACACCGACTATTGTTATTAAATTTTAGCAATATTTCCATTAAAAATAAAAGTACAAAGAAGTTTTAATGAGATCCGGTTAAACAAGCTTGACTGTTTTGTTTGAAAGTGGCTAAGATTAATATCAAAGCCTAAAAACGAATCAAGTCTATAATATAATCTAATTATAGTGACTAATATATAGTTATGCTATAACGACTATAAATTCTAGTATATATTCTCTCATATTTATGTTCATATTTGAAGTTAAAATCAAACTGGAATTAATTAGAATTTATTTTACCCTGTTAATTATTTTTCTTGAACTGTCAAAAATGTTGAAGGATAAAACGGAAATTACGTCTTCCGACAACTACTTTTATTTTGATTCCTATAGATTTATCTCGCCTCCCCTATTCATCATCGATGGATTTGACAGTTGAGGCCCGTTGAAACCCCTTCTTTCCACAAATCTTCCTTCGCACAAAACCCGGCTGCAAATAAAATAAGATAAATGTGGTTGTCAGTAGCAAGCCTGTCCGTGGCCTCTGGATTCTATCATTTCTCACCTTAAGTATGTTGTTTACGTCCAGGTGCGACCGCCATACTTAATATGTGTTACAATATTTCGTCGGCGTAGCTACGTGTGCGTTATTGGGAGGGGCGAAAGAAACGCGAGCGTGCGGTGAAATATAGTTTTCATTTTGTGCATGTTTATTTCGTGCGAAAGTGTGCGCTTAGAGCGTAAGTAGAAGCCACATAGTCCCGTATCAACTTATACCGTTTAACCGGAGAGTCAGTTAGGTTATGTCAGCAGCGATATTTTTGTAAGTGAGGTGTTCAATTCAAGTTCTTTATGGATCAAATAAAATTTATTCGAACTTCTTAGCATAAATTTGTTTTGATTAATTTTCACGATAGTAAAAAACTTAGTTTATTATTTAAATATCGTATGGTGCTCAAAGTGTTGTATTAGAAGATGTACACCTTTCTTGACTTGTCTTTTAGGAGGACTTAGAATTGGTCCAACTATTGCTTCACGCCTCATACTTACTACCTTTACAAAATACGTGTTTATGATGATTTAATTAGTCATTATATTTTTTTATTACATGTTATTTGCGAATAAAATTGTAAATATTAAATTGTGAATATTAGAAATGGTTTCATAAATTTAAACAAATAAAAGGTTATATTATTTTTTCAAACATTATTTTAGATAATTTGTCGGCATTAATTACCCACATTAAATACGTATCATTCCACCACAGGTTTTATGAAAAAATATGAACGAAAAATTGAAACGAAAATTTGATTTTTTATATTTATATGTTATTTGTCCAAATGTTGTAAAAGGCGAAAATAATGTGATTCATATTATTTAAATAACTTTTCATATCACTGAAAGTGACTAGAAGATAAAAAAATCCACTTAATTTGTGTTAGAAAATTATTATCGAAAACTCACAGCCACATAACGCGATTAAATATAAATTATGAAACTTCCGTTTACAGCAGCTCATCGATAAAGCTTAACTTATTCGCCGACAGCCTTCAGCTGGCAACTTATCTCGATAACCGAAGAAACACTCCATCCCCCGGGGAGAAGTGAAAAGTCCATATTTCAAAGTGGCACATTCAATATGTCAGCCGTTTTTATCATCGTAATATTATCGGAGGCGACAGCTTGGAGCAACGTTTATCTGTAAATATATCGTTGGTAATACGATCACTTAAGTGTGTCTATAAATATAAATCTCCGCGCCGCTGTCGCGGGTTTAAATGTTGACACCATCACGCGTAAGCTTTAAATTTTCACAGGAACACCTCGAGCTGACGATACTTGTGGCGCTACGCTGCACTCGTGTCGTTCCTGTCGCGTAACTGCTGTCAAGCGCGCGCTCTACGCGTCGACGAGTATCCACGAAATGAATTTAACTGGATGATCACGCGATAAGGTGTGCGACATTTTTACGTGATAAATATTTTAAAATAGTGTTTTCTAAGAAATGTATAGAAGTGTAATTTTGTGAAAGCGCGTGAGCAGTGCGAATATACTAGGAGTAAAGGGGAATGCCCACCAGTGGCGCCGGTTATTTAATAAATATCAAAAATCATGATCTCATTTTACTTTATTTTCTTAAGATTATTTAGATTAAACTTGTTGGCAGACTTTAATAAAAGAAAAAAATGTCGTACACAATTTCCGGTTTTCGAATATTCCATTTCATGACCATAAACGACCTTTAATACCCTCAAAGTTACTATCGGTTATTTATGACTTTTCTGTCTCTGTAATAAATATCAAAAAACATTTTTTTTATTTATTGTGACTTTATATTACATAGATAAAACTTCGCGGGAAAATTTAATAACAAATAGAAAATAATAGTCAAACGGTTTATCCATTTGGCAGGTTTTTGTCTGTCGTGCTGGTGCACAATAAGATGAATGTCTGCTGTGAATATTTTTCTTGTAATTGTTTTGTTGCTTTAGAGTTTAGTTATAATTTAATTTGATGTATTCTTTTTAATATCATTATTAAAAAGTGTTTTTGTTATGGTCCAAAACCGATACGAAGTAATTTACAGTATAGAATCTAAAGAATAGTATCAAACTTTTTCTTTTTAAGTACTACAGCCTGTTGCAGGCCAACAGTTCTCCATCGGTTTACTCCCAAAGCTTTAAGTCTCTCAACCCCATCATTTGGTGGGTGGTCTTTCTCTTCGTCGTTTTCTATCATCGTATCTAAATATATGACCCAACCATCTAATACGAGATGCCTTGGCGATTTTAATGATGTCGGGTTCACCATATTTGTTATAGATTTTATGGTTATATGCAATTCTCTATATATTATTTTGTTTTATTGTACCATAGATTTTCCTTAAAATCTATCTTTCAAAGATTAGTGGAAAGTCGTCTTCTGCTTTTCTAAATGTCCAGCATTCACATCCATAGAGGGCACTAGTTTTTGTTTTAGTGCTGATAAGTTTGGATTTAAATTTGTTTCTGGGGCAATAGAAACATATCTTGGCCATAGATAATAGATTTTTTATTTTTATTTTTATATCATTGTAGCTTAAGATCATTGTGCCTAGATATTTGAATTATTTCACAGTCTCGAAAGTATAGCTATAAATCCTCAAGAGGGATAAATCCACAGTTTTATTGCTTGCAATCATGAATTTCGTGTTATCTTCATTGATAGTTAGTCCCATCTTCCTTGCTGCATTTTCAAGTGAGAAAAAAGCCTTAACAACATCCTGTGTGGTTCGCCCAATGATGTAGATATCATCCGCAAAAGCCAGCAGCTACGTTGTTCTCTGTAAAATAGTTCCGCTTGTATTTAGTCCGGAATCCCTCACCGTCTTTTCCAGAGCCAAGTTAAACAATAGACCTGAGAACGAGTCTCCTTGTCGCAGTCCTTTTTCGGCGTAGAAAGGTTTTGAGAGATGCAACATAATTTTGATTCTACATTTTACATTTTTAAAGTCATTCTTGTGAGGTTTAAAATGAATTTCTTTGGGATGTTAAATTCTATCATTGCCTCGAGTATTTTTTCTCTATTTATGCTGTCATGTGCAGCTTTAAAATAAATTAAGAGATGGTAGGTGTCCATGTCACATTCTTTTGTTCTTTCCTAAATTTGTATAACAGAGTGTATTTGGTCAGGCGTTGTTTTCTTCTTTGGAAATCACATTGAGAGTTCCCAATAATCTTAGTGCTGTATGTACTCAATTGTTTATAAAGAATGATTTTATATGCTGAATTCAACAGTGTGATTCCTCTGTAATTGCAACATTTCATCTTATCTCCTTTTTTGTATATAGGATAGACACATCCTTCTTCCCACCCAATGATCATTGGTTCCTGTCTCCATATACAATAGATGATGATGATATTACTTTATTTCGTTTAGTTCCTTTGATATCTATGAGCTCAGATTTTATGGCATCTGATCTAGCAGATTTACCACGATTTAGTCCTCTAATTGCCTGTTCTACCTTAAATGGCTTATGGTTGGCGGGTCGTTCTGTACTCCTTGATCTGCACTATCTATGGTAGGTAGTGCGTTAGGCATAGCAAACCCTTCTGATTTGTATATACCTTCAACCGGCCCTTTAAAGTGTTCACGCCATCTAGCCCGTACTTCTTCCATATCTCTAGTAAGTTCTCCATTGTCTTTTTGGCATGCTATTTTTCTGTCGTCGAAGTCGGCTCTGACCCTATTCACTAGCTGGTAAAACTTCCTGGCTTCCTTTTGTGTTTTATGTTTTCAATATCAGCATATAATTCATCAAGGTACATTTGCTTTTTTTTCGTTCATGAATACTTTTTCTTTCCTTCTTAATTCTTTATACCTTTCTTCTGCGTTTCTACTATCATGTTTCTGAATCATACATTTATATGCCTCGTTCTTCCTCTCCCTTATCATATGACATTCCTCATCAAATCATTGGTTTTGTCTTTTTGCTTGGCACTCTCGTATCGTTTTTTCAGAAGCTTCATTGGTAATTTGTATTAGATTATACCAAGCACTCTCGTTGCGTTACGCATATTCAAGTACTAACACAGATACGGAATTGAGTATGGACATTTCGAATATAGTAAACAGCATACCGATACAGATATTGCCGAATCCGATCCGATATGACAAATGACAAAATATGATATGAGCGAGCGGCAGCTATACCGAACCGAGTGAAAGAGCATGCGTTGAATGAAATAGCAATAATTGTTTATATCGACTTGCTTAATTTGAATTTTGTTGATATTTGGCCTTGAAGTTTTTATCGAAGAAATTGAGACATTAGTTTTAGTAATAAATTTCTTAGTTTATATATTAACAAAAAACATCAGTTAAAAATCTATTGTAAAATCGATCTAGTGTAAAACATTCTTTGTATATTACTTAAATATAACTAGTAGATGTAAGTAAATAGTTTTTGAATATATTTGGCGTTAATTTTGTAGAAATTCATTATTCACAATTAAATGAAACTACGTGATGTAGTATTATTTCTACTTTCCTTAAGTTCTTTACCACGGCCTAGGTTTCGTTGTATTACAACATTATGTTATTACATCTTTGCTAATAGCTCACCTGAAGATGTAATACAACGAAACCTAGGTCGTGGTAAAGAAATTAAAGAAAGTAGAAATAATACTACATCACGTAGTTTCATTTAATTGTGAATAGGTTTAGTTAGTAGATGTGGAGAAAGTGCAGTGTAAACATATGAATAATATCTCCTCGTTCGCAAAACAATTTTGCAATAGTTCGTATAAATTCGTTAAAACGTCTTATTAATAATTGATAGAAATGCTTTAATTGCATTTATATAAATGTCTAAATATTATAATTATTTTTTGCGCAATTATAATATTAACCTACATTAAAATGCTCAATTCAAATACTTGTTGCATTTCTGAATGTTGTGTTACGTAAAAAAATTACTTTCATGACAATAATGTTTTCTAATTATTCGAAATATTTGTGAAAATCAAAAAAAGAAATCTATTTGTAACACACAAAGTAAAACCATAAACATTGAAACTTCTAACAAATATTAACGAGAAATAAGTAACATGTAGATATAGTATATATATATATATATATATACATATATATATATACATATATATACACACACATATATATATATATATATATATATATATATATATATCGTTTCAGAAAATAAATAGTTTCGGAATCCGATATGAAATATCGATATATAGTTTCAATTTCATATTTTGTATAAGTTATATTACCCGCCGCTACGTTACAGACCCTGTCAAGGTGATCATAGAATTCATCCTTCTCCTCATCATCTTTATCGTCAATGGGGGTATGGGAACATATAATTGAAATATTTTGCATTTTACCCTTAATGCGCGCATTTTACAAATTGTTTCATTTACTGGTTTGATTTCAATAACTTAGTCTTGAATTCGTTTAATAACAATGAAACCAGTACCAAATTGGTTTGTCTTGTTATGACAGCTAAAGTAGACACTATAGTTTCGTTTTTTCATTATTCCTTCGCCAGTTTATCTCATCTCCAGTATAGTAAGTATATCCAATCTATAATCAGCAAATTTATTCAAACCTCCACCTACGTCCTTGCATTCCATGTTCCGAATTTTCATGTCATTTACATGTCCTTACAAGCCGTCGGAGTTGTGTCAGTCCGGAGATTCCTCTTTGAGATTTTTGAATCGGTAAGATTTTTACGAGGCAGGGCGATTGTCCCTACGCTCAATCCACAACCTGGAGGACTCAGTCCTCAGTCCCCTGATATAGCCCCAGGGGCAGGGTGCCTGGCTATAACCCCGGACGCTGGATATACATTTTAGTCGCTTCTTACGACATGCATGAGCTACGTTGGGTCTATTCTTTCACACCCAGTCACCACACGGGGAAATATCAAACATAGTATAAATCATGTCATCAAAAACCAATTCCCAAAATATATAACGTAAATTTTAAGTATATTGTGTTTTATGAATTATTTTTTATTTAACTTATAAATTAATTATAATTATGTACGTATTGCGTGTGTTTGCTTTAATTTCTCACACCAGCCATATAATAATCTTTTGAACAGAGCTTACGCCGAATTGGGTAAACAGGCCAGATAATTAAAACGTTGTCATAATATCGCACATTAAAAGAAGATGTACCGTAAGTTGAGCCATAGGTAAGGGAAGACACACCTTGATATTCAGTTAAAAGGAAGTTTAAACTTTAATTTAAAAAAACATTATTCTTCTTTTCGATTACAAAGGAAAACCTAATAATAATAATAATAATTAAAAATTAGTGTAGCTAAGGTTTTGCAGTTTAAATAAGGCACAATGGGTTTATTATCATTATTATGAATATTTTAAGTATTTTTTTATTTTATTTCGACATAACATAAATATGTAGTTTATGCAAAGGCCAAAGTAGTCTAATTTATTTCCTTAGTTCACACTTCAACTCTGGCATACCAGATCCCATTTTTTTCTTCTTATTTAAGATAAGGGATTTCGCACAAGCTCTTCTCCGCATATTCCATGCATACCTACTAGGTATAACTGGTAATTACAACATTTTATTGAATTTGGGTAACAAGACTATAGTTATTCTATTTATTACAATAAAATTTTCGCAATAAAATGTGAGGATCCCAACATGTGAAAACATATTACGTACTACTTTCAAATAAGCGTTTTTATCTCAGCAATTTGAGCGAAATTTACGTAGATTTCGGTGAGCAAATTATATTAAGCTTCATTGCTTTATACATTTACATAAAATAGAGTTAGAACTTTAGTTTCCTTTCTAGAATAATTCAGATAAATGTAGACTATGTAATGAAATAAAATGTTTGAAGTGTTTGAAGGTTGGTATTTGAAATGAAGTAAATGAACTTTCCAAATATTCAAAATCGCGCCTTATCCGCACGAATATAAAATAAAAAATTATGATATTGAGAGAATTATGACGAGTTAAAACAACGGATATTTAAAATACTGAAGAATGTTATTATAACAAAGATAAAAGTACTGTTTGCAAACCAAAATATGTAATGGAATTATATATTTTCGCATTTATTTTATAATTAAAAATCTTTCAAATTAAATGTTATAAATTTACAATTTAGTTGTCTATATTTGCTACTCACTCTGCATATTGGCTATTATTTGACCGTCTTCATCATATGTTGAAAATTTCCATGTGGATATCATTTCACGGCTCCCTGATTACGATATATATATATATATATATATATATATATATATATATATGTACATACATATAGCAACATACAAGCGTTTTCACGTGTTTCCGTGTTACGATCAATGCTGTCAATTTATTTTCTTCGCAACGTGACAACACTAAAACGATTAGATGAACCAAACTATCAGACCAAACAAGCAGCCAATAAGCAAACAAAGTGATTTTATAACATTGCATTTATTAATTCAATATGTAAATACCTTTACTAAACACTTCCCAGGCAAACTTGTCACGCCCGCTAATGGCAGGCTCGTTATCATTCATATTCATGGACGAGGGCCGTAAAGAGGACATTAATCGTCTCTGAGGCTGGTTTCACTTTATTTCAGAGTTGTTACGCGTCCAGTTATGTGTTGATATTAAGATAAATTACTCTAAATGTTTTATTGATATTGTATCTAAGTACTGACGTTATATAATGGATGTCGTTTTGTCATTAGCCTAGTATCTACATTTGGTGGGTTGTCAAGTTTCTGTTAAGGTAAATTTTATCTTTGGTAAATAGAACACGGCGGAAACCAGGTTATTGGGGGATTATAGGTTGAAACAATATTTAATTTTACTTGTAACGTTAATGTTCAGTAACAAAGAAAATAGGGTGAAAAATAATATGAATTGGGGAAAACTTTGCAAGATTACCTTTTATTTCTTTATTTGCATTGTAAGTACCAACGGCGGCTAAGGATTTGTGCTAATTATCATTGGCATTCATTAGGGTTCCGTAATGAAATTTTAATTACGAGTACTTCGGTGTTTGTTTACTCGTCACTCACATACTTTTTCACAGTTACCATTTGACATAGAAAGTTGTGGTTTGGCCTAGTCGGTCCAATTAAAGAGATGCACTACGAATTGCTGTTGATAGACAGCGGAGTAACAATTTGACGCATTTTATGGAAAAAAAGAGAAAATTAATTTATATAAATACATACAATATTTGCTGTTACACTCGTGTATGTATATGTAGACAACTTTGTCATTTTATGACAGGACGAGGTGAATTGTACTCAGTATGTTTTCTAAACACTAAATGCGTAAGTGCTGTGTCACATTATGGGCTGTAAATTTGATGTTACACAAGTAAATATAAAGTACAAATATAAAGTACAATATATAAAAGTAAAGTATATAAAGTACAAATGTAGTTGCGCTAAGAAAAAAGTAATTGTGGTTCGTGAATAAAATGTGTTCGTACTCACATGTATAGTATATAATTGAATATAATTGCTTCATATTGTATGTTTATTTATTGACTTCAAACTACATATGGGATAAAGGACAAACCAAATAGCCGAGTAAAATGTTACAGGTGACAGATAATATAGATTAATAATTAATATCAACACATAACCGGAATCGATACATTATATATATATATATATATATATATATATATATATATATATATATATATATATATTTATATATATATATATACATATACATATATATATATATATATATACAGAATTAGTTATATAGTAAATTATTCAAATTGTAATTTTTATAAATTTTAGTGAGTATATATTTTCAATTTAAGAATAAACATTTTAAAACGTTACAATGAGGCAGTTTCAATTGTGATTCTTTCTATCATTGCCGTATCTTTCTTCTATAAAAGTATAAATTTATGTTTATTTTCTTTAAAGAAATCTTAGGGTGGTCGCATCAGTTATCTAACGATGTTCAGTGCGGTTATTTTATATGCATTGTAAAGCGGACACAGTAGATGGCGATTTTATAGCATATAAACAAGCGGCGTAAAATCTAAGCACCGCAATGCCATATCTCGCTCGTACAGTACCACTTAGGCAAAATGTCATAGTTCTTTCAGTCACGTTAAGCGTCCGTCTTTGCACGGAACAACTGCTGCAAGTCCCCCGGGCTCAAGTTACCGACTGAAATGTCGTCCGAACTTAGGGCCAAACCGCGCGCGGTGCTTTTAAGGTGAATTGAAAGCGAAACGTTATTAAATTTATCGCCTATGAAGCAGAAAGTGTCGCTGCCATTTATTCATTTGACGTATGATATATAACCTTGTAAACGGGAGTTTGCATCGGAGAGTATTTTCTATTTGTGTAATCATTTATTTTTTCCCATATAACTCTGCTTTGTTCAGATTAACGAGTGAAATATGAACTATATCTTGGATCTGTGAGTCGTATACGCCAAAATCTGGAAAAAATCTTTCAAGCTTCATGGATACAATTACTGTGCATTGGAAGTAATCCAATGTGCGTAATATCCAAGTTTTGGAGAGATCTTATTCCTGCAAGAGATAAGGTAATCAAAACAATTGTGAATTTAGTAATCAGTTCATAAAACTTTTGGTTTGATTTTATTATAAAAATGTTTTCTACCTATAAAATGTAAGGAACTATGGTGGTATCATATGCTCAGTTATTTCCACTTTTCCCAATAATTATCGATTCAATACCTGTCTTCACAATTTCTTCTACGTGGAGGAACTATCATAAAGATTACATTGCCTTATCGCATGCTCTTTTTTGCTGGACTGTTATACGTTTATTTCCAAATGATAACGTATCGTTTCTTTCTTCCAGATGTTTATTAAATATGGATATATTGTAATTCTTGTCTCATGTTATCAATCTGTCAAAATACAGTTTTCGCTCAGGATGATGTTAGATTGATTTAGCATCACTATTTAGTGCCGTTGCAGATTGATTTCCTGTACTCGTAAATAAACAATGTACATCATGTATAGAGCGCATAAATCGTATCCTAATTGTAAATCATATTTAAATTCATCGTATGTTAAAAACATACCTAATCGTAAATCATATTTAAATCCATCAATAAATATACATAGTAATTTATAATAAATTGTGCCGTAATGTTAAACGTTATGCGTGTTTATTTCATTTAAATAAACGCGATTATTTCATCTGTTTATATTTAAGATAATCATATACCGTCAACAAAGTTATTCTATTCCAAATAAATATTTGTAAAAAGATAAAGTAGGTTATATTCTTAAATGTTTATAATGGCATCAGATTTAAATATCCTCAGAATGAAATTTGTTACAATCTTAGCTAAAACATAAGCTTTTTTACTTTGGCTCTGTGAAACACCACCTTTACGTTCGTCACACGTTAACTCAACCAAATGAACTGCCCTTACTTAAGAGACGTGCAGGAAATTCTGTTATTTTGGCAAATATCGCCTGCTTAAGATAGCTTCGCTTAAATCTGTTGGAAGGCGATGGAACCTAGCTTATTACTTCCGCTCGGAGATGGCGATGCGGAAGTGAAGATGGGCTGCGCGGGTCCCACACCGCTTCGCAGTTATATTAGGTCAACTCTTTGACGTCCTAACAATACTGATGAATGTTTTCCATTTAAGTAAATTGCTTTTATATTGGGTATGGTGGTGCTCGATAACAACTTTTACAAGAAGAAGCGAGTCGAGTTTTGTTTAGGAATGGTCTGAAAATAGTTGAAAACAAGATATGACTTGGTAGTACTACCGTGAATATTTCAAAAATAACGGAGGAGAGCGTGTATGAATCGAACGACAGGTGTATTACTTTTTGTATATCTTCGCCAATTGGTATAATTGGTATCTCATGTTTATTTTGGATGTTTATGAAGTTATACGTCGGAAACTTTTATTCATAATATGAGAAAGGCTCTAAATCAGCAATCTAAGATTAAAATAATTTGATAATCTGGTCATTTTTGCGAACTTTATAGATTATTTCCGAAAATTTTGAATAAAAGAGATTGAATTTAGGTGCCTCTGATTAGTCTCGGTTTTTATATATCAATTTTATAATAAAAATTTGATTTAATATTATGGCTCTAGCAAATGAAAGTTCTTATTTAACCCATAATTATTGAATTAATAATACAGTTCCGGTCAAGCGTCCGTGTACTCCCAGTACTACCAGCTTTAATAACTATTTTCCACTTTTATATCTTGTGTTTCTATTTCTTTTGATTACTGTACTATATAATTTGTGAAGTCTAAACGGTTTGTACACTCATATAACAATAAAAAAAATAACCTACGCGAATGCCGAATTGCTCATTTGATTTATTTTATTCGATTGTCTATTTCAGCATATACACGGATAATATGCGCATACTAAATTTAATTGTTTTATGACAAAAACACTGAAACAGTTTCAAATAAATTAAACTTGAATCATTTAGACAATTAAATGGAACTACGTGATGTAGTATTATTTCTACTTTCTTTAAGTTCTTTACCATGACCTAGGTTTCGTTGTATTAGAACATCTCCAGGTGGGCTATTAGCAAAGATCTTTGCTATTAGCCCACCTGAAGATGTTGTAATACAACGAAACCTATGTCGTGGTAAAGAACTTAAAGAAAGTAGACATAATACTACATCACGTAGTTTCATTTAATTGTCACCAATGAATGTCTACAAAATTAACGCCAAATATATTCAATATGTGAATCATTTAATTAAATTATTAACTTAGTAAAAGGATTCAAATTGTGAGAATAAAAAATCGAATGGTTAAGGACAAAAAGTAAGAGTGAAAAAACTTATAGCGATGGTTTAGTTGGCCTGTGTCGGTGATGTCATTGCAGCTTCGTGCAATGTGACATGATCGATAGAGCAGATGCGTATTGTCGAGGGTTTCAAACCATAAGGTGGAAGCTTGCAATAGAGCAACCGAGTCTAGTCAATTACAGTCCAATCATTTTCAATACAATACGACGCGTACAACAAAGAGTTTTTAGCGCTATTTGTATTTTATTGTTTTTTTAGCCCGTGGTTACAATATGCTAAAATAGCAAGAGATTTAAAAAAATATTTTGTACACTTTTACGTAAAAGTAATTTGAAACGGAAAAAACCATTATCTGATTAAAGTTATTAGTTATTGTTACAACATAGTCTTCTCTAACTTGTATATTGATTTTATGTATTTTTAAATTTTTGACATAGTTATATTTATTTTATTACTCGTAATAATGTGCTGAAATACCGTATTACCTTTTTATTATAAATAAAGTATCTGTGAAATAAGTCATCTTTTTTCAGTTCATGTTTCAAGGGATTATTTTTAGTCGTTTGTTAAATCTTATAAAGCCACGTCACTTTCTATTACGCGCTTTTTTTTCTTTTGCCGTATCTCGTAATTTGTACTTGAAAGTGGAAAATTCTAGGAATAAAAATGACATGTGTTATGTCGATTTTCTTCGATACTATTGCTCGTTTGTTTTATTTCTTACCTACAAAATATATTCGGTGATAGGTTTATGCTCTATTTCGTATTGTTGTTGTGTAATGTGTCCTGATTAGAGATGGGCGGTTCGTAAGTACGCATTTTATTTCAGGTTTGGAATAAAATTTTCATAGGAAATCGTATTTCAAATGTTCACTCTCATGGAGAAATTATGTACTGCCAAAAAGCTTATTTAGTTCTGTATAACTGAACTGTTTAAAAAATTGATGAGTTAGAATCATTTGTTGAATCAAGAGATACTATTTCTTTGTAACTTTGAGTATTTTAATTTAAATTTTTAATTATAAAGAGTCCGGTTGTTATTTGCATATATCTTTGTTTATCGCACGACACATTGCATCAGGTCAAATATTTATACATAACACTGAATATTTAAAAAATGAAATGAAAACTATAAAATATATTTTGAAAACTTAAAAAGTTGTAACTATATCGTCAGACGTCATCCGTTTTTGTTCAGCCGCGACCACTGTTTTTATAAATGGGTCGGAAAGTCGGCAATTAAATATTAAATTGAATAATTGAAACATTAGAAAATACTATAATACTAGCCGTGCTCCTCGGTTTCACCCGCGTGAAATTCGGAATAAGAAAAGTTATTAAAATTTTTTAAATATGTTACTCTTAGGTATAAATTATTATCGTGCCAAATTTCATCAAAATCTGTCCAGTAGATCTTGCCTGATTGACGAACAAATTAACATATTCGTACAAACAAAAATTTTAAAGACAGGTTTTTTGGCTTCTATTATCATTATATACGTTAAATCACTATTTTTAAAATATTTTCCATGTACAGAATTCATTCTGTTACAATTTTATTATACATATAGGTCTCGGATTATCTTTATCTAATAATCTTATATATTCAATATAATATTTTTTCTTTGCTCATTCGACAAATTAATAAAATCGGGAACGTTAAAAACAATATTACTTCAACGTCAATATCAAAATATCCTAATAACCACAATGACTTACAACTAAACTACAATACAAATAGTGTAAATGATATCTTATTGGTTGAAATGTGTCAAATTATGTTATAAAAATTATATCCCATTCTAACTTGCATAATTTTTGTTACTAAGACTTTGAACTAGTTTTTCCTATCCTAATTGTTTTCCAAATTCATTTACCTGTTCTCGTTCTTGCAACTTAAGCGCGCTACAGCCCATGATGCAGTAGTGGGTGATCGCATACTAAATAGAACTGGAAATACACGCTAGATATCGTATATAAAGATACAATAAATAAAAGTAACTTGCGTAGATGATATGAAAAAAATTTCGTCTTAAATAATGAAAAGAGATGGTAATGTTCCAAAAACGACTTTTATATGTCATAAAATTTACAAACACGCAATGTTATGTGCTGTATTTGTAGTAAGCCATTTCGAATTATAATATTCAACGTCGTGAAGACGTAGTAAATAAAGTTAATAAATAAAACAATGAGTATTACATGTTTATAAAAAATATTTGGATTGGTAGACACACATTCTGTATTTTACGGTTTTTTTAATATAATTTGTTTTTCGATCTTATAAGTTGAAATAGTTTTTAAAATCAACATTTTTAAATACCCAATTTTTTAGATTTGAAAAAATATTTAACCGATAAGTACCGAACATTTAGCCAGTGCTGGGTAAATACTCGGGTACGTGCCCATTTCTAGTCCTGATAATTAATGTTACTCGTTTGGGTCGCATACCCGAAGATTTGGAACGAAATCCTATCAATATTTACAATAGATATTATCATTAACGTCGTTTGCTTGTCCATCTGTTCGTCAGAAACTTCCAAATTTAAGTTAAACAAAATAGGGACTTGAAATTCATATGTAAATGTTTAGTTCTTTAGTCTAAAATTGTAATGAAATTAAAGTCACTTGAAATAATATTTTAAGAGGCTGCATATCCTGTAAAACTAATTTGTTTTTCTAACATAGGCATGCGCGTTATGGTTCAAAAGAGCTCTTTGAGTAGAGTAAAAATTTTATTTTTAAAAAATAATAAAATATAAAATTAACTATTTTTAAACATATATTGTTTCGAGGTCTGTCTGGGAAACAGCATCAAGTAGGAAGCTATAATTTCGTTCAAATATTTCTTATATTTGGCATTTAAATAAAAAAATTAAAAATATCTAATAAGGGTTGGAAACCGTAGAATGCAGCCAGTATGGCCACATAGCGAATAGCGAAATTATATTGGGTATTTGTCCACTTCAGGGGCGTGACGCCTCAAATTTGAGGCGATCTCGCCGAGTCTGTTAATCGTGGGCATCTGATTCTTTTTGGTTTCCCCATATCTCGATCCTTCTTTCTATGATCGTTGTCTATAACTATTCTATTGCATATTTTGTCATTTTTGTGGAATATTTGTATTTAAAGTGTGGATATGTAAACAAGTACTAAAAATCTAGGTTTCAAAGCGTAAAAGAACAAAATAAATGACATCCCAAACAATGTTTTCGTATAAAGAAATCTGGGGCTAAACTAAATTAATGTGCGTTGTTGCGCACATTTTCCGACTTCTATTTTGTGTTACGATTAGATCAGGCAATGACCGCGATGCAATGTCAATAAGTATTTAAAACTTGCCTCGTCTGGTACTTTGTTGAATGCAATATAGTTCGTATATTTTCGTGACTAGTTTGTAAATTATATACTTTTTCGTGATCAATGTTTCTTCTGACACCCACGAGTTAAGCTTATGCACCATTATGCACCCTTAAGTGTTTAAATTTGTATATATACTTAATGAGCACGTACCCTCGTAATGCGAGTTCTAAATGTAATTATTTAGTTTATTTTTACTCGCATAATAAAATTAAAACATTCCACGTGGCAATACATCACTCCGTTGTCCGTTCGGTCGATCAGGTTGTTAGTAGCCTTATCATTATAATTATAATAAATCAAAATAGATATTGCTCGTCTTTCATTACCACATAACAGTGCAGCTTGTAAAATTTGATACGTTTATTTGTTCTGTTATGGTTTAAAAAGTAAACATGTTTACAAATACGAATATAGGAGACAGACAAATATTTATAATATTTATACTTTTGTACATTGACATATGAAAATATTGTACTGTATTGCTGCTTTGTTTTGTTTCAGAACAAGCTAAGCGCAGAAGTGACAGATGTCGGAGGCCGGCCTGAAAAAATGGACGACCCGTTCGCGCACCTAACTTACACACACGGTATACCAAATTAGTTCACCAAACAGTAAAATTCAATGCAAATAATAGTAATAAATATAACCAGGAACAAGATGGAGGGAATTACGTTTTGTGCTATAAAATATTGTACAGTATATCGAATAAGTTTAGGTGAATGCAGAAAGAAGAAGAGGATAGATAAACTGACGAGTTTCCTCTTCTTTTTGTGCCTCTTCGCTAGATCTGACGGTGAGTGTGCATTGTTTCCGTTTTCATTATTCAATTTACACTGTTTACATTATTCAAGTTAATCCAGTGAAAGCTATATATTACAGCAAGTTGTTTATACCGGTTAAGTATGATATACTTTGTGCATATAAGGGCGTTTTTAAATTCGTATATTCGTAGTGGTATATTTTCATAAATGTGACTACATATTTTTTTTAAATTTATATATAAAACTTTTAAATAGTGCTGCCTCTTTCCAATTTGTGTTTATTGCGTTTAGATTTTTTAGGAGCCATGAGAGGAAACTGCAGTCACTATAAATATTGGCGTAAAATAAAGTCTCGTGTTAATTTAATTTTCGTCAAAAAAAATTTACGGAAACTAGAAATGATATACGTTTAAATTTGTGATATAATACGGAAAATATTTTTCTCGTTTTTAGCGCGATTGACGTGACTAATAAATATTTGTACCACTAGACAACAGCGCATTCATAATCACACTGGATGCGACTGTGAATGCGTCTAATAGATATTTGTACCACTAGACAACAGCGCATTCATAATCACACTGGATGTGACTGTGGATATGACTAATAAATATTTGTACCACTAGACAACAGGGCAATCATAATCACACTGGAGACGACTAATAAATATTTGTACCACTAGACAACAGGGCAATCATAATCACACTGGAGACGACTAATAAATATTTGTACCATTAGACAAGAGCGCATTCATAATCATACAAGTTATATCGAAGAGGATATTTTGTCTATCTCTAAATAGCTGCAAGCTAATAAAACTAGACCGATCGCGGTACAATTACTCGGTGGTGCTTGTGATGATTATTTGTAGTTATCACGAAAAGGAAACGAAGGTCGTAACCAAGAAGAGCGCTATTATAAACTTCTCGACCCCGACAATTTATTTTAAGTCGTTATGGTTTGGTTAATGTTTGTTTTATGGATATAATAGTTATCTGGTCGGCGGCAAGCAATATAAAATTCAAGTATTCGATTTTAATAGAAGCATTCTTATTTTAAAGGTGTCCGATTGTCGTTGAGTATTTTTTCTGCTTTTGTTTATCAATAGACGGTCAATAATTGTTCAAGCATTATTTTTTTATCTCTAATGTATGTAGACATAAAAAGTACATTAAGTGTAAAAAAAAGTCACATAGACAATATGTTTTTGAACCTTTGAATTACAGTTATGTCGTTTGTATCGTTAGGATTTTATTCTGCTGAAAACTACACTATGAACCTATTCTATGCAAGGCATACCAATTGTATATCCCGTTTCACCGCCTTTTAAATTTAACTGACCTTTATGGGCCTGCGATGCGAGAAGGTTTCTCGTGAGTCTTTTGGGAACAGGTTTCACATGAGGTTTAATCCAAGTAATTCGGACTGGATATTAAATTTTTACTCATTGCAATGAACTACGAGGGATTTTATTGTGACAGTCATGTAGTATTTCGTCAATAAAGATGCATATCACAAAGCAGACGTGGCGTCATGGAAAAGAGCTAAAAAGTTTTTGACTCTGCTTAATCTACACATTTATAAAGTACTACAAGTGACATCTGTAAATACACGGTACTGTAAGGGAAACTTATTTTATATACTTGTTTCTTGATAGCAATACCGTATTTATTCATCTTTTTAAAAAATAGAAAATCAGTGATTACAGCAAAATAGAAATGTCAAAATAATTCTACGACCAATGTGTTAAATCGTACGTAATTACAAATATAAACGGAAATATAATATTATTTTTTTAATAGCACTATACATTTTTTTTCTGTAATGCCTGATAAAGGTATTAGAGAAAAACATTTTTTATTACTATCATTATTTATTCCAATTGCTTCTTCGATGTGTATGTCGGTGCATTTGTTAATAAATACACACTTAATAATCGATATTGAGTTTAATTTATTGTAAATTTGATCTTTTGAATCATTTAATATTAATCTGTTTGATTAATTGAGTTATTGCCTAATTGCTAAATAATCTGTATATAATATTTTAATTTATAATTCATTGATAACATTTATTGAATTGAGGGGAATATCTTAAAATCATAAGTGTAACATTTATTACCGCATTATTTATTTAATTATATCAAGAAGATTTAAAAATACAATTTAGGTATGTATTTTTCAATTTCGAGATCTGGGTGTAAATAGAAAATTTATTAATTTTTTGCACTATATTCAGAGCAATACCATAGAGATCCGTGATCATTTATAAACTTATTTTTTATTACTCACAGCATACAATGTTCTTAAAATTAATTATTGAATGAAATTAGCAGGAAATTTAGGTGCCTAGGTATAAAAATTATTAAGATATACCTGGAAGTATTGAAAGCATAAGACAGATCAAAAACAACTACCACATCGATATTTGTTAGCGAAAAAAATTAAGATACGTTTGTACTCTATTCAAAGCGTTCTTCTTAATTATATTTCAAATGACTGGGTATTTGTTGACATGGGGTCTCTTGCGTATATGGGCATCTCCTTAAAATAAAATCGTATATAATTTTAAATTATGATCTTTGGTTTTGGACTACTGACCCTAAAATATGGTTCTTGTGTGACCATAATTTGACAATAAATGTTATCAAACTTATGTTTGCTAAGATTTGATGAATTGTTTACATAATAATAATTAATTTATAACTTTACAAAATGCAAAGCTAAACAAAACGCGAATCACCACTACACAATCCCCGTAGGACGATCCTCGAGTCCTGTGCTGCAAGTAGAGTTGCCATCTGTTCTCTTTTCTCCGGGCACTGTCTTCTTTTTAAACACGCATTGAAAATTTGCCCGGGGTACTAAACAAAACAATTTTCTTTATTAATATATTAATTAACGAAAGAAACAGATACAAAATTGGGTACTTTATCTTAAATTGTTAAGACGAAAAATATATTGACATGCCAGGTATTTTAAAACTCGTATGAGATTTAAAACCAGCAATTTAAAAAACTAGTCTGTTCTTAACATCATAAAAATATATTAAGATATGCGTCTAATCAAAGTTCATTTTAACTGACGGTTTCGTTTTTAACTTTGGTTACTATTAAACTTACTTTTAAATTTATGTACTGTTTCATCGAATTCTGCCTATCCTATTAGCCCCTTCTCCCTTTTTAAGTACGTAATTGAAAAAAAAATTAATATACCGGCATCTAATACTTATTACAAAATTGTTGATAATAAATTAAATATAAAAATAATAAATTAAAAAGCGTAAATGACAAAGTTACTTTTTTTACATCCGTGAAAAATATATTAGAAAAAGCAATATATTTAAATAGCGAAAAATAATATTAGTATTTGAATTTTATTTAAAAATAATATTAGTTTTTGAAGTTAAAACTTTAATAATTTGAGTGTCCGAGGTTACGAACAGAATGTTTTAGTTTTCTAAATGTTAGCACGGTAACCCTAGCTGCATGTGATAAAAGACGGTATCGATAAAACAGTACAAGTTTATATTTGCAATTGCTACGTTACTTACGAGTAATTTTACGTTCATATATTCATGACATTCTTTATAATATTATATTCCTGTCGACGGTACCACGTAATAAGTAAAGTTATAAACAAAACTTTCAAACTTTACATCCAACGAAACATAACAAAATTCTTTTTAACAAATTAGTAATAACAATATTTTTGCTCTCGGAAACAAACCGCCGTCAACGGTTATAAAAATATATATTATGTCCTTGTGATATGAACACGTACCATCCACATACTCCCATAATAGTGTTACTAGCCGCTCCAGACCCTTAACGATGTCCAGTTGGCGACGCCGATACTTTTAAGGGTATGATATAATCCTTTACCGTGCGTTGCGAAGTAAATCAATAAAGATAGCAAACTGAGTTTAAGCAACTTATGCAATGGCGAAGATATTTTTACGTTCGTAATGCGATTATGAGGGAAGCTTAACAGGTCACCAGCTTAAAGGGCTTCGGCCTGTGAAGTGTGTTCTCTAATCGGATTGTGTGAACGTTTAACAAGTACGTGGAGTGTTCGTTACCGTGCGAGCGGTGTCGAGTCGAGTAGCGTCGGGTTAACTAATGGTTAGATTCGTTATTGACGAGTGTTGTTTAGCTATAAATGGACATATGCTAAGTTATATCGCTTACCAAATTTATCAAGGACATGCATAATTAGTTAAAGGGTAAATTATAATATTAAATGCTCAATAATATACTGGCTTAATTAAAAAAAGTACATTTTTGGAAAAACCCGAAAACGGTTCTGAAATCAGGACTTGGTCTGTTTATTGGCAAATATATCAAATGCAAATATATTATTGAATAATTTTAAAAGGACAATGAATTTACAATATTGAAAGAAAAATATAATTTAAATTTGCATAGTGATTTTTAATGAATATTATTTATTTGCATTTTATTTAATTTCTTCAATAATATTTTTGTGTGAGGCCAATTATAAGGTAATGCAAGTTACAGAAATTAATGCAAGTAAATTTTAGCACAGATGACGTAATTTGTTTTAAGTTTGTGTCGTAAATATTCAATAATTAGTCTTGAAGTAGAAACTCATTAGAAACGATTAGAAACTCGAATGGGTTTAAAACAACATAAGAATAGACTTCTAAAAGTTAAAATTGCCAAACTTGCTTAAAATTATATTTAAATTACTTTTGTATTTTAAACTATTAAAGTCCTCGTAATCAGCTCTCTGCGATCTGTCTTTTTGTCTTCATTGAGATCTTGCTTCGTGTGTAGGGATGGATCGGTATCAGGTCTGACAAGGGTTGTAATTTTTGTGGATTTATTTCTGATGCGCACCTCTTTGAATTCTTCTTCCTTATACAAACTTTTCACAAAAATGAAAGGAATGCTCTTTTTCGACCTGAATCGTCTTTAGTTCATTATGTCTATCTTTGATTGTATTGAAGATGTATCTCCAATATTCTCTTAGTTTTTTCAAGTCCAAAAATTTGAATTCGAATGTAAGTTTGTGCATGCAGAATTTCTTTCTAGAATTGTTATTTATGGTGAGGAGAATATATTGGCCCCGACTTTAGTTTCTTTCTAATCACTTTCTCGATGAGGCTGTCAACATTATGACCCTCGTTTTAGATATCTTTTTATGAAAAATTTGTGCGTGATAGATACAATATTTAGATGGGTCACCCTATAAAGATAAAGCGTACAGTATTAAATTAAGCCCATTATCATCTCCCGATTTATTTAAAACCTCGTCAAAAAGCTGAAGCAAGCTATTTCGTTGTTACCGCATTTAGCAACAGCTTCGTTCTAAAAAAAGTGTACATTGTTGTATGAGTTTTTAGTTTGCCTTTTACTTTTTTCCTAGAAGGATGACGGTAAAATTATGGCTATATAGTCTAAATTTGTAGTAAAGTGCACAAATGTCTAATATAGGTGGCTGCAAAACACCTTACAAACCAATTACAAGGACTTTATTCTTATTATCTATTTTGCAATGGAACCTCTTGACGGTACATTATTTTTTCTTCTAAATGGACGTCAAAAGACGCCTGAACCAAATATTTTTGTTCAGGCGTTGAATTTTAGCACTGCAGACACAAAGACATAAAAGACGCATTGGTCCCTTTGCGGGCAGACAAATAATATATTAATTTGTCCTGTTAACACCTTGTAAAAACTATAGTAATTTTTCGTTCGATTATTTTCTTTTTCTTGCGCTACTTTAAAGTCTTGGAAAAGATCTTTCAGATAATCTTCCTCACATCTTTATATTCACTAGGTGAAGTTTGCCTTGTGCAGTGAGTTATTTTGCCTTTTACTGTGCGTACAATACGGTCTGTTATGTTTAACGTTCTAATAAAAAATAAAACGTTTTACAGACCCAGATCGATTTATCCTCCACTACGAAACGGAATTTCCTGTTGCATTGTATTGGATGCAAGCTATTTGTGTACTTGTATTTAGGGGTGTTATCGGATATACAAATTATTATGATGTATCCCTGAGCATCAATTTCTTTAAATTTACAATAAGCTTTAAAAGCAGTTTGTCTTTGATTATCAGTTACCTTTTTCGAAGTAATTGAGTCTGCACTTATCTTTAGAAGGCGGCTTAACAATATGAACTTCTCCTATTATATCCTTTTTTCTTATGTATTATTTTCCAATATTTTTTAGTTTTTTTCATCTTATTTTGTTTCTAGGTTATCAAATCACGTGGATATCACATCAGGTATAACTGCAATCATTTCGCTTGGCGCGGGCGTATTTTTAACGTCGTCATTTTCAGGAGGTGTTGATTTAGATTCTGGACAAGGTCCGGTACTTCCCGCGACCTCATAGACGTCTTAAAATTATGGAAGTATAATGTAGCTACTGAAGTGGCATTTTTTTAAAATTTGAGTAAAATTTTGATTAACAAAGATATCACGTAAAGTGAATGGCAGTAAAGAAACTATTTTATTTAGTCAAACTTTTCAATCAAAAGGACTGATAAAATCGTGCGACTATTAATCGAATGATCACTTTAGTAATAGACGAACTGAACTCCTCATGACACAAAATATCCTATCAAAAAATATGTTTAGTAATAGAAAACTGACTCCGTTTTTAATAAATCACAACACTGTCAGCAACATTTCAAGAAAAACTGACTGAATATTTTAAAATTCCAAAAGTTGATGAGCAAAATTTGTAATAAATTAACTTTATTCAATCAAAAATTTTGATAAAATTTACCTCAAAATTTGCAAGTAAGAACACTTATGAACTGTTTGGTCTTCATTCAATTAAACAATAACAAGTTCACCGTGATGACATCTGACGCAAAATGTCAAATGTCCTTGTCCTGTCAAAGATCCTTGCTGAAACCCATTAGAGTGAAAGAGACAATGTTACTCTGTGTCGTTAAAGCAGAGCAATTTCGATATAATTTCAAGACGAGATCATAAATCACGTTAACAGAAGCCTGCGTGTTTATTTAACTCAGTTTTAGCCTATATCTTAATCCTGTCTTCATGTTGTGTTCCATCCGAGCGCGGCGCGTAGAAACGAAGGAACGTTAAAATCTTTGTCCTGAAAATAATTTTTTGTAGTTTTCATTATATCACGTATGAATTAGGATAAATGTTGTCAGAATAAAATTATATACGGAAATTCTTAACTCAGTAAAATGTGTTAAGAATTGAAACTGCGAATGTGGCAGTTTTTAGTTGATAAATTTTAATTGAAATTGATAAATTTTAATTGAATTAAATTGATAGTGATATAATTTATAACGTTTATTGCATTGGAAAATGTATTGAAAAACATTCTTTTAACTGTTAAACGTGTTTCTCATTCTACATACTGTGCGATATTTAATAATAGTAAACTTTTAAATTAATTTTCTTATTGATAGTAAACATAATGTCGTCTTCTAACAGCGTACCCAATAAGTATAGAGATAATATTAGTGTAGTTTGTGTTCAACAAAGAAAATTTAAAAGTGCACATCTCCCAGGATAGCATTACATAAAACAAAAATTAGTGGCTGATACGAATATCGTAACTTTTGAAAATTACAACGTTCTTTTTAACACATACAATCTTTTTATTGCTTCATACACACAAACACACACTATTTATCTGTAATATCAACGTTTCTGTATAAAGAACGAATGTGAAGTACCCTGTTGTCCAGATGATATTACAGATACATACATATATGTATATACATATGAAAGCATTTTTGTCATAGCTCGAAGTTAAACACGAAATACTCATATTTTATTACTTTTTATAAAATATTTGTTATTCTTTTAAATAATTTTTTGCGAAAAATAATTAAAATTTAAATTAGGTAAAGTATTCACAGTCTTTTTTAAATATGGTTAAGGATTAAATCCTTCAAGAGTGTTTTAAACGAATGTCATTGATTACAATTTCAGTTAGAACAGAACGATGCTTTTCCACACCAGTAAATCTTGGGGATCGTGTTTCGTCACTCCACCCTTGTCGATACACTTCACTTTCATCACCATAATTCGTCGCTAGGTCTATTTTGGGCGGTCTTATTATCCTTTCTCTTAGGCATTCCAATCTAGAACCTATTTAAAAACATTGTTCGGTTCGTTTCGGAACATGTATTTAATTCATTTCTAGTTAAGGCATTTTATTTGGTGTCTTTGGTGATTTGAATTTATTCGATCGTCTTTAACAAATGTTCGTTAAATACCTTTTTAGGCAAAAATATTGCGGGAATATGTGTAAAGAAAGATTTGACGAATTTTTGGAGTCACTGCATGAGGTCTCTTGTTGCACTCCATGTAGCTATAGCCTTGGTGATCTTTGAAGCAATCACTTTTTTAGTTCCCCTTTGGTACAACACTATCAAAACATGTAAATTGATGGGTGAACTCCATCTGTCTTTGTTTAAGAGCAACGGTGTTTTAAATGTACACTAAATCGTACTACATTGGCTGTCCGCGTGCTAATTCTCCGATTACGGTTGTGTAAAAGAGAAAGGGTAATGAATTTGGCATCTACGTATGTATGCATGTATGTTTGATTGTTCGATGGTGCCTTCCAAACTATTACATGGATTTTCTTATACGAGTTTTTATCGGTTCGAGTGTCTTAAGCCATATAATTCACGTTGAAATAGATAGGTTAACATGAAGTGGTGAATTAAGATAATTCAAAATTACATTACGAGATAAATATATAGAGTTTAAGATCAAATAAAGTGAAACACAATGTACTTTATTAAAAAATAAAGAATTAAAATATTTTGAAATAAATCTTTATATGTCGGGTTATATAGAGTGGGTATTGCAGAAAATGAACAGAAATAAGAAATCACAATTAAATGAAACTACGTGATGTCGTATTATTTCTACTTTCTATGAGTTGTTTACCGCCACCTAGGTTTTATTAGCAAATATTTTTGCTGAAGATGTTGTAATACAACGAAACTTAGGTCATGGTAAAGAACTTAAAGAAAGTAGAAATAATACTGCATCACGTAGTTTCACTTAATTGTTAATAATAATTTTCTACAAAATTAACACCAAATATATACCAAAAAATAATATAAATACATCTTTAACTTATTTTCGTTATCCATGAGACCAAGTCGCGAAAAAAGATAGTTATTTAAATATATATATATATATACATATATATATACACATATTTATATATACATGTAAATGTGTTGTTGGGTATGTCTGTGTATGTAAGATCTTTATAATGTTTAACAAAAACGTGGCTGATTTATTGCAACTACTTGCCCAATGTCTTAGTCATTCAATTTTATTTTACAGGAAAAAACTTCATCCCACTGATTGATCAGATCACACACACGTCGCATCGTCAGATAAATGATGTCAGTAGTAAAATATTTTCCTCAGAACTATCCCTAAAAAACCTTCTCGGTTTGACACACATAATTCTCTATAAATATTTTTATATTTCAAAAATGTGTGTCTTTAGAAAATGAGTATTATAAAATGAATTTTTTTACTATTATAAATAATTTTCGGCGTTCAAATTAACCATTTCCGTTGTATCGTAACAACATTATATTTATTTGATGATTAAAGACGTAAGTTCATTTGATATCTTTTTTAGAGTTCCATAGGCAAGGAAGGAACCTTTACAGTTTCGTCATGTCCATCCGTCTGTCTGTCTCAGCTCAATTACTTTTTCATTTTTGCACTTAATGAGACGAAATTTGGTATGAAGGCAGTTATTGATATCCTACAATCAGACGTGCCACGTATTGAAAAAAAAATGTTGTCCCTCCCTTCCCATATAATAAAAAAGTGGGAAAAAAACGTTTACTTACCTCATTTATTGTAGTGTCTTTGGACAGGTGTTTTAAAACAGAATAAAACACCTTTAAAACTAAGTGGTTTTATTGCTTCTGACTCGAGATATTTGTGTTCACAATCGTTAGCAAGGCGTCCTATCTCTTTCATTGATTCTAATAGTAATTGTTACAAGCTGGCTGACCATTATATGGCTGGTTTTTGTGTTTATATAATAATACAAAAAATGCTGTATTATATTTAATTGAACTCAGTATACAAATGTCTTTGGCAGAGAATCAAGAGTCATAGACTATATTTATGGATATAGTCAAAAATATAGTAAAAATCTCTACTCCACTACTGGACATCGGGGCACTTCACACTCGTTTTTTATACAGAAACGTTGATATTACAGATAAATAGTTTCCGTTATCGTACCGTAATCGCAGCGTTCTGGGAAAACTTCACTTCGCTTTCTCGAACTACGTCTTTAATTAACTGTTTCATATTCGTCATAAAACGCCAAGATGGCTAAAGTTGCCTCAAGACTCGAGCGAGCACACATAGTTCCCGCACTAATGGAACAATGGACCGGGAGCAAGGGTGGAAGTAAGGGCTCGGCGAGGAAGGTAGTGGAACGTAATCGTGGATGGAAGGTGCTATAAAACTTTACGACTTTATCGGTTTTAGGAACAGTTATTCAAGTAGTGAAATCGATTGCTACATCGGATGGACCAGTTAGCAAAATGTGGACGATGCCAAGATATAATAAGGAAACATACGTGCGAAGTCTTTTATGAAATTGATTTAATATTTAAGTCTCTCTCTCAATCTCATTTTTAAGCAGATGTATTTCACTTGGTCACTGTCCATCTCTACGTCGCGTCGTATCGTTTTCACGGTGCTGTGCGGCTTCTAGTGTATCGCGCTGTATGCAAATTAATACTACATGATATAACTCGTCTCAAATAAAATTCACCCCAGATCACGTGTACTAGTCGGAGCAGAGTAGACTGATAGTGGTGGGTGATCGTTTTACTATAAAGAGAAATAATTAACTAACTAAACGATCTTGGTGCTGCAAGCGGCTCTCGTCTACAATATGTAAATCCCATAGTTAATATTACTTAGTACACTTGGTACGTAATGCCGATTGCATTTAGATTTTTTGTGGGAATAAAATAGTATTTTGCTCTACAGACAAAAAAAACATAATTTTAAGAAAAGTACATGTTTGAGGTATCATTTTAAAATTGCGCTCGGAATTTCGTTAGATTTATTTAGATAAGATTAATTAAGAATAATTGCAGATTTTTTCACTTTCTACTACTTATAAAAACGGTACAAAAATATTAAAAAGAATACATTAAAGATGAATACTTGCTTGATTTTTTTGTTTGTTCATAAATTCGACATGAGTGCAAACAATTTTAAGAGTTTCACCATGTTCATACGTCCAGTTGAACCTGAAAATGTGAAAGAGATGAATGTAACGTATATCGATGTAACGTAAATATATTACATCCTTTCACATGTATCGACTCCGCGTCACATTCATAGTAAAAAGAAATAAAAGATAATTGTTTTTAGCTTAGAGCGCTAGCATAAAACTTTATGATCGACCATCAAAATTAATAGATTTTTTCCCGATTCTTGGCCCGTGCAACCGTTTAGGACAAATCGTATATTATTGCCTTTACTGCTGAACGTGAAGGTACACGCTTTCCCGCCTCCTCGCGACGAGTCCCAGATACGCTAATGCCCGACGGAGGCGGATCTCTCCAGCGCGATAACGCTGGTCGGTTCAACTCGAAGAGTAACGCTGACGGTGATATACGTATAAAGCAACTCTCGAGCGCTGCGTCGTTAAAAGTTCGTCGCCTATTTGAGGATTGTTGCGAGAAGGGTACAAACGTAAATATGTCTACTCAGATATGTTTTTTGCTTCCAGCTATAGGTAGGCGTAGAGTTTATAAAGATGAAACTATATCCTGACCTTCCGGAGTGAATTGGAAACTGAATAGTTCCTTATGTACTGTTCAACTTTATTACGAAGGCGACGCAGTGAAGATGGCTTTGAACTACTTTTTTATGTAACAAAATTAACTGAATTTATGGAATGGTCGGAAAAAAGTAAATGCACTGTAGAATGGTAATTTGCTATACAGAAATCAAGAAATTTCAAATATAATTTTTGGATTCCTCTAACTTGCATAACTATTTATTTCCACAGAGGGCTGAAGAGGACATAAAAGCAAAATTTCAAGTATCGAAGAAAAATCTTAAATCATTTTAGATAAAATTTTAAAAAGCAGTAAAACCATGCATCGCCATTTGTGTTTACGGGGCTTTGCTTCATGTTGTTTTTTTTTTTTTTTTGTAATTATAGTATTTTACTTAATTTTGTAGATTGTCCCAAACCTAACTAATTAAAATTTGAGACATGAACTCGAATATTGAGAACATTTAGTAAGCAATTTAACTTTTGGATGACCCGGGTTCTAAACATTAAAACTTCTTATGAAAGTTGCTTATAGTTATTTCGTATATTGTGTGGTTAATTTTGAAATTACTGGACAAATATAGAGTTACAAGTTTATAAAATCGTGTTTAACTTTGGTTTAGATTTCTGTAAATGTTTTTTTTTTTTTTTTTTTTCTGTTTGTATCCTGCGATCAGTCATTAGAACTATAAGCAGGTAGGTTGTGGTATGTATCTTGTTTGGGCGAATATAGGGCCAGTGCCCTTAATCGCTCTAATTATGAAGCACGTCAGCTCTCTTGAGTCTCTTTATCGAGTTGGGCTGTAACAGCATGTGCGAAAGTGGGTTAGGATGGAATGTCAGACGATCTTTGTATGTGGCTGTGTAGCGTTTTGCTTCGTCTACGACGGTTGAAATTTGTAGGTATTCGTGGATTTCCGAATTGCGGGAGTACCATGGTGCACCTGATATGACCCTAAGTATATTGTTTTGGGCTCTTTGTAGGCAGAGTATGTTCGAATTACTGGCCGATGACCACAGTTGAATCCCATATGTCCAAATGGGTTTTATTACGGAGCAGTACACTCTTAGTTTGTTGCTTAGGGATAGTGCTGACTGTCTTCCTAGAAGCCATAGCAAATTTCTAAATCGAAAATTGATTTCGTTACGCTTATTTTTGATGTGGTCTTTCCATGTCATCCTTCGGTCCAGATGAAACCCCAGGTATTTGACACAGGACGTTCTGTAAATGTATTTCATAATTATTTCTTCAGGTAACAATATTTATTATTCTTTGAAGGAATACAAATGATAATAATAATTTATGTTATTTGCTTTCAAAATTTGCCACTTAAAAACGGTGCAATCTCGCAGTAAACTGCTTGCAGTAAGCTGGTAAATTAGTGTATGGAAATCTTGGACTGTATATAGTGGAAATGTGGAAAATGGCAGACAGTCCAGTATCCTATTGAGTGGTGCATCCTATTAAGCATCTTATCGGTCTGTGTTTGTGATGCGATATGATTTTGACGGTGTGATACCCAAATAAATAATCATGAGATTGAAATTTCGCGCTACAGTTGTAAATATAATTCTATTCCAAAGAAATACAAGCGAGGGAAAAAGGTATTTCGTCTGAAAAATCACATGTATTTTATAAATGTAACCAACTGTGTTAGAAGTGTGGAAAGTTTTTAGTATACCGAAAATGAAACAACCTAGTAAGTCTGTAATTTATTTAGTATTTCTACTACTCTGCGAGTCGTCTTATTCGGTGAAACTACAAAGAGAAATAGTTGACTCACTTTTCCTTGAACCTCTCTTCTACTACCTCTTCGAAGGCAGGTGCCAATCTTCGGTGCCGCAAATCGTACTCCTCGTTTCATTTTATATTCTTTGGAATAAACAGAAATCTCACTGTGCGACATTGGGTCTGTATGATGATGATTAATAATTGCTACACCCGATGTAGTCAAATATTCGGCCTTTTGTTTACGTGAGTGTGCAGAGGCGTTGTAGAAGGAGCATTCTTGCATTGCGAAGGCGTTGCTCTCGAAATTTCTCTGAAATAACAGGCAAACAATCACTGGTATACCAGTTTCAGGTAACTACTCCAGAAATTACTTACAGAATATTTTTTTTTATAATAACCCGTCGGTCTGAAAGAGGCGATCATCTTTTTTAGCACATCTTCCTTTTTCACTTTAGTAGTCGACTCTTTAGAAATAAACATCAACTAAGCTAATTGCCTCTTAGTTTCGGGTTTGCAACAGTATATTCAGCTTTCGTTACCCGTGACCATGTCTAATACAGCATTTGAGTAATCTCCGTCGATTTTTTTATAACATTTCATAGCACCAACAGGCGCGATGATGTTTTTAAGTTTCAATTAAATTATGGGTTATGCACATAGCACAAAGTTTGCTGGCGTCTAAATGTTCATACATTATATTTGTACTTGACTCATACCAATACCTAAACTTGCCCGAATATGCTAATAGGTTACTTCCTTGTCTATCCTTACCATGAGCCGCACAATATCGATGGCATTTTCAGTTCTCACTGTAGAGATTTATCAAAAAAGGCCAACCAAAGTTGATTGTAACTTCATTGATTGAGCCTATAACGAAATAATAAATAATCATCGAATGAAAATTGTCTCGTGTTAAGTTCACTTTGATGTAATGGAAACAATTTTCAAATTACTGTCAATTCGTAAAAACAAATGATAGATTCCGGCAACATACCTCAATACACTACAAAAATGGCTAGTTTTAAGAACTTTTAGTGCTACCCTGACGGTAATGTGCGAATAGATTTTGCATATTGACGATTTTGTGCCATTATATCATAGAGATTAGTAAGTAACTTCAACTAAATTATAAATTAATAATTGTTTCTTTTACTAATGCTATAAGACCTTTCTTTTGAATGGAACATTTTTAGGAAATTTCAAGATTCTAGATCAACTGGAAGTATTCTTATATGTGAGTCTGTATCACAGTACGTAATGATTGAATAGCCGTATTTTTTATTGCATTGAGTTAGACATTTAATCTTTTTTTCAAAGGAAATAGATCTTGTTATATTAATTTCAACTTGATATCTCTGGCTGTTTTTGGGAAAAATCGTCTTAATAGGTAGAGGGACAACAAAGTGATCTCATAAGGATTCTTTTTTTTTCGGAAGTTCGGAACCCTAAAAATAACGACCAGCTGAATGTTATTAAATTTAAGCGTAGATTCGTTAGAGTTTGTTCATTGAAACATGAAGAGAATTAAGTTTCGAGACACCTCAAATTACGCTTAGATGAAATGCTGGAAAGGAAGTATCTTCTTTAGGACTAATTCTAGTACTCATAGTATTAATGATTATCAAATTGACTGAATGACAAAATTAGTCTCGGTACCATTCCATTAATAGTTGGATAATTTCTCTCAAAGATATCCGCCTAACAATATCCAGATTAGCAGGGTCAAGTTCAGGTTACACTGTTCAATAGAACTTAAACTTGGCGGTCGGTAAATGTGCGCGTAATTTCGAACTGGTTAGGGGATAGGGTAATGATATAGTTTCGTTTATCTTAAATTTCTTAGTAGTAGAATCCCTTAGTTCCTGAAAGAATCTTCTCTTTCAGATTGTTTGTGCTCAATAGCAGAGTAAATAGTCTCTGTCGACCTCTAAAAGTGACACGGTGAAATTGTTTTTCTCAAGCGCTTCTGAGCAGATAGAAAAAACTTGTATCAATTTTGAGTATCATAGGTCGTAATTTATGACAGGAAATGGCACTTTCTGCTCAAGCTTATATTGTTCAACACTCAGAAATACTGCTGCCTGTATATGTGATTTTGAAATACAAAATTTGGAGCATGTATTGTTCAGCTGGGGAGTCAAAGTGTATAGAGTCTTGTCAGAAAGCGTGCAACAGATCCCTTCGGTGTGTTCATGTGAATTCTTATTTCTTTCATGATCATGGATGATAAAAGAGACCATGCCGGGTCTCTTCACGGGTGATAAATAATAGCTCAAAAAATGTTTATGCAAAGTTTCAAACTTAGCAACTTCTGAGATCAGAGTCCAATATTTTACTACTACATCAAAAATTCCATTGAAAGAGCAATGAAATAAAAGTACACTAACTATTTACTTTTTCACTTATTCTGATTTTGTATTATTTTAAGAAAAACATTGCCAAAGTCTACAAATCATCTATTAGTCAAATATCACAATAAAAGTTCTCATCTCAACTAGACGTGCCCAAATACCTTGGTTATGTAATAGCGCAAAACGTTCCTATAAATATTTACAACGATAAAAATCCATCATCTAGTAGGGAATTATAAAACTACATTTTATTTAAATGAGATAAAAATGACAGTTTCACTCAAAATTAAAAGAAAAACCATGAGTATGGTATTGGCCTACAAAAGGAATAGATGTGTTGGTAAATAATTAGACAGTAATTCATTAATTAACTGCTTAATCTCTATGAGGCCTTTCTGTCTTTGGAGATAGCTGCAAATCAAATGGGTCTGGCAATAAACGACTCCAAGATTAAGTATATGGCTATACAAAAATCTCCACCAAATAATGCACATAATCGTTTGGAGATTGGCTCACATACATTTGAAACGGTTGACTGCTTTACTTACCTTGGATCTTGTGTTAACAATAAGAATGACACTATCTCTGAAATTCAGAATCGCATATCATCGGCCAATAAAGCATTTTTTGGACTAAGCTCCATCCTTAAATCTTCTTTTCTTACAAGAAAAACAAAATTATTAGTATATAAAACTCTTATTAGGCCAGTTCTAGCATATGGTTCAGAAACCTGGCCTTTGACTAGAACTGGAAAGAATAAAATAGCAGCCTTTGAAAGAAGGGTTATGATGAAAAATTTTGGGGGTGTCAAGGAAAATGGTATTTGGCGAAGACGTCTTAACTCAGAAATCTATAGGTTGTTTGGTGAGCCTGATGTCATAAAAAACCATCAAAATCAAAAGAATGAACGGCAGCCCAGTTCTACGTATCTAGAATGAAAGATGAAAACCCAGTAAAGAAAGTTTTCATCGTAAAACCTCTAACAACTCGTAGAAGAAGTGGACCAAAATTACGATGGATCGATTCAGTGGAAAAAGATTTTAACATTCTCAGGATAAAGAACTGGAAAACCCAGGCAAAGAGTAGAACCTCCTGGAAGAATCTCCAACAGAAGACCTTGGCCCACCCTGGGCTGTCGTGCCAAATATGATGATGAATCTCTACGAAGTATAGCCCGATGGATTTATATTGCAGATATTGTCCAGACCTGTATATAAAAGCAAGACTAAGCCGAGGTATTAAACTGCTAATGTTAATTAAAATCTGTCCAATGTTTTTGCGTGATGCGCGCGGACACAGCTTCGTTACTATTTTATTAATTGTACTTATGTGTAGTTTATTTAAATATACTAATATACTATTGAACACAAACATTAGTCATAAAAGAGTTGGTGTAAAGTTTAAATTTCAAATTTATTAAACGACAGCCGTCGGGGAAGTTCGACAGAAACGTGTACGTAGTCAAATATACAACGTAAATACTACATTGGTTGAAATAATTATGATATGAAATAGTTATTATTATACTCGGTTCATTAAAAAAATCTGCTCGCTTCTATCGAAAATAGTGCGTGAAAATCAAAATAAAAAGAAAAACATCCGATTAAACACAAATGTGTATTTTTCCCAGTGTATGTAGGAAGTCATTATAAGTTAAATGGTCGCGACACGTGTATGGATTAATCTCAGCGGCAAGTTGCGCAGGCAGGCGGGCGCGCTCTACGCAACGAACCCGCGACGCGCTCGACGCACTTATAGCCCACAATACAAATCTGAGGCTTTGAGTTGCTAAACGCTTTTGGTATTCCGCTGAATCTTTGTTATCTGCTTGTTGAATGGATTTGTTGTACATAAATATGATAAGCGAAGTGTAGCTTTAATTTGTATGTAGTCGATGTAACATATTGGTACTCGAATCGTGGCTAAGGCGCGCACGTTCACGTTCCACTTAGTTAACGATTTATTATATATTTATTCACACATATCATTAAGGTGATATTAAATTATTAATTTCTCCAGCTTTTTGTTAAACTTCAATATTTTTTCTATCGTAGATTCAGACGCTGAGTATAGCCGATGACCTTAGAGGACCTGCTTTTCAAACATTGCTCCAAGCTCCGTCCTTTATTCTTTCCGAAAAACTAACTCCACGTAAAACCCTAGGCATATTCGCGAACTAAATTAACTGCGTCAATAACTTTTTAGCCGCATTGGTGATCATTTGCGACTTTTACTCTTTGAAATGTTAATGCGGTTTTTGAAAGTTATTTAAAAGTGTATTTACATATTTGAGGAAAAACACCTATTTTGCGAAGTTGACTATAAACTCGGGGAATATGTAGCATAATTATTTTAATACGACAAATAGATCGAACCTGGATTTATAATTAAGGCAGATTAATTTCACGACGAGTTCGTTTTTTTTATAAAAAATTTCAAACCAATAGATATCCGAATAATATTACTTTATCCAAAGTTGGTACAAAAACATGTATAAAAGAAGAACCTGTGTTTCTGTAAATACTAATTTTAATCTCGGTTTCGTTATAGTTAAAAACTTATAGTGGGAAAATAAAACATGCAGCACCATCTAGAATTATTCAATGAAATTAAATGCCATGGTTTTATTTTCGAGACGTTACAATTAAAAAAAAGACCAATGAAAACACACATATTTTCTTTAAATTAAAGGAAGTGATTCTTTTGCTAACTTATTTTGCCTTTTAAAAACTTACGTCTGTCCATGACTCCGTTGCGACGTTGCTTCTTTATTCCCATTGTGTTTTTTTTTGTTTCAATCAAGAATTTTCTCCGAGGAATACGATTTCTCGGAATAAAAACAAGCCTGTGCAAAAATCATGGCGGTTTGCCGCTCCATTCTGACCTGAAAAAAAGCAAACAAACACACTTTTAGATTTATAATACTAATTAGAATTATATTCGGTAGGATGATATTTACCGGGTTAAAAAAAATTTTGTCATTTACCGGTCCGCCAACCATCTCTGTGCAAAAAATCACTCCGATCTGTTATTTCGTTGGGTCGTATAAAATCACAGCCAAATACATTTCGAATTTGAATAATTGGAATTGTAATATTGGTTAGGATGAGATTTTCCGAGTTGGAAACTAGCCTATATCATTTCATTGCTCACTAACTATCTCTGTGCAGAAATTCGTTGCTCCTTCTGTCTCTTAGTTTTCTGCACAGAAAATCACTTGATCTGTTGCGCCATTGTGACGTGAGAGAAGAACAAACACACTTTTGAATTTTTAATAATTTTGTGATTGTTATATTAATTCACCGCCATCTATCTCTGTGTAAAATCAGATTGATTCGTTGTGGCGTGATAGGATAAATAAACACACTAGAAATTTGCTAAAAGTTGTGATTGTTTTATTAGCTACGATGAAATTTTCCCGGTCGGAAAATAGCCAGAACGGTAAATAAATTGTCCGGATCAGAAAATAAAAAACACACTTTTAAATTTTTGATATAAGTCGCGGTTGTTACATTAGTTACGATGAAATTTTCCGAATCAGAAAATAGCCTATGTCATTTTCTAGCTTGTTCATTGTTTCTGCGCAGAAGATCACGTCAATCTGTTGCTTCATTACGACGTAAAAGAAGGACAAATAAACACACTTTCGAATTTCTAATATTGGTTTAGTTTGTTGTTTTACTTAGGATGAGATTTCTTCAATTGGAAAGTAGCCTATGTTATTTCCTGGCCCTCCAACTATCTCTGTACAGAAAGTCACGTTGATCTGTTGCTCCATTACTATGTGAAGAAGGACAAATAAACCCACTTTCGGATTTGTAATATTAGCTTGGACTGTTGTTTTAGTTATGACGAGATTTCCCGAGGTGGAAAGTAGCCTATGTTATTTCCTGGCCTTTCAACTATCTTTCGATCTGTTGCTTCATTGTGACGTGAAAGAAGGATAAAGAAACACATTTTCAAATTTTTAATATTAGTTGGGATTATCATATTAGTTATGGTGAGATTTCCCGAGTTTGCAAGTAAACTATGTTATTTCCTGACTCTTCAACAATCTCTGTGTCACGTTGATGTTTTGCTCCATTATGTCGAGAAAGAAGTACAAACAAACACATTTTTTGCATTTATGATATTAGTTAGGATTATAATATTATTTAGGATGATATTTATCAGAAAAAAATATAGCCCATGTCTTTTGCAGATCCGACAACTAATTCTGCGTAAAGTTTATAAACACAAACACGAACTGATATAAAAAAAAAAAAACAAATCAAAATATCCAAAAATTGAGTACTTAAGTTAATAGGGTCGCATAAAAAAATTTATAAATACAAATACGAATTGTTTATTAAAAAAACTAACCCAAAACATTCAAAATGTAGTAAGCAAAAAGGATTACGTAAAAAAATATAAATACAAACACGAATTGATATACAAAAAACCAACCAAAATATCCAAAAATTGAATAAGCAAAAAGGGTTGCCTAAAAAGTTTGTAAATACAAACACAAATTGGTAATTGAAAAAAAAGACATCTCAAATTGAGTAAGTAAAAAAGATCTAATAAAAAAGTTGTAAAAACAAAAACGAATTGATGTAAAAAAACTTTGGGTTTGTTTTCCCAAAAATTTTATATGCAAAAAAGATCGCTTACAAAAAGTTTACATTTACAAACACGAATTAATATGAAAGAAAAAACAAGTCCAAAAAATTTAAAAGTGAGTAAGTAAAAAGGATTGAAAAAAGTGAATTACGTGAAAGAAAAAAGGTTAAAACCTATTTCCGCGCAAGTAAATGTATGAACTTTTTTAAATCAATTTTTTTTAATAAATAATCGCGATTTAAAATATATTATGCACATTCTTTCATGTCGAATAAAAAATGTCAAAGTATCAAACGTGCTAAACTGCACTTATATCTACGATATTAAAACACAGACTCCAACTTATTATTACATTTAAATTAATTATACTGTTTTTTATTTTTATTACTTTTTGAACGGGTGGGAAAACAAATGACTCGAATACGACTGGCACCGGCCCTTAGTGCACGCTGTCGATTTGCGTATAAGTAAAAGAGAAATAATGGACCTTATCAAAACGCGTCTTTGTGTTCGGGAGAAATAATGTGTTTTATATTTTTTATTAGAATCCTATTTACATTATTGAAAATAAAAAACAACCAACATTTTAAATAAGAAGTGAACAGTTAATATTTTTAATTATGTTAATAGTCTTATAAATAAAAGAGATAATTTTGTTTCAAATATGTGTTACGGGATGTTTTTGGATTTTTTTCAGACAGAAAAGATAATTCGGTTGTGTTAGGAAACAACCGTTTTGGTTGTTAAAAAATACAGTCAAAAATAATATTTTTTTTTCGCGGCCATAAATTTAGTAGTTTATGCTTAAAATTTGTTTGAATAAGCTTAGAGTATTGTCAGCACCTTAACGTTATACTATTGATTTCAGTTAACGAATCAAACAAAAACTTCTCTTCAATTTTTGTTTACCCGACAAGTGGTCTGTTAATCTATTGTAGTCTCATAATTCCACCATCTTTCTGATGTGATACTGTGTGCTGCTGGTTGATACTTTCAATAACTCTTTTAATTTCATATGTCATTACGGTGAAGTTCAAGTATTTTTTACAATTTCTTAGTTAATTTTAGTTATCTTAAATATTGTTTTTAAGGTTGGAAACGATTGATTATTTTTCATAAAATTTTGTTATATTGTAAATAATTCTGCAAATACAAGATTATCCACTTTATATTTTGATTTAAGATTGACGCAGGTTCCATTATTTTTATAAGTCCTATTTTAGAAGTACTCGTATATTTATAATTTTTTATTGTTACTTTTCAAATTCAGTGCTTATTTGAAAGCAGTATAATATTTTTTGTTGAAAATTGTTTAATATTTTTTGTTGAAAAGTTTTTCTCTGTGTAGTCTCACACACGTGTGTCCGTCAGTTCGTTTGGATTTTCTGAGAAACTATGTGACATAGAAAATTTACACTTGGTGTAAATAATACATCTTATTAAACTACGTGTTTCGCGCTACATAACTGTTTTAAAATACTCACTTAAGAATTAATGAGGTAAATAAAGTATGTTATTTGTTTTTAAATTGTATTTACCATTCGGGGTTTCGTTTGAAATCTATTTGGCCTGTTATGAGAAATTTTAAATTGTATATTTATAAAGATATTTTAAATATATGCGGAGATAACAGAGCTCTCCTCTTATTCCAAAACTACTGAATCAAAAATCATCTAGAAGTCTAGAAATCTGATTAGGATACTACAAACAATTAAGAGAGATTATTCTAGATCTTACAATTTTTGAAATATTCATCATGTTTTTACGCATGTTAACGATATAGTAGGCAACATTTATGTTGTTAAAAATTAATATTTGTAAATAGTTAAATAGAAATACCAATAAATGTTTATAAGTGCATAAATGTGTCCGGAGCTTTCATACTAAGCGTTTTTCTCGAACTGGACAGGTTACATGGCTGACATTTTGTTTGAATCGAATTTTTCTCTGAACGTTTTTAAACCATATTAAATTTAATTCAACATACATGTTTTAATATACAACAATCCTAATAATTAAACATAAGGTAATTTTGGAAAAATATTTGGAAAAGTAGAATTTACACTAAATGCAATGGCGCACAGTACGAATGAAATGAAACCGCATACAATATCGAACTCGAGCAATATCCACCGAGAGTTAATGTTTACATTGGCTAGCAGGTATTGGATCAGAACGAGTTCAACTGACCTTGGAGCGTCGTAATATAGAGTTAACCTTATTACAGTTGATAATTGAATTACTTGGGTAATTTATACAGTGGGCTCAAGAATACATGGACTATCTTTATGGCGACGAATTTGTGTGAAAAATTGATGTACCGCGTAGGACAAAAACAATAATTTAATTGGTTTTTGTTATTTTCTTCTATTATATTTATATTCAGACGTATACGTTATATTTCTTATTTAGACGTTCTTGGATACGCGTTTAATTCCGTATAGAGAAAGATACAAAGCTGGCAGTAAATCGACCTTAGAAATCTACTCATTCGGTCTTTTTCGATTCGTTTAGAACATTTGATATGTTACAAACAATACTATCCAATTATATCAACAAACCTATAACATTTCTGCGCTTGAATTGAATATGCAATTGATTGCATTCATTTAATCGATTTTAGAAATGAGGAGATTTTTACTCAGAAGTTTACTATTATTACGATTAGTGCGATTTATTTAAATTTAATTACCAGTTTTATTCACATAAATAAAAAAAAACCAGTTAAGTTAGAATTTTTTTATAATACAGCTTAACGCCAATTGAAAATCAAAGGTTTTAATTTAAGATGTTAATAAATAAAAAAGGTGAAAGAACTAAAATTTCTACGTGGTAATTTTTGTATTTGGCCACGTTTTCTTCGCATAATGCATTTAATTAAAATTATTGTCACGTAGTTACGTCGCCGAAACGCAGGCCGTATATGCGCGCGACAGGGGCGAGGTAGACCTGCCCTAATTTCATTTGGAATTAACACATCCAGCCGAGGGGCGTTCGGTCCCAGACCGCAGCGCCCTTCGAGGGCACCGCCTTCGCGGGCGAGTTCTCACTTCCGCCGAGCGTTTATTGAATTGTGTGGAGTAGGCAATGTTTCACTTAGGAAAGCAAGATTGCGCCTTCAAATAAGTAAGTGTTGAAGGAGACATTTAAATTTATAACAAAGTCTCGGCGTGCAAAGTGACTTCTTATGTATCCATTTTATTTGTTATAATGGAATACTTTGATATAAATCGGGGGGCGAGTTCGAAAGAGGGATGCAGACTCGAGTGCGGTCGTTTACGGTAGAAACTTTTGGCTTTGAAAGTATGTTTAAGATAATGTGTTTTTAAACATTTACACGAGTAATGAAATCTGCCATAATAATTTTTTTACAAAAACTACGACGCATCCATTAATTTGAAATAACGACAGGCAGATTATTTTTTAATTAGACATTGTATCGCTATTGAAATTTTGCGCGAAATTGGTTTTAAGGTTTCATCAATTTTATTTACAAGTGTGGAGACATAAAGAGAAGATATGCTAGATATATCTATGAATGACAAGTTTCATTTTTATCATCTGTGCAAAATAAAGAACAATAAATTTCATTCTTCTTTCACCTACAAAGATTATTGACTTTATTCTATATGAACAAGCGGAATCTTAAAATAGTGCGTTTTATAGTTTTTGGCAGCCAGAGAAAATCTTTACAATTATTTATTTCAAATAAATATGGAATTATTACAGTTATGTAATAACGCTAACAATTAAAAAATCATCGAGACTACAATATGTAATGATGGCATATTACAAAACGTTTATTCTCATTCATTACAAACAAGTCACATTGTGGTGCAACTTCGATCACCTGACTGAGTTAATTGCTCAATCACGTGAACGAATATAGTGAGAAAGTGTGCAAATCAGTCATAAATAGTTTATAGATACAGGTAAAAAGGAAATGGCTACGCCGGCGTAGGAAACTACCAAGCATGAACAGCGAGAATCTTTCCAATGAAGTAGAGTGCGAAATCTTTGCATTCAACGATCGGAATGCAAACCCTATCAAAGAACTTTCTCTTCTATGCTGTAACGCGACGTAACCTAGCATACCTACTGCCACCCGATCGTTGACATCAGAAAGAACGTTTTTCATAATTTAAAAAAAAATAAAAATTCTAAAATGTTTTCTTTACAATAATAAAACGCATTTAAAAAGTTATGTATTATTAGTGCAAAAACAGTACATAGAATTTCAAGGTGTTCCTGAGAGGCAATCCGAGAATGTGCTGCTGACATTTAAGCAATTCTGTTCTCCGTGAGCACTGGCGATGTAAATATACTCATTTGCCGTAAAGTCGCTAGAATGGATACAAAATTAAGCAGACCAAGAAATATTCTGGTAAAACTTCTACTCGGCTTCGTGACTGTATTTCATCAATGACGAGGTGCTACAATAAATCTGAGACTAGAGATCCTAGAGAACTACTTAATAGTTCTTAGCTTGGCATCATTGGTCAAAAGAAGCTAATTTATGTCACAGAATAAATCTCTTCCGAATGCCAAATACATTTACGCAGAAACCAAAAAAGAGATTTGAAATATACCAATTTAAATACGATTATTTGAATTATGCACGCAAAGACGATGAATCAAGTTCTATTGTAATCAAAAATGTTATTTTTTTAAGCAATAATTAAATTAATTGCAATAATTAAATATGTATTTATTCGCTTATTTTTGTTTTGTCAACGATCTTTGTTAGCTACATTTGGATTTAAATTATTAATTATTATGGAATGATTGTTTATTATCAAAACGTTTATTCATGTTTATATAAAACATTTTTATTTATGTTTATATAAAACGTGAACAGAATTAAAAGTGAACTGAAAAACCTATGTCTAAATGTCGGCAAAGCGATCAGAATATAATTTATCTTTGTGAAACCAATTTTAATGTAAGCGTGTTTGACATTACGTGTTACCGGTGTTATTTGACTACCTTTATATAGTCTTTCTAAGAAACTGGTATTCAATGAGCGTTAACAGAGATGAAGGCAGAGGAGTGGCGATTACTGTGAAAAAACATTCTTCATTGAACCGACTGCTTGGTCGGGTCAAGTTGAGGATGTTTGGCTAATTTTACTTTTTCCGATAAAATAACTCTTATTTTTTGTCTATGTTATTTATAGCTGGATATACATTTAGCGAAGGTGAAACCATTTTACTCTAATTGTTAAAGAAACATTTTAAATCCAAAAGAGAGTTATGAATTTGTATCGGTGAGTTTAATGCTCCCAATATATTGGATCTAGCGTCCTAATTCTACGTATTTGTTTTGTTACCTTGTTCAGCACACGATCCAAAATGTAAATTCTTAATGAAAGCCGTTTATATATGTAACCTTACACAGTTCAACAACACACTTAAAAAATAATAGATTTCTAGATCTTACTTTATCTGCGCTTACTTTTATAAATGTATATGGTGCGGGTTCGTTATCCCTTATTACTTATACATATTCAGTTTTCAGATTCATCACCGAATTTCATCAAAACAAACATCACAAAGACCCAATTTCAATAAACGTAACTTCGATTTTATTCGCAGCGAACTGAGTTTTGTTAATTTGGATCAACTTTGAAGGATCCTGATATTAATACTGGTGTTCAATTAATTTATGATAATCTAAATGAAATAATCATAAAACACATCTGCATGAAAAGAATAAGATCAATTTACAGTCCCTTTTGATTTAGTCCTGCCTTGATGTGACCCTTTTTTTTTCTTTCATTAAATATCACAAACGTATAAGACGTATTGTAATCTCTTTGTTTATGACTCATTTGCCTCACTACGTGTTACGTGTAAGAATCTCATCGTATATATATATATATATATATATATATATATATACATGCATATGTTTAGGAAAGTATAAAACATTTCTGGAGATAAAATAATTCTGGAGATACAATAACAGAAAAGGCCATAGCGCTATTTCAGTAACCATGAAATACGGCTCAGTATCTTACTTTAATACTTTGAATATAGTTCACTGCCATGTTTACACTTACGGCTTTCCTTAATCGACTGACTTTATTTCTTACATGTTATATTGAACGACACATAGGTGGCTCTGCATACACCTTATAATAATTTGTTAACTTAATTCTAACAAAAATCAGTTAAAACTGTTATTTTAGTTTATATTTTTAGTACGTAATTTAGACAGAATTATATAAAACCTTATTACATAATAGTTCTTTTTATAGCAAAGTTGTAATCTTTGCATGACTTCCTCTAGCAATTACAGTTCGCGATCTTGAGCTTGCTTTTAGTTGGATTTACCGCTGTATATTTAGAAACAGAGTCAAAATGTATGTGGCGTATATACATGATAGCACTTAAATATGAATACAAATATTTAAGGAATTCACTGCGATTATCATATATGTATATAACATATACTTATATCTTAAAGTTATTTATTATATGACTTTGCTAAGGTGAGAGACATTAATTTAAATTATAGATTAATGAATAAAACATTAAATATAAAATATTTTTTCCAACATAACTTTTGCATAATTACTTTATTTTCTTTCTTCACTTTATTCAACTCCTTCATTTTGACAGTTGTCTAATATTAATATAAGATAATTATTTTCCAAGAGTGAGTTTATTCATGACGTAAACATGAAATTGAGTTCAGACGTTATTCGTCAGTCTAGTGTATTGTTTATGCAAATTTGATATAAAAATAATTCACTCCAATTTTATGAAATTGTTTACTTGATAAATTTTAAACTTCGAAATTATTTGCTTTTTGCTTTTACTCAGTGAAGTTTGCCTTTCGTCGGATGGAAACTGAATAGATTTTCTGACATCATACATTTTCAAGAATGCCATTTTCAATAATGACGTCTGAACTCAATTTCATATTTGCGTCATTAATAGCACTTACTCTCCCAAAATAAATTTCTTGTATTAATATTAGACAATTGTCAAAACGAACACGTGATACACAAATTCGAAGGTGATATACAAATGATATTAACAGAAGTTCAGACACCAACACAAAAATATTGTTTGTTTATTAAACCACTTGAGTTGGATCTTAATGTATTCTCACTCACACATGAGCAACATTTCTTTCAGCTCGGATCGTGACACGAAACATGTCGGCCGACAACGTTTTTAATTTCCCCCTCGGGCGGCGCCACCGACGCAGCTCCGCTCCAGTCGCGCGGACAAAGGCGATCTTATTGTGCCGGTTGTCGTAGCGGCCTTTCTTTCGCAGCCGCTTCTCAATCTACGGTTCGCTGACTACTGTCGTAGAGTCGCGCAACTCTATCGCAATCGTAGCTACGGTTAAATATGTGGGTAGCATTGATTTTTTCAGTAGGCATTTCAGTTCCTTGGTAGGAGCAGTGTCGATTTCGTCATGGCGGAAAAATATTTCCTATTTTAAATTATTTCCATCTGAGTCAGCCTAAGGATTCAGGTATTTAAAATCCATTTTATCTGTATTATCTAAACGGGAAAATGGATTTTAAATATTTGCAAATTTTGGTATTAACTTTTACTTTGAATATTTTGATATTATCGTAGGATTGCAAATGGTAAGTATTTTTCTGTTTAATCCTTAGCTGGCAAAATTGGTACTGAGTTATTCAGTTCATTTTTGTGGCAATTGGTTACAGGTCAGCTAGTAGTTGCTATCAAGTCAATATAAGCCATAGTGCCATTAATTAAGTTATTCAACACAGCCAAAATGAAGACATTGCTATTACAATTAATAGCGTTTCAGTCAAATTATTTTAAAATCATGAAGCTAAATTAGTTTTAATCTTAGTGATAATGAGTCGAATGAGAGGCTAAGATCATTAATGTCGATCGTTTAAAATTAAACATTTTATTATATGAGAGAAAATTGAGGAATTTGAAAAATAAAATGTATATTCTGTAAAAGGAAAGAAAACAAAGGAAACAAATGTGTTTTCCTAAGCCGGTTAGCCAATTTTGCAAATATTCATCCTTACCAAATTTCATATCTCACTTTTATAAAGATTTTATAATTTTGATGTCATTAAAAAACGAATTTCCCATAAAAGTACAATTATTTTCAAATGTTATTTAAATTGAAGGAAAAAGCAAGTTTTTTTTGCAGAATTATAACTGGGAAAATAACATTGTTGCATTACTGAAATCGACAGTCATTCAACTGATGACATTAATGTCGACGTTATAAAAAGTATATCATCATTCGATTAGTATTGATGAGGTCATGGCAGGTTATGTTAGATCAGCATTTATTACGTAGTTTGGTTTTATATAATCACATTGTGTTTATTAAAATGTCTTAGGATGCATATTGAAAAAGCTTATTATAGTCTCCCAGACCTCTCTCGTTCGTTGTTATAAACGCTTGATTTGTGATGTGTGATAAAAATAAAAAAACCCTACCAACGATGTCCCGAATTCGCACTGCGAGGATTCCGTGCACAGTTAAAAACTTTTCGATTCAGTATGCTACAGTTTTCCGGTAAACTTTAGTTAAATTGGTAACGCTCTTTTTATTCATAATTTTAATTTAAATAAATTTCGGACCTGAGGAGGGTCCGAAATTTATTATTAAATAAAAGGCGGGGTTAAGTATTAAAAAGAATCCAGTGATAAAAGATTATAATATGACTAAATTATAATCTTTTTTTAAAAATAAATGTTACGTAGGATAATATTAATAGATTTTAGTATGACCCATACCTAAAATATATAGATTATCATATATTTATAATAAAGTAGGTAGGTACACATTTCAAATTTCTCCGTTAGACACTTTCTGTAGAAACTAACTGAAACACGGAGGTCGCGTGACTAACTGAAAGACGGGGTGTCGCGTAAGTGATGTTATTAATTTTCTTTACGATTTTCCCTAAAAACTCTAAAATGAACCAGATCGAAACATTAAGAATAGCGTAATCTTATGTAGATAAACTTATAGAAGAACATTTTGAACTGTATAAGAGCCGATTGAGGGGCAGACCGCTTTTTTGCTTAAAACATGTTTTTCTTAGGAGCTGAAAATTTCCATGAATATGTAAAACGTTTTAAAATAGTATTTAATAATATTGCACGTAACTTTGGTTATTTTATATTTTACTCGGCCTTTCTGGCATTTTAAGTGTGCACATTAAGATATTTGTCAATTTACCAACAACCAATGGTGTGACTCTTTCAAGAAGTATGACAGACAGATCCGTCAGAAGAGAGTCTACAATTTGTTTAAATACGTTATTACGCCCTTTAGGTGTCACGGTATTCTTTTTACTATGACCTTCACAGTAAAAAACAAATGTTCCCGAAGGTTCGGAATTCGGTTCATAATTCGTAATGCGGTTCCTAATTTTCGTAGCGCGGTTCCTAATTCGTAATGCGGTAATGCGGTTCCTAATTTTCGTAATGCGGTTCCTAATTCTATATCCATTATTTGTCTAGTTCAGTTCTATATTTTATATGGTCCTTTTTTAGTAATATTTATTGCTGTTTGCCATAACGAATTTAGCTAATGAAAATAAACTACATAAATGTGAAAATTATATGCCTATGTAGGCGATCCATTTGAAATATTAGGTGAAGTGGAATATAATCCGGATATAATAGAAACAGAAAAGCCACCAAAACCAGAACCAATCTTTGTAACTGGGGTCCTGGATATCAATTCCCTTAAAAACCTGCTGTTAAGAATAACAACAGAAGGAAATTTTACTATGACCACTCTCAGGTCAGGACACGTTGTGAAAGTAATGCCAGTAAGTATAGAAGTATACAAAATGATAAGAGAAAAATTCATCACAGACAATATCAGCCATTATACTTACATGATAAAAAGTGAAAGACCTTATAGAGTTGTTCTGCGAGGCCTCCATAGCTCAGAAGACATCTCTGAAATAAAAGAAGGACTCAAAGCACATGGACACGAAGTAAGGCAACTCGTAAATGTACGTCATCGAAACACAAAAGAACCCTTACCCCTATTTTATGTAGACCTGGAGCCAAAGAATAACAATAAAGATATTTTTAAAATAAAATACCTCAATCATATGAAAGTATCTTTTGAAGCACCTTATAAGAAACAGGAAATTCTACAATGTAAAAGATGCCAAAGGTTCGGTCATTCAAAAAATCAATGCTACCGACCATTCAGATGCGTCAAATGTGGAGACGACCACCCAACCACCAGCTGCTCCAAAACAAGGGAAACGGAAGCTACTTGTGCAAACTGTCTAGAAAAACATCCAGCTAGTTACAGGGGATGCCTAAAATACAAGCAATATAAAGAGCACTTATTGAAAATCCAACCAAAACAAACATATAAACATACAAACCAAACTAAGCGTATGCCTGAAATGGACAATTTGCAGCCAAGGAAATTCAAAAATTATAATAGAACAACCTCAACTTACGCTGAAATCACTAAAAGTAGAATGGAAAACATCACTAAGCCAGACCAATTACCTCAAACGCAACAACTAAGTGACATCTTGGAACAAATGTTCAACAGAATACAAACTATGATGCTAACCATGGTAGACAACATGATGGATCGTTTCATCCAGCTTATTAGCAGCCAGACTAAGAAATAATCTAAATCTTAAAATAGTCACATGGAACGCCAACGGACTGGTCGCTCGACGACTAGAGCTGGAAATGTTTCTACACATGAAAAAGATTGACGTGGCATTAATATCTGAGACTAGGTTTACCATCAAAAGCCATATCTCAATAAAGGGCTACACAGTTTATGCTACCAACCACCCATCGGGAAAAGCGCATGGAGGAACGGCAGTGATCTTAAAATCAAATATAAAACATCACCCGCTTGAACCTTTCTCAACTGACAAGATACAAGCCTCTCTTATTAAAGTGTATGACAATAGCTCGGACATTACCGTTGCTGCAGTTTATTGCCCTCCTAAACACCAGATGGCAAAAGAAGAATATAAAGATTTCTTCTCTATACTCGGACATCGCTTTATAAGTGGGGGCGACTGGAACGCTAAACACCTGTTCTGGGGATCTAGACTTATAACAACTAGAGGAAGGTCGCTCTATCAAGCTGTGAAAGATCTTAATCTTGATTGCTTGTCCACTGGAGAACCTACCTATTGGCCGACAGATCCACGAAAAATACCCGATTTGCTGGATTTTTTCATATCTAGAAACATTGCAATAAATAACACTAAAACAGAACCTGACTTTGACCTTATCTCAGACCACTCTGCTATTGTTCTAAGGGTATATAGTAAGATATTACTAACAGAAGTACCACTTAAAATCTACAATAAGAATACTAACTGGAAAAAATATCAGGATATCATCACAACGGAAATACAGCTCAGGATCTCACTGAAAACGTCTGACCAAATAGAACGGGCTATAGAAGGACTAAACAAACTGATTCATGACGCTGCAAACAGGGCTACATCCCATCACAAAACGGGAACTGCTATAGAGCATGTGTACCCTGAATTCATCAAGGATTGTATAAACGAAAGACGTAGACTCCGCAGAGTATGGCAAAACACTCACTATCCTAGAGACAAGACTGCCTTAAATAAAGCCACACAACATCTTAAAACTCTAATCAAAGAATTGGCAAATGAGAATCTACAATCATATCTCACAAAACTGACACATACTAGTGACACAAACTACTCGTTATGGAAAGCTACCAAAAACTTAAAGCGTCCCAAACAACAAGTCACACCGCTAAGAACAAAAACGGGATCCTGGGCTCGCTCTGATAGTGAAAAAGCTAACAGATATGCTGATCACCTACATGAAGTTTTTGAACCGTTTCCCAGCAGTAATCAATATCTGGACAATGAAATAGAGGAGTACTTAAAGACACCTATTCAAATGTGCTTACCACTTAAGCATGTGACACCAAATGAACTGAGGCGGGAAATCCTAAAACTCCAGGAAGGCAAATGCCCTGGCTATGACCTTATCGACGCGACACTTTTGAAACACCTCCCAAAAAAAGGAATACTGTTCATACTCGCTATTTTCAACGCATGTTTAAGACAGTCCTACTACCCAAGCCAGTGGAAAATAGCACAGGTAATAATGATACTGAAACCAGGTAAACCTGCTCAAGAAGTGTCATCTTATAGACCTATCAGTCTCCTTCCGGTAATTGGAAAATTACTGGAAACGATAATACTTAACAGAATGAGGGAACACTTAGCAAATATAATACCAACACATCAGTTTGGATTTAGAGAGGGCCACGGAACTATCGAGCAAGTGCATAGGCTGGTTGATGTCATAAGTAGAGCATTGGAAAATAAACAATATTGCTCCGCAGTCTTCTTAGACATTAGCCAAGCATTTGATAAGGTATGGCATACTGGGCTTCTCTTTAAAATTAAAAAAATGTTACCGCACTCCTTTTTTCCGTTGATTAAATCGTATCTTGGAAAAAGATGCTACGAAGTGAAATATAACTCCGAAACATCAGAAATGCACCCAATTAAGTCAGGAGTTCCACAGGGTAGTATACTGGGACCAGTACTCTATTTGATATTTACAGCAGATCTACCTACTTATGCCAACACTACCACAGCGACATACGCAGATGATACCGCACTTCTTTCGTCACATGATAATCCCGATTCCGCATCTGAAAGCCTCCAATCCCATATCTCTCTCATCCAAGCATGGTGCCAGCAGTGGCGTATTAAAGTCAACACAGATAAGTCAGCCCAAGTAACTTTCACACTTAGAAGAAAAACCTGCCCACCTGTAAAACTTTTTGATACAGCGATCCCACAATCAGATGACGCCAAATACTTGGGTATGCACCTCGACCGTCGACTCACTTGGCGTAAACATATATGGACTAAAAGGAAGCAACTAGACAGCAAACTCCGCAGCATGTACTGGCTAATCGGCCGTAAATCACAATTGACAGATTCCAGTAAAATGGCTATCTATAAAACGATACTGAAGCCCATATGGACTTACGGCATTCAGCTTTGGGGCACAGCCAGCCATAGTAACATCGAAATACTTGAAAGGTTCCAAAGTAAAACAATGAGAGCCATGTTTAATATACCATCCCACATAAGCAACAAATATGTGAACCTAGATTTAAATCTGAGAACTGTGAAGGACGAAATTGAAATAAACAGCAAGAAATATCAACTCAGACTGGACCAACATATGAACGAACTAGCTGCTGAACTTCAAGGAGAGGGCAGTCTAAGATTCTCCCGCCTTAAGAGGAATAGCGTATCTGAACTTGCGACAAGATTCGCGGACAAAATATGAGGATTGCACCGTTGGGTGCATGTCTTTGCTAAGAATAATTTAGCTGATGAAAATCTGACAACACATTAGATTATTGTTTGAAACAAACAGATCGCTAAGTAGCAGGATATAAAAAAAAAAAAAAAAAAAAAAAAAATGTAGGCGATCCATTGTTATAGTTGTAATGTCAAAAATTAAAACTATTCTTCATAAATTAAAAAGTCCGTAAGTTTTTAGGCATTTTAATACATAAATATAAATCACCGACTAATTGCATTGAAATATTAACGGATGTATTATTATAACTCGACAGTAAAGTGTGCATTGTGATTTATATAATCAAATTACTTATAGATTTTTATTAATGAGTTACAAGGCAACTTCTTTTTTTAAAAATTCTATTGTAGATCTTAATTGCACCATGACGATGAATATTAAATATCCTACATTATTTTAGCTACTTAATGCAATTAAAATTTAAAAAAAATAAATATATTTTCATTATTTTTACATTAATGTATCATTTATTGAGTGAAAGAACTTATCGATAATATTTTATAAAGGTTCAACTGTACTGGCCTTGCAAATGAAATTATAGGACCAGTAGTTAAATACAAAGTCTCTATTTTTTTTGGCAGCGCTTCAAAGGTTTTAATTAATCATCTTATTTATTTCGACTCTATTTACTTATGGTGGGTCTAGAAACTAATCTAATAAAATTATAATCGAGTTATTAATTAAAATCAAGTATTCATTGGAAAATTTTAAGTTTAAAACGCATGTGGGTTGATTTTGGAGATTAATAATTTTTCCAAAGTTTATGTCTGTATATAAAAATTGAGGACATACTTAAAAAGTTTATTATAAGAATAGTGTTAGGTGTGGTACAGAGCATTTTTTAGATTTTTATGTCAAAATATCTACTTATTCTTCAAGTAAAAATAAGTGGGCGACTTTTTTATTATATATGGAAAATGTTCCTGCACATAGCTATTCCATTTTATGAAATATTTAAAAAAATATTCATTACGCTAGAATAGTTTTTAAATTTTAAAATTTAAGTGATTCGCATATGATAATTCTTCGTTCTTTTATTTACTAAAGAGGGCTAGTTAATTATGGGAGTGCATTATATTATTCTGTAGTATTGAGGTCGAACTGAAAAATATTTTAATTTTTTGTGAATAAACACAACGAAAGAAAAGATGCACACTGGCACCTGCAATGTTCTTATAGTAAATAGATAGGTAATGAGCGCTCTATAAGTTGTTTTTAAAGACAAAGTAATTGCATTATCTCTTTCTTTATTGTGCATGTGTAGGCGCTACCTAGAAAGCTTTATTGAAAACTTTATAAATTTATCCAAAAATTATCTTGAAACGCATTCATTTAATTGCCTATTCAACGCACACGAATTTTGTCAGCTAATCATTTGTTCGAAGTATTCTAACTATGCTACGAAATGACGATGCGCCATTAAGAGTGGGAGGACGTGAATACGGAGTTAATTCAGAGACTGTATAAATCAGTTTTAAGCGTGCAAGGTCGGAAATGTGGGTCAGGCACGCCATTTGGCATCAGACTGCTCGGAGTATTTACTGGATTCTGTTATCGTCCGCTATAGGAATGGTCTTGTACTATACAATTTATTTTTTAAAATCTAAGTGATGTGACTACATATATATATATATATATATATATATATATATATATATATATATATATATATATAAATAAATATATATATATATATATATATATGAATATATATATATATATATATATATATATATATATATATATATATATATATACATTATTTTGACGTAATAAAATATTTGTTAGAAAGCATAATAAAAGGAATTGTAATTGTCATATCAAAGAAAGCTTTAAACTCTCGAGACTCTTCGTGTAATTAGACTTGGGATAAAAGATACACTAATATTTTCTAGTATTTTCATAATGATATGACACTTTAAAACGCTCTTCTACTAAGTTTGTAGGGAAAGCAGAAAAATTATACATGAAACGTTATATACGTTTCATCTATGACATACATACATGAATGAAGATGCTCGTTATTCACGCATACGGTCTTTTGTTGTTAGTATTTTTTACTTTTTATCACATTTAAACAAGTTTTTGTCAGAAACTTTTTTTTTATTAAATTTATTACTCTCAAAAGTGGAACGGCAGTTTTTATTTATAAGCGGCAAAAAATGACTTCCAGGAGCTACGGTTTTACGTCAATTCGGTATCGGGATGAATTATTGTTAAATTGAAATAAAAAATTATGATAGCACAAAGAATATTAAAACGCTTTTCATTTATCGAGTGTTTCTATCACTGAAAAATAAATATAGGTAGAGCAATACAAAATTTTGGGCGTATTTCAAATGTTTGGAATTTCGATGTGGTTATGACCAGTTTTTTAATGAACATACGATGAGAATTTCACGATATAAACTGCATTAAGGCTCTGTTTTTACGTTTTTGTTCGCAGTAAATTGAAACGAACTCATTTATTTATTTAAAAGCTTACTTAAATCCTTATATTGAAAAAGATACGGCGAAAAATCATTATATTCTCCAAAGATACATGCTACGTTTTTCATTTTGGATCTGGTCACATATAATTCTCTGAAAGTTGGAAGAAATTTGCATGGTCCCGGACTGTTCAGCTCGAGTATGAATACACCCACTGTTTTATTCACCGCATGCACGTATCAATATCCGACCGCGATCCACAATAGTTCGCCTGCTGAATTTGCTTTAGTCAGTGTTGGAAGTATTTTATTTCGACATGTGCTCTTGTTTGGCTTAGCATCGAGATCGTATAGTATTTGGATATTCCACGGCCTGTTCTTGTTTAAATTTTATGCCAATGAGTATTTTCATTTACTGTCTTTAGTAATGTCTATTTACATAAAATTAAACATTTATTTTAGGTTAACTGGTGTAAAGAATTGGGACCAAACTGAAAGTTAGACAAACATTTAATTAAGAAAAGAAAAAATAACAATTCATATTCATATTTATTTAGCCATATTCCTCCGCCGGTCGCCAGTTAGGGATGAAGTAAGAAATTACGCATATGTTTGGGTAATTTCTAAGGCAGCAGCTGAAGCCTTGACTATAAGTAAGATAAACATTTGGACTTTGTTGGAAAGTTTTGATGTGACAAAATTGAAAGTGAAAATAATACTTTTTTTTCATTAAAATTCGATGGATATTTGGGATCCATTTGTGACGAGGCATCTGTTATTTAACTCGCCTTGACTAAATTAAAATTAAATTAAAAACAACTAAGTTTGTTATTAAAAGTCGATGAAGATAGAATTGTTTCCTCATGGATATCAATTTGTGATGGGGCATTTGGTATCAGGGTTGGTTTGACTCTCAGTAGACACATGTATCAAAAAGGAATCCTCATGTGATAAGTCCGTCTCAATTTCAATAGCATCCTTCCTATTTCTCCTAGTTTTATATCCAATTCTCATTATAAATTGCTTTTTATTTTTTTCTATCTACCAGATTAAAATGTTTATTTTTCTTAGGAAATACCAAAAATTTTATTACATTTTATATATAGTTTTTAATGATTGGGGATAATTTGGTCGATTATGATATCGACTGAAAGGGTTTCATGTAAGTAATGGTCCGATAGCATTATTAATATAAACTAATGTGTACCCAAAACTAGAAAAATACAATTATATTTTTTTGATAATAATTTATTTAATTAGTGTCGTAAGTAATGGCTCACTTGCATTATGTCTTCTTCCTTAGACTATAAATAACATGAGAGACGTGCAGTATATTGGCGATTGACGATTGTCACACAAAAATCAAGCAGTATTGACGTTGACAAGTGATTAATTAACTCGCAATTCATCGGCTTATTGGTGATGCACTGGTAGATTTGTCGTTCATTCTGCCCGCTGCCCGGCTGCACCGATACGAGTGAGCTTGTAATGCACAAAACGAAACCCGTTTTTCAACTATAGCAAAAATGACAATAAATTATAGGGTAGCTTGACATAATTGAATAATAAATAAAAATTCGCTTTTATCCTGGTTTCTAGTAACCGAAGTATAATTTCCTCATCCTCTTTTGGGTTATCCAAATGATAATACGCATATATATATATATATATATATATATATATATATATATGTATATATATATATATATATATATATATATATATATATATATATATAGATGTTATGAAATATATGGAGACTTGTACCTTTCTATGTGGCTAGGGATTGGAGTAACGACGCTATAATAATGCAACCAACCTCTCTCTATCTTTCTTTTCACATTCATTGCGCGCGTGTACCTAAATGTGTCAATTATGTTTAAAAATAAAGAAGGGAATCTTTTCTTCACGCCAAAGCAGAATAGTTTCTTTGTATTGTTTTGGATAAGCTATGAATTGTATCAGATTTTTTTATTCTTCACTTTTGGAAACGCACATTCGTTAAATTTTGTTAGCTTTCATTTGATATTCACGTTGTAATCGCCCATTTCTTTTATTCGATTTTCATTCTGACTTAAAAAAATGTTTTATTTCCTCTATTTTTTTCTAAATTTTGACTTTAGATATTTCTGAGATCACGTATATTATGTTATGAAATAGAGACCGGGAACAGAGCTCATGGATAACGCAAGGGTTTCGTTTAACACTTTTTGCTATGGAGCCCTAACATATAACGAGAAACGTTTGACAAGTTTATTAGAACGGGTGAAATATTTATTTGCTCCAATAAATATTAAATATTCACTTTTATTAATTATAATCGCGGTTTAGGGAAGAAAATTACATTTCATATAAAGATGTTACGCGTTCGTATCTCGACTCGCTGGTTTGAATATAATTCTCTCTCCCGCCCTACTAAAATAACAACCTTGTAAATTAGAGAGCAAAACAATTTTGAATAATTTATAAACGAGTCGCGGACCAACTCGACTGTTATCACCAAGTTTTCACATTAAAGTTTCACGCCAACTTGACAATTAAAAGGAAATAATAAGCTCTAGCAGCGGGCTGGGCCGATTAGCCTGACAATGAAGGGGAGTGACATCTCACTCTCTCGCTTTACGTATTCTTTGTAATTATCATAACATTTGAATGCTAATGCAGAGTGTTGAGAAAAGTAATTACAAGTTGTGCGTATTTTTTAAACAACACGAAGTAGACACTGTCCGATTGATTTAATTTTTACAGGAATTCAAGCCGCAGTTTAAATTTTTACAAACTTATTTTCACTTTTATTAAACCGACATTAAACAGTGTCGTGTTGAGTAAATTAATTCTGCGGTATAAAGTATTGAAAGTGAAGTATTTTGAATGAACGAACTAGGAATCAGATTCCTCAGGACACACCTATTTGCAGCGAAAGTTTGATCTCCCTCGGGTCGTAATCCAGCCAAGAATAAATGTATCCTGTCTTCATTACTCAAATTCCTACGGCAGTCATATTTCTCAATACAAGATTCATTTATTTCGATTTATAGAATTTACTCAACACTGTCTGATGTCGGTTTAATCAAAATGATAATGTGTAAACATTTAAGCAGTAATTTAAATTCTAGTTAGGTTTTCTTACATTGTGGCGTTTTTAAAAGTATGAATAAATGCGATGGAATCGATAAGTTAATGTCTCGATATTTTCCTCTCTTTATTTTCCCTTCGGTCCCGGAAAGTTTCACCATCTGATCGATAAATGAATTTGAGGTGAATAAAACCGTGGTTGGGAAAATTAAGAATGCTGTAAAGAAAATAGGCAGAACACACGAAAGATAAACCGTAGATGGATATGTAAATAAATATCATATAATAATAACAAAGCGATGCACTGCTGAATTAGATCCTGCATTCGCAGTGAAATTGAACACGATAGGGTGAAAGTAAAATCTTTAGCAATAGACAGACACATCGGAAGACATACTTGCGAGTCAAGAAAGTGGGTGCGATGTGTCAGATAGCAACGGAGTAGAGTTAGTAAATATAAACCTGAAAATAAACAAAAATTGTGTTTTAAATGTTATTTTAATTATTGTGGGCATACGTACTATACGTGACAGCATATTAGTGATTGATATTTTTATGCCATTCGTTATGATTAATTGAATATTGATCGATGTCGTCGTATAAAACCGATCTGTCGTTATCATTATACGAGATTTTTTGCGGAGAATTGTCTTTCATTCCTTGAAGTATCATTAGTCCTTCTCAATAAATGGATCGAGTGAAAGAAAATAATTTGTGGGCGGCGTGGCGGGGCACGTGCATGCCGAGAGACGCGGGAGAAGAAATCGATGAGATGTGATGTGAGATTTAAAATAATCTAAAACTCTTTACATTTGTATTAATTCCGTAAGAACCTAACTTCTGAAAACGATTATATGCCTTGTGGTTAATTATAAATTGGTTAGTTTTGCGATATATATATCTTCAAATGTTCTAAATGATTAAGATAAATTAAAAAAAATAACTTTTAATGTTATATATGTTGTTAATTTGAAAAAGAAAGTTTGTAGGTAAAGTAATTAAATATTTTTCATACACTTATTTTTTGCTTTCGATTCCATTTTATTTTCGCTCGTAATGCAGTGAGAAAGAATTTTGTCAAAAATACATCTTTATTGAAAATTACCTGGAGGTTCTCAAGACAAACGCGGTCATACTTATTTGTATAGGTGACGAACGAAGGTACATATCTTAAGTCGACTAAAATCACTAGTTTTCTATTTTATTGAGTACGAGAGTTTTTCTCATCATAAGTCAGTCATCAGTTTTCTCATTCATAAGTTAAAGTGACTTGTTAGAATATTTGACCTATCGTATAATATAAAGTTTATTTTAATTTCGGTATTATCAATAAATATTCCATTGAAGTACACAGCGCATTAACGCGGGGTATTTAGTCTTATTACAGCGGTTAACAATTTTAGTAGTTAATTCCTTAGAAACGCTGTTATGATTTATAGTATAAATAGGGAATGGAGCCCGAAAACTATTTAATTTCCATCGTAACCTGTCGCGTTTTGTTTCAGTTACCATTGTTCTATCGCTTACGAAATATGTAAAGCTCCATTCGTAGTTACGAACGGTGTGCGAGGATGCCTTTACAGAAATGAATGAGGTATGACAACTACGCACAGATCCACTAGTTTCCGTTGCACCGCCTCGCGACGAACGCGCCCATTGAAAGGTGTCGGAGATGCTATGCATGTATACATGTACACACATACACGCGCGCACGCGCACACACACGCACACAGATACACATGAATTATATATATATATATATATATATATATATATATATATATATATATATATATAATTATCTTGCTGTTTAACCTTCCAGGCTTGCATTTATTAACCTGCTACAGTTTTCCCTATCACAGCCTGAGTCAAGCTGGAGACTAACGTATATATAGGTCATAGAGCCCCTCTCTCAAAGTATGAGAAATGTAGAGAGGACTGTGGAGAAAGAACGTCATTCTACGCGAGTTAAACAATTTAAGTTGTTTGGACTAACAATTTTCCGATATTTTTCTTGGGTTTTTCTTACTATGATTGTGGATCTGGGATCAAATCATTCAATAAACGGTTGCACGAAATTCAGCGTTAAAACATGTCCTTTCTTTGTAGTGTTTCCTTTTTGTTTATAGATTTTGAAATTAGGGCATTCGTTAAAGCCAAAAAAGAGTATGTTCCGTGCCAGTCGAGCTCCTTTTAAAAAAATTAAAATGCTTACTTATAATAACGCCATGAATTCATATTTGATTAGATTTTTGTAAAGTTGAGATTCGATTGTATAATGTTATGTGCATATTATTCTGTAATTTCTACGCATGTAAAAATTTTACCGGCTTCCTATTACTTATTGATTTTTAGGTTGTAAACACGTACGAACAATTATTTGTATACATACAAACGTACATACATGTGTATATTTACAAAATATGCCTGAAAATAAATTAAATTCAATAATATAAATAAAAATGTGAAATTATTAATTATTATATAACGAAATCCGTTGAATGAAAATATTTTAAGAACAAAATGTAAAAGTGCAACCCCGAGCTGGTTGTGAGAGGTAAACATCATTGTAACAACATGGTAACAACAAACATTGGTCAGTTTTCAATATTTTAATTTTTTTTGTCAAACAATTTAAAACGAAGAAAAATGTTAATTCTGTTTTTGTCGAACCTGAATCTAATTATTTTTCTCGTAATTTTTACCATTTAATACATATTTGAGCTGTTTTTAAAAATGTTTGTAAAGTTGAGAGTCATTTCAAAAACACATTTTCATTTAAAGTTGAGAGTCATTCAAATGTAAAGTTGAGAGTCATTGTTGAGAGTCAAAGTTGAGTCATTGTCGAGAGTCATTGTTGTTGAGAGTCATTGTTGTCAAGTCAAAGTTGAGAGTCACATGTGAAGTTGAGAGTCATTTCAAAAACACATTTTCATTTCATTTTCTCGTAATTTTTACCATTTAATACATATTTGAGCTGTTTTTAAAAATGTTTGTAAAGTTGAGAGTCATTTCAAAAACACAGGTTTAGGCTTATATTTTCGTCCATTATTACGCAAATTCAATATACGCAGTATGATAATAATTTGCTCTACGTACGCCTAGGTTCAACCTTTCTACGTTTATTTGATATTGAAAGTTCAATATAAAAAATGCTACATGATTATTTAAGAAAAAAGTTTGTTTTGTGTATATCCAAATGTTTTATATTTCACACGTAACCGACGGCATAAGTTAGGACAGTGATTTTTCCTACGGGGAAACCGGAATTGACCTCACTGTCGGGGGCGGACGCATAATTTTGTTATTAACGTTCGGGCGGAAAATGTGGTCGACAAGCGGCAAATGTTCTTCGATTTCCCGCGCGCGAAGCCAGTCATCAGTCAACGTCCGACGATAGTGATCGCACGCGTTCCGTACACGTGCCTACTTATTTAGACCTTATTTTGTATCGGTTGTTGTGGAGGGTGAGGGTACTCGACGAGTGCAGTTGAGTAATCGTTCTCCGGATAGTATAAAGAATCACCTTATTGAGCATACAATTGATGGACAGTGTAAGAAATATTTTTATGGCGTCAAGTAATGTGGTGAAAGGTGGTATTGAGAAAATAATAACTTACTTGTCTAGTAAGAGCCTGACAAACATCGAGCTAAAAATAAATTTCGCGTAAAATATATTTGATATGTATACATAATTCTTGTTTGAAGCTCGCCCTTTGCAATTTTATTAAGATAAAGTGAAGAGGAACTTTTCAAATAAAGTTATAAGTAAGGCGTGTAACAAGAAGCTTATTTCCTTGAAATGGTTCGTGCGTAGATTTTCTTCACTTATTTAAGTTAAAAATAAAATTATTCCTAAAAAAAATATTTTTTTCTCTAAAGTTGCGAACAGAAAATTTAATTAAAAAAAATTAATCGACTTCTGTTTGTGACGTTTAATTGATTTGACTTCACTTCAGTGCCATAATGGATATTTTTTTAATTGTTCGAACTAATATATAATTTATTTTTACTTTCTAACAAGTAATCACTTAATAACATTATTAAAATGTGATAGCAGAATAGAACGATATATTAATGTGTTTTTGTAATTGATCAACATAAACCATAAAATATCGTGGGGTATCATTTTGTTTTTTGTTGGACATGTAAAGTACGTGTATTGTTGTTATGGCACATTATTAACCCTTTAAAATACTAATAATGCTATACTAATAATATTTGAAGATAAATAATTATTCTAGTCTTTTTTAGATTGATTTTTTCAATTTTTTTATAACAAGTGTTAGAAATATCAAAGCCTGTAAAAAATAAATACAACCGTGTAAGGCTGTTTATCAAAAACTTGAAAGTATTAAATTTCATCGAAATCGGTTTAAGCGCTAGACTGTAAAAGAGTGATAAACGTACATAGGCACTTACATAAATCTATTTTCCTTATCGGCGTTTTTACTCCGTATTAATTGTTCATACCTATTATCGAAAAATAAAAAAGAACGAAAATAAAAAAGTGAAAATATAATTAATAAATATGAAATTAAAAAATGAAAATTTTAAATAAATATGAAAAATTTATATAAAATTTTCATTAATAATAACACAAGCACACAATAGTACGCAGGTCAAAAAGGCTCCTAAAACTGGCCTTGTGCACGTTGCGCCTTATTGATGCCAATAATTTCAAGCCATTTAATCCTCTATACACATAAAAAAATCACAGAAATATTAAACTGATATTTAGCTGGCGTAACAAAGCAGACACTATCATAGATATTTGTTTGTGGGTTTATTAGAGTAGATGAATACATAATTTAAATTATATACATTTAGTTTTATTGACTTTCGAGATGTTGATTTCCAAAAATTGTTGATTTCATCACTCTCTCTTTTACCATAGACAGATCATCAAAACTTATCGACAACTTTCATTCTACTTAGAATTTTGAAATTTGTGAAATGGGTAGCGCTGTACATAAAGAGCGATGAGAAAAAATAAAATAACGAGTGTGCTTTAGACTGAAGTAAAACTTCAAATTCACAAAATATGAACTTTAAAATGAATTTACAATTTATTCACTTTAAACGTAGAATATTTAATGTATTGAACAAAATAATAATTTATAAAATTGTTCAAGAACGAAATGAAATTACAAAATAACCAAAAAATCACTGTTCGCGTAACGCTAGCAAACTCGCATGTATATATTTCATGCACTGGCTATGAGAGGAAGAGAGAAAGATAATGTGCGCGCGCACTACTCTCTCTTGCTCCTACAGTGTGATACAGACAATAGGATTGCACTGTGTCTTAAATATACGAAACATAACTGGCTATGAGAGAAAGAGAGGAAGAAAATGTTTGCTCGCACCTCTCTCTCTTGTCCCTACAGTAATATACGGAACGTATCTCTCTCTCTTTCTGCCTTCACTCACTTATATCTCCTTCTCAACTTCCGTTCGCCTCGCCCGATCACGCTCTTGTCACGCATTCACCAGCTTACTCCTCAAGTCAAGCGTGCGTAAAGAAGTTTTACTTCAAAAAAAACATGTGAAATACGAGTGGAACACGCAGTATGAGAGTTCCGTGTATTTATGGTATTCCTATTAGAATATATACAAATATATTTTTTTCACAATGTAAAGATATTGCCTACTATATCTTTCAAAGACATAGAAACATAGTTCATATTATAAAAAACTGTAAAATATAGAAGAGTTAATCTTCTAGTGAAATTTTACCAAACCTGTTTTTCCATGATTTTTGGATTAGTAGTTTAGAACATAAGGAAGGTAGGGAACTACCCTTTCACATATTTTTTAGATTATCTTCTTAAATATGCATTTTGAACTTATGAAAAAAATATTTTTGCACAAAGAATGCAAAAATAAACATTTTTAAATGATACTCCACAATGTATATAAAATTGAAAAAGAAATGTTTAAGTCCTCTCTTCAAATTTGATATAAATATTTAAAAAAAATAGCTATGTGCAAAATAAGCAAAATATTTGGGTTAACAAGTTGTGTTACTACGCCAAATTTCAAGTTTTCACGTCGTATTGTTTCTGAGAAAATCAAAAAAGATTGTGAATATGAAAAAATACGTAAATATATTACGTACTATATTTTTCACAGACGCATATTTCTGAAAAATGTTCCATATAGAATTAGAAATCATTGATTTCTGGATTTTCTCTTTACCTATGCTATGAGATTTCTCATTACGTCGACTTGTACAAGATTTAAGGTCAAGGATCCTGTAGATTTTTATTGCTAAATAATAAAAAAAATATGCTTTATAGAGCTATTTATTTATGGTGCGTGAGCTCTAAAATTTCACATGAAAAAATACGCCATGTTTTCGTCTGACTATTTAGTCACCAATAAAAATAACTGAAATTGAAAATTCCATTACAACTTTTATACAGAAAATGAACTTGGTTAAACTTAAGGTTTAATTTTTTTAATTGTTGACTGAATAATCCGATTCCGAGGCGAGAACTCGGCCTTTTCTTTTTTAAACTGAATGTACTCACATACTTCATGACGTAGTCATTAATCGCGTTACTTTTGAACAAGAAACTGGATAACAACATTTTGAATAGGCGAGCGTTCTGATTGTGACTTGTGCCTCAGTGAATGCAGATAACGTATAACACGTTATTTCTATATTGTAAGAACGACGAGTATTCAATTTATGTTGATTTGTGTTTTATTATTGTTAATGAATCTATGAATTGATATCGACAAAATATTAGAATGAAGTTAATATGAACTTACTAGTACGTTAAATAAGCAACATGTTTTGTAACGCTATAATGTTTTGATACACAAAACGTTAGGCATTCGTGTTAACACAAATATGTAAAAGTTACCACATAGTCACGAGTCTCGACGATTTCGAGTTTAGTGTGTAAAAACGGCTGACGATTATTTCTTAAGTTAATGAGACATTTATGACTAATAATCATTACTAAGATGAAACCATTGTGTTTTTTACCACATTAACGACCCGAACATCGGCATTTCATGCCGTAATTGATAGTCACGCAATTGTGTAAATAATAATGGTTGATTTTCTTAAATCTTGATTTTCAATACGAGAATTTCAATGCGAGATAGATGGAAATGTTAGAAAATTAAATAAATTAATTAATACGATTAATTGTCACCGAGCAACAACTTCATTTACTTTTTACCATACATTAGTCTTGTTTAATTTTGAGAGAAATTCATTCAGTTAAGGGAATGCTCTTAAACTATTTAGGGTTAATGTTATTGTTATAAATACTTTAAAAGAAAATCATTTATTTCATATTGCTATTTTGGAATTTATGAATATAATATTTACGTGTACTATTTGGAGTCATGAATAAGTTATTATGTCAGACTCGAAATATATATTCCACTCTCTCGTCCGGCGGTCACTTTTCACTTTGTTTTGGCAATCTATTTCATCTCTGACATTCTCCTTCTATATAATTTTCAAGTTTGAATTATTAGATGGGTAAAGGTAATTTCTAACTCAGGCCGAGTTTTTTTGTCTCGAATAAATATATAGGAGTTAGTAAAAGGAAATAGCTCCCATTACTTCATTTCTAATTAGGACCCTAATAAGCAATGCAGTATCGATCTACGTATTCATTTCAATAAAAACCATATGCAAATAATTTGTTTACGCAAAGAATTTTTAAATTTTGTTTCAATAAATAGAGGGGTTATATCATTTAAAATTATATTGCATAATTAACTCTCATCTAGAAATTTTTTGTGCGATTGCACCTTATGCCTTATTAACATTAAATTGATCTACACAGGTAAGCGTCTTAATATATTGTTATTGGTTTATTGGCCGTGAACAATGACATTACAGGAATATCATTAGCACTCTGAACGTAGTCTACATTAAATAAGATAACTTAAATTTGCTTAACTGTCCTTAGTATGAATCGTGACTCACAGTGTGTGGTTGTTGTCACTAACTTATTTTACGAAAATATCTATCGTGTTCTCTCTGTGTAATGCCAAATATTTTAATTACACAGTTACCGTCAGAAAATGTCCGGAAATGACAAATAAGTACATCCAAATAATTTTTCATTTAATTTTTTACCGTATTTCTTTTCAATCTATTTCGAATTATCTAGAAGATAAATCAATATAGTAATATTTAGCCGTCCTTGTTACAATTATACTATATCAGCAAGAGAAGCAAGGCTAGATTGAATTCTGTCGTTTTAGGAGTATATTTCGCCAAAATGTATGGTGAATATGCTGTCCCACGTCTATGTTGTGCTTGCTCGTACGTAATATAATCTAGGCGATCAAAATTATACTCTCTTTGTTACATGTGTTTTTTGATTTGACGCGATCGCGAGTTACGTTTTTAATACGCTTATATTAGCGTCACTTATACGAATGTATGTTTGAATGTAACCGAATCTTACAATTAAATTTTCACCCACTTCTAGACGTCAAATTACTTAACATTTTGTATCAAGAATCGATGACAATAGAATAATTAAAAAAAAATAAAAATAAAAAACTAAAAAAATTTGTTTCCTCTTGAAACAAAAATGGTGTAAAAGGAAAACCAAAAAAACCTTTTTTAGTTATAAAAAATAAAAAAACACGCTTACGTAGTAATATGAATATTCTTTAAATATATAGATTTTAGTCAAGAAATCTCATAACTCGGTATAACTTAATTTATGGAATAAGTTTAAAATAAGAATAGACTGATTGATAAAAAAATTAGCTTTAATATAAATAAGCGCGGCGTGCCTGATGTCATTTGTGCTAAATTGCAAACCAAACTTTTTTATAATAAATTATTCTTTCGCTCTTGCCTAAAACTTTACATTGGGAACTTTATTTTTTATTTTTTACGTAAGCGCGTTTTTTAATTTTTTTTAAACTATAATTTTTCTGTTCGGATTATTTAATATTTGAATGTTATTTTGAAATCATAATATTTATGTATTTATTAGATGGAAGCACATTTGTCCATAGACTTAATATAAACCTAGACTTAGTATAAACAAATCTGTAATATCCCGATAAAAGTGTCCTGTATATTCCTCAAGGGTATAAACTATTACCATACCAAAGTTCTTTAAAATCCGTGTAGTAGATTTCACATGAAGAAGAACACATTATCACACAGACAGACAAAAATTGTAAAAACCGGTTTTCTGGCTTCCATTAAGTTCTACACGTTAAATCAATCACTCTTTTTAAAATATCTTCCGTGTACAGCATTTCCTCCGTTACAATTTTGTTGTCATCAGGTATGGGTAACGTAACTGCCGTTAATATGTTTAGATGTTTTATTATTAAAACATCTAAACATATTCATCTCAAATCATTCTTGCCATTATGTTCAGTCTATTACATCGTGACTATGTTATTATTCAATTACTTTCTTTTATAGATTTGATAACATGTATCTGAAATATGGGAGATATATAAATAATATAAATTGAGTATATTAATTCGTCTTTTGTGATTCTTTTAAGAAGCCGTTTAGACACTTCACAAAATTTGATAATTACGTAGGCTGATATTCCAAATGGCGGAAGACGTTGTAATGTATGGATTTCTTGGCGTTGATTAGTTTAATAACGTCGTCCTTAACTTTTCCACCGTGTGGTACAAAATAGATATGGTGGGCGGGAAACAAAGTAAATTTGGATTGGGGAAATCTAATATCACTCGGTTTCCATTAAAACACGAGATAAATCTTTATCAAATGTAATGAATTGATCCTACCGAAGAAAATTAATGTATGTAAATAGATTTACAGAGCAAAGGAATATTTCCTTGTTGTCTTTGTTTGTGTAAAGAAATTATGTACATAACTTTCGGAAATTAAATTGATTCTGAGGTTTAAGAAAGTTGTAAATTATTAGACATTAGGAAAGAGAAATTTTCAGATTTATCGTTAAGAAAGTATTATTTTCCTTCTTCTGTGCCGCTTATTGCCAATTAGACGGTCGTGGAACCTGGAAGCTTTGCCAGATAAGTTGGATAATGTTAGGACGTTTCTACAGAGCGAAGTTAAGATATTAAATATAAGTACTAGGTAGAAAAGTGTTATAAAACTATATGGATATATGTAAAAATGGAATGTTCCTTAAAATCGTGTATATATGTAATTTACAGTACGATTTATATTAATATATTTATTTTAATATGTTTCACTTTGTGTCTGATTTACTAAGCTTTTTTTACTATGTAATTCCAATAGTTCCACAGAATTCCATTAAGACTTATAAATAAATTATTTTTGGACTTTTTCCTTTATTTGTATTTTGAAACTTTTTTTGTAGGAAATTATTAGATTCTGTGTCAATAGGAAGTTTACCTTTACTATTTTTCATTAGGGAATAAGTATTAAAGCGTACGTGATATTTGAAATTGGTTTTCGGTTAACATTAAAGTAACGTGTGTTTCAAGAACAGGATGAAATACGAAGAAAACTATTGATTACAATAATCTTACTTTTTACCCATTATACCGATTTATATAATGGCCATATTTTTAATGTTTGCTTGTGATTACATTTTTAGTGGATGTATTAACTGGAATAATTCTCGCACATTTTGTAAGATATTTTTGACTAGTTGTTGTTTCTTCCTTTAACGCGTGAAAATACGATTCTTGTTAAATGGCTTAAAATGTTTTTTTAATAACTAAAATTAAATAACTTATTTTCCATAATTATTAAGCTCCTATCACGATATTTATGTGCAGATTCACTTAAGTTTTAAACAGATATTTTAGTAGTGGAATTTTAAATTGACAGAGACAATTATTGCGAGAAAGCTTTTGACAACGGGTGTCTTCTTTTTTTTTAACGAGACATTAAATCACCCTAAATCTCATTATCGACATTATTTAAAACTAATTTAAATAATTAACTAGTAGATAGATTAACGGTATATCCATGTGAGATTTTAGGCAATAACGCTGCGAAATGATAGAATATTTTAATTAAATTGTTGTTCATTACATATTATAAATTATTATTCTTTCTGCTTGTTGTGTTCCTTTTTTATTTATCTTCTCAAAACATCGTACCCAAGATACACGCTGAATAAGAGTTGCACATACATGTACATATATAAGTATGAAAGACAGTTCGGGTTTTTAAATAGTTGACGAGTAAAGCAGGAAATTCCACAAAAGTCGGCAATAGGGACTCACCTAAATCCTGAATTGACATACGTGCCTAGGGCGAAATTCCGTTTTATTTTAAAATTCTTGTTAGATCATTCATGTGTCTATCCGCTTGTTGTCTGCTACATCTATTTTCTGACAAACCGTTTGACGTAGAAACTTTCCATTGATAATGGTAATATAATATTTTCTTGCCAGTAATAAAGCATATTAATTCGCATACATCTCAATAGTTAATATTTAAAATGGAGGGACTTGGAAACTTGGAGGGGGGAAATAGAATATAAAATTGTTTTTGATTTCTTGTATCATACGATATATTAATAGAAGAGGGATTTGCGAAATTATTTTTTACAATATTATGTAAGACAGTTTTAGAGACACTGTTAACATTTTAAATATAACGATGATTTGAAATCCAATAGTTTTAAGAAATTCATAATATTTTTACATCTGAAAAGGATCGTCTAGGCAATATCTGGTAAAAACAAAATTAATATTTGTTAATAGTTTAGTGGAAACGCTATGCGCTCTTAAATACTTACATGTGCCTAATAGTGAATACAAACGAGTAGAACAAACACAATGCATAATAATAACAGAGATTTTAAGTGCATTGATTACAGATGAGTTCATCCTGCTAGTATGTCTCCACTGTACCAATTATATCGAGGTCACGTGTAACTGATCATTTTTCACAAATAATTAAGTCACTGAATCATCCTTCGTTGAAAGCTGACGAAGTTTAAAGTACAGTGATCATACTAACAGCAAACAATTTATTTTAGGACGAAAATCACCTGACTTTCTAGAATACTTGAAATTGAAATGATAACATTTCTCGTTGGAACATTAAGCGAGTGGTTTCAAAACTCACTTGTGGTTGGAATTGTTACTTTTCTATAGACGCGCGTATCCACCTCCCTCGTTTCTCTCTTTCAGTCGCAACTTGAACCAATATGGCTAGTTGTTAAAATATCATTAATCTAATATTAATATAGAAACAAAAATTTACGGAGTTTGATCATTTACACTCATTAAATGAAAGAGTAGCGGGTGGAATGATATGCCAGACTTATTTGTAGTCTACCTGATGTAGATTCCTCGACTTTTTTCAGTGCCATTAATAAGCATTAACGTATTAAATATAGTAAATGCACAAAATAATAGCATCGCTCTTTTAATTGTGTCTACTTCATGTTTCGTTTTAACTTCACCTTTTATAAACGTCTTTGATATTTTAGCTACGTACCTAAACTGAAAAAAGAAGCTGTTGCATATGTATTAAGTATACTCAAGTTTAGCAAATTGTTTTATAGGTATTTAATAATAATTTTATGTAAAGTTCCTATATTTAAACGATAACATTAAAATATTAATTTTAGAGTCCTATATTAATGTTTCGGTGTAAATATGAAATGGCGTAAATATATGTGAACTTTAAAAATGCGCTGGATTAGATAAGATAGTCTTAATAATTGTTTATGGATACCAAAGAATATTCTATGTCTATTGACAATATATTCGAGTAACTTTGTCAAAAAAAATTTCCCTCAACACGCAGTAACTAATTTGATAAATTTGACTGGCAAATTTTTGTTTTACTCTTCCATTGCAATTTAATTCCCAGATTAATCAACGGACCGCGCCGCGACCCGCAGAGGGGCGCAATAATCCGCCGGCGCGGCAGATATTTTGAAATATCCTACGAGCGCTTTACAAGTCGTCCACCACAACCGACCCGCACGAACGACCCAGTCGCTGGTGTCGAGCGGAAATTAAAATGTTTGCTTCACCACGAGTATTCTTCAATTTTCACCCGGCACGGGATACACGCGATTGGCTGATAAAAACTACATTTTGTCCATATTGAACCTTCTGGAAAATGTTCAAGTTGCAGGCCGCAAGTGGGTCTGAATGACATAAATTGAGAGCGTAATAAATATCTTATGAACCGGATTTATGCTTCGGTATCGAGTTGATTGGTAACATTGATGTATGAACACATGAAGTATAGGACATCTACCCTTTATCACTTCTGCTTCGGTGAACTACCTCGCTCGCTATGATAAATTACACTCTATGTAAGCCAGGCTTGCTTAGCTATTAGTGTTCTATTTGACGGTTTTTAAGTTTATTATGTATAAAATATCCTTGAAGTTTTTTTTATAATAGCCAGAATAAGGGCGATTATTCTAATACGAATAATTCATATGGATAGTTACTATTGAAAAAAAGAAAAACTGTTTAAGAAAAAAAAAAACGACTAATTGCTGCTAATCTATTGCAGAAATGTGTTAATTTTAATTGTTGGTTCTCGATAAGTAGACGGTCTCGTGTAATAAAATTATATATTTAAGTAATATTTATTGTTATGCTTTACCGTTATACACAAAAGTACACGTTTTATGTAAAAATATATAAGCGGAAAATACTCTTTTGACTTTAAATTATAGGTCAAGATTTGTGTCGAAAGTGTTATTCGATGACAATTACGTCAAATTAGATATTGAATATATTTGGCGTTAGTTTTGTAGAAATTCATTATTCACAATTAAATGAAACTACGTGATGTATTATTTCTACTTTCTTTAAGTTCTTTACCTTGATCTACATCGAAACCTAGGTCATGGTAAAGAACTTAAAAAAAGTAGAAATAATACTACATCACGTAGTTTTATTTAATTGTGACGTCAAATTAGTTCGAAGTTACTGGCAGCTTCGCGTCGAATTGGTGTGATGTACGAGTATAACCGTGTGCGCGCGGTAAAAAACGTATGTGGTGGTGTCGCCGTTGCAATGATGATATGGTCTTTTAACCGTTTGCATATTCATTATTGTTAATATATTGTTCTTGTAACTGTTGTTTGTGAATTGCGTGCTAACTTTGTAGGATAATTTTTTTTTAATTCATTTGTTTAAAAGTGCTGTCGTTATTGTAATAACCCCAATACGATATACGTAATGGGGTAGGACGTACAAGCAGAATATATGTTGTCTAGTGTAGCATTTCGTATTCGCTTCACATTAATTTCTGTCATTGTGATTGAACTTAGAAGCTATTAATTTGAGGTTTCAAAAATATATGAACAAATCACAGCTAAAACACAATATTCCGCAGAGCCAGAGCAGCTCTTTCGGAAATCTATGTCGTATCATTTAATGATTAAGTATTAAATGTCGATTATTTATACCATCTATATTTTCAGCAACTCGTACGATGTCAAAGAATCCTGAAATGTTTGAATGTATGAATTATTATGATGTCAAATAATATACTTCCTTTATTTAGCGAGAATGTGGTTATATAATTAGTCATTGCTAAACTTTGCCTAAATAGCTATTTTTAATTTTAGAAGCGTATCTAGGAAATTTTACATTTTCGCTTTGGTCTTAGCTAAATATATGTATTATATTAAGAACATTGTCTAAGTTTCCTCTCCTTTTTGCTACGGGACGTAATGGTCAGGAAAGTACTATTAATAAAAAAATTATCTCCGTGGCAAACACCAAATCTATAATAATGAGATGGAGATATTTGAAAATTTTCCAGTATTGAATATTAATACGAATACTACATCACGTAGTTTCATTTAATTGTGAATTTTCCAGTACATTAAATATGTGGGTCGTTACGGGTCCCAGGAGGGGCCCTGAGACAACCCGGGTGGAAAAGGTGGGAATTGTACATTAAATATGATTTAAATTTTGTATTTAAAAAAAACTTGAAATAACCTGAACTTGTGAACTCATTTCTGGGCCTATTGTATATTCGTAATGATATAATTTACACTAAACGTTAGCAAAACAAGCTTTTTAATATTCTCAGTCATTCTGCCTCAGTTCTGAACTTTCATTTGCGACATATTTAACGCATGAGTGTAGTGCAGTAAAGCAATACCATTTTTCAAATAAATTTAATAATTGGTATCTCCAATATTTCGTACCTGTTCATTCGCTCAAATAAAAAGCAATTTTCTGCAGGTGGAGAAACGAGCAAAGTATTTACCTCTCATGAATGAAGTCTGTCTGACTGCTGTAATCATATCTGCTAGTTTTCTACTGTCGACGTTGTGTGGTATTATAGTGACGCCGTCGACTGTAAAAAATGACAGTTGCTGTTACGAATATATTGATAGGCACTGACATGAAGATACCATATTATAAAGTTGAATTGGAGTTATCCTTAATGATATTAGCTGGTAATTGACGGTTATTATAGGTTAACTGAGCGCGATCGGTCGTTTTGTTGACTTCGATAATAAGTTTCTTTTGTGTATAAATTTTATCATTTTGTACATTAATACACCCAATAACAAAAAAATATTGTAGTGTATGAGATTCAACCATCGCTAAAGATTTGATATATACTTTAATAATATTGGTTTTAGGATTTTTTATACGTATTTTATTTTATTATCATATCCATCTCAAAAACGGTATTACGTAGGAAACTGTATCACATCCTCCATTTAAACAATAAATATTAAAAATATCTAAATATAATATGTTAAAAAATATGGGTACTAAATGCGCGACTAGAGTAGCTCAATTAAAGCCCAACAGTGCAAGAATTAGAACTATAATAGCCTAAACAATAAGTTATCAAACCAACGATGCTACTATTTCCGTTATCCGTAAATAAAGCGGACTAAGGACGACAGAATTAGGAATAATAGGAACGAATAATAACATATGTATTAATGAACACCTAATCCCAATTAATATACCATTATACAAGCAAATGCGCAACAAGTATAACGAACCGGGATTCTTACACTCCTGTGTGCGTAACTTCCGAATCCACTTAGACGTAACGACAGCTTATGCTGTTTTCTCTAAAGAAGACCTAGCAAAGTTGAACCAAATAATAAATAGCAATTATTTAATTCACAGCTTTGTAATTCGTACCTTCTTAATGGCATATGTTTCCGTCAGAAACACGAATTACTGAATGGTACCTACTCACTCTCATAAATACGCTACATGTATAATAATTCTGTAGTCACATTCACATTGAGTGTTCATTACTTTATATAAATCGAATCATTTTAATTATAAAAAAAGCATGCTACACGTACCTGAACGTGATGATTACAATATATCTACAGGGGTTTAATTTTTATCTCCTTACAAGTAGCACTTAGAAATATCTTATTTTAATGCACATATACAGAACTCGATAGGTATTGCTGTTCATATATTATTTTTGGTTCTTCAACCATATCATTTAAAATTGTCATCTTTGTTTCATTTGCGAAGATTTGTTCATTGTTTTCTTGGATATAGTTATTTATTTGATCTAATAATAAATTGTTCTACAATATTGATATTACCACACGGTGCTAAAGTAATTTATTGCGATTATCAGTTAGGCTTATATGTAGTTTATTTTCTGTTTTACACCAGATTCTTTAAATTGATGGTAAACTTAATTCTTACAAATTATTCAATAAATTACATGCTGGTAGCATTTTATATTTATCAAATCTTTATACCGATTTGTGTCAGGAAATGTATTGTCATTGAATTGTTTAATTTAGTTTTAATCTTTGTTCCTTCAACAATTTTTATGTACTTTTACAAAAAAAAACTTGCATTTTTATTATTTATTCCTCAAACATTTGCAGTCAAAGCGCGCGAAGTCTTCGCACAAAGACCGTTACATTCTACCACAGCTTTATGAACTTGGAAATTGACATTTTCTGCATCGCTGATTCCGACGTATGATGTATTCCGACGAGATTGATCCGTGAAAATGGCGTCCCACGGTGTCATCGTGGCAGTGATAGTACGCCGTCTACTTCCCTCTTTTTGTTATGCGAAATCGACCTGGAGTACATCTGGGTGCTGCTACCTCCATGCTTGCCATCTGTTACCGCTCTTTATATTTGCTGCGCTTACGTTCCTTACGGTAACACCCATAACATATCCAAAAATTCACAGGTACGTTGACTTTGTACAGAGATAATTATCCGGACGATCATATTTTAATCACGGGCGATTTTAAGTTCACAAATATAAATTGGACATCGGTCATTAATGAGAAATGTTTAGTTGCTAATAACGTTAACGATGATGCTTCTGCAACTGCTCTTTCTTTGATGTAATATCTTATGTTGGTATTCATCAACATAATCCCATTATCAATGTTAATAGTTGCATATCGCATCTGTACTTTTGCGATTAGCGATAAGGGCACATAAATATAATTTTCCAGTAACTTTGGAGGATGCGAATTATTCCTATTAGCATTATTCGAAAAATTCGACTGTAAATATTCATTACTAGAATACTCATATAGGCATATCAATGTTTACCATAAAGTCGATTATAATGTCATTAAGCAATATCTCAATTCGATTAAGTGGTTGGACGCATTTATTTACTTTATGCTCGATGAAGCAGTAGAAACTTTTGATGAAATTTTAAATAAATTTATAAACTAAATTATACCTAAAGTTAGGTCTAAGTGCCCAAATTATCCACAATGACGAATAGATAAGACATGCGTTTTAAGAAGTACGATAATACTTGAGATTACGATATTTTTTTAATTATACACAGGCGCCAAAAGAAATTTCAAAAGGAACATTTATATTTGAAAAACATGGCATTGAACATAAAGTCATCCCAAACGATATCTGGAGATATGTTAATCTAAGAAAAAATCGAATCGCGTCACTATTCGCGTAAAATATAGCATAGTACACTCTCTCCGGTAGCAGCGGAATTGCTGATTGTTTTTCTTAATATTTTGGCTGTGTTTTTGACTCCAGCACAGATATCCATCCTCAAATAGCAGAATCTCAATTATCTATTTATCTTAAGCGTATACACAAAAATATGGAATCGGTTAGTGATTGATTACCATCGATGTTAATTAAAAATTGTTCGAAGGAGTTATCCTGTCTACTTTTACCTCTTTTTTCTTTGATCTAGTTCTAATGGATCCTTTTCGGTAGAAGATGGCACATATCATCTGTGCCATCTTCTTCAAAAGTGGAGCCAAAGACAAAGTAGAAAATTATTTACAATGCTCAATCTTACTATGCTTTAGTAAGTTCTTTGCACTGGTTGTATTCGACCAGGTTTACTTTCTCATAATAAAGCAGATATCCGAGAATCAACATGGTTTTGTTCGTAAGATTTTGATTGTTATTAACATCATGCTAATTTATTCGGTATGTATTTTGGAAGGCGGAGAGTTTAATTTGTAGAGATTTGCTTTCTGTCATAACTTTATGAGTAATTCAACGAATCCATGCGTTTATTTTAAGTTCGGAAAATGCATACAAAACATAAATCTAATTCCATTTGCATTGCCATTGCTACGAAGCATGTCAGGTTAGTTTCATTATCATTCCTACGAAGTATGGTAGCTTCCAATATTCCTTTTAGTGATCTGAAAGTATTTAATTTAAGACTAATTAAATTTATTAAACTCGTTAAAGAGACACTGTCAGCAATTGGTACAGAGTATGAATACGAGAGCTAAGAGAGCATATTCATATTTGTTTCAGTAACTGTATAAGGATACTTGCACACATCCAACTTATTCAATCGTCACCTGATAAAGAAATAAAAAACAAAGTATTTTTGGAAAATTTACATATGAAAAATAAAATTAATATTTGTATGTAATTTAACAGAAATATTATGCACGATTAAATATTAATATACCTAAGTGTGTACGGAACACTCATAATGCGAGCCTTTTTCATACTTAACAGATTTATTTTTGACTGAGATCAGTTAATGATAACATAATTACCATGGTTTTTACTAAAAAATGATGACAAAAAGATTAGGCATAATGTCAAAAGTTACTGGCGATTGAAACAAGGCTCAAGAATTGCCAAAATTTGGTTAAATTAAAACTACAGTAAGTTTGATGTAGCTGTTTTGTGTAAAAATCTTATGGCAAACAAAAGATGTTGAAACTACAATTAGAAATATGCCATGAAGTCAAGACAATACGATTTGGAAAAACAAATTTACATCTTTCGTATATTTTATTATAATTAAATTAAATTTTATCTATATAAAAAGAAAATTAGATTCCGTTTACTTGTTTTACCAATTTATTCACGAAAAATAATCTTATCTTTCGAAACAATATCGATAACGTTGATTACCTACAAAGAAAGCAATTGCAAAGCGAGTCTGTCAAATTCTCAGCAACTCGATGGATGTTATTTAAACAGCAACTAGACTCATTAATAACATAATTACACCTAAGGCTTGAGTTTATAAAGTGACTCTGGTAATTTCTTCAATAGGACCTCCATTTCCACTGATTTCATTAAAGTTTGTTGGTGCCGCTCAAAGTCTAACGTAATTATGTTAGGAATGAGATGAAGTCATAACGAGGCACCCAGAGACGGCGTAGGGTTATTACTTATATAAATGCTTTGGTTATAAATAATACGGTTACTTTTTAAGTTTGTGCTTCATCTTGGTTGCGGTAGCTGAGATAAAAATACTGAGGGTAGTACAACCAGTTTTATATTTTCGAATAAAATGTAATTACAGGATCAATATTGAAAATGCTTGGAATGAACTCCCTGCAAATACGAAAAATATTATTGAACTATATTTGAATCATATTCAATTATTTTTTAACATAATTTTGTTCTTTTTATTGCCAGTGCACATGTTTTCATTTCTTCCAGTGAACTAACATAATAGGCTACAATTGCAACTTAATTAAAAATATTACTCGTATATCACAAATATCGTAAAACGCTATAAAAATATTTTTATTCTCAAACTCAAAATAACTTATTTACTGTGTCTTATTTTAGGTACGATAAGAGAAACACTCGGCCTGTTCGTAAAAGTAAAAAAAATCAGTATTGAAATATTTTATTTGAGACTCTATTGACTAACAATAACTGAACAAAAATGATAGTTATATTTTATCACACCGCTTGCCGATAACATCAATCTTAAAGGAAAAAGGCTTTAGAAATGCAGGTTTTCGGAAATTAAACGAATTACTTTTTTACGCTGACGCGAATGACGTAAATACTCTGGTATGCATCTCTTCATTTCACAAGAGTTGTGCTTTTGTAATGATAAAAAAATGGACAATGTAATTAAATAAATAAAATTAGTAAAGTTAAGGTCTATTCTCTGTGAGATATGCGCTTGTTTATATAAGGATTAAGGAAGCACCGTCTGATATCTCCCTCCTGCTTCCAGCCCTCGCTGCTTACACAACTTGTCCTGAGGCTGCACTGTCACCGGTGGCAGTTTGTGTCAATCCATCACCAGAGTAGGATCTTGACTAGGTTCGTCTTCGTTATCTGAAAGTCAGCATAACATTAATGCATGTTCAGATTAAATTTGTTTATTCTGTCATTCTTCACTCAAACAAAAGCCCTCTCAGTTAATACACATTTTGTCCTCATATTATTTGTACGGGTTTGCAACTAAGAGATACACAACTGTTTGTAAACACACATTACAACACTCTACTCAAATAAAATAAAAAACCTACACGTGCATGTTATAGAACCAATGTCTATAGCAAAAATTTCCAAGGAGCAACACATGCAATATAGGAGCAATGAATGCTCCGTTACCAGGCCCTGTGGCCAGTGCTCACTTGGCAACAAACACAAATAAAGAATGCAATATATGTTCTTTAGGAGCAACACATGCTCCGATACCAGACCCCACACCCAGTGTCCACCTGATACCATCCACGCATGAAGAGAGCAACACACGCTCTTCAAGAGTAAACCATGCTTTAATATCAGACCCTACGGGTAGTGTCCACCTGACACCATACACACATCAAGAGAGCAGCACATGCTCTTTAGGAGTAACACGTGTTCCAATACCAAGTCCCACAGCCAGTTCCTTCCTGGCACCAAACACATATCAAGATCAAAGTCTTACGACACAGATCGACTAGGAATAATTCTCGATACTCACTGATAAAAAATTGCGGCATATGCCTCGAGAAACCGCTCTCTATACTTAGGCGCCATATATTCGGCGGCAGCTTGAGTGGTCTTTCTATATGTCCCGCTCAGCAACCTCATTTTGTAGTGTTCACTGTGTAGAACTTTTGTTATGTTATATGGTTCACGCATTCCTGAATCAAGCTTCTCAACTGACTGTGAATAATTAATAAGACAATGTCATCGACTTTATACAAAGTCATAGACTTTGAAAGTTTTTGGGTCTCTCCTATTTCAGTTAACATAAGAGTAATGTTGTTCTTGATTCCGTTTTAATAATGCTTTACTTCTCATTATTCACGAATAACATCAGATTATTATTATTTTCGTTGACTGCCAAATCACGAACTAATGCACTACGACTGGAGTGCTTGTTTTTGCATTACGCTGCACTGGAGTGTTTGTGTTGGTGCCAACCAGTAAACTCAAAGCGGAGATTTGCGTATTTTTCTGTTCTGTGACGTTGAGTCTTAGTTGAAGTCCCCAGTCTATTTATCCACGTTGCCTTGTTGTAGGTGGTTTCTATACGGATCATAATTAGAACCGTGCGCACGTACCAATCTGTCTGTGTCCGATGAATACAAACTTATGTCCATTCGACTTTGGTAAAAGACACAACGTGTTCATAGGAAGGGAATGAAATGGTTTATCGGGTATATTCAATGAAGTAATTGGTTGATACTGCGCTCTAGGTACATGTTTATATGTTATACAGACTAGGCAATGGGAGACGTACTTACACACAAATTATGTAATTCTCAGAAATCTATAACATATTATAATTAGATCTAATGTTTTATCAGCCTTGAGGTGTGTATGCTCCTCACAAAATATACTCAGTAAATTTAACCGATACCCTTTGGGTATAAAAAAAGGATCCCGACTGTTTTTATAACGGTTGTGCTTATAACTATAATATAAAGTTTTTTTGAAGTACGTAATGATTTGCGTATAGAGTTTTATCACCTAGTCATTTATCACGTTTTGAGTCTTTTTATCAGCGATTTGAGGAAATTGTGCCTAATTAAGATGCTTAGTTATATGGCTTATATGTCGACTAAAATATTTACCATGTGCCATCACAGCTCCTTTATGATATTCGATACAAAAATTAAATTCCTATAAATAAGTACACCAACGTGCGTTCTACGGTAGTAATTCCTTTTAGCGTTGTGTTATCTGATGACATTATAATCTGTAACAACTATAAAATCTAGTGTAATATGATAAATCGGAACCAGCGGCGTAGCTAATATGGGTGACACCCGGTGTGAATGTCGATGGTTTCACCCCAAAAATGAAAACTGTTTAAATGAATAAAAATCCGATAAACGTCAAAAATTATTTTATTAAAATCATACAAATGTAGAGTTATTAATAAACAAATTGGAATATTATAACAATTGTATTGTTTTATTATACACACGTTCTTTTACATTGATGTGGAAGGGAAATTTGGATATGGTAAAAGAAAAATGAGAGTAGATTTACCGCAGTGGAAATGCGTTCCCCGAGGTTTATAATTTAATGACAGAATAAAGAATAGCCAGATGAGAAAACGGACGGGACTGAAAGAATGTGTCCTCATGAGAATTGAAAAGGGAATACTTCTGCAGTTTGGTCATGTAGAAAGATAAATTTGTGATTGTGTGAAGATGGATGGCCAGGTCGGAAGGCAGTATCTCAGGGAGAAGTATCTTGATCAGATTGGAAAAATACTGAGAAAAAGCCAACTGAAAAGTATCAGAAACCGTAGAGCATGCGTGAAGAATGTTGAAAATTGAAGACGCGAGGGAAATGTGGCAGGATCGAAGCAAGGAATATATTTATATTTACTTGTCGTTAGGACAAATCGAGTGCATCCTCTGGTAACTAATAGTTATTATAATTTAGTGGTAATTCTGAGTGGGATTTCACCCCAAACATGTGACACTCGCTGCGCACCGCCCCCCTTCCGTAGCTATACCACTGGCCGGAAATGTTGCAAAGATTTTGCTACTGCTAACATTTCTAACTCATGTGAATGGTATCTACTTTCCGCATTTTGTGTCGATTTTCTACAATAGGCTACTACATCCTTCTTGCTATTGGTGTGTATTTGTGAGAGAATAGTTTTATGACTTTTACTGTTGGTATCAGTGTGCGTTCTGTGGCGAGTTTTGGATCGAGTATGGACAGAATTGGTTCGTTAGTTAATTGAGCTATCACTTCGTGCCTAACTCGCTCTTGTTCTGAACCCCACTCGAATGGAACCGACTGTTTTATTAAGCGAGCCATGCAAGCTATTTCTGACGTAAAATCTGTTATGTAGCGCCTGAAATATTTGGCCAACCCGAGTAGCTGTCAAAGGTATGTTCTTAGGAATAGGGGAACTTACAAGAAATTTTCACAGGTTTGGCTTTACTTGATCTTGGCTTATTATCCATTGTAAGTATTCAACTTCGGTGACTAGAAACGAACATATGAGAACGTCAATTAAAAATCCTGAATTGGTCCGAGTTATTAAAATACCGTGTAACAACTTAATTTCCTTCCTGAAGGTTCGCTCACAAGAGGATATCATCGATGTTAACGAGTACGGCATCTGCTTCTATAAAACGACGTAGCGTATTATTTATAATTCTTTGATATATTACAGGGGAATTTCTAAGTCCAAGCGTTTGAAAACAATCTCATCAGAACAGTTGTTCTTCTTAACTAGAATTATAGGTGGTGAATAAGCAGATTCGGATTCTTATAATCTCTTTCTTTAGTAAATCAGGTATAATCGATCATATTGCAAGTTTTACTTGAAAAGACAACTTATAACGTCGGTATATTATAGCTGCGTCGCTTGTTAGGCGAGTATTCAGTTAGCCAGTAGTCATGGTTGTTATTGCAATACCGGTTATAAAGAAGTTGGAAAATTTACTGAATATAGTCTTTAAGTTGTCAAGTTTGCTAGCACTAAGGGTTGTATTAAGTTCCCTTTTTGTAGCAACCGCGTGTGACTGTTCCAACCTCGCTTCTACTATGTGCGCTACCCCGTCCTTTTGTGCAGTACTTCGCCTTAGATATTGCTTATGTTTAGTCCAGATATAGACTACTCCGTTACGATTAAGAACATTTGTTCCTATTATTACTGAAGTAGACATACTGACCTCTGAGGGAACTACCATCAAATGGACCTGCGGAGATATCTCACCAAACTCCATCGTATGAGCAATTATTTCTCTATCGTTTACTTGGTTATACAAGATGCAGTATGTCGGTTTATATGAACACGTGAAATGTTTAGCAACGTCGGACGAAATTAGAGATTTCTTGATAGCCCCGCTGTCAATGCATCGACCGGAATTATTTCTCTATCGTTTACTTGGTTACACAAGATGCAGTATGTCGGTTTATATGAACACGTGAAATGTTTAGCAAAGTCGGACGAAATTAGAGTTTTGTTGATAGCCCCGCTGTCAATACATCGACCGCAATACCTTGCGTCACAAAGGTACATTTTTCGTATGTATTTCTTCTCGATTATCTAAAAAATCATTTAAGCTGGTCAATTGTGAAATTTCGTTTACGTTCGCCATAATCGACATATTATCTTCGCTTATCGCTTCTTCTGAAGAATTTATGTCTAAAAATGGAGACAAATCATTATTATTTGCTTTTGTTCACGAAAGTGCACTAGCATTAATGTTATGTTGGTCTTTTTTGTAAATGAATTTATATTCCAACTATTTTTCTCTCTCTTAAGTCTTCAGAGTACAAGATATGATTTAGTTTGCTTAAGCGATCGAAGCCATTGTAGCTGTTTATGATTAATTATCATGTTCAAGGTTCGACCAAACAGATCTAAAGTATTTGGTAGCTTAAATTATAGTTAGTCATTCCTTTTCGATAGTACTATAATTTACTTCACTGTCGTTAAGGGTTTGTGAGACGTAAGCAACGGTTTATCAGTGAAAGGTTAGTCTCTGTGAAAGGGCAGCTCCAATCGCGAATGGGCAGGCATCTATTGCAAATTCAATTCCCTTTCGAAATCCGGATATCGAAGTAAAAGATCGTCAGTTAATATAAAATCTAACTTCTATTTGTATATTTAGGGTTAAGTTCAATTTTACCACCTTTTTTTGAACATGTTGTAAGAGGGGTAGTTTTGAATTGTTTTAATTTTGCCCGGGGTAGGCTTGATACCATCAGAAGTAATAACGTGTCCGATATATGCAGTTTCTTGTTTCGCAAATTGAAATTTGATTTTCGTAAACGTTAAACTATTATTATATATATTATATATTTATTTATAGTTAAGGATGTCGAAAATACTAGGATATCATCTAAAACACAGATAATATCTGGTAATTCTGTAAGAATATTATTCATTACTTGTTGGAATCTAGATCAATTTTAAGAGGGAAAGGTATTTTAAGATATTCCTAGCGCCTATTTTCTATATTCAAATCCTTTTTTAACGTTACCCGGGATGTATTTTGATCTAGTGAAATCCGCTAGCGAGGTCAAGCATGGAAATATACTGACACATGCTTAGCTTATCTAATACATGGTTTATAATGGAGATCGGGTATTTATTACTTGGTGTATTTTATTTAATTTTCAGTAATCTACACCTATAAGCCATTTTTGCTTACCTGATGCATCCGTTTTCTTTGACACAATTTTGATATGGGTGACCATGGAGAGTCTAAGGCTTATGTTATTTTCTGTTCTAACATTTTATTATTAGGAATTCAATTTCTTGTGTATATATGAATGGATAACGGAAATTTTTGGTATTGGTAGCCAGTCACGAGTTTCAATTTGATGTTTAACTTGTAAAAGTTAAGGGTGAATTTTCTAATTTAAACAGTCCAATTTTAATCAGTTCACTTTTTTCTTTCAGATTAAAACAATTTGTTCTCATCGAACTGTCTACATTAATATAATTTGGTTTTATATGAAATGAAAAACGGTAAGTTTCAAAATTCTTACAGGCAACATTTTTCGTAAGGTTAAAGGCTTTTAATGGTTTTGTCAAGCTAACTATTATATCGTTATTCATTAGTTCATTTATCTCTGCATAAGCATAGCCTTGGCATGCATTTGATATCATTGAAAGAATAAAAAAATGATTTAAGTGTATTTCAGGAATGTGAATTTCTCCTTTAAATGTATTGACATATTTATTAACTTGTGTACTCTGTGACCGTATGAGTGCCTTAAATAAATTTGTGGTTCCAGAATTTAATATGTTTATAGGATTAATGGCTCGTGAAGTTATTAATAGTTTTTTGTACAAATCGACTTTAGCTTGTAATTTTTGTATTGTTCCTAATCCTCTAAGGCCGTTGAATATATTATGAAATTTGTAGGCAAAAGATTTAAAAAAAATTATATTTCTAAGGAATAGTTATTCCGAGTTGTGCAATGAAACTTTGTAATTGTGAAGAGTTTATTAAAGTATTTTTTATTGTCTCAGATGAACGATTGATTAGCACCTGTATCGATTATTAATTTTAGGAGTGGGTTTTGTATCTGCATAATGGATAATTGTTTCTTCACATGAAAATTTTTTTTTATTGATTTATGTTGTCTTGTGCATTGGGCAATTTTGATTCTGAATTTCAATTTATTCTTTAAAATATTTACTTGAGAGTCGTTCATTTAAATGTTTTCGTAAAAACGGGTTGTTTAAATTATATGAAGAATTAGGGTCCGTTTCTTGTATTTCGTTTATATGTCATTTTTTAGATGTAAAGTAGGAGGGTGGCCCAACTGTTTCCGAAATCCAAAGAGGTAAGTTCCGGACAGGTGTAGGAAAGGGAAACAAGATTCCTTCAAAACTGTTCACACTCATATTGGTGGATATTTTTAAGACTTTGTATTAGGAGAAGCCAGGTATTAACGTAGAAGTATTTAACGTAGAAGTTAGGTTAACTTTAGGTTTGTGGATGACATCCTACTATTATCATCTGATAACCAGAGAGACCTCGAGACTACGATACGGGAACTTAACCATGCCTCTGAACAGTGTGGTTTGGAAACGAATCTTGACAAAACCAAGGTCACGACTAATAGCCTAGATAGTATTGAAGATATCAGGGTAAATGGCACTACCATCGAGAGAGTGGAAAGTATGTGTATCTTGGTCAGGAAGAGGTAATGGCTCAGGACAATCAGGCAAATTAAATTGGCAGGCGGATAAGACTAACGTGAGCAGTCTACTCCAAGCTCGAGGTCCCTTCAACATGTAAAATCAGTGCTTAACAAAAGGGTTGGAATATATGGTCAGTGTGACCTACTACAGCTCACATACGGAGCGGAAACTTGAGTATTTACGAAGGAGATCCTCCATAAACTCCAAGTGGCTCAAACTGCAGTCGAGAGAAAACTATTAGCTGAGAGGCCAGATCACAGTAAGATTAGCGACGTCACAAAATGGTTAGCGAAATTAAAATGGGAGTAGGTTGGTCATGTCACCAGCAAACGAAGCTCTTGGTGCAGGGCAATGGTAGAATGGAGACTATGAAGATGCTCTAGGAGCCACACTCCTTCTTCAATCGGATTGAAAAATGGCATAAAAATAGTTTAAATCAAAACATAAGTCAAGTTTATTGATTATAAAAGTGGCTTAATACTTTCAGTTCAAATGGTAAAAAATTGCTAAAACCTTACAACTATGGTACACAAAAGTTCTTTCTTAAAAAGTACTTTTGGAATACCACAGTTTAAGTTAAACGATTTTTTCCATCACTACTGAAAAAAGAAAAGACCAAAAACTTTTTTCAGACCTTTGCGCTTATTATACTTTGGAATCTCGATGCAATTTGATTTCACTTCGATTAATATTTATATGAAAACTAGTACATTTCATATTATATTTTACTGTATTAATTAACAAAAATCTTTTTAATTAATTATTATTTGTTTTTTCTCCTATGACGCAGTATAGAATAGATATTAACACGTAATATTTATGGTATTACATAAAACATATGATATATATATATATATATATATATATATATATATATATATATATAATGTCATAAAAGAAAATTAACATCTTATCAAGTTTTTACTAGAAGTCGACGAATTTTGCAAAATATTTGTCCCTTGTATACTGTTTCTCACTATGGGTTTTCCTTCAAAAATATAAACAGTATGGGCAATTAAATACTCAACGCAATTAACCTTCCTGACCGGCACTTGTCATCGACTTAACCTTTTGTATATAATTATTTAGTATGATTATGCGCAATCGGGTCATAAAACATATGATATTTAGTTAAATGCATGAAATGTTAGTCAAGAGTGTCGATTATACTATCGTCGCAGGTTTCATTTCCTGGACTATTTAGACAAAAACATCCTACAAACTTTCGAACGCTGTAAAAGGTCAGTAACACTTATCACTTACCTGCGAACTTCGCCACATGCTGTCTTTATTCATGAGCAAATGTGAAATAGCCATTAGCGCCCTATCGCGTACCTCTCGCCGGCGCGAACCGCTCAGTATCGGCCAGTACACAGCACAACCACGGGCGCTAAATCACGGCCCGCATTCAAATTACACTGAATCAGTTATCAGCAAACCTCAATCAATGAATGGGGTTCAAATGACGTGTCGTCAAATGAATCATTGTTCTCACAAAAGAGTGGTGGCGGGCGAGGACCCGTGGCACTCGCTTTGTGCAGTGCGATTCAGTTTACGCTACAGTAAATACTTTGAATCGTTATTAGGGGTGATATGTTTGGGTCTTATCTTGTTATTCATTGGGATGGGCGACTGGGAAAGTCAGGACGGGCATTGAAAAAGTGGAGCGCGAAACGATTGAAAGCTCTTTCGAACTTCAAGTTCTTAGTGATATGAAACTTGGTCGATAAAATAATGCAGTTCGATATATTGTATGTTGTATGTATTGTTGCAAGTAAATGTGTACAGCAACTATTATTTGGCTGTAATTATATTGTGGGAAACGCGTGTAAAGAAATTCATTGGGATAAGTATTTCAAGTTATAAACAATGTAGAACGAGTGTTTAAAATGTGAGTTGAGTGGCTTTGTCTTATTATCGTTTTACTCTTATCTGACTGACCGTAGGTAATTAGTTTTTCCGATCTGAGTTTGAAAGTTTATAAGTTAGAATAATCAAATTTTCCCAAAACTAGGAAAAGGGGGGAATTTGTTAAAATAATCAAATTTTCCCAAAACGTGTTAAGGTACCTTGTGCAGTTTAACATTGCAACAAAATTCATTTCACTTTTATGGGCAAAATATCAGAAGCAAACGAAAGATAAACGAACGTTATAAAGTGAGAGAAGGGCGATATAAATGGGATGTGATTTTTTTTTAAATACAAAACAATAGTATTTCATTAACTACTGAGGTGCGTTATAGGCCCGTACTATAATGCACCTCAGTAGTGCGAACTAAAACTATGGACTTTTTAATTTTTTTTCCATAAAATATCTAATTTGCATATAATTTTTTTAAGACATTTTCTAGGCTAGGTTGTTTCTATAAACCAACTTTGCTAAAATTAATAACACTTCAATAATAAATCTGAACTCGGTTTTTCAAATGGTTATATGCGAACATATTGAGAAGTTAAGGTCTCTAACCATCAATAATTTACTTTCTTCATAGGCAAGAACTATTTTTTATTATAATCGATTATTGATTGGTATAGAATACGAAACAGAACTCGTTTCTCTTTTTAAATTGATTGATAGGTTTTATAAGATGTTTAGACATTTCCAGTGTATGTGCACCGTGAATTTTTTTTACTTTAAGCTCTAAATATTAATCATGAGAGTTTTGAACTGTTTAGACTAGATTGTAATTTTTCAATTTAATGTTATTGCCTTTACTTTCAGATTACTGGAAAAATATATTTTCATATATGATGTAGTATATAATTCGTTCATTGTTTTTTTTTGTAAATAAAATGTTAAATAAGGTAAAGTTAGACAAAATTTAAACTATTGCTTTAAATTAATAGATAATAATTAGGAATTTCACGTTTAATTAACTAATGACAATTGTGGCTTTTTAAATAATATGCAAAATACTTACTTCTTTATGGATAGTACATTTCACTTACTTCTTTATGGAGTAAATAGTTTTTTGAATACCTCTTTAGAAAAAATTATCTTATTAAAATTTTACTTTATTTTTTACTGTATAATCTACCCCTCTTACTTCTTTTTTTATTTTTATGTTTAACCCGTTATTTTATTTTCACAATAATTCACACATAATATTTTAGTCGATTCGAATTTTGGATTAAGGTATTTTTACAATTTTAGTTTTATCACAACACAATTAACGAAGAAAAAACTTTCAGATAAAACCATACAATAAACAGATATTAGTATAAGTAGATGTAAAAAAGCCTGACGGTTTTAACAGAGTATTATTATTTTACGACAATATTAACGAATAAGAAGAAGTTTATTTTTATTTTATTGTAGTCGGATGAATTATGTGAAGGAACAAGGAAGATATGAAATCATTTATTTTAATATGGAAATTTTGCTAGAATACGTAGGAAAAGCGTAGTTAGGTGTTGCCATTTTCCTTGTATGCTACGCTAATACATGTGTGGTGCGATACGGGACTTTCTTCTACTTTCTTATTGAAAAAAAAATACTCAAGGCATTCAATATTTTTTGGACGCGTCTTTAAATTCGGACCCTCTTTTACAGATTTCGGTTCTTTTTGTTTATGCGAGGCGTTACATAATTGAATCGTCTTAAAAAAATGCGCCTTAATTGCTTCAATTAAATAAACACGGAGACAGTGAATATTCTAAACGAGGCTGCAGTTAAAGCAAAGAAAAGGAGAAATAAATTTGCGCCGTCGGTTCGCGGGGGCGCGGCGGCTAGATTTTCCCGCTAAATAATTAAGCTGCAAGCAATTTCACCTCGGCCAGGTAACCTGAAAAAGTAAAACGGCCTGCGAGGGACGCGACTGTTGCTTAATACAATTTTAACGGTCGCTACTTAGTAACGAAAACACGACTTTTTTATCATGAGATTAATGTACTTTTTCATGGGATTTTCAGTCCCCCAGTCGGTCTTTCTTTCAATTAGTTTGTTTACGCCTGCCCAGCGCTGCGCTCGTAAAAGGGATCATGTAGATAAAAGAAAAATAAGGAAAAACTTGTCCGTTCAACTTCTCGGCAAAACTACCTTCAATTTAATTGCCCATGAAAATGGCGGCACGGTGCAGTGAGCCCGAGGTTGGATCCGGCGGGATGAATGTACGTTTCCGGATTACAAATATTATCATTTGTCGTGTAATGTTTATAACGCTGTGAACAATTTGTTTTAGGCGGATATTTATTGATATAAGCCAGTTTTCTTTAGTTAAATGTCGAATATTAATTGTGTATGACACTACACGTACAAGGCGACCTCTTTTTATTGCGTAACAATCTGAGGGATCAATGCAACCTCTTTTATTGCATGGCAATCTCAGAAGAAATAAAAGTTTAAATAATTTTAAAAATAAAGTTGATTAATTCCGTATTTACCTCCTTTCAACAGCTTATGACTACTGATTTTTGAAGAATAGATTAACGTATGCAGATTGATAACAATTTAATATATTTGCCTTAATAAAAAGTCACGTTCGTGTGCATGCATGACGTTCAGCGTACGATAAGTCAAGAGCGAGAAAGAACTGACTGAATAAATGAATACGATATTCATTTTTACGAGCGCTTTGCTCCTTGGTGCTAATGAAAAGTTAAAAAAATGAAAATGAATATGCATGTTTCTCTTTAGAATTTTATCTCTGAATGAAGACTTGAATTATTTAAATGTTAGTGATAACTTCGGGTTTTAATAATAATTTACCTGGTCTTGTTTAACCTAAATTCTCGTAAAATATATTAAAGAGACATTTTCAGAAGAAAAGTCACTTAGATGAATATGGCGAAAATACATAATATAGATTATTTGATTTTGTAAATTGTGAAATTTCGTATTTAATTTAAACAGAGATAACGTTTTCACCTGAATGTATGAAAATCGGTAGTGGAAAGTTGCTGAATCATTTTTGATGGGTGAAATGAACCGGTTAACGTGCTTTCACGTCGGCAGTATGTTTATGTATATGAGTAGTACAACCGTTACTAAAGACTGACAGTGTCTACTGTGATTGTCATGAACCGGGTATTTGTTAGGAAAACACGAAGCACGCACGTTTCTTGTCTATCACCGACGTGATAGGCTTGTATTATTCTAATAATGTAATAAATCACTTTGACAGCTTCATTTTAGCAAAAGAAATTGCGTGTAGTTTAGGAGTGACGTGGATATAAATTACATGAATGTTGTATACAATATAAGTTATAGAATACATCAACAAATAATGAAATAAGTATTGATTTTAGATTTAATGTTTAACGTATGTGTGATAGTTTGAATTCGAGTAACAGTTAAAAATTCGTCTGAAAACAAATATAGAGATTTTTAGAATATATTAATCTATCTAGTAATAATATAAATTATATTAGACAATTTAGTATTTTTGTATTCTGGAGAACAACAAACTTAAAAGCTTCTAATGGCTTTGTCCACGGCGGCGTTCAATGTGAAACATGCCAGAAGCGTTTGTTAAGAGCATCACTTGTTTGTTCTATTTAGGCTTCATTTATTTTATTCTCAACTTATTCCAGACTCAAATAAAACTCTTAGGACTGATGTTGAACTTTTTGTTAAATAAAATCATGTTATTGACTTGCGTTATGTAAGAAGTTTTCGGCCAACGGCGGACGGGGCACTGTCTTTGTTTGTCGAGCAGTGCGGGTTCGAGGTGAGTGTTTGCGTCAAAAAAGAAACTTTATATCTCGCCGCTAATCAGCTGACGCTTGCGGCTTTGTCCCCATTATCTTATGACTAATCAAGATATTAAATGAGTGATATGTGTATTTGATTTAAATTTTGCACTGGGTTTCACTTATTGGTTGCACGTTATATGATTTTTACTAAATAGTAAATCTTACATAATACCTTCCAATCTGGTAAAATTATCAATATATGAAAAAGGAGTGATTTAACGATAATTCCTTCTAATAAAACTTTGATAAAAATGAGACAATATGAACAATAAAACTCTCATTGAAATGTGACGTAATCAGGATGTAATAGTAAAAAAAAAACAACTTTACATTATATCACAAATATGTTTGGAAGATTTCGCATCAATAGTGGCAGACATATCCGAGTTATAATAGAAAATAGTAACTTCTAGGATCTGCGTTGTCAAACAATGTAACCGTAACAACGACATTAACATTATTTTAGGAGCTCAGAACTTTATCATTTTGTTTGTTCTGCTGAGAACCATCAAGTTCCTAGTCAACCAAATTTTCCTTTTAGATTTTACGAGCCTTTAAAATGATACACGTACGTACATATAGATCCAAACATTTTGATGTAATTTGTTCTTATCACATAACATTTTCCTCATAGACATCTTTTTGTTTTTACTTTCTAAATTATTTTTTATCATTGCTTGAACGTACAAAGTAGTGAGAACAAAAATACGGCCGAATTCAATCGCGTAGTGAATCATTGGTATTCAATAAAAAATTCGATGAAGCACGGTTATCATTTTTCACTAAATCAATCTAAAGTATATACCACACGACTTGGCTATTGCGCACCAGATCAAATTTCTTCATTATTCTCAATTTGCAGCCATTTAATATGGGGTCAGAGGGAGTAAAGAGTAAGTAAAGGTACAGTTTCTGATAGGATAACTTGTTTAATTATATGAATGTTATGATAGTTCGTGTCGGCAAACAGACAAGCAGGATTGAACAGGTGGAAAATCGCATGCTGAGAACACCACGTATTCACGACTCTAGTCGTTCCTAATTAATATTACGTTCGTTACTGTAATGCAGTGGGACAGTAATAATTTGTGAATTAAATTAGTGTTTCAATTACCTACAACTAACGTCCACACCCATGGATCATATTGATTAAATCCACGGCCTTCCTCCATCAACAGAAGTGGAAATTTAGGATCACTCAGCAAGAAAATGACAACTGTGGTAAATTAAGAATGATATTGGAGCAACAAACTACATTTTTTTGATTTTGTTAAACGGAATAAACGCTTGTTCGAGTAGAACCACAATCGAGCTGTAGGAATTCGATTCGGATAAGGAAAACGTAGACGCAATATCGCAGATATCCACTACTGATACCTGTATGGCGGAGGAACCTGTTTAACGTTCATCGCTTATGATAGCACTAAACCGCGCACTCAAAAGTCAAGCACCCGCGTGGTAGTCATAGATTTAATTTCTTGCCATGGCCAGTTGTGGGTTCAAGGAGATTTTTATTTGCTATTTGCTCGTTTTGGCGGCCTAGGAGCGCCTTCTGCTTTTTCCATAAACTTGAATGAGGGTTCTTTCTATGACGGCGAGTGTCTGGCTATTTACCTAGTATGTGTAACAATATCGCTAACGACACGTTTAAAAATATGATGATTGAACAAATAACAGTGTCTACAATTATGGCGCACGTGGCTAGAATCGATAACCGTGTCCAACTTTTAAATTGGTGATTGAAAATAGAAATCAACTTCAAAAGCGGCTTAAGACTATGTCATTTTTAAAGAGAAAATCTGGATCTAGTGCGTGATAGAACGTGATAGTAGAGATGGAAAGAGATAGGTATACCTATGAAGTCATTTCAATCTTTCAAATGTTATCGGTGCATGGAAGTAGGTTATAAGGCATCATATGCCGAACAGATGCTGGATTGACAGAGATTGGGAAGCCCAGCTTAATGGTGATCAGCATTTCAGTAAGGATTAAGGAATAGTGAAGGTAACGAGTGTAGCATCTGTCGTCTGTTTCAAATGGGATACTACGTTTCAAAGTATCCACTGCAAGCTGAGAAGTCGGGACAGGAAGTCAGTGTTGGGAGATCTAATACGATGTCGGACAAGCGGGTGGATCTGTGCACTGTTAGTATGCCTTCTGGTCGTCTCACAAATTTAGGTCCCCCCTTTTTATTTCATTATGATTCAGGTGCACAATGATTACTAACGAAGTTATCACTTGTATCTCAATTTACATGCAAACTGTATTTTATTAGTGTAACGTTGACGGATATCGAACAATCTAGTGTGGAAAGTAGGTATCAAATTTTAGCCACAGTTCAAACTAAGGATATAAAACTTGATATTAAGTTTCATGTACTACCAGACAGCTATTTATCACATAACGCCATGATTGGTCGTAAGGTCTTGAGCCAAGGTTCGGGTACATGATGAGCGAATCTCTAATATTTAAGGCAGTGATTGACGGCAAGATATCGTAGCAGAAAGTTTACACAGCTTCTTTTAATAGTTGGCAAGTAGAGTTGTCGGTAAAGTTGACGGTAGGGTTTATTGTAGAGCCGCAGGTAGAGCCCGTGATGGAGTTACCGGTAGAGTCACTATCGAAATTATCCCTTGCAGGACTGCGGTAGAATCGTCGGAGCCGTCGGTAGTCAATAGGGATGATGGAATTATACCTTGTGTGAAGCTCAGTGAAATATTTGAATCATGGGAAATATTTTCCCTATTAGATACCGACTGTCCTTCTTAGCTCTCCCAGTACGTGCTGACCCTATGAAAATTAGGCTGAAATATTCCAATATGTAGTCGTTTTATCGGCTAAGCCCAGACGAAAGTCATATAGTTAGGGACAAAATTGATGCACTTGAGTTTATCAGTTCACAACCCTTCCCTTCACGTATCCCATTTTATTTGCCAAGAAGAAGAACAGAACCGACCGCATATGTGTGGATTACAGAGAGTTAAATTTAATACAATACCTGATCATTTTCCATTCGCATGGGCGCAATTTTACACGATTTCATATATCGCTAGCGATTTTTATCAAATTATTGCAAAGTCTAGTTCTATAGAGCGCACTGCGTTTTTAATTCCTACGTGGTAGTCTACATGGACGATATTTTGATTTTAGCTTTCGATCTAGAGCAAACTTTACAAAGATTGCATAAAGTCTTACAAGTTCTGACAAATATTAGATTTTCTTTCAATCATAAAAAGTGTTTCTTTTTTAAAAGAAGAGTCGAATATTTAGGTTTCGAAGTTAATCGTGATGCAATTAGAGACATCCTTGCGAAAATGGAGTCGTCGGTGGATTTACCTGGTCTCCAGACATTTTTTTCACAAGTTCGGCTAAATTCACTTCATGGTCTTATGAGCGCATCTAAAGGCAATATCGATTGAAATGAGTTGAGAAGTGAGGTTTTTGCTTCATTTAATTGGTACTGGAAGAGCGAGTGCCAACGGCCAGATAGAGGAGTGAGTTATGGGCACCCTGAAAAAACATCTTAACTACTATAGATACCAGTGGCGATAAATTGTGGCAAGATACTTTTGCTGTGAACTATCAATTGCGTTACAAAATGTAGTCCATTGAAATTATGATCGACAAATTAGTGCGACCCTAAAATTATATGTTTCCTAATCGCGATCAACCTGAAGTTGACCTGAATGCAGTTATAGCTTTGGCTGTCGAGAATATTAACAATAGCGCATCCTATGAAAAAGTTTGGTTTGATTGTAACAAGGCTAAGAACCTACTTAGAGGTCCTCAGTTAGAGTTGTAGCTGGTTATGTGGCAGTTGTAGAGTTTTGGTTAAGTATTAGGTGTATTGATATTACTGGTTAAAGGTTAGTTGCAGAGCGCTTGGTAAGTGCAATTACATTGACGTCGTTGGTTAAATGGCAGTTGCAGATAGTTGTTTAAGCACATGTTATTTTCCTATCTCAGAGCGCTGGGTAAGCACTACTTCGATGTAGTATGGTAAAGGTATTGTAATTGGCTAAAAATACTATTTTGAGAAAGTTAAAGAATTTGATTTTCAGTCGTTTCGATAATTAGTTACTTTCTTTCTGGTATTATAAAGAGCAGAGTTTAAGACTTCTTGTAATCGAATCATAAATTATGATGAAACTTCTAATTCCAATTAGGATAGGCCAGGATAGCCGAGCAGAACTACTTTCGTTGCTTCGTCCAATTTCATTGACAGTCATTTGACAGACTAGAATGTCCGCGTTGGAGGGATGGGAACTATTGGTATTGGATGAAGCTGTATTTGAACTTAAAGGAACGTCGAGCGCAGTCAATCACGAACATAGTTATGAACTTAACTGCGATCCCCCGGACGGTAATCAGCACGCGACAGGTAGTTAACATTTCACAGTTCGTGTTATTTTTGTTACAACAGATCAATTTATTACTTATTTAAAGTGATTTTTAAATTCGGTCCTTAGGTTTTACCGAGTTGTATGTCGGCAAACGAATATTATGAGCTGCTCTTAAAATATAGACACGTATGTCGTATTGTGGTTTTTTTTGTACATATTTTCGAGATATGCAATATCTCTCTTAAGCTTTTTCCAGTGTAAATCAAACCGAAGTTCCAGTGTAAATCAAATCTATATGCGAAGAGAGTCTAAGTCGAATTTGTTCATCTCGGGGTGCAATTTTTCATTTAATTACTTAAAAATATTTAATTAGCCATAAAACATTTAAAACACTTTCTCATAGTGTTTATAGTGTCTATAAAAGGTGTTTGATGAAAATTATAGTTTTTTCTTACAGGTGTATTAAATTGTAATTATGAAATATTAATTGAACATCTTTTTATTTTACAGTAACATTTCCTTGTAATCAGCTAATGTCTTTTTTTATTCCTACCATGTGGCTAAATTTCTTTCTTTATTAGAATTTATGTTATAATCTTTAAGCCTTCATCTCGTTTTCAATCGAGTTGAGACTTTGAAGTGGAGTTTGAAAGTATCATAATCTTTCTGTTGGAATGGAGCTATCGGTAACGCTTTGTTTACTTATCTTTACGAGCTCATAGATTATATGTTCTTTGTTATCTGAATATAACAAGATCCTAATGTCCTTACTATTTATTTCAAATCAGTTGCCTGAGAAACTTGATATAACAAAAGTAATAAATAACAATCGCAAGTTTCGTCGATTGAAATAGTCCATTATCGCAAGAAACATGTCCGAGCGTATTATACGAGGGACACCAGTGGACGCAAATTGAATGAATAAAGTAGGCGGTGAAAAGTAAAGCGGGTGCTGAAAATAAGGGAGCCCGTAAATCCGTGTTAGCGTAAACCGGGTAAACTAATTCATATTCATCATCATAATTCTCTAAATTGTCTAAAACAAAAATACCCACTTTATCATTCAACACTTCTAGTGCATTCTATGAAGAAACCTTTGACGTATGTACAACTAGATAACAGCATCAATTGAACACAGTTATACAAAGTGCGCCTTCATGATTTATAGAAAAAGTAGTTAAATTTAATTATGAGAAAAATTGTCTTATATTACGTCATCTATCCTAATCTGTATATGGAAATCATTTTATATCCCATCCCTACTTCTTCCGTGTACTTAAATGTTGCTATTTCGCTTTTGTTACATTTAATTTTATATTCATTTTGTATTTTTCACATTTGCATCTATGTTAGATATCCTTGTTCTTGCTTGTTCTGTTTTGTAAGCGTCTTTAGTTAGCGTTCACTTATCATTTACTGTCTGCCACAGAACTTGGTTTGATTGTGATTAGCTATACAATCATAATAAATGTGATGCGTGATACAACAAGGTCTTGAACATCCACAAGTGAATGCGTAAGCGCTTTCGTAGCAATAAGTCCGCCGTTACATACTTAGTTTTCTAAGAAATTTTTTTTTTTAATTTTACATATATATATACATGTATATATATATATATATATATATATACACACACACATATATATATATATATATATATATATATATATATATATATATATATATATATATATGTACGCACACACACACGTATATTGGTTAGGTAATCGTTACGAGATACAATCCTTAAAAAATCCTTCTTCGTATAGAAATATGCGCCATATTATTTTCCGCATCTATACGTCTCCTCTCTAAGTACAAAAGTACGTTAACAAACTTATTTAGAAGTATCGGAGCGATAAGGAGTCAAGGTTACGTACACCTGTTAGGGACAAAACTGCCGCTAATATATGAGAGGACGTAAAGAGTTTATGGTGATACGGGTAATAAGAATTTAAGTATTGTAGCCATAAATTCCCTTGTTGAACATTAAGGAGTTCATATCGTAGTCGTTTTATCTCACTAATGTGATCCTTTTTTGCGACACTTATTCGTCACATTATGACTTATTCGAAGTATTCTCGCTGTTGAAGTAAGGAAATATCGCTTCTACTTTTAGACATTGGTTGACACTGAATTTTTTTGACAAACGATTACAACTTACGATCGGCAACTGACAACTCAGTTTTTTGTCTGAGAGATTATTAAAGTATAAAAATATTACCAGTTATGCTGCGTGCATGGTATATGTCTAATTCTCTACGATTTTATACGTGTAGTCAGCAATAATTCGACCAATAAAAGTGGCTTAAAGTTAATTTAATGGAATAATTGAGTCATGGTGTATTACTTTTCCATTACATGTCCATAATGTCAAATGTATAATGTGTTATGCACGTATGCACGCATGTGCATGCATAGATTTATGCGTACGATTATACACACCTAACGTTTTTTTGTTGTTTTTAAGCATATCGTTAAATCGGTCGAGGATTGTTAAACGGGTCGGGTAATATTGATTGCATCATTGATATATGTATTTATTTAACGTTTTACACTGATTAACGAATCCTTGTATATAATATATTCACATACAATTGATACCTTTTCTTTCCGGTTTTTGTTTTTTTATTAACTTTATGTTTTTTTAATCTGTGAATAAAAACCGCGAAATTGAAAAATACTCTACTATACCACAAGTGATAGTGAATATAACATATAACATACATCTCTTACACCCTCGCTCCATCGTGTGGATTATATTAAAAAGCTGATGTTCAGCGTAAAATTATCTAAAAAAATCATTTTAATACCTCTGTTATGGCCGTTACCGTTTCCGTAATTAAAGGAATTAAAATTTGTAAATGTTTTGCTTATTTGTGAGTGTATTATAGGTACATTCAAATAACGTTATTTTATTGGGTTGACTAAAAATTAATGACCGTTTTTCCGAAAATTATCTAGAAAATATGGGAACGTTCTAGAAGCTTCCACGATCGAAGACATATAAATGGCGCGGTACGCTCTTGCTGATTCAGTAGTAACTAAGACGATGCACTCTTAACGCGCCTAAAATATGAACGACATTAACGCGGAAAAAAACTTGAACCACGGTGCGTGGGTACTACACGAACTTAGCCCGGACCAGCCGTAGCCGTAGCCCGGTTCTCATATAACCAAACAGACCCGTCTTAATGTTTGGATTTTGGTTGGACACAGATGCTCTATCCGTCATATTCCACGGACCTTGTACCCACTGATTATTGTTTGTTTAGATCGCTCAGCAATGACTTAGGCGAAAAAAACTTTCACGATGAAGACGGCTTACGATAGTTCGTAGGTTAATTTTTACATTATAAGCCCCCTGAATTTTACATAGATGTCTTCCATTCCTTACCAGTGCGCTGGAAACATGTAGTACAAAGTGATGGCGATTATTATATCAACGATTAATTAATTTTAAATTGCAAATATAACAAAATTATAACATTAATGACCACTCATTACTTATCAGTCAACCCAATAAAATATTTGCTCCAAAGATATTTGTATCAACAGACGTCTATGAAAATATTTTGTTGAATTAAGAAGTTACATTTTAAGAATAGGAATTCAGAAAGAAATTTTAAATTTAATTAATGAGCAATCCCAGGATTTTGACTTTATTTAAAAAGTATTTTCTGTGTAGTCAAATAAATGTAAAAATTTTAGTACATTAAATAAAATAAATTTGGACCTAATATAATAAAGATTGAGAAATAGTCACAATAAAAATAAAGTCAGTAATAATTCCGTTTAATATAATTACAACAACGAACAACGGGCGCAACCCGAATTCAAGTTGGAAGTCAAAATTAATATCTGACAGCACAAAACTATGTAGACGCCATTAGAGTTTGCAAAATATTTGCAGAATATTTCTCATAATAAAATATGCACGGAGATGTGGCCCCACTGTTTGTGCCGCGGCGCGACAGACGGGACCCGACATTTATGTCTGTCACCATTATTTTTGATAAATAACTTTAGTGCTTTACATAATATATATAAACGTCAGGGGAGCTCGGAGTCAGAGAGCCCGGCTCACTGAGCTGGGAGCTTATAAAGTTTCTAATACACTTTACCTGCAGGTATCTGTTAGGCGAGTGACGCTACGGAGGCCCGTAGTACCTGTAGCTCGCTCTGTGGGAGGGTTTTGAAGATTAAGATTGGCGGGATGCGCAAGTGCCTTATGAAATGAGGATGGGATTAGTTTAATTTAATGTAATATATAACACGTCTTACTGACTGCTCTGGGTAATGTAAATTAATGAATTGTTTAATTTGATGGGTGGCGTGATATTAGCGGACTAACAAGCTAATACTGAATTTCCGTATACTGTCAATGAATGGAAAATCTTGTTTCAAATATTAAGCAAGAAAGGTCGACTTATTTCAAAATGTGAGGCTTTCAAAACTAAGCCATTTTCCATGGGGTTCTGAAAAGAAAGTTTATTGGAGTACATTATTGTTAAACCAAGAATAAATGTGACTGTTTCGATTAAAAGTTGTGTTTATTCAGAACATCCCAGTGCTTGTTTTATTACTTTTGAATTGAGGATTTTTTCCAATTTTTTTTAAGCTTATTCAAAACTTATCTATAAAACTCAAAGAAAGTTTAATTTAGTTTTAATGACAAATTGTCACTTTTAAAAGACATCTCTATGAAGTAGTCTACTAAGAATTTTTCTAAATTTCCACATTTTTTTTTGAAGTGTTTTGAAAAATTGTTTTTTTAATAATAACTAAAATTTATTTATTTTCTGTTTCTATACTTTAGTCACTTTATTTGCGAAGAAAAGTTTTATGGATGTACTTAAAAGTTGTAATAAGGGTTTTCAGTTAATTTTTGAGTCAATGTGGAATAAATATGCCCAGAGAAGTATTATAACGACACGTGAATGGAATAAAATGATAGTGTAACATTGTAAATAGTTCTGGTGTACTATGCGGATGAGAAAAGATCAAATGTATATAACAGAGGTTCAATTCTCTTGAAGAGTTGTAATTTTTTTTAAATTTAGCAGTAAAATATTTACAATTTCCGTGCTTCGTTTGTATAAATAGTTATTTGTATTCATATTTGGAGATTATTTATTAACAAAGTATTTGGAGATAATTACTCTTTGTAAATACTAACTTTCTAAATACCTAAGACAAAATTTGAATCCTTGAGATGTCTTTTGGTAAACGTAAACTGCGATATATATATATATATATATATAGGCATACTCGAAGGAACATTTGAGTTATAATTTTTTTAGGTTAGATTGAATTTATGCCTTATAATTTCCAAAAATTGATTTATTTATTTTTTGTAACGAGGAAAAAATGTATTTTAAGTGAAAATTTCGTTTTTTATATTTATTTGGTTGTTTAAAACATGGAAATTACTCAATCACTTTAGTGTAGTCATCACTTATATTAAGCCAGACTTTATACTCTTTTTTACTCAAATTAAATTGTCTACTAAACGTAGTAGAATAAATTTTACTTCCAGTCGTATTTAAATGTTTATTTTTTAGTTACAGTCCTATTTGGACATGGATGGGCTAAATAATTTACATCTTTCTTAAATATCTAAATTTATAAGCTATTTAATTCGGAGGCGTTTATGGTTTTATTCAATTCATCCAGTAATTATTTATTACATGACCATAACGTATGTAAGAATTCCACAATTTTGACCGAGTAAACATTTTATTTATAACCGCGTTTCATATTCTGTAGTCACATATTTGTTTTTAGGTGAAACGAATTGCGATTAATGTCCAATAAAGATGACAAGTTGCGATAATTTGATAAAGAAGTTGCCACTTAAAGCGAAGCGGCAGCTGCGCTATTCAGTAGCGCTCTGTGAAAGCTTTCTTTTTATCGTTCCTTATCTCTATAAGGAACAATAATAAGTGGGTGCTTTTTGAGATAATTTTTAATGTTACTCCGCAATACCTGCCTTATATTAGTGTGTAAAAAAAAAGAAGACGGCAAAAGTTCATAAAATATTTGCTCAAGTGGTTATAAGAACGGAAATTACACTCCTAATTGGATAATCTTAATAAAATAAGCTTCTTTAAAGTTTTATTTAAATATCAAACAGACAAACGAAGAATATAGTATTTTTTATGAAAAGTCAGGTTACTTTTCAGAATGGTTTGTAAATGTTATATATCTACGGGACATTTTAAACAGCAATATGAAATAAAGTGCAGATTGTGTCTCATTTAATCCTCCACGCACAGATGAAACCATTTATGAAACCGCAGGCCCGACAAGGTCGTCGAAATATGCCACACAAAATTTAAAATGACTGAAAAAGACGTTCGTTTTGAAAAAAAGTAGAATGGATGTCATTATTAGATAGAGTTTATTTTTAATGTTATTTTTATTTCTTATTAACAATCTTTAACATATTATAAGTGCGTTTATAAAGATACCGTATTTGCTTTGTATTATGGTTGCAAATTGTATTTTATATCTCATTTTTCCTGATTGCCAGTCACTATAATATTAACTTTTTTTAATTCTAAAAACTATTGGCTTTTTTCAAAATAATTTTCTATTTCTCTAAGATTAAGTCAATTTTTGTGTCTCTTCTTTGATTATTTATTTCTCTAATTTTCACACTTTTAACATTAGGATGCAATCTTGGCGTACGATCCTCTAATTTTAACATGTTAAAATCAATTTGTTTAATAACGCCAACACATTCAATATTGCCTATATCAAGAAAATTCTCCGCGTTCGTCCGTGTTATAAAAAATGTACTACAGTACCACCTAATTTTTGCTCCACCATAATATTGTGGGGCAATATCGGGAGTTAGAATAGTATTGCATATACTTCTAATATGGTATTGTGTAATATAGTATTATATTATTATAAAAATACTTTAAAAGGCTTTTCTATGTTACGTACCACCGAATGGGTCACAGCCGTGCTCCATTCGATGTTGGTTTTAAGTGCCTTTTGAGCTTTGATATTTCGTGTAAAGGCTATAAGTTTTGCCAAGCTATGATTTGGAATGATGCAATCAACTTTGTTCATTCGTTACTGAAGTAATAAATGTTCTATGACAGAGAATTTGCAATAGAATCAGCTTAAGATATTGTTGTCCAATACCATTTTTTTGCGTAATCTCGCTTCTGTCACTTATTCATACTTAATACGGTATTTCATATTTTAATTCCATTGAAAACATGACTATATTTAATTCTTCACATTCTGTAGGCCAGAAGAAAGTATACCTTCATTATACATTATTTTCTTATAAATATCATCGCACGGCCTTATGAAAATCGTATCCTAATGCATTTGCAATTTCAATGAAAATAATTTAAGAAAGAAAAATGATCCTCAAGAACGTGTGGATTCTACGTGCGAACTATGATGAAAGACAGAGAGTCAAAGAAAGCACGTATGTAAAAGACATACTCGTATTGAAGATAATACATTTCTATATAAAATAACGCCATTGCTTGCCTCGCTTTATTTTGGACGAGGCGCTTACATAATCATAGAGTCGAATGCATTACATAAGTTAATTTATTACTTATTAGTGATTTTGTATATTTACAGAAAAAATAATTTAATCGTGGTATTGAAAATACGAGTGAATTGTGCGGAAATTACATTAATTTTCAGCTCCCTTCAAATGCGTTAGACAAATGAGAAAATTGTACCATTTAGAAATTACATTTTTTCCTTTTTATAATTTTAATGCTCTGAAGGAAGTATGAAATAGCATCCAGAAACCTATAAAGTTAGTTTAATAATATTTTATATTTAACTTTAGAAAAAATTAATAATATTTGTTTTTATTTTAGTTAAACTACATCGATGTTATTTAATTGTATAAAAAAGAAAAAAAAAGATTTATCTTTATACTTTAGTTTGTTTATTAGTTTCCAATTGAATATTTATGTGTATAACATATTAAAGTAAAATTTTAAACTGAAAATTCGACCCTTCGGAAGGAATAAAATATACCAAGTAATAGATAACTAAGTATAAATCTTGCTTTATTTCAATAGTTTTTTTAGTAACATCACAGCCAAGCTCATATTTTTCACTTTACGTAAACTTTAAATTTCTCGTCTCAAAGAGCGTAGGTTTAGCTTGTCACAGCTGCCTTACTTAAATAAGAATACATTATTGATACACATTCGCTATTCATCATGCTTGATATTTCCCGATTGTGCGGCGTGTTTCTGCCGCTGCGGAGCGTGATCGAGGCGCGTGTGGTGCTTTTATTGCGCGAAAAGGGTTTTCTTGATGCATCGCCTCGTGCCGCGGCAAATGTCTCACACAAACGATATCGAGCGAACTTGCTTTGGAAACACTGCCTTTGAAGTCGGCCGAGCTTCGGTTTGAACGTAAAGAGAATCCATAAATTGTTTTAGTACGAATTCTATTACAACTTCAACGTGTTCTTTTACGTAATATTCCACATTTGTAAAAAACACTGACAGGAAGAACTGAATTAATCACATTTCTGAAAATATATTTGACGTATGAATAGTGGAAATTTATACTTATAATAAAACTGTAAAATTGGGCTCTATGTACATAGAAGATATTTACGAAAAAATGATTCTGGGTGACATAATAATGGTAATAAAACAAAAACATTTTTTTTTGGAATTTATATCGTTTGTTTGCCTGTGAATTTGTTTATTTGTTCTCACGAATTGCAATTATAGCCAAAGAGATAAATATTTTTACCGGTGGAGTCTGTCGGGTATGGGGTAACAAATAGGCTATGTTTCATAGTATCGACTAAACAAAAAGAAGCTTTCAATCCAATGCGCAGAAAATTAAAAAAGTTTACTTTTGTAGTTAATATAAAATACGACATTATGTGTATTGATCTTATAGTTAAATTGATGCCATTTTATACAGGTTCCCGCGTACGAAGTCCTCGAAACAGGTAGTGCAAGATAAATAACTTGCAAGTCCGACTATAGTTCGCGCTACGAGGCTTCTGTGTACATTGATGCGAATCTTTAAGAGTCCATAAAATTGTCATTAAACTATTTGAAAATATTAATATTATACTTCACCATATAAATATGTTGCTTATTATGTTTTTCAGAGACCTATAATACATCGTGAATTTCTCAAACTCTATGACATATAGATTCATCGCTATAGTTTTATGGTAAACTTTTGGTATGCTATTTTTTCATTATATTATTATTCCTATTTTTAGGGATGGGAAGATGTTTTTTTGGAATTTTTCCGTAATATTTCTAGAATTTTATTTGGAAAAATTCGCAAAAAAATAATATAATTGGAGAGTTTTAGAATCTTTATAACTGACTTTTCCAAATGATATCCTACACGACTATGACACATGAAATTGAAACAAATGAATTTCCATGTAAATATTTTTAAGCGTTAACTATAAACATATATGCGAGATAATACGATTTATTACTAAGCCAAATTTTAAGTTCTTGTGTCAAATAATTTAAGAGAAAAACATTTGTTTCCAAAAGGAAAAAAAATGGTTCCGTTTTTCTCTTTTGGGTTACGGAACTCTACATAGTAAAATAAGCATGCGCTCTCACATACAGAGCGCGCAGTAAGCAGTTGTTTACTGCGCGCTCTCTAAGTTTGAATTCGTCGATCATCGTAGATACACAATTTTGTACGCCGTGTATTTATGTAAGACATATCCGGAATCATTTCTTACTTTAGTTTTTTTAATCTAAAATTATAATAGAAATAGAAATAGATAACCGGGCCACGTGGAATGACAAAGGAGTTTAGTAGAGTACGTCAGTTTTATATACTTTTTGTCCAGAATATATCAGGTTTCTCTAGTTTTATCTACGTTTTGCATATTTTAATATAATTTCATTAGAATATTTAAATTTTAAAATATCCTTTTTCAACATTAACAAATAATTTTTTGAAGTAAAACTTCTTTACGCACGCTTTACTTGGGGAGTAAGCTGGTGAATGCGTGACGAGAGCGTTACGAAAAGTGTGATTGGGCGAGGCGAACGGAAGTGAGGAGATATAAGTTAGTGAAGACAGAAAGAGAGAGAGTTACGTTTCGTATATTACTGTAGGGACAATTGAGAGAGGTGCGAGCACACATTTTATTTCTCTCTTTCTCTCATAGCCAGTTATGTTTCGTATATCTAAGACACAGTGTAAGCCTATTGTCTGTATCACACTGTAGGAGCAAGATAGAGCAGTGCGCGCGCACATTTTCTTTCTCTCTTCCTCTCATAGCCAGTGCATGAAATATATATTTATATATACATATATATATGTATATATATATATATACATATATATATGTATATATATATATATATATATATATATATATATATATGCGAGTTTGCTAGCGTTACGCGAACGGTGATTTTTTGATTATTTTGTAATTTAATTTCGTTCTTGAACAATTTTATAAATTATTATTTTGTTCAATACATTAAATATTCTACGTTTAAAGTGAATAAAATTGTAAATTCATTTTAAAGTTCATATTTTGTGAATTTGAAGTTTTACTTCAGTCGTGTGCATGCGCGTTTTCATTGTTTGGTCGTGTTATTTGTTTTGGTATTTCAAGTTAATGTATTAAATGAAAGGACGTTTAAAACTAAAATGATGAGATAGCTTTTATGTTACTATGATTTAGGGAAGTTTTAGTATATATTGCTTCAAGGGAATACCTTTATTAGCGTTAGATTAAATTCTTACAGTAAAGTACCCTTTATATTGGGTCATGTATTACTGCATTTTGAAATTTTAGTTTGATGTGCATAAAAATATGTAATTATAAACAGACAATACGACTTTCTTTTTATTTACATAGGCACACAAAGTATATTAAATTTATAAAAAATATAAGAAATAATTAAGTTTCTAAATGTTTAAGTTTTCTCTCTTTAGTTTGGTATAAATAAATTAATAGTTTTTGCAGTGATGGTCACACTTTGATTCAAGAAGATATTGTAAAATAGCCCATACAATATGGCTCTCGTTTTAAAATTCACCCTTCAACGGAAAAAAGTGGATAAAAATTGGTATGGTAAGGTGTTATGTTACTTTAATGAAGATTTTAATGAAGACTTTACTCATATCGTAAAATAAAAATTATACTATTTATTTTGCTATCTATTCGATAAACATTAGTAAATGGGATGAAAACCATTTATTTTGCTATGAAAATCATTTATTTTGCTATGAAAACTATTTATTTTGCTATCTATTTGATAAACATTAGGAAATGAAAACCATTTTTACTATCTATTTGATAAACATTAGGACATGGAAACCATTTTTACTATCTATTTGATAAACATTAGGACATGAAAACGATATGCAAATGAAAACCATTTATTTTGATACCTATCCCATAAATTGAACCTAAACATTAAGGTTTTAGTTTATATCGTTGTTAACATTGATGCAGAATAATAGCATTGTATTTAAGTGGCTATTGTGAGTTAAAAATTGAAAGATCCTTTTGTGGAGATTTTTTTGGACCGGTCTATGTTTTCACGCGTCTCTTTGATGCTTACTTAACGATTTGGATAATCTCTTTTCACGCATTCCTGTTCGCTGTTATCCTCTCTGACTGCATATACGGCATATATAATCTCCTTTTGAGATAACAACTGATAAATATTAGAAGACAATCTAAGACATTTATTAATTTCTAATGTTAGTTAATTAACAATATTTTGGTTTTATTTTTAAGTGTTGAAATTGAGATTGTGAAAGACAACTTCATTGTTTTCGTGGTTGCTATTAAATTTGTTCAACAGAATTTAGTAATCAGGAATGATTTGAGGTGCAAGGAACGGGCAGCTCGAAAAGATTAGATGCGCAGGTTAAATCTGGCCCGAACCTTCTAGAATGCTACTTCATCTCTGTATTATAGAAGATGATTTACAACTGTTATTGGTGCTAGCTTGTTGTATCATCATGTTGGAGCAACGCATTTGGGCGTAATGTTCAATTCACAATTAACCTTTTATGAACACGGCGCTGAAATATCCCGCTCTTCCTTTCTACTCTTGGATTGTTTTGCGAAATTCACACGATCTTATCGCAATATCATTTATTCGTCTTCCGTATAAGAAATTAGTTTTTAATAAGATGGGGTCATCGTGTATTAAATGGAATCCTCGAAAAGATAATTAGACTCAATCTCGAAATAGTTATAATTATTTTTCTAATTTGTTTAGGTAGAAGACAATATGGTTAACTCCTTGGTATGGTAAATTTACATTCTCTTGAATTGTGAAGAGAATTAATATTACTTCTGTTTATTTTTAAACTGTAACGTAGACAATTTTTTCTTCCATACCATTATTTCAAATATCCTTTTTGCCTCAAAATAAACATACACGAACAATTAGTGCTCGCGAGCTAACGCGAGCACTAATTATTCGATTTACCTTCGTCCCCAATTGATCTCGATATCATGACATCCATTCTGTCGTGGGATGGATCTCATTCACTCTCTCCTCACAAACATACTAGAATGCGATTATAATAGATAAAGTGATGGTAAATATACGAATAAATATATATGAATAAATATATATGAATAATTAGTCTACCTTGATGGTGATGTAGGCACTGAAATAAAACGAATTTAATATAAATTGTGGTTTCCTAAAGATAGCAGGAAGGCTGCGAATGCTTCACGTGGATGATACAGAGGACTGAATATGTACACAGAATGGCCCAGAATAATATTAGCTGATCTAGGCTGGAATATGGATACGTTATTCGGAATATATCCAAAAAAAATATTGAAAATATAGATGTTATTTCTGAAAAAAATTGAAGTAAAGAGAAAGTACAATCTATTGTTACTTGGAATGCAATATTGCACAAAAATGATTTCTATTCCTCGTTGCAGGTTTCGTTCCATCGTACGGTGAGGATGCACTGGGGAACGGCGGCACTTACCCGTACTTCGAGTACAACGTGCCGCGCAACGTGACCACCGTCGTGGGGCAGACCGCGTTCTTGCATTGCCGCGTCGAGCAGCTGGGGGACAAGGCCGTGAGTATTTGTTTCTCGTTTAATTCTCGTTCTACTGCGCTTATGTTCCGCTTCCAGCGTCATAAATGTTACTTTCAAGGTCTCTCAAACTGCCCACCTCGTTTGTTTGTCACTATTAATCTAAATTAAGGCTCAGGAATTTCATCACTCGGGTATATACTTTTGAAAATGTTCGAAATAAATCTTACTTAAAAGTTGACCCCGTACGAAATTATTCGCATTCTTTAGTAGTTATTTCTTCATAAATAACGGCTGAATTAAAAATGACACACTAAACATATTTTATTGTTGTAAACATTAACAGAGTTTATATATGGGGTGGGCGTACACAGTTGTAAAGGAAAATAATATTTGCTATTAAATTTTTAAATTGCTTACACAATGTATTTTTAGATTTAATGTTGATGTATTATTAGAAAGTAAATCAATACATTTGAAATATGTTCGACGATTAGTTAATCATTAAATGAAATTTAACTTCTGTATAGATTGTTTGAAATCAATTAAAAATTATATTTATTGACGCAGGTTAGGAAGTAAGAAAGGGAGTGAGTAACTATTAAAATAAGTTTTGGTAGCAGTTAATTCGTCAATCTGAATTTACATTCATTCAACAAGTATCCGTCTTTGACAAGTCCAAAGCGTTCGTGTAACACACTGTTAATACATAATTTCTACTTACTCGTGTTTACATCTACTTTCAACAAACGCCTGTTAAGTTTTATTAGTACGTTCGGTGGACGGAAATGCACGCCACTCATAGTCGTTATGAATATCAACATTTTTCGTAATTTGGCCTAATGTCTATAAATTAGGTCCGTATACAATGTTCCATTTTTCTAACGATTTACGGTGCTGGTTTCGTACTAAAAGTATTTGTTTTCAATGATGATTTGTAAATAACCTGAAACGTAAAACGTAGTAACTTTTACGTAGATTGTATTAACTGTATATCGTAGAAGTTGTCGTATGAAAACACATTAAAAAGTACACTAAGTGTATTTTATTAATCTGTGCCAGCGGCTTGTTTGCCTGGACTACAAAAAGATGCAGTGAATATGTTTATCCCATGTGTTTCGTACGTTCCTAATTTCTACACAATATTTTACCTTCTAATTAGTACAAAAGTACTTCTAGCCATTTTATGGTATATATATATATGTATATATATATATATATATATATATATATATATATATATATATATATATATATATATAAACTTACATTGGAACTTACATGTCAAATGATCGGTTATTACTTTTTATATACTTCTACAGAATTACGAATTATTTTTAATTCTATTATTTGTTTAAATGGTGCGCAGCGAACTGCGTCGTTAATAGACCGTGTACCCCTGCGTAGCAACGTGCCTGCGAGCCACCGTTCTAGTACGATGTTTAATATTTTTTTATAAATAGCGTATTTCCAGGGCAAGATGAAATATCATGCAATTTATTGTATATTGGGTTATATTTTCATGAGTGACCAAATTTTAGGGAGCCATTAAGAAACCGTAACTAATTAATATAATTAAAAAAAAACAAAAAAAGAGTGTTTTTTTTCATTTTATGATTTAGTTAAAGTTACTTAAACGCACCTTAAAATTTGGTCATTCATCAAAATATAAATTGTGTCTAGTACTTTTATATTATACTTAAATTATATTATACTTAAAAACTATGTGTTTTTGCCAAAATCATTGATGTCAAAATCAGACAGTGCTAAACTATTTAACATATTGTATATATGTTTCTGAATTATATACACAATATATACACACACATATATATATATATATATATATACATATATATATATATATATATATATATATATATATATATATACATCACAAATACTTGATCTTCAAGTATTTTAGACATTTTACATAAAAAGTAGGTAAATTTATTTCTATAGTTTATGGACGGTTGCGTCTTGTGAGCGTGCAGTTAGAAGAGTAATTAATTTTCGACTTTCAAAAGCAGAGCGTGAAGCGTGTTTTATTTGAATTAGGCACGCCAGAGCGATGACTTGTGTAGAATGCGGTTAAACCTCATACATAAACGTAATACAATAGAGACACCATACTAAATGGTGTGGTACGGTGTTGAGGAAAGTGCCATTTTATTTCATCGTATTTTGAGATATTTGCTTGAATTTGTTTGTTAATGTAAAAAGATAGACCGAATTTTTTTTTCAAATATTACGCAAGTCTTCGCTCACTGATCCTTATGAAGATAATAGCCATAGCTCTAATGATTCATGTTTTCAGTATAGTGATTTAACATAAATTTCTAGTAACCAATGTATTTTATCGATAGTATTGAAGTAACTTAAATGAAAATATAGTTTCAAAAGGAAAATGTAAAACAAACCGCATTTTACCATGTTACAGGACATGTTATCCATGTTACATGACATGTTATAAATAGAAGCAAACTTCAAAACAGTATTATTTTATTATGATTTCTTTAGTCGATTTTAAGTATGAACAGTTTGTTTAGATTCATGTTTACGATAAATGTATGAAACGGCGACATACATAGAAAAAATGATGAGAGTGAAATTTTACGATGAGCGCGCACAATGCAACAAAAATCGACAGGATGAAGTTGCTCACTAAACATATATTTACAAGCGTGCAGTGACTGATACTATATTCATGATAGTTATTGAGGTATTTGTAAATACGCAACACGTGTTTTATATTGATACAAATCTAAGATATATATTTTCTTTTATATAATATTTTTTAGTAATTGAAATTCAATAGAGATCCACATAAAAGACCTTAGGTTGAGTGTTATCTAAATAGCTTCTGAGAGTATTAAAAATTATGGTTTAGGACTCAAGAGAAAGTTAATTGATATTTAAATACTCTCAATAAAAATAAAAATGTATATATGTCAGAAGAAGGTTAATTTTATATATTTTCGTAACAAAAATTATGAATTTTACAGGGAATACCCTAAATATGCTTATTGTATTTTAGTGGTATTAGCACAAATACGCAGACATCACCATAGACAGTGCGGGATGAAATTATGACTACATTAAAGAAAAATCAATTAAAAGATATTTTCGGAAGAAAGTAAGTGAAAGTTCGTTGCTGAGAGACGAAAAGCCGATTTCTCAAGTGAACATTAAACATTTATTGAGATATTCCAACATGAACTATTATCACAGCCAGCTGTCATTTATTAAGGTGAAATTCACGTTACAATTAATATTTGAGAGAGAAAAGTGTGTACCTAAATTAGGGCAGGCGATTACTCGCAAAAGCTATATATTATTTACAATCTTCATTGGTTCCTTTCATGAACAAATGATTATTACAGCTCTAATGTATAGTACGAGAAAATTCAGCGGCGATACATACGAGTATATATTGGCGTACTTGGATCAATAACGGAGCGTTTCACTGAAATATGGGGCCGAAAGCAGAGGACAAGGTCGACTAGATAAGTAAGTAGGCATGTTTAGCGATTAAATCTGAGACAATAGCGAGCCACTCGTCTTGTTATCCCTTCTGCAATAAAATTATTTCTAGATTTTTGTGTCCCCTTATATACTTATTACGTTGCAAAATATATGGGGCCTTAATGAAAATACCAGTGAGCTTATAAGCTATGTTCTTATTTGTAATTGGGACAGCTGTAATATATGGTATCTTCACTTTATTTAAAAAAGAAACATGTTCATTCGAGTGTCACCCTACGAAGATTGGACACACACTTAGACGCCTAAAAGCATTTAATCCTCGTGTACGATAAAATGCTTATAGGCGTATAAGTGTCCTCGTTATGTGGCTATGTTACGTAACTATGTATTTCTATTCAATTATTTACAAATATCATTATTATTTCTCACTACATAAATATGTCAATATATTGCTTAGTGTATCTTTCACGGACATAAGGAACATTTTTAAATACAAAGTTTTTTTGAAGTTGCTTTTAGTTACTAGTATGGAATTTCTATGAACTTTTTACAGGTCCACATGTCATAAGTCGGTCGACTATTTCTCGTAAACTAGTAGAGCCTACTTAGCCGCGATTATTTTCCTGTTAATTTCGTTTTATATAATACTATTTTAATATATTAAAAAATAGCAGTTTAGCTGATAGGGTGTGGGGCACGTAACTCTGACAAAAATGGTCAATTTAAAGTTGGATAGTTCATAAACTTTCCCTGTATAGAAATATTTAGATACCTGCAATATTTTTGAAAGACATGTTGAACGATATCTCACATACTCCATTATGAAAAATTACAGACATTTACACGTCGGAGGGTATCTTAAACAAATATTTCTCTAAGGTTTTATTTGATAAATTTATAGGTATTTTACATTTGTATAACCATACCAAATCAGCTTCATAGCAGTTTGCGAGTAAAACGGCTGTGACATACAGATATACATGGTGAAATTATAAGTATGTACATGGAATGCTGATGGACACGGTGAAACTAGTTCTACTATGGAATTAAAAAAAAAGGAATGCAAGGCTATTTGCTTTTTATAAGTTCTATGATAAAGTAATAATATATTATTCATACTGTATTTTGAAATTGTATGTAATATTCTTAAATTTATACTACGTAAAATTATATTACGTACTATGATTTAAATTATTTTGTTGTAAATCAAATATACCTTAATATACATAAACATAAATTGGCTATATACGAGTCGTACTATTGGGACTGATTTTCCGTACGAATATAGACTATGCGTAGGTATATATATATATATATATATATATATATATATATATATATATATATAATTTAGTATAACCTATTGTAACCTTCCTAGGTAGTTTTTCATTATTTTTTAAAGATCTTTAATGAAAGAAAATTTGTAATAACTATACAATAACACTTGACGAAATTCGATGACCGGCATAATAAAAACTTTATCTTGTATTGAATTATACAAAATAAAAAATTGAGTTAAATTTTATTTGAATATATTTCTAATGAACAATTTTGTTCTTATGAAATATACATCTAAAAATTAAGACACCCAGTTTAAGGAAAATATTTAAATCCCCTTTCCAACAAGGGGTTATTAAAATGTATTATTAGTCTGACATGTATAACCAATTTTGTAATATAAAGTCTGCCTCTAATATAAAATTATTATAGTAAAGAAATTATATTTTTATAGGTGGAAAATGTTCTGTTTGGAGAACATGATAGAAATATCAACGGGCTGCATGTAAGAGTAGAGTTTAACTTGTGTCTTACTCATCACGTGTAAGTACACGTATACAGTTTAATAACAAAACACACTGACGACCGAACTGGAGTAAGTAATGAATATGTATGTTGTGTTGCTGACGAAGCAAACTGATTAATTGTCAGTGGAGGGCACCGGCAAGTATGTCAATGCCTTCAGTCGTAGCACGTGGCCGTCAACTCCCTCCTCAGGGAGACACTTTGGTAGATAATATAGAATATCTATGCTCGTAACTCCGCCTGCTTTAAAGTTTATTTCGTGATTTTGATTATGCCCAACCGCCATCATCTTGATGTACATATTTTCTTAGTATGGACAATAAGTACTCTAAATATATAATTCCCACTGCACAGGGATATCCAAAACCGCGATTCGTTTGAAAGGCCCCATTTATATTTCATCTGACTTCACATTCTCTGTTTATAAAGTTGAAAATATTGTTTATAATACGACCAATGGTATATAATGCATTGGAAATTAATATTATGAAAATTCATTATATATTTTGGAAATACATGACTTGCAAAAATATTTAAAATATCGTTTTTCTAAAATTTTATTTCACTGTATCTTCACAGTATTCTCGTGCAAACAATCTTAAATATTCGAAGAATCAAATCACAAACTGAAAAAATCCCCGTGATTATAATTTCACTAAAACGAGTCAGTGAGGAGGAAGGAAGGTAGTGGATTTTTTATTCCTTTGTCTGAATGTTTGTTTGACCGAGTGTTATTTAAAAAATACTAAAAATAATTTCACAGGACTTTTGCTCTTATATTTTCAGCCTAAGGAAGGAAATGGGGTATTGAACATTTTTTTTGGAATTTTCTTTTCTCGGTCTGTATTTATGAGAGTAAATTAAAGCACGTTTCCTTTGTTTATTTGTACCCAAAAGATTTAAAATCACTTTAAAAGAAGGTTTCAATGTTATGTTTATTAAAGTCTGTGAAAGAAATTTATAATTCTGATACTGTATTAAAAATTTGATAAATTCAAGAGTCAAGGAATAATACATTTAAACGTTTCGTAATGACAATCTCCTGAAGGGAAATTCTTTAGAAAAACACTGAACTACTAATGTAACCAATTTTTCTTTCTACAAAATAATACTAGTACGATATGTTCCACGTGGTTTTGTGTTTAATATTTTGCAAGCAGGGCTTAAAATGATAAATTGAGGGCAAATGAATTTGTTTTATCAATAGACATTACATTAAAAGGAACAAGTGAAAAAAAGGCCTATATTTTATATGTATGGGGTACATTATATTCCTTTAAATATTTTGCTACATGTTAATCGATGTCCCCATGTGAATACACATTTGAAAGTTCATTCTTTAAGGTCTAAAATCATAAAAACTGTAAAGCTTTGACGGATGGACGGAAATGACGAAATTATAAAGGTTCCTTGTTTTATTACGGTTGAAGAAAATAATATTATGATGAACATAATAGTAGATCATAACTACGATAATTCAATAAGACGAAATATAATTTATAATCGTATTTCTTGATTATATTCTTATATAATCCAACCGAATCCCAGTGAGATAAGATTGAATTACGCCCAATTTTTATTGATAGAAAAAAGTTTCGTTAATAGTTGAGGTATATACGGATCTATCGGAGAAGATAGTACGCGAGGTGGGTTAGTACCGAATGAAATAATCGTTGGCTGCTTTACTCTGACGGAATATGGAGTAATATAGTGATTTCTCAGAAGTCGGTCACTTAAAGAAATATATTACATTAAATAGAATAATATACAAATTTATTTTAAGGAAGAATGTATATTTAATACTTTAATTTTAAGTTTGCAACCTTAGAATTGAGTTTGATTGCGAGAATAAAAAAAACCACGATTAGAAAAAAAACTATTCAATTTGTAAGCAATTTTAGGCTTATAAATATAATCCATGTTGAAGATTTCTTCGTAGCGTTGTCAGCGAGTTAACATTTCTCTGTGAGACAGTTAATTAATCACGTGCGGAGTAAGCGCGCACGGGTTGATAATGCGGATAAGTGAATTGGCCTGGCCTAGAGCAGTTTACGCTAATGACTCAGGCAAGCTGTTCATGTTACTGCTGTAGTCTAAACAGCTTGCCCGAGCAAATAAATTTTGCCTAAGCATATTAATTTTTTCATAGAAACAAACATTTTCCCACTCTCTAACAAACCCAAATATATGAATTATGATATTTGTGTTAAATTATGAACTTCACATCTAATTTGTATTCACGAGTTTTGGCCCGCGGCTTCCCAATATATAGGTTTTGGATTAATTACGTGGATTTACATGCATGTTTAGAACTCTCAAAATACTTAAGTATTAGATATAATATACGTATTGCACTGCTCATAAATAACCAATTGGTTATTAATTCCATGGCGCCATCTATGGACATATTTTAGTATTAAATGTGTATTAATAAACAATTTAAAGTTTATCTAACGGAAATTATGCTATTTCTCGCGTTTAAATATAATATCTCGTTTATATATATATATATATATATATATATATATATATATATATATATATATATATATATATACATATATCTATAAATATATATATTTATACATTTTATATTTGTATATTCAGTTTTGTAAGATATGTTTATATCAAATATAAAATAAGTAATAAAGAAAGAGAAGTTTTTAAACACATGTTTTTTTTGGAATCAATATGAAATACCACCAGAAACGTGAACGCGGCGCGGGGTACATCACGTAACGTTCAATAAGTGCTCAGTACACGTTTTTAATTGGATTTTATAAACGAGTTATGGATAATTATTCTTTATGAAGTCAATTCCATACGTAAATGTCGTTGTTGCTTTTATCTTATCCTAAGACAAGCTGCATGATGATAAAAGACTGCCGCGAGATTCTTTGACGATTATCTATTTCATCCACCGTTTCCCATGCGTGCATGGATCCAACAATCATGATGAACGTTTATGGTTGTCATATAAGGTATATATTTTGTCACAGGTAATGTTTCGATTCAGGATTCCTTTATTCGAGTGTATGATCATTTAAAAACTTGAAGTGCATTTCTCGGGGTGCTTGTTTCACTCAAAAAGTGGCTGTCTCGTGTATCCGTTTTCCTAATTGCTTTCTTTTTTTCGGTTTGTGGGGACGTCGTTTGAAAAACATCTTCTTTTGTTATCGCTTCCCATTCATTATTACTAATTATGGAGGGACATTTATTATTACTAATCATAGGAGGATAATGCCAATTGTGAAAAAAGACAAATTTATGATTGATTTTTATAAGACACTGTCACAGATTTAAAGGAAAGTAAATACGTACTTGGAATCAGACCTCAGATCAAACATTCCTGGCCAAAAATACTATTTTTCACTTTTTCCCTTTAAAGTTTTGGCTGAATTTATTCCGCTGATTAAAAATATAGCATCACTCTTTATCCAACATTTAGGGGGAAGGCGTAAATTTTAAGCCGTAAAGTAACTAGCAATCACTTTTGTCTTCGATATCGCTATCTCATGGAGATGTTGTTTACCTAATTCAGATGATTTTTATGTTTGTGGTAAATAAAGCTTCAAGAAGTATTGAAAATACATTATACAACAAATAATCGAACTTCATTAAAAATGTATATTTCAACTAATTTGGAATAAAATTGTGCTATCAAGATAAACCATGTATAGTCCTTATGGTATGTCAGAAGTATATTGTGTTTGCGGGCAATGATCCAGTGGAAAAAGAAGGGCTCTCTACTACAGAACACGGATGATTTAAGGGGAACCTTAAATTATTACATAGATTGCTATTTCTACATCTTTGACATTAATGACCTAAAATTTCATAATTAAAATAAGTGGATATATCCCAATTTCTTATCTTCTAAACTATTTCTCCTACATTTAAGCGAGACACCGGTGTCAATTTCGTTTACATCAAGAGCGTTCTCTGAATTAGTATTTAAGGAAGATGAAGAAAAGTATAGCCAGGAAACGGATTCAGAATCAATCATTCTACTCTTGACCTTTTAATTAAAATTGAATAGTTTGATGACGGACGAAGCTTCTAAAATGTTTACGTCAGTTTAAAAGATAAGAATTAAATTACACCAGATAAAAAAATTACGTTGTACATTGGACCTGAGCAAAAGATTTGTTGCCAGATTTTTCAATTAAAAATGATTTTTTGTAAAAAAAATTGAAAGTTTTACGCAATTTGTAAATTTACCAAAGTTTAAACCAAATTGTTGGCGTCTATTTATTGAAAATGAGTTTTCTTGCATAATCGCTTAAAATGAGTTTTCTTGCATAATCGCTATTATACAAACAGCATGCTATATATAAAAAGAACAGCATGCTATATACATGCATTATACAGAAAGAATACGAAATTATTTCTTTAGTTTTGAAAAAAAAATTAAGTGACCACCTGGGTAATATGTCTAGATTTAAAAATAGTTATTTATCTTCTGGGTGTACAAAGTGGCTAAACAAAATTTTTCATGTGCTAGTGGAAACGCCACAACAAAATAAATGGTTGGTCTAAAAAATTGTGGCCATTGCGAAGTGAACTGGTTGTTGGTAAGCAAAATGTCGCATATTTTGCCTTTAGTAAACTGTGTTTATACCATAGCATTATCACCACGTATTAAGCTTGGCGTGATGAAGCAGTTTGTGAAGGCTGTTATTAAACGTGATGAATATTTTACTTACTTTGCACGCAAATTTCCCGCGCGAAGTAAAGAAAACAATGTAATCATTGTAAATTATGTGATGAATTGAGCCGTTTAAACTGGGAATAGCTTAGTGATAAAAAATTGTCATAGGAAGGGTAATTGTTGTCATTTGGTTGAGTTTATGTTATCCCGCATTGTAATATCCACGCTGCGACATGGGTAATAAAATGTATTAGTTGCATTAATATTTAGAAAGATTCCAAAAATAATTAGAGAGCGGATAAATTCTTACAACTGGGCCACTGCGATTCAAAGTCACTCAATTTCGTAAATAGTGCTCAAATTTTGGTAACTTAATTTTATAATAGTGCTCAAATTTAATTTTATAAATAATGCTCAAATTTTGGTAATTTAATTTTGTAATAGTGCTCAAACTTCATTTTTCAATGGTTGGGTAGATTGATGTTTTAGCGAGTGAAAGACTGCCAAGTTATATCTGCATCCATATTACGACACTCTATTGGAATTTATAAAGGGAAGAACCTCAAGCCTCAGATAAAAGATTATTCATATAATTTTAAATTATTTGTTTAATTATAAATATGTCTAAAGACTACTTTCATGTAACATTTTTAATTTTACGTATACAAAAAAAACGAGTTCATAGAATAAAATGAGTATCTTTCTGTAATCATCACTTTGGGTCCAAAAACTGTTTCTAAATATCATGAAAAATACTAGTACTAAAATTCAGTTTTGACCGTTGTAATCATATATGTAGTAAAGATGTAACGGAAAATTTGTAAATAAAATATTTATGGTAAAAATGAACTTGGGAGGCTGTAAATAAACTAAGGAACAATACGTCCATGGTCTTCGGAATTTTTGTCTATCGATTTGACCGTTTGATCGTTTGGATGTTACTATCGATTTGATCGTTTACTATTTAACAATTACCGGACAAATTTTCATGGAAATTTAATGGTTGTATTCTTTAGAGTTTGAGTAAAAATATGAAATATTAAGCTTTTGGCATCACTATCCATAAGTGTATCTATTAATTATGTTCGCATTAGTAAAAAACATGCTAAGAAAATTTTGACGGAGTTTTTAATGTTGTCCTTATTTGAATTTAGAAAAGGAACAAATGCACAGGTAACAGGAAAAAGTTATTAAAACATAAAAAAACGACTCCAAAAATGCCGAAAATCGAATTTAAAAACAAGAAACATTTATTATAAGGACGCACGTAATGCATACAATTAGGTATGTGCAGTGAACAGCAATATCATAAGACCGTTTACAATTATATCCTAATTAATATTATAAGTGCGGTCATTTGGATAGATTGATGTTTGTTACTCTGTAACTCCGTAATTTATCGACATAAAATTTTGGATACGAATAGATTATTATTAACATATAGGATTATTACGAATACTGAAGTAGATCCTGAGGAATAGTATCCATGTTCATTGTGTTTCTACTTGATGATATAATATGTTCTGTAAGGAAAATTTTGTAAGTTTGATCCTAGAATGTATTAACTCATACTGTGTATCCTGAATTCACAAATCCGAGTGTGGTTTCCATGAAATAGCATATAAATGTTTCTTCCCTATTAAACAGGGTCTCGATGTTAGGACTGAACGCGAACGGATTTTGAAAAAAATTGGAACAAAGATAAATTGACCCACATCACTGTAGTCCACGCGAATGAAGTCGCAGGCAGAAGCTTTGAGCACTATTTACAAAAATAAATTTGAGCACTATTAAGGTACCAAAATTTGAGCACTTAAGGTACCAAAATTTGAGCACTATAACAAAATTAGTTACCAAAATTTGAGAACTACTTACAGAATTAAGTTTGAGTACTATTACAGAATTAAGTTACCAAAATTTAAGCACTATTTACAAAATTAAATTTGAGTACTATTACAAAATCGAGTTTGAGCACTATTACAAAATTAAATTACCAAAATTTGATCATTATTTATAAAATTAAATTTGAGCACTATTATAAAATTAAGTTACCAAAATTTGAGCACTATTTACGAAATTGAGCTACTTTGAATCGCATTGGCCCAGTTGTAAGAATTTATCCGCTCTCTAAACTCATACTAATCAATAGTGACACGGGCACGGGCAGTCTATACTACTGGTTGACAATAAAATATCTGATTCCCTCCGAAGTAGTAGACGCAATTAAAGTTTCCAGCAAAAGATAAATTATTCGTACTATGGGCAGTGTGAAAACTTTTTTATATAAAAATCTAATATAAATTCTGTTAAAAAATAAAATAATATATTTGACCAGTTAATACTTTAAAATATACTGAATTTAGTTTATTATTCGACTCTTAAAATTTTCACGTTGTATAATTAGGAAAATATGTCAAATAAAAGAAGTTTGAATAGTATTGGTTGCACCGAATTTTGAGGAATTGTAAAATAATTCTTACAAGAATGAAAAATATTATGCACTTAGTAGAATGATAATGATGTTAATTACTTTTTTTCATGCATAGGTGCGCCCTAGAAAATTTAGAACAATAAACTCGTAATGATTAACTGTTCAGTTTCTTGAATACACGGTTCTGTCAAGTTGAATAATGTAACTATAAAAAATGTATACTTAAGGTTTAACCGACTCGTAACTATAACAATGCACAGATAAAATACATGTATTATAAAATATCTTATTGTATTTTAAACTTCACGAGGAAAAGATAATGTCTTTTCACGAAATTTAAAATACAATAAGATATTTTATAATACATATGTTTGTTACTATATATTTTTATATTTTATTTATTACCTATACTTTGTATTATAAAATTATTACAGAAAAAATTTTCATTCACCACTACACCTTCTGTTGCCACAGGTCAGTCACGCGAAATTTTATGCAATATATAAATTCAATGTTTCTTTAAAAAATAAGTCAAAAATCGATCGGACAAATAAATCTTGCAATTTTTAATGTGGCATTTAAAAGTGTTCTGTGATTAAAAATATTACAAGTTTCGTATAAATCGGAGGTATTTGGAAATTAATTAGTCCATAGTATAATGAAATTGACGGAGTCAAAAATATTCTCCCGGTATATATTTTGTAGAAATATTTTCTTATTGATTTGTTACAAGTAGGTTTAGCATTATTTCCATTGACTTTTTCACTGTTTGGTTAATTAAAGTAGGTCTTTGTTTCGAAACCCAAAGGTAATTCGTAATGCGTAATAGCCTTCATATATAATTTATTCATAACTCCATAATTTCTCCGAATGTCTTGGGTGAAGAAGTATATAAAAAATTAATAAAATAAAGCAAAAAATTACTATTGTATGTATTCTTTCATTTAATAATGTGGAATCCATAAGTTATTTTCAAATACATAAAGTTCATTTTGAACCACAAACCTGAGTTATTTTTCAGATTGGAAAATAGAAAAGTGATCAATAATATTCACTTTGCTGTACGTTTATTGAAAAACTTGAAAAATACTGTGATGCATTTAGTGCGCTAAAAACGAAAAACAATTAGAAAATAGGCAGCTAAAATTAAGAGATAATATAAATGAGGAATATATGGACTGGCAGTGAATGACAATAGTCACAGAAGATATAGGAAATGTTTGGTAATTATTTTAAAAATAAAAAAAAATTGTAATATTTATTACTCAGTGATATCGTATCCTCGTAAATGAGTCGTTTTCTGGTGTTCTAAACAATGAGCGTGTGGAATCGAATATCCTATTTTATTAGATAATATGTTTTTCTATTGGATTTGAGTGGCTGTTTTACTTGAAATAAGTGTATTTACCCACTCGGTAACATAACACTCTGATACATATCTAAGTTTTACTTTAAACATATTGTTAGATTGGTTGGAACCTATACGTTATTCTGTTCTTTGACACGGCAATTAATAGAACTTTGTTTAAGTACATTGTATATATTTTCTTTAACATATATCAATGCGTAGAAAAACAATAATTTTTAAAAATGTGTTCTTTTGTTTCTAAGCTTTTTAAATAAAACTATAAATTCTGTAATGAATTTTGAATAATAACAAAATTATGTTTACGTTATATGTAACATTGCACTTTAGTAACAAAACGGTATGGTGAAGCTCTATGCACTTGCATTTTCTTGCATAAGTTAACAGTACAATGGAAACAACACTAAGTCAGTATTTATTGGGGAAATGTGATACATCGTATTATAATAATATGGAAAATTTGGCTAATAACTTAAAATTTGACTAATAATTGAATTCTTTACCGAAAACAATATTTTTGGCTTTTTATTAATCATAATTTTAAGTTTAGAAAAAAAAGTGATTAGCCAAACCTTGACCTAGATTGGTTAATTTTCTTAAGGGAAAAACTGCTGAACACATAAATCCTTATTTCTTATTGCTTCTGGTTCTTTAGACTCTGTTATTATAATATGCAGAAAAAAACTTGATAAAAACATGAAAGAGTCGCTTCGAATTTTCGGAGAATAGTTGGATTGCGGAATTTCGGTCAAATTATAAACTTCACTCCTTAGATGACGAATTTATTTCCTTTGCTATACTTTAAGCATTTAGATACATTCAGTGGTAGGAAATTGAGAAGCGTCACACTGTTTACTATACTAAAATAAACAGTGTGACGCTTCTCAATTTCCTACCACTAAAATATCGCTAAAAAGTATCACATCCTTATGTATAAGCATACATAAGGATGTGATGCTTTTTAGCGAAAGGGAAAAAATAAAGTGGTTTATTCACCGTGCAATGATATAAAAATGCAAGTCCCAAACTGGTTATTTTGCAACTAAAATTTTTTATTACGACGTTCTTTTCGTCCAAACGGCTCATTGCCGTTTTCAAAGGCCAATGACAACGTCGCCAAAATGCCCGAATAATACGAACCAATGACGCCTAAACAATGGCCCAGAGTCCCAGCGATACTCACGGAATCCCACTACTTAGGCTTTTGTTCAAAATTCATGGCTTCAATCGCGTCTCGGCCCCGACAAAGTAGCGCACGCTAAAACGTAATATAAACTAAATTTGAGGTTAAAATAGCTTCCACCTCAAATAATTTCAACAATGATAATTTTAATGCAACTCTACGTTGAAAATGTGAGTTAATAACGTGTACAGCCGACAAAGGCCCGCCGTTACAAGTAATTCCGCTACTTTATGTGCTTCGTTAAAGATAACGCCGTAACGCCGCTTTCGGTGGAGTGATGGAAAACAATCTATGGCGACGATAGAAAAATATGGGGTACGTATATATGCCTTCAGTTTGTATGCGTTGGTACCGATCAGTTGGTAACACCGCCGGACGGACTCGAACCGGAGCAAGCGTTAGATTTGTCAAGCGAGTTCAGTTAGAGAACTCCAGTGACCCCGCATAACTAGTTTCTCGGAGTCCTCTTTTTTTAAAATAGGAATTAGTTTTATATTTGTATACAACAACAAGTTTGTTTGTTAATTGTTTTTTTTCGGATAAAAATTAGTGCACGTCTTTTCGGAGAAATACCTTTCAATTCTGCATAGAATTCTTTGTTTCAGTATTTAAAATTAATCAGTTAATCATAGTATTCCTTTGCGAAATATTAAAATAAATTTTCTTTTCACATCCCTTTTGACCGTTCGGTGATTTCCTATACGGGTTATAAGTATGGGTAACGTTGGACAAGAATAAGCATAATTATATTATGCACCGCAAAGTTTCAAAAGATTCATGGCTTGAATTCTTCCACAGGTATACAAAGCAATGGCTATGATTAATAAATTTATATGCACAAAATTGTTTGCCGTCGGCTCAGCCCACTGCGGCCAACGGTTTTCGTAAATCGGCGGACAGACGGTGCGCCGATCGTGAAACAACACACAAACGGTGTGCCAAAAAGTGCAGGACACTCAAGGTGTCCAATAAGTTACGAGCTACCCTCCAATCTACACCACTGTTTTCATGCCACTTATCAATATTTCGACTACAGCATTTCGTATGAGCAGATAAGATTACGCGTGAAAAACAAAATTCGCCACGATGCTACGATAATACATGGCGCCTATTTTAAAACAAGAAAAGTTTAATATTCTAAACTTTTATTATATAATGCTTTTTTATATACAAATAATACGTTGATTATATGTTTATATACTTGTATTTTCAAAGGAACGTAAATTTCTTAAGCGGTGCATTAAATGAGAAGAAGTGAATGAAAATTTTTGTTTCGTGTGTACACTTTGCGGAAAACAAAAAAAAAGACATCCAGCTTACACGTCCGATTTCGAGTTGTGTAGTCGGAGGCGTGGTCAGTATAGAGCCTCTCGTGACTGCCGCACATAAAACAAATAAAAAAGTTAACCTCGCTCACTTGTTTTTCTTTTTATTTACATAACGCTTTATTTTACGACCTTCTGTAGGAAGGTGCGCTATAGATACATATAATTCGGACAGATTTCATAAATTTCCACCTATTTATGAATTGCCTGGATAATATATATATATATATATATATATATATATATATATATATATATATATATATATATATATATTAACCTATATAATAATATGTATGTTTTAAAATTTAATTTGGCTTTTATTTACTTTTTATGACCATCGTCATCTCAAGTTAAATTATAAATTCAAAAATTTGATGTTTCTTTGTTTGGATGTTTGTTACTCAAATACATTTTAATAGTTGAACCAATTTTAATGAAAAAAAAATCAAATTCAGTTGGTACGTACATAGTTTTTATATTATATTTATGCTCCGAAAATATTTTTTAATATTTTTTTCACTCGGTCCTTTCTTTTGTCACATAACTAAATCAGTACACGTGAAACCGCGAGCGAAAGCTAGTTTGTTCCGCTAGTAGCTGGAAATGTCGATTTCGATTAATTTATAGAGAATTTACATTCCATTTGTGAGAAAATACGCATTCGGCGCGCTTTCCGCGACCACCATTCTCAATGCCACATTAAACACGTAACACAAAAAAGTGCGTATCGGACGCGTAACCCCATCAAAACGTCGTAAAACACTTTGACATTCAAAACTGGGACGAAGTGGCGAATATAAAAAGCGTCTTGGCTTCGCGCGTGTGGCACCTGCTTTATTGGAGCCAACGAGGCGTGCGGCGGTTTACAACGATGGGCTGCGCTGAGACCGAGCCATTAGCTCGCCTAAACTCGCTGTCGTACAGTGACTGATTTTATGGGTCGCTTTGCATTTAATGTCTAGGGGATATTTGGAATAAGATTATTCTTTTTTTTATGTAATAAAAATTGATGTAGATAAGACAACGTATTAAAGTGTACTATGGAGATATTATATAAAGTATTCGAAATTTGTTTCAAGTATTTATTTTCTCCTTGTCATCGAAATTGGAATTATAAATTTTTTGTCACGTGTGAAATTAAACTTTAAATTAAAGATCTTTAAAAATGAATGTGGTAGTTATCGAGTTATAAATAAATGAATACAAGATAAACTAAAAAAGTTACTTTTTGTTTTTAGTTAAAATCGAAAAAGTGTATTCGGAGGCAAATGCAAAAAACTAAATTTTTACCTGTTGCACATACTAGAAAGTTATTAGCGTGCCACGCGTACAGTAGAAAAAAATGACTGCCATATATATGCCGTTGCCACGGTTTTGTTATTTGACAGCCCATATTCTAGAAGTGATTATTTTCTGTTACAACGCGGATAAGTTTGCTACTGTTGAAGGGAAATTATCGAAACTTTGTTGTGACATACTACGAGGTCGGTGGATTGGATTTAAAAGTTGACTGTGTCAAACGATTTTAGTGTGGTTCACAGGTTGTCTAATTTCGATGAAAATTTAATTGGTGGAAATTTCGGCAGCTGGCATATTATATTTGATTTTGTTAATAATGAGTATTGATAACAAAAATGAATAGCGACATGTTCGAAAATTACAGAGCGTTTCATATTGTTTAATTAATATGTGATGTAACTCTGAAATGGAAAGATAATGTGAATAAATGAAGGATTTTAAGCTTGTGAAGAGTTTTAAAAAGAAAATAAAATACTTAATTTCTTGTTGATTTTATTTTTTGTTATTTTTAATATTCACATAACAGTTATAAATTAATATATTAATTAGTTTTTATTAATTATATTATATGGGAAAAAGAGTTATTAAAAACCACGATTGGTGAAACCTTTATAACGGTAGTAAAATATTATAAATAGCTTATATTTTTTGAATAACTGTTAGCTTTTAACATTTATTTTTAAGGCGTAATATAACTTAATTTAGATTTTATTTATTATTTATAGTACTTTGATAGCTTCGAAATATTATGACTAATTTAGATATAATCCTGAAAGATGAAATACTTTTTTCCCGGCTATAAAAGCTTAAATTTTTAATTTAAGAGCACATTGCATTTCTAATGAACCATTTACGAAAAAAAGCATCCTAAGAGTAGCGTCAAATGAAAGCACAGAGGTGGAGAAACTCAAGGTCTATTCGGAGTGCTCAGCGATTTTTGAAAGTTTGTGAGTTATCATTTTTTATGTGTTTTGCCATATTCATAGATTGAAGACACAATGTTTCTTTGTGGCATGAATAGCTGTGAAAGAAACTTGATTTTTTTATTGACTACTTAACTAAACGATGCTAAAAATTTACATAAAAATGAGATATTCGAAACAACAGTTTTTGAACTTAATTTTTCACATCGTTCTAAAAAGAAAGCTCACATAACTTTTTTTACTACATAAACCATCTTCTTTCATTAGCTTTTTGAACAAGAATTTTGACATTACTCTTTCTGTGGTTTCACCGTGTGTGTGGTAAAAATGAGTCTAAAGTGTAGTAACTGAAATATTATAATTTTTGTGTGTAATAAAAGAAATGATTAAAATGGAATTTATTTATTTACGTCCGTACGTACGTAATTACGTCCGTCTTGTTTAATATAAATAGAGAATCGTTGAAAACATTTCTTTTAAACGTCTTAATGCCGTTTTATTGTTTGTAATGTATTCCCTAGTTTCCCACAGCTATTCACGTTTGCACAGCAATTCTAAATTACCATGTTCTTTGAGTACATTAATGGCGTGTAGTATTTTCACACAAAAAATCAATTGGATTTAAGTGGTGGGACTTCGTAGCTCAACCTATGAGTCTACTAAGATCAATCCTTTTCCCAGGGAATCTTTCGTTAAAGTAATTTATTAAGTTCAAATATAGTGACCCATAAGCTATTGTTTTGGAACAGCACATCCCTTGACTCTTAAATATTCTAAGTAAGACTTCCTGTTTAAGTAACCTGGCATTGATCCAAACCAGAGACTGACACTATATTATTATCGAAAATTGAATCCATTATATTAAATTGAAGATGTTTTCATTTTCTTCTTGGCTTTTCAACATTTCCTGACAAAATCGTTCTGTTCTTTCACAATCTTCAAATTTCAATAGTTAAACCTAGTGATGTGGCTATGGGTTATATTATCCCTTTCCTCAGAGAAAGCGATTTGTCTCACATTTTAGGATTCCTCTTTGACGTTCTACTACTTTGCCATACATCGAAAGGTCTCTTTCATTGTAAACTCATAAGATCGTACAGTGGTTAGAGAACTATTTATGCTGAGACCCACCTTTTTTTTATTACTCGCAAAAATTACATTTTTTTCACTTCCTACTCTTCCGGTCCATTTTAGGGTGACATCGTACAGAAAGTTAGGTAACATTTTTAGGTAAGAATATTTTAAAATAAGAAGTTTTCTGAAGCAAGTTCCAGAAAAAAGTTATTTGAACATTTTTCTTTAAATGATATCAAACATTTTATTTAATATTTAAAATTTCGGACATTTCGTTTTTCTGTTAATTTATTGGCGCCGTGCCAAAATTAATTTATGTAAATATTTTTATCACAGGTAGACGAGTTAGGTAGTAGAAAAATAATTAAACTTTCGATCATAATTATTTAGATCGTAAAGAAAATTTGTCTTCAATCTCTGAGTTCGGCAAAAAAGAAACAAAAAATTGTTAACTCAGAAAGTATTAAAATCGCCGAACAAGCAGAGGTATATTTTGAATAGGTCTTGGGATCGTCCAGCTGCATGCTTTCGCTTCACGCTGTTTTTGGGGCGTATAGCATATTTTTGAATATTGTTTAATATATTTTTGAAAGGTGTTAAATATCACGAATTTCTCAACAAATATGAGATTTATAATCATCGATAGAATCGTCTGTTAAATTTTAAATAAACTTCCAGTAATCTTGTTTTTTATAATTTTAATTTTTACAGTATTGGAGATTGGAAGTTGTTTTCTAACCCGTACCTCCAATATTTCTATCGGATTTTGTGTCGAAATATCATCGCCGTCTTTCTGTCATAAACATTTCTTAAATATAAAATATATCTATAAAGTAAATTTCTTTACCCTTTGACGTAGGTACGCTAATTTTCTTAGCCAGTATAAAATGATCGTTCCTTACCATGTGGCCCATACACTGACAACGACACTTTGTTACCTTAATCATATTAAATCTTGAAAGATTATCAACTAAGCATATCGTACCGCATCCACTTAGTATCTCATTCATTAGAGACGTAATTCGACGGCGGGAAGGCGACGTGAGGAAGACGCGCCGCGCCGTTCTGCGGTCGCCTAAACGCAGACGTGTACTCGCGGCCGATAACGAGGCGGCGCGGCGCGGCGGGAGAACGACCGACGATGTCATTGTTCAACTACACCTCTGCGGCTTCGGTCTCCCGCGAAGGCGTCGCGAAAAATGACTTCGCTGATATGCAAAGTGGAAGGTAGTTAGAGCGAGCAGTGAAAGAAAGTTGAATGCGATATAATTTAATTCGCTGTGAGGTGAGAGTTATGGAGGCCCGTGTAAGCGTAGGCTTAAGATTGATCGCTCTAGGTGGCGGCGAATATCCAGTATTTATCAATTTGAGTCCGAGTCAAGCGAATTGTTTACTGTTAAGTTTATTTAAGGTATGTCTTAATTTGTTCCATTTTTAATTGTCGTTTAAAACAGCATTTTTTCGCCTAAACATTATTATAGCATGTTTAATACTAATATGTGTTTTGACATATTTAAAAAATCCTTTTTTCAGAAATCCACACTTCCATGATCTGGATTTGGAACTTGTTATTGCTCGTCTGTTTCTACCTAAACTTTCAAAATCTCATGGTTTATTTAAACTGAAAATGGAACTATATCTGTGTTTAAAACTGAAAATGGAACTATATTTGTGTTTAAAACTGAAAATGGAACTATATTTGTGTTTAAAACTGAAAATGGAACTATGAAATAAGATATCGAAGTGTCGGTATAAATAATGGTTATGTTTGGCTATTACACTTCTAATTTCGCAACTATTTCATGTCAAAATTTATTAGCTTGTTTTCACGGTTTTATTACAAACAATATATGGTTTTGTTCGGATAATTTTTTAATTCAATAAAAGTACAAAAAAAGTGTTATACAAAGATGAATTAAATTAAATGTACAATAATAGAAAATAATTTCATAAACGGCTTTTATATTTTGTGCCCGTATAATAATAATTTTATATGTTTTTTAATAGTATGTGTAAGCAAAGATAAAAATAATACTAGATAGGTGCTGCCCATACAAAACGTTCTTAATAGTTTGTGTGTAATGTACAGAACGCACAGAATCGGTTAGGTTAGGGCAGCGGTCGTGTGTCAATGGAGAATTTTGTGGAGAAAATATAGTTCGTGCAAATAAAAATGAATCAGTTGTGTAAAAAACACTATTCGTAATACAATTTTAAACAAATGTATAAAATTTCATGCCTTAATTCAATATATTGAACAAATCGTGATTATTTAGAAACGATTGTGCGTCTTTAATGTTTACATATTGACGTCGATACTGTGAGATAGAAGCATAGATCTAAACCAGCTTACAATTGAAGTCGTCAGTATAACACAAACGTTTTTATACATATTTTAGTATGAGTAATAATGCATAACATAGACAATATATTTGAACACGATTTGTATTCTCGGGTCTATCTACATTATTTAAATTAATCGCTTAAGGCATTATCCTTTTTTAAGTAATGGAGACGACATTTTAGGTAGGCAGAATTTTATGTAATTTTGATGACATAGGATTTTCTGGGATAAGATTTTCTGATTTCTGGATAAGGGAAGGATTTCTGGATAGGATTTCCTGATTATAATTAATTCATGTTGGCAATACTTTTTTATCTTAACGATTTCGTTTTTCAAAAATATCTTCATCATACAATTTTTAAAAAAATGCAGTTTTATTATAAGTGAGAAATGATAGCAACTTATTTAATAAACATATATTAATTTCTTTAATGCGAGATATTTTCCATTTGTATTATTATTTGAACTTGGGCATTAGCAAAAAATATTAGTCACTACTAACGTAGAAATCATCTTCAGATCATGCACTGATGCTTAATTGGTTCAGTTATTTTCAATTAAGGTCAGATACGAGGAGGAGGTTAGGGATATATTTAGACATTTTCGTTAATTTTTAAGTATTTTTTTTAGTATAATACAATAAATATGCAGCAGTTACGTGTGTAGTTTTATAATCCGATAATTATTCGTTCAAATTTACGAAAGATATTACGGAAATAACATGTAATTACGAAAAAAAAACATTAGTAAATAAAAAAAATCATGTGATAATGAAAATGTTTTTCCTTTACTTTTTAAATATTCTTTTGTGGGCAATATTTAATTAATAGTGCGTATTGATATATGAGGTCAAAAAGAGAAGAGACATGTTTTTAATTAAATTGAGGTTCCATTTAGGCCAAAGTAAATGTTCCATTCAGCTATGGAACCTCTGTCTCCCCAAAATATAGCAACTTAAAAGTGACTGAACCGAATTTGAGAAGGAAATTAAAAGAAAAAGAAAATAAAAATAATGTGTTTGGAAATTACTTTTGAAAAAAAAACACGCAACACATTGGTGATAACAAATTAATTTCCAATTTAGATTTTATCATGTATATTCAATAAAGGATTTAAAAACAAAATTAAACAATAAGTATTATAGTGACAGAAGCGACCCGAATAAAGACCATTCGTTATATGTCTTTGAGCGGTTGCGGATCTTTATATAAATATTTTTATAGACGTGATTAAATTAAAGATTTATTCAGTGTCTGTATAAATGTAAATTAAAAAATAATGTATATAGTGCCATACATAAATCAATAAAAAATTATATTGAAAACCATATCCAAAACAGGCTGTTTATTTAAAAGTTGTAATTGTTTTTATAAGTCAATCTCAATGAACAGAGCCATATCATCGCAAAACACAAATAATTACTTACACCACTTTTAATGCTGCACAAGATGGCAGCCTCCGTCGACAGCACAGCACTCTAAATCAAAAGGGTGCGTGCGAATTTGTAACCACATTAAATCATTCACCGCGGCCTCCCAGCATCCCTTCGTTGCACGGAGATATCTCCACAAGACATTTACCTACTGAGAGATGCCGCTTTGATATATTGTAACAACATTTGTCTTTTGGCGCCTTTTTGTGGCTTTTTTTGCAGAGTTCGTTGTGGTTCGCAGGCTCGGCGCTTCTGTTCTCCGCAATTTATGGGTTACATGTTTCGAGTGTGTTTCAGTTTGTTGATTATTTTGGAATAGGCGTCGGCGAGCTGCGCGGTCGGCTGACCGACTCCACTTACTCTTCGTTTTTGTTGGAAACGCGAGTTTAGATTTCACTGTATTAGCGTCAAAGAAATTTGCTATTGCGAAACATAAAAGATGGAAGAACATAATATTTTTTATCACTTCGGATCTATTCGGTTTAGCCTCAACAATTGGTTGAATGTTGCGTTAGTAAAATGTCGTGTGTTTTTTTTTATGAATAGCCGTAAGTTATAATTTGCCCGCTTGTTTTAATTTATTTACTAATTATTTCGTATTTTTTTGCGATTGTGGGACGCTTCAGAGAGACATCGACTCAATGTTGTAACTGAGTCTGAGAAGCGATCTAATTGTAACGCAAGTTAGTGATTACGTAAGACAGTGTGAACGGTGATCACTGAGATATAGTGAAAAACATGCAAAAAATATGTTCCCCTCTCTTATTTCCGAGGTTAATAAATCTAAAATTATGTAAAAAAAGAGTTTTTATAGTATATCAATGGTGGATTTAAAACTATAACGATGAATCTATATGTAATAATTTTATAAATACGAGTATGTATGCTTTGTTTTTTACGCCTGTGGAAGATATAGTGGGCAATAAATTTACGTTATGAAAAATGAATATTTATAAATATTCAAATAAAAGTACCATGCATCCTTAAATGTTTGTGTTTAAATATGTACGGATCACTCGTAGTGTAAATTCTACTCGCACTTGGCCGGTTTTATTTGCAAAAATTTCCTTTACATATATGTACCAAATTTTACCTGATTAGCATGAGCACTTGTATTTTAAAAATTTAAATATAGGCGGATTTTTTATTGAACCCTAGCATCTTTAAAAATAAAGCCATGTTATATTATTTGACGATGTGCAGTGTTCGTTTCTTTTATTTATTTAATGTAGTTTATAATGTGATGTCAAACGAGTTATGTGACAAATAATAACACTCGTCGGTGGTTTTCTAATGTATCATAATACATTTATTCCAGATTTTAGTATACACATTTCAATAAACAAATGTCTGACGTGCTCGTTACTTGCATGAGCGATCTCTCTCAGCCAACCATAATGGTTAAATTCAATAAACAATTATTCATTTCAATAAACAAATGTCTGTCGTGTACATGAGTGTAAACAATAAATAATAATTCATTTCAATAAACAAATGTCTGACGTGCTCGTTACTAGGTTAATTGCATGAGCGATCTCTCTCAGCCAACCATAATGGTTAAATTCAATAAACAATTATTCATTTCAATAAACAAATGTCTGACGTACTCGTTACTAGGTTAATTGCATGAGCGATCTCTCTCAGCCAACCATAATGGTTAAATTTGCAACTTTAGTTATGAGTAAGGTCAAAAGATTTTGTGAGGAAGAAAGCATTAAACTATTTACAAAATGAATAATAAACCAAACAAAAGAAAAGAGAATTTAAATTTAACAATTATATACATAAAATTTAATTTTGAAATATTTGTATGGTTAGGAAGGGGTAGGAAAAAGCTTCAGGAGTGGTAAAACTCTTTCAGAAAAGCTTTGAATACATGAATAAAATGCGTTTTCGCGGTATCAGCATCCAGTTGATTTTAGTTTTGCTGTTAGGACAAAGAAAACTGTTTATAGAAAGTGGTTACTTGTTCGGAAAAAAATATCAGACGAGTGATTGAATCTGCTTTGAGATAGGTTGAGCTGTTGGGATATTCAAAATATTTAAAGAAATTTTAGTATCAGAAATATGGTCGTATCTTTGAGACGAAAAATTTAATTTTTATTCTTTGTTGTAATCAATAAATACAAATAAGTGAACTAAATGATAATAGAAAAACAAATTTTGTTGAAGTGGATATATACACTTAATTAAAAATTGTGAAATTTAAACATATGCAAAAAATGGTATTATTTCTATATAACCGTGTAAGTTCATCAATTGTATGGTTCATCAACTGTGTAAAATGATTTCAGTGACTTTTATATTACACAGCTTCCCAAAATGGTCTGCTTGTAACTAGACATAATTGACTATCCATTTGTAACATAGATATAAGGCGCGCTTATTATCACAAGAGCAATTCCTTCTTTGCAATGCGATTTTAAAAATATAAATATTATTTTAGATTTCAGAATTCTAAAATAATATTTTTATAGTTTGGGTGATATTTGAAGCTATATTACGTCAGTTAGTCAAGTGCTACAGTTGAAATATTTGCAGCACAAAACTGTCGTGGAAAAAAACTCCATTTAGGGTACTTTACTTACGTAACCGTATTTTTCGCTCTTGAGAATTAGTTCCCGTTTTTAAAACATAACAAATGACCACAGCAAAAACATATGCTATTTCTTTATTGGCTTATTTAAAATGATATTCGTACTTGTAGTTTCTACACATATTAGTGCTTTCAAGCACTATGTATCAGAAAGTTACGTAATGCATACCAAAGCTTCATAAAATACTTAGTCATATGGAATGGCCCGAATGCACGAGCGTTTCTACAAGGCATGTTTCATTCAACTTTAGTAATGTATTAAGTTTAATGAAGGGTTTGTATTGTAGCGGCCTCAGTAGCATCCGCCCTCGACATATATCGCTCGAAGTGTTTGAACGAAAGGGCGTTACTCGAGGACCTTTGCAGCTCTCTCAAGTTTAATAATATCTATATCAGTAATATTTACTATGTACTGTTTTGTGATAATTACTTATAATTATTATTGTAACTAAAAGCAAAATATTTAGAAAGATGAAAAATGCATAAAATTGTCATTCCAAGTTCAAATGTTTAAATTTTTCTTAATCCTTTTAAGTCGGTTGCAAAAAAATATTTTCATTAAAGTCTTTGTCAATATATATACATACATACACACACACACACACACACACACACACACACATATATATATATATATATATATATATATATATATATGTTCTATGTGAATGTCATTTTCTGTGCTTATATTGATTCAATAAAATACTTGTCGGCTCTTTAGTTTATGAAAACTATAAAAAATGGAGATTGCGGGATTTGTTTTCATTAAGTTTATTAAGAAAATATGTAAAACTCGCTTTATTGTTCACAGGTCTCATGGATACGAAAACGAGATCTTCACATATTGACAGCTGGAATTTTAACATATACCTCTGATCAGAGGTTCCAGGTAAGTTTTATAATATAACTTGTTTTTCGTGTTCCGGTAAAAAAATTAACCATAAAATTTAAGATATGATGAACACATGGGTAAGAGAGGAAAAACGAAAATGTTAAAAAACAGCCGAAGAGTAGCGATATTTTTTTTTAATTTTCGATTCTTTTTTTTAAATATAATTTCTTTTTAATTGGTCTTTAAAAATATTTGTAAATGCAACTATTTATGGAAGTTCCATATATTTTTTATATATATCTATGATCTCTTAAGACAGAAGGTTTCCATTGAAACAACTTAATTTTAAATGCCTATGTTTTAATTTGTAATGTACATCATGCCAATGTTCCCATTTATCTCCAAAGCGGTTTGACTGATTTAGGTACGGTTTTCTGTAATGTTTGTGGTTCATTGGCAATGGTTCTGAGAAAGTTGTTACGGTGATTACTCACGAGGGGCCGCCGCAATAAACATTTTGTGCAAACGAATATTCCCATTTATCTCCCAAACGGTTTGACCGATTTAGATATGGTTCTCTGCAAAATATTTGGGACGAATTAGCGATGGTTCTTAGATAGGTGTTATGATCATTACTCATCAGGCTGAGCTGCAATAAACATTTTGTTGCAAACGAATGTTTCCATTTATCCCCAAAATGGTTTCACCAATTTAGACACGATTTTCTGCAAAATATTTGGTACTAATCGGCGATGGTTCAGGTATTATGGTGTCAGCTTGCTAGGGGGCATTGCAATATTTAATTGTAAACATATGCTCCCATTTTTCTCCAAAACCGTTTGACCGATTTAGGTACGGTTTTCGGTAAAAAGGTTGTGATTTAATGGCGAAGGTTATTAGTCTGAGGGAAGGGGGAGGGGGGGGGGAGAGGCCTGCAATAATAATTTTTGATTGATCTAACTTATTTAACTACTTTGTGGCCTCTCTTCAGCTTCGGCTATGTAATCCACGTAAGATGTTTCTCAAGTGCTCTAATTCTCCCAATGCTATGCTATTGTACGGATTGCTGAACTGTTTTAGTTGATTGAGATAAGTTAGCCGTCTAAAGATCGTATTCTACTAAGAGTGACGTAAGCTTCCTCTTTGGTGAAAGTTTTTTAGAAGCATAGTTTTTAAGACTCACAGTCATTGTAAGTGAAAAACGATTATCATCACCATTTCCGTTCCCAATATCAATAACAATGTAGCAGCATGTAAACGCTATGTGTGCACCTAAGTTAATTTCAATTAGTCATGAACTGATAAAACTGTAAAATTATATGCATAGCCAGGGCATAGCAGCCTCGACGGATTTTCTTGGGTATGTAATTATATTAATAGATTCTTGCCTTCTTTTAGTCAGGGGTTTTCAAAAAAAAATATTTAATCGTTTTTCAATTACAACAACTACATCGGTCGTGGTTTCTTTCAAAATGTTTAATTTTGCCAAACCAATTTTTTTTCATCCAAACCGAATCAAAAATTTCACTTCTTCAGAGCCAAGTTAAGTCAATGTTAATTTCTAGCCGACACAGATATTAAAATTCTAATTTTATGTAATAAGTCTTTTATATCCTCTACATTCATTCTTCTCAAGTGGTGCAAAATTAAGATTCAATTATTTCTTAAACCAATTCTTAATAGTTATGAATGTAGCTTGTAAAGGAAAAACCTAGCTTGTGACATTAATTCGAAAAAAAATCGCTAGTCACAAAGATTTTTTGATCACATACTTGCATAATCAAGGTCGGGTTATAATGGAATATATAGTTAACACAAATTGATATAATCCTGTTGTTATGAGCAGACGATTTAATGATTGTATTATATCGATAACATAGTTTTTATATTAATAATTTATTGTTGGCAATAGAACATTTACAAATAATAGGTAATATCTAATTAATTATGAGTTATCGTTCACTAACATGGACGTATCGTTTATGATTTTTGTGCGTATGTATTTTCCAGCCATCGATACTAACGTGTGCAAGGGTATATGCAAGCAGTGGCGGTCGATTGGGCCAAAATTATGGGAGGGTTCCATCTAGGATAACAATGATGATTAAACTATCTAAGATAATTATTAATCATGTAAAACCCTGAATGTACAGTTTTAGACTCGTTGCGCGATGTAAAAAAAGAACAGAATAAAGCGATTTTATTCGTTTGTTTCGCTCGTTCATTTGTGTGCGAAAGTGGGCACCAAACAACAGTAAGTGGCACCGTTCTTTCTGTTATTGACAGGCGCCAATATAATCGAAATTTTAAGTGAATTTACGTCCCAAATTTAAAAAAATGTGTGGTTAGGTAAAGGCATTATGTATAATGTCAAAAAAAACCAAAACATATTAAACATCTCTTCATAAAGCATTAACTTATAAAAACAGCCAATAGTTAAATTCGCTGTCAATTTCAATAACACTATTACTAAACACTATTAAAAATTTAAAACGTTAATATTAAATAATTTTAAACATATCTGAGAATTGTGCCGAAAAAGGGATGTCTGTTCATATTGCAATATTGGCATTCGAATATTGATTTTATTATTGAATAAATCTATAATTCTTTATTTAGCGTCGAATACATTTATTTTATTTAACTTAAACATTTAAGGATATATAGTTTTGCGTAAGATAAAAAAACAATTATTAATGTAAATCAGTGTTAATGTTATAATAATGATTTTCAGATGTCGAAAAAACACGGGTAAAAATATTTTTTTTAGTCTATTATGTATTGAAATGTACTTGGGAGCCTGCCCCTTTCTTTCCTGAACATTTCTTTTATTTTATTATGTATTGAAATGTACTCGGGAGCCTGCCCCTTCCGGCATACAAATTGTGGATTTAGCTGTTCATAAATAATACTATTTTTTAGATATTTTCTATAGAGGGCCTGGGCAAATTTTGGTGTAGCCCGCTACAGTAAGGTGATGACATAAGAATGTACGTGGGTATCTACATATACTGTACGTTCGTACGCTGTTCGTTGCGTAATTTGTCAACATTTACAACGTTTATATTCGTTTTTAATACTCATTTTTGCTCAGTTTAATTTTTTTGGATAGACTTATTAATAACTTAGAATTAAAATAATATATAAAATTAGTTCTCACATTCACCTATGGCATGAATTAAAAAATAACAATAGTCATTTTTTAAATTTAGATGGGAGGAGATACTTTAGATAAGATTGCCCCGTGGCAATCTTATCATGCAAGGTATCTTAAATATTCTTTGTGCGTATTTTGATCAATTACTGTCTCTGAGTTATTGAAGCTTATGGAAGGTAATCTTAATATATTCCTCATTGCTACTGACCACTTGTCGGTGGAGTGATTCGAAACTGAAGACGCTATTTGCCACAGTCTTCAATTGGCAGCAGTCGTAATGAAAGTACGTGCATTGTAACGCGATAGATACCGCACCGAATAAATTTTTGAAAATGCTTTGGGTACATAACTTCGCCCAGTTGTCTGGGAGTTTTAAAGTTTCCATAATGTAATGTACCTACACCAAAAAGGTTTTCGAACTGGAAAGAGTTTGTGGGTTTTCCCTGAAAATAAATTTAAGTTAATGGGGTTAGGGACCTTTTGCGCAATTTGGATAAGTAGTTTATATTAAATATCTATGAAATAACTGGACTTATGACCAAAATTGATGAACTTCTTTGTAGAATATAAAATGATCTATAAATTATCTATATTGCACTCTAAAATCAACATTTTTGTAATTACAGCGCCCAAATTTTTTTAAATTATTTGTTGTAAATATAATCGGAGAGCCATAAATAAAAAAAATTAATAAAAAAAATTTGAGGTGCTGTACTTTCGAAAATGTTGGTTATAGATAAAAATATTTAAAATGAAATTTATAGGGAATTTTATGCTTTATAAGCTTTTTGTCGTATTTCAGTTTATACTCGGAGAGAACTCACAATTCTCAGTCTTTTGCAAAAAAAAACTATTCGACTGACTATCAGTAGTTAGTATATTGTACTAATTACTGCTAACTTTTTCAGTATTTAAAAAAAAATAATTGATAATTAATGAAGTACATTAGCGGCATTGGTGTCATATCCTAGAAAAGAACCTAAACGTGAATTTGTTTCCATTTAAGTATTTTTTTTATTTTAGAGAATATTTGTCATTTCTGAAAAATTAAAAAATATATAAAGGTTACGTTTATTTTGCTATAAATTTAATTTTGATTTTATACCAATTCCGAATAGTGTTAGATACTCTTATTGTTTGACAGTAATTTACATTGAAATTTTTCGTTTATTCAGAATTATTTAAAATTAAAGCCTATATTACTCATCTTATTTGCTAAAGATGTATTAAATTAAATTTATAATTTCTCCGAGATTATGATACTAAATTAAGGACAAAATTATCTATTTCTAGTTTCTATTTTATTTACATCGTTAAGTTGAAAAATTAGACTAGCACACAGATAACTTTAAAGAAAGCAGTTTTTGAAGTGAAACTTCTAAAGCGCGCCCAAGCGTGAAAAACTGTACTGGAGTGAACTGGTGAGAGCAACATGGCCGAGTGTCCCGACATACTATCATTGGCTGGGCGCCCACCGTACCTCTTCGGTTCTTTCCGCCAGTTTCTTATTATATATGTGTCTCAAACATTCTCAACGATACGACTTGATTGTGCTACTTGAACGTTTTGATTTTTTGAATCATTTCATTATTCGGTTGCTTCAATTAATTTCTTATGATTTTATTTACAAACTTACTTTTGAAGTACATATTTTGTTTAATACGATATACACAAAATAATTCCTCTCATACTTCCTATGGAATATTTATTTTTATTTTTATAACTCATGACCAATTTAGAGTGGATACTGAAACTTTGGAAAAGTTAGTCACATATTACAAACCTAAAAGATGTTATAAATGAATCAGTAGTAGAATAAGTATGCCAACAACTAAATTAAGATATTGCAATATATTGTGAACCTTACACAAGTAATTTCTGTGTGTGCCAATATAGTAGAAGCAAATATCGAAATCACGAATCTGGGAGATGCCATGGCGCACGCCGCAGAATATTGCTTTATTGAAGGTTGAAGCGTATAAAATAATGAATAAATTCTGACTCGAGTGAATCTGCCAGCTAGATATATTGGCATAAAATAAAACTAAATCCAATGCCGGAAAGCTGTCCACGTATTATTGATCAATTTTATAAAAAAAGAGTGATTATAGTCTTGTAAATAAAACATATTAGCTGATAATATCTACTTAATATTAAATTAATGGGAAACCGACATGGATAATAATATCATATATCGTGATGCAAACATTTTACGAGTTTTAAAAAATCGAAGAAATCGAGGAAAAATTGAAGTTAGTTATTTTTACATTAATTAAATAACATTTCATATAAATCAATGGATGAATCCAAAACGTTCGTGTCCTTTAATATTGTAAATATACATATATCACCCGGATAAAGACGCATATACTCGTACTGCAAGTACCAGACGTGAGACTAAAGTGTTTTAAAGCATCATATTTCCCCATTACATACCATATACCATTACAATTAATATAATATTCTGATATAAGTTATAAGTACAATTTGATTAGTGACCATCTATATAGTTTATTAATATATTAAATACAGAAAATTTGATTAGTATAATGCTAAAAATAAGTTTATAAGTAAAGAAACCGTTCAAGTATTTCCCACTTTATGAGAAACCGGGATATTGCCAGAGTTTGAATGAGCTGTTGTAGTTAGAAGGTGATAAAATCTTCGAATAAAAAATTGTTTCTCATAATCTTTATAATCGACGGCTCGATCGTAGAATTCGAATTGTTTTTTACTCATTTTTTTTTATTTGCGCGATGTTCATCTATCCTTAGTCGAGTTTAGTGCAGTGGGTATATACGTCGAGCAACACCTTTATTAGCTGGCCCGATGTGTCAAAATTATTCAAACAATCTACTGATTCACAGACATAGATTACACACTTAATAATATTTAATTTATTTTTGTATTTGAATTACGAGAAGTTTAATTTGTTTTGAGAATTTTAGTGGATGTGGTTTTTAGTTATATGTTGTTATTTACTGCTTACCACTTATGCGATTGCCTTATGTGTCTTTTCAACGGAAATATAACTTTTCGGAATGTTTAACAGAATATAATGAATGTATAATTTATCGACCATATTTGTTTTTTTTTATTTCAGTTGAGTTTGTTTTTTTGACCGATGGCTCACTTCCTATAATTTTTGTTTTTACAATTCCGTATCATAAAAAGAAAAAAGGCATCTTTATACGATCACTCATAAAGCTGGGAAACTTGACATACTATTTAATTTATTAACCAGTACGTATCTCAATAATAACTGCAAAATATTTCTTTGCAAAGTTCGGAGGGGGGCAAATTAAGTACTCGATTTTTTAAATTTCTATATAAAGTGTTTCTATTGTCTTAAACGACTAGTTATAAGGGTCTCAAAAATTTTGTTATAATTTTACGTATTATATTTTCAGATATATACTCAAAAATATGCAAAAAAGGTTCCCTACGCTCTTATTTCAGAATCTACTAAAACAACAATTATAAAGAATTAAGCACTTTAGAAACCTACGCAAAAATTATAGAAAACCTTTAGAGATAATTCCGGATGTCTTAATTTTTGAAATATATACCTTGCCTTTACGCCTACGAAAGGTATGGTAGGTAATGTATTTATGTTTTCCTGTGTTCACAGCCGATTTTTGTCATAAATCGTGCGACGTAGACACTTTGAAATTTGTCATAGTAATACTTATTGCAACCCGCACATTTTCCACTTGTTAACTTATACATATATCAATTAAAGAGGAAGTAAATAAAGGTTTAATTTTTTTTTCAATTTTTTGCACCACGTGGTATTTTATTTTAAAAGCAATGTGAGAAATACACAAGCCATTTTTTTATAATATTAAATTACATATTTGAAAAGATTTTCCAAAAATATGCAAAAATATAGGAGGCAATGAAAAGATATAGTATAGTATGTATAGTAGATACGTATGTACACACACACACACGCGCACGCCCAGACACACACACACATATATATACATTATATATATATATATATATATATATATATATATATATATATATATATATATATATATATATATATATATATATATATATATATATGTATATATATATATATATATATATATAAGAGCCTTGTGCCTCCAAACATTTCTACAAAGTCATTCGAGTATGTATTCCTGGCTGTCCTATCGACCAGTTAGTGAAATGATACCCTTTCATTAACATTGACCGATAAATTTAGAAATTTTTAAATTTCTTACGTTCGAATGAAACCAATACGCGACACGCTTATTTGTTTATTTAAGGTATTTGACTCTTAAACTACAAATATGGAGTAGAAATTTACCCCATGTACGTAGAAATTTCGAAGAATATGAATACTCAGACAAGGGGCAACAGGCATGCCGTTTAGTGATTATAAGCGCATGAGATTTATTGTGGCAGATTGGAACGATGTTGAGCGACTTATCTAGACAGCAATTAGAGAGTACCGAATTTTGAGGCTTTAAAACATTTTCACGAATTTCGTAATGTCCTTCTTAAAAATAATACTGAAGAGTGAAGAATAACTCTTAGGCATTATTTTTAAGAAAGATTCCCAAAAAATTAATTTTCCAACTTTGTCAAAATATGTTGTTACGGGCAAATTCATGAGAAAAATTTAATTTATTGCTCACTAGTTATTGTAAGCGGTTTCGTCTGCGTGTTTGTTTTTTCTCAACTTTTCCTTGAGTTTCACTTGAAATATTTTACTGAATCAACTATACGTTAAAAAGTAAGCTCCATACTAAAAGTTTCTAAAATTTAAGTAAAATTTAAACTAATGTATAAGCAGACAAGTAGATAATTTTTAATTTAACAATTTTGAATTAAAATAGTGTTAACAATTTCTGTGTATATTGCAAAATTATAGACAGATCATTTTTTATTCTTTTATACCACCATTTTCACGAATTTCCAATAAAATATTATTTAAAGTAAATACAAATTAGATAGGAAAATAAAACAAAATATTGTGATGGCTCTAAATATTATCATTTTGTTTTTCGTTATGACTGAGTTAGATATAATTGCTCGTAGCATTTATCATTTGCTTAATGTGTATACTAATGTTTATCACATTGACAGGTTATTCGGCCCGACAAGTCGGAAAACTGGACACTGCAGATCAAATTCCCACAGGAGCGTGATGCAGGTATCTACGAGTGCCAGGTCAACACCGAGCCCAAGATGTCGCTCGCTTTCAGGCTCAATGTCGTCGGTGAGTAAGAAAATAGTTATTTATTTATCTGGATTTTTTGGATGTTAAAAGCGTGAAATAATGTGATAACCAGATACGTGTGTGTGTTAAATAAATTGCTTTGGAAATGCGCAATCGATCTTTTGGTTTAGCTGCTCAGTATCTCTGAGTAGGATAACAGATCTATTATCCTGAATGATCATTTCTTGAAGGATTATGTGAAAGCCTATTTCTTGAAGAATTATTTGACTTTAGAAATATTCCGCAGGGGAGTAATCTTCATATGACATAAATTGATTGAAACAAAACCCACGATGGTGATTTCATTCAAAAAAGCTAAATGAGTATTTTCCGCACACAACACCATACGCTCCACATTCAAAGACGGAAGCCAATTCCATTTTCCATTCAAATAATTAGTTAATAATTTTTCAGAACCGAAAGCAACATTTCAGTTCATTTTAAAAACATTTTAAATAAGATAGTTTAATGTATATACTCTCAACAAAAAAAATTAGAATTTACCGCTACGAACTTTTAAATTAAGTAACTTTTAAAATTATATTCTAGAATCAGTTTTTTATAAATAATAAAAAGTATTCTCTATAATTATATATTTTGAAAAAAAATAGATGTTTTCTAATTCTAGTTGAGCGAAGTGTGAAGACAGAGTAAATAGATGCAACGGGGATTAGTGAAAATATTCTATAAATGTAACGTTTATTTATATACGCAGAATATTATCCGAAGAGTGTATTCAAATTAAATTTAGTTACGTATAAGGTATAATAGTCTTTTTTTAAATGTATCACCTAGCCAAAGAGGCAGGCAAACAGTTATATAGTCAAACTTCAATTTGCAAATTTTTTTTTTACAAAGGCGACATTCTAATTTTAATAGTTCAAAATTTTTTATCACTTAATTTTAATCGTTCATAGGCGTATGTTACTATTAGTGAATAACTCGTCACTTACCAAACTCAAATCCTGCTCGAGACTCACTTGTTAGCAGTTCGAATAAAATTACGATAAGCGTCTAACAATAAATTTACGATATTGATGTTTTAACAAAGTTCGATCACCAACTAAGTGATTAAACAGTTCAGAAGACCGAAATTATATTCCATGTCACGACGCGGAGTGTACACGCGTGGCTGTGCTAGAGTGGTACAATTATATGTCGATAAATAAATAAAAGCATGTTTCCTACATGGCGAATCGAACGATATTTAAGTCAAAACGTATTTACATTTCATTAGAGGCAATATCTGTTACTTTACCATTAACTTATTATTAATATCTATCTAATTTCTATGTTTCTATTTTAAGCTAAATAGAATTGGAGGTAAAATCGAATGTAACGAACGGCACGTCGCTTTAAAATACAATATGCCGATAAATATTTTGAAAGGTTTGATAAAATAACTTTTTTCACAACTAGCTTACCTTTCTCTTTTCCGTAGCTTCGAAATAATAAATTTATTGTAGTTATAAAGTTAGACCTATCGAGCGCGATAAATATGAATCTGAAATCATTTCTTCATAATATACGGTACAGATAACATGAATCACAGCTGCTTGGGATAGTCACTCAATTACTGTCCGATTACCAAAGTTAAGCGAACTTGTGCGTATCGCGTATTTGAATCGATGACCGCATACTTTAAGGTTTCTTTTAAGATGTTAAGATGCACGTAAACACACTTTTATATACACTTTTCATTTGGTTAAAGATTTATTAAGATATTTAATTAATAATAAAACGAGCACAACAATAAGCCGTCAAAGTAATTCAGTGTACTAAAATTACAATCAATTGTTTGAACAAGATGCGCAAACAAGTTAGTTTATTAAGTGGGTCTTCCTAAATAATTGATTATTAAAATTTTAATGGACTTATATTTTAATAATAGACGATGTTTGGAAGATTTGCAATCTACAAAGGAGGTTTTTGTACAGAGGCTGCTTGGGAGGTTTAATTATTCGGGTAGAGTTTTAATACTTAATGTAAATCTTTGTCAATTTGGAAATGATTCGACATTATGGAATGACATTTTCTTTTCGTGGGTATTTGTAATGATTCTTTGTTCAACATAAGAAAAATTAATTTTATGGAAGTATCTCGGCTCCAGCGCTCCGTGTAACAATGGAGTAAATATTGGTTGCGTGTTGCGTATTGTAATACTAACAACTTTTTGGCATTCAAGAATTTAGTGTAAATAATTAAAACTTATTGGAAGACTGTCATTTGATTGAAGGTCAAAAATACAGCATATCTAGGTAAGTTAAACATTTTTTGTATCGTCAGAAAATCTTTTCGTTTTATATTATGTAATGTTTCTGATATTTAAAAAAATACTAGAATATTGTACTGTTTAAAAAGAAAAAGAAAAAAACTGATGTAAAGAATGTAAATGAATGAGTAATGTTATTCTTTTCAAGAATTTTGACAATTTTTATTTAATTACAGAAACTTTTCGGTCAGAAACAAATATTTTGGAAGATGCGTATTTAGTAATGGACTGTAAACAATATGGTGGGGAAATGAATGGATGTTTCTTATTTTTATTTATGCCATGTAATAATTAGTTGATATAATGATAATAATTATTAGAAAAATAAAATTAATTTATTTGAAAAATATTTTCAGTCAGTTAAGGTTCTAATATATACTCAAATAACATAAAAACAAAAATTTTATTCTATTATTAGTTATTGTATTAAGTGCCAATATCGATAAAAATAATCTAAAGAATCCATTGAGAATTATGTCTCTATATATTCAGCGTATTTCTGGACATATTAATGGACAAGAATCTTCGGCATGGATAGAGTTTAGCTTTGAACACGGGGAGAGAAAATATTATTCATTCTCTGAAAATTGTTGGAATAATTATATATTGTTGACATTAAATAGTTTTTAGTCAATCAATAATTTTCCCAAGTGACATAGTATACGAGTCTACCTTGACTTCCACGCGATACGTGTTTTCGCTATATCATGAATGGCATAATTGTAATCTGTTATTGTTATATTTCTAGCTAGGATGATGCAACATGAGGCTGATTTCTTACAACGGTTATTTATCGCCAGCTAGACACACACGTCTACATTATAACTTTCAAATGTTCACCCGAGCCACATATTTCGCACTGCATCAAACATAAAGACGCCTAGAATACCAACTGAAAGCTCTTGCGTCGGCCGGTGCAGACAAAGCCCAAAGCCGCTTTTGTCGACGCCGCGAACGTCGTAAGTCTTTCGGGCGCCTCTTTTCCGCCGTATGTAAGACCAACACTTTTCGAGGGAGCTAAAAGATAAACGAATATAAAGTAAATAAATTATTTATGGGCCTTGAGTCGTTCTAAGTATTTCGGTTAGGTGTACAAATGCTTCGACAAATATATGCAAGGGAAGACTTTATGTAGATAGACGCTATATTTTTCTTGGCTACAGAATTTTGTGAAAATACTGATATTTTTTCTTATCTACGGGCAAATAAAAGGTATGATGATAATGCTACAAATTTATATTCAACTTATTAGCGTGCATTCAAATAACGATTTAAAAGCTTTCATAACTTTTAAATAGAGCTTTTTCGTTCATAACGATTATAAACGCAAACCACCTGAGTATTATTATATAATTACGGTCACTTTTGCACAAAGTTTGTATCTCGTAGGAGCGTTCATTATATATTGACGAGTACTCTTTGAATTTACCTTTGTTTCATTGACTTTGAGTAAATCCGACAAATAAATATTGAAAATTGAACAGATTTCGAGACATGGAAAAGTTTTATTTGATCGAGTTTAATGTAAGGGTAGATGTGTAGCAAAATATACGAGTGCTGTATTCGAAAGTTAATTAGTGATAATACTTCGATAGGACAAGTAAATATTGTCATAGAATTGTAAGAGATGAATCAACGAAAGTATTGTCAATTTGTGCTTTAGGCCAGCAAACGTTTTATTTGATCGAGTTTAATGTAAGGGTAGATGTGTAGCAATATGTACGGATGTATTCGAAAGTTACTTAGTGATAATACTTGATACGACAAGTAAATATTGTCATAGAATTTTAAGAGATGAATTTACGAAAGTATTGTCAATTTGTGCTTTAGGCCAGCAAAAGTTTTATTAGATCGAGTTTAATGCAAGGGTAGATGTGTTGCAAAATGTACGGGTACTGTATTCGAAAGTTAATTAGTGTTAATACTTGATACGACAAGTAAATATTGTCATAGAATTGTAAGAGATGAATCGACGAAAGTATTGTCAATTTGTGCTTTAGGCCAGCAAAAGTTTTATTTGATCGAGTTTAATGTAAGGGTAGACGTGTTGCAAAATATACGGGTGCTGTATTCGAAAGTTGATTAGTGATAATACTTCAATTCGACAAGTAAATACAGTCATAGAATTGTAAGAGATGAATTGTTAAGAGTATTGTCGATTTGTGTTTTGGGCCAGCAATAGTTGTAGCAGGGCTGTAATTATATTATGAAAATAGAATGAAAAGCTCAGTGAACATTTAGTATTGGGTAAGCCAATATTCGTTACGTCTTCACTAACTATTTAAACTATAAATACTGCTGCATGATGCATTTGTTGAATATCAAATATGATGTGTTGATCAGATTTAAAGCTGTCTAGTATTATAAACGTTGAAATTATTAAAAGTTATGGATTGTACACTAACTAAGTATTATGGAAAAAATTATGGAATGTCTCTTGAAAATCTTGAAGTGGAAATGTGGCAAATAAATTTGTGGCGAGTTTTATGTATGTCACTTCGAGGCATGGAAAAAAATAGACATTAACGTAAAAAAAATAAATTACGATCAATATAAAGCTCGTACGAGATGCATACATGAGGTACCTAAATGAAAGGAATGATGGCAGCTGGAATGGGACTATTATATGATTATATGGGATGATAGTACGGGACAAACTTAGAATTATTTACTAGTTTTGTGTGGATTTTATCAATTTCCTTTCACAAAATGATTAAATGTCACAAATTTTATAGAACACTGGTGTAGTAAGAAATAAGCGTAAGTTCATGAGGCAATCTCCCTTAAGCGTTCCCCGCTTTGCGTTTGCGAGTGTCTCACTACACTAAAATTAATATTGAAATGTTGAATTTGTTAATCATCGCGCTTCTAGACGATAAAAAAATATTTGACATATGTACATCATATCCACATCCCATTCGTGAAAGCGAAGAACCTCAACAGCATTTGAACGATGTTGAGAACCTTCACTTTAAACTTTATGAGGTGTAAATGTTGTGTAGATAAGTACTGAAACAAATTCGTAAAACAAAATATATGTGTATTAAAGCATAGTTTATGTGTAATTTACTTGCTAAGCCAAAAGAAATGACTCACAATTCTTCCTACTTGTGTAATTTACCAAGTATTTTTAAAACGGAATTTTGATTCGTCGTTAACTCAGTCACCATTCAACTTTCAAAAGTAAAACGGGAAATATTGAGGTACTTTTGCCTTTCCCTAAAGCGAAATTTTCCCACGTAGTTATCCGTTGCGCTCTCGCTAACAAAGTGCATAAACAGAAAACATCTTGCACAAGTGTTTCTCTCTCCGCAACACAATTGGCTCGCTTGCTAAACTTATCCTTTGCCAGTTGACTCATTACTTTTTGCAGAATGTATTCAGAATAAACCATAGTCACAAATTGATGCAATCATTGACAACAATATATGATACAGATTTCTTTTCATAATTATTGGAAATAAAAGAGGTTTGGAAATTTATGTTGTATCAATATTTTATTATTAAAATTTTAAATAAAAAGTTAATATTTCGTATGACTACAATTTTGTAATATAAATAAAAAGTGCAATTTATTTTCTTTGCTTTCATACAAGAGTGTTGACGCAATATGTGAATAAATCATATTATACAGATGTAGTGAGAAGTAAATAAACTAGAGCCAGTTTGAAAAATGAAAAACCTAGTATTGTGAGAAACGAAGTAATTTTTGAAAGAAAATAATATACATTTTTACACTACGGAAAACTGCAATTATTAATATACAACAGGAGTGATATCTGATGACATTTCTACGACTTGAGTTTTGATTTCATTTGTATTATTATAGAATACATTGAAATTAAAGTATTTTACCTTGTTATATAAACATGTCTTTTTTCTTTGTGTGATATTCATATTATTAAAAAGATACAAGTATTCTATGATTTTTGTGAACAAAATAGAAAGACATCAAATATAAAGACAATGAAGAACACTAGCAGTGCGAGGCAGCTAGTTTAAAGCGCACGCGACGTAAAAAAAAATTACTAGAATCGCTCATACATTACTTTGACTTAGATTACTTATTTACTGTATGCTTTGTGGTACACACTGCACCCCACACATTCTATATATCCCTCACACCACTTGGGGTGGAGTTGTAGAAAGTAGTATTTGAATGGTTTGAGACTATATCAAGCTGTCTAATTGTACCGAAATTGCAGTTGATTTTGGCATTTTGATAGGCAATCATTTGGAACTGTGGACTTTTCATCAAAGTTCGTTTTGAACTGTTTTAGAAATCGATAGTGCCAGTTTACCAAAGTTGTAAGCATTCGCGAATGGATTTCGGATAGCAATTGCGCCATGTGGAGCGTTGGCCTGTTGATCGGTGGCAATCTTAAGTTACATGGTTCAGTTTAACGAAGGTAGTGGGGAAGAATTATTTATCGTAGGCATGTAACAGGTATGAAGAAAGATTCCTCTTTATTATTATTTTAAGTGTAATAAATAAAGGGCTAGTTCAATGTTTGCACGATATGATAAAAATTGGGATATGCATTGGTTGACTAATTCACTGTGTTGTAATGGAATTTAATATATCTTACATTAAATAGTCACCAATAATACTTTCAATCTGGAACCCGTGATGCAAGATGTTTTGCAAGTAAGTTTGGAAATTATTTTGAAAAAAACTAATTGAAGATTAATTGTACAAACACTACTACAAATTGAAATGTAAACAAAATTACTATCGAAGGCTATAGCAAACTTGTATTTGCTTTGAAAACAAATAACATCACTTTTGAGTAGGAAGCTCGTATCTTCGATACATGCACTTTTTAATTACGGAACCGAAACTTGGGTTCTCACCGTCACCGTCCGAATCTGTCATCTGCGAATGTCCTAAAAAGTAATAGAAAGAAGATTGGTAGGAGTATCATTACGTAGCCGTAAGTTGAATATATGACTAAGACAGCAAGGCAAAATTGCCCATATTGTGAAGAGAATAGTAAATTTTAAGTGGGAATGGACCGGCCACGTATCCCGTAAATAATTTATATACTTACTGGTGTAAGACGGTTGTTGAGTGAAGACCATGTTGAGAAAAATGCTTTATAGTAAGACCGTAAATATGTTGGTGTCCTAGTATAAAAAGAGTAGCTGGTTCGAAGTGGACGCAATTGGTATAGAATGGAGAGTAATAGTGAAGACTAAAGGAGACACCGGAAGGGTAAAAGAGAAGAAAGATACCGAATAATCACCAATTGTACCAGTATTTCGTAGACATAAATAAAAATAATCCCTTATTTTAAAAATAATCTTTAATTTTTACTAACCTTAGTTTAATAATTATTGGTTATGTACGATAGGAAATTGGCTTTTAAAACACTGGAATATTTGTTATATTTCTCTATTTGTTTTTTACTGTGTAAAGTAGATTATTGAATCTGTCAAGTACAAGTAGAACAAAGTTTTATACTATTAAGTATACCATTAAATATTTGTACTTAGGTAAGTATAAATATTTAAACGTATATGGTTTTCTCTATTAAACTATTTCGATGATTCCGTGAAACTGTACAAGTTTCTTATTATTTTCATGTGTAATTAATAACTTAAAATATTAATAATTAGTTACCACAGTCTAGTATATGAATACATTAAGTTCCATTTTTTCATTAAAATCTTACATTTACTGTGAATTAATTTGACATACCAATATATTTTTACAAAAAAGACATTTGTCTAAATACTCCCACCTGGACGGAAGACTTCATTCGGCATGACCCAAGATAATTTTTAAAGTTAACGAATTCATAAATAAACAAATATTATAAAACATAAAGTTATTTTTGGGTTTGATTTAAGTCATTGAAGTTTCTATAGGTTTTTACAGATTCAAATACGTCCAAGTTCAGCGCTTCAGCTGGTAGGGGGTGGGGACACATTACTTTAACAAGTGACCTTTTGAAAAGTTGATATTTCGTAAAGGCTCCCTGTATTTAAAAGAGTTGATGAGGTACCCTCAACAATTTTGACAAACCTTTTTGACACAAAGGAGTATGCGAAAAAAAAATTCCTCAAATTTAAATTTAGGGGAGGTACTAAAAAATTTCCAAACAATTTATTTGCACTATAATTATGTATTATCACGCCAAATTTCAGCTTTATAACAGTAATAGTCTGCGAGTAAAACGGCTGTGACTTACAGATGGACATGGTGAACCTATAAGGGTTTCTAGTTTGGCTATTGAAACCTAAAAACGCGAAAGTATAGCTAAAGTAAAGATATTGTTGGCATTATATCATTGAGAAAAAAATATATTTCATGTCAAATATTTAGACACAGAGCAAAACGTATTACACGCTCTTATTTATTTTCGTGTAATTACCCTGATCAATCGGAATTCCGGCCAAGCAATGGCAGTGAGACTTGATGTTGTTTTATCGAAACCACATGATCCGTTTATCGAGTAATAAATGATGTGGTATTGGGAAACGTTACGGTTGCCTTTATGTCTTTTGTCTTTAGCCTAGTTAGTTTAAGCGCAGCATATCGAATTTTAGTAATATATTAATTTCTAGTAATATATTAAAAGTTCATAAACTTTTAAGGAAAACAAAAGCGAGATCGGACGAAATAAGATGAAACGAATTAAACTCAGCAAAAATCAGCTTAAACAAAGAGGGTTTTCAACTTTGAATATTTCATTGTCTGTTATTTTTACGATAATAAAACATAGTTGTATGCCTTGCCATCTAAGGAAGATCTACTTACATAAGCAATTTTTTCAAGTTTCAAACATTTCTTTTTTCTGTCTTACCTAAATTCTTCGGTCGTCCTTTGATAAGATCATGGACAATTATTAAATCGGAAGTAGCCTAAGGCCAGGAGTAACACTTAAGTTATGTTATAAAACGAGTTATAAATAGATTATATGCAAAATGTCGGTTGAAGTACAACGTAGAAGCGATATCTTTAAAAGCTAATTGTGATCGTTTTATCACTCACCATGGCCGCACTCGTAAAAGCCATCCCCGCCCGTCGTATTATAAATCACCGAATCGTATAAATTTTATGGGGCCTCATTCAAAAAAGGGACCGCAATGATTCACATAAAACATATCCTAAAAAGATTACCGCCTAAATTACCATAATACGCTAAACCTATAACCATCAACTTTAATGGAATTCGATTCTCCATTGTCGAAAATTACGAATTATGTTTAAATTGAGTAATTTTATGAAGTCGGGAGTACAGACCGTTCGCGGGCACTGCAAGGCTGTTGCAGATAATCCATTAGGTAATTTCAGCCTTCTTAATGTTTTAATGTGGTAAGGTCGAGACCAACCACTTGGGGTAATTATATAGTTATTTATTAGGAATTTTCCAAATTCTCAAAGGAATTGGAAATTATTTAAGTTTTAAATATGGTTTTCATTTAAAATTACGTCCATTTAGTATCAAGTTATATAATTTTTAGTTACATAATTTGTGAATATAAGGCAAAGAACTGATTGATTTACTTCTATATGCAAATTAATAGAATAAAACTGGGGACACACGGTGGGCTGAAAATTGACTTTCATAGACTTAGGAATTTTAAATTTTAAGCGTCGTTTTCACGGAAACGGCTTTTGTTCATCATTGCTATGCTCAAATATCTCGAGCGCGTTAATTTAGCATGTAAAGGGATGACTTATCACATTTTTACGAAAAATTTGTATGGAGCTGGACCGAAAGAAAAACAGTCATATCCTTAGAGATTATAGTACTAATTATTCAGGATTTATTGAAATACTCTATACAACGGTCACTACTGCGGATTATTTTTAGAATTTTTGTTTTTTAAATACCTCAATAATTTCCACTTAATGCGAAAAATAAGACACGTATATTTTTAGCCTCTTCTCGTTTACTTAAATATATATTTAGGATATAAATCAAAACAAAGTGGCAACCTATTTTTGTTAGTTGATGATTAAAATGAAATAAAACTAAAAAATATTTCTGCAATTCAAAAAAAAATCTGAATAGTGACTGTTATGCGGAGTATGTCAATAAATCATGAATAATTAATATTAAGACTTTCTGGAGGGATATGATGATTTTCCTTGCGGTTCCAGAGATAAACGGATTTTTCTACCAGTTCTATGCTATTTTTTCTAAAAAAGCATAAGTCTCCGTTTCCACTCTAATTAATTCGCATGACATATTTGAACATAGTTATGATGAATAAAAGCTGTATCCGGCAATAAACCACCCTTAAAATTTAAAATTACCAAGTTTATGAAAGTCTGTTTTTAGCCCACCGTGTGGCGGTGCGGTGAGGATGATACGCGGACGGCCTCACCGCTATCCTATTTTATACAGCAAAGCCAATTTTGTGTTTCAGTGAAGTAATCTCACGTTTTATTCTAAATTTTTTTACACTAGTTCGATTTAATGATTTAGCTATAAAGATAATATGCTTGTTTCACGATTTTTCACGATGTTTGTTATTCGATTAAATTTTATATTGGGTTCGATTAAATTTTAATTTAACTGTATAATAATTTAAAAGATACGTTCTAGAATACCTCAATATATTTTATTTGGTAAAAGACGAATTTTAGTCATGAATTCTTCAGAAATATCATAAAATTCTGAGGAATTCTTGATTAGAGAGCGTTTCTTATTGTATAAAATGATATTTTAAGACCCAGCAATATTTTACAACAGTTGGAACGTTACATAAAAACATGACCGATCCGTTGGTAGCCTCGATTGTATAAGCAGATCTTGTTATTTAAATATACCATATTCACTTTTTCACACTCTTATTTATCCTAAGACGTTCAGTTATTTCTAATACTACAAATCTAACATAGTTATTTTCTGGAAGAAAATTTACGAACAGTATATGTACTCTTGTATATTACATTTTCCTATTTCAAAATTCTCTAGCTATGAATTTATCGTAATACTTTTTAATGCATTTGTTATGCATGTATTAGTGTTATTTTTAATTAGATAATTTATTATTATAGACAAGGAAGACTAAAAAAACGTGTTTTATTTTCTGTTTTCAGATCGAGTGCCAATTTTACAGGAAAAATATTGCAATTCCTGATTTTTTTTCTTTTTGCTTCCTTCCTTTTGTCTTTGCCTACATGTTTTTGTAATGCCTTAACATGAATTTTCATTTCGTTTATATACAAGTATATTTATCGAACACCTAAAATACGACAAGTATCTTTATAAAAGTAAAAATAAAAGGTGATTTTTCCGTCATTGCCCATGTAGTCTCTTTCACACACATGGTGAACACACGTGGGGTTATATATGCTATAACGAAACAGTTCTCGGCGATACATATATATATTTATATACTTATAGCTCCAATATTATCGAATGTACAGTGGGGTGCAAAAATGATCTTATAGAATTTATTTCAAGCAAGCAAGCATATTTAGTAGCAAGTTTCGATGTTGCTTTTGAAACAATTGTCAAAACCATTATTTCATATTTGGAGTGTTGGAGTCAGAATTGTCCTATTATTTTGTTATTAATTTGTGATCGGAACCAACCAAGTACATGTACTCTTCTTCAATTTTTACAAAATACCAACAAGTAATTAACTAAGCTGATTAATTAGTCATATAGAAACATTCCTTAATTAAATTCAAAGTTGAACGAACACTTTCTTCAACCTTATTTTTGTATATATCATATATTGTTATATTGTAGAAATCTTCGAACCTATGATTTATCAAGCATACTTTAAAATATGTGTGCGGACGGATGTTAGACCAGGTATTATAAAGTAAAGTATGTTATAGCTGTTATAAGTGCCATGCATCTCAAAGTAGAGAAGTTTTGACAAGTGTTCCGCATTTGATATGATTTACTTAAAAACAGTTTTGTGACGAATAAAATCCTTAATTAGGTTATTCGGGAACACAGTAACTTCAGTAAGCTATTATTTTACTTATTAACTTGTCACTAGCAATTCAATAGAAGTTAAAGCTTGTCGTTTCGATGGCGAAAATCTGGAGTATATCAGAAGTTATATATTAAAGCCTTAATGTAACCTTTTCTCCCTTGTAATATGGTAATATAATAAAAAACGGTTTCTGTTTTGGGCATTCGACAATTACCGATTAGCTCGGAAACACAGGTTTCACGTGACTATAAATGTTTTCGGATAGAGTGGATGGACAGATGTTATTTTCATTTTGACTTCCGAAGTGCGGCTTTAATCGTTGTTTACTACAACTCTTATCAATGACTCACTACCGCGCTACCGCTCGCTATCAGTGGTTCATTTTTGCAATAACATTTCCCGGTATTGTTTATTTGTGTGTTTGTAACATAGATATCCAAGGTCAAGGTAAGTATTAAAATATTTATTGTATTTTAATTTTTTATATTTTTTAATTTTTTTGTGCTATCAAGGTTAAATGTAATTTGAGATAAAAATGAATAATTTTGATATAAGTGTAGTATAACGCAAAATACATAAACCAATATAGCCTGTGGGTGCTATGGTACTTAATGTTAACCCGTAGTATACGATTTTCGTAGCACGACATTTTTACAATGTTAATTATACTGTATACTTACTTTCCAGGTAACTCACTGAAGTGCCCTTTAATGGGATGTATTTGTTTGAGTTATGGGATTCTGTAAAAGGACATACTAAAGAAAAACACGAACGTATTTCATCAGTGCTGTTAGAAAACTTTGATAACGTAAATAATATAGACATTAGTCCTTTAGATAAACGTGTGCTTAATTTGTGTAAAAGTGTCGATAAATAATATAAACTTATGTTTTTGAATAGATGAAATTTTTTTAAAAAGTGTGGTGATCTGTTTGGTGTTATTGAGTGTATTGAATTAGTAACAAGTGATGAGTAATGTAAATCTGAATGTGATTCAGCTCAACCTAGTACGTCTTCCTCTGATTGCGGTTGACCAAGGAAGGATTTTAGTGATCTTAGCAAAAGATCAAAACGTATACGGTTAACAAAATTATTTCAGATTAACAATTCAGTAGTTAGTGCATTATTCAAGAGTTTGAATGCGTCAACATCAACAAATATTAGTGCAGATGAAGTTTTATTACTTTTTGTGGAGGCGAGGCCTACAAAATATTTGTTGATAATGAACTTTGTTAATATTAAGACTTCTAGTAAAATTTGACCATCGTATCAGAGTGTTTTGAAAGATAAGAACAAGTGCTACCCCAAAAATATGATGGTGATGGAATCAAAAGCCGAGACCGAGTTGCAAAGTTTATTAAACCACACAGATTCGCGAATCTTAGAGTCAGAGAAATTTGCTTTAAATGGTATTCCAGTAGAGTCAGGTATATAGGTAAATAGTATTTTAACGGTAGTACGGGTCACAGCGAGTACAGTCTTTTGCGGATTCTAGTTTTGATGGTGATAGTATTTTATTTGTAACTTCTTACGTTTCTTTGCAGTTAGTAACAAATTCTATAGTGAAACCAACATTTTGTGGTAAAATCTCCGTCACTCTTCTACAAAATATTGTAGATCTATTCGTTTTCAATTTGTGAAGGAAAGTTGTACTGTATCTAAGAATGAAGAATCTTATTTTAAATAAAATATAGCTACCTTGTGTTCGACAACATTCACATTAGGTGAATGGGTTTTCAATATCCAGCATTCTTTGTAACTGCTTATGGTCGATGGTAAAATATGTGTATGAAGTGGAACAGCATAGGCTAGGTGCTATATTTGTAAAGCAACACAGAAAGTAATGAACGACATAGATAAATGCTTGTAAAAAGAAAGCTATGGAAACGTTGTGAATGAAGTTTGTCACTTCTACATTCATTTCTTTGAGTATTTCTTCACCTTTCTTATAGAATAGGTTTTAAAAATTGATAGGTTAAGTCAGGCGATGATAAAAAAATATTAGCTGATACGATATTGTACATTCAAAATCAGTTCAGATCTCGATTAGGCTTAATTGTACATAAACCACGAAATGGTGGAAGCAGGATATCGAACGACGGAAATATCGCAAGGAATTTGTTTTGGAATTCAGATGTTCCAGCCAAAATCGCAGGCTTAAACAGAGATTTAATTGACCGTTATTTTACAATTTAATTGACCGTTACTTTACAATGTAACTTCGGGACATAATACAATTGTAGAATCATGTAGTAAATTTGGTTTGGAAATCGCGCTACTTATGGTACAAGAATATCAATTGTACAATCTCCCAGTTCCAGCCCACAAAGTACTAATACGTGGTTCATAAATTGTAAAGCATGCATTAGCATGCATCTATTGTGAAACTATCTGAAGAGGCTGCTGAAGCTAAAAACTTGAAGGCAATTAGACGGGTCAATGCTCAAAAAATGGCTCGGGAACTTACTGATAACGATTTAATGGATATAATCTTTTATAATCTTTTTGTAGTCGGACCCCTTCATTACTAGCCTACGGAAGCTTCTTCAAAAGAAAAAGTGTTTTTGAATAGTCAAGTATTAAGTTTGTTAGTTGTTCAGAAAATCTTGTAATTGTTTTTATAAGAATATTTGAGCGTAGTTATTTATTTTGCTTAAATCAGAGTTTTTCCTCAATTTCAATGTAGTTTTTTATTAGCTATTTATAATTTTTAATATAATATTTGTTTAAAATAGTAGATACCACTATCAGTTTATTTAAGGTCAAATCTTGCAATTAATTGTGTTTAATATTAATTAAAATAGACATTGATATATAAAACTTTTTATATTTACTTTAATTTTCCTTATCATTTGGAATCAAATTATTTATAAATATTTTGTATAATTTAATAAATTAAGTAAAAAATACTTTGTTTCATTATTTACAATAGTTTTAACACAAATGTAATGCTTTATTTCCGAATCATCTATTTTTGACCGCCCGCCTTAGGACGATGTATCACCGTGGACTAGATACAAATAAAGATTCAATTTCGTCTACTTCCATTTCAGACTTTGGTAGCTTGCTACATTAACTTTGCCTATGATCTTTAGCTTCAAATTGCAGTATTATGTTGGCTATTGTCGAGCTACACTCGTACAGAGTCATATAGACACAAAGTTGGACCGAAATAAAGCGAGCAGATTACATTTAAAGCCGGACAAATGCTTAATGGTAAGTTATAAACGCGTTCAGCTAGCTTCAGCTAGTTCAGCTAGTTCACTCATTTGTTGTATTGGTACAAGCTTATTACGTCATCGGAGGAGAATTATGGCTTTGGACCCAAGACTCCCTAATAATATTTCTTAATTACTTTCCTGATGTATCAGCTCATTCTCCTGTATTTTTGAATTTGTTTTCTGTCACGACAGTGATCTTATGCCAATAAGATTGAGTTATTTTCAATTTCCTGAATTCTCGAGAAGCTAAATACTCTTTTATGTTATTAAATTTTGATTAGTTTCACCATTTAAATTTTTTCCTCGAGATTAAATTGTTGTACAAAACGATTTCACACTCATTATTATCTCAAATAATGTCCTTTTATGCGAGATAAATATACAATACGATGTAGGATATTAGATTGAATGAATATGATAAATTTTGCAGACAGTAACCAGGTCTTATTTTATTCAATTTTTGTAATTCCGTGCGGTTTATTGTGCTGTTATGTTGTTTGTTTAATTATTATTTTACATCGTTTTAAATTATTTTTTTGTGTCCTTAATTTGAAGGAAGATATTTTAATTTAATACTTTTCTTAATTTTACAGTTAATTCATTTAAATATAAATAACATTCATCACCTTTTTTATAAAGTTTATGGCCAACAGTTTGAAGATTGGTAAATTATAAATGAATGATAACACTATTTTTGCAAAATAATGATAATACTGTTTTTGCCGCATTTGGCGTGCAATTATTTACTTTAAAAACAACTTGTAACTATTATATTTAAATAAAAAAATTGTAATTTTATTTTTAAAAACTCTAGTACATAGACGTATTTTTTTAAATTTCTTGATAACTACTTATATTTTGAAAAACCACTTTTCGAGTTCGAGCTACTGATTTGATTAGATAATATTAAATCCTTCATTTTAGAGTAGATTCGAATGATATAGATATAAAAATGGTACAAAAGTTCAAAATATATTTTAAAAATAGAGGCTATTTCAAAAACAAAATCTATTAAGAAAAGTTTTACCTATTATATTTCTGGTATTGGATTCTATTTGGCACTTAGTCTACTTTCATTTTTTTTTCAGGAAAAAAATTAATAATAAGTGCGTACAATTTCAAATCGAAAATATTCGATTTGGGTGCAAGAGTCTCTTAAGGTTTTTTTTAACACATCTTTTATTTTATATTTTATATCAAACAAATATTGTAGGAGTAGAAAACAAAGCAATGTGAAAGTATTGTATATTCCAAATGAAAGTGAAAGTGAAGTGAAAGTATTATATATTTGGAGTCATTTTTATTAATATCGCTCACCTCAATTATACTTTCCAAAAAATGTTTTAAACCACATCACTTAAAAGTAACATTTTAGCGAAGTGTTAATAAAAAGACAATTATCGAAATAATGGATGTCGTAATTAATTAAAATCTTTTACATTTTTGTTTGACTTCATCTTCCCGCTTTTAAGCAGAAAGAAGTAGCGCATCAGAGACAACTTGTATTCAGTTAGGGCTCACTATACAAAGCGTTTTCAATTAGCGAGAAACAGTAAAAAGACCTTCCGACGAAACCCCCGAAACTAGCTATTCGGTGGCATTTAAAGGTTTTCAATTTACGAGAAGCTAAAACTGTTTTCTCTTACACAAAGTAAATATCTCTTTTGTTTATACAGGCGGGCGGTTTCTGTTGGAGGCCCTTTTCTATTCTTGCTTAAGGGAACGCTGCGATGAATGTTACAGCAAAACGTCGAAATCTTAACACCAGTTTGCGTAGCGTCAATAAGATTTGAGAAACACGTCAGCGTTGAAATCGATTGACTATTATAATATTAGCTAATTATAGGTATAGTCAAAGTATTTTTATGATAATGAAATTGATAATAATTAAAACTGTTCTTTAAAATGGTTCTCGGACGCTTTGTCCTATGTATACAGCTATGTGAATTCCATTCGTGTTCACTGATTACGAGCAAGATATAACATAAAACATGTTTTTATATCGTTTTCCTGTTAGTAAAAGAAGTTTATTTCTATTGCATTACTATCTAACTTATTCCATTTTTTCACCGGCACAGTTATTTGCAACCAGAGTTTTTAAAAATAAAATTACAAGTTTTTTTAAGTATAATAGTTAAAAGTTGTTTTTAAAGTAAATAATTGCACGCCAAATGCGGCAAATACAGTATTATCATTATTTTGCAAAAATTGTGTTATCATTATTTTTTAATTTATCTATCTATAAACTGTTGGCTATAAACTTTATAAAAAAGGTGATTGATGTTATATATATATATATATACATATATATATATATATATATATATATATATATATATATATATATATATATATATATAAATAAATTAACTGTAAAATTAAGAAAAGTGATAAATTAAAATATCTTCCTTCAAATTAAGAACACAAAAAAATAATTTAGAACGATGTAAAATAATAATTAAACAAACAACATAAGCAACACAATAAATCGCACAGAATTACAAAAAATTAATACAGTCAGACCTGGTTACTGTCTGCAAAATTTATCATATTCAATCAATCCAATATCTTATATCATATTGTATATTTATCTAGCAAAAAAGAACATTATTTGATATAATAATGAGTGTGAAATCGTTTTGTACAACAATTTAATCTGGAGGAAATAAAATTTAAATGGTGAAACTAATCAAAATTTAATAACATATAAAAGAGTATTTAGCTTTTCGAGAATTCACGAAATTGAAAATAACTCAATCTTATTGACATAAGATCACTGGTGTGACAGATAACAAATTCAAGAATATAGGAGAATGAGCTGATACATCAGGAAAGTAATTAAGAAATATTATTAGAGACTGCGTCCAAAGCCATAATTCTCCTCCGATGACTTAATAAGCTTGTACCAATACAACAAATGTAGCTGAAGGCGTTTATAACTAACCATTAAGCATTTGTCCGGCTTTAGATGTAATCCGCTCGCTTTGTTTCGGTTCAACTTGTGTCTATACGATTCTGTACGAGTATAGCTCGACAATAGCCGACACAATACTGCAGTTTGAAGCTAAAGATCATAGGCAAAGTTAATGTAGCAAGCTACCAAAGTCTGAAATGGAAGTAGACGAAATTGAATCTTTATTTGTATCTAGTCCATGGTGATACACCGTCCTAAGGCGGGCAGTTAAAAATAGATGATTCGGAAATAAAGCATTATATTTGTGTTAAAACTATTGTAAATAATAAAACAAAGTGTTGTTTACTTAATTTATTGTATTATACAAGATATTTATAAATAATTTGACTACAAATGATAAGGAAAATTAAAGTAAAGGTCAAAAGTTATATATATATATATACTTTTTGAAAATTGTCATAAAGTTAATTTATAGTGCCAGCACATTGAGTTGTGACTTTTTTCTCGACTTTATAGTACAGGTGCTTTATTTGTATTAGATGTGAGTTATTTTCAGTTCAGCTGTGTTTGGCGATGAAAAAAAATGGCGTGTGCTGTATGCTTTGAGACGTTATCGCGTTGATACATCTGGAGATAGTTTCTTCAGCATAAGGCTAAATGGTTTCTGTAATATTCCTTTATTTTTTATAGGTTTCACTCTAAGTCCCAAACTTTTGTGTCGCCGTCTTCATGTTTTATATGCTTATTTTGCGTATTTTGGGTTCATTTGTTTTAATGGCCCTCGTAGATTTATCTTGGTCTCATTAGAAAACGGCACATGTTTCTAAACCGGTATTTACAAAATAGTACTTATGTTTATGGAAATCAGTTCAGCCTTTGCCAAAATTTTCAGCTCTCATAATAATTTGTCCATTTTAAAAAGTCAACTAATATTGCAGCTAGAAACTTTGAGTTTGACCTAGAAAGTTCAGTTTCATTAAACATTTTTTTTCATCGAAACCATTCTTGAAATAATTTAGCTGATTTCACAATTTGCAGTATATCTATTCAATAAAATAATTATTTTTCGCATTGTGGCATCGCACCTATTATTATGACCCATATTTATTTAAAAAATTAAACTGAGAATAGGCATATTAATAATGTCACTTTCTAAAATTTCGTCAATGTTAATTAATATGCAAGGGAAAGTATTTGTTTTTTAAAATTTAAACACAAATATTTTAATGTCCCATTTATATGACCAGGCAGAAACGAATAGCATTCGAGTGATTTCTTTTCTGTATCAATTATTTATGGATATTTTTCTTTGAATATATAAAATGCTAACCAGGCTATATGATAACGAACAATATAATATGGTAAGACATTTGATAACAGGGACGTAAACTTGACTTAAATATGTACACCTATGCATTATTGTTTTTATTAATGTTGATCTCGGCCTGTTGTCTTGATTTTTTATTTGTAGTCGATAGATGCTCAGTATCTTTAATACCACTTTTAGGATTCGAACTTTTTTAGTTTTCTCACTTGTTAAATCCCGTAGAAATATTTTTATTTTGACACTAATCCATCAGATCGGTAAGAATAGCTCTAAGATAAAAATATCTCAATTTTGGTACAATGACCTCGGTGTATCACCTCGACCGGCATTGGCCTTTTCCGTTCAAGTTTAATTCCCGATCCCGATTCTTCTTTTCGACTAATATTAAACTGAATCTGGATTTGCAAATACCAACTGTGTTTTTAGTTAAGTAATAACTCCTTACTATATATAATAACTAATCGTTTCAAAAATAATATTATTATTTTGTTTACTACATCTTCAATTAACATATTATGCGTTTATTTTGGGCACTTAATCTCAATAATTGTAATTTCACCAACAACGCCATCTCGAGTAGCATCTAAGAGAGGATTATCTTTATCAATAAATGTACCACATGGTCTAATTTTAATATTTCCTTGCACTTCCAATCGCTTATGGTAATGCTTTCATTTTTTCATCATATTTTATTGATGCTGTGGTGAATATATTTTTACTGTATATTATTACACTTGTATTTTATCTTCGGCTTATAATTTTGCTGAAATTAGATACAGTAAGTCTTATTCTGTATAATTTGAGCCCCTTAGCGGAATTATTTTGGTGCACATTCCTTCTTTCTATGACAACTAACTCTATGTGAGATTTGTTTAAGTTTCTAAAAAGGAAGCTTTTAATCGATCTAAACCATTACTGGCTAAATCTGGTTTTACGCAACTGTGTATATTCTTTATCTTTCCTTTCATTTTTTAATTAAAATGAATTTTCGTAGTTTCATATTTTTTAGTACCTTTCATAACTTTTTCTTCTTATCTGTCGTTGTTTGACTATTTCCAAGAGGTTGTTTTTGTAAAATGGTCTTTTGGTATTGAACGAGGTGACGGCAAGAACACATCTTGTCTGTTACGAATTTTTAGACTAAAATTAGTACGTTTCCCGCCAGTAAATTTGGCTGTTATATAATTTAGTTTATCACAACTGTTGCTATCAACATCTTCCATAAGACTTATAAAATACGTACTACTTTCGAATGGAGTATCCTTCAACTTTTTACTAAGTTCTTCGCTAAATTTCTTATTCTCGCATTAAAAATATTGACAATTTTCCTGATAATGAAATGTATGGCAATAGGAATTAATTATTGATAAGCATAAATCATTATTTTTTTATATTTTTCATTGCTTTTTTACAGGTTAAATTGCCTAGCAAGTAACTTTTCTTGTAGACAATATTCTGAATGTTGAAATAAGTATTCCATGGTTATTCGAATCTCTGATTAAAGCCTGTTATTCGTTCCACGTATTTCTCAGAAGATGGTTTAGGTATTAAAGTTTTTCTACGATATAATTTGCATATGGTTGACTTTGACGAAATCTATTATACGTATACATATCACCGTCAGCGATTATTCTTACGTATATTAACCCATATATATCCATAGATTGTCTAAACCTATCTACTAAAACATTATACTCCGTAGCTGTAGAAGAAGCAGCATAATTTTTTAAAAAATTTGTGTTATTTGGTTGTTCACGTTTTATTTTCGGCACGAGCACATATAATAATACTTATTTTTAACTCCTAGGTATAAAACTTTTCCAAATATTTTACCAATAATTACGGCCGTATTTGACAGCATTCAATAGTTAGTCTTATAGGAACGTTTCAATCAACATCGACGATAACATCTATGATAACAATTCCATCTTTTTTTATGCATGTTCAGCGATAATTCTTTACATTGTGGACCAATTTTGATGTTTCTCTTTTATTTGAAAGAGGGTGCTATAGGTGTGATCCTATATAAATATGATAATGATCTGATGATGAGGTCCGGAAATAAACGATGGGCTCCTTAACGAATGGAATCAACTATGATTTAAGAGATTTGCTGTTGTTATTTCACAAAATAACTACACTACTTATCCAGGTCAGGGTTGAATGATAAATTCTGGATATGAACAATGGAACTCCTTAACGGATATTAGTAAATCAACCGTGATTAAAGATATTCACTAATAATAGTTGTTATCTTTGTAAAATAACTACACTGTCGTCCAGGTCAAAGTCTGATAATGAATTTTGGAGATGATCTATGGAACTCCTTATCGGATGGTAGCAAATCAAAGGTAATTCAAGATATTTACTACTGGTAATTTTTATTTCGCAAAATAACTTTACCATCAACCACCAGTATGTGATGATGACTTCTGAAGATGAATAATGTAACTTCTTAACGGATGGTAGTAAATCGATAGTGATTCAATATATATGTTACTAGTTAGTTGTTACTTTAGTTATTACTTTGAAAAATCTTATATTGGATTTATGATATGGAGAAAAGAACTCTTCAAATGGAAGTTTTTAAAAAGCAAAATTCGGTATTGGAATTCGGATGTGGAAAACCGAATTGTGGTAATTAATATTAATATATTGATCACTAATAATTCTGAAATTAAATATCTTTTAAAAAATCGACTTCATAAAAGGTAGGTACTAAAAAGTAGAAAATAATTAACTCAAAATAGATACCTTATTTGTAATAAATAACTAAGTTTCTTATTTCTGAAGTCGGTGCCAGCACAGGCGATCTACTTAAACAAATGTAAATTTTTATATCATAAATACGCCCTAAGTTTTAAATTTACATTATAAATTAAATTAAATTATAAATTTGTTTAAGTTGGTCGACAGTACTGGCATCCACTTCGACAATAGATAACTTAGTTATTTATTGCAAATAAGTAGGTATCTATTTTGAGTTAATTATTTTCTACTTTTTAGTACCTACCTTTTATGAAGTCGGTTTTTTTAAATATATTTTATGTATTAATTCGACCTTCATCTATGGGATATAACCGTTTACATTTTGTAGTTGCATTCAATTTCCTGTCTAGGTAATTTATGTCACTTTTCACTTATATTGTCGTTGATTGTACTATACAGTTTTTGTGATAGAAATGGAATATTTATTAAAGAAAATATTTCTTCCAATTGTGTAAAAACTTTTAACTATCGATTTGTTTATATTAACGTTTTTTTCCAGATTAGGATTTATAGTATGTGTGCATAATTTTATATTACACTTTTCATATTTGAACTTCAGTAAAGAAATTGGGAATTTTTCAATTCTTTCTATAATCTGAAGATTTTGGATTCCACAGTCAAAAGCTATGGAAAGATCAGCAACAATTTTTAAGTTTTCAAAAAATATCTAATGTCACAAATTCTTCTCTCGTGCAATTCCGGACCATATTCAGTTTTTCCTGAATCGCTATATCTACAACCTAAATAAGTTTGCAACTTTAATAACAGTGTCCATGCTATCTAGATACGATATACATATTATATACTAGGTTACATTTTGCTAAGTGGCCGAATTTCAAGAAGCGATTAAGAAACAGTAACTAAATCAAATATTTAATGAAAAAAAAAATATTTTTTTTAACTTTTTCCAACATTCCCGCTTTTATAAAACATGGGAATGTTAGGAAAAGTTACAAAAAATTATATTTTTTAAAATTATACGATTACTGCTGGTTATTCGCTGCTTGAAATTTAGTCTCTCGTCAAAATGTAACCTAGTATACATGCGACTCGTATGTCATGGAAAATACCTTTCTTTTTATTTAATACTTCTTTTGTTCACTTGTTTCTAATTTTTTTGACTTTTCTTGATAGTTGAAAGAACCACAAATAAATCAGTGTGTACATATGCCTATCCACGCACACGCACGCACGTACAAGCATGCAAGTATACATATGTGTGCGTATATATATATATATATATATAAATATATATATACATATATATGTGTACATATGTATATACACACATATGTAATGTCCTAAAAGAGGAATGTGTAAATAAATAAATATCTTTGTGATGCTTTCAGATTTTTTTTTAAGTATAGTTTCATCAGATATTTTAGCTTCAATTACATTACAACTACATTAAAAATATTACTTCAGTTTATTTATATATATCACGCATAAATAATTGAACGGAAATGCCATTTCTACTTTCAAGAAAGTAAACCAATAAAATATTAAATCGATGGACAAATTATTTTTCTCGTTTTTGAAATTGTACATATTCTTGTTTCCTGTAATTTTCCCTAAATTTTATTTTTTTCCAAAAGCATTTATCGCTTAAGATGTATACTTTTGTTACGCTTGTTGTGTACTGAATCTATACTTTTATGCAAGAAGTAGGTAAATATGATTGTGCTCACAAAAACTATAAATATATAATAATATATTATGCACAGGAACTTGCCAAAGCAGAGAAAAGAAGCATCAGAGATTTTGATCGAGTTCAACAACGAATTGCATATAACACTGGAAAATGAATACGCACACAAGTATAATATTCAAAAGCAAATAATATTCCGTACTCCGGGAAAAAAGAGTGAGCTATGATTTCGTCGACGTGGTGAGCTCGATAAGACAACCTGCCTATCCAACGTTTTGCATCCGATTGACTGAGGGACGCTCTCACTCATGGTGAGGCGACACGAGAGCATGCGATCGCGCGTACAAAATCGTTCGTATCGGCTCGGTACGCCGCGCCTCGTTAGCGTTCCGCTTCGAGTCGGTTTTTTGATCACGAGTCAATCAAAGGACATGGAGATGAATACGAAATCGCTTAGTATGTATATTGTCTGCACTGGGGCTTCACTTTTTTTTTTCATAAAAATTGTATACCAATTGTATGCACTCGTTCTGTTTCGACGTATCGTTTTGATCCAGTTTCTGAATTAGTTCATATTTATTAATCTAGTTTTCTGAATTAATTCACATGTACGAAAAGTCGAAATAGCAGTAATGACTACAATCTCGTCCATTAATAGAAGGATAACTGAATGAAACCAGCCGAACGGGCCGATTATGTACAAAGATCCACTCGTGACTCCTTGACTTGCAAATATTTTGACAATTGGGAGGTTTTATTACAAGAAATAACTATTTAAAAAATATTCGATATGCAAACACGACTTCGTTACCATTTTCTTAAGCGTACAGATATACATATCTGTACAAGCGTACAGATATACAGATATACAAATGTGGAAATTTTTTAAAATTGTTTACACAGTGATAATTTTATGTGAAAAATTCTTCTCCAATCGCGTTTACATAAACTTCTTACGATACACACTAGTGAATTGTGGAACTGTAGTTCTATATACATACTTGCAACAGACTGTGTTGCACGCGCTGTAATGAAATAGTTTCGCACGCCAGACAACAGCGACGAGCGCCACGCGCGTTCCTTTGACCACTCTCATATTTTTTTGGCGTCTATCTGCCTCTTAATAAATTATACTAATGAAAATGACAGCTACACTAAAAAATATTAGAATATAACTGACATGAGTTAGGATAGAAGACGGAAAATACAAGAGAACAGATGGATTTAGGAGAGACAGAACTTTTGGAATTGATCCTTGAAGACATTTATTTAGGATATTTTCCGGGCGTAAGGATACAGTTGATTCCAAAATTTTACTATTTGTACGTTAGGGATTTTTCGTAAGAGATAAATGTATGTTTCGAAATAAGTAGGATGAGTAAGCCTTCAGAGCCTAATCTAAGGCCGTCAGCAGATAAGTTTTCAAATCTCCCAATGAGGTAATTTGATCTCTGAGGGTTTTTGAATATATTAAAGAGAATAATGAATTCTCTTCCATTCAATCCATTAGCATTTTAGCCTTTAAATTAAAAGGAGAGGGGCTATGCTTGAAATTGTGTTAGTTCATTTTCACGTTCGTTTTTTTCCTATATGTCTTTAATACTATATGAAATATATAATATTTTGTGTAATAAGTAAATTTTATTGGAACAATTATAAGATACCCCTGTATTTAATATATTTATTCCATAAAGGACTACTTTAAAAATTGCTTGAATAAAACTATTTTTAAAATTGTGTATGACCAGTAAAATGTTGTGTTTTATGGAACCGTATATTAACAATGATTTATTATACGTTATATTAAAAACCTATATTGTAATTATCAGAAAGTTTCCTTTCAACTATAGTTCATCAGTTACCGATTTTGAAATAAACTTGATTTGAAAACAGATATTCCCGAGAAAACCACGGAGTATAATATATTTAGCTATTTTGCCGGCATCGGTCTAATGAAACATAAGCTTCTTTTTAATTTTGCCTTCGCCAGAGAGAATCAGCCTGCAATAGAAATTGTATTTGCTAAAAACAAATGATATAGGTGAAATCATAATGAAGGCCTGAATTTAATTTGAATGCATGTCACCTGATTTTACCTGTTCAATTTACTTCCAGCCTTGCAAAGTGTGACCATATTTTTTATTGTATCAATTTCCATTCCAGAGTGAAATCCGTAACTATCCCAACTGACAACTTTTAAATTTATTATTTCACATCCATTATACTCCTTGCCCTCCATAATATCTTCGATTTAGATTTTAGTACTATGATGTTAATTCTTTTAATGACCATGCAACCCGATTATAGGATCAATTTGATTCAAGAATACGTGAACAGCATCTTAAATCATTAATTTTTATTAATATGGAGAGCGATGCTCTTTCCTACGCATTTCTTATTTCTACTTCCTTTTTGCCTTTTCATTAGTTTTTAAAGTAAATTATTACTGTACGCAAGCTCAGTTGAGCTCGAGATCCACCGATAAGGAAGACTAGTAACTCTTCGCATATTTCTTGCAATAATTCTGGCGGACATTTACGCGGATAAGGACATTTTCGTTTTGTAGCTTTAGTTTCAAATTTTTCATGGTATTAAATTGATGAACGACATTCCTCTGGTGGGAAAAAGACTTCTTTAAATCTTTATGCGACTGTGTTACAGAGTTTTGTTAGTGCAAAATTAGGTAACTTCTCGATAAACAGTCTACGTTGTACCATTATCAACATAAGTCTTCAAGTAGCTTTTGGTGATTGTTGTAAGGTATTATTTTTGCATTTTACAGAGCGCACAGCCTCGTGTCCAAATTACCGTAGATTATACACAGGGCTTGACTGCCCAGAACGAACGCAAACGACAGAATGTTTGATAATTTATTTTAAAATTTTCAGCCACAATTTTTTTACATAAATTTCCGGCGGTATCAAGAAGATATCTTCTCTGTTTTTTCAAAACTTCCTGGTAGCAAATCCATTTTTGCAGGCTCCCATCCCATTGTTGCTATCCCGTTCAAAAAAATTCCGAACGACTTGCTTACATACTAGAATTTTATATATATATGTATATACATATAATGTAATAATGTAATTAATTATATAACTAATTAAATGTATATATTTCGTTATATGATACAGTTTCTTCCAATAATTATTTATAATTTATTATGATATTTTTATTATAATTATTGTACACCTATTCTTTTAACATGACTCAGGTTTCTAAATTTTTAAAATTTTTTAATATTTACAGGTTATTGAATCTGATTCCGGTAAACTGTTTTTCGCCAAAGGAAAGTAAATATTTTTTGTAGTCGAATCGTTCGGTAACATAATCATTTTTCATAACGTCGTGTCGCTCTTGTTAGTGTAATGTGAAGGGCGCGGACGTTAAGTTGAGCGTGGATGTCCGGCGACGCTGTTTAAAACTACAATGGCGACGCGATGACGACAGGTATTGATAAGGGCCTACCATTGAAGACGGCATCGTTATCGGAGGGATATTCATGAATTTATATCGTGAAATATAATATTTTGTAGGGATTAAGCCCGGCCCGACTTGTAGAGGGTATCGGCCACGGTCCATATAGGCTGAAAGGGGTTTGCTTACATAGGCACATAGATGTATAACTTTTCCCAAAAGAAGACATAAAAAACAAACGTTTTATAAATAAAATATTTGGAACATAATTCATTCGATATCGACTTTTAGTTTATTTTATTTTTTACGTGGACCTTTTATATATTTTCATCTCTTATAGCTATCAGTTATAGTCCCTGACACTTTTTGTCTTGTGGAACTAATGGTAAATCACTTTGGAAAGTTTACTTATACCATTCTGTATTCATTACTCTCACACGAATTTTGGATTAAATATTTTATATACATATATTTTTCAAAGATATAACCGTTTGTTCCACAAAAATTGTGTAGGTGTGTGTGGTAGTCCACAAAAATTATGTAGTAATTTACAGAGGCGTCCAAAACCCTATACATCTTTAACTATGCCCATGAAACGACAATTGAGAGTACAAAAAAATGTAAGCAAGTCGTTCAGAATTTCTTTGAACAGGATAGCAACAAAGGGATGGGAGCCTGCAAAAATGAATTTATTACCAGGAAGTTCTTAAAAAACAGAAAAGATATCTTCTTGATACGAACCGAAATTTATATAAAAAATTGTGCGTGATAATTTTAAAATAACTTATCAAACATTCTGTCGTTTGCGGCCGTTTTGGGTAGTCAAACCTTATGTTAATCTACAGTAATTTGGACACGAGGCTGTGCGCTCTGTAAAATGCAAAAATGATATCTTACAACAATCACGAAAAGCGACTTGAAGACTTGTGTTGAGATTGGTACAACGTAGACTGTTTATCGAGAAGTTGCTTAATTTTGTACCAAAGAAACTCCTGGATATAAAGAGTCTAATGATAGCAAAAACATGAAATATAGGATGTGGATTGCTGAGAAGCAAGAGAATCAAGATTTGAAGACTAGAAAGTTGCGAATAGTGGCAAAGCATGTGGAAAAATGTTTTGGTGTTCATTCGCGTCAGCTTATAACACAGTTGCATAAAGATTTAGAGAAATATTTTCTCCATGAGAGGAATGTCGTTCATCAATTTAATATCATGAAAAATGTTAAACAAAAGTTACAGACGAGAATATCCGTATCCGCGTGAATTTCAGCGAGAATTATTGCAAGAAGTATGCGGAAGAGATACTAGCTTTCCTTTTGGGTGGATCTCGAGCTCAACTAAGCTTGAATATAGTAATAATTTACTTTAAAAACTCAAAACGATCTTATTGAATAATCTCCGAAAACATAGCCCATTCACCTACTGCCATTTGGGCACATCTATAATAAATTTTCAAAGCTCTTCCACTTGGCATTAAATGTATATATTTCTTGAGCGATAGCCCCGTGACACAATATCGTAATAAAATGATGTTTTTTTAATGGCATCTATACTTTTTGAAGAAATTACAAGTATAAAAAAATTACATGGAATTTTACAGAGAGTGGGCATAGAAAGAACCAGAGGGCGTAGGAGCAATTTGCAAAAATCATCAAATTTTGTAGTGTTTTGTAGCTGGTGGAGGTATTACCAATCAATATTTATATTTCATTCTTTTAAACTATTTGTTCAATCTATTCAAGAACGATATCCTGGACATTCAGGCGATAATTGAAAAGAGATGTTGAAATAGAATAATTCAAAGGCTTTAACATGCCTTTCATCAAGTAATTGCCTTTATGCATCAAGTTACAGGTATCTTTTCCAGCTCCGTCCTCAGTGTTTCTTCTAACGGTACTATTGTGACAATGAGAAGTCTCTGCTTCTTTTATAGCAGCGAAATATGCAAGCATTTTAAGATAGGCAATCTTACCTATAATATAAAACTCCGATGGCGAATATATAATGTATGTACCAATTCCGAATCCGAACATGATCTTCATTCAAATGAACTTACGTCAAAATGCTTACGAAAGCTCCTGATGATGAATTACCGCAACTAGCGGTTAACAGCAGTCTTGTTATAAAACTGGATACTATGTTCCTGTAAGATTGCGCAGTATCGATATACTGCTATGATTAATGAATATATCCTATATATATCGATATAGTTGACTAAGTAATACAGAAATTGAAGAATCATGATATAATATTAAAGGGGAAGGGAATATTTTATAAATGTCGAAAGCCAATTTTTTATTCTAATTTTATTTTAACAAATGACCTTAGTTGATTGTATATGCAATACTTTATTTAGTAGCAGTTTTGTTAACAAAGAAATAAATAACGACTCCTAAGATATCTTTAGGGCTTTTAATTTAGGCCAGGTAAAGTTTGCTGATTGGTATTTGTAATGAGTCGCTGAGTATCTGAGTTCTGTGAGGAAGACTAGATGAAAATCAATGTTAATAACCCTAAAAAAATAAATAAAAAAAATAATAAGTGATGGACATAATATCAAGAATGGTATTTCTAAGCAGATTCTTTATGAAAAGCGGAATGGAAAATGAAGATACATGTACATAGGTTTGGAAATGATATCAGAAGGCACAATGAACGAAATTTTGAAGAACGTACTGAAGAATTATTGCATGTTACGAGGAAGTAGGATTGACGATACAAAATTATGTATTGATATTGCTGATTATTTGCGGTACACGGTGACGATTTTTGGTGGTGAAATTTGGTAATTTTTTTGATTTTTGTTTGACATTTAATTGCTTAAGTTTCCGAAAAACCATAAACAGTCTAAATTTAGGTAAGACGATAGAGCGAACAAACTTTTCATATAGATTTGCATTGGTAGGAACAATTTTCCAATAAATCGATTCATTTGGCGTGAAGCTGGCAGGCTGAGAGTTAAGCTAATAGTATATAAATAATGTCCTAAAGACGGACAGCCGATTAGCTTTAATTGATAGATGAATCGACGGACATGTAAGTTGCCGGGATATTTATGTTAGCCGGCGACAGCGATAAATTATTTTTTTCATTATTTTTTTTTAGATTAAGTCAGTTTGGCTATTGATCAATAATCTAATTGATATATGTTGTAGAATATTTTATAGCAAATGCTGCCGTCAAAATAAGAATTTGGTTCTCGTGGCAAAAAATAATGTAATTAAAATCGTTTGCATTATTCATGAATAATCAATACGTGAATAATGCAATATTTAAAAACAAAATGCACCTAAGAAAATGTGAATTTGTTTCTCGTAATAATAAGTAAATAATGAAAACGGTTTGAAAATCGATCAATAATGTAGTTGATGTATCTATATTTTTGTAACAAATGAAAACGTAAATTTGATTCTCGTGACAAAAAATAAATATTGAGAACCATTTAGGTATCGGTCAATAATGTAATTTATATATGTGGTAGAAAATTTTAAGAAATGCATCACTCGAAATGTAAATTAGTTTCTTTTAATAAAAATAAAATAATTGATACGGTTTGGTCATTTGTCAATAACGTAGGGATTTTATTTAGTGTACAATTTTGTAAAAATTAAAATGTGAATTTGGTTAACATGATAAATAATATAATAATGGAAATTATTTGGGCATCGAATGATAACTTAATTGATGCATTTCATGCATAATTTTATAACAAATGCATTACTGAAAATTTGAATCAATTTCACGGGATTAAAAATAAAATAAAGAAAATTTGAAAGGATCTATAACCAAATTTATACGCCAGTATGGTTCCATTAAGCTTGAAAGATACACCACAGAATTCCTCAATATTCAATAGCACAGATGCCGTTATCGAGTTTAGATGATATAACGAGCGACACAAATTTACCCATTAGCAAAATCGGGGTTCGATGATGGAGCCGTAAGTTGTTGACAGGAACTCTTCAGTGACGAGGAGTAAACTCATCGAGTTTAAAATAGTTTGACTTATGTTAACGTAGCAAGAAAGTAACAAAATAGGTAGGCAAGTATTATACGGGTACGTACAAAGACATGCAACTACGTTTTTAAAAGATTTTATTTTGGTTTTTCGTTCCGTCTGCCGTTGTTATCGATTTAAATCTTGCGATCAATTTTTCAACTTCTTTTTTTTCACCGATTCATATGAAACTTTGCACATGTATTTAGTTCCCATTACAATATAACATTATGATAACTTAAATTTTTGATTCAAAAATTCTTATGCTGCAAGTATACTATCTACTAAACAGTGCGATTTGAAGATCCGCTGTTTATAAATTAGTTTTTTGGGCCTCAAGCAGAGATTTTGTCAGTGAATTTCGAGTTCTAACTCCTCAGTCTTGATGCTGCAAGGGTATTTCCTGTCTAAACCGTGTGTTTTTAATTTAGTATTGTAGGTCTCAAGTAAAAACTCTATTATTAAATTTTGGCTTCCATCTCCTAACTACTGTCGCGAAACTGCGAGATTACAGAATTTCTATTTTTAAATTAACATTTCAGATTCCAATTCCTCTGCCTGATGCTGCATTGGTGCGGACTCTTTTGTGTAGTTAGTAACTAGTTATTAGTAACTTAATAGTTTACTGATTAATGCCGAAGAAATCTACGATACTAATCAATCGATTTCGATGATTAGTATCGGAGGTTTCTCCGGCATTAACCTACTAATAAAGTCTCGAAAATTTTGACACGATTAAGGGTGACCTTCAAGCAAAAGCAATGATTTATATATCCGTATGTAATGGCACTCATATATGTATTCCCGGATGTGCATATACATGAGGGAGGAGAGAAGCGTCTAAAATCTCTAGCAGTAGCGGAATTTTGCAAATTTATTTATGTCCGGAAACGATATTGTGTCGCAAAAGCTCCAACTAAGCATTCGTACTTTCATCGTCTAATACTTTTTAGTGCGCTAATTATTCGATGGGTATTTAAGACGGTTCAAGTTTTGTTGTAAAAAAGTCATTTATATATTTAATGGTTATTTGAAATGAATTTATTCGACTTATGTTCGTTTAGTGTCGCTAGTCCACTACATTAATTTCGTTGATTGTTTGGTAAAATCTAATGTATTACTTATTGTTCTAATAAAATTGTTAAATAGATTATAATTTAAATCTGCGGAAAATTTCAATTTAGACAGTTCACCAAGCAACAGCACACATAAATTAAATTATAAAATAGGTTCTTTAAATTAACTCGGTATTAGTTCTAGATAAAGCAGCTTGTAGATATGAACGGGAATGAAGATCCGTGCCGCTAGGGAACTTGAATAATTATTCTCATATATCTACATTTATAACGGAGCGGGTCTTATACCTTTGGGGTCGGTTAGATAAATGTATTTATAACCTAATAATTTACAAATAGTCATAGAAAGAGAAAGAAACAAATCTCGAGTTAGTCTATGTGGTATATGGGCATTTCTAGATAAACTTTACCACGATTGTCAGAAAAGACTGAAAAGTTTTCACAGAAAGAGGTTTAAATATTCTTTGTCTATAATCAGTTACGCGGTTATTTAGTTATCTCTACTTATATTATAAACTTGAAAGTAATTTTGTTGGTTTGTTATTTAATAATTGTGCAACTGAGCAATCACTTGGAGTATCACTTGCTCACATCGATAGCTAATACTAGAAAAAAACTTGTTATTAAGTTTTTTCTACGGTTTGACATATTTTCATGACACTTTCCACAGATGCAGTCCATGATTTGAATGAATATGTAGGTGACTTTTTAACCTTAGAAATATAATAATTTCTACAGGATGAAGCATGATGTTTTTATTTAGTAATTAAAATTTAATAATACAACATATCAAAATCTAGTTTTACCATGTATTGCTCAAAATATTTCTAATCCACGTTTTCAGTCTTTTACGGCATATATTGCAGTTTTAACAAGCAATGTTAAGTAGTAAAAGGGAAATTATTCGCGCATCTTTAATGCGTTTGATGTGGCTGCAGTTCAGATATCTATCGGAACTATTTCGGGCTTTTTTTATATGTTTCCGTATAGTTGGCAAATTTTCAAGCTGAAATTGGAAACTTAAATAAATATCATCATTTTCACTTGGAAATTTGAGAGTAGTGATAAATCCAGTTTGCGTATTATGTTGCTCATGTAAATTTAAATTTAATTGTTTAATATCATAAAATATATTTTCTTTCCAATTAGTATGTTGATAAAATTTTGTTTACATTGGAGTGAAATGTTCGTTCACAATTTATATCTCACTGGCGTACTTGTATTTATTCGTTGATATCTTAGCTTATTTGATACCGATGAAGATCGTTACATCCTATTAATATATTGATATTGTTCTTGGATATTTCACGAGAGCTTTTATGAGACGTGATATTGTTCCTAAATTTGTAAATATATTGTCCCAAAGTGCAGTCTGTTTAATTGCATATTTTTATAATCGATAATAATCAAGAGTATCAGTACTCTGACGAGGCTCAAGACAATTAACTGCTAACAAAAACTTGACAACTCACTGGCAATTCTATTATTCATTTATTTACATTCCAATCGTCCGTAGTTTAATGAAGCGATTCTTTTTTAACAATTCTTTTACTTTGGAAAACTTTTAAAAACGAATATAAAGGTACTTTTCACAATATGTTTTTATTTCAAGGATATTTTGAAGACAATAGAAATATCGTAAATAAACTAAATTTTTTAGAAACCCAATTGTCTTTTAATGATTAAATATTCACAAAAGTAAAATAAGTTTTTACATTGTTGATTAAGTAATTCATTTGCTTTATAAATTTGGATGTGAACTATTTAATAAAGCAAGAAAATTAATGTTTTCGTACGTTGCAAAACTGAAGAAAAGGTAGCAAAAATAAATAGCAATTTGGTTTTGCAAGGGAATCCTCTTTGACGTATGTGCCATGGATAAGTATGGACATTTTGTGTTAAATTGTACGATCGTAATAAAGACAGATATGAAAATTTGTGGTTGGTATTTCTTTCTTTGGAATAAGTATTAATTTTACGTATGGAAATGAGAAGGCATAAAGCTTACGGTTTGAGGTGGCATCTAACTTTATAGGTTTTTCTTACGGTTTTAATTTATTTTTATACAGAATGCTGTCGGAAATGGTAATAGCATTTGTTAAGTTTAATGTTTGAGCGTAATTGATTTCAAAGGCACACAAATAGAAACTGGTGATTTATGGAACTGAATTATATAATTTGTAAACTATTTTAGGAAAGTCTCCTGCATCGTATTTAATTTTTGGTATTAAATATTTTTCGGTATTACTTGTGATAAAATTTCGATACTCGACTTGTTTTATTATTAAATTTATTTGTTTATCATAGAATTTTAATAAAAGTTGATTCTATTAAATATTATATTGTCGGTTTTATTTATATTGTTCTTTTTTAGGTGTTGATACACTTGCAATATTTTATTAATTTATTTCCTCATATAATATATTTTATCGCTCCCGCGATATTATTTGAATGCGATTTAAAAATTAAGGTTTAAAATTAGAACTTTGTTACAGAGGCGAAAGCGCGCATTCTTGGCCCTTCTGACCTCTACGTGAAGTCTGGTAGCGCGCTCTCGTTGACTTGCATCCTCAGTCAAGGACCGCACGATTTGGGTACTATATTTTGGTTTAAAGGTAAGTTATTTATTTTATAGATATATTTCTATAGTTTCTGTATGTAGCAAATATTGTTTCTAGAAAGAAAAATCATTCACATATCTGCCTGCCTATCTGTCATAGCCGTTTCTTTGGGAAAGAGTTGATGCGGAAACTTGAAATTTGGCATGGTAATGAAGTATATTAACAGGTGTAAATTTCAATAGATAACACTATATTTATATGGAAATTTTATGGAGCGGGGGAAGGGGAGATATTGTGGAAATTATTGTGTAGGGAGGGATATAGTGTAGTTGAATTCGTTTAAGGGGGCTAATAATGACGGCTTCAAAATTATTTTTTCCTTGTTTTAGGTAGAAGATATACATCTTCAGAGACATACTGAAAAAAGAATGTTCCCCCTAATTTCCGAAGTTACTCAACCTAAAATATTGAAAAAATAGGATTTTTAGAAGCCTACGCGAGGGTTGTAGAAAAACTATAATGATTATCATATATCTTCAAATTTTTGTACTTGGCAACACTTTTTAATGTGAATCATTTACACTACCATTTATTCTATAGGATATATTTACATTATGTAAAATTAATAGTATGTGCCTTAATAGAAATAGCATATACCCTTTAATGTGTACAGAATCGTAGTACGAGTTCTATTCTTGTTTAACATTTTTTCTACATACAATCTGTCGCGATGTTTTCTTATACAAAAGTGACAGTTACCTGGAAATGGGAATTAGATCATTTTCCTTGCCTTTTTGTATAAAGGGTCTCGCAGTGGACGTGGTAAAGGAGCACGCGATTAAAGAAGAGAAAAATTTCACCGCCAACAGTATTGTCACGAATTTAATAATTCACGTGGTAATGATGTCTTCCCTTTCAAACGACGACTATTGATGCGTAAGTCGAAGGGACTTAGGTACTGAGCGCTGGGCTGGTTATAAAAGCTTTCGTACTGAATTATTGGTAAGAATTCCTCTCGAAGGTTATTTGTTCTTTGAAAAAATTGTATTACTTAATTTTTTATTCAAAATGAATAATTATTTCAAAAGATAAAGCTGTGATTTGGAGAAAATAGTGAAATACAAAACATTGAATATTTAAAACATGATAGTATTTAACTATAAGGAGTAAAATAAAATGAAATGTGTGGAGGTAAACGCAAGGATAGAGTTATGCCTGAATCTAGGTTCATGTAGGTTTTCCCATTACGTACCTTACCTAATGCGGATACTGTATCCTACCCATATATAATAATAACAAGAATCGTAGCCAAGATATGGACTTTAAAATTTAAGTTAAAATTCACAGGAAAGTTTCTAGTTAAGCTGTCACTAAACTATGTTTTTCACATTTGTTATGAGTCAGTGTAAAAATATGGACCTCTACACGTTTGGCAAAGTAATAGGCGTCTTCAGAAACTATCATCCGGTATTACTCGGTGCTAATCACAGCTGCGTAATCTTAGCTCTAAGTCGAAGAAGTTGAGATGCGAGAATATTTCACTATTTTTTTTTATTTCATATATAGTAGTTCTTAGGCACAGACTGACAAGGAGAGAAACTTTTCTTGGAAAACACTAAAAATTGATCGAAGGTTTAAATTCCATGTTACAAGTGCGGCGAAATTGAATTGTGACGTCATTTTTAGTGATGCTCATTGTATTTTGCAAGGGCGATTGAGACAGGGATATATATCCCCAGTATAATAATTCGCTATTTATTAATATATAATAAATAGCGAATTATTATTATTAATTAATTCGCTATTTATTATTAATAAGATATTTTACTAAAGGCAGCAAATTTGAAAAAAGTCAGCTGTCTCACTGTCGCTGTCAATATTTTGGGTTTGAGTTAATATTTTGGGTTTGAGTTATATATATGTACTCATGTATACATGAGTCGCTGTCACATGCTCATTGATACCTACTACTCTGTTAGGTTGATATCTACATGACATAAAACGTAGGCATTGTGAGGCATATATAGATAAGAAATGTTATTACGCAAATAATGTTTGTGAGGTTTTTTGTCATATTAATTTGAGCATTATTCTCCGAAAAGTTTCAATAAAATGGCAATGCCACTCATTTTAGGCAATTTTATAATAGTTTAGATTTTGTATTGCTTTCCTTGTGTGTTTATTAGAAAACAGTTTGACAACGGTAAAGCCTGTACACACATACACGCATACACACATATACACACATATATACAATTGATATTGGGGTGTAATGATTTCAACAATTGCATAAAGCTCCAAGGTAAGCTATGAATTTTTTTGTCAGAAGGAATATTAACAAAATATGGACGTACAAAATAAAAAAACAAGAAAACAATATATATATATATATACATACATATATATATATATATATATATATATATATATATATATATGTGTATGTATATCTATATATATATATAAATATATATATATATATTTATATATATATATATAGTTATCGATGATGAAAATGATGGTATCGTAGTGAGGAAATCCTAAAATGTCTTTGAAACTTCCATTGCAGAATTAAAATATTAATTATTTGCAGCTCTTAGAAAACTTCTCAAGAATATATTTATATTTATTTCATTACGTTTACTTGTAGAATAGGCTTATTAACGATTTACATCATGCTATTACTAGATTCAGAGCATAATTCAGATTTGGTAGAAGATTTCGTTCAGTGTTTGATATAGCGCACAAATTTATGAGATTAAGAAGCGGATGACACATAAATAATCGGACAATATTTAGCGAAAATAATAAAGACTGACATTTCTTTCTTTTTTCATTACTTGTAATATTTCGAGATGTAATAATTATCGCATTTGTTTCATATGTTTTCTTAACTCGAAACAGTCCTCACCAGTGTTACCAACCCTAGTGTTTTAACAGTAGATTAGCTGTTTTCACATTCATGCCCCTGTTTTCTGTTTCATTCCTAATTTTTACTGTTTTTTAATTAGCTTTCAGCGCCATCTATTAGACTATGTAAATATATTTTGATAACCATTATTCAATAAAACGCAATGACGCTAGATGGCAGCATCTACTCTTGTCGGGATTCGACGGAATTCCCCGACCACATTATAATGTGATTGATAATGACACTCATATTTTTATGCACGGTGAAATCCCAGTTTATGAATGACAACTACAGGCCTATTGTATTGCGTACTGTGTTATAGTCGGAACAGCTGTCAAGCTTTGAATTGAAGAAATATATGTGAACCCCCCCGTTTATATTAAAAACTATATTTACGACGTTTTTGATAAAATGAGTAGTGATTCATCAACTGAGAAAATTCCTCCTAAAAAGAAGAATGTGAAATATGAACAGAAATTTGTAAATTCGTGGTTAAAAGATGATAGGTTCAAAGGCTGGTTAAAGAAAAGCACTAAAGGTGAGACCTATTTTTTTCTTCCGCGTGTAATTGCGACAGAAAATGTGGTATACACGAACTGTTACGACACAAATATTCAACAAAACACGCGAAGAATAGTTTGAAATTATAAAAACAACAAAAATTGGCATCAATGTTTACCTCAGCTTCCAATTCACAAGATACAAAAATTACAGCCAAAGCGGGTGAAATAAAAATGGCCTGCTTTATTGTTGAGCATAATTTGTTTTGATATAGAATCTCATTTGAATAAATTGATTTACGCTATATGTCCAGATTCGAAAATTGCGGAACAATTATCAATGAGCCGCACAAAAGCTAGAGCTATTATTGTTAATGTAACTAGGCAGACAGCAGAAGAAAATATAGTAGAGATGTTAAAAAACAATTGCTTTGCATTACTTGTTGACGAAAGCACAGATAAGTCTACAATAAAATATTTAGCGCTTGTCGTAAGAATAGTAAAATTCGATTTCAACGTTGAAGACATATTTCTGACTTTAATACCAATCGCAACAGCGTTGTATGGCAAAATAGTAGAATATTTTGTTGAAAAAAATATTCCTTACAAATCAAACATGATAGGCTTTGCTTCTGATGGTGCGAACGTTATGTTTGCAGATAAACATTCATTGGTCACATTGTTTAAAAATTACATACCTCACCTTTTTACTATGAAGTGCATTTGTCATTCTTTTAACCTATGCGCATCATATGCATGTGAGAAATTGCCAAGGGGCGTGGAAGACTTCTGTAGAGACGTATATAATCATATACAAAATTCTCCAAAACGTATTGGACATTTCAAAACATTTCAAGCATTCACAAATATTAAACCACACAAATTACTCCACCCTAGCCAAACCAGATGGTTGTCGCTTATTGAGGTAGTAAATAGGCTTCTGGAACAACTACCAGTGATAAATTGTATTTTCAGCTGCAGTTCATGTAGATAGATTACTTTCTGCGCAATCAATTATCTCCAAGGCTCTCGAACCGACCACTGAATTGTACCTGGAGGTCTTGAAATTTGCATTGCCTATATTTACCGATCTCAATAAAGAAATGCAATCCGAGACTCCGAAATTATATTTACTATACGACAAAATACTGACCGCATACACAACTATTTTGGAATGCTTTGTACAAACTGAATATTTGGATCTCACTGAACAAGAAAAACATGAAGCACGAAATATTTTAGACGCAAAAGAAACTACCTTGACTTCTCAAGTGAGCAGAAACATTTACCGTTGCAACAAATATACGTTAGTTGAATGGTGCCAAATCTTATCAGAAGAAACAGATAAATTGGAGAACTAGAGGAAGAACAGCTGAAAAATTTCTACATAAAGTGTAAATAGTTTTACATCGAGGCTGCAAAACAGATATTAAAACGGTTTCCTTTTGACGACAAAGACCGTCAAGCATTAAAATATCTGAAGATGCTCAATCTCAAAGCAATTCTGGATCCTGAAATAAAAAAAAATTCCCTTCCATTGCAGATTTACATTATTTCTTCTCAAAGATTTGCCCAAATAATATACCGGAACTGGATAGAAAATGGCGAATGTTAAGAAATGTCGATTTATCTTTTGACTAAAACAAAATTCCCGACATTATCGACTTTTGGAAACACGAATTGAGAAATGGAGACGAATCTCAAACATTCCCCATATTGTGTAAATTGGTAAAGAAACTTTTGTGCCTACCACATAGCAGCGCCACCGTGGAAAGGTTATTTTCTGCTATAAATATTATGAAAACCAAATTACGCAACAGAATATCGACTACAACTATTAAAGGAGTATTACACACTAAATCCGAAATAACCGATTGCTACTCATTTGAAGCCACAGAAAGGACAAGAAGAAATTTAATAAAAATATTATGATTTTAAAAACAAAAATGAGTGTGAAAATACTGAAGATGAGGCAATTGAGAATGAAAGTGGAGAATAATTTTACTTTGATTTTTTTGTTGTTGTGATTATTAATATTACAATGTATGTGAGTTACTTTACCTACTGTTTTCTGTTTTTTTCTTGGCGAGCTGTTGTTTTTTAGTTTATTGGGGTTGGCAACACTGGTCCTCACGCCTTAATTTGCCATGTGACCAAGACGCCATTTTGACAAGATAAATTGTCAATCTCGTGGAATTTTATGTTTTATTTGTAATTTCTAAATTTACGTAAATTAATTATTCAAAAAGTATTCCAAAAAATGGGTAAATATCCTGACAATATGCCTGATAATACTTCATAAGAAACTAGGCCTTTAATTTTGTTGAAACGAAGTTTATATAAATAAAGAAAGAAGGATTTTTAAAAATAAACGAGTATCTATTGACGACATGTTTTGAAATAATTTGTAAATTTCATATCGCACTATAAGGGCATCATGTCGAATTACTTTTATTTTACGTTTGTTTAACAGAAAAATGTAAGTTTGATAAGATAGTTCAAATTTGTCCCGATTATCACTTTCCAGGTTTCTCATTTTTATAGGTAAATAATAGTTAATTATCAGATAAATCATTTCTAATCTAATTTAAAGGTTTTTTGACGGTAGATTCATTCAGGTAAGCAAATTCTATAAATGTATCCATACTATACGAATGACTATACCGAAGCATTTTTTTTGTATATCACACTATTTTTTATTTATAAATTTCCAAAGAAACTTGATGACGGCAGTAATACAGACTTTATTGAAATTAAGAGATTATTTCAAATTCAAATCTACTGACAATTGCACAATCGGATATACTGAATAGAATACATTAACGGTTATATGTTCTAAAATCATGTGTTGATACTTTCATTGATTACACATTGTTTAAATATTCCTACAACGATACGTCTATATAAAGTCCACTTTTCCTCCCCTCGTCGTCGGCAACCATTTCCATAGATTCCTTACTACGATTCTTTAAATTATTTATATTTATTAGCAACATAGAATAATGACATGTCGTACTGGCATTTATCCTATTTTGTTTTAATAATCAAATGTCACGAAAACTTTGAACTGCGTGTAAATGAAATTGAAGTTTAGGTCAATATAAAAAAATGTATACTCACATAGTGTCACCATTGTGTTAAGACACGCCCCCTAAATATATTTAGGGGTGTGTCTTGATAGAAGCCGCCTTTTGGTTACGGTTTTAATGTATTTACGTGTTATCTGCTTCTAATACTTTATTACAATACCAACTTTATGTTATATCGACAAGATGGACATATGTTACATGATACTTTTCTGCGGCAGTGGGAAAGTAAATATTATTGATGATACAAACAAACACGGAATATTGTACAAACGTTATAATTAAACCTTTCCATTGCCAGACAAATGCTGTGTATGTGAGAAAAACAAAAAAAATGACGGGGAAATAACAAGTATGTGATGAATGAAATGTGCGCGCGTAACGTGTTCAAATGAATTGAACGTTCACGTTGTGTTTTTTTATCAGAACGCGGCCGAATCAAACGGAAAGTAGAGTTTTTTGCGCGTGCCTGTTCATGAGGTAGACTCATTCGCTGATACGTAGAAACTAAACAGGCCAGTCTGTTTTGCTAAATTAGGTTTTCATAATGTAGTACTATTTTTAAATAGATTTATCGAATATTTACAAAAACTAAATGGTTTGGATAAAGTTAAACGGAGACCTTAGAAAATCTTTAATATGAGTATTAAACTAATAAAACACACAAAGCTACGATTGTAAATGAACTCATTAGACGTAATTTTCATCATAACAAAAAAAATTAAAATAACAAAAGTGAGATTAAAATGCAGATGATGAAGTTCTTGTCAGTTTCATGTATTTATACGTTTACGTCTTCTTCTGAAAGAATGAAACTTTATTGCATATAAACGAAGGAAGTGTGGGATTATTTTATAAAAATAAGTTTCATATTTTATTAAAATTTCCACTATACATCTGCGTATTCTTCCATTTTTCAGGCCAGTTTATGTATGAATTAGTAAAAAAATCGTATATTTTGAAGCATATATTTCTCGGAATTTGATGGAAACACATAAATATGTTTTGGTGATTTGCTTTTTTAAAACCAATAATTTTTTTTAATTTAACATTTTGTACACGTCCCTTGCATTAGTAAGAGCCATTGTATGTCTTTCATAAAACAGTTCAGGGATACCAAAAGGAACGAATAGTTTTGGCAATTTGGCTTACTTCAAAAATGAAAAAGTTGCCGAAAATATCTTGACAGTACAAAAATATACTAACGTCACGTCCGTTAATACAGAAGTTGTAATTTTTCAAATTTTGGTTTAGCGATGCACTTATAACGCAAGACAAGGAAAAAGTTATCGTCATAAATGCGCGTACATTATATTTTTAATATATAATTAAATAAAAATAAGAATAAAAACTTCACGCAATATAGAATAAGTTTTTAGATACGAAATTGTAATTTTCGTAAAATTTAAAAAAATTTAATGATTTGCTCGATTTTTCCCTAATTAATAAGTATTTGTTTTCTTGCAGAAAAAAATGCCATACACGGTAATATCATGATGTGGCCTAAAATAGGCCGAGTGCACAACAAGCATCAAGTATGGTTCTGTAGTCATCTACATCTCTTGGACTTGCTGATAAAAGTTAACTAAATTTTGAATCAAAAGTGCTTATCAAATAAATATCGGCACTTATTTTTTCTGATCCTCAAATTCACGGTTGAACATTTAGGTTACACTGCACGTTATTTAGAAGCTAAATATTTTGCAAATGGGCCTTAAAAATGGAGAACAGTAACTAGTACCCCTGTTTTATTCTGAGAGACCGATGATATTTCAATCAAAGGAGAGCGCGAAAAAAATGTTTCACCTTCATTTGACATGTACGGTGAGGTATATTAATTGTTTAATTTCTACCTATTATTATATATATTCATCATCATCACCCCCGGAATACGTCTACTACTGAATATAAGTCTTCCCCATAGACTCTCATAAAGATCGAGCCCGTGTTGTTATCATCCAACGGTTTCCCGTGACCTACACTAGAACATCTGTCTACCGCCCTACTCTGCATCCGACAAAAGGTTTTGAATGGCTTTATTCAGATCTAAAAGTTTAGAAACTGTCAAGTTGTGACAAATGAACGGACAAACAGAGGGATAGGTATGATGATATTACATAGGTTCTTAATTTCACTGTGGAAACTTAAAAGTAATTAAGATCTTTATTTGAGGTAATAAACATGCATATAGTAACAGACATCCTTTGCATTGCATATTGTAGACGTGTGGATATTGGTTTCATTATAGACTACTGCGCCAGACTCGAGTTTTGACAATAGAAGTAATTTTAACTCTGATAACTTTACAATTAATCAATATTTCCCCTGAAAACAGCATTTAAAAAATTTTTGAAAATATTTATTTCGATCTAAATTTGCCTTTGACAAATGACACGGATCTCCATCCATTGGTCGAACCTGTGTACGTATGTATATGCATATGATGATATAACTGCGACTTGTATCGCAGTTCAGTGAGCCAGCCTCGAGTTTTGACGATGGAAGTAATTATAACTCGCGTAACTTACAATTAATCAAGTTTCCCTCTAAAAATGACAGTATTTTTAAAATTTTTTAAAATATTCATTTTGATCTAAATTTTCCTTTGATAAATGACATGCATCTCCATCCATTGGTCGAACCTATGTACGTATGTATATGTATATGATGACACGACTGCGGCTTGTGTCGCAGTTCTTGACCGATTTTGATAACTTTTTTTAATCGATTGGAACGATTATCAGAATAGATGTTTGCAATAATTTGTCAAATAATTTAATTTTTAAGACTATTTTTCTAGAAAATCTTTCTTTTATTGTGCTCGGGACTGGTTTCGACCTCCATTTTTTTGCGGAATTTTTAACATTGTTTTTACTCCTTATTGTTTTAAATTTTTCTTAAATTTTAAACTTTTTCGTAGCAATTGTTTATTTAATAAATGATGAAAAAGCGGATGTGCAACATTTGGTTTACCAAATATTTTTTGTGCTAAATAATGTTACTTCCTTTCAGTTGAAGTTTTATTAAATCCTCACTTTGCAGGATCAGATATGGTGGAGGCGGACACGCGTGTGGCACTCCGTACGGACTGGACCGAGGAGTTGACGGCGCGTCTTAATATAGAACGCGCGCAACCAGCCGACAGTGGCAACTACAGCTGTGTACCCACTATGGCCGAGCCAGCTTGGCTCAACGTGCATATTATTAATGGTAATCTTGTTGTTCTCCACATATTCTCGATATTCTGATCAAGTGGAATTCGTAGCTACTATTACAGATAATCAATCAATTATGTGGATCTCATTTCGATGAGAAATAAATATTTCTTATTTAATATCTACCTAAATAGACTAATATTAAATGTAGGGCATATAATTAACTACAGGTTAGTGAACTTCAAAGGTGTCATTTTAACTGGAGAATATTAAAGTTAGAAATGAACTAGGGGACCTGTTCAGCCGCAATATTCAGCAGTCGTATTTAGTACTGTGGTCTGATAGGAGTCTAACAACTTATTGCTATCAGGCCACGAAGTTTGGTTATATTTAAGTTATGAGGTATTGATTACAGATTAGCCCCCACTTGCTATCATAACTGTTAATCTTGTTGTACGTTGTTTAATGACAAAAGACATAGTATTATAACGATAAAGATATAGTAGATTTTGTCCATAATTTTATATTTAATATTCGTTTGGGGCAACGACTACGATGATGGTGATGTTTGTACGCACTATGAATATAGGGTTGAAAACAAATATGATATAAATCACGATAAGTCAGACATACACTCTCTATTTTTACTGTTTTATTTCTACTTTATGATTTTCATGTCGAAGTGGAAACCAAGTTTAGAACGGTTGTGGTATATATATGTGTGTAGGTATGTAAGTACATGGCATATAGTCAGTATTCGCCTTCCTGACGTGATGTTTTCTAATGAATTGTGCTGACGTATTTTTAGGTTTAATGGATTAACAGAATGCTATTTTTAATAGAAGTGATTTTTGATATTTTGGTATATAGATCATAATATATTTTGTTATTGATATTGATTACCGGGCGATTTATTGATTCTTCTTAAAAGAACAAATCTTAAAAGAAACAAATCACGATGTCAGGGTGTATGAAAATTTTTCTTGAGCTGTTGAAGAAAAAATGTGGTCACTTGCCCCCAAACTATTTCTTTTCTTACATTGATGGAATCTGTTCATCGATGTAATGTACATTTTGTAATTGTTTTAAATTTGATGTTTAAATATAGCCTTTAAAATTAAATTACTTATATAAGCGTTAAAAGTTTTAGACAATTCGACATAAGCAAAAAATTCAAATCAAATTAAGATTTTGATTGTGTTGGTATTGCAGTTTTAACTCCAATACTTCCCTAAATATAAAATTAAGGAAATTTATTAATATACATCTAAATATTGTGTGGTTTTTTGCTTATTATAATATATCGTATAACTATAATTACCATAGCATTACTTTCTTACTTATTACCTTCACATTATTCATTACTTTCTTTACTTCCGTTCGTGTAGCTTAACACGTTGTTTCAATATAAAGCTGATCTTTAGCGGTGATATCATATAAATACACTTTTTGTGGTATGATCACACTTTTTGTATACCATCATCATCTCATGAAGGTTAAGCCTTCTATATCGTGAGAAAATCAATTTTAAGTAAAGAGAGATGAATTTTACTCGCTTATTTCACTGACACAGACATTTGTGTTTTGTGATCATAATAATATTTCACTGTCATCTTTCTTCAATAAAACTGATAATATCTTTTATATTTGTCAACATTTCCACATTAGCTGCGTTTTAGTTTAGTTACCGTGAATTAATTGTGACTTAATTACTTTTTTGTTAGCTTCTACGAATTAATTGAGTTTAATTAATTTCAATGAATCAAGAATTTTTTATTCCGTATTCCACTTTTATAGATTCACTTTTAAGTTTGAATTCCGTGGTTATTATAATATTACCTCCACTCTTCATGTATAAAGTGTCGGGTGTCTCAGTCAAATACAAACTAACGAAGAGTGGCTCAAACTTTGCCACGAGATTTTGCTTGTAATATATATATATATATATATATATATATATATATATATATATATATATATATATATATATATATATATATACAGATTGCTACGTGATTTACTGTTTAAGTTTCAAAATTTATCCCAATTATCGTTATTGATAGCACTATGATAATAATTGATATTATTGAATCATGTCTAGGATAAATACAGTCGGCAGATAAATCAATTCTACTTGCTTTTATACTAAATGTACGGAAAGGAAAATGTCCACGTTATTAGGGAACACGACTTAGTATTAAAAGTGTCACTGATACTTTATTTTGTTTTAGTCAATACAAAAAAGATACTGAGTTGAACTGCCGATTGTAATTTAATAATGATAGTTGAATTCAAGGAATATAATAGTGTATTTGACAAATTTTTTATTGTATAAATCAAATTGTCAAGGTACGGATTGACGAGGAATGAAAAAAATTGATTTATCGTAAACATTAACCGAGTTTAAAGATTATATTACTTAATTCTATTGAATATTTTGATTTCAAAATTAAACATTTAGTTAAAGACTAGAATGGTCGTTTTATTCTCGAATGGAGCGGGGAGATATCCGTCTTCTAAATTTATTGGTACGGGAATGAATATTGTAAGCGCAAACTTATATAATGTTCGAAGTAACCTCGACACATTCGACTTTACTTTGTTTAAAATTATCACACATTTTTACGTAATTATTTTAACTCTACATAATTATTTTTTGTCACGAACTATAACTTTGTGACAAGAAATGTCGAATACTGAGGTGTAATATGTCCGGCAGGCGAACACCCGGCGGCGATGCAGCACGGCAACACGAACACGGCATCGCCGCGCACACTCTCGCTCAACCTTCTCATCTCCCTTTACTGCTCGTTGGCCCACCTGCTGGCGCGGCCGCACCTCGCGCGGAGATGAGACGCTGCGGCGCTTGGCCGACCTGCCTAGCTCCTAGTCCTAGTATGCTGCTCTCTGTCGTGCGGTAGGTTCGGAGGAGGTGGTGGTGTAGATCTGAACGGAGATACGATGGGAAAAAATGGTTTTATGTCTTTCGCTTTAATATTGGATTGTTGAATATCCACCTTAAGGGATTTAAAACGTCAAAAGTAATTGAGGCATTATTTAAAAAAAAATCTTACTAATTAGGTGTAAAGTAACGAAGCAAGGAGTGTTATCAAAATACCCCCCCCCTGAAAATTTCCGTTATATTTGAATAATGCATGTTTATTTTTGTAACTTTCAGGATTTTGGTATCCAATATCAAATTATGGATCTCCTTAGTTGATTCTAAATGTGACAAATTAAGTATTTGGTGAATCAAAATATTGATGATGGGTTATAACCGTCAAAATTGTATGTGCAGTAGGATCCTCTAAATAAAACACGTGTTTACTTTTATTTTATTTTTAAATTACGCTGTAATTATAAATATTTCTTCAGCATGAAAAAAGTAGCAGTTTCACGGTTAAATTAATGGCTAGGATAGATCATTACTACCTTCATTAAGGTTCACTTAAGGGATTAAATTCCTTTTACGAGTTCAAAATTTGATTAGATTAACAAATTTTATCCCGTGTAACATTTTATTTTTCCTTATTATTATTCATTAAAGTAGTTTGTCGATAATACCAGGTTTATATTATTCGATAGTGCAGTGGTGTCTCCGATATTTTGTCCATTTCAAATAAAATATTTGATTTAGTTTGGATATATTCATGCATACGCGGATGACATGTGTGCACATTTTAGGGTATGGAAACCGAGCTTATTGCACAGTCTAAGATACTAGAGTTATTAAGGCAACATGATGAAACGTTTGCCCGTATATCGTTTCGGGGGTATGTTGAATTTCTCGAGCTTAATACGGGGAAAACTCAAGTCTAGGTAGTCTCATTGCATTCTGTGGAAGTAACCTACTTACGAAGACTTCAAATAATTAAATTGCTTAAGATAATGTCAAATAATAGCCAGTGCGCGGCAAATAATGCCTGCAGCCCGCGCATCGCATCTCTTCGGTTCGCATAGTGGAACCATCATCTTGCGTGGCAACTTCGGCGGCAAAGTGAAAAGTCTGCAGTCCGCGCATCGCAAGGCTGCACCTAACAAACCCTGGATGGAAAATGGACTTCATTTACATTTCATAGACTTTTGTATCTCACAATTACTACCTTAGTATTCTCTTCACGTACTAAGGTGGTGCTTGTGAGATGTAGAAGTCGAAGAAATATGGTCATAATATATTTATGAATATTTAATTTATGATATTCGAGCAAGGTCTATAATTTAACATATGATCTGGGGCCCAAACGTACACATCGAACGCTACAGTGTGTGTAATAGATGAAACGTACAAACTTCATGCAAATTATATAGAAAATTGCGTTACAAAAATTCTCTGTAAACTACTAAAATCGATTTACGTTATTTTAGGAGCTAACGTAAAGTTAAAAATAAGCTACAACCTGCTTCTGCTGCCTTCAAGCTGCCTTCCTTTGGGTAAATTCAGAGTTAAATAACTGTATTTTGTTATATTCATTGTGAAACAACATACATACACGCACAGAATCACTGTAGAAAGGTTTGTCAACTATCAAATGACAGTCAAAATAAATAAACTTCAACGAAATTACCTTTTGAAAAAATATCTATTTTTCATTTTATAAATATACTTATTATATTTTGTCAGTAAATTTAATTAATTGAATTTGTTATTTTGATGCACGTTTCCTGTTTGTATTCATTTTATTAGTTTATTATTAAATATCATTGTCATGACAATTAAAACGATGTAATGCATATTGTTAGCAGGCGAGATTTTTCGAATTTATCTTTTAATTAAAAAAAAGAAGTCATTTAATTCAAAATGGTAAAGCGAAGCCAATTTTATAATGACACGTGTTTAATAAACTCCTTGTATGCCATTATCATATGCGATCAATATTTATGTTTAACCTCGAGAATTTTTAGAACATGGTGGACCGGCTTTGACGTAAAAAAAACATAAAAATATCATAGCAGGATGTATACAGAAATACATAATAATGCAAAGCTTGGATGTAGTGATCAACAATGTGTTTGTTTGGGTCACAATTTAAAACCATTTGTATTAATATATGTACTTATGCGGTATAGTTTTTTGGCCTTTGGGCATAGAAAAAAAGTGAAGTAAGGAGCATAACATTGGCGAGAATTGGTAAGAATTTTGATAAGAACTGTTTCCTTTGATAGGTTGTCCTACCCAAAAAAGCATTGTACGCTATTGCTACCTCCCCCTTATTTTCAATTACAGACTCAATACCTTCCTTTACAACATAAACAAAATTGTAATAAATACTTTGCTTTTTATGGTTCCGGTAGATTAATTTTTTTAAAGTTATGACTGTATTGAATGTGTTATGTGGACAAAATGAAGCTGTGCTAGAGCATTGGTCGTGGTAATTATAATGCTCAAAAAATTATCGCGTTATTATTACTACTCAATAAATTTGCCTCAAAACTCATTAAGGAAGATATTGTAGAGAAATTACTTAATATTGAAAGAGTTTCTTCTGACCCCTTCAAACGTACGTAGCACTTCTTTAAAAATAACATTTCCCTTAAACGCATGTAAAGCTCCTAAACCAAGGTTTTTTTCAAGGTTTTGGAATCGTCACTGCCAGGCTTCAAAAGTTCAGACTGCATTTAGATTATTTAGTTAATAAATGTTATAAATGAAGGGAACGAAATCTTAGTCTATCATAATAATTGGTCGCACTTTTTTAATTTTATTCCCTGCAATAATATCTGCACAACCGAACACTGATATAGTCCATGAAGAGGAATTATGAAATCTGCTACTAGATTATAGGTTTCTTGACTGGTAAAATTATTTATTTTTTTTAAAACTGGCAAATTCCTGTGTTTATTTCAAAACGTGTTTTATGCAATATAGAATAATACGATATTTGACGTACTGTACCCTTCTTGCAGCTTCTCTTTACCGTACCCTTCTTGTGATATGAACGATAATGAAACTTTATTTAAATAAGATTTCATATATCTTGCATTAAATTATAATGCGTCGTGTTATTTCAAATTATATGTATATTCCCCTATTCACCGATAGATTTCTACACCACCTAAAACTATCCTCCTCTGTGTAAATAGTCTATTAGTAAGCTATACTTAGATTTATGATCGACTTTGAATGAAGAATAATCGTCATTTTGTATTACAACGAAGTACAATACACTAAAATAGTGCATTGTTTTCCTATAAACATATTCGTATAAATCAAACTGGATAATATCCAGTTTGATTTATATGTTTGAGTAATCCAATGAGAGTTTTTCTAAGCACAAGACTCGAAGAATGAATTTGAAGTGTTTCGAGAGTTTGAAATAGTATATTGATACTATATATTATGAGTATTGAGATATTTATGAGTATCGAACGCATGCGTTTCTAGAAAATATCTTCAAGTGACTGATGAATATTCTTTATTCGACCCGATCGTTCTCATGTAGCGTATTCTATCATTGTAATTAAACGAAAATCCAAAATGTTTTCATATATATTGAATTCTTTAAAAATTAAATTTATCTTGTTTTTGTAAAAAAAAAGAAATAAATTCAGTTAATAATTGTTTTTATATTTGTTAGTCATAATGTTTCAACTAATTTATATTGTAAATATTATCAGAAATTAAGTCTGAAACTAATTAGATTACTGACGTGTAATATTACTGTATTAACTTATGTGTCTTCATGAAATAAATTACAGAACATAATTATGCAAAATAACAGTCATCTTACTCCAATACAATGGTAACATTTAATGAAAATAATTGGCGTTAAAAAGGTTAGTTTTTTTTAATTGTTATTTTTTATTTCAACTTATCCCTTTTTTTGCAAAATAATTCAACCCCCATAATTGTTACATATCACAAAGTTTATATTTTTGTGATGCCGGACATATATACATACATATATATATATATATATATATATATATATATATATATATAGTAGATACCGATTCAATGTAACATTAATATTTAAAGTAATATTGTTGTAACGTTCGGGATTCAGTAATATTTATTAGTAATCAGGGCACTAATAAATTTCTTAATAAATTAAAAACAATTTTTATGTCAACATTTATAGACAAGTGACAAAAATAAATTTTTCATCTTAAAAAAATTTGCTCATCCTCGATTTTCTGTGGCGTCAGTTATAGCTTCACGTGACGTTCTTGAAAAAAAAACTCTTCGACGATTTAAAAAATTATGTAGGAATTATTTTGTTATCCAGAAAAGTTTATATAAATTTTACTAAACTTCAGCCTGCTATTACGAAACCATAAGAAATATTTTTATATAAGCAGTTTCATTTACAATGAAAGAAATATTTTTAATCACGAAAGCCAACCTAAATAAGTAAAATTAAGTAAAGTTAAGCAAGACTCACCCAGAGCCTCACTTAATTTTCTTCTTCTTCGTACTCTGACAAGACGTCAACAAGTTGTTTCCACGTGGTAGTCTTTTGCATGCCTCGGGGCAGTAGTAATAAGGAAACCAGTGAGCGACCTGATTTGATTAAACCAGGGCTTAAAGTTCATCTATAAAGTCATTTAACCTTCATTTTGTCTACTGTGGCCTCCAAATCCTCACTGGTCGTTCAAAATTTGAGAATTGGGAAATTCTATTTACGATCATGACTGTATTGGAATTATTGATTGTAAGGTTTATCTATTCATTAACATTTGTGTACATACGGTTTCGTATATAGTTCAGACTTTTTGAAAAGTTCTTCTATCATAGCCGTGTAATATTGTAGGTTGAAAAATATTATGAGAGTACTTCAAAAGGCTAACGAAATAATTAAAGAAAATCCGAATGTGGGGGAAAAAATCAAAATGTATATGGAGCAATTTAAAACTGCTTACATTGGACTTTGTCAATTTCACAACTGGGTATGACGCTGCAAGCACGTTTTAGTTGTGTCATTTGAGCATTCAAAAATATTTACAACAGTTACTTTATATTTTGGCTTTCCACAATTATTCTGGAAATTAATATATAAAAATTGAACAAAATGTGAGTATTAAAATTTATAGTTAATTCGGCGATTAATGTCACATTTTCTATGCAAACATGAAAAATGTTTTTTTAGTCGAAGACAAGCATGGAAAAAGTTTTGTTAGTTGTAGGATTGAATACAATAATCAATAAATTAAAATGAGTAAGTTTTGAAGATTTTGAAGAAGGAAACTTTTGATTATTGCAAATTATTATCCAACTTTTTTGCCGTTATGATAATAATCTAAACTATAAGCTATATAATGGTAGACAGTTTAAAGGAGTAATTTAATGCCGTAAAACAAAATACACTTAGCGCGACGATTTAATAAATTTTAATTAGTTACGGAATTTCACTTCCAAACATTTTGACTTGGATGATAAATAAAACGACAAACATTAGTTCATGCATTGCCATTTTGTTTGCCGTCGAACTAGTTTCTGTGATATTGAATGTAGTGATACCAATTTAGTCGAACACTACGAAAAAAACATGTATATGCATCATGTATTATAGATACATATATATTACAAAGCACATATCGATACATATGTTTGATAAACGTGATTAGGGTACATCGGGCACGATCAGTACTAAGTTAGATTACCGCGTGGAAACATGGTCATCTATCTTAATATTTGTTGTTGGTTTACTTTTAGAACCTCATTTCCAGTATGCGTAACTCTTTGACCATTCAATTTTCTTACTTGATTGCTAAGGGCGGTGAATGGTTTTGTCTGGATGAATGAACAAAAAAACAATCGAGATATTATGTACCGTATGGTTACATGCAATATATAGTATGGTTAAACAAATTCAATCATATTTTTCATATTCAATGATATTTTATTAAAATGTCATTAGCATTTCCATAAATTTTCAAAATTAGAAATCTGTGTAACATATTTTTGATCACGTTAAAGCAAAGTATTATTGGAAGTTTTATATAAATTTGATTATTTGAATCGACTTAAATCAAACAGTCGACTGGACAGTCAAAACACCCTGCTCGTGGATCATGCCAAACGAGTTATGTATATGAAAATATTAGTTCTTTTACTTCATTTTCCTTGAGCATTTTTATGTTTATGTATGCCAGTAACTTAAAGTAAGAAACATATTGAAGAAACAATTATGTTTGAAAACGAAATGTTTAGAAGTTTTATAAAAGTAGTTTTGATTTTTTTATTATTTTCTATTTAGAATATTTAAAAAGGAACGACCTTTACGAAGCCTAATTGTAAATAAATTATATATTTTAAATTTAGATTTTTTTTCTCTTTTAAATAATAAACATATATAAAAACAAACACCTTCTCATAAAGACATCTTAACTTTTAAGGAAAATGTACATAATCTGTATATTTTAATAATTGTGTAAATAGTTTGTAAGGATTATATCAAAATACAGATTTGATGATATCGCTAATGTAAGGAATGGTCCTAAATAGTGCATATGAACTTGTCGTATGGCAAAAGCTTTGTGAAATCAGTGTGTTGTGCAATATAATTGTGCTGTCGTTGAGTATTTTTGAACGTTTACTTTTATTTTTCATTATAATTTTTCATATATAGTTTTTTCCAAAAATAATTTCTAACAAATCATTTATATATTCGTCAATACCTTTTTCTTTCTTATATCCCTATCTGTGTGATTCCAAAAAAATGGGAAAATTCGATTACTTCCATGAGTAAAAAAATGAACAATAATAATTAAGTTCTAATAATGAAAAGTTTCTTTGGAGTAGCTAGTTTGATTTCTCGCCTTGCCAATCCATGAACTGTAAAAATTTCAGGAGGTCAGGAAACTCAGGGGATTTTATTAAACGAACTTACTTGTGATGGACAATTAAAATTATAGGTACACAATTAAATGAAACTACGTGTTGTAGTATTATTTCTACTTTCTTTAATTTCTTTACCACGACCTAAGTTTCGTTGTATTACAACATCTTCAAGTGGTATATTAGCAAAGATTTCCACCTGAAGATGTTGTAATACAACGAAACCTAGGTCGTGGTAAAGAAATGAAAGAAAGTAGAAATAATACTACATCACGTAGTTTCATTTAATTGTGAATAATGAATTTCTACAAAATTAACGCCAAATATATTCAATTCTAGGTAGAATAAAAAATATTTCATATAAAAAATATCCATATTCCAGAGTTGATACGCTGTCATTAAATAAGAAGTTACTTTTTAAATTTGTAGGCGTAGGTACTATTTGTGCCAACGGTAAGGTACTAAAAGCTTTCTAGGTGATTGATAGTTCGGTGTCGTTGATCTATTATCATCTATTTTATTATTCCCATATTTTGATTATCGGCAGAAATGTAAATTGGGGGATTATTTCAGGGGAGACCATTTGTAGGTTTGTTTTAGGAAACACTTTAAGTAGTTTTGGGATGACCACGTCTTAATAGTAACATTACGCGATCTTTTTCGGTGGTTAAAATTAATAAGTCTAAACCTTGTAGCACCCTGTGGCCATGTAATATAATTTAACTAATATATACATTTATTCACACGAAATAATAATCATATTCTTAGGCAATTGTAAAATTTTGCTGAAGTATATGATATTAAGCTGCTCTACGATATGTCTGAAACTGATTATCATGTAAAGCTCTACGAAATGCTCTACGATATGACTGAAACTGATTATCATGTAAAGCTCTACGAAATTCTCTACGATATTACTGAAACTGATTATCATGTAAAGCTCTACGAAATACTCTACGATATGACTGAAACTGATTATCACGTAAAGCTTTCTTAGCAGGCATTCATTCCTTACATTGTTGATATTTAAATTTTTAAAGTATCTATATTGAACTAAATGTAATGAAAAGAACAATTGATAGATTTGAAACTGAAATGTAATTGCTGAAGAGTGTAATATAATAATAAAAACAAGTTATTAAGATTCTTAAGTTATAAATAAAGAAATGGAATAATTTAATTATCTAATGGTAATGTAGAATTTCGATATTAAATATGGAAATAAACGAATTTAAAGTAAATATCTTAATGAAGAAATAGTCTGTTATTTTCTCCAACTAAACCTTTTGTTTCGTTTTTTGGTGTTGAGTAATTAAAGGTATATTATTTTTCCAATGGCGGACACTTATATAGTTATGATGGTAGCATGGTCAACTCATTTGGCGATATGATGTTTTCGCTATAAATTTCTCAAAGACTTCATAGGTGAAATCGACTTACTACACAAGAATAATATTTTATAAAGTACATACGATACTAAGATAGTATTAACGCTAGCGCTTATGCTGTAATAAATTACTTGCGTAAATGGCTATTCACGTGGGTTTTTATTTTAATAAAAAACGAGTTACTTACATCAAATCTTCTATTTCGTCAAAGGTTTACGCATTAAACTTACAACGTTTCCGATTGGGTATTTGACTAATTTTTTTTTATTTCATTAACCATAATTTCAAGGTACAAGCTGATGAAGAGTGAAATTTTTTTTTAATAATCTTAGAAATTGACCGAGTTATAAAAGACTAGGACGGGAATACTGTGTTGTGAGGTCATTTTTAATATTGCACATTATATTCTACAAGAGGAAAAGAGACAGGGATATACCCAACCCTATCCGTGTCTTCAAATTTAGAAGTCTATAACTGGCTTATTTTTCAATTAATTTTTGAATTTTTTTCAAGACTGGTTTTTAATTAACTTATATTTTACAATATTGTACGAGAAATATCAAAATTTAGAATGAGTCAACTACCGTATTTAGCAACATTACTTCTTATGAGTAGGATTGTGGGAAAGGGCAGTGTTATGTGTAGTTTGACGATATTTGGTGCAATATTTTAAGAAGAAAATGATGCTTATAATATGAAATACATTTTGGTGCATAAAATAAAGAGACATTATAAAAAATAATAAAAATTGTGCTTCGGAGTCAGGAGTAACGTATTTTATAGAGAAGTGCGTGAATACATCCCTAACTATGAACACACCGACCCTGCTGGTAATAAAAATGTAACATAATGTACGTGAAGCCACATCGTCTCAATAATGGTGACACAGAATGGAATGATGTTTTTCTTTTTAAATTAATCTTTACTAAAATGAATACAAAGTTTTAATTTATCAGTAAACGATATAGCTTTAAGGTAAGCTGAATGGGTGATTATTTTTGTCACCATTTTTCATTATGTTACTTGAGATTTTTCACTTTTATTTTAACCGATTGCTATAATTACTAAGTGCATTATACCAAAATGGACTGTGATCGAGTTATTTGTATTTTTATAAATTTTTCAGAAAATCTGGGTAGACATTTTAAAAATTTAATAAAAAAACCATGAATTGTTATGGTACTTACTTTTATTTTATGGTTTGTACATATTCTGATACGTAATAAACAGTAATTATATTTAAATAATCTGTACAATTGTTTTAATAAGTGCTCCGTAACTCAACAAGTTTTATAAATTTGATCAAATTCTTAAAAAGTAATTTATTTCTGCAAAAAGTAAAATGTTCCGCCGACTATATACATCAGTACATAGTCGGTGGAACATTTTAAAAACATCTACGTATTATTAGGTATCTGATAAGATACAAATATGTACCTTAAGTTACAAAACTATTGAACAAACTTAACTATTTTGGTGAAAGGGGAAAATTTCTACATTAAAAAAATGTTTATTTGAAATTATTTATAAAAATAAAAAATAATTTAAAAAGATAGAGGCTCGCATTTTGAAAACCAGCTGTAATATAATTTCCAGCTGGTTTTTTTACAGCTGGTTTTCAAAATGCGAGCCTGTATTTAGGATAAAGTTTCGCATTCTTTTCTTTAATTGACTTTTTACTATAGACCTTGATAAATTGATTCTTATTTCATTTGCTGCGTTTATTATTCGGTCTCTAAGATCATTTATTGAAGGCGTAAGCGATACGTCGTAAACCAAACTCTTCATGTGTCTCCAGACGTAGTAGTTCATCGGTGTCAGGTACGCGCATCTTGCCGGTCAAGGGATGGGAGGACCCATCCTCTGCTCATCCACCGATCGGAAAATTCATTATTCAACCACCGTCTCACAGTAATTATAAAATGTGTAGAACATTCATCACATTGATAAAACATTCTCAGTCCCTGTTTCCAGAGGCAAGTATTCAAGTAGCATATCTTTCATTAAAAACTGTTCATATATTCGGCATTTAAATTATGGGCCAATTAAATTGTCCTTAATGATTTACATCCACACGTTCAACGAAAAACGTCGCTATGACCCTATTGGTTTCTGTTTATTTGGGTATCCTTATACTTTTGGATCCAAAAATGAAAATTGTGGTGATTCATAATGCCGTCATGGTCAAACTTCGACTCATCTATCCACAATATTTTTCTGAAAAAACATGAGATCTTTTGCATCAGCCTTTAGCACGAATCTGCAGAAGTCTAACCATCCCACAAGATCTCCTTCTTCGATTACGTGCACAGGCGTATGATATAGATATGAGTGATATGGATACAATCTTTCAGTGTGGATAGTGAACCACATTTTCCATTGCGACATACCTAGTTGGGTCGCCACAAAATTTATTGATGTTGTTAGATCTTCATTAAAAATATGAATATTTCTTCTTCTTCATCCTGAATATAAATGTGTGGTCTGCCTATATCATTCTGTTACCTTTGCACGCGTCCAGTTATTCTAATTCGTCGATACATGACAATGAATATAGAATTGTCACATGTCCGGTAAATCAACGATGATACTCACAAATAGCAGCTGCAGCATTGCCGTCGCAATATCCGTAACAATAAATGTTATCAGCGTATTCCCCTTCCGAGTACAGATGCTCAAAATTATTTCTTTCTACAGCCATGACAGACTTTTAATAGCGCCAAGATGTTGGAAGAGCAACCACAAACGGTCCAGTACACAAGCCGAGTCATATAAGGATACAGAAAGAGTGCAATAATCAAAGCCAATTCTAATAACTCCGAAATAAAACACAATGGGCATTTAGGATGCATCCGCATATGTGGTACAAGCAGACTAACTACTTGTAGTCTCAATTTGAAGAAGAACACTTCGAACACTTCTCGTCTTATCTGATGGTGAATAATATTATAAATAAGCACATGTACTGGTTTCCGAAACCTGTCTTCTTATTGTCAAACAAACAATAGCAGAACAAATCATTACTTCTAATGAAATAGCACTGCACTCTCGGAACCTTTCTGATGAGTTTTGTGCACGTACTTGCTATTTACAAACTTATTTTTATTTATAGCTTAGCTACTGGTATTTTTTTTGTCTAAAAGTAATTGTTTAACAAAACTCCGAGGAGTTTTAAGAAATATCCGACCTAGTTGCTTTGTATTAAGAGTATTTCTTGAAATTGTGATAATTATGATGATTTTTATACCATATTGGATAGCTAATAATACGTAGCTAATAACACGTAATTTTAAAAATATTCCGCCGATTATGTAAATCAGTGATTTTCTACAGAAATAAATCATTTTTGTTCGAGTAGTTGATAAAAATTATAAAATTTGTTGACTTACGAAGCTCTTATTATAAAAATTGTACAGATTATTTAAATTTATGTAGTTACTGTTTATTATGAAATACAATAAAATTTGACTGTTTTTTTAAATAGTTTTTAAAAATGTCTATCCAGATTTTCTCAGAAATGTATAAAAAAACAAATATATCCATAACGGTCCACTTTAGCATAATGTAATCTAAAGTCATTTGTTTGCTAATAACCTCTCCTAAAATTCCTTGAACAGATCGTGACATATAACCAGTAACCCTGTATGGAGTTGTAAAATAGATGTAAATAAGAGTTATCGATATTTTTATAAAGACCGCATCTTATTTGTAGACTATCATCGATGGGGCATCTACAAAAGAATTTCACTGACTGATGGATTTGTGAAATTAGTACATGATTAAGCATAATGGCGTTATATAGAGAATACTGGATACGACACTTTAAATAAAGAAAGAACTTTCAGAACAGATTAAGTCTTAACTGCATAACTAAATAAAAAATATTTCTTTTTTATGTTTGGGTTTTTTGAATTACAGAAACTAGTTTTATATTTTATATTGCAATCAAATTAATCATTAATTTTGTATGTTATCTACGGGTAGATGAGCGGAAGATATTGTTATATTGTTTAATTTCTCCTTATTGATTGAATCCTAAGAACGATGAATCAGAAACCAGAAAAATTGCAAAAAATAGCTATTCTTACATAACAAGTAAGAAAGAGATATAAGTCTTAGCGCGAGACAAAAAACTATGTGATGACTAATTAGATGAATGCATCAAATATTGATTAATCGTATCAATTAAAATTTACTGATGTCATTTACAGATTCTTACAGATTCAATTTACAGATTCTTAAACACTACAGAATTTAATTAAAGCAGGTAAAACGTAAACTTCCTTTATCAATCAGTGGGTCTTAAACGTGCAGGTTATTCAATTTTCATTATTATTGAAGGTTATATTATTTTCTGTGATGAATAGTAGACATTTCAGGACATATTACTTCACATGATTACAGGGAAAATAGATGTCGAAACATGGGGGTTAAACGGTAACCTTCTAAATGAGGACGTTCTGAAAAATCTATTAAAGTCTTTGATACATTTGATGTTTATTACATTTATAAATAACTGACCGTTAGACAGTTCGTCTGCCAACATACATGACAATGTACTGTAAGTTGGTTCAGCACATCAACCGATAGACAGAATGTTAGTAAAACCTATCTAATATTGGTATAGACAAAAAAAAGAAAAAATTTAATCAAAGCTATGAGCTGAGTAAAAATGTATGTTTTTAGACAGATAAAAATAAAAATGATCACAAATTAAAAGCATTTTTTGTGAACATCTTCAGCAATATTTCTAGAACTACTACACATAAATTCTGAACAAATCCTTGAATCCTTATAAATCGCTCTTTTAATTGGCATTTTAAGCGACAAAAGGATTAAAAAAATAGAGTGACTTATACGGCTAAAATTTCCATCTAAATATTTTTGAGTATTAACTGACTAAGTTCATTATTTTAAATTTCAAAACAGTTTCTATATAAAACGGAAATGGTCTGTGACAAACAAATGAATACATGAGTGATTTTGTAAGGGTTTTGTTTTTTTCCTTTTGAGGTGTGATGTTCTAAAAAGCATTTTTTAAGTGATCTAGGTTAATTCTCTTGATTAAAAGCTTTACCAATAATATATTTGTTACTCTGCCACCCATTTATTTTACTTGCTTTATTTTGTTCTTCAATTTAATTTTAAGATTTCATAATTAGGATTTTCCCATTAACATCCATTATCCTTAATTAGCATTTTATTTGCTAATGATTATGAAAACCACGTAACGAGATGAAAAAATGTTATGTTATTTAATAATAGGATTTATCTATGTGTATTAAATATATTGTAAGTAATGCATTCGATTTTATTTTATTGTGTTTTACTGGAAATTATAAATCAAATTTAAAAGATTTTCAGCTGAAAATTGATTGAAGTTTATTTATGAATTTATCGTACACTTCAATATATCCATACATACTTTACCCGAACATATTGCTACATGAATGATTTATTCCATTTAACCAAAACACCACATATTAAGAGCATAATACATTGTATACTGCAATGAAAAATTACAATATCACAAATTACTACAATATACTTGAATGAATATGTAATTTAATTTTTACATGGGTAAGAAAGAAAAATAAAGTAGAATCAGACAAAATAGTGATAAAAAGTTAAGATAGGTGTAACTTTTTAGGCTGCACTTGGAAACGTTAAGAGACAATGCGTTTTGGATGTCAAAATTAAGTGTGAATAAAAATTTATCAACATAAACACTGAAGAAATATTTATAGCAAGTGTTTGGAAAGAAAGCGAACGAGGCGGGATTCAGCACACTTTCCAAAGTCATCCACCTAGGGTTTCAGAAACGGAATTAATAGAAGACGAATTGTAAAAATAAAGCAAAAAATCAACAATTGAAACCATTTATGTACTTTTATGTATTCGACCTGAAGGAATAAAATGATCTCATTTTAAAAGTATAATATGAACAATTCCGACCAAAGATGTGTTTTTATTTTTTATCCCGAGATATTTCACTTGGAGCTAGAATGTAAGAAACGCAGTACCTGAAATCCTAGCTTTTGTCATTACTATCTGCGCGGGAGACTCTTTTTTAGGTTCTGGAGAGTAATGAAATTCTAGTCATATGGAGGTTCACTGATTTATTAAAATTCATTCGCTTTTTGAAAATTGCTCGAGCAAATAATGGCAGCGCACTTGATAGTGCAACTGGGTTAAATGCCATAGTTCTCAGGTAATTTGGTTTTCGTCACGGAATTTTCACTGTGGATGTGATATCCGTCTTAAAATGTGTAGACGCGTGCTCAGATTAATGCGCATTCGCCATTTTTTGGAAACTTTTCTTATCCGTGTTGGAATTTAGCGGAGTTTAAACAGACTTCCGCTGTTCCTGAAGTGAAAGTTTTTTCTTTGATCGGGGCATTAAAAATAAATTTAAGATAAGTCCGTGTTTTTCCTCTTTTAGGAAAAACTAACGAGAAAGTCAACGTTAAACATAGATAGGCCCAGACTCTGTATGTGGGATCACGCCATACGCATCTCGACTTTAGGTGTAGTTTAATGCCCCAACTACAGTAAATCGGAAATTGGGTCGTGGCGGTTTATATGGCAAATTTCAAACTAACTAGGCACAGAGAGTTTAACAGCGGTGATGCGATTTACTTCGAGTTTATAGTTGATGAACCACTGATTGAACAAAAGAGATTCTTTCTAGGATCTATGTGTACTCATTGGCCGATTAAATAATAATTGCCGATATTTGAAGGCGACTGTTTTTCCCAAATATATCCGAGCAATCGCAAAAAGACAAGTTCGTACGTACAAGATATGTCTAATACACAGATTCCATGCTGCAGATAACATGACGTGTATCGGAACTGAGGGTATAAATCATATTTTGTTGTGCGTTTAAGCGGGTTCGGGCATGTCTTTAGTGGATGGATTCTATTAGTTGCTATGATTTGGTTGAAAGTGGATTGATTTTCGAGTCATTCAAATCTTTCCCCAAATATAGTCATGAAAAGTTAGTTGATTTCATAATTGAATGTTTATATTATTTATGGGTTGTGAGTACTTATTGTAATTATGGAATATTAATGTTTCTTTGATGTTGTCTTTACACCTGTCGCAAGCCCCTGGAAAGGATTTGAGAAAACCACGGTGCCGGTGGTAATAATTGAATCTAAGGATCGTATGAAGACAAAATTTACCCATTTATATTATTACATTTATTAATTATATATTTTTAATAAATAATAGAAAAAAACTATTAAGATTTTGTAATTCATTTAAATATTCCTGAAGGTGTTAGTTGATTTAAACTTTACTCTCAATTTAATACAATGCTTAATATCTAATGAAATAAATGAACCAAATAGAATATAATACAAACTAATATATATTGGACCTTATGTGGTATAAAATGGAGATTGCTCCTTGACCCAAATAAGCATATAAAGCGAAACCAAATCATCGTAAAAACCCGACAGGTGGGTTTCCCAATTTTGAAATGTTCTCAATTTAATGTTGATTAGATCTTTTATTTAAGAAAAAAATAGTTAATTTCTGACATAACTGTGTATAGAAACAGCTGCACAGTTACAGTGGCCTAAGTTCGTGCAACAAACAGAGGAGGTAAACGTTAAGACGAGTTTGTTGCCAGGACGCATTTAAATAACAAGTCGTGTGCGAGAACGAAGTGTTTTGCTGCCAGAAAGATCATAAAAGATTTTATGCCATTATGTTTACAGATGTATTTAACGAATTTCTTGTTTAAAAACTTTTCAATTTCATTTTAGACAAAAGGAAAATAATTGTATTAAATGACTGCAAGGAAAACGAAAGAAATTATTTTAGCATTAAAAATTCATCATATTTTCTTGATTAATTTTGGTCACCTAGTATTCTGTATGTACGTATTTGTTTGTTTCAATTATATACGAATAAACATGTAATAAAATATTATAAAGTTGATTACATAATGTATAATTGGTTACAACTTGCCACATTCTAACGTATATTAATGTTGTTGATGCTCACTTTTTTAAACGTAATATAAATTTATGATTATCATAAAAATTTTTAGTAAAAATTTTTAGTTCATTGCGTATTTTTTAAAAAGAATTTTGTTACTGTAGTGACATTAAACTTTAAATATTAGTTTCATTATATCGGTCTCCATTAAATTATCATTAGTCATGGAATCACACAGAAACTAAAAATACAACGGAATCCAGGAAGAAATTCTTTTCGCTACGCTTTAATTACGCCTCCCGACTGGCCCTTTTCCCGCCTCCCCCAGACTTGTCCACCTAAGATGCAAGTACCCTCAGTATGTACCTTTCAGAGCGTTAGGCCAGTGTTGTTCAAATAAAATTAGAGTAGTTTGCTGGTACATTTAGTAAGTTTATAGGATGGTTTAATAATTGAAACGGTTCGCTGGCGGTAGTAATTTTAATTGATAAGTTCACATCGGCACACTTTTGTAAATATTACGAAATATGTTTCATATTCGGTAGAAATATGCCAGACCCAATAAAACTGATTCAACTAGATGTATAATTTTAAAATGGCTGATTGGTTTTCACAATTTTGTTAAAACTATATGAATATGGAGATTTTACAAATTTCAGAAAAAATCAGGAAATTTTACTATAAGAATTCGAGCGCCTTTAATAATTTCATGTAAGGGCGCTCAAATTCTTATAGTCATAATTCAAAGTATCAATATATCTCAGGAAAAATTATTTATTTTCAGATGGTTTACCGAAATTTTCTTTAAAATAAATTTTAACAATGTATTTTTTTACAGTATTGAAATCTGATAATATGATAATTATTTTGTATTATCTGATTTTAAAAATATTAAATTATAGTCATTGAAAAATTACATATTTTTTCTGCTTACAATATTTTAAATTCTTTTTATATTTTCACTTTAAGGGATATCTGTGAGTATTTTGAAGAAAAAATAAAATATTTAATATTAGTTTACTTGTAGATGTAATTATTTATTCTATTGTTACTAATGATCGTAAGATAATAATGAAGGACTTGGTGTCTGGACAGGGTGTTGTGTTAGAATGAATACTTGTTAGAATGAAGTTATTAAATTGGCTCTGGTTCTTCGGAAATTGATAAGATCTACATTTTGATAAGAGTTACGATGGTTCTTTTGTTTTACTGACACGGTGGTAATGGCACGACCACGACAAAATAATATATCTCGTGTTACTCTGATACTAAAAATATCATTTGGTTCAGAGAAGCGTCCTGTTGCTTTAAGTGTGGTAATTGCTTATTCTAAATATCTATTATATATTAAATATATTAGATCTAGTAGTTTAAGTACTAAAAGAAAAAGAAAATCGTTAATATGAATTCAACTTTATGAATGTCTGTGAATATGCGGTTGCACGAAAATTAAATCATTATAATTTTAATTAAGTATTACTATAGTAACATAATTTTTCTGTTCTTCACATATCTTCCTTAATTGTTTGTCTACACACTTCAAATACATATAAAAGGATCATATGTTTATTTTTTGTTCAATTCATATTTTGTCACAAAATTTCTCTTTACCGTGACACATATTCGTCAACAGATTTCGTCAACCACATTTAATTTGTCGATACAAATAACGTTTCAAAGCGATTATTATTAAGTTTAAAATTATCTCCAAATTAAAAAAAAATATACATATATATATATATATATATATATATATATATATATATACATATATATACATATATTGTAAGGGAATTTTATTCCCAGTGAATTGCGTTGTACGAAAGTAATGCCTACTTCACATTAAACACCTTATTTCATGTTACAATGGATTTTCATAGGCAGTGAGACTAGTTGATATAAATGTATATAGGTGAAAAATGACCGTGCTTTAACATAAACGAACAACAATACATGACGAAATTTGAGCTTGATATTCAAATTCAATACAAATTATTATCTACTTTATAAATATTTTGTTATAACTGGGATGGAACTCTCTTTATGATAATAGATCTTTCACTTCAATTCTAATGAGGTTTTGTGAAGTCTACGCTGCGCTGAGTCCTAATGTAGCTACATTTTGCATGCAGTAGTGTGATCAATATTAAAGTAAAGTAATTTAATGTAATTATAGAATAAACCCCAGTACTTCTATTGGTTTGATTGAATCAAGAATTATGTAAGATATAAAAATAAACAGAATAATCAACCAAAAATATACTAGTTTTATGTTTACATCTCTAGCATATATTGTGTTACGTGGATACAAATCCACGATCAGGCGATAACCTCATTCTTCCGAATTCGAATTCAGAATGGTGTGTCGCAGATTGAAGAGGACTGGCATGTGTAGAAACATTGTCGCCAACATGGGCGGCACTCACCGAATGTAGGGCGGTCCCAGGTGCGGACATCTAATGTACAGCGCTCGGGGCATTGTTTTTCTCTCCGTAAATTTTATTAAGCGAACCATTTTGTCACGTTTTGTTAACACGCCTATTACGTTACCGGCCCGGCTTCTAATGATGTAGGTGTTTGGGCAATTTGATGGCGCTTCCGGGTCCTCCTGCGGCTTCTAGGCTGCGGCCTCTTGGGCGAATTCGTTAGGAAGGAGAGCGTATGAGTTTTGTCAGCGGAATCATTATTAATAGTCACGCTGAGAAGAGATTTGGACAAATTGTAAAAGTAGTCGCATTCATTGGAGTAAAGTTCCTGCCTTGTACTTAGCTTAGCCATGGTGCAAAAGCGAACCGTTTCCTTAGTTTTTGATCAATATATAGAAGAGATCTAATAAAATAAGTAATGTAACAGAATTTCAGCAGGTTTGAAATAGTTCATGCTGCTTTTTTATACAAATAGCTTTGTATGCAACAAAATAAATTGTAGATTGTAATATGGATAAAAATTTTGGAGTTTAATCGTAATAAAAGGCGTTTTAAAATTGTTCAATCCTTAAATTTTAAAATTGTCAATAATAATTTACCACAGAAAAGGCAAGACAATAACCTTATATGCCATTTTCTTTAATAACATGCCTTTTCCTAATATTAAAGTATCGTTTTCAAGACTTTTGAAAATAAAAGAAGAAATCTTACAATTTATATTTAAATAAATCTTGAGGAAATTACGCCATGTTATTTGATCGCTCACTCCTTTCTATGGCTTTATTTGAGTAACTATTGATTTATAGTAAGGACAATATTAAGATCGATAATCTCTTTTTAGGTATGTGAAATTTTGGAAAAGAAAAATAAAAAGTAATGTTCAATATGATTCATACCATTTCAATATATTTTTAGAAAATAAGAAGACTCGCAAATTAAATTATTATAACTTGATTTTACTTATTGAGGAAACAAAGCTGCCAATTTTTTTTTTAAATTTACTTTAGCGATTTGTTGTTTAAAATGTTAGGCAATCATTTGTATTACAGCTGTGGATTACGTCGCTGAGTGGAAGGGAGAGGGTGAATGTGCATTCTATTGATTGATGTGTCTCAATTCCAGGTCACCTTAAGGAAATGACTATTACGTGTGACTCACTCTGCGGCAGTTTTCTTCTTACGCACTTATCTTTGATAATTGAGAATGGGATACCTAGTTATTGCGCATACATACGGAAGACCGATGCGTCTCTAAGGAAGTGAATCGTTATAAAGTAACGAGAGCCTCTGATGATCTTCCGGACAGAACTATTTCTGGAGAAACATGCGACGTACCCACTGCAATAATATTTGCAGGAACATTCAATGTCCTCATTATACAATAAGTACAAAACGAGAATGAAGGGCGTTTAAGTCAGTTCATAGTTGTTTTTTTGAAATTTTGTGGTGCATTTTTATCTTCGCTATTTTAAAATGAGAACATAAAAATAGTTCAAGATTTCTGTTTTGCTATTTTTTTAATACATCTTCATATTTTTGTACTATTTACATTTGTTTAGAACACACACACCAAATTGAAAAAGGGTCTTAAGTAATTATTTAGATTTTAATTTCTCTCTCGTTTTATCATATGAGACGATTTATAAAACCAGATGAATTTCTTTTTGTTAGTTCTGATTATAAAAGCAAAAAATATCTGGACACTATCCATCGCAGCCAAGTTTAATGTCATAGATACAATATTTAGTAAATCTAGGAGCAAAGCTCTAAGTCCCGATATAAACTTCTTTAGCAAAGTTCTGCAAGAACTTTGCTGCTTATATCTCTTTTGCAATTAACTTTTTAAAAAGGGACTTTCTCAGTGATATTCTTTATGGGATTACATTTTACGTAACTGGGTATTACGGCGTATTGATTCTTATTTAAATACCCTTAGTTAAATAAGAATATTTGAACTAAGGGTAGTGCGCCACTAAGTTCCGAGTGGCTGCACTCACGAACGCTGCACCCATGTTTCCCATTGGACCAGCCTCTGTGAATTATAATGGAAATTTAAGTTGTTTTTAATCTAACCGAAAGATTAATTTAAAATTAACAGTGAATAATTTATTTTACGCCACGATATCATCAAACTTGTTTGTTTTAATATTAACGATGGGTGATAAACTGTTTATAACTACGATTTGTATTAGCGTTTTTATGAAATTGTTACATATCGTACTTCAAAAATAATTTAAAGTACAATTTCCGAGAATTTTCCGATTTGCTCGACATGAAATTCGACGTAACGTAAAAAAATCACAAAGTCGCACAAAGTAAAGAAGGGAAACACTTGAAGGGAAATTGGGATCAGGCATTCGCTCCGATACACTGAAAAGTTTGCATTTTCCGCCCTAAAGCCTTTTATGTTAAGCCCTTTGGTATATTAAAAGGGAAAGGTAGGAATCCATTCCTTTACGCACCACTTCATATCTCGGCTTCTTGTTAAAACATACTCGTATGAATCTTGCTTGTTAAGCGTTTCCCGGAATGTTTATAGAGGAAACTACACGTGAAAATGTTAGTGAACAAGAAATTTAATTAATATGTTGGTCCGTTTCCTCAATATTAAAGAATAAACCATTTACGGATAATCGTCCATGTTATAGTGTAACCTTCTTTGTTTCGCAATTGCCATATAGTTTGGTAGTATGAATTTGCTGTTACTGGTATTGTAGTCATACATAAATATATAGATTTAAATTTCCACCTTATAAGAAAATGTATGCAGCTCTTCTTGATTTGTAAATTAACCATAGTATTTAATTACATCTATCATCAGCAACTTCTCATTTCTGCTACTAAAAATTCTTCATTCAATAGTCGAAATATAAATTTACAAAACCATATGCAAAAATTCATCATTCAAAATCATTTACATAACTAGAATCTGGGCTACAACTCGCAAAGAATTGAAATCTATAAAGTAACTATAAAGTCTTCTTTACGAATATTTTTGAAATATCTGTACATTTGCTCTATCACTTGACGCTACTTGGCTTCTTGTATATTATAAATAAGAAAGCCGTAATCTATTTTGAACTAATAAAGTATTGCTGTATTTGCGACGGTAATACCTTTCAAGGGCCGATTCGTTGCTATATTCATTGTATACGTTGATAAATTTGTTAGATACGTTGATATATTCATTATATCTAGCATGTGTACAAAATCCATTTACATAATATATCTGTTATTGTTCAGTTGCTGTTAGCTTATAAATATGGTGTTTGGACAGTACGTAATGTTAACCCTTGTTTGAAAAAGGTACATAAAAATAATTGGTGCTTCAATACAGACTGTAGCATTATTTTAAAATGTATATGCAACCATTTTCCTGAAAAAATCACCACCATGGTGATTTGTTTCTTATTTTTGCAAGTTGTTTCCCATTTGTTTAATGTAATTTTTTTGACTTCCGATTTTGTTCATGAAATCCAAACTAATATTGTTTAAAAAGAAAAATAAAAACTTGTTTACTACTTAATTTTTAAGTTAGCAAGTTATAAATTGCATATAAATGATAGGTGTACTAATATTCGCAAAGTTATAGATTAAGTAGTCACCAAGTAATATTTTTTCAATAACTTTAATAGAATTAGGACTACATTTATATGTCGACTCTTTGATCGACAAAGCCAACAAACTTATTTGTTGTTATTATCGAATTGTGCTCATCTTTCACAGTTATGTTTTCTAGTATGATATAAAATTAAGATTTTATAAAATTTTGCAAAGCTTATAAACGTTATTTAATTATTACGAAAATAATAAAAATTAAATAACGTATTAATAATTAATACGTTATTAATTATTAATACGTTATTTAATTTTTTTTATGCGTACTATTTTCTTTCTTTTATTATTTCTTTAATTTTATTAAGCTGACGAAATATAACAGCAAACAATGGAAGAGTTAAATTCAAATTCTGCAGATCAAATAGCTTTTAAGTTATAATCGGATCGAAGGTAGCTCGAAATGGTTCGTGCAAATATACTGTTATCATCATTTTGGTCAGCCAATACACATGATCAGTGTCAGCCCTTTTTTCTTTTCCGAATTTGGCTTACACACCGCCGTATGTCGAGAGGATTGAATGATGAAAGAATTGTCGCCCTCGTGCGCTATAAGTTATTTGCGCCTGCGATCCTAGTGAAAGCAATATGGTGCAGGTACTGTGATTGCAGCGTGAAGATGGAAACCTCAGCGTGAAGATGCTTCGAGTGCGTGAGAATAGCAGTGCGGCAATCTCATCGTGTGAGCAACTCGAATACAGGTAGATGCGTAATGGCAGATGTGGTCGTTGCGGTATGCAAAGCAATTTTTTGCGACATGTCAGATGCGATTCCATGTTTGAATTGCTTTGTATTTAATTACAACCTCATAAGTTAATTAGCCATCCTAAATAATTCCCTTACGTATAATAGTTATATTCTAGTTATATAAGTAATATTATTTTATAAGGTTAAAGTAACAGATTATTAGAATGTCATATTACAAATATATTTAATTAAAAAGTGGCAACGAACACTTATAATTGTACGTAAACTCGTGATAAAAACAGTGATTATAGCATAATGTTGACTGAGCAACACGTTGGCCATATTAAATATAAGTTAGATGTGATTAACAAGATTTATTTAAAGGAAAATAAAAACAAAAAATATATTAGAAACTTTCTAATTAAAACTGAAATTTAATTGTGTAAATGAAATGAGTTAAAATATGCACTAAAGTTTCTATTTACTTACGCACTAACAAACTGCTTCCTATAGGTATTGACCGATTGCGACGACTACTGCCATCTGCTAGAAAGTATGTTACAAGTAACATATTTTTTTTATGTAGACAGACCACAAGTCGATGTGATTGAAACGTTTTTCAGTCAATGTAAACAGTTTTGGCCAAGATTTGTAAATGGTTAATAAATTTTTTGTAATTCGTAATAGAGTAAGTTACGCTCGGAACCTCAGTGTTCGCGTATAATTTCTACTAATACTTGGCAGGTTTCATTATTTGTAAACATTTTTGACGTGAATACATCTTTAAATTTGCTACCATACGGGGGCAATCCAAAAAACCTAATTATAAAATCGGAAGATACAGTTTGGCGTTGCAGTTTCGAATCTATCCTTTACATCAAATATTAAATTAAACCACTGGATAGCTAAAGGATCAAAGAATTCATTACGATAAGCGAGAACAGTGACGCATCGCGCGCGGTGGAGGGGGAAGCGCCGCCATTTTGAGGTTATTTTGTTGCGTATCGAAATTTGCAATTAGTATAACTTTTGTTTCGGAAAAGCTACGATGTTCGTTTAAGTTTTAATCATCAAAATCTATCGATTTTTTCTATCGACTTTTGATTCATGTAGGAAATAAATTAAGTTAATTTAAGATACGAGCTATGATGCGGATATAAAATTATACAAATTTCATTTAATAACATAACGGTTTACCCTTTTTTGATTATTTTAAAATATTAATTTTTGGTTAATACTATTTTACTGATATTGAATATATTTGGCGTTAATTTTGTAGAAATTCATTATTCACAATTAAATGAAACTACGTGATGTAGTATTATTTCTACTATCTTTAATTTATTTACCACGACCTAGGTTTCGTTGTATTACAACATCTTCAGGTGGAATATTAGCAAAGATTCTATATCTTTGCTAATATCCCACCTGAAGATGTTGTAATACAACGAAACCTAGGTCGTGGTAAAGAAATTAAAGATAGTAGAAATAATACTACATCACGTAGTTTCATTTAATTGTGGACTATTTTACTGGGTATAAAATCCAGGTTACGATTGAAATTTATGAATCAACACGATTGAAAAATTATATATATATATATATATATATATATATATATATATATTTATATGTATATATATGTAAACGAAGTGAGTGACACTTCATTCAGCATGAAGTTTGCATATGATCTGTGCTAGCTGTCACTTGGACATGTCGCCACGCCACGATAGAAAAATAGGTTATGTTCTTAGAAACGATCAATGAATTATAATATGATATAGTATAATATTTTAATACTTAATTGATACGAACTAGTGAAGCAATAGCTTTAAATGTTGTTTCTCTTTTCAGGTGAGTTTGTGATTAACGTTATAAATTGTTTTGTAACAGTGTAAACATTTGTTTATGTAATAAATCTCTTTTCAGAGCAACTCAATGCTATAGTTTTACTGTTCACCATATTATCCAAGGATAAGAATTAGAAACACATTATAAAACAACATTTCTACAACTAATTCCCAAGAATAATGGACAAATTACAGTTTGAATTCGTAGTCAAGGCCAGTGAAGATGTGAAGACAAATATTATTTGTATAACAACAATTACCGATTTAGACGGCAATACCTTTGTGTTCCCAGATAAATTACAACCTGTAAAACTACACGATGCAATAATAAAAACACAAATATTTCAAAAAATCAAAGCTATTTTACAAAAACGGCATGACAAGCGACAGGTATGGATATCCATGAGCCCAGAAACAAAGGCGGTTAATTGTGATGAATATGGAAATAAACAGTTCATGGGATACCTTTTAGAGGAAAAAGAAACACCGAAAACTTCTACAGTAGGAATCTCTGAAGAATATCTAATAAAAATCATGGAAAGCTTCGCTGAAATGAAGAATGAATCATCAAAACCTTTTAATGTGGGAAAAATGGCAGAAAAATTTGTTATACAAAAATTTAGTAGTAAGATTACCAATGTGTCCCAGTGGATGACAATCTTTGAAGCGGAATGTGCACGTTTAGGCATAGAGGAGGATATCAAAAAAATTGAAATTTTTAGGTTATTTTTAGAAGATTCCTGTAAAGACTGGTATAGTTCTATGCTGATTAAATACACAATAAATTCAGAATGGGCTATGTGGAAACAAAACTTTAGTGAGACATATGCAGATAAGAGTTGGTCACCGATCAGGTATGCAATGTTATTTAAATATAGACAGGGCTCATTACTGGAGCATGCATTAAAAAAAGAGAAACTGCTATTAGAAATAAATAAGTCCATAGATAAACATACTCTAATTGATCTAATCGCCACCGGATTACCGAATTTCATTGCGGATAAAATTGATAGAAATAGTTTAAAGGAAACTCAAGATTTATTTAATAATATAAGAAGTTTAGAGCACATGGTAAATAAAAAAACATTTGATAAAAAGATAATAGCTTCCGAAAGTAAAATTAAAGATAAAAATGTAAGGCCGATGGTTAATCCGTGTAAAATTTGTGAAAAATAAAATAAAGGTACACGTTACCATCCTGAATCACAATGTTGGTTTAAGATAAACAATAATGATAGAACAAAAAACGATCAGATAAGGAGTGTAAACAATTCAGAATTAGAGACTGAACTAAATGAAATTAACCAAAAAAACTGGTAGTACCGCCATTAATTAAAATTAAATTACTAATAAATGACATTTTAGAAACATCAGGAATCTATGATTCAGGATCCAATGTGTCCTTAATAAATTCAAGGTTATTATCTTTAAAAAAAATACCAACTCATTATAAAAAAGCAGGTTTGAAAACAATTAATGGCGTAAAAAAATCAATAGGAATGGTAACTTTAAAACTAAACATTTTTGAAATTGAAAAACATGTTGATATTTTTGTTATAGATGAAGAAAACTTCGACTATAATTTTCTAGTTGGATTAGATTGTATACAAAAATTTAAATTAACTCAAAATGAGAATTTAGAAATTATGCAAAATATCCACAACAACAACAATAAGACAAAATACATAAAAAACAAAGAAAAACAACCTATAATCACAAAACAAATTCCTGGCAGTACAGGTAGTGATATAGGGATAAAAAAAAATGAAAAACAAGTTATTATTCACGAATATGAAATAAACTTTAATGAAAATATAAGGGTCAATGATTATGATATTACGATAAATCATTTAGATCATAAAAAAAGATCTGATATTGATCAATTGATATGCAAATATAATTCAATTTTCGCTAAAGATAAATATGATATAGGTACAGTAAAAGGTTACGAAGCACATATTGATCTGTTGATAGATAAGTACTGCAGTAAGAGACCATATAGGTGCTCTATTGAGGACATGAAAGAAATTAAACATCAAATATCAAAACTACTAGAAAATAATTTAATCGAGGAATCCTTTTGCGGCTCCGGTAACACTAGCATTTAAAAAAGAAGAAGGAAGAAGATCAAGGCTTTGCATAGATTTTCGAGAATTGAATAAGATTGTAGTTCCCCAATCGCAACCGTTTCCTCTAATCGAGGATTTAATAATAAAAACGAGGAAATGTAAATTTTTTTCAACACTTGATGTGAACTCGGCGTTTTGGTCCATACCTCTTAAGATTGAAGATAGAAAAAAAACTGCATTTGTTACCCAGAATGCACACTATCAGTGGACATGTTTACCTTTTGGCTTAAAAACTTCGCCCGCCATTTTTCAGAGAATCCTGAGTACTATTATAAGAAAGCATAAATTGTCAGATTTTACTGTTAAATACATAGATGATATTTTAGTGTTTTCAGAAACGTTTGAGAAACATATAGAACACTTATGCTTCTTATTGGAAGCAATCTTAAAAGAAGGGTTTAAATTAAAATTCACGAAATGTAACTTTGCACAGGACTCGGTAAAATATCTAGGGCATATAATAAAAAACAACACGGTAACTCCGCTAAAGGATAATTTAATGGCCATAAGAGAATTTCCGATTCCAAAAACACAAAAAAACGTTCGTCAATTTTTGGAAAAAATAAATTTCTATGGAAAATATGTACCAAATATGTCAATAACGCTGGATCCATTACATAATTTATTAAGAAAAGGAGAAAAATTTGTCTGGTCCGATAAATGTCAAGAATCATTTGATACTATAAAAAAACTACTTTGCTCAAAACCAATCCTAGCCATCTTTGATACAGACTTACCAATCAATAGTTATACAGATGCTAGCATATAAGGCATAGCTGCAATCTTAAAACAAATTCAACCCAATGGTGATGAAAAACCTTGCGCATATTTTTAAAAAAAATTAAACAATTCCCAAAAACAGAGAAAAGCTATATATCTTGAGATATATCTTGTCGCAATTCAATTTTAAAATAATATATTCTCCGGGAAAATATAATATAGAGGCAGATACCTTAAGCAGAAACCCAGTATTAGAACCAGATGAAAATGAAGAAAGTAGTTTAAAAGTAGTTAATTTTATCAAAATAGAAGATATACAACAAGATCAAAATAAAAACGAAGATATAAAAGAGAATATAAATAAACTTATTTATAAAAATAATATATACTATAAAAAGATTGGAAAACATGAAAAGATTATACTAACTGAAGACTTTAGTAAACATATTACAAAACAAGTTCATCACTACTATTGCCACATAGGAAAACAACAAGTAGAAAAAAAAATAAAACCCTTTTATCAAGCTAAACATTTATTAGACAACATAAAAAAAATATGCGAAAACTGTGACGTTTGTATGAAAAATAAATCAAGAGGAGCATACAAGTTTGGACTAATGTCTCACTTAGGACCAGCCACACATCCGTTCGAAATAGTGTCTATAGATACCATAGGTGGATTTGGTGGTGCACGTTCAACAAAAACGAATTTACATCTTCTAGTAGATCACTTCACTCGTTACGCCTACATTTTGACATCCAAAACTCAGAATGCAAACGACTTTATAAAACTAGTCCAAAGAGTAACACAAGATTATAAAACACACTTGATTCTGTTAGACCAATATCCGGGTATAAATTCAAAAGAATTTAAGTATTTTTTAGAAAAGGAAAGTATACCTATAGTGTTCACTGCAGTAAATGCACCATTTTCTAATGGATTGAACGAAAGATTAAACCAAACATTGGTTAATAAAATTCGTTGTAAAATTAATGAAAAAAGAGATAAGATCGCTTGGACTACCATTGCTCACGAATGCACAAACAAATATAACGAAACCGAACATAATGTGACAGGGTTCTCCCCAAAATATTTACTGCAGGGAAAAAGTGTGGACATTCTACCAAACGAACTGAAACAAAATAAATTACAGAATCAACATTTAATACGAGACCGGAAGATTGCCTTAGAAAATAGTATAAAATCACATAATTATAATAAACAAAGATTTGATAAAAACAGAAAAAATTATGAATTTGAAGTCGGAGATTTAGTATATGTTGAAAACGGAAATCGATTAAACCGAAAAAAACTAGATGAATTGAAAATTGGTCCATATCAAATTATAGAGAAAATATCTAATTCAATTTACAAAGTAAACACGGGACACAAAAAGGTACAGTCAAACGTTTTCCACATAACAAAACTCGTTCCAGTGGTAGTAATACGTTAAAATTTTGATAATTACCTATGGAGGGAGGGGAGATGTAAACGAAGTGAGTGACACTTCATTCAGCATGAAGTTTGCATATGATCTGTGCTAGCTGTCACTTGGACATGTCGCCACGCCACGATAGAAAAATAGGTTATGTTCTTAGAAACGATCAATGAATTATAATATGATATAGTATAATATTTTAATACTTAATTGATACGAACTAGTGAAGCAATAGCTTTAAATGTTGTTTCTCTTTTCAGGTGAGTTTGTGATTAATTAACGTTATAAATTGTTTTGTAAAAGTGTAAACATTTGTTTATGTAATAAATCTCTTTTCAGAGCAACTCAATGCTATAGTTTTACTGTTCACCATATTATCCAAGGATAAGAATTAGAAACACATTATATATATATATATATATATATATATATATATATATATTTATATATATATATATATATATATATATATATATATATATATATATATATATATACATTTTTTATCTACATATATTTGTAACGGATTGCTTTTATATCAACAGTAAGTAAGTATAATAATTTTTGAAAATATTTTTTTGTATATCGAATCAACTTTTTTGTAACACAAACAATTCCTTTGTCATTGATAACTAGATACAAACAATATAAAACCACATTAAATTATTTGTTTCTTTGCAAAGAACATTTAAACTGATTTAAAAAATCGTGTTTTTTTACTTCAAAGATAGTATTACGGTATGATACAGGAGACTGAGTGAATGAAAAGACTTATGAAGCCATAAGAAATACTAACACTAAACTAAAATAAAATTAAACTTCATTATAATTTATTTGCATTATATATGATATATGAAAATGATAATTTATATTTGTGGAAATATGTTCAAGAGTTCAATAAATATGACGTGCGATCGTTCAAATTAATTCCCTTTGTACAAATTGTAACCGATATGACAGTAGAAATACGTAAAAGAAAATACCAAAACTACACCGAGAATGCTTAATAAAACTTTTCCCAACTCAAGGTTTCAATACATACTTTTCCGCAATTATTTTCTACATATATCGTAAACACTGTTTTTATCATCGGTAAATTAATAAAAATAATTTATTTTAAATGACATTACATTAATAATCTTAAACGCTTTAACGAAGGCAATTTTCGCAAAATTCCATTGAATATTAAATTTCCCTCGCCATAATTAATGCACGCGAGCGGGGAAAAATCCATACACAATCCGCTCGCCAAACAAAGGAGCCGTTTGCATCGTTAGTCGCCGCGTTGGATTCTATTTGGCCACCTGATGCCGCCGCGCCTCGTAAAACGGCACTTCCGAGAGCTGTTACCGCTCAAATTATACACTCGCTTGCGGATATTAGGCCGAATATAATAATTTCGTTATTCCACACGTGTGCGTGCGGACGTCCGCTGCGCCGGAAATCTATAACCGGAATGAAATCGTGCGACCTGCGTGCCTCGCTTCCGTGATTTGCTTTTTTCACAGAATATTTATTTTAAATACTTCTGCGATAACAGTACGATAATTAAAGGTTAGTTAGAGTCATAACTAAAGCTTCGGTTTCCATTTTAGCTAAAAAACGTTGGCTTTTCATTGTGACTTTTCATTGTGAGCCAGGCGAAAAATATTGAAAATCATAAGTTATTAAAATATCGATAAAACAACTGTTATATTTTGTTCATTTTATAATTTCCGAGTAGTTTTTCTAGTAATTTATGACACGTATACATATAAATTTTGCACCCTGCTATATAAACGAATAGTAAATTTATATGTAGTTTTGCGAATTTTATTTGTACATAGAGTTTTTCTCAGAATTTTCAGAAATTGTTTATGGATTTGCCAGAGCGTCAGCAAAAACTACTGAAGCAATTTGAATAGGACGGATATTGAGGTGCCGATATTAAAGCCTAAGCTACCTCTTGTTTCAATCGAATATTCCTAGGGGTGTCAAATTCAATTAGCGGCGCTCACTCTGTGAGTGGATAGTGAGGTTAAGACCGTGGCTGCGATTCAGCTAAACGTTTTTTTAAGACATTCCTTGCTTTTATTCTAGTCAAGGATATCTTTAAGGTGCTAATGTAACTCACGACCAATCGAAAGAATATCTACACTTAATAAAAAAAATAATATTCATATCGAAATTGCAAGCAAAAGTTTGAATGACAGCTAGTTTATAAATAAATCGATTCATATTTTTAACGTGTATTATAGATATCTTGGTCTTCGCGAAGTTCTGTCTGTATGAATTGCATGTTCCTGCAAGAATGGCAAGATTTCGCAACAAGAAAAAGGCTGATGTAATAGTTTGTATTCAAACCAGCAGAGTGTACTGCAGACAAGGAGACCGATAAAAGTTAAAACAAAAAAAATGCAACAGTCATTCGGTTGTTAGTATCGTAATTTTGTTTGTAAAACATCTATATGAACATCATTTTAAAAACTTATGCTGTAATTATTTCCCTACCATGTGAATTAAACTTAAAGCCTCTTTGAATTAATAGAATTATGGCTACACATGTTTTTTTAGTACGTTAGACACCGGTACGGTTTTGCAATTTTTTTAGTTAATATTTTTTTTGACGCATTGTTCAAGTTATACTTTTTAGGCGGGTTATGAAAAAAATGATGGGAGTGATATTTTACAATGCGCGCGTACGACGCAACAAAAACGGACAGGATGAAGTTGCTGAAGGATATTTTGTCTAAGTTTTATGTAACATTTTTTGTAATATATATGTACATATGAAAAATGTATCATAAAATCTGAAAAGCGATAAGTCAAGACGATACATAAAGACGACATTTGCCGATTTCTGGATTGAATTTTCTTTCGTTAGCTAGTTTTCTTAAAATACTTAAATAGCGGTGGTTTTAAGCTCATTCCATCAAAGAATATGTCGAGTCAAATATAATTTTCGTGATTTTCAGTAAACGAAGCGATTTTTAAAGGATTGTACAAAATAGGTTGCGTAATGATAATTATTTTATTAACCTTATGTAGTAGTTTCATTTCTCAACTTACAACATATATGATGAACTATTTATGATCAAAGTAGACAAAAATCTGACTGTTAAACCACAAATGTGAAGTTTTTAAATATAAAAAATACACAAAGTGAACATAGAGAAAATACATATCAGTGATTAATCTGTATTAATTAATCTGTTTATTATACGACAAGTAAATTATTCAGCAATAAATTAATATACTTAAAAAATAAAAACTTGACACAAAAAATATTAACTAATAGTTATCTATCGCACACAAAGTTTATAAAAAAAATATAAAAGAAAAGAAATTGGTTCTGCAAAGAACATAAATGATCTACTTGAAAGAGGGCAACGTCAGATTATAAAGCAATAACCCGAAAAATCCCATCGCTACAGAAAGATACAAGCAGACATGAAATAAAAGACTAATTATCTTATTAAAGAAACATTCTTTCTTTCCCACTGAGAATATATTAATTAAATATCATTCAATATCCATATAGTTCTAGTTAATATTTCATGTCAAGCATAGAGCAGAAAATTATTGAAAATTAGAAAAGCTTAATAAAAAAATACCACGATAAAACTGAAAGTCTGAAACAAATTTTATATAAGGCATGAAAGTAAAATAAAAAAAAATAAACCTACCGCAGTTGCACTGAGATTTAAAAAACTTAATAAGTATATTTATATTTTTTAATGTATGGCAGTAGTGGTAAAGAAACTTGTTTTGCCGCGATCGTAAATACAAAGTGAAGAGAATTGAAATAAAAAAAATAGTTGTAACAAAATTATTTCTCTTCCTATGAACTTAATCTTTGCTAAGGCTGAATTCTAGTGAAGACTTAGTAAACATCAAGGTACAGGCACTCAGTAAAGATAAAATGTACGGCATAATGAAATTAAAAATAGAGATGTTTCTCAAAAACCACAGAAATAGGGCTAGTGGATATGGAAAAAAAGCATAGCATAAAGAAAGGCAATCTAAATAAGGAGAGATAACTTTCAGATAACTTTCAGAGAAAAATAACAAGCGAACATCGAATTTATGTTGGGAATTAGACTATTTAATCACAAACAACAATAATGACCTTCAATGCATTGCTTGTACGCAGATAATATCAGGTGCTAAATGATATAATATTAAAACGACATTAGCCTACGTTAAATGAAAATAAGTTTCAGCAGTATACAGGGGAATCTAGATATGCTATAACAGAATATAAAAAAAGAAAAAATTATACGGCAAACACATTATTTCAAAAAGTCTGACATGATAACAAATGCAATATTGCCACTTCTTATGAAGTAGCGCTGGAAATTGTCAAAGCGGAAAAATTGTGTACTGATGGACTGCTTATTAAGAATTGTGCAAGCAAAATGGCAAAAAAAATCAATCAACATTAATCAGTATGGATCCAAAGAAATTGCATGACGTAATTGAAAAATGTAAATATTTTTTAAACTATTCAAGAGGGATTTTGAACTATTCAAGAGGAATTCATTGTAGCAGAAGAAACGCTTGATCTGATTCTTCTCCATGGTACAACTAAGTGTACATATATTTTTGAAGCTGTAAATAAGGTGGTATCATACTATGGATGATTCGATAAATGTTCCTGTATTGTCAATGATGGAACTAGAGCTATGATAGGAACTGAAATTGGATTTATAGAACTCTTAAAACAAAACAATATCAACTGTCCTGTGATACACAGCATTGTTCACCAAGAGAACCTATGCGGAAAGTCCTTACGTCAAATGAATATCATGAAAGTGGTTATTAAAATATCTAATATTACAAGAGCGGTCTCGCGATTGCCCCATCTGACTGTTTCGTGATTTTTTAGTCGAAGTAGATGCTAGAAATGGGGACTTGTTATTTCGTACCGATATTCGTTGAAAATGTTCGCGCTCTACGCAAATAGATTCCCCTTTTCCTTAAAAATGTAATGAAGTCCGACACAATGTAACTGGAAAATAAAATTGTAGATGCAAATATTCTGCCAGACCTTCCACTTTTAACAGACCTGAAATCCCATCTAAATAAATTAAATTTGAAGTTACAAGGAAAGCATCAGAATAATACCAATTTATATGGCTACATAATTAGATTTAAAAATAATATTTAGCTTTCAAGTCTTCACAATAAAACATGATATATATTTCACTTTATACACGCTGTAAAGACGACTTTGAATAAATGGGGGATTTTGAAGATTACATTCATATTTAACTCATATAAGATACGTTGAGACCATCGCAAAAGAATTCGAAAATTGGCTTAGCGATTAAAAAAAAATCGAAGGAGAAATTTCACTTTTTATTCAGCCACTTGATATTTTTGTTGACAACGTAAACAGAACTAAACTTCAGCTGGAATTTTGTGATTTGCAGTCAGATCCGTTTTACCAGGAAAGAACTGAAATAGGAATAAACTTTTTTAAGTTACTCCCAGTAGAACGTTATCACAACTTGCGAAACGTAGGCCTTATCATTGGCGCAATGCTGGAAAGCATGTATTGAAATATTCGAAAGTAGTTTAATGAACATAAAATTGATGAAGTAAAAATATAGATGTTCCCTGTTTGATAAATTATCTACTCAGTTGCATCGTTTGTCAATAACAAATGTTAATGTTAATATTGACATACTGGTTAGTGAAAACCAACATTCCCAAACTTTCCACTAATTTGTCTGTAAAGTTGCGTACGAAGTATTTTATGATGCGGCCCTTATAACCGCAGTTTTATTTTTAGCGACCCTTGGGCCATTTGAAGCTGGACAGCCCTGCTTTAGAAGATTAATCCATGGTGGTAAATGTGTAAGTTGAGAAAACAGTCTTGCTGGTGATTAGGGAAAAAAAGATTGGAAATTTCAGAAAACACGGGCAATATATTTTTGACGTTTTGCATTTATTCAAATTTCAAACGTTTTCTATGTAAAAATATTTCGATTTCAATAGGGATGGTCACTGCTCATTTTTCTTATTAGATGGTGCATCGTCGACATGGTCGTTATGTATGGAGTTTGAAACGGCCGATGTCAAAAGTCAACTACGTAGAATTCTGTTTGTTTTGTACATTTCATACATGTATCATTTTTTTTACTTTGAATACATGTATCAACAATATATTTTATCGCTTACTTCCCAAAAATACAAAAGAAAAGTAGGAAAACGTTGCAAGAATTGACAGAATTCTAAATGACAGTTGCTTAAGATACTATCTACAATAATTTTGCGTTGCTTCAGATACTATCTACAATAATTCATTACCTTGAATTTCACGTCGTCCGATTCAAAGTCACAAGCAAAGGTTGTGGAAAGAGGTAGATTATGTTAATCTTCTCCTTCTTTTAAATGATTACATGGATTTTAATATTTTAGATTTTAGTTTACATCTAAATACTATTCATCATTTTTTTTCTTTTATAAATAATGAGAAGGAAACTAGACCACAAGAAATATCAAGTACGGCCATTGCTGGCAAGAATATATCAAATGGTTTAAAAAAATATAATTAAAATTAAAACAAAGAAAAAATAAAAGTGTGTTACGTGGACAACTCAACAATAGTGAAACTTCGACAATAATTTCGGTTTGCTTTACTAAAATTATTAAAAATATTAGAGTAATTAAAGTATAAGTTAATTATCCTGACATGTAAATTTGTCTCAAGTCCAGCAGTCAATCAGGTGAATGCAAATGATAAAGTCCTAATTTTAAACAGTTTTCATAATCTCTCCAACCGTGTATGTATCATGTTAATAAGCATTAATAAATGAATATATCTTGTGCCGGAGTGGCAGAGAGAAAACAAAAAGTTTTAAAAATTCCAGTCACGTGTTATATTTTAATTAAGTTCAGTCACCCGCAGGCAAATTTTTATGAGCGTTGCGGCTAAGTACTTGTGATAATTTATATATTTGTTTCACGCAAAATTGTGCGATAATTAAATTCAATAAGATCCGGAAAATTCATAGATGACTACTTTGGTAGCCATTTCCTTTCGTAATGATGACAGGGGAGGTGTTTCGTGGCAGAGGAACATCGTGCTCCATCGTTGAGTCTTATTTTACCTAAAGAAATTTACGAGATGAATGACGGTGATTTATCTTATAATGTTATGTTTTTATATTTACTAAATTACAAGTAAATGGCATTATTTACTGTTCTTAATCGAAATTCATTCAATAATAACTCGTATCGGAAAATAATGTACATCTTCTTGATTTCTTACTTTGATTACTTTCCTTCCACTATGGATTTTCCTGTATATGTTTTCGTAAAATTATATGCATTTTTCTGGACTTTTAGATAATTATTTAAAATTTGTATTAGTTTCGTAATGATTACTAAACTATTCAAACTCATTTTTAAAAATGTCACAAGGTGTTTCTTTTTATTATTTTGACATATTTACAAATTAAATTTTTTTCGGAGTTTAAAGTTTTTGGTGAAATATCTTGATATCTACAAAAGGGATAGACAGATAAACATGAAAATAATTTCACGACTTGACGTTGTTAAAACGATGTGCTCTGGTATCCTGCAGTAGTCATCAAATTAAAATTTCTTACCTAAATAATCTTTTATTTTCGTAAAAATAATTTTGTTTTTAAACTGAGAATTGTTTAATAGGTTATTATAAAATTTATAGAATTTCAAATTTATATATCAAAGTTAAAGTTAATTTAATTAATCATACAGATAAATAAAACTGAAATGTATGTCTATTATTTCTGAATTTTCAGCTTAGAATGCTGTCCATTTGAGTATTAGATCACTAAAATGAATCTAATGTTAAAATTATTGTCTCTCTCTCTGCCTGTACCAAGGGTTTAATCCTAAAACTATTAAAGTTGTTGACATGAATTTCCTTTTATCATTCACAATTAAATGAAACTACGTAATGTAGTATTATTTCTACTTTCTTTAATTTCTTTACCACGACCTAGGTTTCGTTGTATTACAACATCTTCAGGTGGGTTATTAGCAAAGATTCAATCTTTGCTAATATCCCACCTGAAGATGTTGTTATATAACGAAACCTAGGTCGTGGTAAAGAAATTAAAGAAAGTAGAAATAATACTACATCACGTGTTTCATTTAATTGTGAATAATGAATTTCCACAAAATTAATGCCAAATATATTCAATCCTTTTATCATGATATCTCAAAAAGTTTCGAAGTCATGATAACAAAACATTTCCTTGAAAATTGAACAAAATTTTCGCCACACAAACGGTGGGCAGGGGCGGGCTTCGAACTGGGAGCGGGCAGGGGAATTCATACAGCACAAGTCGGCCCGCACGAGGTTTAAACCTAAAAACAACGCCGATTTTTTTTATCTCCGGATGCCGCCACACGAAATATGGGTACCAACAAGTTTCACAGATCTCAAGACTATTGATGGTTACATATACCAGTCGTACATAAAAGCATGTCAACGCAATTGGAAAACGACAACCACTGAGAATTAACACTACAAGAATCCTCACTCAAAGCCTCAGTTGAACAAATCAGAGATTTATTCGTTCATAATACTAACAACATGTAACCCATCGAATCCAACACAGCAATGGGACTCCTTCAAAGAGAGTATGAGTCATGACATACTGTACCAAATCCGACAAGCTCATTCAAACTGATCATCGAATTCAACGACGACATCTTCAATGAAACACTCATTCACCTAGAAGATAAAGGTTTAGCAATAAAAAAACAGACTTTAGTATAAATTGAGATGTCAGTACCAAGACAAGATGCTTTTAGTGTGCTAAACTTCGAAATTACAAAAGAAAGAAGCTACAATATTTCAATACATTGCTCACAACAAACCATTCCTCAGTGATAATAAAAAAAAATTCAACGTTTATCATGGATGGAATCAAGAATAACACTGTTGAAATTATTTACTTGTACGCACCAGACGGCACCGGGAATATGTTTCTAATGAGTCTATTGCTGGCATAAATACGTGTTAAACATCAGATCACACTTGTACTGCTGACAAACTGCCTATTCCGCCCTACAACTACCGTTGACTGCAGCCGAAGAACAATTCTCAGTATATAAAATCTCAAGAGAATCTGGATGGGGTGAATTTATAAAACAAGCTAAAATTATCTTTTGGGATAAATTATCTCAGAAGATAATTTTAGCTTGTTTTGTAAATTCACCCCATAAATTTATCACCCTAAAATTATTTCTGGATGCATAAAGGTATATAAAAAATCTCCCGAAGCCATGGACAAAACATTACAAAACTTGCGTGGAAACTCTAAAGTGATGGAAGAAGCTCTACTCATACTCTCAGGAGATTTTCGACAAACGTTTTCCGTTTTCCCCAACTCAACACCAGCAGACTAAATCAATGTATCCTTAAAAATCACATCTCTGCCCACACATACAAATACTGAGACTAACAAAAAACATGAGAGTTGAACTATCGAAAGACGAAACAACAGCACATTTTGCTCAAAAACTTACAAATAGGCGAAGGCACATATCCTACTGACCAGACGGCCGCCTCATTGAACTCAACACTGATTTCTGCAACATAGTCACTATACTAATCCGGATATTTCAGAGGGCAATTTTGGCAACTAAAAATAATATTGTCGATATCATCTTTAATATTCAAAAGAAAATTCCCGGTGAAGAGAGAATGTACAAATCGATCCGACACGATAGTAAACGTTGAAGAAAGTGCAGTTTTTGCAAGTACCAGGAATACCATTACACTGCCTTTGACTGAAAACTGGATCTCCGATCACACTACTCAGAAATCTCAACTCACCAAAACTATGTAATATAACAAGGATGATCGTCATACAGCTGTCGAATTACATCATCGAAGCCGAACTTATGACTGGAAAGGATAAGGGATACACAGTAGTTATCCCTAAAATACCACTGATCTCCACTAAACTGCCAATCCAATTTAAAAGACTACAATTTCTAATCAAATTAGCTTATGTATTACAATTAACAAAGCGCAAGGACAAACTTTAAAACATTGCGTCATCAACCTTAAAGAATTCTGCTTTTCTCACGGTCAAATATACGTAGCTTGCTCTCGAGTAGGAAATTCGAAAAATTTGTACATATATATACCCCGGATAACAAAATTAAAAATGTTGTTTATAAACAATTATAAATAAATAATAATAGGTTCTTGATAAAAAAAATGTTAAATAATAGGTTCTCGATAAAAAAAAATTACCTCTTATATTTTAAAGTTTATCCTTTTATTCCAACTACCACATCGCATATCAACTCTCTAGGCGAACCCCGGGAAGCTGGTACCCCAGCTTATAAATAAAACAATCTGTTTCTATACGAGAAAATAAATGAGTTCAATCATTCCTTAGCAAACAGTGTAGTTGGGCTTCACATATAGCTGTTAATTTATATACCATAACATCGACCATGATAGATTACAACTCAGGTTTATAACGTTACCAAACGACAATAATATTTCTGGCGCTTAAATGTCATGGAATTTCCCATAGATACGGCCCATATTCTCCTCTCACAATTCTATTGTCGGAATACAAATAGAGAAGGAATTTAACGACAATATTTGAGAAAATCTCATTTCGGTCACAGCTTTAGAGCCAAGTTCAAATGATTTCGTGTAAGTTCCTATATATATAATAGGGATGCTTCGTGACGTCGTCCGCGTGGAATTTTCGAAATGCAAGTGCTGTGTTTTTGTGCGTTTATTTTATGCTCTTCACTAAAAAAATAGTTAAGGTTTAAACCTCGTGCGGGCCGACTTGTGCTGTGTGAATTCCCCTGCCCGCTCCCAGTTCGAAGCCCGCAACTGCCCACCGTTTGTGTGGTGATTATTTTGTTCAATTTTCAAGGAAATGTTTTGTTATCATGACTTCGAAACTTTTTGAGATATCATGATAAAAGGATTGAATATATTTGGCATTAATTTTGTAGAAATTCATTATTCACAATTAAATGAAACTACGTGATGTAGTATTATTTCTACTTTCTTTAATTTCTTGGTGGGATATTAGCAAATATTGAATCTTTGCTAATATCCCGAAACCTAGGTCGTGGTAAAGAAATTAAAGAAAGTAGAAATAATACTACATTACGTAGTTTCATTTAATTGTGAATGATAAAAGAAAATTCATGTCAACAGCTTTAATAGTTTTTTGGTTAAACCCTTGGTACAGGCAGAGAGAGAGACAATCATTTTAACATTAGATTCATTTTAGTGATCTAATACTCAAACGGACAGCATTCTAAGCTGAACATTCAGAAATAATAGACAAACATTTCATTTTTATTTATCTGTATGGTTAATTAAATTAACTTTAACTTTGAAATATAAATTTGAAATCCTATAAATTTTATAATAACTTATTAAAAAATTCTCAGTTTAAAAACAAAATTATTTTTAAAAAAATAAAAGATTATTTAGGTAAGAAATTTTAATTTGATCAAGATGTATCCCCAAAAACTTTAAACTCCGAAAAAATATTATTTGTAAATATGTCAAAATAATAAAAATAAATAATAATAAAAATGACATTTTTAAAAATGAGTTTGAATAGCTTAGTAATAATTACGAAATTAATACAAATTTTAAATAGTTATCTAAAAGTCCAGAAAAATGCATATAATTTTACGAAAACATATACAGGAAAATTTATAGTGTAAGGAAAATAATCAAAGTAAGAAATCAAGAAGATGTACATTTTTTTAGATACGTGTTATTATTGAACGAATTTCGATTAATAACAGTAAATAATGCCATTTACTTGTAATTCAGTAAATATAAAAACATAAGCATTATAAGATAAATCGCCGTCAGTCATCTCGTAAATTTCTTTAAGTAAAATAAGACTCAACGATGGAGCACGATGTTCCTCTGCCAAGAAACACCTCCCCTATCATCATTACGAAGGGAAATGGCTACCAAAGTAGTCATCTATGAATTTTCCGGATCTTATTGAATTTAATTATCGCACAATTTTGCGTGAAACAAATATATAAATTATCACAAGTACTTAGCCGCAACGCTCATAAAAATTTGCCTGCGGGTGACTGAACTTAATTAAAATATAACACGTGACTGGAATTTTTAAAACTTTTTGTTTTCTCTCTGCCACTCCGGCACAAGATATATTCATTTATTAATGCTTATTAACATGATACATACACGGTTGGAGAGATTATGAAAACTGTTTAAGATTAGGACTTTATCATTTGCATTCACCTGATTGACTGCTGGACTTGAGACAAATTTACATGTCAGGATAATTAACTTATACTTTAATTACTCTAATATTTTTAATAATTTTAGTAAAGCAAACCGAAATTATTGTCGAAGTTTCACTATTGTTGAGTTGTCCACGTAACACACTTTTATTTTTTCTTTGTTTTAATTTTAATTATATTTTTTTAAACCATTTGATATATTCTTGACAGCAATGGCCGTACTTGATATTTTTTGTGGTCTAGTTTCCTTCTCATTATTTATAAAAGAAAAAAAATGATGAATAGTACTTAGATGTAAACTAAAATATTAAAATCCATGTAATCATTTAAAAGAAGGAGAAGATTAACATAATCTACCTCTTTCCACAACCTTTGCTTGTGACTTTGAATCGGACGACGTGAAATTCAAGGTAATGAATTATTGTAGATAGTATCTGAAGCAACGCAAAATTATTGTAGATAGTATCTTAAGCAACTGTCATTTAGAATTCTGTCAATTCTTGCAACGTTTTCCTACTTTCCTTTTGTATTTTTGGGAAGTAAGCGATAAAATATATTGTCGATACATGTATTCAAAGTAAAAAAATTGATACATGTTTCAGCACGTATTCATTTATAAAAATTATGAAATGTACAAAATAGACAGGGTTCTACGTTGTTGAAGAAGTGAGATTGGATTATAACGTCGGCATGGTCATACCGCTCGTCACATATTTAATAAAGCACTATTAAATCTGGTTCAATGTACCTCCTATGTTGCGAGTTGTATTTGAATATCCATTTAGTTATATAGAAATATATAGCGTGGTAAGGACTTTGGATTACAGCACCGTATTAAATTGAAATCAGATAAAAGTTTTGTTGGTTATTCGATACGCTCTCATCCGATAGAAAGACTGGACAATTTTGCAACACGAAAACAATGCATGTTCTTAATTTTCATTGATAATTGTTTGAATATTGGAACATCTAAATCTATGTGTAAAGCCTAATAACACGAAAAGTAATCTGCTCAATGTGTGTATTACATTTTATTTACAATTTTTGTAACTAAGATAATTTTACGTTTTTAAAAGGGAAGAATATCTTATAGATATTACACACTTTGGGAGACAAGCACCCTTAAAATAGCCGTCTAGAAAGTTTATAAGGCTATTAAATTTAAGTTGAAAAAACAAGGATGGTTGCAATATTATAATATAAGGCTTTAGCTGATGATGAAATACTTGATTAGAGCGCGTTGTTGAGACTAAACTGTGACCATTCTAACTGTAAGGCGAATGAAAAAATATTCCATTATCTATCTGTTCGCCAGATTTTATTAATTTCTTTTTCAATGCATTTGATCCGGAGGGCATGGGAATGGGTAGTTTTTTTTTCTTTTTGTATAGGATGTTAATATGTTTCTCACTATGTTAGAAGATTATGGTGCTAAGAGATGAGGGAGTATCTGGTTGGTGTATTCAGAAAATTTAAGTGAAACTTATACTACAATTATAGGATTTAAAATACCAAAATAATTTCACCTTATAATATCTTTTTACATATTGCGTTATTGTGTAACAACGTTAGATACATTATTGGTATTTACTAAGCGTTGACAATATGAACCATGCTGAAAAAAAATAGTAAAAATGGAACGATATAATTGGGATTACAATGCTCTTAAATATTTCTGAGATTAAATTTTTAATTGAAAAAATTAGAGGACGAGAACGGATATTTAGTAGTTGAAAAATTACTAATACACGAGTCGCCATGCCCTTTGTTGGTGTGCAACAAATTTATAGTATATTCGCATTATCTTAATAACGTGCATTGGCTGTAAATTTGTTGCAATTATAACTGAAATCAATACACGTGTTTTTTACATTATTTATTTGGGAACCAGTTTCATTTATTTTGTGTTATTAAAATTATGTAGAAATAACAATAATATAAGTATTATTTCAATTTTAATTCGGACTTTATCCATTGATCACATCAGGCAACTGGAAAGTCTAGGTACAATGATGTTATCTTCTACATGCGACTTTATCGAAGTAGTCTTCAAACTCCAACAGCATAAAAGGCAAAAAACAGGATAACAGCAGAGGAAATATTTTTAGACTCATTTAAATATTTCATACCATGAGCCTTAAGCTAATCACAAAACAATTAAAATCTACTTTCTCATGACTTCAGTTAAAATCGATTTTAATCATATGTGAGATAAATTGAAAAAAAAATAAACATTATATGAATGCATGAACAAAAACATGAGATTAGTAAGTATTAAAAGTCACGAAAGATACTACTTACTAAAGATATTATATTTCACGTGGTCTTTCTCATCATCACATGTGCGATGTAGTATTCAACTCCAAAATAAGTAGAGTTTGAGAAGATCAGTTCCCTGTAATAACATGCTCGATGAGGGGCGAAATACTCTAATTAAAATTAAATTTATGTACCAAAGTTTACTTTTGAAACACTTAGTTTTATTTTGCGTTTATTTGTTAAAATAAAACCTTTTTAATTACTATCCACCTTTGTGTTAACTAAGCAGTCATTAGTAGTTTTTTTTCATTTTGAAAATATAAATTGTAAGAAATGGCTATAAAAGTGTCGGGGGCAGACATGATGAACTTTTATTCCTATAATCTTTAATTTCTTGCTTTTAAAATATTTGCACTCCGGAATGTGATGAATGACGTCTTAATTTCACTGATCTCGATAGAGGATCTACCAATCCTGGAAGCATAAAATTTTGATACAATTTCACTAAACATGATTCCATGTTATCTCTCCAGAATCGGTCATCCTTCGCAATAAATTCATATTTCAGTTTATTAGTATCAGGCCGGACCGCAAACAGGCAGACATCGTGGTCAGTAATACGAAACTGACCTTGTATTTGACAAACCTACGGATACTTTTATTGATATTAATTTTATCACAATCGTATTTCAAAACTGAATTTTTGAAGTGAAAACTTCTTTAGGCACGTTGAGAAATTTTTGGTAGGTGAAAATCTCATGGGTTCGCGACTCTGACATGCCAATGTGAACAGTGATTATATATATATATAAAAATATATTTGGCACCGGATATCCGATTGTGTGGTGTGCGCGTAGGACGCTTTTTGGATGGGTAAAATCTTGCGAGTTCGTGTCGTCGATATGCTGTAATTGCAGTATATCTGTAGCTATAAGTGACGTGTTGTGCAACATTAGTGCTGTGTATATCTATACAAGTAAAGTCAAATTGACTACATGGATAGTTCATTGTGTGTTTACTGTGCATTGTTTAAATTGTGATTTAGTTTGATTATTATTTTGTTTATTTTAATTATTTGTTTTATTTTAATTACTTTGCGTTTAATTATAATTTGATATAATTTATTATTTTGTTTTTTAATATTTAACCTCTGCAATATATCATGTAATGAGTATTTCATAGTGGCTCACGAATTATCTTACTAGTGTGATAAAATAGATTTATAGTGGTTCCATAATTTTTTTGTCACGGATTTTAAAATTAAATATTCTAAAAAAATTTACAATAATTTTAGATTTATGTGTTAAATTTGGAAAATATGGTTATAGTGCAATATTTTGGTATAATTATTTCATAGTTTTAAGTTTTTAGTTTTGTAGTCAAACTGTCTATGTATTTTTTGTTTTATTGCTTCATCTGGGTGTAAATTGAAGGTAGATACTGGGCATTTAATAATCCGATAATACCTTCTGTCTCTTAGAAAAGAAAATTTGTTATCAATGAAATTCATGTCCTACTGATGGTACGTGGTTAAAATCATTCCCGTATAAAATCTGTTTAAGTAATGGTGTGCAGGCTGGTGTGCAGGCCTGGAATTTATTACAAGGGAATAAGGGTTTGATTTTCCATCGGCAATCGATTGTGAATAAATTAGGCTTTTCAGATAATGGCTGCTTCCATTTTACTTGAAGGACTGGTATAATTTTTAAAAAAGGTATGTGATGAAGGCTCATTATTTTTCTTGGACAACCATAAACAATTGAGACAGCACTTATTTTTTTTTACTACGGAGAACTTTGATTGCTTCGGCACCCGCAGAAGCTTATAATGGGTGCTACAGGACCGTTTAGACTAACGAACACCCACTACTACAGTGGTCAACACTCACTAATACACCAGTTTCATCTACACTGCCAATGGATTTTGCAAATTCTTTTTTTTTCTTGTAACGCCTCAGACATGCAATGCTTTGCTGCTTGACAAGAGTTATACAGTCTTAGACGTATAGATAGAGTTTTGACATGACGTAAAACTGTATTTAACTGTGTAAAACCACTACTAATAGACACTATGCTAGCAGTAGCTTTTTGTTTTATGTCCATTTTCGTGTAACATTTCTGTGTTGCTTCTAAATCAAAATTTCTACGGCACATACCGCAAATAAGTTCCCTTTTCATTTGAAATACATATTTACCACAATCGAAAGGATAATAATATCTAACTAATAATTAAAACTATTCTAATAAATAATATCTACTATTCTTTTGCCTTTTAACTTGAGTATTATTTTCTTAATATCTTTCTTAAATCATCTTAAACATCGTTTATTTTCTAACATTTTCTACGGCTGTTGTTAATCTAAAAAAACTGAGAAAAATTTGAATAATTCTTGAAATTAACATATTCATGCAAACAGAGCACCATCAAATTATTAAACGGCTGTGAAATAATTTATTTAATCAGCCTAGTTGAAATAACTACGAAAATTGGCAAATCACATCTGCTCCAACCATTAAATCAATATGCTCAAAGCAAATAAAAAGTGTATATGTGTAAATTATTTTCCTTTCGATTTTTGGAGCTGGAAATAAATTTTAAACATGAATTAAAATATTTTTTATAAAGCAAATCTTAACGTAATCACCGAGCCTAGAGTTATAATCGTTCGTATCATGACTAAAAAATACATCTTTTAATTGCCAAACCTTAAAGTTTAACTATTCGTGTCTTGATTTTATTCCGTAAATAGTTTCTTTGTTCCCTCTTCAAAGGTTTACGTGGTCAAAAAAGTGTAATAAACATATACGTACGAATTGCGCGAGGTCAGTATAAGTAATTAAGTACCCATCTTTATATAAATAAAGATGGCTACTCAGATGGTTCAATAAATTTTCTAGTCGATGATAAAGTCAGATCATATTTTATTTTTTTCGTGTAAAATATTGTATTAAAAAAATATTTATGAATAACCAACCGCTTTTCATTTAGAATAAATTGAATTTATGTTATTTCAATTTATTAAGATTATCCATTGTTACTGGATATTAAATATTTGTCAATGTTGATCAACAGAAATTTTTGGATCATGGTTTTTAAATTTAATATTAAAACGTTGATATCGAAATGACTAACTCGATTAAAAAAAATCGAAATTTATACAAAATGTTTATGTTGTCATAAAAAAATAAGTAGTTTAAATATTGTAATCCTACAAATTCACGTATTAAATATTTATAATTTATAATTTTTAAATTTCAATAAACGAATAGAATTTTAAATTATTTATGTTTAATTTCAACACTTTTATGTACTCCAAAATTGTTATATTCCAATTAAAATATTGTTTTTTTAACTTTAAAGGAGAATAAACTTTAAAAATACACATCAAATAATTTCAAAAATATCATGATAGTAAATATCTGCCACTCGACTTTTATCTAATCGTCAGGGTAAGGTGAGCCCTCAACATGTTAACAATTACAGATTTACCAGCTTTTCAAGGATTTATGGTTTTCATTTAAATATTTAAAAGAAATTAGGCAACTTTATAAAAAGAACATTTAAATTAACATTATAAAATATATACTTTCCTCCTAATAATGTCAATTATACAAAATTTTAAAAAGATATTAGTGGACATTAGTTACGGATTAATTTTTTTACTTTAGAATTTAAATGAAAAAAAAACTTGGAAATTATTTTAGTATAATTGGGTTTCGAGGTATGTATATAGTTATACTCGACTGAATAATAATTAGCGGAGGAACACGAAACAAATGAGAGTTTCGTCTTCGGTTAGCTCCAGTTCTATTGGAAAAGTAATTAAAAAATATATATTTCATACTTTAGGCATGATGGATCACGAACTGGGAACTTGAGTTCCACCAGAAATGTATTGGTACTAAATCTATGCCGGGATTAATGTAATAAAACTACATGTCACACGTGACAATGAATATAGGTTTAATTTGTGCTTGTACTTGTATTCATACATTTTTAATATTGTTACGTTAATGACATAGTAATCCTCAGTTGGTGTATAGAAATATCGATCGTTTAATAATAGGGTTGTGTAACTGCCATTGAACGCCACTGTTTAGACTAAATATTTATTATTACTTATTTGTTACTTATTAATAGTGGTATAACCTTGTTCTAACTTTCAGATACCCTTGCTTTTATATAAATATATTACCGAGAATAACTTCTTTTAAAACCTACACCGCTCCCCTACAATAAACTCACTAACATAAGTAGTGGGAAAACCCACATAAACCCGGCTTCCGCTATTGTATTTGAAACATATAAATGCCGTTGGATATTCCTAAGAGTTAATATTTGCTAATATTCCACCTGAAGATGTTGTAATACAACGAAACCTAGGTCGTGGTAAAGAACTTAAATAAAGTAGAAATAATACTACATCACATAGTTTCATTTAATTGTGTATACTAAATACACTTATAGATATAAGATAATATTTATTATCTTTACACGAATTTTATTTTAGAATACTATGAAACGTTTAAGTAGGTTTATGTCATGCAGGTATTTTATAACGATTTCAATTTCAGTATAGTAATATAGATATTACACATTTATAAAATTGTCCTGCAATATTGCTGATATTTGCAGAAAAATATTATTATTTTTTTGTCTTCAAAATATTCTATAATTTGGATCAAAAGTATTAATGATAAAGTTAATATACGAGTATAACGAAATGTTTTCCTTCGACATAGGCTTTTGGAAGTTTATTTTTTATCTACGTCTATATGTTGTATAATATATACATATGCATTCAACTTATTATACGCAACATCTTCATACATTTGCCGAGTACCGACCGAACTTATTTAAGTTACTTTTTCGTCGCGAACCGTGACCTAGTTTTTCGCGTTGAATAATAATCCACACCTCGGAAAAGCGAGTGAAAGCCGTCAGCGCCCATCAGCGGAGCGACCGTGATAAATTAGCCCCCAAACAAATCCATGCACTGGCTCCGTCCCCGCTCTGCGACGAGCCTATAATTGTACTTCCGCTCCGAGACTAAATTCGTTAACATCTCTTTATATACAAAGACAGATACCGTTTAAGACACAATAGTAATTAGCCAGTTTGGGCGGAAGTGCGCACCAGGGTACCTAGGTAGGTGCGCCCTATTTAATGTTGTATTTCATTTGCGGGTCCCGTTTTGAACTTTGTGAGTGCTCAGTAAAATGGAATAAGTTGTAATTATATAAATAAAGGACGCGAAAATTTATTTTTAACTATACTTCATTATTTATTTTTACATTTACGGCCTCGGATAAGACAGGAACTATTGAGTTAGGATTATTAACATAAATTTTTATCCACAATTAAATGAAACTCCGTGATGTAGTATTATTTCTACTTTCTTTAATTTCTTTACCACGACCTAGGTTTCGTTGTATTACAACATCTTCAGATGGGATATTAGCAAAGATCTATATCTTTGCTAATATCCCACCTGAAGATGTTGTAATACAACGAAACCTAGGTCGTGGTAAAGAAATTAAAGAAAGTAGAAATAATACTACATCACGTAGTTTCATTTAATTGTGAATAACGAATTTCTGCAAAATTAACGCCAAATATATTCAATATCAATTTTTATTGTAAAAGTTGAAAACGTTTTATCACAACATTCAACCCCAAACTATTAAATGTACTTATTTTACTATTGTTACTTAATAAAATGCATGTATCTATTCCTGAGTTCCATTTAATTACGAGTTTTTGCATTGAAATTATGAAAAAGTGTAGAAAATGAATTGGAAATCTATGTCCGCACATAAAATAAAATGGTAGGATTGGTATTTATGTAGATTGAAGATATTTACGAAATAGTTACTTAGAAGGACATAAGAAAAGGAAAAGAACACAAAAAATTTATATTCGAATTATTGTCTATTTGCGAGTTGCCTTATTTTTGCGCGCATCACACCGTAACTATTTTAATTATGGATGTTTATGCAATTTGAACTGTTAGATTCTACAGAACATTGTTTAACAAAGCTTATTTGTATCATTGCAAGCAATGGAAAGAAGATATGCTACTTTGAAATTTCAATATAAACGCACTTACTTGAAGAAACTATTTATTTTATAATTAGTTACGTGTATTTTAAACTTCCATTTTACAGTTAACAATTATAATATTTTCCAAAGTTTAACGTGAACAAAGTCACCCTCTCTATAAGTCATATGTAACTTTTGAACACATTCTTTTTCATGTCCCCTTTAATTTGTTATTAGGGTTCCGCGGCTAAATAGCAAAGAATGATTTATTTGTTCTTTTTATCCATACCTATGCAACGTATCATAATCTGTTAAGATATATATATATATATATATATATATATATATATATACATATATATATATATATATATATATATATATATATATATATATATATATAATAGATTTACATTTTTATATGTAGCTGAGTTCGTAGGGAATCTACATATTGAGAGTTCTGTTCATAATAAAAAGGTACTGTATTCCTCAAAAGACCACATGCATTCTTTTCAATGATGTCATTACTACTCATACGTTTTTTTCTTAAAAATCGATGCTAGTTAAGGCAGCAAGTAAGATGTGTAAGGGCAGTACAATGGATACTCCTTGGTTGTTACTTATCCTGCTTAGTGATGGAGTGAAATATAGGTAAGCACAAACATAAACCGTTTTATGCTGTTTTTTTTTATAAATATCCTTGATATATACAACGGCAGTACATATCATTGAGCTCTATTTGGCGGCCAAATAACAAGAGCACTGTAAACAACTTAGATACGGGCGGTGATACTTATTACGTAAATACGAATTGCGTCAAGTATTTACGATTCTGCTACGTTTATTGCTTATTTTCGTCTTTCGTTATACAAAAAGATAATGCCGAAAAGAAAGAAATGTAATTTACTTTGGGATAAAACAAATTATTAACTAAAAATATCTTTTACAATGCGACTTTTACGTTGTAAAGTTCTGTTACTTAATAATGTGGCTTATATCAATGTAAATTATTTTAATTATGTTTAGTATTCAGATTTGAAGGCGTTTAGAACGTTTTTTAAAATTAGTGGTTTATTATTTAAAATTAGTGATTTATTATTTAAAATTAGTGGTTTATTACTTAAAATTAATGGTAGCAGATTAAAAAGTTTTCATCAACCGATTCCGGTAGTATTTGAGATTTACATTGCAGTCACTCGGTAAAGAAAATTATTTTGAGACTATTAATTTAGCAATACATTTTGAATTTTAATTTTTTTTCGTGCACCTATTTCGCCTCCCACACCCTAATATTCCCGTATAAATATTTTGAAGAGTTTGATATTACTGGGCAAATTTCAAGTTATTGTTTCAAGCGTCTTCCGAGAAAAACAGTTGCGACACATGAATCATGTTTAAGGATTTCTTTTTCCTTTTGAGGTATGAAACATTAAAAATGATAACTTTTCGACCTCCCACTTAGTATTTTAAAAGAAAAAAGCCTATAAATCTATTTCTTAATCTATTTGTGCTCTACTCATAGAATCCTTTTCATTGATATTTTACATGTCTAATAAAAAAAATTGTCACCTCTGCGTGTATATGAGCTCTCTTAAAATAAAATTGTTCGTAATTTTAAATAACATTTTTAGTTTTGGGCCGGAAATTTGTCGTTAAGTGTCAATTTCAAATTGGTGTTTAATTTCGTTTAGAAGTTTCTAAACTGACATCCGGACGGAGGTACGACGTTGATACAAGACATTTTGTTTCGATTATTTTATTTCTCAGCCATATAATTAAATAAATATTTGTGAGTATGTAATATACAATTAAATAAATATATGTGAGTTTTGAAAACATAGAAAAATTTATTTAGTTTAAAATTATTCACAATAATTTATGATAAACACAATAATTTATGATACCCATGATAAACAATTTTATACAGTTTAACGCAAAATTGGAAACTGAGCTAAATAAAGTGGTTTTAATTAAATCAATTTTTCCCAAGCTATGGGTCCCTAAACCGAACCTCAAAAGAAAAAAATAAATGGAACGCTTCTAAGATCACTAACGTTTCCGTTCGGCTGCTCGTCTATCACAACCGTTTTTATCAGAAACCGTTTGACGTAGCGATTTGATACTTAACATGGTGATAAAAATTTTAACGTGTACATACCACAATAGTTAAGGTTCAAACATATTCATGTGGAAATGTGAGTGGGCAATAATAAAATATTTGTTGATTGTTTTTCGATTTAATCAATCGTGTGGGGTTTGATTTTCAAAACTATCGTTTTTTTTTCTATTTTATGTAAGATAGTTCTAAAGACATTGCTAAAAATGTTCTCTGAAACAGTTTGATGTAAAAACTTGGAATGTGGCGTAGTGATAAAGTATACGTATCTCAATTGGTTAACACTCAAATTTTACGGGATTTTTTAAACTGTATGTTGCGCATGAGGTATCAGTTGCAAAAGAGACTTATAAGTATTCCAAAACTATTTTTTAGAGTTTGATGTAATAGTTATTGATGAATATATAAACAAAAACATTATCCCACCCAATTGCAGACCTCCTAACGTAAATATTACCAAAAGAAACGGTATAAAAGAAAATATATCTAAATTTATCGGAAAACTGAAGCGATTACACTACTTTCATTGTCTTTGAGAAATTACCAATATCTTTACGTCATTGAAAGATACAAAAGGCAATATACTTTTGAATAGTTTAACGGAAAAAATACTACATACCCTTAAATGTTTATATGTGTACGGAACCCGCGTAGCGTGAGTTTTACTCGTATTTAACATTTTATATTAATTAATTCACACAGTGTACACATGTGGATGCACCGTTCAAATATGATTATAAAACGATCGTCAGTTTCCTTCAGACAATACGATTACACAGATCGGAGGATATATCGGTACAATATAAGCCAATCACCGTCTCCCGTCATTGCCGCGTAGCGTGTACAAAAAGAAATGCGCGAATGAATGCGAACACAAAATAAGTTTGAAGAGGAACAATAAAGCAAATGAGATCTGGGCGCGGCGGGTCGGGCGGGCGGCGCGCGGCGCTCCCGATTCTAATTCATAACTTTTTATAATATATTCGAAATATTCCAGTTTTCACCTCAACTCGTGGCTGAAGCTGGATTTACATTTCTGTCACGGGCGGGTCAAATTACTCGTATTATGTAAAATAATGCGCGGAGTGTCTACTAAAGTAGATTTGGCAGTGTTTTTATTAGTCTCAAGAATAACATTTTTTTCACTATTTATATGAAATGCTGACAAGAAAAATCTTGTTGATTTTTGTAATTTAAAACTTAGAAGTATTGAAGTAGGGTTTTTTTTTATAAATTATCACAGATATGCTTAAATAACTAAACCTCGATCTTATTCTAATCTTATCCTAATAACGGAGATACGTGATGATATACGATGGATCAACCGAAAATCCAGATATTTTCGGATCAACAATTTCAGAAATTAATTAAAGTTTACTATTGTATCATAACTCAAGAATTTCGGAACTATAAATTATTCACTAGACATTTCATATACAAAAATATAGTTATTGTAATATTGTATTATAGTAATGGTTTTTATTGTATAATATTAAATTAAAAATTGTGTGAACTAATATCTATAATTCTGCGAAATACGTTACGTTCAATTTAGAAATAGTACGTTTTTCATGGGACTTTTGTAATTATGAATGAAAAAAAAATGCGGCAGCCGTTGGCTTTTAGTGCGGTCGCCCGCGGCTGCACCGGTCGGTTTAAAATGTATGGAAATGAAATTCAAGCGTTCGAAGAGAGCCAAACGCTCGCGTAGGCGGGTTCTCTACATGATTCGTACTTCATACTCTATGCAAACGTACTTCCGTATTAAATTTATGTTTCATTGTAAAATCTCATTAGAAATGATTAAAACGACATTTCCCAATGATGTTTTCGTCAAAAATGTTAAATTAATATTTAATCGATTTTAATAATGTTTAAATTAAGCATTTAAAATGACTATTATAGCGTTTTTAGTGTTCTACACCAAAACCGACCGGAACCCCATTGTTGTGTAAACGCTGTCTGTTGTCTTTTCCTCCATCTGTTAGAGTTATAATTTCTAAAAGAAATCAAACGCGGCCTGCGTAATATGCAGATTCTTGACTTGACACTAGAAATAATATTAAAATGAATTTAAATAATATTTTAATAGAACCACATACATGTTGATAGGAGAAATTTTTTCAGCCTTCTCTTACACATGCATGCGTGGGTGTATGAGGTGTTATTGAAAAGAGCTGTTTCAGTAGACCAGAAAACTGAGTATTTTGAGGATAATTCAGTTTGTCATTTTTAGACCCGAACAGCTGTAATGTGTTTGGCTCTAATATTTTTCATGTTCTGTGTTTGAACAATTAGTATTAAATATTTAAAAAGAATTAAATATATTACATATTACGAGTAATAAAACCAAATTATGTTACTAGGCAGTATTGCATACAGTTTAAATATTATTAATATGGGTAAAAATGTTTTAATAGAAATATTATCTATCTTCAAATTTTTCAAATTTATAAATACACCTAAGTCTTTATAGAACCCTCGTAATTCTATTCATAATTAACAGGTTTTTATGTATTGATATCCCTAAAAACTTAGCCAGTCTTGGTGATATAAATTGGGAGACTATTCAATTCTTAAATATATTGAATGACAAAAATTACCTTGAGTACTTCTTTAAGTGCGTTAGTATTATGCCAACGTAAATTATGATTAGGAGAAATTATTGTTTGCGTCTATCCTAAGTAGGAAAAAGTAGGAAAAGTAATGTATTTTTATTTAAATTAAAAGTTATTAGAACATAGGAAACGTTTTTCTGACTAAAATAGGTATTTATTTCACGTCCTTCGTCTTTATATTTCAGTAAGTTCTTTTTAAATAAATGCTGAGTCAGATCCAATTATGTACCGGCTTTTCCACATGCCTTCCCATCAGCCACTTCTAATAGTCGCCGTTCATTTGCTGTTCATTGGAATGACAGCGACGTGTCCTACTGTACCAATAAATATCCTTTTATTAATTCCTGGAATTATTTGCTTTTTTTCTTGACTATTGTGATTTACCGAGTAAAGCGTTATTTTTTGTGTGTACTTATTTGTGATAATAAATAAGGATATTTTATTATTGCTTGAAAAGTAAACTAGTAAAAAAAATTGTATTTAATAAATACCAAGATTTTAGTATTTTTTTAAAATATCAAAAATAGCTGCAAAATAAGATTTAATGCTAATGCAAAAATAATTAATTTCAAAAATATTTAAAGAATCAAGTAGTATGATAGTACAAAAAATATATTAAGATAACAGTAAATATATTATTGTATCTTTTGTTATCAAAATGTTAGTCACTACAACGTAGTAAATAAAGATTCTTGAATTAAATTAATTGATTAACCAACATTTTAATTGTAGTTAAAACATCGTTAATACATCGTGAAGCGGAGAGTTTTTATACCAAATTAGCCTCATTTGTTATATTTTTTTCAGGCATTTATTTAAATGGCAATCTCATTAATTGCTTATAATTTTTTTCAGTTACATACGTTAAAAATAAGGATATAAGTAACAGATTAATCTAATATATTTAGCCCGACTTATCGTACCGTCGGGATGTTTTCTTGATGTGACACAAGCTCTAGAAATTTTCTTCCGTACTTTCATTTATTAAACTCCTCTCGCGATCGGCGACTTGGAAAAATTGTGAAATTGTTTTACGCGGCATCTTTCCCGAGGGAAGCAGTGAGTTGGTAATGAAAAAATATTGCCCGAATAATTAGAGTAATTTCTGCTCTATGTTATTCACATTTATGCCTCGACGTTGTAGCTACTTGCCGTGCGTTGTCTGTTTTCTGCCTTAAAATGAACGCGCTAATTCACTAAACTAGACACTCGGCGTGACCTCTCAGACAATTCGTTTCGTCCTACATCTAGTCTACAGAACACTAACCTATTAATAATATCATTATTTTTTATTCATTAAATTTACAACATTCAATAATGTTTATTGTAAAAAAGTGATACCACTGAGTTCGGTATCCAATTAGTGGCACTTTAAAGAAAACGTTACATTTTTCTTCGAATAGAATAGTAAACTGCCTATTATGCGGAGAACTACTACGGAGGAACGAATCTAGTAAATGAATACCTATTTACAGAATTGTCATTAAAATTATTTATTTGTAAAATGTTGGTAACCCTTTAGTTTGGGGGCGCTCAATGCTCTTAGCGGTCACATCGAGTCAAAAGCCCCTACAGAGTTTATCTGTGTTTAGCTTTTCATTGTTCTCATCAAAGCTATCGAGAAATGTGCGGGCTTTGACATTTTATCTATTTCATTGACCGCCTCAGGAACGCTATTACACAATATCGTTGTGTCGGTCGAGTGGTCATACGTTTATGGGTCATTAGTTTACATTCTGTTTATACTAATTGCTGCTTATTTTTTTGGTTATTTAATGGTTATTTCGAATTTAAAATCATTTTTGAATTTCAATAAATAAACGAATAAAGAAATTGAACATATAATTTTGCAAACTGGACTGTGGTTATTGTATCTAGTTTATGTCCTTAACTATTATTGTATACTATTTCATAGAAAGAAACAAATACCCATAAGAATTAAATAAAGATCTACACGCCACTTGATTATATGGATTTTTATTAGCACGTCTACGTCCAGAAATTTATAAAGAATTAAAATAATTAAAAGAATTAAAAGTTTGTTGTGATTATTTTCCTGTAGTTTTGCAATTAACCAAATTATAAATTAAAGAAAGTTCTTGAGAAGCCCTTTCCAGCCGTATACGATCTCTGTATTTGGTTTTGGCTTTTCGACGCGTATAAGCCGACATTATATATTTTTGATAATATTTTGTTATTCTAACACCTTATTATATTCACTGTTTTATATACAATCGATAGATTTTGATGACAGCTGACGATTAAAACTTAAACAAACATCGTAGCTTTTCCGAATCAAAACTTATACTAATTGCAAATCTCGATACGCAGCAAAATAACCTCAAAATGGCAGCGCTTCCCCTTCCACCGCGCGCGATGCGTCACTGTTCTCGCTTATCGTAATGAATTCTTTGATCCTTTAGGTATTCAGTGGTGTAATTTTTGATGTAGAGGATCGATACGAAACTGCAAAGCCAAACTGTATCCCCCAATTTTGTTATCATTAGTTTTTTTGGATTGCCCCCGTATGGTAGCAAATTTAAAGACGTATTCACGTCAAAAAAATTTCTTAAGAAGAGGATTCAAAAATTTGTCCATTCGGAGTAATAAAATTTACAGTGGTTATTGGATCTATTAATATCGTGCTCTATTTCAATAACAATTTTAGTGACATACATATAGTCCTGTCGCTGGTTGGCTGCTTTCCCTGTCGATTATTTTAAGTTAATCGTTTAACCGTATTGTGCACGCTTCGTTATCGCATGTTTGATATATCGTGCACTAAGGTTTTGTTTAAATATCGATAAATTACATTTCAGTTAACGTTATTATGTACTCGTTGTGAGTGGATTCATAAGTAAAGTAGTATTGATTTTCGCCACCATCGAAATGATTAGAGGAGTATTCCTGAAGGTAATTGTAGTGTCGGATAAATTTGTATGATATTCAAAAACATATTTATTTACATTACGCAATATCAGCACTGTAGACAAGATATATATGTAAACAATAATTATTCAAGGCTCGATTCGCTATTTATTGAAAATTGCGGATATAGGTGAAATATTTTTTTTAACTGTTTATACGTTTAATTTTTGGCAAACTAATAACTGGATTGAAAATAATGAAACCTTCATCTATATGCTTTTTGGTTCTGTAGAGTATGGTATCGCATTGATGTAAAAATGTAATTAAAAAAATTTGGGCATAAATGGTTAATGAATGAAAAAAAATGTAGGGGTAAATGTTTAATGAATGGAAAAAATGTAGGGGTAAATGGTTATGAAAATAAAAAATGTGGGCATAAATATTACATAAGGTAATTTGACAAAGGCTACTACTTCACTTTATTATCACCAAAGAAAGCTAAAAATATTGTTTATGTGATCAAAGTAATACTTTCATATCCTGAAAAAAAATGAAGTAATTTTCCAAATCTTATGTGTATAAATATGCATATCTTTAAACATGTTATTTAATTTCTAAACAGGCAACGGAGCGTATGTTGACATGATATTTACAATTGATCCTATTGAATATGTTTGGGCAAACTATTTATTTTCTTGAAGTTACAGCTTGATGACGGGTACCTTAGTTATTTTCCAACTTCTAAATTAAGAGTATAGAATATTAAAAGTTTTATTTCGTTAGGTATTTTTTTTCTTTTGCTTTCTTGTTTATATCGTCTATGTACAAAAACATGAAATCCTGTATGTATTATGTTCGTATAAATTAAGTCAAGTTCTTTAAAACATACAATCTAACAAATAATATTTTAACAATTTGGTAGCAAATAGGACCAGAATCTTCTCTCGATGTAAACTAATGATACTTATTTAATATACTATTTTCAAAATTAATCCATTGTTATTAAAATTAAGGGTCGGGAGATGGTGATGCTAAGCTGCAAAACATTTGAGCATACATTACTAAATAATATATGTTTATTGAGGGATATGAAGTGTTATTTTATTTTTTTTATGTTTACAGAGTCGCTTATTCTATTTATTTGAGAAACACTGCTCTAAGTCAACAATTAGATAAAGAATCATTTAAATGTATAAACACATTCTTAATTTATTTTATTTAATATAATTTTTTCCAAGCAATATTTTCAATAATAAATAAACGTATTTTGTAATAGATTTACATTCAAATTTTATTACAATAGTACATGGGCAGATACGATAGAATTAAAAGAAGCATAATGGCTTAATGATTTAAAAATTTAGGGTTTGCATATCTTCTAACTTTTGATATAGTACTCTGAATGTAGTGAATAATTTGCGTGAAGTAATTCCTGTTCATAAAGAATAGGAATATTTATTTCAGTATGTTGTGTAAACTATTGAGTGATAAGTGACCAAATATATTATCAGCATACGCGAAATAATTTGAAAGGGCAACTCTTGGCTATACAAGACGATTATTTTCAATTATTCAATTACTATCTGTGAATCGAAAAAGTACCAGATTCTATGACACCTTAAGTAATTGAATGGACAGGAAACTTATCAAACGATCAAAGAAAGAGAAGGCGACACGGGATGACTAAAACAAAAATGGCACAAATCCCGCAAACGGATAAAAGGCTTTGCGCGAAACTTTTCCGGGACACGCTATGTAAATAAGCATACAAATGAAAATAAATAAATAAATAAACAAGATAAAAACAAAAGGAAAAGCAATCGTAGGCATCCACGTTCGTCTGGCTCTTTGTTAAGTTATATCTCGTTCTGCAGATCGCTATGAGAAAACTTTTCTACTTTCATTTTCGCGAAAGAAGCTGTTGACGAAACTTCGTTTAGGTACTGCCACAAGGAGCTTGAAATACTTTAGTTTTAGCCTCAATCTATAGCATTTCCTACTCTTTGATTGACCCTTATAAGATCATGTATTGGTCGCATTAACTTGATGAAATATGTTCATACATTTAATTTGGATTTGGATCGAAACTTCATCCGTAGTACGCTGAAACATCCACGTGATCATTGTGACTACAGAGCATTTGTTGAATAATGCCCTGACAATGAAATAGGAGAAACTCGTTGTTTTATTAAATGTGCTAATTGATTTATGGCAATATTCGAAGTTAAGTTATCCAAGCTCTACAAGACTTAATAATATTTAGATTAGATTCCAAAAATTATTTATTTAGTATTTATACTAATCTGTATGTATGTATGTATACATACATACATTCATACAGATTAGGATGTAATTCGTGCTTTATGACGACTTTCAAATAAGATTTTTTTAAAACAAATTTATTCTGTAATTGTTTATTAACTTCAAGACTTATGATAAATCAATAATTATTATTACAAAATAGTTAGTTAGACTTGAACGGCGACCTGTATCTGGATTACGAGTGACGTAAACTAAGGATTAAATTGAACTGAGATGATCTAAACACCGCGGCGTTTCCTTCTAGGGTTTATAAAGGGTAAGATGTGCTGAGGAATATGGAAGCGGAGTTTGCTGAACAGGGCTTCGTCATGGTAAGGTGATGCCCTGGGAGTCGAACTGCTCTTGCTATGTAAATATGAGAATCATGACAGCGGTGCCATGTAAGCATTGTTACTAGCAAGTTTAGGGTGTAACAACTCCCCCGTTCAATAGTAAACATATACCCTCGTGTAAGGTAATATAGAAGGTCTAATTCTTGGTATTGGTGCCGTGAGATTGACTATGTGTGTATCAGAAACATGTTCAGAGTCTATGTTATTTGGATTAGGTATAGGTTTAACTAGATATTAGTATAGCTAATATAGCATTATATTCTACTTAAGAATATACAGATAGTGGTATATGAATAATAGAGCTCATACTCTTAAATGTAATGTTTACCTACTGAGTCTACATTACTTGTGAATTTCTTAAACATTTTGTCATTTTCTTTAAGAGACTATATTTTTTAATTTTAAAGCTTGTGTTTAAAACTTAAAGTTCACTGATTTTAATTTATTGCAACATGCTTCTTTCATTATATCGAAATTTAAGTTAACTGGCTTTATTTTAACTTGGGTATTAGATTTGGCAAGTAATTTGCCTTTCTTTAAAATACACAATTTATTTAAGCGGTATATCGAGTATACTCGTTTCCTTTATATCATTTTGATAAACGTTTTCATTAGAGCAATGTATCGAAATATTTTATTTTTTAAAAAAGTTGACAATCCATTTGCCGTTTAATAATTGTTGCCAAATCTCCAAACTACAGTAAAATTTAGTTTCACGCTGCTTTGGAATACATGTACAACCTTGGAAGCACCTCGCTTTCACAAGTTTGATTCAGCATAACTAGAGTAAACGTTAGTCATTTCACATAAATAGAATTGATAATTAACAATTTCACAATTTCTCAAATTATCTAAGTTATAAAAATAATTCTTATCTCTAGATACACCGATGTATTAATTTGGAAGGATTATGGTTATCTAAGTTTTGGAATTTGTTACATTACATGCTATGGGCAATGGTAGGTTTTTATACAGACTAAATTCTTGAATATGAATTAATGGTATTTTTAATACCAATACAATTCTATAATTGGAATAGTGACTTACCATTTCGAATATATTACTTAAGAAACGAATACGATCTAGATCTAATGATATAGGTAATAATTTAAGCTAGCTATAAATCTGTAATTGTCAACTAAATCTTGGTAAATATATTTTTGTGAAATAATGGATGCCTATAGGATATTATTTTTGCTAAATATTACAGCATTTATTATGACCTTAATTTAACTTACGTTGTGATTAGATTATTTTCTAGCATATTTAACAATTACATGAATTTTTCTTTTAACAATAATTTATTACACACTAATAACAATTTTCAAATTAGATGCGATATTTTTAACAGTGCTATTGAAACTTTGCTCATTAGTATTTATTTTATTCAACGCTTCCTGAAAAGCAGAGAGTGTTTTTGATGTAATTAAAATATTTTCCTTCATTAATTTTGCTAATTATCTTTGATAATTATCTATTTCAACGCTTTTCAAAGCGTTGTAATATTTAATTTCGTCATTTTTATCTAATGTACCAAAAATGTGTTTGAAAGTGATCCCAACTTCACCAAACCAAGCTGAGCTTTTAGATCTTAATGAAGTTAAATGGAATATAGAATCAAAATTATTAATTATGTCACAATAATGTGTAAAGAGAGGTTGAATGTGATTATGACACTACATATTGTTATAGATATAATTTTGTTCATAAAGAAACCTCACCATTCCGAAGATAGTTTCATGTTATCTAGGTGTGATTTTATAAAGGATAACAATGATAAGGTGGTCATTAATGAGTTTTAATGGACCAACAGGATTAAAGTGTATACTAGGACCGCTGTTTATCGATTGTTTAAAATCGGCATGTGCATGGACGATGGAACTGTAGCATATGTAAACGAGTACAAAAGTAACATTTCTTTAGACAATTTTCAATAACTGCTGGCAAGTTTTTCCAATGTTACTGTTCTTCTATTTTGTCATACATTCGGGGCGAGTCGAAATGCTCAGCCATAGGAATGTTGCGATTTTCTTTCCAAATTTTAGGTATATAGTTTGATTTTTATATCAGTGTTATGGAATAAATATGAGATTACGTTTTATAATTTTATATATGAGTGTTTATCGAAAGGGTTTCCGAAATCTAAAATTATTAATTACTTTAAAGGTCTACTAGAACGTAGTAGTTCATTTCTAAAGTTTTTTAAGTTTTCAATTACGTTAGTATATGAGCAAGAATCGAACTGATGAACTTTAGCAAACAGAAAATGGAATTTTTTACGAGCGGACAATAGATTAGATCTTAAAGTTTCAAAGGCAAGTTGTGAATACACATAATAACAGTCAGTATTTATGGCAAGATCTTCAATTGAACTATTGACTAATCGTCCCTTGAGTTCTTCTTTCATATGATTTAATATGGTGACCTCGGTCAAACGTAATATCCACGGGTAGAGTTAATTGAGTTACATACTTGTGAACATCTTATTTACCATCTTGTAAGTTGTGAGTAGGTGGGCGTAAAAGTTTAGGTTTCTCAAATTTATTTTTTAAGAATTCTTTAAGCGAGGATCAATTTTTAAATTGTTTAGTGGAAAACGCGATTACTGCTTTGCTTTTTAGTTACTGAGAATAAACGAAAATTGGAAGACGATATCGTATTTAGGAACGATTGCCAGATTGATTGCCATTTGTGCTATATGTGAGAAAAGCGTTCAAATGTTTGCGTGAGTCGTCATAACGTTTAATGAACTGTAGGATTAGGCTAAGGGGAATAATTTATCAATTTGTCTAAGCGTCTTAGATTCATTTCTAAAAATTCTTTAATTTCTGGTAATATTTTCGGTTACAATTAGATTACGCGGTTGTTTACCATTAATTTTAGTACTACTTACACAATTTAACTTATTTAACAGAACCTTGTGGAATATGAAGTTAGTTAAACAATATGTAAAAATTAAAATAATCGTTAAGAATGCTAGTCAGAATAAACAAAATCAAGATTTGTGAAGTAAATTTAATTTATTAAGAAAATTATAAATTACAATTATAACAGGGCTTGTTTAACTTACAGATTATGTGGTAAGTAGTCCACATTTGCTACCGCGATGACCGGTGTGACAGTGTTGGGCTTCGAAGTAGGTTCTCGAGGGAGATGAGTTGCAGGCTGCTCGATGCTACTTTTTATGTTGGTAGACAGAAAACTATTGCGTTACTGGTTCGGTTTATGTAGACTGAAGATATAGATTTCAATGACTTTCGGTTTGGTGAAAATTGCTAGTGCTCCTCCACGAACTTTGTGATTTCTGACGGCAAGTTCGTTGGTTCTTTTTTCGACGATGATAACTTGTGTAATAATTATTGTTGTTTATATAAATGTTGTTTATGAGGTGTTTTCCTGGATTTTCTTTGAAACCAAAATGTTATGAATACTTTGAAATATGATTCTTTAAAAACAATTTATTATTGAATTATTCATTAATTGTAAAAATTATTACAAATCAATTGTTATTGTTATTAAATATTTAGTTATACTTGAACTGGGACATTTATCTGGATTACGAATACGTAAACGAAGGACTGAATTGGACTGAGATAGTGTGAACCCCGCGAGGCTTCAATATAGGGTTTATAAAGAGTAAGAAGTATCCCAGAATATTATCAGCAGGCCGGGCGCATACAATAGAGAAAGATGACTATCCCGTTAATGTATTGATTTGACAGTTCAGATTCTAGAGATTATCTTGATGCAAAAATGTTCCAAACATATTTGTGAAGTTGGTTGGTTTAGCTTTAAATTATGACTGTGCGTAAATTTTTAGCAATGTGGTCCACACGATGCCTCACTTTGATGAAAGTTTTATTTTGAGGAATATTCACTTGATCGCTCATTTAGTTCCATTTCTTAGCTTTATACCTAGAAGGTTACCGTTTTATTATTTAAAATGTTGTTTTCGTAAATTTAAATTTCTAATTTTTTCCTTTATTTACCTGTCACAGAAATGTAACTTTTCGATAGCTAAAATAGCAGTATAGAATAGGTTTGGTTGCATGCCAATGGTTCATAACGTAATTAAGTAGTCAAATTCTGTAAGTTCAGTTTATATACAAGAAAAGTTCTATGATAGTGACATTACGCAATGGAATTCCAGCAAGGAATATTATGCTATAAATGGCTATGTACATTAAATCAGACAATATAAAACGACATTAAAAGCATAATTAACTTAACGGTAATTATATGAGGTAATCTAGAGATATGAATTTGATTCGATTATCATATAATTATTAAATGATAATTAAATATGATTCAAGTGAGTTGGAAACAGCGTAAAGTTTCCAACTCACCTGAATCATATTTAATTATCGTTTAATAATTATGTGATGCATGTCTCATTCGTTGATGCATGTCTTATTTGGTGTTGCATATCGCCCCTGAAATGTTTTAGACATTTCGACAATGTATTTATATAATAATGCTCCACATATCTTTTGTAATAATATTCGAAATATTTCATCGCACATTGTTCAAGGTTAGACGTCTCCTTTGTATTGCGAGATTTATTACAGTTTATACATCACGTCTTTTATTTAACAGTGAGTGAAATGTATAACGTGAATACGCAATGTGAAGGGCTTGCTTGGATAGGTAACAGAGCCATAATATTATTAAAGTAGCGAATAATGGTACTATGGGAAGGTAAAAAAAATCACGTTGATGAAAGTGAGATTCATGGTGTTGTTAGAGATTCATGGTGAGATTCATGGTGTTGTTCATGAAAGTTAGATTCGTATTAATAAATCTTTATAGTACGGTAACTTTTGTTAATATTTAATGATGCCCTTTGTATTGCATATTAATAAATCTTCAATGGTTCATGATGTCCATCTACATATTAGTAAGTCTTTATAGTACTGTAACTGTGTTAATATTTCATGATGTGGTTCATGATGTCCATCTACATATGGTTCATGATGTCATGATGTTCATCTACATATTAATAAATCTTAATAGTACTGCGACTTTCTTAATATTTCATGATGTGGTTCATGATGTGCATCTACATAGGGTTCATGATGTCATGATGTCCATCTAAATATTAATAAATCTTTATAGTACTACTACAAAGATATCCATCTACATATTAATCAATCTTCATAGTACTATTTGTCATGATGTCCATCTACATATTAATAAATCTTTATAGTACTACTTTCATGATGTTCATCTACATATTAGTAAATCTTTATAGTAATGTAACTTTCATGATGTCATGATGTCCATCTACATATTAATAAATCTTTATAGCACTACTTGTCATGATGTCCATCTACATATTAATAAATCATTATAGTACTGTAACTTCGTTAATATTTAATGTCTCCTAGATCACAGCCTCGTCTACTTAACGAAAGTGTGTGATGTCAGAAATTAAAACTACATACCTCAACATATTTATTAAGACACAGTTGATGACTTCATAAAGATTCTAATCTTCTTGACTACATTCGTACCACGTCTACATTAGACCTCAGTTTAGAATTCCACTTTTGCTAGCTAATTCTTTTTGTTTTCGTCTTTGGTTTTGATATTTCATCGGTTAAATATTGAAATATGTATACACGTTATTAATGAGAATTATTGCCAAAATTGTTGCATGTGGTTGAAGAATGAATAAACAAACTTGTGCAATATATCAAGTGAGAATTTCGTTAGCATGAATTGAAATAAAATAAGAGTTAGTGTATTATGATTACCTTATGATACAAGATAACGGATAAATCAGTGATACTACATATATCAAACTCTTCACGTCTTGCTTATGAGGTGTCTTTGAAACTCTTGGGTGGTCATATAAAAGGATAAACATAATAGAAACAGACTCATTCAACAGGTGTTTGGCGAAGATATCGTTATCTTTATGGAAAGCCCAGAAGACATGCAAAGTGTCCTACAACGCTCTACGACTCCTCGATAAATGTTGTTCTGAGGATGAATACCGTTAAAAAAATTTCGTGTAGATCGAAAATGAGAATCGATCATATTTCAGTTGGAGAGTGAATATTTAAAAATACAATTTTCGTTTTGTTTTGAAAACAGTCTTCAGTAAAATCGATATTGTTACTTATCTGTCCGTAAGAAATTAGCAAACCGCTCCTTCTACTCATTTAATGGGGAGAGGTTTTGAAAGGAAACATCCAATCTTCGTATTGCCCCTTTATACAAGTTTCATAACAGTGTGTGTAATCTATTACGTATTTAGAGTCCATTATTTTATATTTTTTATTATCTGATAAACATCAAATATGTAGGTGCCAAACCGCTTGCAACCGCTTGCAACATCTAAATAAAAATACATATAAACATTTTTTTTACTAATATAATATTATATTAAAAAATAAGTCAGAAATTAAAAAATACGCCAAATGTGCCAGAAAAAAGCTCTCATATAATTCTCCTAAATTATATCTCCACTTATAACTGAAACACGTAAATATTGTCACGAATACGATAGCCTATCGTCTCTTTTATATTCACGTCAGGGTTTGTCTTAGCCGCAGGATGAAAAGCGAAGAATCCATGGGACGATGGCGTCAGGTAGGACGGTCGTTGACAAATTGACGGAGAGAACTAGGGCTGCGGTTGTACCGTGGCTGTGGTCGAATTTCAGCGGAAAGGCTTTGACGTAAATATTAATTTTCTTTATATACAAACTTTGCTTACATAATTTATGTCGCGCCCTAAAACGATTCCTTATGTAATGTATAGTGTTGGTGGATATAAGAATCGAATAAGAAGGAATTTTATATTTTATACAATTGGATCCCAAATGAATAAATGAAACGTATTCTCGCGTGACTACTGACCACATTTTTTCAGAAGACAAGTTATGATTTATTGTTTGACCTACAGAGAACAACATGGAAAATTTGAAGTGCACAATATAAAAAATTTGGAGAAAATCGACATGGCACTTTTAAGAAAGAAATTCTTCATGTTATTCGTGACATCTATGACATTTTATCCGGTATTTTGAAGTTGGAAAAATATAAAAGAGTTTTCAAATATTTATATGAACTCCGAAATACCAAATTATATAAAAATTGTTCTAGCAGAGACGAGAACTATGGTTCATATTAACTGAATTATACTTGCGAATCATTTTAGTAAAATGTACTAAGTTAAATACAACTGAAAGTTTCATTAAGGCGATGCAGGAGTGCTTACATTATAACGTCACAAGAAGACTTATAATGATCAACTTCATTACTGCAGGTCCTCGCAATGGAAAATGGTTACTTCACTTTCCGATCCAAGTACTAGAGTTTGCTTATTCTAATCGCATATATTATTAAAAATATTTTCTTCTTCTTCTAATTTATAGTTATATTGATAGTGTTAAAAGGTAATTATGGAACAATACTGAACCGATATTTTCATGCACAATGATTTGCTTTATTTTCATTAGTATGCTATTAAATTTACTATTGTAAAGATTAAACATGATTATCACTGTTGTTCACATAACATCAACTTTTGGTAAGTTTGACCTTTTTCGGTTATGTATTTAGTTTTGCATCGTACATTTGAGTGACCGGTTCTCACTTGTTTCTATTTTAGAAAAGTATAGTTATTTTAGTGTTTTAAGTTTAAATATTTTTTTTATTTTGAAATAGTTACAAATAAAACCTAATAATTACAAGTAGAACTCGTACTACGAGAGATTCATAGACAGGTAAAGGGTTCTGAATGCACTTCTGTAAACATAAAAAGGCGCCTAGTAATTCTATTAAACTATTTACAAATATTAATATTAATTTAAATCACGTAAATATGTATTTTCCAGAGGTAAAGCATCCTGAATTTCTAAGAAATTGGAAACCGTCGGTTATAGTTTGCCAGTAAACTTTAAGTGAACTTTCAGTAATGTCGGTTATTTCGTAATTTTGATTTTAGGTTCGGTTATTTCGTAAACTGGGAGGACTAATTGGCTTGACCTATAAGTTTTAGATTGTTTATGATGAACTTCAACTGAATCCAATCTGATTTGTCGCCATAGTGAATTTGTTCTAAAACAGTGTAATAAAAGTCGTTTTAAAATTACGTAAACATTTTACCAACCGCATCTAGATTTAACTTTAATTTAAATCCATTCATAGTACTTCATTTTGGATATAGCTTGAAAATTAACATTCGTAAAAATCGTTTCTTCCTAATTTTGTTACTTCAGTAAATTCTAAGTTGCATGATATTTACTTTAAATATTAAAAAAGATAACCAAGTAGGTTAATCGAAAGGTGTTGACAATATTAATAGTAATAATGGTATTGGGGTGAATAATTTACAGCAGCCCTTATGCTTTCCTAGAAAGTCTAAATAGCTTTGTAAGAGGAATGTTTTAATGAAAATAATTTCATTCGTCACACGAAGATAAGTGTTTTTGCTGAAGATTGATTCAATTTAAAAAGAAAGAGAATGTTTTCATTTCCGTGTGTTTCATTTGCGAAAATGAGAATTTTCTATGGTTATAATATTTACATCAGTATTTTTTGATTGTAACATTTATCTGATTTTGGTTTTTTATCTTGTGAATTAGATTTCCCCTAAAACATGAATGTAAAAAAATGGGGCAAGTTCTCTGTGCAGTCTTTAAATAAAACAGTCTTAAAATTTAAATCAATGCTAAGTAAGGAGTGGTAATTTCCACGTAGAACTTACTATGTGATATATTTCATAAATATGCGAATAGTAATTCAAGTTTCAGGCTTGAATTTGGCAAGCTTTCGTAATAGTTTTTTGCATATTTTAGGTTAGGTTAACGTATGGCAGTTTATGTTAAGTTAGGTTAAGGGTTAGGGTTGAGCTGGGCTGGGTCGATTCGGGTCGCGTTGGGTTGTGTTGCATTGGGTTGGACTAAGTTATGTTAGGTAGCTTTTGTTAAATTATCTTTCATTTTTAGACACATAGTACCATTATAAAATAGCTAAACTCGTTTTGCAAGATTATTAGAGCTATTTTGTTCTCTAAAATTTCAAACACAAATTCTAGTAGGCTTAGTTCACTAATAAGTGTGTAAAAAAAGCTATATCACTTCCGACTCGGGCTTGACCAAATTTAGTACTTCATATACACCAAAATATTAGCTACTTGCCAAATGGTAAGTTCCAGGTTTCAAGTAGTTTGAAGGCTTTGACGATATATTCACTGGTACTCTCACTGACTGGTAAGTCACTGAGTGCCAGTAAATATATTAGGGATGTATTAATTATGTATAAAAAACGGAATGTGTTAAAGTTGGATTTTAAAGTTAGAATTATATGTTATTATAAGTATAGGCACCATTTTTATATACTTACTACGAGATAGAAGTAGTACGCACTTTCATAAAATATTAATTCCCTATTTCACATTAGTTCTGATGTAAAAAAGTATGGGGTGTGCTTACGGTAGGTTCTTTTTTGGAGAATTTGCCGGTGTACAAATTGTGCACGGTTAGGTGAATGTGCAAATAACAAGTAGAAATTATAATGAGAAATTGTATGTAATATTATGTCCACAATAACAAATAAAGTTATTTTTGTAAATTATTAACTTTATTTAATGATTAATTGTAATATAAACTCCAGATTCTTGAATTTTATATTTCTTTATAAAATTGAAATAACATTTTTTGAAAAAATCGTAAATCAATTTTATGTACCGAAATTAGTAATACGTGCATAATTTATGAAGTTTGTGTAATATTATGAGCACATGACAGTGTATATTATATTTACGACCAGAAAGTATATTTGTTTCAAGAAATTGAAGTTATAAAAAAAATAACTCATTAATTTACGAGTCAGTACAAGGTCATTTTTTTGCTAGTTATAATGTATTATGCTCATAAAATGGCATAAAGTTTATAATTTGATTTCTCTTCCTTGTAAGGTTTTCTTTAAACTTTGATAATATTTTCCAATAAGTTTGAGAAATCAACATAATTCAGAATAAACTATTCACTGGATGTGAAACTCATAGAAAGTATCAAGATTTTCTACAGTCTTGCATTTTATTTACTTGAAAATTCTCAATACCTTTGACGAATTATGGCTTTGACTGTGATGAGCATAACGAAAAATATGTAACCATATGATTCAGATGAGAGTCTGTCACGACTTAATAACACAAAACTATACTGACGATATTTATTTTACTAAATACTTACTACAAATAAACTAGACTCGTATTTGAATATCATCATAATTCTAACGTTCTTTGTTATTATATTTTCTTGGTGAAATATTTTAATAGACCGCCCACATATGTTGAAAATTTTGCTGAGTTAACCTCAGTCGTCCAAAGTCTGAATGGGTAAATATTTGTGTCGGTAGCCGGTAAGTGGTAAAATTTAGAAAATCTTTTAATAACTAAGGTTATTGCATATTTTGTTAAATTCATATTAAAGCTTATTGAGAAAGAACAATACGTGTAATGGTTAGATGACTTCTTTGCCTTATAGTGCTGATCCGGATGCTATGAGTTTTTCCTTTGTTTGATTGCGGTTAATGTATTCATATGAATGAAATATTATTTCGTTGCGATTCAAACAGTTCGTATTACTTGATATTAATGCATTTTGCATTAACAATTTGAAAAACTTTGATTTGAATTTTTATAATTTTCAGACAAGGCAGCGTCACTTTAAATTGGAATAATATATCTTTCGTTGATATCTAAACTTTAAAGGTTATATGAATACCTGAAATGACTAAGAATTTGTTGAATAACAGTTCATGTTACAGAATAATAATATCAACTCCTTTAAGCATTCCAATATTTAGCTAATTTTTTGCACATTGCAAGCGTCCCTCTAATATTTTTTTTTTGTGATGTAGATGTGAACTACATCACATAAAGCAAAGAAAATGGGATAATTTGAATACTTGGTATTATTAAAAGAAATATATATATATATATATATATATATATATATATATATATATATATACTATATATTTACTTATAAGATCATTGAAAGTGTTTGTAAGAAGTTGCATAGAAGAAGTGAAAGAAACATAATAATTTCAATAAAGAGAGAAATATTCTTAATTTTTTTTGTTCATATGACGAAATTTGGTATTTGATTAGGGGCGAATCGTATAAGTTTCTAGAGTCTACACAAAACAAGTGATCTTCAATTGTTTATTAAAATGTTTTGAATATCATCATGTAATATTAGATTTATAATTTTTCTTTTATTGAGCCATAGATATCGAATTGAAAAACTGATTGTGTTTATAGTAAAATATTGAATCGAACGTAATATAAACGAAATTTTGAACGAAATCTTATGGTTCCGTTTGAAGATTGCCATTTTTTGCAACCCGTTTAGGAATAACAATAAAAAATGTGGTTGAACAGTCGTTTGTGACATCATATATAAATAACTCCCTACATATATATATATATATATAAATATATATATATATATATATATATATATATATATATATATATATATATATATATCGTAGTTTTAAAAGCAAATCTGTCGAAGTACATTTAAATTACACATTCAAATCCAGAAACTACTTAGGCACAACGTATTAAGACCATTAATGACTGCTGATTTTGAGAAGCACGCAGAACCTCCACCGACATTTGTGCGCTACAATAAAACTAGATACCGAGTTAGAATTTCATTCCAATCCTTTTTGTTGTTATCTTTTGTTTTCACATTTTGCAGGCAAAATATTTTAATTATTTGTGTGGTTTTATTGATAATAGTCCAAGTGATGTCGATCTTCCAAGGCAATGAGAATTTGTTCCTTTAGCATATTATGTGTAGTTGCAAGTTTAACACTGATAGAGAAGGAACAGAATGCAGTATTATTAATTTCCCGTCCTTTAGAAGCAAGCATAGTAGTTTTGATCTACGGTTCAAAACTGTCTGACTTTCATTCCTAGGGTTTTTTTGTGGATAGTGGATCTTAGAGTGATAGTAACTGTTTTCAATAGACTAAGCCTTGGTGGCCAGCCTTAAGGTACTGAAGCGAATTTTGTGATATATGTGTCTGAATTTATAATTATCTGGATTTTATAAAGTAAATCAGTCCTAAGAACAATCAGCTCTATGTTGTATCATGTTGCTTTATGAATAACCTAAATGTTACGGAATTATTAGCCTTATACAGACGTCTGTATGTTATATAGTTATGAAACGTTTATTTTGACAGCCACGTATTTCAAAATGACGCCTTATTTCATTTTATGTAAAAGTAGCAAAACAATTGACGTTACGGCTTAGTTTACAGGTTATTTTAATACCTCTTTCTGTCATTTAGCAAATTTAGTCTTACTAGTATAATTAACTGGGCAAACTGAAAAGTAAAATATATAATTGTTATAGTTACCTTATAAAAATTGAGTTATGTATTCAATTAGATACCAACAAACGTCATTATGTACTTCATCTATTAAAAAGTATTTTGCATTTGCAGAAATGCTTGTAAAACCCGTACTTAAGAATTGAGGGTTGTCTTGGATCCATATAGCTTATCAAATAATACATTCTTAAAATACTTCCGACTATCGAAACAAATAACAAAACTCCGAAAATACTTAATGCACAACTAAACAAAATAATCTATAAAAATGCGTTTCCTGCCATACATATGTACATAAAGTACAGAACTCTCATTGTCGACGAAATAGCCCCGCAATTTTATACTTTTCTTCAAGGATATGGCGTGTCCGGAACAGCATATTGATTTTTAAAGTAAATCTTATGGCAACCGTTATTGTCGTACGTTAGATAACGTATACGTTAAGTAAAGTAATGATACAACGTGGGGCTGAATATCTTCCGTATAGGATTCCCATAAAACATTAAAACAGCAGAATTAAAAATAAATTAAAATCTTCTGTTTATTCATGGAACATTTTATTAACCAGAATATTATTTAATTGACATATGTACCGGTAGTGGTATTTCAAGTGAGGTTCTTCGATAACATGCTATTTAAATGGTTTTTGATATTATGATATCATCTACAAAACTTAAAATTAGGGTTCATTTATCCGGTAAAGGTTTAATATCGAGCTATCGTTTTTAATTTCGTTCAGAAGTCAGCATAATTCTCTATTCTTTTTTTGATGATTTATTTCACAACTTGAAATCAATTTTGAAGAACGTATAATTATAATCGAATTAAGCGAGCATAGATAAATTTGATGAACATTAGGAAAATTGTGAAAATTGCCAAATTACGAAAGTTTTCTTTCAAAATTAACTCTTCTGTGTTTCCTGTTTCGTTCGCATTTCTGATTGTGTCATATGAATACTGTGTTGCATAAAAATATATTAAACCTCTCATGCAATATCAGCCGGGTGATATCCTATAACAGGTATTTTATACTTATGTGAAGTGTCGGTCGTCCCCATTATTTGCGCCGCGACAATAGATCTGACAAATGATTGACTGAAGGAAAAGCGTGGCACAACGAAATGAAAGGAATGGAAAAAGTTCCATTTCCCTGCTTCTACTGATATGAATAGACACAATAGACTAAGGTGAAATGCAAAAGTAGTTTTTCGGAGTCTCTGTGAATAACCTGTTAATATTAATTGAAATTAACAGATTATTAATATTCCTCGTCTCTATTCATATAAATAGATATAATGGCACTATGATGTAAATGCATGTAATGTTCCGGAGCCTCTGTGAATAACCTGTTAATATTAATTGAAATTAACAGATTATTAATATTCCTCGTCTCTATTCATATAAATAGATATAATGGCACTATGATGTAAATGCATGTAATGTTCCGGAGCCTCTGTGAATAACCTGTTAATATTAATTGAAATTAACAGATTATTCATATTCCTCGTCTCTATTCATATAAATAGATATAATGGCACTATAATGTAAATGCATGTAATGTTCCGGAGCCTCTGTGAATAACCTGTTAATATTAATTGAAATTAACAGATTATTATTATTCCCAGCTTCTATTGTTATAACCATATATGATACATTATGATGAAAAACACAAGTAAGGTTTCGGTGTCTCTGTGAACAACTTGTTAATATTAATTAAAGTATTAACAGATTATTTGCATTATCCGCTTCTACTGAAAATAGATACAACATATTTATGTCGACTTATTCCAAACAGGAAAACAGGAAAAGTTCCAAAAATCTTGTGCCCTTTAATAATAGCAAAAAAATATTGTCGTAAACAATGTGGTGTGAATTGTTATGAATATTTATAGATAAATCCGCTGTGGTTGTGATTAATAAAACTTATATGAAAACCCTATATTTGCCAGTGATAGTAACTTTTATAATAATTCATATTTTTAATATTTGTTCCTTTAATTTTAAATATTTTATCTTTATGGTCTGCCGACAAATTTTCACGTTGAATCAATTTCATCGACTAACGATACAGATCAAAGTGAGGGGCAAGATTTCCTAAATCTACGATTTACACTAGAAAGTCACTGACAAGCTGCGCGTGTAGTAGAAATACGTTTGTTGCCTTATTATCGTTCCTACGATCGCATTGTTTGAGAGTTCAAATACTAAAGGTTAAGTTTTGCTCATGTGATTATTTTGGTAAGACACCGTTCTCTGTACTTCGTTTATGTTTCCCATTTAATTTTTACAATAAATAAATTCGTTATCAATCAGTGTAGCCGTTATTAGCGGGAAGCTGTATTCGTGTTTATAAACAAAGTGTGATTTGAAATATTTTGCAAAACTTCAATAAATGATACAAATTCTACTCACACTTTTCTTTTTGGCACGACTGTTTCTTTGACTTATATATTTCACATTTTCCACACAGATGTAACTTTTTAGGTTGGTATGATGGAAACATTTTGATGAAAGTTTTATTTGATGTAATTTCTTTAGGACAACTTATTTAAACATACAGAGATTGCTAAGTATACTTTCAATTATTTATTACCTAGAACAATAGTAATGATTATGAATTCTATATGATGATGTCATCCACATTTATTACATTTTCCAACTTTATTTACTTTATTTTAATGTTAAACTATTAATGCCAATATATTCTTATCTTTACAATTAAATTAAACTACGTGATGTAGTATTATTTCTACTTTCTTTAACTTCTTTACCACGACCTAGGTTTCGTTGTATTACAACATTTTCAGGTGGGCTATTAGCAAAGACGAATCTTTTCTACAAAATTAAGCCAAATATATTTATTATTCTATCTTGCTTTACCGTGTGTTTATAGTTTTTAGTTTATTCTAAACAGTAATTTTATTACCCCGTGTAAATTTACTTCAGTTAGAGTATTTATACATTCGGTTTTACAAAACACAATGCTTTGGGAAAAAATGTGATGAACCTTCTATTCTCCGTAATATATGTTCTATTCTCCGTAACATGTTTTTATTATTTCAATATTTGACGGAGATGGATCTAGTAAAATAATTTTGCATCATAATTCAAAACGAAAAATTACACCTTAGGATTTCATCGGGACGGAACGACCTACTTGTATGTCAATATTTATCTTTACTTTGACCACAATTACGATAAAAACCAACTACATAATTTTAAAGCTCGAGCCTTGGAAGCGAATTAATAAAACTATATATCATTTATATACATATGTATATCGAGACCCCGAACCCTACTTGTGTTCGGTGCGGAGGGAGGCAAACCTCTGTGACCACAAGCGTACTACAACAAAACTAGACCGGATTAGGATTCCACCCTTGTCCTCTAATCCTTTTTGCTGCCATCTTTTGTTTTGACATTTTGTTGGCGAAATATTTTAATTGGCCGCTCGGCATTGTTGAGAGCGCCCGCACTGATGCTGGCAGTCGAAGGTCTGAATGGGTGAAGTTGTGCGGCTGCCTCGAGTGTAAATTCCGCTGGCGTTAAGTGGAAGGAGACGGGAATTGTTTTATTAACCGTATTGTGTGTTATTGTAGGATTAAAATTAATAGAGAGTGAATAAAATGTAAAATGAAAAGTAGGCTTGCTGACTTATCATTTTTCATTTTAACACAATGGTGATTATTTAGCGGAAAGGCCGATTCCGAGCAAGTACATTCTTGTAACCTTTTTATTATGACAATTATCTATTTAAATTATTTACACATGTTCCTTCTCAAACCGCAATGGTCATTTGTGGTTTATTCTAGCTTATGATATTTCATGTTAGCAAATGTTATAAAGTCGAAATTATCAGCTTTTTTAACAGGGCAAAGTCAAATATTACAGAATTGAAAAGAGGAGTTAATAAAATATTTTAACAGATACGTTTAGTATATTTATAATTAGTGTATGAAGCAATTTGGTGGTTAAGTTTCTTCATTTGTGGTTAAATTTCTTCATTCAAAAAACTTTCAGCTATGTTAATCCAACGACTACTGATGACTCTAAATGGAAAGATATCTCATTTTGTTAGGTTCTCTCTTCATGTTTCTTAGGATGTAGAACATGTGATGGAGGAATCTTAATTTTATTGGACAGATATTAGCTGTTCCACATTTGTCGAAATTAAACACCTTCGCTAATTAGGCACTAGATGATTAAACTTGCCAATCAATACTAAAATTGAGACATCCAGTATGTGTGTTATAGTCTTTGCATACTTGAGCACTTAATAAACAATAGAAAATCTTTAGCACTTGCTGTGAGGATAATACAGGATAGAGGTCCAAAATTTAAAATTAAAGCTTTATCATCAGTAAATGATTTATAGAAGAATTCATCATATACACATATTAGGCGAACTTATTGCTATGTGAGTAATCATATATATTAATACGCTAAGGTTAAGATGTTACTCTCCCTTTTTAGAAAAAACCTCACAACTAATCCACATAAATTATATATCATTTTATAGATAATTGCTTGCTCTACCGGCATCCACAACTAAAAAATTTATTATTGCTATTGTTTTTGCAATTTAATTAATTATTAAAATTATATACACAAAACAGCAATGCTGCCATCTAACGGCTCAACGTCAATATGATTGACGGTCGGTAAAATTTTTGTTTAATTTCAAATCCACTCACGTATAAATAAAGTGGCGCTTTAGCTCAATGCTTTTGATACTTGCGCCTCTATATGTCAATTTTAGTAAAATATTTGTCTGATCTGTCATCTGAGCTTCATAATGGAATAAAAACGTAATAAGCAGTGTGCAAAATTAGAAATGAATTGAATACCTGCAATCAATTTTGATTTATTAAATTGAGTTGAATAATTTATAATGCGAAGACTTCGCACGGGTCACGCTAGTCTATTTTAATACATAAAATAAGCATACTGAAAATTCAGTTTTGTGAAATACTGCAATAGATGATGAAAGTAAGATTATATATTATATAATTTATTAGTTAATAAAATGGAATGGTAACTTATATAACGTAGACAAATACGATAAATAGGATAAGAAAGGAAGTATTGGCGAGGATTAAGATAAAAATTACTTACATGGAAGTATATGAAAAGCGTAGTTTAAATTTCTAACGTTAGAATGTAAAATTTTCTCAACGTCTACACTGATGGCGTGTTTACAGAATGTGGCATCTTGTTTGGCTATAAGAAGACGAAGGAGATATTCATAACTTATTCTAAATCACGAGAAGCTGAGGCTATGAATATAGGGTAATGGTAAATCGAACTACAAGTCGCGCGTACAGAATAAAAAAATATAATGCAAGTAACAAAAACATATAAAACCTGTTTATAAGGTTACAACTCTGGTTATGAGGGTTTCGTATATCTATAAATTTTAAAATTTACATAGTATATCTATTAAATTGTAAATATTAATATTATTTTCCACCATGTACACCACGTGTTTTTCAATAAAATGTTGCCTGGTATATCTTTCTAATGCGTAAAATATAATGAATATCTCAAAAGTCATCACTATATATTTTTCGGTAAATTTTAGGTCAACATCTTGTGATGATGTTTTTCATAATTTTGACTTAGCAGTTTCATGGAGGGGTGGACTGGACTTATTTCGTGAACATTTTTAGAAATATCTCAACACTGTTTCACATATATTTTATTCGCCCCGTGTAAATTTTTCATATAAATATTTTAGAGTTCTGCGAAAATGGGCCTGGCGTTACAGAAATAGAATATAATAAAAAAAAAGTATTTTTGGAATGTAAGAAAAAATAATTCAGCGATCCACAATTAGGAAAGAGCAAAGATAAAATAAATTATATATTTTTAATGCATAAAAAATTGTTGATAAAAAAGAAAAATAAAACCCAATGAAATATATAATATCTTTCTAGAAACCATTACAAAAAAAACTGTCTATATTGTACGCTTTTTAAATAAGTAGTTGCCGAGATTAATTAAAAATAAAGTTAATTAAGAGTTCATTTTGACTCCTCAAGATGTTTTTTATGAGGTTTTTTAATGATTTTACGAGCTTCATGGATTAGCATGTTACATCTATGTAAGAAAGATGACGAGGCACGATCAGCGCTGTGTTTCATCTTGTTGATACGAAGAGTTCCAAAAAAATAATATTTACAAACTCTTTTGAAAAATAACATTATTTTTCATAAATAAATACAAGACTTTTCATCTATCTGATTGACGATTTAAGTAAATCTTTCAAAGGACTGAGTTTTTATTTTCTCTATTAATTGCTGCCATTTTTACTCTTGTTCCACCTGAGACTAACACTGCATGAACTTTTGACGGCTTTATCGGTAACTTTCATCGTGATTGCTCTTAAATGGGAAAAGCTATGATGATATACGGATTATATATATATGTATATGTATATATATATATATATATATATATATATATATATATATATATGTATATATATATATATATATATATATATTTGATATACGGATGAACAGACTGATAAACCAACGTTCCGAAATTACCCAGTTTCGTTTTACCAAGGAACTTAGATAATGCTAAAAATATAGTTACATACAAAATAATCAATGAGTATCATATTCCCAACTTGATATTTACGTCTAAGACGGTAATACATTTATTATCAAACATTTTAAAACATTTTTTCTAAGTGATTTAGTGTTTTACTAATATTTATTTTTTTTAGTGTGTCATGTTCTTATTTTACGATTTTGTAATAAGAACAACAAAATGTGACACATCGAAAAAATGTAATATATATTTAATTATATGATGTAAATGATGTTTAATTACATGTTCATTTTTAAAGCTAAAACATGTATTGTTGCGACATTCACAACTTTACAGTAGCATTGTATTAAATATATATATATATATATATATATATATATATATATATATATATATATATATATATATATATACATACTGCAGGGCCTGTAAAGTTCTATAATCGCGGATGAAAAATGAAGAACGCGTAGGGCTAAAACGTTAGGCGGGACAGCGGTTGACAAATCGACGACATGGGAAAGACTTACAGTTGCGGCTGTGGCCTCCTGATTATCCGAAAAAGCTTTGGTATAAATATTGATCTTGATATATATACGCTTATCTGTATAAATAATGAAATAAGCTCCAAATAATAATATGGTCGAATTAGTTATTTGTGAAATTGGGTGCTTTTCGGTTCACGAGTCAGTATTTTGAAGGACATTTTCCAAACGAAATGCATTTGATGATTTAAGGTAGTGGCGATTTATCTGTTCTTAATTACATGCCCCTCAGTTCAGCAACCATACAAAAAAATGTCATAATAAAGAATTATTGTTTAAGATATCTTAATGACTTTAAGTATTGTGTTTTGTGACAAAATAATTATCTTTAAAGTAACCGTTGAAATTTACTTAATTTATGAAAGATATATTTTGCGACTAGTTTCTCAGAAAATAGACATCTCAATTCTTGATGTCACGGAGCTGAAAAAAAGGAAGTACGACGACCCTGTTTATATAACCTCTACCAAAGAAAATGAGAAAAGCATTGGGAGGAGTGACCTAACTACAATATTTAATTTTTAAAATTTTATTATTTTATTGAATTTATATTTTACAGACCGGGTTTATAATCTCGTTTCAGTCCTTTTATTATTTTATTTCAATTAATTAAGAGTATTAAATAAAGTTACTCTTGTATTACATTCTAACGCGCATACATAAATACACACACAATCTTTCTGAATTTCAGGCTTTGAATTTCGTTTCATTTTTTGTTATACTCGTATTATTATTTCAGATTTTAAGTTATGGGATTTTTTTAGAGAGCATAAATTTATATATTTAAGTCTTCTTTTCAATTCCGTAATTTGATTTGCTTTTTATTTCTTAATTTTCTACACACCATTGACTTTTTATACCTTCACAGCACGTTTGCCTTTAACTTGAGGATTGAGATTGTTTTGAAGTTTGCCTTTAACTTGAGGATTGAGATTGTGTTAAAGAAGCTTTAACTAGGGAGTTTGTCGTCATTGTATTTCAAATATAGGTTCACCGATATTTGAATTCAAATGAATGTGATTTATCATCAAATTAGGTGTATGGTTAGATAATTTCCTGAATTTTTTTTCTATATCTCGTGCCGTTTTCTTTCCACAGTTCCTATATTATTTTTCATCTCGTGGCGTCAGTTCTTGAAAATGTTTAATTTTCCATTGTCTTTTATTCATTGTAGTAACCTTCTTCCTCTCATCAATTTCTCGAAGTTTTTGTTCATTATTTTTCATTTATTAATATCGTAGCTTTTTCTTTGTTTCGAAAATTTTTATAAAATTTTTCATTTTGTAACCATTATTAAAATTTTAAAAAATATTTTTCATATGTGAATAACGAGTGCTGTGCCAACAATTATTTCTAAGCAGTTTTATACACTCTCAAATTTAGTTTTACATTATAAGAAGCTCGAATTTATTTACTAATAAACCGAGAAAATACTATTTAAATGATAGTTTCAATGTTTGGCTTTCAATAAAATCACATTTTTTTGCATTTAAAATAGAATGTTCCTCACGTAGACATTATTGTTGAAAGGAATATATCAAATCATTAAAAAAAATTGTCTGGCCCTTATTTCGCACAAAACACAAAGTATGTCTTTCATTCGCTACACATAATGCTAAGAAAGGAAGATTTTATTGAGTGTTACTCAACTTCTTTCATTACCGGTGATAGTAAAGGAAAAGAAAACATGGTAATTAAAGTAAGAGAAAACTTTGTATACCTTTTTAAGCATATTGCGAGCAGTGGTGTGAGATTTGATATAGTTAAAGTTTACACGGATAAGGAGTGCAGAAAGCTAAAATTTATGTATAGTATGTGTTACAAATATTTTAAATTATATTTTATAAACACGTTAAAAGATTCATTGTTTACTTTTGTATTGATAATGTCAAACACATAACAGTCTGTGGTCAAACAGTCGTACAGAGTAGAGGTTGTTGCCAAAGAATTTTTAAATGTCAGATTGACTGAATGAGTTTAGAGTTGTAAATTTTGTGTAATTTTAAATGTTCCTTTTTCAATAGTCGTCGAGTAAACGTAAGGCGTAATTTGTATAATTTGTTTAATGCGTAATTTGTATAATTTGTGTAATAGATATCTGTGTTTTATATATTAATGAAATACAGCTTGCTAATACATACCTATTTCAAAAGGAAAAGTCGGAAAGAACGAAAGAGTCTCAATAAAGTTAAAACTTAAAAAATTAATGAATTATTGTCGAAGTTCAACCGCTGGGCGACCACTAGTATTTTTAATTATTGAATTAGGGTGTAAAATAAATTAAATTTACTTTAACATTTGTTTTCTGTATTAATATAAAAATAAATCATAGTTTATTTTTAATTATATTTTAAAATGCCCAATTATCATTTCAACGTTCATTGAGTGGAGTGAAACAATTTCGCACTATTATTTGAAAAAGTTGTGATTTTTAAATTTATTTTATATAGTTATTTTTACAGTTTATTTTATACTGTTATACTTTCGAAAATTTATTTGAACATATAATGGATAATTCGGTACTTAATGACAATTTACATTTATTAAGGAAAGCTCTTAACGATTTTCTTTTCATAAACGTATACATTACGAATTTAAAACGCTACCAACACCTTCGGAAAATGGAAAAAAAATTCTTTACGAGAACGGCCCTATTTAAAAATCAATAAAAACTTGAGGTCTCATTTGTTCATTTCTCCATTGTATTTGGTACCAAATGATTATGTAGTTTAGTTTAGTTAGTGATTGACTTATTGTTACGCAATATTAGGGACGAAAATACACATTAATTATTTTGGTACTGAATGTGATAATTAATTATTAGGATTAATTTAAATATTCTTAAATTATTCTTTACTATTATGTAACCATTTATTTCTTGATAAAGTAAATAAATTAGGGTAGTTATAAAATATTGACAGGGAATATAGAAATCCCTCTTCATCATAGAAAAATCGATAAAAGTTTGAATGCTAATGAAACGCTATATATAACACTATTGTGACATAGTCGCGATAGTGTTGCATGTAGCGTTTGTAAATGTTTTGTATGTAGAAATGTATAGACATAGAGGCGTCATATATTATTTTTACTCCATAGTTATAATATATATATATATATATATATACATATATATATATATATATATATATTTACATATATATATATATATATATTTTTTTTTTATAGATCATCTATCCTTTTAAATATGTTCCATCTTTATTTAATACTTGATGCTTGATTCGCACGATGGGTCTTATTTTTAAATGAACTATATGAAAATACTTTAAAAGTAGTTTCGTTTCGTTTTGTTTCGTCGTCGTTTCAAATTTTGATAGGTAAATTTTGAGAATAATGGGTTGTTAAAAAGACTTTTTTAAATAAATTAATTATTTTGTAGTGATTTGTGGGGCGTGTGTCTATTTAATGTTACGAGCGGTTTTATAAATTAAAACGCAGTTAATATATTTTCCATCAGTGTCTATAACATAAGGTATCCTTAAGATATTTTGTTACAATTCAGTAAAAATGCAAGAAATGCCGCACGATATGTGCACGTTCTTGTAATTTATTGACCACATTATACGCACTTCAACAGTATGTCTACACTTGAACAACACCTAGATATGTTTACCGTATTATGAAGAAATTCGTAGAACCTTGTATCGTTCAGATGACAGTGAAGTTGTTTCCTGAGTCAGTGAAATTGTTTTCTGTCATGTGCGGATGACAGTAAAGTTATTTCCTGTACACGCTATGCTCCATAATTTGTCCGCAGAAATAAAAACACGGTTTAATCAGTCTAAAAACAATGCAAATTGTTCGTCTTTTTGGTAGTGCGAGCGGACCGAGGTTGTGACCGCCGCGGAGGATATGTGCTATTAGCTGGATGCGCTACGTTACAACTGACTCCCCTGAAGGCCGGAGCAAAGGATGTCGACGAATGTACGAGTATCTTTGTGTCTGTGCATTCATTTTGTACTGTTACTTGTGTTGTATATATTCCACCATTCCACCTCGTGTTTGTGAATCACGTTACAATATATGTCCATCTTTAATTTGTTTCAAAATATTTGCCTTTTTCCAAATGTAAAACATTGTATTGGTAATTTTAATTTGTGTCCTGCGTTCCGATCGATCGTGAACTATTTTAAGTGTTTCATATCACTCATTGTCATTTCCGAAAGTATAATGAGTTTGTTAATGGTTGGATTTGGTGCCATGCGCATTTAATGATGTTAGGGCAAGTATAAATGTGCTCTTGGAACCAGAGGGTGTGGTTCATCCGGATCTATATCACCCTTGTCCCGAAGTGTATATAAATTCGCATCTCATGGAATGGAGTCGGAGCATCAAAAAACTGCTAGCAGCGAGCGAAATTTTTGTAAGGTGGGTTATTCATAATTATATGCAAAACTCAATTTTTTATATTAATCGACTGTATTCCCATTATAAGGTGGATTAGTATAAACTAGCGATATCGTTATCCGACTTGTTTTGTACTGACTTTATTCATGATATTCACTGCGAATCATTTTCTCATCCACATTATAACTAAATTGTTTTGAACTGTGATCATGAAACTGTGATTTTGAACTGTGATCATTTTTGGTCCACGTAGGCCAAACGTGATATGAGAACCCAGTATAGCGCGTACGAACAGAATATGGAAGTCAACATTAAGTGTAACTAGAAAATGTTTTGGATGTAAGTGAAATACCAGAGCTCAGGCAGACATCTTCCGCTGTCCATGATGCGCGATGGGATTACGTAATTAGGTGACGCCGTGGAAAATGTTTTCGTGGAATATTTCAAATGAGTGTTTTTGTCAATACTCCATATGAACCAATACTCGACATGAACCAATATTCGACATTGCACAAGCGACATAAGTCGCTAATAAAGACCCTGCATTTCAATTGCTTATGGCATGGGTAGACTAGCCTAAACTTGAGCTCATATTGAAGCAGCTTTAGCCAATATGGGCTCCCGATCCTTATAGCCTATCACCGCACTTAATTAAGGCCTACTCTGACATCTTCATTAAACCGATTACATTTATAATAACCTACCTATTCTTAAGTTCCAAAATTTATCCATCCGCTTGGAAGGTTTACTGAGTAATACTTCTTCTCAAATCCGGTTATAAGTCTAATGTTATAGGCCTGTAGTAGTGTCACATCTACATTTGCTAAAGTATTTGAAACAGTTTTATGTCACCGCATATATGCTTAAGTACAGTGTCAGCTGACGGACAGTCAGCATGGTTTTCGTCCTAAGCGGTCAACAGTCACTAATCTTACTAATTTTTAGATAATGTTACTAGGGAGTTATGGCGGTGGACGGCAGATGTATGGGGATTATTTTCATTTTAAGAAGGCATTTGATTGAGTCAACATTAATATTTTCCTAGTAGAATTATTGGAGTTTGCTATGGGCTCGACAGAAGTACGTTTAGTTTGAAAATTTCAAATCAAGGCCATATATTACTCAATCTGGAGTAAGCCAAGATAGCAATTCAGGTCCTCTTTTATTTCTCATTATGATTAATGATTTACGCTTAGTTATTAGCACTACTCATTGCCTTTTGTTTGTCAATGAAAAATATTCTCGGAGTTAGAAAAGGAATCTGATTACGTAAAAGCTCGTAAAGTGATATCGACTCAATATTTCAATGGAGTCTAACCAAAATGCTGCAATTTAATGGGAGCAAATGGGCAATAATGACGTATTCCAGCTGACGCGAACCCTTGCTGCAGAATTACGAGTTAAATGGAACGGCGCTCGAACGGAATCTCGGTGTAATTATGACACGAATGCTTTCCGTGCGGGATCTCGGTGTAATTATGACATGAAGTAACTAAGTACATAACTTATGTTTCAGTTATGTTAAGGGTTCAATAGATTTAATATAAAAATATAAGGGCATCATCATGATTTATTTTCAATAGGTTTTAAAGCAAAATTAGTAAACAACTTTTTATCCTGTTATAATTAGCTTTATGTAACGAAACTATCGTTTTTTTCATAAATTCACGCGAGCGGTGTAGGGCATTTATATATATATATATATATATATATATACATATATATATATATATATATATATATATATATATATATATATATATATATGCATATAGATTTGAAGGAATGAAAAATATTAATTGCTTAGTTATCTGTATTAAAAATATGGTATAAGAGCTATATCTGCCCTCACCTTACCTACCTAAACGGCGACCGCCACATATTGTTAAAATGCAGGATTATCTCGACAATTCCAAAATAAGATATAAGATAATTCCAAATAACACCTAAACCACAAGACAACCAAAGAAAGAAATTCGAGGACGAGGTCCGCGCGCGGTTGACAGTGGCTGCCATCCGCGGTTCGCAATGCGTCAGCCAGTTATAGTGTGCGAGAAGCGGAGGTATGGCACGCCATCATCCAGTGCGTCGTACGCAAAGCTCCGCATCCTTCGACAAGGGATAGTCCTTCATCGACCGTCCGTCCCTGTTGCGGTGCTCTGTCTCAGTTTTTGTATATTGCTGTTTCTAGTTTTGACCACACTTTTTGTGTAAAAAAGAGAAGGAAAATAATACTATAAAACATAATTAGTTACATACGTGATGCGGAGTGGACGGCCTAGCTCTTTCGGAAGGACGTAGTGAGTAACGTGCTTAATTTGTTGTGCTGCTGGCGAGCGAGCGAGCGTGGGTGACAGTCATTTCGAATAAGAATTGCTCATTTTACTTAATTATTTTTTACAGGGAATTTAAAAATGCAGTTAATCCGGAGGCTATTCGAAATTAAAAAACCTGATGGGGTAAATAGTTGCTCTTTCGTTACTATACGGATAATCTACATTTTAATACGGGAAGAGAAATGTTTGTATCCCTTTTTAAGCATATTGCGTTCACTGAGGGGTGTGAGCTTTGGCATAGTTAAAGTTCATATGTTAAAGGAGTTCACTCCTTTTCCATAGCTAAAAATTTTATAAAATATGTCTAGGTATATACTAACACGTGAAGAGAAGACTTTGTACCCTTTTTAAGCATATTGCGCTCACGAGGGAGTGTAAAATTTGGCAAGGTTAAAGTTTATAGGAAGAAGGAGTACTGAAAGCTAAAATTTATATAAAATAAGTCTATATTTTAACACGTAAAGAGAAAATTTTGTACCCCTTTTTAAGCATATCGTGCTCACGGAAGAGCGTAAGATTTGGTATAGTTAAATTTTATAAGTTTCTTTTTAAACTGTTGCCAACATTCAATTTTAAATTTCATAGGTTTTGTAGAAAATTAAGGTTACGCTAATGACGTATTCGTACACCCTCTCATCTGACGTAATAGAACAAAATTCAAAAAATTATATGCAATGATTATAGAGGTATATACTCTTTGTTGAAAGAACCTCAACAACGTAACATTTTAATAATTTAATGAATTGCAGTCAAATTTCGGCAACTGGGCAATCACTAGTTATTATTAATCACCGTTTCAGAATAAACGGCTAGTGTTCGGCATACTCCTTAAGATCCGGTTAGAGGTTGCGAGAATCTTGCAATGAATCATAAGTTATAGTTTTAATTACCGATTTTAATTACATATAAACCTTTTCATTTTACACTATAGGGGGGCACACTATATAGAACCATATGAATTGCTAAAAATTTAATGTGAAAATTGAATATAAACAAATAATTATAAATGTTTTTCACACAGCTCACTCAACGGAGACGTTTAACGCAAATAGCCTATGTCCATAAGAAGTCAACGTTTTTCCATTTTCCATTTCGCATTTGGCTATCCCAGCACCCTGTTTTACAGATTTTTTCTGTATTATTTCTTAGCAGTGCCAACAGATGGTCTTAGGGACGTGTTTATATGGAAATAGTGTAGGACAATTCTTCCTACGCTATTTCAAAATTAGGTTCCATATGTGTCTAATAGGTTTTTGAACAACGTAAAATTTTTGAGAATATCTTTTGTCTGTGGCACTACGTTGATTCTCATTACGGCGATGTGTTGCCACATTTTTTTGTATTCTTTCATCGATTAAATTTCACAAAATTGCATTTGAGGTTGCTTGTTATTAGTTATTGTTGTTATATTCCAGTATTAATTTAATATAGTCTATGTAATACACGATATGTAAGTCGTTTTTTTCAAAATTTATTAATTATTAATCGTTATCGTTAGTAGCAAGCTATTTAGAAGTAAATACATTTTTAGTGTCTCATAATGAAAAAAAAAACTCTTCTAGCCTCATCGCGTTAGATCCTCACGGTTTTTATAGTTGTCTACCTATGTGCATGAAATCTGCTTATATCGGAGCTCTCAAGAAGCATCAAGTCCTATTTAATATGTAAGAAAATATAAAAGAAGAATAAATTAATTTGGGCTACACATATGGAAATTGTGGGTGATTTTTTTCAACCTCTTCAAGGTTGAAAAAAATCACCCACAATTTCCATATGATTTTTTCTTCTTTTTTTATTATCCTACCTCTGCTACGATTTATTCTTCTTTTCTGCGATGATTTATTCTTCTTTTTTTATTATCCTACCTCTGCTACTGTATGATTAGACATAATGAGAATTTTTATTCTAGACGTTTAGTTTTACTCGTACACTAATATAAAATTAGACAACTATTACAGTCCAGAAGTAAATAATTTTATTTTGACCACACACGAATAACTAATGCGTTGTTAACCTTAAAAAGATGTTGTTTATATTAAAAAAAAATTATGAATATATTAATTTATTTGAAAAATTAGAATAAAAAGCATAAAATTCTCTAATGAATAAACTAAAATTAAGTATCTTTTTCTATAGGAACTTTTTACGTGACTACATATTAGAAATATTCTTGAAACACATTTTTCTTATAACTACCACACGAAGGTTTTTTGCTCTGCACTAATTCCGATTTGGTCGTTTTTCTAATTTTACGCGGACAGTAAGAATATTTTCTTGTTTACAATAGTCTCTTCTTTTCTTGCCCGATCATTATCGATAGCATTATCAGGCAGCAATTATTTGATATTTTCTCGCTAATACTTCCTCGGAGTCGGAGCCTTCAACCTTTTTTCCATATAAGCTGAAGCTAGATCTGTACTTAATTTCTTCGCGAATTCCTTTTTATTAAGCTTATTCATAAGTACCATAATTCATAAGTACCTTAACTTTAAAGCAAATAAACGTCACAATTCATTGAAACACATAGCAAAAGGTATCCTTTTCGTAAATTTTTTTACAAAAGGCAACCAAATGTCTCGCTGACACGCGACATAGCTGTGTGTATGTATTAAAGAGTCTTAGGGTACTTCTATCCGACGACCGAGTTGGCTGAGATAGATAGCCCGCTGCTTGTAATGAGTAAAAAAGTTAGTAATATTTAGTATATCCCGTGGAGTTAAATTATCTTTCTAGTGTTATATTACACTGTACCTTGTATATATTTTATTGTACCTCATTTCGGATTGTACTACTTTCAATATATCATTTTTATTGTCACTGTTATACTGTTATAGACATACAAGTAAATAACTTGTATTCTATTTACTTACTAGTTTTAATGTACACAATTTATACATATGGACATATTGCTACGAGAGCAATCTCTTATAGCAAACTAGAATACCGATCCAGTCCCACTTAACGAACTATCAGGAAGACCCAGGAATGCCAAGCCTCCGAGGTGCGCCGCACCGTCTTATGATCAACCCAATACACCACAGCGACCACGACGACGATTTTCTATTGGACAATAGATTTTCTTCAATGCTATAATACCCCATAGATATAGAAATCTTATTCAGTTCGCGGCACCTTGTCATTTTCACATATGCCGTGGGAACGGCAAACAATATATTCTCTATATTCTCTATTACCTATATTCTCTCCACAACTAATAAATAAACTTACTCATAATGTCCGACCTGCAGTCCGCGATATTAATTTATAACAATATCACATATTCCATGTAAATACTAAAGAGTATTGTCGATTTTGTGAAGGATATTTTCTTTTATATGTGTAATATGACAAAACTACATCCCATATTTGGAGTTCACATTTGTTCAGTAATCCCTTTGGTTGATATAATTTTTTTCACGTTATCCTGAAATATTTTAATTGATCGTGCGGCATTGTTCCCAGTGCCTTTGGACTGACCTTCGTAGGTCTCGGTGGGTGAAATTGTGTCGCCGCCCTGACTACGAATCCGCTGTCGGTTGAAAACAGGGCGGAATTGTTTTATTAAGCGTATTACGTTATATTGCAGGATATATATTACTATGGAAGGAATATAATGTGTAATGAAACATTAAGAGGGTTTTCCGTTATATATTTTGTTCTTCTAAAATAGTACATATTTACTATATTAGAAGAATAAAATATATAATGGAAACCCGGCATATAAACTAAAGCTTCTTTATTTGGGTATGAGGTTTGATTAAAAGTAAATAACTGAATTTATATTTTCTCTCTTCGAAATATATCCATTTTGTTATATTTCTTATAACAACACTTACTTATTTTAAATGATTACCCACATGTCAATTCTTTATTTTGAATAATGGACATTAATAACATTAAAGAATACTTTGGTAATTACATAACGCTTTTACCATAGTATAAAACTGAACTAATATCAGATATTCGGAAGCGTATTCAATAATAACTTAGTTGTTGTTAGCAAAATTATGTAAATACATCGAAAGTATATAAAGACATCGTGCAAGGATAAATACTTAGTTATATAAAAACATCGTGCAAGGATAAATACTTAGTTGGACCCTTGTATATTATTCAAAAATAATATCTCCAGCGTATAACTAACACATGTTAATATTATCACAAATGAGGGACGTCGGTGTATCATACGTATTCAGGTAAGGCTTGTCTTTAACCTGGGAGGAAAAACGAAAAAGAAAGATAAGGAAAACGAATCAGGTCATTAACAAATGACGATTTTTCATCATGGGGTTGCGGTCTGGTTTTACCTAAAGAGTTTAAATGTTAATCCTGCGAATGTTTGTTTGTATTGTGTACGAGACGATTGGAAGGTAATATCTTTGGGTTTTTAATATATTACATTTAGATTTACGATTGTTGCTTTCTTTGGTTGTATATTAAACATATGGAAAAGAAAATATTTTGCTATGTCTGTAGTCGGAAAATACATAGTTAACATGGGCAAATTGAAATGACTTCCGCATTTAAAACAGGTCTTGGGTTAATTTGCGTTTTCTAGTTTTAACTTCAAAAGAATATTCGTATTTATTTCTTATTAATTTCTTTTTACTCTTGTTTACGTCCATTCAATTTGCAAAGAAAAACATATTAATATGTTGTAATTTGAAATATTAATTCCAACATTTTAAAGTTTAATTAATTATAGTTATAAAATACAATTAACAAGTTATTGTGATTGTAATAAAATAACGTCATTAAATTATTACAGTTATGATTACTTGGAATATTACCTATTCGAGTTAAACAGGAGATTTTTAAATGATGACTATATTTTCCCACAGATCTTGTTTGTTTTAATGAATATTCAGGGTATTGAAGATAAGACAAAAAAGGGGATTAACGTTAATTATTTTTACTTAAGTTATTAAGTCAGAGTGTTTTTCCCTAAATCAAAATATGACATTAAACATATTAACTGGACGGTTATAGTTAGACCGAGATTTTTCAAAGTTTGTAGAAAGGTATTTTACTAACGAACAGACTACGTGAAATATCGCGGAGCGCTCGGAAACAACCCTTCTGTGAAAAGATATCACTTTAATTTATTAAGACACAAAGTCACGGGGAATTTACAAAGTAAGGACCTACATCTTTAGAGCAAAGTTCAAATCGGCAAATGAACGATGGGGCGGACAAGGATTAAGTCTAGCAAAATAAATCCGGTTCCGCTCATTTCGGATTGTTTGCGAACATTTAGGTACTGGGGTGCTGAGTGCATTTACTTGTTCAATATTCTAAATTAAGATTAATGACGCTAATAGATTACATTTATTCGTCCCTGATCTCCGAGCGTTTTTGTTAAAAAACCCTCGATACTATGCAATGTATATGAAGAGGTGATATCGAAATCTTGCAAAATTGATTTTAATTTCCAAAGATTCTGGATTTATGTAGTCATGATACGATGCTTGCTTTTCTTTTTTTTCATGTTTTAATACGTACAATTAAGAGACCCATTGCAAGTGTAAAAGTTAACTAGTTTCATACATGATTAATGAAAAAGTAGAAAGATTAATTTTTGCTACATGTATTCGTATATATATATATATATATATATATATATATATTTCTTTTTTTTTATAAATATAATTAAATAAATTTAAATATTCATAAATATACGACATATATTGATCAGACTTTCAAGGCAAGCTATGTGTACTTGATATATATATATATATATATATATATATATATATATATATATATATATATATATATATATATAAGTACACATAGCTTGCCTTGAAAGTCTGATCGATATATGTCGTATATTTATGAATATTTAAATTTATTTAATTTATTGTATTTAAGCGAAGACTACAGTTTAATATATGATCCGTAGTCTGTCCGGACAAACCGAGTACACACATAAAAACGAGGAGAAATGTACAAACTTCATGCCTATCAAATGACACCGAACATCGCGTTGCAAAAGTTGACATTTCAGCGACGTTTTATAGGAAGAATATAAACTGTAACCTGCCAGCTTATTTTGGCTTTCTTCACAGTGAAATAACCTGTATTTTGTTATATTTAAAGTACAACACAAACACGCACACAAAATCACTGTATAAAGATTTGCTGTCAAATGATGATCCGAAGTAAACAAATTTTAATGAAATAACTTTTTTCAAAAATATCTCATTCTTCATTTTTTAAATACAACTATTATTTCAGTTTGTATCAATCAGTGGTTTGAGTTTATTGAATTAGTTATCGTGATGTCCATTCCCTGTTTGTATTCATTGTATCAGTTTATTATTGTGTATTTTTGTTGTAACAGTTTAGAATGGTGGTACAGTCATGCAGGGGAGATTTTCAAATTGATCTTTTATCGAACAAATAATATAACTTTAAATTATACACTTAAGCCAATTTTTAATAACATATTCTTAATGAATATGTTGTAAGACATTTTTATATGCGATCAATATTTGCGGTTAAACGGGAGTTGCATTTTTAATAAAGTTTTGCGCCGGCCTTGGCGATAATTTCCCTTTTTTCTTTCTACAAATGAAAGAATATTAATACAAAAACCTATTTAATATAAACAGTGATTTTAATAAAAAAACGGTCTGAAATTTTTTTTACCATGGTGAAAAGATCATCAAACATAAAATTTATAACGCAATATAACTTAATTATAGAAGTTTTTGAATTAATTTCTTTTTAATGTAAATTTGTGTTTCACTTCACTAAGAATAGTAATTATGTGGAAAAACATTTAACAAGCAGTTTGCCAAGAGGCAGTGCGTATGAATAATATTTTTCAAATAAATTTTTCATATGAATAATTATGGCGAACGAAAATTATTTTTGTTAAATATACCGTGTTGAGTGTATGGTTTTTCCATTTAATAACTAATAAACAGTGAAATGTTCACTGCATTTGTTTCTATCTTAAGTGTTTTGACAAATTCTGCTAAAAAACATTATATACTAATCAGATATACTAATGAACTTCGATGTGCTTATATGGTTCACAATTTCACACCATTTCTATTAAGATATGTATATATATATATATATATATATATATATATATATATATATATATATATATATATATAACCCGCCCTATTTGAAAAGTAAAAAATTAGCTTTTTTTTCAAATTTTGAATTTTTTTCTTCCTTTTATTTTTCCAAATAATGGACTAAATCAACATACGATAAATGTATCGCATGGCATAGTCTTGTTTCGAATATATTTTCCTTACTATATTTCTTTGCAGGGATGATTTCGCCTTTTATTCTGAATGATAAAAAGGAAGAAAAAATTAAACACAATTTAACTTAATTTTAATATAATAATTGTACTGTATTATTATAACGAATGACATTTATAATAAAAATTATTAGGAAAACGTCGTGTTGAATGTGAATAACCTGCAAATAAGCTGATCTCATTAATTATATTTAACTTTGAAAACGAAATTTTTCGGCTTTATCTGAAAAATAACTCAATGTAAATTTACAATTGATAGTGGATAATTAAACTTAGTTTTAAAAATTACGATTGTATTAAACTTAATATGTCGACTATGTGGTTTTAGACAAATCTCTTAATGGTCCGGGACTATTATTATGGCCAGACCGTTCAGAGGCGGATTATCTCCCGCGATATTTTCGAAGTTTATCTGACCCGATAGCGATTTCTTTATGAAGTCTTTTTTATAGAGTAAAAAATTGGTCAGCAAAATAATGAAGGTACAATTTATTATTTTAAGCTAACATTGATTAAGGCCTGGGTGCGCGACATTAGTACTTTATATGTGTGTCAATTTTATTTTTAAGCTTCAAATTAACGGCTCTGATAAATGTTTAGGTGAATAATATAAAAATAACGAAACACGTCAACGGTGACTTATATTATATTACATGCATTTTCATTTGTGTTCCTAACTATGTATCAATTGTTTCTTTGTTACTTTTGTCGACGAAAAGTAAACACCATTCGTGGTTTCGATAAAATCGTGTTAAGTTATATTAGATTGTTTGCCTTGATATTTATTGTAAAATGGAGGAAAATACCTAAATAAGTGCTTTTAATAATGAATAGTAACTTAATTTTAGTTGTCCGCACCCAGAATATATAATATCCTTTCGTTTGCAACTCAACAAAATGGGTAGTATAATCAATGTATTAGCCATATTATAACTTTCCAACCACAAACCATGACAGAAGAAATGCATATTAAAGCAGCTGTATATTTAGCAGCGAAGCAACACGTAAGCAACTATAAGCAACAATAGGTGACAATGTACATCTGAGTATTGATTCTAAACACCCAAAGAAGGAAACGTTAACTTAGCAACTTAGTTTTGGCGAATAAATAACAAACAAAATATGGAAATTTACGAAGAGATTTTGGAGTGCTTTTGTATAATCTGTGTGGGTGATTGATAAGATATTCTTAGATGGAGAATCCGGATAAATAGCCATCGTTACTATTAATGTCACCGAATAAAGAAAGGGGGAAGTGTGGTGACGAAGTTGTGGTTTATATATCCTTCGACATACACTATATGGATCATATAGAGAGAGAGGCGATATTATTATAAATTAAAATATTCAACAATACATTTAAAAATCGAGAGTACGCTTTCAACCCTTGTACATACGAGCTGGGAAACGCGCAACGTATGCACAACAATGTTTGAAGGTGTACTCTCCCGTAACGCACTCAATCATTGATTCTAAAGATTTAAAGAAGGAATCTTTGACTTTCGATTTTACATTCGATGTAAAAAAATTAAAAAATCTCATTGTATATTAATAGAAAAATAACGCAATGCTTAAGGAACGAAGCGGAAACATTCTGTATAGTTACCGCATGATTTAATGCTAATGAGCCAAGATGACAGGTTTGTAAGTTGCGAACCTAATATAATTACCGTCCTGAACAGAGTCGCATAATAATGATAGTTTTCACAGTTCTTAAAGAAGAAATGCATTAGTGCTTGCAACACCTATTTTCACAAGGTTAATTTTAACACGTCACATGTTTTAACAAGTAAATATCATCATCATCATCATCATCATCATATATATTAATACGCTAAGGTTAAGATGTTACTCTCCCTTTTTAGAAAAAACCTCACAACTAATCCACATAAATTATATATCATTTTATAGATAATTGCTTGCTCTACCGGCATCCACAACTAAAAAATGTATTATTGCTATTGTTTTTGCAAATTAATTAATTATTAAAATTATATACACAAAACAGCAATGCTGCCATCTAACGGCTCAACGTCAATATGATTGACGGTCGGAAAAATTTTTGTTTAATTTCAAATCCACTCACGTATAAATAAAGTGGCGCTTTAGGTCAATGCTTTTGATACTTGCGCCTCTATATGTCAATTTTAGTAAAATATTTGTTTGATCTGTCATCTGAGCTTCATAATGGAATAAATAATGCGAAGACTTCGCACGGGTCACGCTAGTACTTAATATTTAGATACGTAAAATGTTTAACGCGCAGGTAATCGTTCCAGTATAACTGTACGAAAGCACTGCGTATATATCGCAGGAGATACACCGATACCCGTAACCTGAAACTGAACAAGAAGCAGATAAATTTAAATCGTTTCACGCCGAACGGGAAAACAGTTTAAAGTTTCGTACGAGAACTTGTAGTTATCCGTCTGTCGGTCGCATCTCTCGGGCTTTGCGCCCGGCTTTATATTAAAGTTTTAACTAGAATTACCTTTTCAAAGTCATCTATCTGGCAGCTTTAACGGAATCGTTTCTTCACTTTATTGTCGTTTTTTGAATTTAAAATGATGTGACTGATGTAATGAACGGATTATTCAGAAATTATAATGAAATTGTTGAGTGAATAAGTTTAAAAGATATTCGGTATTAAAATAACTGAACAGTTTTAATTTTTTTTATTGATTATATTGGATTCCAGTACAGACAAACAAATTTATCTAATTATATTTTTGGTCCCTTAAGATTAGGTATATGGATTATTTGCTCTAACATCAAGTAGGGCAATAAGAATGTTATAAGCAGAAAATGTGAAATCATTTTTAAATAGGCACGGATAGAGTCTGGTAATAAAGATAATATTATCCATTAAAAATGAAATTGAATATGGGGTATATCGAATATTATTTGTTTAATACTTCAACAAGAGTTGCTTTCAAAACCGTATTTCACTTAATCTTAACCAATATTGCATTTACACAGTTAATTAATTATTAATTGATTTATGAGATAATATAATATCATATTAACAAAATGAATGATTCCTTCTATTAAGAGTGAAATGGATATTGTTTCTTTTCGATAGTAACTTGTATAAGAATTCAGTGTTTTGCCAATTAAATATATATGCGACCTTTTATCTCTACGTATATATGTGATAAGTTTTGCATATATATATGAACAATACCAATATTGAGTATTGGAGGGTTTACTATTTATTTTGCTTATTGGTTAGGTGGTATTGGGGAATCTCATTTACAGTGGTAACAAATAGTTTTCTATATTTCAATAAATATGTATCGTGATTATCAGTTTCATAATAAATGTAAAAATTGTATTTAGTATTTCTTATGAAAAATTATCTATTTTTATCTTATGGAAAAAGATCTATGTATTTCTTATGGAAAATTATCTATAAATATCTATTTATATATATTAACATATTAAAAAGTAATGTTAATCTTAATTAAGGTATAATCTCATAGGTCTTTTACAATAAAGGTAAGGTTCCATTTACCATTTTTTTTTAAATTAGTCATTCGTGCGTTTGCGAAATATTAAGCTTCAACGCGATGTGCAACGTATTCATCTTTCTAATTTTTAATTACTGGTTTTGAAAATTTAGAAATATTCTGGATACTATCACTTAATTAGAACTTTCTATTAAAAATATGTCGACTCATTTGCATCCACAATTTCACCATGTTAAAATAAGTCCAAAACACAACTTCGTACGTTTTCCATAAGCACTCGGCCAGTTCCCAGAAACTAGCAAATTTGTGTTTGTCCTAAGAACCAAACATTTTACTAGCAATAAGAATGTTATTTATCACATATTATATTTCCCTCCACATAAATTGTCATTGATCATATTAATGCATCTTCGATACTACGTAGACTATAAAATCATGGCTCTCGCAAAAAATATACATCCTTGAGAAAAACCATCGCCCACATTTCTACCTGTCTCAAATTTATAACCGCCCACCTGCAGATCATCAATTGGAACGGAAGTTATAAAAAAATATAGATATTATAGGTCCCAAATCTGTTTTGCATACAAAATATACTTATCTCTAGTCGATTTCATACAGAAACGATAATGGTAATGGATATCCATTTACAGAGAACCCCTAAAAGGTATTCCCAAACTTCGCGTATTTTATTCACTTCATACCTAGTGAGAGATACCTCTCCAGTGTCGGCTGACGCTTTCACATCGGAGCTGTCTGTAATTTTGTTATTTATGATTTTTTCATTTGAAATTTTCAATAATTTTATTATGTTCGTCAATAACAGTAAACAAATTAAAGGACGTACAATAATTTGGTGAAGACAATAATAATACCAGACGATTTTCAACTGAAATTTTAAGCTCGGCTTACAAGACTTATAAATTAATATACAGCTTGTAATGTCTATTCAAAAATTAATAATCTTTCAAGCATCTTTTTCAGTAGGCTTTAAAAAAAATTTAAATAGGAATTGGAATACACACAGGGTAGTTTCCTCTAGTTGTCTGTATCTATTGAAATTGTCATTTATAGTTACCGAGGTATGTTTATTTGAAATTATTAATAAAATGTTAGCACAGAGAAATGTTTAAATTTTGTCTAATTTGCAAAAATTATTGAAAAACTAGAGGAACGATAACAACACATTACCTGTAATTTTGAAGGTTAATTTTAAAAACAATAATAAATAAAACGATAAAATTATTTTCAAAGCCAAAGAAAAAAGGAGTTTTTGGCTTCCGTTTTAATTTTAAAATGTACTTTTTAATATTTCGCTATCTATTAAATGAGATCTCTACATACAACATCTACTCGCGAATAGGCCAATTATATTCACATAGATATAAAACTATAGGAAAGTGCGGCTGTGTCAGACGGATAGAGGATGTTACGATATTACAAGAGTTTTTTATTTTATTACATCACCCTGAAAAGAAAAAAATTGGAAAAAATATCAGAAATGAATAAAAGGTATAACTGTAATTAAATCCGTAATATTCCTATAAATTTTGAAGCAAAACAGATAAGAATATCATAGAAATAAAGACCAAAAACAAGTTTATTTCAAGAAGGCTATATTTACCATTTTTCGTTTACAAGCCATTTTTGCGATATACCGAATTCTAAGGTAACATGCAATATAGATAATTTTTCTATTATGAGCCACATACACATGTGTGCATAGGAACTTATTAGGCACATTTATCAAATTCCTTATATGCATACAAGTGTCCGTACATAAATGTGTTAAAGTAACCTTAAGAACCTTACACAACTTTTATTCGACACGTTTATTGGAGTCTCGACTTCATAATGATATTCGTTATCGAACTCAATAATCGTAATCTCCATACTAAAGCCATTAAAACATCGGAAAGCTGTCAAAAAGTTCAAAAAGTTTCCGGAATACTTGTGACAAACTCTTCAATTTCTCATTTATAGGAACATATGACACTGTATTTACATTTATTGGACACGTTGCTTCGTCTTCCATTTTTCATTTTATTTGTATCAGTTTATTTGCATATACTTTTTAAATATGCAATAACTTTTCATGTTAAATGAAATTTGCAGACTGAAATTTTGGTTTTATTTGTATCAATTAATAAAAGAAGTAGTATGTACATAGGCATTTTATTTTTTATATTCGCAATTTATATATTTTATTAATGTTGTCCAGATCTGCCGTAAGTGTGTCTATTGAAGCGTATGTACAGAATATGACGCATTTGTAACGTGATATTCATAGGAAATTATTTTGATCGATGTATTTGTTTATAAAACTATAAAGAAATATACTAGAAAACTAAATACCACATTAATTTTATTACCAACCACAAAAGTTAAATATTACGACTTGGTCGATAATAATTAATAGTTAAAAATAAATTAGGTACGTGTCTACAAACGAGAATAATAATAAATAGCACCGAAAAAAGGGTATTTTAAATTTGCAATACAAAGAGCAACAAGGATACGAAAAGGATAAGCTGGTGGGAAAATGTGAGCAGAGCATTTTGGCTTTGAAATGCAATTAAAAATGTTGACACATTGATCAGAAGTATTACATAAATAAAAAAAAATGAACATATGAAATAAATAAAAAAAAGAAGTAGTAGTAAAAAAATGATAGTTTTGTAAACATTTAAGTCAAATATAAATATTTTATAATAGATAGTATTTTTCCTAAACTGTTCACAAACATTAATATTATTTTTTGCCACGCAAAGAACATTTTCACTGGTGGGAAAATCTCTAACACAGCAATAGTTTCTGATAAATTTCAGGTAAACTTCTAAGAACGCTTATTTTTATCGTTTTGATTTTAGTAGTCATGAAGATGAGAGGGGTGAATTCTGAAAAATAAGTTTTAATAGTTTCGGAGTTTATATAATTTACTTTTTCAATAGATGTCTTACAAGATATATGAAGTTCTATATAATATGAAATGATATTTCTATGTAAATACTTTTGAATGTTGATTATTGAGATATATATGTATATGAGAATGAACGTACTTTATATTTTTTTCAAATTTGAAGTTTTTTTTAAAATTTGAAGTCTAACACTTTTTGAAATAATTGGACTGTTCTGATTTATTTTTTCTCTATTAAGCTACGAAAAATCTAGGTACCGGAAATGGAGGTACCTAAAAAGTAAGAATATGTAAATTAAGTAAATTTTATCGAAATATTTTTAATTATAAACTATATTTTTTCTCCATTGATTTTTTCAACGTTTACGGTCCGTAAACAATAGAACATAAATAGTAAGTAAAATACGGCCGTATTGTTGATTTATATACTTTAATAATATACTATGTATCTTGTTGTTTTATTAGCCTATTTATTGAAAGAGCATGTTAGCTATTAAAATATAGAAGTTATATATATATATATATATATATATATATATATATATATATATATATATATATATATATATATATATATAAAGAAGTGTAATTTTCATTTTAGTACTGATGAATCAATAGATGAAATATATTTTCATTGCTTTGTCATCTTTCCACGTAATCAGCGACAACGACGATCGAAATGATTTCGTGTGGCGCGGCAAAGCTTTCGATTTGAGCGCGTCCCAAGCGGTATTCGTTTTATCTTTCAGCCGTTGGAGGGCTTGGAAGGGTTCGTCCATGTCCGAACATCGTAACATTACCGCCCAGTAATGGAGACACACCACTTTAGCTCATCTCTGTTTCTTAAACTGCCAGCATGTGTATCCCGCGCGCGTACAGGGTTGTTCGGGCGCATGTTTTATTTTGATTTTCTAGCGGCGCCGGCTCGGGTTTGGATTGCGAATGCTCTTAGTTTTATTTCATGGATTGAGAATTCAAAATTCATGTTATTATTTTTTAAATGATTGGCAAGTTGATGCGGCTTCTAAATGTATGTAGGTGTAGTATTCTAGATATATCATTTAATACGGTTTAAAGTTTTGTATTGCTTAAAGAAAATGATTAATATTTATTTACAGTTTTAGAAAAGTTTTCATATATACATCAAGATATTTTTTTCTGTCATAAATCACGTTTTATATAACGTTGATTAGTATATGATTTTCATTGGTTGTTTTTTTTCATTATATTGTTGTATATTATAATGCGCAAAGTGCAGGCGAGGTGTGTTTTGCTAATTGCTTGTGAGTTATAGCAAAAAATAATAATAGAAGCTTGGTAGAACTGATAGTTCTTTTTATGAAGAGTCCGTTAATAAAATTGTCACAGCATTTTTTTAAGATTAAATTCTTTTCTGATACATTAGAAAATACAATCATAATCTTCACGAGTGGCAATTTTTTTTCTGAATGCGTTCTTTTAAACATATATTCTTTTGTCATAACAAACATATTATCAAAATTATGTTGGTACTTATACGGAAAAAAAGTAATATTTCCATCCTCATTTAATCACTTAATCTATTTCGGTTTACGGAACTATATGTAGACATAATTTTAATACATATTTAAGTCGTAAAGTTATATTTTTTTTTGTTCCATACCTAAAAAGTGGATAATGGAACCTTTATAGGAATACGATATACACCTTTATAGGAATAATATCATGTAACGACAGACAGAGAAACGGGCGAATTTAATGTCAGCCGCAAAAACTTAAAATTATACGTTCGACGCAAAAACTTAAAATTTGGTATAATTATTAAGCATATTAACTTGACTATAATCGTATGGACATTTAATCGGGCTACTTATAAGGATCTCAAAACGTTTTTTCATAATTATAAGCAGCATATCTTCAGAGATATACGCCCACCCTTTTATTTCTAAGCTAACCGAACCTCAGATTACGAAAATAACATGGTCTCTAGAAGCCATCGCTACATTTGTCCTATTTGTTAAATAGATTGTTGATAATTATTCTGATGATTCTGGAAGTTTTTAAAAAAATCACTACGTTTTTTAAGATTTTGAAAGATATATTAGAAAATACATTAAGGTAGTGAAAAATACTGAGTATCCTTAAATTGTTAAACTTTTACATATACGTATACGTGTATGGATCCACCTAGCGTGAATTCCACTTCTAGTTAGCAGGCTATTTATATATATATATATATATATATATATATATATATACATATATATATATATATATATATGTATATATATATATATATATATGTATATATATATATATATATATATATATATACGTATATAAACGAAATTACACAAATCTTATATTATTATTCAATTATCATAAATCTTATTAAATTACACTTCACACGATCATTAGGAGTTCTAATAAAATGGTGGATATTCAGAAACCATTGTCGTTTAGATTGGCGAGGAAACGGAACGTTGGTCAATGTCCAACCACTCTCGGTTGACTTTATGCTAATTAGTAAGTAATGGCACGGGTTATTTTACATACTGCATATTTGGTTATAGCTCATTCAACTGTTCGAAAGTGGTTTCAAAATTTAAATTATGTCCCTTAAATAGAAATCGCGTAAATATAAAAGAATAATGATTGTATCTTAGGCTTCCAAGTCTTAAATATACTTAATTTGCATTTAAAACAGATTTTACTAGCAGATGCTACAAATGTAATCAAGATAAGCCTTAACAATACATTATTTAAAGAGGGAATGAACATATAAAAATATTTAGAGTTCGGTGAGCCTCTAGGGTATTAGTGTATTAAATACTAATTTACATAGTATACATAGCTATATTTATTATCTAGTTTCATTTAGTGAACGGTTCCAAAACTGTCAGTAATAAAGACTTAATTGTATTTTAAGTGTCGATCACGTATTAACAAAACTTTAAAGTAAGCATTAAGTCGAAATTTAAATTTGAATTTTAGGAATTAGAATTCCGAATGCCAATTCGTTTGAAAAAGAGCTTTGAAACTTTGCAGAATAAAATATCTGGAAAGTTCAAAGATTAATGTTCTTTGGAATGAATATAACTCCTGGTCATGCTCAATTGGTTAGTCTGGATTATGACAGCAACGAAAATGTATTCGACTAAAGGACTAGTTTTAATCGATAATGAATTAACCATAAGCCGGTAAGATTTGCGGTTAGAGTAAGATTTTTTTTGAACTTCACCCGACATTTACTACTTTCTGCAAAAGGTAAAAAATTAAATTGGACTTAGTTTTTAGCTTTAAAAGAAGAACCTGATTAACGTTTTTGTATAATAGAAGATACGAAAATCTATGTTTCAAAAGCAGGCGTTTAACGTGAAATTATCATTGTTCGAAATTTTGAAACTCATTTCAAAAGTTCGAATAATACTTCTATTTGGCAAATTGATTTCGCCTTTTGCAATTTTTAATTGGAATTTTAATGAACTTCATATTAGGTCAATGTATTAAGTATTTCTTGATTTACTACATTGAACTAATTTCAAAGAACTTGACTTGACGTTTAAGATAAACTTATATGAGTGTTGTGTAGTTAGTCTGCAAAAGATTATTTTTCACAGTTTAATTATATGATAATTTATTCATCACCACATAACTTAAATATATTACATGTAATGCTAAGATCATACAAACAAATTTGCTTTTACATATGGTACAGTCCAAAGATAAATATTTGGGCCGCAACATTTAAAATTATGCATAACATGACATGAAAATGTATATCAGATTTTTACGTTGAAATACATTTTTTTTAAGTTTTGGTATGTACAATGTAAAAATCGATAAGTGCTTATGCAGTAAGTACCTGTTCATTATACGCTCATGAATAGTTTTTCTCCTTGGCCATATCCGTTGATAAATACTTTGACTACATCCATTAACTTACACAACACAACGTCACACAATCTTGGATTCGGCTTAACAATATGTCCTGGAACTGATTAGAAACGCGAATACGTGTAAATTTTAATGATCAGATCTACTAGAGCTTCCATATTACGTATAATTAGTGGTCATACGGAAGATCTTGTAAAACATATCATAATTAAACATATTTGAGAGTAAAATTGACCATTTTCAAATAAATTAGTATCACTTATACCATTATATTATAATGAAGAGGGGATTTTTAGTTTAATTCGTTTATTACTAGACTTGAGTATTAATACTAGACTATTTCTTTTCATACGATCTCGTATGAAAATTGTGACTAATAATTTGAAAGGATCGTTAACATTTTTTGAAGACATTCGATGGACATTGTGCTTCTATTTGATCGAAAATAATATTATCGTTTGGTTCATACATTTTCACGGATCTTTAAATTTTTTCGTGTGATTGAAGAAAAAATATAGCACGATAAAATTTTAGAAATACATGCGTATTTAAAATTAATAAATTAATGTATGTATAAACTCTTACAATGCAAACGTTAACTCTGAAAACGTAGTTCACTATTACTTGGAAAAAATTACAAATATAACAATAATTACAAAATAATAATGAGTTTAAGAGAAAGTATTACTGTACTTACGAAGGTGCATTTCTTCTATTAAATATGCACTCACGGTTTGGATCTTATGCGAATTAAAGAATTCGTTTATTAAAACTATATAAATTTATCCGTTTATAATTAAATTAAACTACGTGATGTAGTATTATTTCTACTTTCTTTAATTTCTTTACCACGAACTAGGTTTCGATGTATTACAACATCTTCAGGTGGGATATTAGCAAAGATTTGTTAATAGCCCACCTGAAGATGTTTAATTAAAGTAGTTAGTTGATTTAAATAAAGTAGAAATAATACTACATCACGTAGTTTCATTTAATTGTGAATAATGAATTTCTATAAAATTAACGCCAAGTATATTCAATATTTATCCGTTTAAATAATTTTGTACGTTTTCCTTTACCTTTGATAACAAGAGTCTGCTGACATAATCGGTCTATATAAACGTAGACTGTATGAAATAAATAAACTTCTCACGAGTGTTATCCCTTACGTCTACATAAGAATCCGCGCCGTCATAATCTTTCAAGGTTCGCATTCGGAAAAAGTATACATCCGAAACACTCTGCTTATTCAGATCGAGTATCATTTTATTATTTATTTATTGGATACAAAAACATAAAATATACTCACGACGAGATTATGCTGAAGAGGTAAGCACACTGATCCTTCCGTAACTGAAATAATCCCACCTACTATAAAGCTGCCCTCTAAATATACGTACCTATACATTCACACGTATCGCTCTCCACTTTACGAAAATCCTTTGAAAAATGCTTTATTTTATGATATTAGTTTCAGGATGGGGTTGATATATTTATTCAGCGAATTTGAGAATATGAAGGGTAATAGCCTGTACAGTTACTATTCTAGTGTCGTGTGAGTTTTGCGACCTGATTTAGGGGGCGAAAGCGCTTTTTGATTTATATGAAATGAAAAGGTTTTGTTGCGAAAATTTTTTCGCAAATACGTCTCATTCAATATTAAATCGATTGGAATGTAAAAAATAATCCTCTCTTTGATTCTAGATGGTCAATTTATTACTTAGCTTAAAATAACACCAATTAAACAATTTAAGCAGAAAGAAAATAATTTTATTTAATAAAAAAAAAAGTGTATATATATATATATAAATATATACATATATATATATATATATATATATATATATATATATATATATATGTGTGACCTTAATAGTGGAGGTATTTTAGTATTTTCACTTTTGCACAATTTGTGATATTAGAGCTAATTTTCTTGTTAAAAATATTTTAAGTACAATATTTTTCTATAACGCATAAACATACATGATCGACGAAGATGCAGTGAACACACGTCCAAATTCAAAAGCCGAGGTCTCCGCAACAGGTGCATTTTTCATAAAATTCGCTTATAATAGTATCGGTTATTTAAGAAACTCTTTGTTGGAGTGCGGCATGTGTGTTATTTTAATGAATTTACAAACTTAAAAATAATTAATAATATTTAAAATTAAGCAGAATAGTACGTAGTCTTCCTATGTGTAATTAAAACGGATTCCTATGTGTAATTATTCAATTGAGATTAGACTAAAATATATATTTTAGACTCCATCTATCGGTTCTTTCCTCGGTTCAAGAATGATCGATGAGAAGACATTTGGTGTTGAACTTTGAGCAAAAGAAAGGTACATAGATTTATTTTGAATAGCATTTAAATTTCCATTATATTTGGTTCCGAATAAATTATAATAGAATAGTACTTATTCTTATATTGATAGTGGTGTCTGTAAAACTATTGAAACTTTTAATGTCACAATTAAATGAAACTACGTGATGTAGTATTTAAATAATACTACATCACGTAGTTTAATTTAATTGTGAATAATGAATTTCTACAAAATTAACGTCAAATATATTTAACTTTTGATGTGTTTATAATATTTAATTAAATGTATTTGCAACACATATTATTTGTAAATTTTATGTGTTACAAATACATTAAATTAAATAATTATATATATATATATATATATATATATATATATATATATATATATATATATATATATAAATATAACTTTAACTATGCTATATCTTACACTCCTCCGTAAGCGCAATATGCATAAAAATAGGTACAAAGTTTTCTCTTCACGTTTTAATATATGGATTAATCTGTTTCATTACTTTGGTTTCAAAAGATGAATAGTCTACTGGTCTGTAAAATAAACTTGAAATAAATTATTTTTGAAAGAAAACTTCATGGCAAATATAAACAAGAAATAAATGTTTATTGACACTTTGAACATAGAAACAGAAGCCATTTCCACAAATTATACAGCATTAGTTCTATTTCGCTATCCTGCAGCCCGTTACGGATACAGTAAACCCGATTACGACCCTTTCTATTTTATTCTAAAATACAGCAAGCGAACCACAAATAACGAAAAAAAAACTGTAGAAAAAAGTCATAAAAGTGTCTCCATATTACCTTCGGATAGTGTCGGTGGTTACAAGCTGGTCGAAGGCGGCGGACGTACTGAGGCACGATTTCTTATTGGCGTGTATCTCAGAGCGCAAGCTACGTCTATCACTTGTTTCAATGTATTAGTGACCTAAGTTTTCAGAGTTTACTTTTGTACTGTAAGAGTTAGTACATGTTATGTAAGAGTTCATGTTGGCAGCATAAAACAGTACAATGTTTTTTAATCATATTGGAAATGTTTCTATGATTAGTATTTATAATCCAGGAATAATATTTCAAAGAAAAAGAAGAAGAAATTTTTGATGTAGAGTCGCTAGTTAATTAATCATAAATATACCTAGTGGGTTTTACCAATATTTTACATAATAACAACAAAAATGGTAATATTTTACAAAAGAGAATCATTTAATTTTTATTTAGTCTGATCTAGAATGATTTTGGAATGAACTACCACATTTTATTTCGTCATCGAGCACCAAAGTTATCTAGGTAATTAAATTTCACGAGAATATGAAGGTCGAATTTTAAAATGAATGAGTTTTGTACTTTTTCAAGTTAAATAATTTTCCTTTTTCCTTCTAATTATATATTTAATAGCGATCTATAAATATAAATATACAGCGATTAAATTACCATGACGCGGTTGAGAATATAATAGACTTATATTTCAAGGTGACAAGGCTGCCTCATTTTTATTTTATAAAGGATACAATTATTTCAATGCACTCGTTGCTAGCTCTGGAAAACATTATCACCGTTGATTTTAAATTCCAAAACGCTTGATTTAGAATTTTTCACTTGTTGAATTTTCAATTTTTCACACATTGCTTTCAATTGTTTTCTTCACTTAATTTGTAATGTTTAGGAATGTAATGAAATACACATATATATATATATATATATATATATATATATATATATATATATATATATATATATTTTATTCCCTTGCTAAATTGCTAATTGAAAAAATAAATTTGAGAATAAACAATTTATTTATGTCTGTCGTACTGTCGTATATTCTACGATATTCACATACATTATCAAAAAGCTAAACATTTACAATCCTATAACTTTCTTGATTATTTTTTAATGCCGGATATCTTGGGATGGGATGACAGGTTTATTTGAAGTTCCCTTTTCGTATGAACGTTCGCTGTACGTCTTTAAATCCATTTTTAAGTTGTTACAGTTGTGATTCCTTACGGTTCTTTAAGATAGTTAAATATTTTTCTCAATCTCCCACAATTCCTTTGTTCTTATGCCGTGTATTAAACTTAACTATATTTGCTCATATTAAGTAAAAGTATATTACTTTTACAATTCAAAACGTAATTAATTATGATTTGGGTATTACTGTTTGGAATCGTACAATATTCTGGAAATAATGGTAAACCGTGTGAATTTGTGGAGAAAAATTGAAAAAAATACTCTAAATATTTTACAAGCTCGTATATAAGTGTGTACAGTACGTCCTGTACCTAACAGGTAAGCATCGGCTCTAAGTACGAGGCCACAGAACCGCATAGGAAAGCGGGCGCATATCGTTTAGAAGCGATTACGTTGAGAGGTTGCCATATTTCACACTGACCGGTGGGATTTCCCTGCGAGAGAGGTCCGTGCCTGAGTTGCGTAATGAAGTTAGGGGCAATAAAATGCTGGCCCTCTCGTTAAAACTTACTTCGGTTCGCGGCGAAATGCAATTGGCGTGTGGCAGTTGGTCCCGGCGCGGTTTTGCGTCTCGATCGGTAACTCAGGAGAACCCTTTTGATGGCCGCCAGCTTGACAGCTTACCTACAGATTGATCGGTTGCTGGTAAATTATTTGATATTTTTTTGAGATCGAGGCCAAGATAGAACTGAAAAGAAATACTTATATAAAAATCATATTGGTATCCACAGCGTATTTAGTGTAAATTGTTTAAATAATAATTATTACTTATAGAACGAACTTGAAATTACCCAAAAGATAAATAAATAGAAACTTAAAATTTAATCAGGAAATGTGCGGCAAATTGGTTCTAAAAATTGTTTGTCTTGCTTATGGTTTTATTTTTTCGTCTACTTTTTACCTGCGTTTTTTTATTAGTTACCTGCTTACTGCTTCATCTACGTGTTAGTTGTTTTCATCCAATAGTTTTGTAAGTAGTTTCATTTTAAATAGACAATTAGTAACAAAAGCAAATTAGGAAGAAAATAACATCTAAGTTACAACTTTGGAATGATTGACTACTTTATAATAACATCTCATAAATATTTACTATATGACAAGGGCGTTGATTAATTAATAAAATTAGTTATTATGGTAAATTATGTGGTTCTCCTTGTTAGACTGACATTTTTTTTAAATTTCGGCATAGTTTTAACAGCGTGGAAATACAGGCGGTTGGTTTTGTCCCCTTTGGAATGACCTGTAATCTGAAATTTTTGATTGTATTATATAGCATACACTAGTTATAATAATATTAAAGAGTACGTTTAGTAATTAAGTTCTGAGTTGTAAAATTAGTAAGTAAAGTGCCTGACGATAAAACAAGTTAAATAAAGGTTAACTAGTAAGATATTACAAGGATAAAGTTAGCTAGAAAGTCGCAGGAGGATAAAAGAAATAAATCACTAATTTTAGTTGTGTAATCAGTTAACGGTATCAAAACACATAATCTAAGTAATTATTTTATCGCATCTATGAAGATGGTGAATGTATGCAGGTAGTGTGTCTTTCTGCACATGTAAACTAGCTGTCACAATTGAATTGTTTGCTTATCGCACTACACACAGCTAGCGGCTAGTTTTTTTCCATATATTATCAGCATTAATTCATTTTTTGTTTCGTTAACATGTTAGTGATGTTTTCCTGTTCATTGCACGTTATTTTTATGCTTTGAACGTTATAGAAACATTTTATAAATAAGAATTGGGAATAATCATTTTTGTGAGCCGTATTCACGATATTTTACGTGCAATTGATATATAGGGTATTATCAGGTTTCTACTGTGGAAATGTTTACGATTTTTTCAAATCATTTGTCTTGACTTTTTTATAATTTTTTTAAAAGGCGTGTACTTGGAGGAATAAAATAAAATCAAAATTTCAAAAAATAATTAAACTTAATCTGCTTTATTCATCTTCACGATATTTGTATGGATAATTTTCATGCATGAAAAGAATCATAAAAAAACTGCAGTATTGAGAAAAAAACATGTATCTAATTATTTAATTTAATTAATTTTTTTTCGAATACTTCCTAAGTAGCGACATCCAAAGTTTATTATGTTTTACTCGCTATGCTCTATACATATATACTTAAAGAGCAAATCCATTTGGTACAACATAGGAAAAAAAATAAGTTCAAATATTCAAATTATTATACCAAATAGATGAGTTAAAAAGTGTCGTTAAAAATTAAGTTTTTGGTTTAATTAACCCCCATTGGAAACGGAATGTCCCTTTTTATTACATAAATATCAAATCCGGAACTGGATTTAGATATCGGGGCTTAATTCCGGAATTCCGTTTGAAATTGGTTTCGGTATTGATAGTTTTTGTAAAGAAGAATAAAAAAAATAAAATCTTAAGATTATTCATTTAATAAATCACTGAGAAGACCAAAACACAATGATATTAATAATCGAATGTTGTGTATTATGTATGACAAACAGCTGAGTTACAGTCTTAAATGAAATTAACTGTACCATACGCATAATATGTATGCACCTACTTATTTTAATAAATCAATACATAGCATTATTACTAACTATAAATAATTAGCGGTTATGTTTAAATTTAAATATTAACTAATGTTTTTTAATAAATCACTACGGTTATATCGCAACAATATTAATAACTACACGTACGTGAGAGTAGGGTGACAAAGCGGTGCAGGCGGGCGGGACGGTGACGGCAGGCGGGTGTGTATGATGTTATGGGAGTAAACGCGTGCACCAGAAATGAATTTACACTCGAACATTTTATTATATTATATAACAATGAATATCGGAATTACGATAATGCGGCTACTCAATTCCGGAATTGAAATATTGGAAAAATAAATTCGAGATTCCGGAATTATGAAATTCCAGAATCCATGCCCTACTCGTCACTAAGTTCGTGTTTGACAAGGCTAATGAATCCTTTTTTGAAAAATGCCCAAAATTTCCCAGTCGTCGCAGAATTCTCGATGTTGCGTTCAAATTTTCGAACCTGGGATTCCGATACAAGCGTCTGCTTGTATCAAATTGAGTAGAAAGTGTTAAATATTATAATAAACATTCATTGTTACATTCTTATATATTCATTATACTTAATATCATTCTTATATATATACATATATATATATATATATATATATATATATATATATATATATATATATATATATTTACTTTCGTAGTCGCTCATATATGCGTATTTACTTTGCCACTCAATATAAATTACAAAAGTAGTGAAATGAAAAAATGCAACTACAGATTTTTAATTAGACGCGTTAAGTTAAATGTTCATTAAACTTTATGTATAATAGTAATAATAACTAGGAATATTGTACTACGGAAGACGACCTACATTAGTCCCGTTTATCCGTATATATCTCGTCAGAATATTGTAAGCGCACTCTAAGATGTTGCGATATGCGGTACGTGGTGTTTGGTATAAAAAACATAGGTATTCTAGAGCAGTAGATAAATAAAAGAAATTGTCTGCATTAGGTTTATTACGTTGTTATGGAAGTTTCTGTCTAGAATTCCGTCACGGTCTGGAAAGCTTACCATGCTTTTCAACAAAGAATTCCACAGCGTAATTATACATGAAGACAGGTAGGTGGATAAGATAGTTATAAAATAAAAAAGGATATTTAGTTTTCAATGTTAGTGATCTAAGCCATATACTCTTTCATAACTTAATTTTTTGCCGTACCTAATATATATTAGTCTGATGGTCTGAATATTGGGATTAATTTTTTTTCTACTTTATTGTACTAATTTTTGTGATATTTTTATTGAATTTGCTCCGTAAAACATAAACGTTATAGGGCATAGTAAGATACAATAGTTAAAAAATCCGCGGATCTCGCTTATGATTCCCTAAAATTTGCGCACTTTTTAAAGGTAAAGTTTTGCACATTAGTACCGAAAGTCAAGGTAAATGTAACATCGTACATCGTTATCTTCCTTTGTAATGGTCTTTCTACAATATGTTGTACAAAATGAATATTTTTGGAAAATATTCGACGTGCTTTTACGTACTACTTGACATACTGGTTTTTACCCTTTAGTTCTATGAATAGAATGCTCAAAACTCTTACTTTTTCTACTTTCTATTGAATAAGCGTTTATCACTTTAATCGCTTTAAGACTGGCGTACAGTACATCCCATTCTTTTTTTTTGTTAAATCATTTAAGAAAGAATTTTTGTAAAGAAACCAAATATTAATTTTCTTTTTTCCTTAAATATTACATAACTTTTTGTCTTACACATCTTCTGTTTGGATGGATTGTGTTACTATTATAGCCTCTTTGACTTTACCCGAATTGGACTTTGACTTTTCATTCCATTGCTCACTCTTTATTTCTTTAAATCTTTACGCATTTTATTTTTTTTTCAGAGCAAAGGCACGTCCCTTTTTACTTGTCTTTGATAGGTTTATTTTTAATTTTTATTTCCTCTTTTTTTTCTTAGAAGAATTTAGTTTCAGCGTCTTTACGGAACCAATGATATGATTTTTAAGCAGTAATCAAATTACCAAAGTAATATTTTAGTACAAAATTTACATAAGACTTCTTAAAATACGATTCTTAAAGCAACCACTCGTTCGGGAGAGTTTCTTTTTATTTATATATCCTGCTTCTCATGCACGACTTGTTTAATTATTCTGAATATTTTCGTTTTGTGAATTTTAGCGATAAGCTGAGATCATTTCTTTCTCTAATGATAGATCATTTATATCATTTTTAGGCAACAAAAATGTTTTTTTTTTTAATTATCGCTAATTTGCATCTGAGTATAAAACTTAAATAAACAATTTAAATCCCTCTGTTATTAAACTGTAGCCCTCACATTTTAGATTTCCACATTCTGTATGTCATATGTAAATTTGTAGCAGACGTCATTCAAGACTGTCATTCGATCGGCGCTAAATAGTGTATAAATGAAAGGAAGTGAAATATCGAAAAGGTCACGATAATGCATTAAGTAGACTAATGAATATAACGTTGTAATAATATTGTTGAAGTAATATGGTCCATTTATTGGAGTTTAGGCATTTCAGCTAGTAAAAACGAAAGACTGTTAATATTTCGACACCGAAATTCTAGCCATTAAATAATTATGGCCACAGTAGAACAATAGTTGCTTTTAACGTCAATCAGTTTGTAAGCTGTCAGCAAAGTTAGGTCCTGTCAGTAAAGTAGCGAAGTTATACTGAACGTTAGTTCTCGTACTGATAATTCATATTTATTTGTGTTAGCTGTCAAATTTCTGACATGGGGTTTACTGTTCGACTTTTGACTTATGACGTCAAAGTAGTTGCAATGTTAAGGTAGAGTAGAATAATCGTGTATTTTGATCAAATTGTAAAAACGATAAATATTGAAGTAGATTTTCAGGACGTGGATTTATTTTTGGTTGCAACTGAAATTTAGGTAACTGAAATGATCAAATCAGATAGTCTTTGTTTGTGTAAAAGTTCGTTTCAAGTGATTTCAATTTCTAATCGATTTGTAACTGTTTTCTTATCAATTTTTTATCGATTTGTATCGTTGTCTTATCGATTTTCAAGTGATTTTCAATTGCTAACTTTGTTTAATTTCGCTATTTCATTAATAAAAAAAATCTATTATTACGGTTCTAAATTGTCGATTGTACATGTACATAGACACGTATCTACGAACGACTGGGTCTGCGTTCGCTAAAATTATACAAACCTACGCATTCCCCATATTTATAGACATTGCTGTTTCTTTTATAACTTTTAAATATATATATATATATATATATATATATATATATATATATATATATATATATATAAATATACACATATGTATATACACACATGACAAATAATTAATCATCAAGTAATATAGATATTTTACATAAAAAGTAGGTAAATTTATTTCTATAGTTTATGGACGGTTGCGTCTTGTGAGCGTGCAGTTAGAAGAGTAATTAATTTTCGACTTTCAAAAGCAGAGCGTGAAGCGTGTTTTATTTGAATTAGGCACGCCAGAGCGATGACTTGTGTAGAATGCGGTTAAACCTCATACATAAACGTAATACAATAGAGACACCATACTAAATGATGTGGTACGGTGTTAAGGAAAGTGCCATTTTATTTCATCGTATTTTGAGACATTTGTTTGAATTTGTTTATCAATGTAAAAAGACAGAGCGAATTTATTTTCAAATATTTAATTTTAAATATTACGCAAGTCTTCGTTCACTGATGCTTCTGAAAATAGTAGCCATAGCTCAAATAATTCCTGTTTTCAGTATTGTGGTTTAACATAAATTTGTTTTATCCTATCGATAAAACAAATTTACGTTAAACCTTTTTCCTACTATATATCCATTTAAGTTATTGAAATAACTTAAATGAAAATATAGTTTAATACGGAAAAAGTAACACAAAGAACATTACATGACAAGTTATCCGTTAGAAAAAAACTTCAAAACACTTTTATTTTAATTATGATTTCTTCATATATATATATATATATATATATATATATATATATATATATATACATATATATATATATATACATATATATGTATATATATATATATATATATACATGTAATTAATCCATTTCAAGTAAGAAATTGCTCGAGGTGTACTTGATTCTTGCTATGTGTTTGTTTAACATTAATATGAAATCCATTTTGGATGCTAAACCTGGAAAGTCACTAAGGCAATTACAAATCAACTCCACGTATTCACTAATAGACACTTATACGAAATATAATACGTTTTTTGTGGTCGGTCCGAACCAGAGGGCGAAAATGGAGATAGCTTTGACGTTTTCTATGAATTTGGCTGATATTATCAGTTACGTATTGGATTTAAATCCGCAAGGAAGACCCAGAAGGCAAGAAAGTCAAGTCGTAATTTTGGCAAAAAATAAGAAATGCGGTATGATCATAAATGCTATACTTGCTTTATTTTACTATGACCGAAAAAAATATCAATGATATGGGCTTAGGAATAAAAAACATTTTAAGAAATAATTTACTGCCAAAAAATTATACCTTTTTGGAATCTGTGTGAATTGTATATATATATATGTGTGTGTGTGTGTGTGTGTGTCTGTGTGTGTGTGTGCGTGCGCGTGTGCGTGCGTGTGTGCGTGCGTGTGTGTGTGTGTGTGTGTGTGTGTGTGTGTGTGTGTGTGTGTGTATGTGTATGTGTGTGTATATTTTTGTTCTTTTCAAAGATGTCCATCCCTTCTACCTACGTTCGCTCTTTTAACCCTTTAGGTTGATTCCTTAATGCTGCACCCTTTTAATTCTTCCTTTCAATACTTAGGCCATATTTGCCAGTATTGAATAGGAATTTTAGTTTTTTTCGTTTTGAAGATGTTTGTTAGTTCGTATGGTTGCATATTTTTGCTGTTTATCTTCTTTAATGAAAATTTGAGATTATTCGAAGAATTTTCCCTACAAGAAAAGAATCAGGAAACATTTATTCGATTAATTTAAAAAGCTGTACATTGTTTCTTAAAGAATGAAGAAGTAGAATATCAAACCATTTGTTGTCGTGTAGAAAACATATTTATATCAACAGTTTACATTTTAAACACTGTAAAATGTCAATGCCCTAATTTATTATTAGTTATTTAACCTTATTAACTAGACTTTTAAGGGTTCCGTAGCCAAATTACGAATCTTTGTAATTTCGTTATGTTCATCTGTCTGTCCATCCTTATGTCATAGTCGTTTAAAGTAGTAATTTTAGTTTAGTTATATGTTTCCAAGTCCTACTATCCAAACGGCTATTTTTGAATATCCGAAAACTATTTACAATACTTGCATATATATCGAAATTAAAAGGAAAATTATCACAGCTAAGCATGTTCTACTAATTTATGAGTAACAGTCAACAAATGTATGAGATGCAGCTGGGTTTCTAAAAAGTTTATAGAAATTTCGTTGAAATAAATTAAATCAACTGCAAAAACAAGTTTAATTTTAAAATAATTATTTATCTCCACAATTAAATGAAACTACGTGATGTAGTATTATTTCTACTTTCTATAATTTTTTTACCACGACCTAGGTTTCGTTGTATTACAACATCTTCAGGTGGGATGTTGTAATACAACGAAACCTAGGTCGTGGTAAAGAAATTATAAAAAGTAGAAATAATACTACATCACGTAGTTTCATTTAATTGTAAATAATGAATTTCTACAAAATTAACGCCAAACATATTCAAAATTATTTATCTTTTAACCTGAAGAGTTATAGTTTACCATATATTATGCTAATTGTGCATATGCGCATGAAAAAAAGGAAAAAGAATAAGAATGATTTAATATAAATATACAGTTGACAACACTTTAGGTTTAGACTTTAACTTGATGTTATTTCAGTGATAGGGATGAAATTTATGGTTCGATTGTAAATCTTGTTGCATTGTCGACTGTATATCTGCTGATTTACTGTTTTCAATTTTATTAAAATAGTCACAATAATGTATATGTCCTCTACTTAATTATATTAGGTCTTATTAAATATTTATTGGCTAGGAAGTCTATATAAATGATGACATGTTCATATTAATTATGAAATTATTTATTACAATAATGTAATAAATAATTTCACTTCGATGAAGACCCCCGAGTACGAGCCTGACTAGCAGGCTCGTGCTTTCAAATTTTATTCAGCGTTATTTTGTATTCTCTGCTACATATTTAGTGGACTTTTTTGTTGACAACATATGGTAAACATCCAGTTTGAAATATAATTTTATAATAAAATAATTGTGAAAAGTATTTTCATATGTGTGCACTGATTTTTCACAGCAGTAGCTCTTAAACACGTATTTTTAAAAGTATTGCAGTGCCATCGATCATGTTGTAGCTAAATAGAAATTTGTCCTAAAATTGCATTAACGTTTTTGGAAGTTAATAACTTCCTATGGACTTAGCATTTATTTTATATTTTCCGAAAAATAGTATTGAAAGGCAGTTCAAATCAGACAAATCAAATAAACAAGCATAAGATTAAAAATATATTTTAACCAAATATTAAACAGAGTGCGAACAGACTAACTGGAAAGCCAAAATCGTATTGTGCTACATTTCTTGTGTTTTGATTAACATAAAAGTTTTAAATTGCTCAAATAAGTAAAAAATACATCATTAAAAAATACATCAGTAGAGAGATCTATACGACCATCATCATGATTATTATCAGTAATACAAAAAAAACAGTAAAGCTTCAGACTTAAACTTATAAATACAATTTTGTATGATAATTGGTACTCTTTTTAAGACAAAAAACAACTGTCATACCATATTTTTGTTTAACCGGTGTTATTATCTATCTAACTGGATAGTGTATGTAATAGTTCTCGCTAAACAACTTATCCCTTGCATGTATTTTTTGTTTGACGATGGTACTTTATTCTAGCAATACATAATCGCTAAAGCAATAAAAATACCGAGTAAGTGATAGTTTCTCAATCTTTTGAAATTTTTTAGAGTTTACTAATAACAGTTTGAGAATCAGAGATTAAAGTAGAATTTTCTATATGAGGATAAAATTAAACCTCTAAAAGGATAGGTAAAAGTATATTTGATGAACAGGATTTTAGATGAAACAAAAATAACGTTACGTTGTTTATAGAAATCTAAAGGTAAACACTTAAAACGCTACATTTCTGGTGTTTAAATTTAAATTACAAGTAAGTGTTTGAATAAAACACTTTAGAAGCATGCGTGATAGTATGATAGATTGTTATTGAAAATGATTATGTGTTAAATACATTTTTCTAACAATTTATTATATTTAAGGCCGAAAAAGGCAAAAAATGTGGAATAATATCCCTTAAATGCCCTCAGGCGCAGAGATCTTCGAGCGATATAAAGATATACGTCCCCATCTATAGGATAACGCTACTTTTCCACGAAACTATTTTCTTGCCGGATCTAGGGCCCGCAAAAAATCGGGTCTACTTCCGATTGTCAGTCTTCCATGGAACACTGTGGAGCTATTTATACGATGTCGGCGTTAGAGCCGGTTGTAATTGCTTCTGAATTAGCATATGAAAGGCGCCAAGACTTTTGCTAAGATGGATTGCACCTCATACAGCCATTTTAATTTATTACTATCTTTTTCAACTTTATATATATACATGTATGTATAAATATATATATATATATATATATATATATATATATATACATATATATAAATATATATATATATATATATATATATATATATATATATATATATATATATATATACACCAACGGGTAAGAACGAATGCAGTTCTCGCCAATGCAGTCCTCGCCTCCTGCTGATTAATCACACATCCTGTCGTGTAAAAATCGTCACGTGCGCAAGCATTGCCAAGTCTACCCAGGGTCGGCAAAAATAATGTGCAGAAATGGTCCCGTGGTAAAAGACCCTTAAAGTTTTGAAGTAAAATTATCATACAGATAGATCAAATTGATAAACAGCGCTGTTTGGTTTTCCCTCTGTAATCGCGGAAGCTGCCGGCATTCTCCGCCGCGGCCAAGCATTTCAATTTCATGGTTTTTCACGAGAAGTGAGCGCCAGACGCGTTGAACTAAATATCTGCTTACATCGTTTCGTTTGTTACATAATATGAAATCGTATGTACGAAAGGCCCTCCCATAGTGAATATTCTACAATTTTATTTATATTGGGAAAATTTTAAGTTTTTCCACCATTCAATTAAATATTGCTGTTTAATGTGAATCGTGTTTAACATGCCTTATAAGTGTCCTAACGCTAACAAAAGGCTGGCCACTTTTTATATTGTGTTCTCCAAAACAGTCTTTGGTATATTATAAAGTACCGCACCAGTATAACTATTTTAATGGAAAATGGTGTGATGATATATTTTAATTGTGTGACAAATTTTCCTTAAACCAATTGACTGAAGTAGTTAGTCTATATAAACTAATCTTGTTTCAAACACAGAAAGCTTGTTTAAAAAATATAGAAAAAATATAGAAGGTTATGATAGTTTCAGGTAACGTAAACTGCGCAATTTACGTGACATAATAACGACTTAATCCGGACAGAAGTTTACCCTGTGAATGTTCATTTTACAGGAGCAACATAAAACCGTGTAGTATATATATATATAAAGGCCTTAATACTGGCTTTAAACTCCATGTAATTTGTAATAAACTTCGTAATGTATTTAAAACATAAAAATTGGCTGTAATACTGAATAAATTATACTTCATGTCTATGCAATGGTTTACTTACAGATTGAAAATTCTTGGAGCTGGCTCTTATTTAGGATTTTAAATTGAGAAATAACGTTATGCTTTAAGTATATATTTATTTATTTTTTCGCTTCTTGAGGCATTACATCATGAGCCCGTATAGATCTCTCTCCTTCACATTTTCTTCGCGTTTTTTCTTTAGTCCGTCAATCCGAAATATTAATCTCAATTTTCAGAATATATAACAAAGAACGTTATGTACTTTTATTATTTTTATCATTGAATACCTTGAGGTATATTCATTCTTGTATATTTTATAGTTTATACTGAGGTCTCCTTAATTGTTTCCATTACTAAGTAATTTGACACTGTTGTCGGGCAGTCCAATATTTCATTTATTATTTTATTCAGAGGACAAATCAGAAAACATTGCCTAATAAATTAGTATCAGAATGTTCATGATTAATCTATGATGTTGATCAAGATCATACATAATATAGAATGTCTCCTTTAATATTTCTATGCTTTACCTGGAAATAAACCATTGTTACTAATATTCCACATTAGATTAAATGATAATTTAGTACATATTACTCACTTTTAGTATATTTAATGAAATTATTATAGAATTAAATATTACTGATTACTTATAGTTACGAGTTCTGTCGATAACTACGGAACATTGAACACCGCGTGTACCGAAAATAACGGAGTTACTCGTATCTTCTTCCATGTTGGCGGGTGGGAATTTGGAGTTGTACTATTTTTGATACTTTTTTACCGTTTTTAAGTTGTAGTATTTGTTACTTTTAAGATTTTTATTTCGACAAAATTTGATACTAGCTCGTTTACGGATTAAGTCATTGATAAAGTATTTTTTTATCTTTGGGACTTAAGCAATCAAGCCTTAACCAAAATTGTGTAGCTTAAAATATTGTTAGATCATTAATTTTTGATGTCATCTATCTATGTTTCCCCGATATATAATGTCGTATCGTTCACTAGATATTCTTGAGATCTTGGTATTCGCCCTTCTAGTGAATTTTCAATTTGATCTAATCGCATGTTGGAAAAGTTTCTAAGTATTTCTTCATAATCCACACTATTTCTTTCATTTCATATCAATTTAGAACATTCTTGTGAAATTTATATATGAAATAAATAAAGCAACCCAAATTTTTTACAACTCAGTTAATTCTCGATTTATTTTTATGCATTGAGTCTCTAATCCAGTCGAGGTCACTTACGTTCGTAAAACCTTTTTAGTACTATTAAATAGGAAAGTTGTCATTGTGTCACAAGAAATTAGATCAAACAGAATTCCGCCTTTTATTCTTTGTCAGATAAAACAACGTTTATAAAGTTATTTGATTAATTATACTTTGAATTAGATATTAAAAGGAAAATGTTATAAATTTTTTTCGTTACATCGGTGCGAAATTAACCTTCATTATGGTCATATTGACATGTTTTCCCCATCTATTGCCAGCTTATTACTTTTTTATTTTCTAGCAGTCAACCTACCTGATTACATTCCCACAAACGTATTGCGAGCTATTGGGATGCTTTTTTATGTTTATCTACTGATGATGTCCTCTATGTCACACTGTCATGTGGGTTCAAAATCATAAATAAGAGCTTCTTAAATAATGTAAAAGCATCCTAGTTTACTACTCCAAGTTTATTGTTTGTTTTGATAATATCTTCTTAGGTACTTTTCTCCTGTTAGTAAACCTTGTCTGGGGACATCACTCCTCAAATGTGTAAATGTATTTTGCTCCATAATTTTGCATTAGTGGACTTAGTATGGGCTATGATATACACTATGTTATAACCATTCTTTGTCAACCGACTGTCTACTATGTTCCAGTTTGGGATCATATTTTTAATTAAGTTTTTAATTTCGTGGAACATAATTTGTATCAGGGGTTTAAATACTCCCTATAATATTCCCTGTTTTTATGATTTAAATTTTATTATAAATTCACAAACTTTATTACATGTGGTAAAAAAACTCAAATCGCATGTCCATCGATAGAATGAGCATTCACAACTAAAGATGTTGATCACTTTGTATAAATGTTCATCTTTTTGGTCCTATTTCTTAAAATTAAATTAACTTAATTTTAAGAAAGTGACCGAAATTAGATTTTGTCTATGGTAGTGGTTGTTGTTTACTACGGTTTTTAAAACTATCATATTATCATAGCGTCGCAGATAAATGTCATCATTAGATATACTTAATAAAGATAAAAATTTATCTAACAAAATTCACTGTAAACATACAAACTATAGGATTAATAAACACTAATCAAGACATCTGTTTACAATTATAATAAAATTATTCAAAATATGGGGGTGGAAAAAGTCACAACACAACGATTTTTAAACTGTTGCTAAAGGAAAAACAATGAAAAGTTTGACCGTGTTTAAATAAAGAATGAATTTTAAATTTTCATCTAATTGAAAAAAGACACAAATAAAGATAAGCCTAAAGAATAACTTCTAGTGTACGTACTCTCATAAAAATACAAAGCAACGCGTGATCGGTATACAAGCGCCGTTGTATAAAAAGTCCATAACAAGTCAGAGGATAAAATGAAAAAGCACTCTACCTTAGTGTACCCTCGTGAACAGCGCTCTCCAGACTATTCCACGCTGAGTAAGTATAGTATATCCATACATAACCACAAACGAAACCACTTGTACTACGAACGTAAAGCAGACAATGTACTTTCACCTTTCACGCATATCGCATATGCTTATCTTCGCACACAAACAGAGCTAGATTCCCTTTTCGTGTTTATTTTATGTAACAGATAAGATCCCAGCCGCGTTTGATGGCGTGAGGTGCACTTTACTTCGGGGAGGATACGTAGATATCTTTCATGCAGGTAATTCAATTTATTACAGCGCCGGGCGAACGTAACCGCTGAGCACCTGACTCGTCCACGTGCACCCGCTATCGTGATGTGAAATTATAATTTCATTTTTACTAGTGAAACTTATAAAATGGAAATGCAATTTCAAATTCAGCTCAATTTTGTAGCGCACGAGAATATTTGTAAATTAATTTACATAGGAATTTATGAAGCTACAAAGAGCGGTTGACTGTAGCTGAGACTTAAATTGGGGGAATCAATTTATAAATCAACTTGCTTTTTTTGCACCCGACTGATGATCCATTAAATCATTATTTGGCTAACGTAACTCATTTAGACGTTGCAATTGCTTTTATAAACATCGAATACGGCATATTGCTGCGTGATGTCTCGGAATAATGATAGGAGACTAAGGTAATCTAACTTTATGTAAATATCAATAATATGTACGTAACAATGAAAGTTTCGTAAACTGCAGTCAATTTTTTAAGCGTGGAATGAACCTATGACAAAAAAAGTAGGAGAATTATTCTAAAAGTTATGGTTTTGATATCTAATTATAGGCTACATAGCAATCTTTTTTCTGTTTTGTTTGGCCTTAACTCTGATTTCTTTAAAGTACTTGATATCAAATGGCTTATTTATAAAGTAGATTATTAATAATTGTTGCAGTAAATTTGTTCCTTGAATCGAAAATAATAAGTTACATTAATTTTTGGGAATACATAAAGTCCAATATGGCAATACAGTTTGAACGTACTCTGTGGACGTACATTGATGTGTGGTTAATGTAGTAGTCAATCGTCTCCTCTTTATAAATTAAATATAATAAGAGAAGTAGATAGGTTCAGAAGTGTTATTTTAAAATAAATATCACATAAAGTTGCTTTATGCATGATTTAATAAACGTCAAAACGTCAAATATTAATGTGTAGGTTATGTCTATCGAACACCAGCAAACCAATGTTATTTCGTTGTTATTTCCAAGATCTGTTATCTCATCGAATATACATTCGCTGAGATAATAAATTTTGGCTATCGAATGAAGAAGTTGGTGGGAATAATTGGACAAAATTATATATTTGTTAACTACAGGTCTAAATAATGTATCTGAAAAACATCAAATAACTATCATAGTATATTAAATGGGAGATAAAGGGATGAAATACTTAACTACTTTACAGGGCAATCAATGTAGATACACTTGCATGAGTCTAAGATAGAGTTAATAAATATTTCGAATTTTCGTAGAAGAAATATAAATCGCAACTCAGGTCGTAACCGTAGTGAACGTCCAATAATCGTCAAGTAATCCCACACCAAGTCAATTCGGTAGTAGGGCCTCCATTTCCCTCGTCAACCTCAGCACTCTAATAGTGATAACAGTCATCAGATTCCTACGGAAGGTAGGACGTTATAAACAAAACATAAACATTTATTAAAATACAGAATACATTTCTCACTAATTCAGAAGATTAAAACATGACCATTTTCGATTGTGTGTAGATTTAATTGTAACCTGTGGGCGTAGTATTTTGTAGCAACAGAGTTCGCGAGTAGTCTTATGAACGTATGGCTATTTGAAATAAAATAAACAATTTAATTAGTCAATAATCAGTTAATTTAATTTAAGTGTTACATAATCTTTGTATTTTTTCATATTTTTTGTTAATCGATATTCATAAATTTTATACATAATATACATTTTTATAATGCCGTCTGTCACTAAGAACTGTATCGTCATTGATACCTTCTTCAGTTTATGCGCGCGCTGTTTTATATCTAATACAAAATTTCAGAACTCATTTTTTTATAAAAAATTATAAAAATTACGACGATTACAAAAACCGAAAAAATGAACTAAATAATTTTAGAATGCGACGGAACAACTTGGGCGTTTGTGGTATTTTCGACGCTTCGTGTCCAAATAAAACAAAAAAGGAGTTAGTAAGTATAATGTCAAAATTTCTAGAAAAGTATTGTTTTCAAAAGTATTGTTTTATGGTCCATAAGATAATCTCAAGCTACTAGGGATTTAAGCCTAAACACTACATTTTTATAGAATTGTTCAACAATGTTTTTAATGGCGATTTTTTCTGCGGTGTGCGAGAAGAATACAAGCACGTATGTAAAATTTGAGATGTGTATTTCATTAAAAAGAGATCCTAAAATTAATTTTCCTAACGATAACTTTGGATTAACTTATCTAAATTATCGCCAGATACCACATTGCTGCTTTAAAATTTACTATAAAGCTCAAACCCGAGAAACCTTACCTTCACGAATACTATACAAATATTTGAATAGACAGTGAAAGGTAACGAATTATAAAGCAAATTATGAATTACAATTTTTAAAAGCTGGAAAACATTCGGCAAAGTTTAATTTTATACCAATATTTAATTAGAGAATTAGCTGACTTTAATGTTAGTTTAGGTAACGATTATCTAGTAGAACTCTATTACTACACTACGTTTCTATGTAACTTGTGATTTAAATTTTGAATCAGTGTTGTTAATTAAATATTTATTAAAAGGATATTTAAAAACCTGGAAAAAATGGTGAAAACTTATCACTTCATACCGCAATGCTACATTTTAATATTGACATTAATTAGTATCCTCGTTATTATTTAAAATGATTTACTGTTATGACTGCAAAAATAAATAAATTTATTGACAACATTCGTTATATGAACTAAATTCAGTGACCCTTTTTAGTAAAATTCTATTGAAAATTCTTTGCGAGATCGCACTACAATTCAGTGGACATCACCGGCAAACGATCGCTAGATTATTACCATTAATTATTTTAACTTTACTTATGTTTTGAGTATTGGTCAAATCTAATCGATAATTATTGTGTTTACGGTTATTATATGATACTGGTATCAAATCGTATTGCTAGTCCAGTTTTGGTTTCAGAGGAAGCTACCTTCATTATCGCCTTCAGTTTATTAGTAATATATTAATTCCCGGGCACTATCCAAATACTATAGAACGGTAGCAATCACACTAATGACAAAATTAGTGTTCGTTTGTGGTGTTTGGGCTTGAAATTTTACAATACATGCCATGCGTACTGTGTTTTTTCCACGATGGAATATTTATTACAAAAGATGTACATGAAAAATTGTCCAAAGATGACGAAATCTACGAGAAAAAACCATGGAAAGATTATTAAGTATATTGAAAACGGAATTTCATTGGTTTTTTTTCAAAATATATCCGAATTTAGAAGTCAAGGCTGAACTAAAAATAATAATGTATTGTAGTAAAAACTTATAACGGAAACTCAAAAATAATAATTTATTTTATCAGTTGAATATTTATATCATGTGAATATTTCTGGTTATTTATTTACACAGTACCTATAGATATTTTATATTTCTTCCCCCTTTTACAGACAAAGTATATAAATTTATTCACAAAAATCGGCTACAAAATCACGATGTTTTTATCTTTTTTTAAATTGAAGCTTTTCCTAAAAAAGCATTGACACTAATACACCATAATCCATAATCCCTTCGAGTTCACCAACGTTCTCTTTGCCACACTGGATTACTGCCTAACAAAGCTTTGTGTTCGACAGAGCCCGAGGCAGTTGCGTGCGAAAATAACAAATCGTACTTCCAAATGATGCCCGAATAAAAAGCTTGTTCCCTGCACAGATCAAAGAGTGTATAAAAATATCGACTACCACAGACCACTTAAGGAATCCATCATTGACCAACGCTCAGTTCCATCCATTGACCCAGAATCAACACAATCCCTTAATCTGAAGTTCATTGACCGCATTACTTGCCGCAGCGGATATCCGCTCGACCAGGGTGACCAAGATCTAAATTTCAAAACTGTCAAGGAATTTGAAACGATAAAATTGGGAAAGATTATTAAGCATCGGGACGTTTTGTTGGATAAAAATTAAAAACGTATAAAAATTTAAAACTTTGTCAAATGCAATTTAACTTCAATGAACTTACTTTTACTGTTAGGGCTCCTAAGTGTAACTCAAAAATGAAAAAAAATTTAGAATACTGAACTTTCAATTATTGATTTCTGTATTTGAAGTGGATCTGGTGTATTAAATTTATACACAATAAACTTATTGCAATAGAAAGTTTGGAAGTTATAGACATTATTATTCGAAATAAAGGAAGTTCATGAGTATTTTCAGATGTCATTGTAAAGGAACAGTAAGACAGAGCATTTAATAAATAAATGAACAATACTCGTTGGTTCCTGGTATAGCTGTAGGTAAACCTATATAGGGATTTTTTTGTTATTGTTTGAATATATTTTATAACAGTTAGTTTTTTTGGTGTCAAAAAGCTTTATTGTCACCGCTAAAATATTTCATCACGATATGAAAAAAAATCAAAAATGTCAACTTCATTAATCAGTCATTAATATATTTCCGAACATAACCAGTCGAATTGTTTCCCAAATCATTGGAAATAAACGAATATTCATTTAGTAAAATGCGAAAACATCACATCTTCATGTGTAAAAGCAGATGATACATTTTTTGTAAGTATTTTACAAATTGTCCTTAATTATTTTCTTGCAAAATAAAGTATTCATGCAAAGTGGAAATAAGTGAATAAAATATAAAATTGAATTAAAGTAAAATACAAAATATTTACTGTTCAATATGTTTATGTGTGATCAAATTGTAACGTCGATTGTTGTAATTATTACTATGTATTATGGTATATAATAATATATTTAAATGTTGTAATGAATTTGGTAATACTAACGGAATAAAGAATATTTTTGCATGATGGCAAATGTTTAGGCAGAAACGCGATAAGCATAGTTGTTGGAGCTATGTTTTGAAGTGCTGCGTCATAAAACTGTTACGCTCCTTAAAGTAACAAAATGACTTCGTGCTACGTGTGTACTGTATGGTATTAAACGATAGTACTTTTTAACTCTAAAAAGTACTATCGTAGCACCGGGAGCATTATATCTGGTCACCGTGCTCTGATAGACAACGCTCCGTGTCGGACAGTTCTTGGGGCGCCCCGTATGGGCGAACGTAGTATTGGAGGGAGAGGGACGCGATTGAGTCGCAAACGGCGACGCTCTGGCGCCTGTTGGGACAGCGCTGATGTTGATATGTTGTAGAGACGAAATCATATTTTTACGATTTAAGAAATAGTTTTATTTTTATTTCCAGCTTGGCGTACGTTGGAAAGTGTAGTTCGCGGGTGTCGAAATTAATTTCATAAGAACATTGTGCTTTTTGTGAGTTTTAATACATATTTGTTTGTTTATATAAAAATATTAAAAACTGAAAAAATTCTTCACTAATTTTAGTGAAACTTGATGCAGCTTAAAAGAGTGAAGTTCAATCAATGATAGTTAATGCGAGAAAAGAAGGGTAACAGAAGGAAACTTTTATATGTTTAGATAGTTCCGTAATATATTTTTTAAGTTATTTTTTAGTTAGATTTTGATGTTATTCTATTTTACACCTTTTCAAAAAAGGAAGTAAAAAATATTTTGTGGCAAGTAATTTATACTGCGTTCATAAAAGAAAACAAATAAATATTCATAAATTCATACTTAAATTCCTTTTATTTGCTATGCGCACTAGTTCAACAATTTCGAGACGCATATGGTACGACTGTTTTTAGTATGTGATTGCATATGGTACGACTGTTTTTAGTATGTGATTGCAGATTTACACTGAGCTGTATTCTATTTGGCATACTACAATACTGAGTTAAGGTGGTGAGAATTTATTGTCACTGTGGGCTAGTAGTACAATCGTTTGAGAATAAATAAACACAGGTTTTTCTACATCTAACTTAATAAATTATAATTTCACGACTCACTATTGCAATTAAATGATAATTTTGAAGAAAATCTTTCACTGATTTTTAGTAAGACCAAATGTTTTCTGCTCGTAGATATATAAAAATGATTTTAAGCAGAGTCTCGAATATTGTCATGTTCTTTTGGTCGATTGAAATATTGAGGAAAACCATTTCGTTGCATTGGAGTGGTTTATTGCAAAGTTTCAATTTAAAATTTTTTTTGTCATATTCCGTTTATTTACCGTTATCCATTTTCATGCATTCAATATTATTTGAGATGATTGTTCATTTCAATATACGACAAGTATTTTTTATTTCCAACTCTGTTGGCACCTACTTTGCACAGAGACGCGTCAATGCACCATGTAATGAATCCGGCTAGTGTTTTTATCGTGGCAAAATCTCATTACAATAAATTAAAGGTGAAAGAAAATATTTGCAAAGTTTTTGCTTTATTTTCCTTTTTACTTACATACCTATCAATTTGTCTTGAAATAGGATTAAACTATACTTTTAGAGATATAAGCTTTTTAAATTGTAAATTATCTCCTTTTTTTACCCATAAATACAGTCCTCGAACAAGATTAATTAATATCTTCTAAAATGTTTATTTTTAAGTAAAATTAAATCAGAACTTTTAGGCGATTCCTCTTTATTATTGTCTGTTTATCAAAGTTTTCGCGTCATTTTGTTATTAATATTAGGTAGTCAGATATGTAGAAAAATGTAAATAAAATGTAAATAAATACACCGATATGGCACATAGTTGTCTAATCGAAATTATGATATTTGGGATAGAAAATACAAGCATGCTAGATAATCTTTTGGTTAATGCCGAGTTGCTTATAATTTATATTATATCTGAATTATATTTTGTTTTTTTTTCTAGTAACTGTGTTATGGTGTATTGTGACCAACATTTATACCGTGACTAAAAGGTTGCCTATTCAAATTATATTCAAAAACATTTTTTGTGTCACAATACATTTAAATAAAAAAAAATAAAATTACAAATCACAAAACTACCATTTTTAAAGCCATTTGTACTTAGTCTTCAAATATAGATCTTTGCTTCAGAGTGGTAGATTTCTTCATTCGTCAATATCCAGGTTTGTCCCCCCGACAGAAATGTATGGTGAGTAGTGTTGCACCGGTATCTAAAGCAGTTTAACTGGTATTAATTGAGACATTTTGGATTGGAGAATATATAGTATATGCCTATATTATATTATAATGAATATTTACCATTAGGACTAATTGATTTTTTGTGACATCTGTATTCAAAAATCGAAAATATGAAAGTTATCATAAGCATCGAAACCAGAGAGGACATCAAATTGTGTATATTTATTTTTAGGCTGCTCAGTCGAATGACGAAAATTGAATCTTTTTAATTTCTCTGGGTGTTCTTATAAAATACCATCATAACTGTTTCAGTTTACGATCGATTATGATAACATTTTGGAGAAAAAAGTGATTAAGTTACAAAAATAGAGCAAATTTTTTTATTATTTCCGAAGGACCTACCCAAATATAGAATTCGAAGATGTTTTTTTATCACAGTGGTGTCCGTTAATGGAGTATCATTGAAGAGTATCATTTAAAGTGTTATCAAAAATGTGTAGTGGTATTTTTTGATATGTTATCTCATTGGCGAGATGTGAATCTCCATACGGGGTGCAGGGCACCTCCCCACTTTTCGATTACTACTTTTAAAAATCTGAAAAGGTCATGATAACGTCATTTGCAGATTACCTTAATTCAAAATAGTTTTGTTAATTTACCTTGATAAAGTAGATCCACATACATGCAGAATTCATTTAGAATAGAATACAGACCATCAAGTTATTGCATGTAGTGAGGTCCCATATGAAGATAATTTTGTTAAAATGATTTGGTTAATTTATGCAATTTATACCCCGTTTTCTTACGAGGTAAATATCACCTAATTATCTAAGAATATAAAATCGTCAAAACCTGAAGTTTATGAATGTATGAAACGCATTTGGCTATTTTTTTTAAACTTCATTCAACTTACAAGTTGATTTAAAATATTAGATATGTACAAGGGCAATGAATACATTAGTAAACCTATACGTAATCGACAGCCTGATATACAGCGAAGTTATCATTTTGAACATAGGAAGATTTTAACATTTTTAATGTGTCTAAATACTGCTGGCTTTCAAATAAAACCGTGTCGATTCATTTTCACGTACAAGATTTATTTGCATCTATAAAATTAAAGTTACTACACTTTATTATTTCACGACTTATTTTAAGTTCAAGGGCAAATCAAATTAGACGTTATAAATGTTTATAATTTTCCGACCCTGTTTTATATTTTGTGCTTCCGCTAAACGTCCGAGTAGGCGTCGTCACCCGAGTGCACTGTGCTGCCGCCAAGTCAGCTTAAACGCACGAAAACAAATATATTCTCATTATTATGAGTCGCAGTTTGTGTTCGCATGAAGACATTATCCGGACGATCGTCTTATTTGTCGGCACGGGACAGATTGCGGCGATGTCGCTGACGTCTCTTATCCGAATTGGGTATCCGACGTCCAACCACATTTTTATGTAACCTTACCTGCTGGATTCAAATAGCACCGAGTAAAAATCAGGTGCATGCGAGAAGATGGTTGGATATATACTTAAATTTGCGTTTGGTTTATTTAAGTTATGGTTTTTATTAGAGTTTAATGATAGTGTTATGAAAGTGGTCATATTTCATAGTAATCGGAAAATTATAATTTTGCCCAGATCAGACATTATTTTCTAAATTATATAATTTCCGTTTTTACTTGATTTTATAGTTGTATGTTAACGATTATTCATATAAAAAAACAGAGCTCTTACCTATGAAACCATTAGATTAGGCTTAAATATTTTTTTTAAACGAGGCAATACTATTGGATTTTACATGAAACTAGAACAAAATTATTTTTTTCAACAAATTATTTTTAGTTTGTGTGTAGAATTTTTATCAGAGGTTGTTTAATTAAGGAACATAAAAAACTTTATTTCATTTTTAAATTTAGGTAGCGACATAGATGTGAGAACTTAAATTTTAAATCATACTTTTAGTAAGGATTTTGCAGACATTGTTAAAAGCTTTACAAATATTATTGAATGAAAAATAACTGGACAAAAACCAAGTAATTCCATTGAAGTCTGTTTTACAATTTCCGCGTGATGCATGATAAAAATAAAACATTTAAAGGTTATGAGCGCAAGTTATTTTTTTTGGAACAAATGAATTAGCTGCTTTTTCCAGCGATTTCCTGGACGTTATAGAATTTTGTCAACATATCTGGATATATAAAAAAGCGGGGCATACGATAATCTGTTCAGAATATCTGACTATTCTGAACTAACTTTCAGAGAGTGAAGAAAAAAAAAAGAATAAATTCCTCTATCTTATCGAAATAGATCTCAGATTAAGTTTGTGTATTGGAATGAGCTACTCCCACTTTTTCTGATGGGAATAGAAATGTAACCAAGATAGTGGGTTTATTAGTCGCCAATGTAATTTTGTTTAATAACATTCAATATATAAAATAGTTTCGTAGATATTAAAATACTCATACGAGTCATTGCTTCTTACGCTCAACTTTTATGAAGAATGGCACTATGGTTTCTAGTTTAGAGGTTGAGCGAGGGTTAAAATCCGTCCAGTGTATTTTTCGTGAGGCGCGCAAAGATTTGGTTAACATTATTTAATGTATAAATTTTTATCTAAATTAACATGTTATAGTAGATTTCTATATATTAATAAGAGAAGAAGAAACTTTTAAGAATATTGAGCGCAAGAGGGAGTATGAGATTTGACATAGTTAAAATTTATGTGGAGGAAGAGTGCAGAAAGTTACAATTTATATATATATATATATATATATATATATATATATGTATATATATATGTATATATATATATATATATATATATATAATATGTGTTACAAATACATTAAAGTATATACCATAATATATTCATAGATTCATCGGTTACGTTAATACTATCAATGACCCACAGAATACAGATTATGGTCAAAAAATTTTAAAATATCAGATTAATTGAATGATTTTTGAGCTGTAAGTTTTGCATTATCAATAGCAACAATCTGAACTGATTTACTCTTGCTTACTTTTGAAAAAAGAACCTCTATAATATTCAAACTTAAATTTTTAATGAATTACGGTCGAATTTCGACTAATGGGTGACCACTAGTTTAAATTATTTCGCAGTGTTCAAGAAACAAATGATAGTTAAGCATAGAGATATTTAGCGATACACCTGTTTATCATTTAATCATTCACAAAATTAAGAGTGGAAGAACATCGTTTTTCACGAGGTGGAATAAGAGTCTCCGTTCTCTTTGCTGTCCCTGGAACTTATGCAATTTGCTTGAAATCTGTCGCATCCCATTCTGAGTAAATGTAGTCGGGTAAATGTAGCGGGTGGAATTTTAATTCCATTTTCAATATCGTAAAATTGTATTAGTATTAGAAAGAAAAGTAGAAAATTTTCCAGCAGCGTCGTCTGTAGCGTTTTAACACACCAGACAATTTTTATTCTTACATTATTTTGATATTACGTATTATACTACTTTATTTAAATTATTAACCACATCTACTAATCTAATAATACCACACGTAGTGTTATTGAGTTGTGAATAATATTTAAGTGATAATGAATTTCTACAAAATTAACGCCAAAATATATTTAACCGAAAATTTACAGAGGTATTTGCATTGAATCATTCCATGCATATCTATGTTTCAATAATTATGGAGACAGCATTTGGTGGTGCAACGTCAACCTTTTTTCCGGATTTAAAATATTTTTACAACTTTCTGCGTTGGCGGTGTTAAATATATAATATAGTTTAGATTCTAGTTTTATTAGAGTCTAGTTTTAGATTTTGAGAATCTTGTAATATTTTACAGGTAAACATTTGGAACATTGACTCATACTCTTTATAAAATTCTCTATTGCTGGTTGTAGATATGGTGCTTCTGCATTAAACTTCATAAGTAACGTATTTTTATATGTACAGCAGTCATATTTATATATTTCCTTTACTAATGTTTATTATATTTTCACTGAATTTGGAACCTTTAGAAGCTACACTAAAATAGCCAGTTTGGGGGATTGAATATTTTTAATTCAATTGTAGTTTAAATAATAGTTTATGATGAGACATTAATCAACAAAAAAATCAACATAAGGATAAGAACTACTTTAAATATGCGAATAGTTTAAACATAAAGCTAATGCATTGCAAATGAATAATTATTTGAACCTTCTATATAAATGTTTTGGGTACTTTTTATCCCCGATTTGTAAGATTTCAAAATGCGTGCTTTAAGTTTTTAATCGAAAATGGACATATAAACCATTTAAACTTTTTTTATGAAATTTTTTTTGCAAACACTATTTCTGTTACAAGTACTGTTATAGTATATAATCTTATTCGTTTATTTATTTACGTATAGTTACGAAAATATTACAGTTTTAACACCTATGTTTTTCCATAACTATAGTAGGGCAACTAATCAAATTTAGCAACCTTTCAACACATAACGGTGATACATTTCAATAAGTTTACTCTCACTCATCACAAACATGTCTCACTCTGGGGCAATCGCCTTCAGATGATTCCACAAAAATAGAGGAATACCGCGGGAAAGTGGAGTATTTCGATATAACTCCAGTAATAACTCCAAAATATGCCAGTATAGAAAAATTATGATGATTACTAGGTACTTTTCAGGTACGCAGAACGAGAGTTTTTATCGTCTCATATACAAATATTGAAAGGACGTTTTTAGTTTCACGTCTGCTCCCGGTAATAGAGCTGGCTTGTAACTTGCTTCGTAGTAAAGTCATAATAGGCTAATTGAGGATACTCACCGGAAGACCCTGGTATTATGCAACATAAATCTAAGTCTTCGAATGACTTTTCTGCTATATTCACCGAATGACCACGAAAAGTCAGGAGCGAATCGAATTAAACTCCAAGGTCAACTAAATCAAAATGTCGGCAGTAAGGATGTCTTGCTAATGGTGTATTAATACTCGAGAGGAGCGCGCGCCCGGCTGTAGCTCGTCACAGAGAATTTTAGACGCAGACCGCTCGTGTCACTCCGCTCGAGAACGGCATCGATATCACGGTGCACCAACTTGCAATCTTCTATATTAATAAAAGTTGAATTGGACCTGGACATAGTCGGCAAAGCACGTTAGATTCGTAACTGTTGAACGTCAACGCGACATCTGTGTTGCTCATCACAAATATCACTTCTATAGCTCAAACCGATATTGTGGCGTAACGCGCAGAGAGTATCGCGATCATCTGAAAATCAGCTACTTCTGAAAATCAGTTTACGATAATAATACTCTATATCTACATAATATTTATATCCACATAATACACTATATCTACATAATATTTATAACTACATAATACACTATATCCACATAATATCTACATAATATTTATAACTACATAATACACTATATCCACATAATATCTACATAATATTTTTCAACACGATCATAATTATAATGATGATGATATATGTTTTGACGGCTTTGACGCATTTAGCGTCAATCTAAATTTTACTAATATAACATTTTAGAATATAAATTTATATTTACTAACTTTTCATTATACATACATTTCTCAAGTATGGCTCTTTCTATCACTGAAATCATTTTTACGTTCACCCTAAAATTTATCATTTATACCATATTTTAATTAAAAAAAAATTTGTTCCTCAAATAGACCAAAAAACTACAATTGTTAGAGTCTATTCGTAACTATGTTTTATGATTCGTATTTCTTATGGGATCAGTGTAAAACTTACGTTAGACGAATCATAAAACATATTAGTTTTGTAGAAGGCACCTTCGATCTCTATCAACTTGCTACTGTCTACTATTGTAGACTCAATACGCTACCTTTACGTAAAGGTGGAATATTTGAGTCTAATCACCATATATATCGGTTGAAATTTTTTCTAATATTGAAATAATAGAGAAACGTGTTCAATTTAGTCGTAACTATTTTTTTATCGATGTTGCGTGTGCGATGCCCGATTGTTGTTTCTATTTCTATAAAAGCTCGAAACAAATGGAATATGTTATGCGATATAGATACACTCCGATAGTTCTATATTATTCTGGATGAGCAGTTAGTGTATTCGTCAATCGAGATAAAGGCGTGATGGTTTTTTTTTTCGTTTCCAATTGAAAGCAAAATGTATTTTGACGTAGAATTCACACATGATCAACATTGTGTTGTTTTTATTCCCAGCAGAGTTTGCAGACATTGTGCCTTCATCTATATGACTAACATCAACTAGTGCCATCGTACGTTTGATTTATATTAAAAATAAAATGTTGGTAAAATTATATTTGGGAACATTGATAAGTTCTTTGTTTTCTAAAAATAAATATTCAACATTATTTTAATGGAGAAGGGAATTAAGTTCTTACCAAAGTCACTCTTATTCGCGAATAAAATAAAGAAAATGTCATAAAATAATTATTTTTAGAGACAATTTTCTCGATTGACGAAATAAACTAAATTTTTTCACGAATCCGATATTCGAAAACTTAAAAAGATATATACTTACTGTTTGGAAACAGGTTACAAATAAACATTGTAAGTAATACAATTTTCTATTCCGCTTGACAAATTAATCATTTGAATAATTTTTAAACCAATTTATTGTCAGAAGTTAATATTTAAATTAATGAAATGCACAAAGATTAACAAGTATAATATTGATGTAAATTAAATATACATGCCATTATTTGACTATATTTGTGTAAAGTGTATAGTCTTATTTATTCATGAGACAAGAAAGAACTAAGATTAAGATAGAACGACTAAGAAAACCTAATATGTAACATGAGTAATACAAATTTACTTGTGTAAAAATATACGTTTTCCTCGTTTGACAATGTTAACTGTAACTTTAATTGTAAATTATCCACTGGGATAATTTACAATGAATAAAAGAACAAAGTTGACTCTTAAAACATTCTGTCAACATTAAAAAATACAAAAAAAAATAAAAAAGATCGTAACAGTTCTAACAACGTTCTTGAGTAGGGGCATGGAGATTATTTAAAACAATAGCGATAAGAAATTGACGAACGTAATAAAGAAACAATTTGATTTAAAATAGTAAAAGGCGTCGTAGAAATAACGTAATCAAAGGGAGATAGGAAAATGCGTTAAGTAAATTGGTGTTATATTCAATTGTTACTGTTTACTTCGTCACAGCGGGAGGCGACCTGAGGATACAGCTATATATAACAAAACTTTTTTTAAGTTTGGAGTATTATAAAATTTGTTTGGTTCAATTACGCGTGTGAATATAAGAGGGCCATTGCGATATTTTCTGTTTATCACGTAAATTAACAGATGTTTTAGAGCAAACATAATTTAAATCATAAAAGCAAGTATTACACGTCCTTACCACACTAAAGCTTGGGGTCCAAATATGGCCTTTAATAAATAAAATAAACAGTCACCGCGAGGATATAGGAACGCCTATTTCTATGAGCAACGATAACGTCCCTTCATAAATGGCACTGTTGCCGTCCGTAACGACCGCCTTTCCTTGGGAAATACAAACTTAATAGGCGACCCTATGCTGTAAGCGTGACAGGGCAAACGTAATGGGACATATATCGCAATAAATTTCACGATAATTACTCTATACTTCACGGCGGTCGCTTAAAACCGGTGACCATACGTTGGGACGCGCAAATGGCGTATAAGTAATATATAAAAAAATATTATGCGTAGTTACGATTTAAATGATAAATGGATTTTTATATTTACTTTCTTAAAAATATTAACTTAAGTTTTAAAAGTCCGCCGTTTGCTTTATCGATATGCACAGTTTTTTCTACCGGTATACAATTAACCTATTATTGAAAGTCTTAACGAAAGGTAGCGTTGGCCAAGTTCTCTTAAAACCGTTCACATGCACGTCACGTCCCATTTGCATGAATCCAAAATTTCAGAGAATCCCAAGCATTATTTCGTTTTGAGATGTAGACCTTCAAAAATCGCTGATATTACCGACTGATCGATTTGCTTGATAATTGATCATCAAAACTTATCGCCTACTGCCAATGCACCTTGAATTTCGAAATGTGGAGCTTAGATAATGTAGTCTACATAATGGGTAAAATAAAAAAAAACTGACGAAGTTGTTATAAAGACTGGAAAATAGAAAACAAATTTACGTTTGCGGTTATTAATAAGGAATAAATTTAGTTTGTATGGAGTTGCATTCATAACTTTGTTCTGAACTAACCCGATCTAGGATCATACAATATTTTATCATTTCCTATCCGCTTCTAGTAGTAAAATTGATTACAAAGTATATATTGAGCAGTTTCTAATATTTACACTTTCGAAGTGCTAATTCTAGCATATACCAATTCTACTTGAAAGAAACATAAACAAACTTAGTATCAGTTTTAAGACAAATGTCTATTCCTTAATGAGTCGAGTTTTAGTCGTTTTATTTAATTATTTTTTAACTTCGTTTTCTGTATATTGTTTGTAATTAAAAAAATTACAAGGACAAAGCAAAACATAATTTTAATTTCATACTTGACATTCGTTCGAAGTCGTTCGCACTTAGAAGCATCTAAGGAAATATTGAACGTTTTTAACTTATCCAAAAAGGAATCAACTTGAAAATTTGTAATTGTTTCCTAAAATAGTCGCTGTGGCTTTCAATATATATCATATAATTTGATGCAACCACTGAGGGAAGCATTCAGTGCACACTTCCTTAGACTTCTCTTCCGCGGCCTTGTCGAAGGCAGCCATCGCTCCTTCGTCGTCCGGTAATCGTATTCCTAGCAGTTTATTTTTTATTCTTGAAAATAAATAGAAATCACATGATGCGGGGTCTGAGCTATATGGCGGTTGATCTATAATTTTCACACCCGACGTTGACAAATATTCGATCATTCGTCTAGCTGTGTGTGTAAAGATGTTGTCTTGATGCTATTGTTTGGTATAAAGTGATAAGATTACATTTGAACTCGTCAAAAGAGTTGTAAAAGTAGTGTGGGATAGAGCTTAATATCGTAAAATTCCAATAGAAGTCGATCGTAACTTTGTTGTTGAAAGTCGTAAAAATCTTCGAACAAAAATTTTCTCACGTTGATTTTGTCTTGACGTAATGCAGACAAATTGCGGGATATTTCTAAAAAAAAGTCAAATTCAGACATAGTACCTCAATCAAAAAGTTCGATTTTCGAAAGTTGTATTTCTTTTTTATTAACATTATTACAAACGACTAGTTCTAAGCATTTAATGAACTGTCCAAGTATTCTTAACCCCGAAGAGTGGGTATTTTTTTTATTTGCTTCATATAACATCATATTTGAAGAACAAAGGCCTGCAAAGTTTTATTAACTTAAAATAATTAGCAAAATTGTAAGAGCGTCGAATCGGATCTAAGTGAAATCATTTTGCAAAATATTAAAAATTGAGTATTTTTATAATAACATATGTATCGAAATAAAAGATTATTGAAAGATCATAATGTTGTTTTTTATTATGACTTTTTTATCTGTGTTATATTAATAATATTTGAACTGCACCACATAAGCTGCTTATCAATTATCTAAATGTTAATGTTCAATTAAAATCGATATGAAGACGACAGGTTTCTAACACCCAACAAATATTGATATTTACTAAATCAACTTACGGTAATAAAAATCTATAAACATTGATTTTGAATATCATTAGGTCCACTGGAAAATTCCGTTCGATAATATTGTCCCAGTTTCATATATGTTCTTCTATATGAAATAAAATGGGTTTATCACCTCATATAATTCATTTTATTGATACATTTGTTTTCGACATTGTTATTTGTATGAATTACAACGTGGTATAACTGCTAAAGAAGTTGTAAAAAATTTATAAACATTTTTGGTGAACAAATATATTTTCCGTGAGAACGTGCGGAAGATAGTTCGATCAATTTGAAGTAGGCGATTTCGACATTAATGACAAGTCACTCTCTGGGAGACTATGTCTGACCGATGACGATATTGTTATTACCATCATGCATGAAAGTGATTTTTTGACAACATCGGTAATTGACAATATCAGGAAGCACAACTTAACGTAACAAACCATTTTGGACCATATTCGGAAACTTGGATTTGTGTGTAAATATTCCAGATTGATGAAGTAAGTGAAAAAAATTACACGAATGACTCATTATTTACATATTTGTGCTCACTTGGAATAAATATGAAACTTTCTTAGGCTGGTTGGTAGCCGATGGTATAAAGCGGTAAATGTGTGGGAGTTTTTTCTTGGATAGTACAAGTAAGTCAATATTAAATTAGTTTGTAAGACTTTTGTATTTCGCATTTTTTCAAATCGTTATCCATTGTTCAGGAACAAAATTATATATTGTTAATATAACTATATATAGACATTATATAAGGCTCTGGAAACTTTTAATTTTTATTTTGGAAGGTTTAAATAAAATTGATCACAGCTATTTCTTATAAAACTTTCATGATTCCTATTTTTGCAAATTTGTATCCGTTGTAGTAGTCTTTATTTTTTAAAATCCGTTTTAGAGAAATTCGGTAAATACTATTATTATAATATTTCGGTCGAGATTATAAAATTTATTTTTATCTTTTTGTAAGTCGAATACGTTTGCTTCCGATTGAATAATTTTTGAATCAAATTTACTTCTTAAAATAAAGATTTTTAGATTAGACTTTTATCAACAGACGTCGCTAATTGCTTAAATAAGTTTTTGTTACTTAGAGTTATAATATAAAATATATACTTAATACATATAATGTATAATACTTAATACATATAATATATAATAGGAAATGTCTTTATGTTTTTCTATATTTTCAATTTTCTCATAAACCATGCGACATAGCTTGAAATTGGCATTGTAATGCGTGTTGTGTTATTAACGCATATATTTTGTACTAACTTTTTTATAAATTCTAAATATAAAACTTAACGACGGGGTAAATAACGGCTTTAATTTTTTTGAATGTTATATATCTTATGGACATTATATGCTTATGTGTAACCCACACAAATATTTTAAATTGTATTTTGAAAAAAAATGTTACGAAAATATGCCCCTTTATTTAGAGACTACTGTATACATTTACGTTATGACCAATTAATATTTGCAATTAGTTTATTATAAATAAAATGTACCCTTAAATGCTTATAACTACCTAAATGTGTACGGAAGCCCCGTAGCGCGAGTTCTACTCGTTTTGACAGGGTTTTATGTTTTTTGTGTAAATTTTTAATTTAATAGTTTCTTTACCGTAGTTATTCTAGTCAATCAGAATTTCGAATATATGCAAACGAGTGAAACGCCACGAGTCTTACCTTTTTTATAAAAAGTCATACTAACATTTTAGAATAACACTAATTTATTCAAAGTTTATAAATAAAACGTCTAAAAGAATCACCCGTTTTATCTATAAATACTATTTTTATATGTGGCTTGCTCACATGTTTATTTTTTTTGTGACTACAATAAAAATTATGAAAATATAGATATCTCCCACTAAATAAGGGATTAAAAGGAGTGATTCTGTTGCTACTTTATATTGTGTATATAGCGTTTCGAAAATCCCGTCTATCTGTAACTCGGTTGTGACATTGATTCGTTATTCCTTATTGTGTACTTGTTTTGTTTTAACTGACAATTTTTCGTATGAAATATAGATGATTTTTCCAAAATAGGAAGTTGCCTATATAATATTTCGGCTCACCGACAATCTCTGCGAAAAATTACGACGATATGTTGCTCCATTGCAACGTGAAAGAAGGAAAAGGGAACACGTTTTTGCGTTTAAAATATTACTTGGGGTTTTAATAATAGGAAGATATTTTTTTAGATAAAAAGTAATCTATATTATTTTCTAGTCAGCCAACCATGTTTATGCAAAAATCACAGCTTAATCGTAACAAGAAATGAGGACAAACAAACATACTTTTGCATTTATAATATTAATTAGGATTATAATATTTGTAAAGATGAGATTTCTCGGGTTGAAAGTAGCGTTGCGACGTGAAAGACGAACAAATAAACATATTTTTGCATTTACAATGGTTAGAATTATGATATTAGTTGGAATGAGGTTTCACGGCACAAAAATAGCCTAGATCATTTCCCGGAAAACCAACTATCTTTAGGTAAAAAATTATGTTGATATGTTCTTCAGCTGTGCCGTATAAAAAGAACAAATAAACATAATTTTGCATCTATAATATTATAGGTAGGATTCTAAACGAAGGATTAAACTGAGAGACTATGTTGCTTCTTTTTGTATGTAATGATTCAAAAAGTTACGTCTACTCGTTGCCCCGTTGCGACGTTACTTCCTTATTCACTTTTGTATTTTTTCAGCTTTAAGCAAGAATTTAAAAAGTATTCTATGTGATTTTCTGATACCCCAGCTATTTTATATAAAAATAGCTGGGGTATCAGAAATATACGTAATACCTTGCGTAGTTGCGATGTGAAAGAAAGAAAGTCAAATTTACTTTAGCATTTCATTGGTTAAAATAATAGAACTGAAGAATTGACTTTTCTGTACATTGAACATATTTACGGAAATATATTTAAGGAAACAGAACACAAAAATATTGTTTTTGAAATGTGTGCAAGCCTTTTTATTTGTACAAGAGCACACAAGGATAACTAAACGAATTTCTTTAATTGCCATATCATTTGTACTCAATTATTTTTATGAAATGGATCGTAAGTTGTTCACTTTTAGATTATACGCATTTCGGAAAGGAGGAAGGAAACAAATGCGACATTAGCTTTAAAAAATTCACTTTTTTGTATTTAAATTCTCAGTTATGTAAAAATATGACATTTAGTAGATATATTTTTAAGTCATGTTTTTAATTTACAGGCAAAAACTAATTACAGCAATCAAAGCGCATGTCGAAAGGCAAAATGATGTTTACGCAAGTACGTGTAAATTTTCGCCAAATAGCAGTTACGAGTTATTGCTACTTCGATAAAGACGTATGTGGAAAATAAAATTATTGTACAAAGCCATTCTAGTTAACTGACCTGGTCAATGGATGAAATCCTAATTAATACTGTAATAATACTAATATATGTTATTGTTGTATTGGCGTAATTTTAATAATATAAAATAAATAAAACTGATTACCAGACAAATTTTGAAATCACATATTTCCATTTTAATTATAATGTCGGATTAATTAAGATCAAAGTGATATGAATATACTATAAATTTGTTACACATCTTAGCGCTGTAGCTATGTGTGTATTTATGATTTACGACTACTAAATATCGGTTATCAAGCAGCAGGATTTTGTAAATACGTCCTTAAGCGAGTAGTCAAAATGTTTGGCAGTTTTAATATTTAATCATCTTATACCTATTTTAGTTGCATCCTATACGCTATTTAAGTTGCAATAGGGATTCAGTGGGGTTTATTTAATGACTCGTGTGTCAGCTAGCATTATAGGGATAGAAATCAGTCTGATATAGTTAAGTCTGACCTTTCGTCCAGTTTTAAATTTTATAAACATTAAACTGCATGCGCCATTCATGATATTGTGATTTTTTAAAAATAACTGGCATTAAATTAAAGAAATAAACTTTATTAAAAATACATTTTGGTTCAGATATTGAGTTTCAGGTTTTTCATTATTTTCTAAGTTAATTATGAATGCGATACTCATATTACTAACAAAGTCAGTTTAGATATAAATATTTATGTTTATTGTTTTTTTTATTATTCTACTTCGAAGGAGCTTAGTTTTGTTTATTTATATGAATGTTATTTTTTATATTTATGAGCATAATAATGCATATTTTTTAAAATAGAAATTCCTGGTATGTAGAATTTTGGACATACGTGGAGTCAATAATATACTCGTAGATCCAAAGAAATATCACACCATTAAACTAGTTTAACTGGTTAAATATTGTCGCCAGTGCAATTTAAACATTCTCTGCCTTCTCTTTAATATGTTGAAAAATTATTGTAGGCTGCATTATCTCAGGCCTAGATCTCAACTTGCACATGGCTTTGGACCTAGCTCAGAAACTCCTTACTTTACTTATTTCTGTGATACTTCCTTCTTTGAATATTCCTTCATGGTTCATGATGCCCAAACGTAAAACGTCTTATGTTCGAATTGCGTCGTCAATTCATGCATTTAAGTGTCGTGTGAAAAAAAATTCCCGCCAAGTCCTGTTTTCAATATGCTTCTATTGTTTTCTTTAGCTTGCCATTTTATTTAGTATTGAATTAATTGGCTTTTTTTTGTAGCTGTATTTATAGTATTCAGAAGTTATTATTCTTGTAGTATTAAGTCTACCTGATGTATTTGTACATTAAAGACAACATAAATAAATAATAAAGAAAATACGTATTTATATTTTCATTTAGGGTGAGCTCATGCTAACTTCGCCTTTCGTACATAATTGTATTTGTCTTGGTATTACTATACATAATTAAATGAAACTACGTGATGTAGTATTATTTCTACTTTCTTTAATTTCTTTACCACGACCTAGGTTTCGTTGTATTACAACATCTTCAGGTGGGCTATTAGCAATGATCATTACCAAAGATATTTTTGTTGATAGCCCACTTGAAGATGTTTTAATACAACAAAACCTAGGTCGTGGTAAAGAAATTAAAGAAAGTAGAAAGAATACTACATCACGTAGTTTCATTTAATTGTGAATAATGAATTTTTACAAAATTGTCGCTAAATATATTCAATATTACTATACCCGTTAATATGGCTATCTATCTACGTTACCTTACTTGCTACGGTTCAATTTTCGCCCATTCCGTGGCAACGATAACTAGCCTATCGACAAACAAACCAAATCCTATTTCTCAATTTGTATTTAACGGTGTAAATCATATTTTTGACGAGCTGTGTTGTTAAAGAAAGGATAGCTGGTGGATAGATACAAAATATTTACAGAAAAATGTGAATATAATTTTCGAATTATTTAAAAATAGCATCAAAAAATTAACAGTAGTCACATTTTATTAAATTAGCATAGATTATAGATTTGGAGATTAGTATTGTACAAAAAATGAAATTGACTTTTCGTCGACGAAACAATTTCGGACTATTTTATTTTTAACGAGTAAATTATCATGAATCACATTTATGATTGCATCATACAGTTTGGTATGCGAATATCTTAAAAAGTAAAGCGAGTGAATCAATAGAGGATCGAGACAAGGCTGAACAAGTGCTGCGCACCTGACGCTCGCCACTAAAACTTTATCGCTGCAGCCGTTCGCTTTTATAGAGCGCACCTTTATCTTGTACAGTCCGTTCGCGAAATCGTCCTCGGTTTTATTTCATGTTATGTAGTAAGATAGTGCTTTTTGGAACGAAGTTTCGCAATGAAGTTCCTTGTCGCAGGTTACACATTTGGCGAATGAGGGATAGCCCGAAAAAAGTGTAAAATTTCGACCGATACTTTTGCTATAGTATAAAGTGTAAGATTTTGACAGACAGTTGCTACAGTATAAGCGTTTACGTGTTTACTTGTGTTCTGAGCCAGTTTAGGCAAGGTTATGAGAATATGTGACGGTAGTAAATTTTACTTCTCAATTGCAAATAGATAATTTTATTGTGTGTATCGATATCCATAAGCTATTTCTAAAATTTTGATGGCGTGGTAAAATGGAACTAATCGAATAAAATAGTGATACGTAAAAAAATATAATCCTCGTTTTACAAAACTTACTTTAAAACTCTAGATAAATAAGTTCCCAGATATCGGTAGTTAAGAAAAGAGATGTTTTAGGGCTTGTTTTAAGTTAATATTTATTATTCTTAACTATGTATAAATAAATTCTTCTTCCTTACATTGTCATAAAAATACTATTAAAAAGATTTTAAAGTAATATTATTAATTTGTAATATTGATAATTTAGGATATATATATATATATATATATATATATATATATATATATATATATATATATATATATACTTGTGTTCGTATATAATAATAAATTAAGCAAATTTGTTTCAAGGCCGGAAAATTTTGAAACTTCAAGTAAACGGAAATGATTTTTAACCGTCTGTGGCTTCGACAAATTTATTTTGAGAAAGTGACGTAGAATACGTTGAAGCATTTCCTGAACTGCGAAAATTTGTCTTCTATTATTTATCTCTTTGACGTTGCAAGATTGTTCCCATTACATAATTTAATGATATATTTACATTTTAAGTTCTATAAATCCGTATAAACGTTTTTTTTGTGTGTTTAAATCGAACATAGGTCGAAATAAACAGACGTAAATTATGAAATACGTGATTAGTAAAATAATATTTTTTACAATTTCAGTTTATTTTCGATACCGCATTTAAATAAAATTTTACAAAAAAATATATATTATTGGTTGTTAATATACATTATTGGTTTTTAAATCCGTTTTCTTAATAAACTATACGATTTAATGTAGAATTAAAAAATATATATTTTTTGTTATGAAAGGCAAAACTATATGTAAGTTGTATTTATTTTAATCTATAAATAAAATCTATTTATATTTTTAAAACCTAGTTTAATAAAAAAACTGTTGTGAAATGTATATATAGCTATATATATATATATATATGTATAATTAGCTAATAAGCCAAAGGTAGTGAATACGTAATGAGAGCAATTATTTATTTTTCAACATGATATTCTTATGAAATCGATGCAGTATATACGCAAATATAAAGTGATAAAATTTGGATTTATTTTTTTTGATAGAATTTTTTTTAAATGAAAAAGCCTTACTTACCTTACTTAAAGAAAAAGCTTTTCAATTATACCGAGTACAACATGTTTCCTTTTCATTTAGTATAGCATGTTACGGTAGACGCTAGAAGGAGTTACCTTGTCTAGAGGAGCGAACAGTTTTATTGAGTTACAAAATATTAAAATCTTTTTAGTGCGCTAGATTCAATTTGATTCATAAAAATAAAAACTTGTATCCATATCTCAACGTGTAACGTGAAGAAATGTGAGTGAGCTCCCTTTTAATTTTAACAGTTGAAATGTCGGGAAAAACTTTTGGGAAAAACAAGTTTTTGTCCAGTAGATTTTTTAGGTAATAGTAATCACTTACAGTCAGATTATGACTATACTTTATAGTTTCAAACAAGCCCAAAATTCTCATGTATACTAATTGTTTATACGTTATTGGTTGGCATTGTAATATTGATATTAGAGAGTTCCTTTCATAAAATCATTTACAGTCAATATTTATAACAAGGAAATAAATAAAATTATTTATTTTCACCATAACTATTTTGAGGAATGCATAAATTTTAATTTAATATATGAATTCTACTATTCTTTACTGGTCTTTATTTCCATCACACATATATATATATATATATATATATATATATATATATATATATATATATATATAACTTTGTTTTAAAATCGAGCTTGAAATTTGTCATCATTGTGCATTCATTCATAAGGAGTGTAGTTCGTAACATTCCATCAGATCTTTAACACGCTCAGTGCCAATGTCGACATGTTACCAACATTAGGAGTTTACTTTATGTGATAGATGTAGAGTTTACTTTATGTGATAGACGTGTAGACGTATATCGACTTCGTTACCGTCAATAAGTCTGTCTGTTCTGAAAAAAATTACGTGTAAGTAATATTTAAAAGTGAAATGAAGGTAAGGAAGAATAAAATAAAATTCAATCATCGATAAAGGTTTTTCTTTTCTCATTAGCATCGGTGTAGCGTAAAGGCTGTCTAAGTCCTCAACTTTCTCTTAGAAAAGAGATCGCTATTTGAAATTGGTCCTTCTTTTTGCTATTAATTGCTTAGCAATACTTATTTCCGGTACGTGTTTCGATCTATGTAACTGGTGCCTTGTAAAATATTTCAAGCAATTTATTTGCTGTTGACAAGAATTGTTGAAACCAAATAAATAAGAAAATCATAAAAGGAATAGTATTTACTGTTATTTATTTATTACTAAAATTCTTTCTTTTCTGGAGATATCTATACTTCAAAATTTCAATGTATTTGTCGTAGTGAAATATTTACAAATGATATGTAATCTGTCAACAACATTATTTATATATCTACCTATATATTTATTATCAGCAATGAGTTTTATATATTTATTTAAGCAAGTTCTATATTTTACGAATAAAGAGGGAAATAGTGAAGTACACAACTACTCATATATCACAAATTGAAATCAAATGGCGTTCTTTATTTCAACACAATTAAACATCGTAAACATCAAGATTGCACGCACGTTAAATATTAACACCGGCACGGAATTTCGCGCCTGAGTACACATAGAGAGTACATGTTCTTCTTTCAATATTCTTTGTATTACACTTACAGACGATAACACTTACTGTGGAGATAGTCGGACGAGTTGATTTACTTATAGACGGTCCCATTAATGTTTGCGTCGTGGATATTTTTATGGGACGCTAGAAGGAGTTACCTTGTCTAGAGGAGCGAACAGTTTTATTGCAAATGTCTTAGTTACTCACACGGCGCTATGGTCGAGTTAATGTTGCCTGGCGTTCGCTACTGTAAGACGGCTTGAATAGCTACTTGATTGAATGACGAAAAAAGAAATCGTTGCATTGATCCTATTAACACTAGTATACGTATTTTATGTTTCTTTTCCGGAATTGTATTAATTTTATTTTGTTATGAAATATGAAGAATTATGTTTGTGGTATTTTATAATTTTGAGCACTTAAAATATAAATTTTCATCACAGAATATTTTAAAAGTATAATTTTGAATAAGAATAGCATCGTATATACTTGTGTCACTATTTTCATCAACCAAAATAAAAGACACAACGTCATGCAGTATGATTAGAATTAAATAAAGATGCACGGTTTAATTAAAAGTCTTTCGCAAAATACACATTTTATTAATGGGAGACAATTTATAAACAAATTTTATGTTTATATTACTAATTGCAATTTTAAATAAATCAAAAAGTATAAATTATCGATTTTGCGGTAATGCTTTCAAGAGTATAATACGACGAAACGAGTTCATGGTTCTAAAGAAAAGTTCTTTTCCATATTTATTTATTTGTAATAAATGATTTTAATTATTTTTATAATTTGCTATAGATGGTGATAGTCAAATACTTCCAGAGTGTAATTAATATGTTAATATTGCTAAGTCCCAACATCAATTTTTGACAGAAACGGCGTCAAGTCTCTAGCCGCTCATATCAGGCACTTATAGCCATACGCTGTATACAATAAGTGATGATCGAGTGAGCTTAGATCAAAATCGCGTCTGATTTATTGCTCCTTATATTTGGCCTTTGTGGGTGTAGCTAGTTTAAAATAAGCGATGATCAAATGAGCATAGGTGGAAACGGCGTTTGGTCTTTGCATGCGTAACTGGTTTACGACGAGGGACGATCAAGCGAGTTTAAATTAAAACCGCGCCTGGCTTGTAGCTGCTTATATCTAGCCTTTATGGGTGTAGTTGGCATACGATGAGCGACGATCAAATGAGCTTAGATAAAAACCGTACCTGGTCTCTAGCTGCACATATCCGTCCTTTGTGGGTGTAGCCGGTATGCAATGAGCCATGATCAAGTGAACCTAGCTAGTCGTCTAAACGGACGTGAGTTTAAACGCACATGAGTTTTGATATGAGCAGCTTACTCTAGTTGCTCATATCAAAACACATGTGCGTGTAGCCGGTGTACCATGAGCGATGACCGATTGCATTTAAGATTTCGTTTTTCGTTTAATACCTTCAATAAATGAGAAAGAGAGGATGATTGACATCAAATTCTTATATCTCTGCTGTTTTCGTGATCTGAATAAAAATGTTTTCGCAAAATTAGTTCGTGTACGAAATCTATGCATTTCTGTTTGTATTGTATTTGCTTGTTGTATTTATTATGCTTCATTGTATCATTATTATACAATGCGGATTTGACCGTTCGACATTAAATTAATTCTGATATACAATATGGTGTTCCTCAAACGAACACCAAATATCAATTAACAAAATTTATTAGTTTTGTCAAAGGAATAGTTTTAAGTGGTTTGTAATTTCAAACATGCCTCGTTGCTTTGCTATTGGTGCCGACAAAAACAACAACCGCACGTAGACCCAGTCGCCGTTATCACGAGATAAACATTGCAAATGGTCTTTACGTTTTGTTTGTATTAAAATACTATTTAATTTTTTGAGAATTTTTTTGGCGAAATTGTTTATTTCACAATTTTAAAGTATTCATGACAAATAGTACTGACCGGATTTTCATTTAATGTGAAACGGCCAAATCACATGTTATAACGTTCACCCATAGTTATATAACAATGTTATCTAACATCAGCCCATGCAGTCAATCTTTTTGAATGAAAATAAAACTAAATATCCTCCAATTCTACTAAGATTATAAACAGGACAATTTATTATTTTTTAGGGATTCACGCAAAAACTATTAATTCAATTATAACACAACTTACGAAATATGATAGTTTATAGTTAACAGTTTGTCATCGGCTATATATGTCAATGTAGTTGAAGAAAAACTTACTAGTCTAAGCCCTTTCGTGACGAACGCTGGTAAAACTATAACAGATACACTAATGCTATGTATGGGGGAGTTGTAGGTTTTAAAAAGTCTTTAACTGTTTATGCTTATGCCACAGTACTTGTAGCCACAGTAGTAATTTTCAGGTATTTTGTGAAGTTGAAAAAAGTGGGTCGAGGCCACCACACATTTTTTAACACTTCATCAAAGTTTTGCTTCAAAAATCGAAAAATACTAAGGTGAAACTTTAGTAGATTTATTAATCTTTATCTAAATATATTGTCCTGCATACTTTATAATTTGAATCAGTAGTTAAAGGAAAATTAAAAGATTAAAGAAGAAAAAAATACATATCAAAATCATAATCCAATAACTTAGTTATACCCGTACAAAATAGGGGCCTGACGCCAACTGATTCTATTATTAATCAGTCATTATTTAATGGAATTAATTTAAGCTTTAAATAAATGGGCTTTTTTAAAAATAACATCTTTGTGATGTTAGCAGTTTGTGTGGAAAAATAGGTTTTTAAAAAGTCTTTAATGTTTATTAGAATATATTTGTTAATATCATGTGATATTTGATCATTTAAAAGGAAGAAAATAATAAAATTTTAGCTAAAATAAATATAATTTTATATTAAATGCGATCTTATTATGTCACAGGTTTATGTAATTATGTAGTTAGTCTTATAAGTAACGTAACATTTCTTTACTTATATTTTATTATTTCTGAAAAGAGAACTATTAGAGTTCCGTATTCAAACAAAAAACCTTTATTGAAACAAGGTTCCATCGCTCATCCATTAGTCGGTCCACATGCTTTATAGTTTCCATAGTGATACATAGATGTGCATGGAAATATTTTCAAATACAACAATGTGTAGATTTATATTAATCTACGAGTATGAAATAAAATTGTCAAAAAAAAATAGTACTTAGTGAAACTGTAACCTGATGTAAAGTGTAGGTGATTTGTTTTTCGTACATCGTATAGAAAGGTATATATCCCTGACTGGTTTCTCAATATGATGTTAACGTTTTCTTTAGACTTTTTAATTTTCAAGTCATATTAGAGAAATATTAAGTTTTAAAGTGATGGACCATTATTAGTTCCTAGTCGTATATTAAGACTGGAATATTTTATAAAAATCCCTAAAATGCGTTTAAAAGAAATTTCAGGAAATGAATGCAAGGAAAGGACATATTTGAGGATATGTTGTGGGTTCTAAGTATTCGAGTAGGGGAAAAAAAACTTTGTCTTAATCGAGCATAACCGTTGCATTGTTAGTTTTAATTTTAGTTTGTTACTCGAAATGAGATTAAATTTAAGTGCTTTCGGATATAGATAAAACGTATACAGGTTCGAAACTTTTTTAATAATGTAAATGAAATTTTGATTTTGATACAACCTTAGGTTCTTTCGTAATATTATTTTTTTATGCTATAGCGAATAAAGTATATAGTAAATATAACGCAATTATATAGAATCAAAAATCAGAGAAAGAGCCCAAGAATTGTTTAATAAAATGTAGTTACTTTAATTACTTTTTGTTTGTGATCTATGACTTCAGGGACACCTTATTTTAATTTTACGTAACTTCGTTTACGTTTTCAGGTCACATTAAAATGTCATTTTACTGGAAGTTTTTTTTATAATGATAAGAATTATAAATATTACTAGAAATGACGAGGACTTTATTTTCGCGGTCGGGTCTCGTCAGTTCACTTCATTTGTCACTGCGCAGGCATAAAGAAAGCAGGAGGAATCTGGGAGTTTTATTATTTATGCGTGGAGCGAACTTATTTCAATAACAATGTGATGGATCGCCGCAGCGAGTGAGACAATGGCCTGTGCTCTGACGGCGGCCTAATGAAATAGTAGCGTTTGTTTTTTGTTTTTGCATCATTCTCCGTAAGGGTCCGGATACTCCATGTAAATGGTGTTACTTATTCAAAAAAATACACACACGTATTTTCTTCTATTATTCTTTCTTTTTGGCGTGCATATTTTTCAACACCGGTCTGAAGGAATATAAATTAAACTAGCTAGGTTGTGAAATATTTAGAAGTATGCACGTATATCTTTGAGGCAATTTCCAAGCAAATAATTTACATGAAAAATATATCCCTGTAATCTTTTTCATAATAGTAGATTATATTATATCCTTTTGGTAGAAGCAAAGATAACGCAAAGAATACTTTTGTTTTTAAATATTACGTTCGCAATTAATAAACCCACCACCTCAGTGACATCCCAGCAGAACATATCTACTTCTCCTTCAGAGCATAAAGTTATTTTTATATTGTAGTGTGAGAGTATCAGAATAGATTTGCCACGTGACTCGAACTTAACCTGGATTTTGTTTCAATAGGCTTTTTATTTAATATATGAGGCTGATCGGAGAGGTCATAATTCCTTTCTTTCAAACTGTGGAATGAATGCTTAGCTGTGACGTAGAATATACTTCCAACATCGTTTTGCATGCAATGCGTGTTCCTTTATTTGCTTTTCGCCCTACGAAATTCAAAATGCCAGAGCACTCTCATTTGCCTTTGTAAAATTTCCATATTTTGTTTGTTTTCTATTAGCTGAAATTCATTTTCTAACTAATTCTTCTCTAGAAATAAAACACTTCCTGTAATATTTCGGAAATCGCTGGAAAAAGTAGCGTGCTAATTGGTGATTAATCTAATATTATCTTGGTAGAAGTATGCATCTTTATATTTAAATTGGAAAATGTGTTGAACATAATCACTGCCTTCAAGAGAAACAGATTAAAATATTTATGACACAGAACAATATTTGTTTACCTATATTGTGCAAATAGAGGACATTTTATTTACACTTTAAACTGGAGCTCGGTGCTCTTTAGTACTATTAGAAGTACAAAAAATTACAGAATTTCGTGGCAGCATTATTACTCATTGGAAGAATCCGTCGTGACTTGAAAATAGAAGTAGTTTTCGACGAGATTAAGAGCTTTGTAGAATAATGCGAGACCGGAGAAAAGTATTACGTTAACAAGGAGACGTGTTGTCGACAAAATTGTTTGTCGTCTCAACACATAAGTTTTGTGACACAAGACTTATAAGCAATTTTGTTTCCAGTTTAGAAAAAATATCCTAGGTTTCTTTATTACTCTCTACCGAATATAAAAGTACAGAAAATTAACTTTTTATGAAATCCCGTATCTTACATTTACGAGTGATATATGTCTCAATATTTTTATTCGTATTTTCATGCGCCGTAAAGGCTTTTGAAATTTTTACCCAATTCAAAGGAATTAGTAGACTCTTAATAAGATTTACATATGATAAATGCTTGTTGATTCCCAACAGTGGTCCTGTTGTAACTTTATTATACGAAATCACCCTTAATTATAAGCTCGTGATTCGAATTTAATATATACTAATTTAGATGTATTATTAGTACCTCTATCTTAGGAATTAATATATAAAAAAAATTTACTTGTACACAGATAAAGCCGTCAATAAATATGAAGCAATGACAACTCTTTTATTGATAGGAAAGCTGTCTGCCAGAGCTGGCTCCCTTCATACATTTTAGGAAGTGAAGTCTTGGATTTTCTTGACAATATTTTTCCCTTTTTTGTTTTTTGTTTCTTGACAATATTTTTCCCTTTTTTGCTTTTTGTTTTTTACTGTTTTTAATTTTCCTTCGAGCCTTTTTAGACTCGTTTCTTTCTTTTCTGGAATAGTCTTAATGAGATAATATTTTGAAGACGATCTTGATGTCATATTAATTGTACCTTGTGTGGGATTTTTCAGCTTTTCTTTAGAAATAAAATTTAAAATAAATGGTGATACAAATTGCGATGTGGCAGATATTAGATTTTCATAGGGTCAATTGACTTGGTTATCATTAGTTGATTGCTCTGTTGTAGAACTTGTTAGGCACTGATTGTTTTGTAAGGACGATTAAATGACGATAAATGACGATTGCACGGAAACATACCTTTTTTTTGAGAACACATTAGTAGAATTGGATATTGTTACATTTTTTTTTAAGTCTGTAGTCCACATATCCACACATCCAGGATTAGGGGTTCAAAAAAGAGACATGGATCTAATATCAGATATTTTATTTCAGGAACTCTTAAGTATCTCATGTTTGGCAATACTTCAACGTAATAACAACACAATATTTTGTGGCATAAAAATGTAACAACATATGTTAATGTCATAAAATTGCTCGTTAAATACATACATTAAATAAAAGAACAAAGTTTTAGATCGAGTTTTGAACTTTAAAATATCACGGAAAATTTTTAGTTTTGATTTACGTCAAAAAATGTCCTGCGTTAGTCATACCTGTAGATCGGCGCATATTCCGATTCTTGGTGACTTGTGTTTTGATGAATCGAACGACGCTAATGTGACGACTGATACGTTTTTGTTCCGTATTTTTGTTGCAAAGGATACTATATCGTTTTAAGAACTTGCCTCATAATAGACGTTTTTACCTTATATGTTAAAAATGGCAAAGGATGCTGTTTCATTTTAGGAACCTGCCTTATAATAGGTGTTTTAATCCTATATATTAAAAATGGCAAAGGAAAGTACTCGTATTTTCAAATGTATAATTTTCACGGTTTCGTAATGAAATGAAGAATTTTTATAATTTCATATCGTTCGTCTATTTCAGCCTTATAATTTCTATAGTTTTTCCAACAGTGTTAGATTATGTACGTGAAACTGTATAATTTTATGTTGCAATTGGAAATCACAATTAATATGAACTAAAATAAAAATAATGATTACGAAGACAAAAAACATCAGCGTTATTTTCCACACATGTAAAATAATGGCGTTTCTTTTTTGAACATTTAACTGACTTTAATAAAAATCTGTTAGTTTTCTAAAATGAAATTTTATTGACAAATTTTTATTGATAAACTTCAAATTAATGTTCAAGACGCTCACTTCTAATTTTTCATAGAAAAGTTTAAAAATTTTGAAATAATTTTGAGATATAAGCATTTGATTAAAACTTTTGAATAAAATTAATAATGTTAATTTAGGTCAAGAGTTTCAAAAGATGCAGGCAATTACTAAACTTTATTTTCTACGTATTGTTGTGAAAAGAGTGGTTTTATTTTATCTCTTTGTGACTTTAAGAACAGAATACATTTTCATTTATTTATTAAGTATCAAAATGTGTTTAGTAATGAAGGCGAAGTCCCCTCCAATTTAGACAACTTTTTATCAGCGACGCATTCTCAGCACATCTTCGCCTTTAGCGAGTATTGCTTCGTTTTGAAAGTAGTTCGATGTCTTCGTTTGCCTTGGATACATGTTACATAATGAAATATAGACGTCACTCATAAATGGGGCATCAATATTTCATGTTATCATATCTCGTGCCATAAACTTGTCTATGAGCTGGCTTAACTTGATGTTATTGTTTGGCAGACGTTGGTCTTTACGAGGGATACGAAGATGTGGAAAGAAAAATAGGAAGACGATGTGGGTTAGAAGTAAAAACGGAAACTTTGATAATATTGTATTTCAGGTTGAGCTCGGAATTACAAATCAGTTCTCCGCTTTTAATGAATATAGGGCAGAGTTTATTACATTTGATATTTCCTTATTGAAGATATCGCAAATATTTGCTATGATTTTACCACTATGGACCTCGGGCTATAAACTATTGAACTATAAACCATAAAAAATTGGTTTCTGCGATATCTGTGAAAATGTTGTCAATATATCTATTTTCACATTTTACTCCCCTAAACAAGACTTATTGACGGTCAACTCATTAATAACTTAAAACCAAATTGTTGAAAGAATATCTCCATCTGAGAATATTTCCACGGTATTTTAGATATTAAAATCCTCATTTAAAATTGTTGTGTTACCTAAAATATTGTAAAGGGCAAGTACAAATATACTATACGATTACGTTACACGTTTTTAGAGTCGATTAAAAGTTTAGTTCATATTTGTCTGTTTTTCGTATTTTTTTTGTGAACCCAAAAATATTTAATTATAGAATTTTTTCACAGAACTCAGGAATTTAAAACAATTCAGAAATTGACAACTGTGGATCTATGTATTGGATGAACCCAACAATTTTCTTTCTAACTTCTGTAAATGAATATTTACACCTTAGTCTCGAGTGAACCTGAAAATAATGCAGACTGAGTCGTATTTGCAGATTATTTAAGATTTACGTGTTGTTGAGGATCGCGATGTGATAAAGTGAGTTATTTATTCATTGAAAAAGTCTGAACTTAAATCCAAAAGTTTGCTACAAAGATAAAAACGTTTTTAAAATAAATTCTGGCAATGAATATTTACAACTTCCAAAATTTATTAAGTAACCAATATTTATCAAAGTAATTATCATTCCTTTCAACGTGACTTAAACAAAATATTTTTTTAATACTTTTAATTAAATGTGTTGCTCGGGAGCAATTGTATTTGTCCATATTTAAGAATAGATGCAAGTAAATAATGATTTAGTGTGGAAATTTTATAAAATTAAATTTATTGTAGAAATCAATAAAAAAAATGTTTAGTCATTAAATCAATTTCGCGATATTTTGTACGCGTGTTACAAAAGCAAAGTTTGCTTTAACAATTTCTTTTTTATATAAAGTGACACTGTTAAGGTGTCCATGCTTCAAAAGGTATAAAAGCAGTCCAGTACGAATAGAACTCACACAACAAGGGTTTCACACATATTTAGATGAAATATCAACAAATGTTAATATTCACACCGTAAATATATTGCCTCTAATATATATCACAGGCGTCATATTTCAATTGTATTATTCATATTTCAATTGTATTATTTCTCATAATACAAAGATATTTATATATTGCCAAGTATATTTTTCGCAAATTCATAATAGAAATGTATTTTAAAATAAAAAGTTATTTTTGCAGTTGGTTTAAGTCACTTTTACGGAATGTCTATGAACTATTTACAGAATCAACTACATGTTATAAATTGGATGACTATATCTCGTAAATTAGCAGTATATTTAGCTAAATTAATTTTTTAAAATTTTATTAAACAGTCTACTATCGTGACTACTTTTTGATATACAATAATAGCTGCTAATTGGTAATAAAACTATAACAAAAATTAACGCTTTAAAGCTTAATATTCCATAAACGGATCGTCCGTGAAGTAGCCTCAATATTTTTGAAAGACCTATTCAAAAATATTATACCACAATCGGGTAGGCGAAAAACAAAATTGACTCACACTTTATGTGTAGAGGAGATACTCTGGAAAACTTTATTTTATAAGGGTTTCACTATTTTGTTTGACCTCATAAATATCTGTGCTAAATTTCATCTTTATGGTACTAATAATAGTCTATGAGTAAAACGATTGTGACTTATAGACAAACAGATAGACATACAGACGTGGCGAAAATATAAGGGTTGGGTTATGGAATGGCAAATGAAAACTGATGACGTGTTAATTTAAACACGAATTTTTATGCATTCACATCATTTTTATGATTTAGTACATTATAGGAAAAAAAACGGAACCCTTGTATGATCACTCGTGGAGTATTTCTCGATCTGTCTGTTCTGTCACAGCCGTTTTTCTCAGAAACCGTTTTGACTTCTAAACTTAACATATCGATTTAGCACACCGTTGAAACAATTAACCCGTAGTTATCTCAACAGATATAACTCAAAAATACTTGTACGGAAGTTTCGAATGGGCCAAAGAAGTATTTTATACTATTTTATACTTATGCGGCTTTGAAAAATACACTAGCGATATATTTATAAAGTGAAAAATGATATTAATATTTTTGAATATAATATAAATAATCCTTAAATGTTTATATGCGCTCACGTGTGTACAAGTCTTACCTAGTGCGAGTTCTACTAATATTTAACAGGCTTTGTTGGTTGTGAAAAGGTTGTAAAAAAGTGACTTTAAGGCGGTAGAGAACTTGAAAAAAAAAATTCCTAAAATATAATACTTTTTGGACTAAATTTTTAATGTAAACTGAATGCCTAGCTTATTTATTTATCTCTCTGAAATAGCTTATTAAAACGGCTAAGTATGTGTTGGCACACATTAACTCGGAATTTAGTAACCATGTGTTTACAGATAATTACGCAGAGAGAAGAGTAACAGACGCGCCTCATATATAATATTTGTTTAACCGTAAAATATACGTTGACAGGGTTTTTGGAGATGCAGCTATCTTTATGAAGTTCCAATGAAACCTGAAAGACCCAATAAATTGAATGCCTACAGCTCTATAAATAATGATTAAAATAATTTCGCATTGAAGCACTAAATGCAATTATCCTGATTTTTTTTATATTGGAGGACTTTAGTATTTTTGAAAGCATTTTAAAAATTTCTTCAAGGACGTCTTACTAGGAAAAAAGGAAACAATAGCCGAGTTTGACATTTGGGACGGTACCAAAAAAAAAATTTAATTCAATTCGTTCAACTAATTCAACTATAAAACTTATAAAACTTATGACCACCTAATGACAAACCGGATATGAAATTATTACATTTTCATTTTTGGTGTTTGATTATGGAAACCTAAAAATGGATTTACAGTTGGAACTTTCGATGATCGAGTCCATTTAATCGTTAAAATATCACCATTTTATGATTTAAACCAAAATTGGACACATATAACGTGAGACAGGGATCGGAATTCAAATTCCATGCCTGTCTTAAAATTGTTGGATAGTAACGGGTTTACTTTTCTTACATTTTCTCCTTGACGATTATTTGGGTTAGTATTATACAATCCTACTATGTATAATTCGTCCAGACTGTATAAAAAGGGCTTGTTTACACCAATAGTGATTAGTCTAAAAGCTAATTGAATAATTATTTTAACGAAATAGACAAAAAAGATGTACTTTATGTCAATATAAGTGAATATTTCTTTTTATAATTAGAATATTTTTATCTTTTGGTAAGATTGTCAGGATATTTTTATAGCTGCAGATATTGGAAAAAAGTTTCTATCGAATAAAGAGATATTCATATATATCTTTTTTAGCTCTAAGGGTCTAAGGGTCGAATGAACGGTATTTTTTATTTAATTGGGCAGGGTAAAATTTAGATTAGAAAATCATTACAAATATATTAACGACACTGAAACCCATTCTAAATAGTATCAATTATAGGAGAATTTGGGGAGTAATCTGTTATTCCAGGAGCTTACAATAGTCATTCAGCTTCCGCGTAAAAATTGTACACAGCGAATTTTGGAGCAACACTGACCCTAATAGTCTTTAATACAGGCAGTTTGACAATGTTTATGAGTTCTTTTCTTTGAAATACTATGTAAATATTTCTTTGGAAATACCTATTTTACTTAATATAACAATGGAAGAATTTGAAACTAGGGATTATAAAAAGCAAGATATATCGTGACGTCGTCCACTTGATTATACCTAGGGCATGTTTCGATATGAAGCGTAGAGTGTATTTGGGCAGTATTTCGAATTTCTCTTTAAAACTATACTGTCATATTATTGGGATGGAACATTAATAACTTATGAATAAAGAAAAATTGAAAATTCAATAGGGCTTTTCCGCCTTGAAGTCTCCGAATATTATATATAGTCTATTAGAGAAACAAAATTTGAATATGGTTTCGCAAGAAATAAAATTTGAATGCGGTTATGCTTCTCTACTCCGCGTAGCGAAGCAATGGATGTGCCGTTTCGCTGCATTGTACACGGTTTCATATCTAATGTTCTGTACATATTTGATATCATCAGTAATACAATTTGTTACATTTTTGTTTGGATATATTCGCGTAAGTCCTTCTTATGCACGAAATTACATTCGTATAATAAACTAGTGAAGGACCTTCGCCATTGCAATTTGAATTTGCTTCACATTCCCTCTCTGTTCATATTTAAATACGACCCGAGACCTTCGCTGATGAGGACATTGCGACCATCATTTTGCCGTCGGAATTTCAAAATTAGTTTTTGAATCGGCCATTTTATAACGTGCGAGTAAAAAGTACCTGCGCATTTGACACGTTTATTATCCCTTAGCATAGTCAGGATACGTTTAAGCTCACAATCAAGAGCTTTCTCATTAGGAAACGATGAAGTTCTCAGGGCGTTAAAGCTCGCGTTTCAGTGAAGTTTTCCATTTTGCTTATTTAAAATATTATCATTTAATTATACGGCATAATAAAATATTAGCATATGTGTTTGAAAAAATCGTAGGTACTTGTTGTAGCTTTGACGTTTATTTGGTGGTGATATAATTAGTTATGACAATGTTTACGAAATGTTCATAGTATCGCAAGTTCAAAACAAAAAACTTATCCTAGTTGTTTAGAATGTTGGTGTGTTTTTTAAATTCACCAAATATGTAGGAATTTCCATGAGTTTGTTATCATTTATTAAAAAAAGTTTTAAACAAACTTGGATGACGGAACCAAAATCATCACCCTAACTATAAACATAATTTTTCGAATATAAAACTATATTACTAAGGAACAGTTAGATAACAAAAGAATAAATTATTATTGAAATATGACAAAGTAAACTAAAAAACACAAACAAAATCTTAAAGGAAGTGCTCTAGAATTTCTGATTGTGGTGAATGAAACTGAAAATATTTTTAACTCTTTCATAAAATGAAGGCATATATATCATGTTAAATGCTAATGCTTTATGAATATTGATTATTATATTTAATTCTTGTATTATATTGATTGTGAATCAGATTACCGTTATAGCATAAATTTATGTTGAAGAAAGAATTTGAAATAATACTGAGAAATAATCATACATTGTTGAAGTTCATAATTCTTATAAAAAATTATAATAGCAAATTGTTAAGAGGGTTTGATGTGCACATGTGTGTATAATATAACCAATCTATGAGCGGTATAATTTTAAAAACGTTCTGCTTTTAAGTATAATTGTTTTTATAAAAGCTAATTATTTAATGGTGAAAGAAGAGCAGCACGTTTCATTCCTTTGGAATTTTAAAGTGTGCCCGGCTTTACTTCGTAGTTGGAACCGTTTGTAAGTTCACGTACATATTTAACGAAAGCCCGAGAGGGGCTGTCAGCAGCTGAAGGCTTTATTTGTGAATGCATCGTTACCTTGTCTTTAGGCTACTTGTACTCAGTACGGTGCTTTGCCGACACTACAGAGACGGCGCGGATTAAAAGTTTAATAATAATTTTAATATTATTTTCATGAATACTTTTTTTTAGTTGACATCGTTTTGAAAACGTTACTTTAAATATGATCATGAAAAATATCTACAGATTTTTAAACATTTACGGACCCGGTTCTGTTTAGCAAAAGTTTAAAATAATACAATCCGTTTTTCACCGCGCTCACATACAAAATTTTATATGTGAAATTATTTTATTTTTACGTAAAACATGAAGTAAAAAGATAAGCAAATCATGAATTAGCGGTATAAATATAAATGGTTAAAGTTTTCTATAGGCGTCATGCGAGATAACGTTGCAAAATTGTTGAAATTCAACTCCACTAAATTTTGATTCAAATGTTAATTTTTTTGACTTCAACATGTAACAATTCAACATGTTTATGTAACTAACCAAAATTGAATCCAAATTTGTCATAAATGTGGTAAATTAAAATGATTTGAAAAATGTATTAATCTGTACATATAATGAAATTGTGACAGAGTGAATTTTGTACATGAAAAATATTTTTAAGAAAACTGAGCGATTTAGCATATAAAATGGTAATAGAAGCCCGAAGAACTTTTTTTGAATTTTTTTCTCTCTGTGTGTTAATTTGTACATGTATCATGCAAAATATATTGGCCGGATTTTGATGAAATTGGATATGCTCATAATATATATTTAGGAGCAACATGTAAGAAAAAAAAACAAAACATTTTTTTCCTCTAATTACACGCGAACGAAGTTGTCGGCAGAGCTAATACAATATAATGTAAATTTTCACAACACTGTATAAACATCAAAAAATATGTTTTTTCTCGACTCAACAGGATTCCGTCGATTGCATAATCGTTATTATTTGTACATGGTTACGCTTACCATTCTCTGAAGTACGTAGATTTTTGTTCCTTTATTTAATTTCACCTCGTAATTTTTAACATTGCTCTGCTAGTTTGGTTTTCAGAATTATTTATCATTTTGAACATAAATCATAAGAAAACATTTAAAAGCCAAATATTTTACTGACTTTATTTTGATTGTTAAAAAACATCTACTATTTCAAAACATGTTATATTTGTTGTGTAATAGATATGATTTAACACGTTGACTCCTACAACATGGTACCTTATTATTTTCAATTTTTTTTTAAATTATTTTTTCATTAAAATCTGCAAGTATTATAATGAATTATGTTGATTTAAAAATACACGAAAATAAATTTAAAAATACACCTAAATAAGCACTAATTATGAAAATATAAATGTTACTGTGCATGAAACTCGAAATCAAGGGCACACTTTTGGTAATGAAATAGCGAACGGAATATTGTTTTATTTGAAAAAATTAAGTTCTTTTGGATTCTGTTAAACATAAGGTGATTCGAAAATTATTAATTTGTTTTTTATTTTCAGTAGTAATGCTTTATTTTCCATACAAACACAAAGAAAGTAGATTATAATTTTGTACCATTCCGCACCAAATCCATTTGAACGCTTTTAACTGAACTGAAGAGATTATCATTAAAATGTTCTCTAATGCACTAGATTTCCGTAGCGTACCGTATTAAATGTCCATTTTTAACTATAATTACGTACAGAATCGGGTACCAACTTGTTAGGTTTTTAACTTTCTAAAACGATAACATCATGAAACTTAAATTTGTATTTTCTTTGTAAACAAAAAATAAGTAAAAGAGTTGGAAAGTTTAAACCTTTCAAAAGTTTACAAACAGTGAAACTCTTTACATTATTATTTCTATAGCTAATTTTATGTTAAAAGTTCTCAGCTCTGCAATACGAAAGCGCTATTTTCACACTAAGCTCGTTTGTAACGATCGTAAGCTTTGTTGTAGTGTATGTTGTCCAAAGCAAACCTTAATCAAACTTTTTTGCGGCTATTTAACTTTTTACTATTTATGATTTCATCGAGTACAACCTATTTATTTTCGGGAATATAGTGAAAATCAAATCCAGATTCATTTTCTGTCAATCCACTTTCTGAAAAAAAAACAATTCATCATAAAGGGTCAGTCAGCGTTTGATGCTTGTGATTCCGCTTATTCAAAAAGTCAGCCAGTCTTTGATCCTTACGGTTCCGCTGGACATAACCAAATTGTCACATTCTCGCTTCACGTTGAAGTTTCCCATGAAAATAATGTAGATAACTTTTGAGGTGTTGAATACTGCCAAGACATCCTTTTACAAAACCTCCAACTTATTGTCATGCCGAGGTTGTTCGCATATTTGTATGACTTTCAGTAAATATTTTTTGGTAATCTAATTATAAGTTATACCATCCTCGCTGAAACACTTTCAAACTTCACTATATTGTTTACGAGAGACTTAGCAACGATGAACCCGATATCACCTTGGTAATATTGATCGCCAGGGATAGACGGTAGTAGAGCAAATTACCCGACCGGAAGATTATCTCACCTTCTGTCTTCGGGCTTCAGATAATCTTATAAAGCTTCATCTTATCTTGCTCAGTTCTTCTTCCTGCTCAATGATATCCCGTAAATTCTTAGTGCTTATACGTCACCAGATTCAATTGTCGGCGTCGGTAGTCGGATCTCTTCAGAAGCAGCATCCTCTACTTTGCTGTTATCATGCCCACTACCTGAAGCAGGACTAGCGGAACTGTCGGGGACTTAGGGTCGTTTTAAACTTATGCTCGTCATATGGGAGGAATTTGGTTTAGTCATCACAGTTGGCAGGCGGATTGGTGATAGCGGTAATATGTTGTTAATGCTTAGAAGGACGCTGTTATCTGTCTTTTCGTTTATTACCTTACTCATTTAGTGTAAGACAGCCACTGTAAGAGATGAGGTGTTCCTGTCATAAGCCGGGCGTGAGAGACTTTCCTCAATATTTGTACTAATTGCTACAGGTGACGAATACCTAATATATAATGATGTATGTTTAGTTACAGGAATCTTTTTTAGGGTTCTAATTAAACTCTGAATTATAATTTATTATTTTTTTCAAATCCATTTAGTCTTTAAATAATAATATCCATAGTTACAATTGAGTAAATGCTTATAAAATCTTGTACAAACCTAATACAAAATTATATTTATATATAAAAACAGTTTAGTAGCATTTAATTTGTTTTTTTTACGTTTAACCTATTTATGTTCGTCGGAATTATTTAGTGTTTTATGTTTTTAGCAACTCGTAACTATAGAAGAAGGAGGGTAATATCTTTTCAATATAGCCTCTTAACCAATATAATTACCGGACCGTGACAGTGAGATTGAAATTTGAAAAAAAATATATATTTTACCACCTTCCCCTCCCCAGAAGAATGGTATTAAGATCAACTACGTGTCGTATTTTTCATTTACAGAATTTTTATTCTTTGTTATTAGGTGAAAATTAATACTTTAAGAATGAAACTTTCATGAAAATGAGTTGGTTTTTTATATTACAGTATTTATTATATATTCAATCGTTTAATTTATAAATTGCAACCGAAACCGTAGCGTCTATATGTGAACGAATATATTAAATAATATAGAAAAACAACAAAAATAATTCTTGTATGGTTAGAATATAAAGCGGATAATACAAATAGGTCACGACGCCAAATACAGCAATTCGGTCACATAACTGACTGAGTCATGAATTTAACAGAAACACAGATCGGCATGCGGAGCCACGTTTGACACGGAATTGAATAACGTACAAACAAGCGGAGACCGTAGGCGGACGTTTGTACGTGATGGCAGCTGGTTTTGTGACAGAAAAAAATAATACAGGGAATAAAAAATGTTATCAATTCCAATATTGGTAGGTATCTGTATGATATTTGTCACCAATTTCTTTGTTAATAGGATGAGTCATATTCGATCGTGCCTAAAATAAACAAGAGGATGGTTGTGTGTGATATTAAATGACATACTCTTACGCGATTAATTAGAATATATACAATGTGATTTTTTTAGGTATAGAACTTATTGATTCCTTTTCAGCCACTTTAGTTTTACAACAAGAGATCGTATTTGTACTTAATTGAAATTCAACAAATGTACACAGAAGACTAATAATGCTTTAGTTGAATTATTCAGAATAATGAAAATATTTTGCTCTTGGTGTGGTGTTATCGTTTCATTGTAAAAACAGACTATATTTTGAAACTTTTATGATGTAAATAAGTATAGTGATTGACTTAAAAACTATTAATATAAGTAATATTTAAGCAATAATTATAGATTTAATTATTTAGTTGTTCCGAGGTCGAGGTCCCAATGAACACAGTACTAAAACTTTAGGAAATATAAGACTGTGGCTGACGGATACGTGAGCAAACGGACGAACACAACGAAACTATGCACTATGGTGCATTACGAAAGTCAGAAAATGACAGCTGTTTTATGGAAATTTAATGGAAAATAGCTAAATAAATTACGATCTAGAACAAAAAATATACGCGTGATTTGTGTGCGTGAAATTAACGGATTTACATGATCCGAGTGTAATATTTGAGTAAGTAGGTTAATATTTAGTTTTATTAGGAGCGATATAATACCTATGCTGGTTTGTTCACAAAATAAACGTTATTATCCCCCTCTTCTTTTTCTTCTTTTTTGTTTTAATGCGATAATGTTGGATTTTTAGAATTGTCAGTCTTAAAATATTACTCCATGGGTTATATAGGTTACTGTGGCCAGATCAAAAAAAGATATAGTTAATATATGAAAGATAATAAACATTTATGAAACGAAAAAATAAAATTTTGTTTTTTTGTGTTGAAAAATTAACAAATAAAAATTATATGAAATTAGTATATGTATTTTTTATAATTCCGAATAGTTCATTTAAAAAAAATAAATAAATATATATGTATATATATATATATATGTATATATATATATATATATGTATATATATATATATATATATATATATATATATATATACATATATATATATTTTTTTTTTTTTGTAATAGCAAACCTTTTATCACTTTATATTTTGGATTATAGCTTAATATATCTTGCCCCTTGGAAATTATATTTTGGGTATCTAAAAACAAAAAGGGTTTTTTTGCTTTTTAATGTATATTGTTTTGGATGTTTGGTTAAATCAGCAGGATTTTGTCGATTTTGTCGTAATTTATTTACATGCATAGAGACTTCAAGCCAAATTTAAATTTCTTTTTGCTTTCATTGGATTTTTACTCGTTTTATTTCAAAGGAAAGCTGCTACACATAAAGAGTATTATAGAGAAGCTGATCATTCCGTAGAAGAGAAAGCTGATTCGCTATTATTCTTAACAGAGTTTCTAAGATGCTACAAAACATAAACTATATTTTTTCGCGACTACGCCTGGTTAATCAAAGATGCTAAGATATAATTACATCGATAAAACTTTTGCCTTATCCTCGTAAATGCGCTTGAGTAAATAAAGTGACTGAATCAAAAGGAGAAATTGTGTGCCGCCTGTTATAATATATTTGTGTGAGCAAGTTTGAGAAATTAGAGCGGCTGAGACGTAGAAACGAATTCAATATCGCCTGTTCTATTTGCGAGAGCACGCTCAAATAACGCTGTAGCCGCTGAGACTGAAGGACACACTGAACCACTTGTCTTATCATCGCGAGCACGCTCGCGTAAATTGAGCTGCTGAACTGATGAACGACGTAAAGATAAAACCGACTGACTAATTCGCGAGAATTAGCATAAGATCAGACAGAAATTGAACGCAGACGCGTTTGATAGACCCACTATATAATTAGTTAAAGGGTTTCGATAAGCTTGCTCACAATATTTCGGTGCGAAATTGTTTAGTGGATGAAGCAATGGAAACAGCAAAATAATTTAAAGATATATATATATATATATATATATATATATATATATACATATAAATATAAGAAAAAACACCCACTGTGTACAAAACAAGTTTAAAAATGAGGAAACTAAGACGTATTTTTAATTTTATTTGTCATTCTCTTCATAGGCTGTCGTGGCCATTAGCATTGTATTGGATACTATTAGGTTACTGAATCATATACCAGTAAAAAATTAAAAACAGAAATAGAAAGATTTATATTCAATAATACTTAACATTTTGTCATATAAACGGTAAAACGTACTTATATGTAATCCTAAATATTACCACAATATCCCAGAATATTAATTTCTTATCTTAACTTTAGAATCGGTTAAGTAAAAATATTATTACGATTAATTTTATTATAACTAATACTTTGAATATTTGTCTAAGAAATATGTGGAATAAATATATCTGTGTATAGGAGATCGACGCATCCCTATCAAAGTATCGCTTTTTTTAAGATTCATTGTAGTGGAGATAATTAACATTAAGAATAAAAATTATTGAACGGCTATACGTGCGGATTTTGAGCTTAATCGTCTTAGTAATTATTATTATTTGAAGAATAAATTTACAGTTTTTACATTTCACTGAGATATTTTTTTTAAGTTTTAATGAAGGTAATACTTTCTTCATTCTGAAAAATAAGATTTTAGAAAAGCGAAAAATATTAATAAGAATTATTATTTTCATAATTTACAAATAATTGTACAATTCACAATATTATGAATGACGCAAACAGATGATTATTTAGCTATTTATATTAGATTATTTATAGCTTCATAGATAGCAAACAGGATCACCCTAATTAATATTTTATCAGATAGTAAGTTTCTTGCGAAGGAATACCAGTAAAGTTTCTTGTTACCATAAACGAGCGTTTCTAGTAGGATTATCAAAATTTAAAATTACCAGAAAAGAAATGAGATTGTGATACCACACACTTTTAGATACCACAAATATAATTAAGAGAACTAGGAGCAATATTTCATTGTACAATAATAATTTAGCTTCGGAGAAGGTTTTTTACAGACTTCGAGTTCTAAGCTTAAGTGATCTGTAGTAACTCTAAGGGTACTGAATTTAAAAAAATGTCAGCAAATGAATAAATTATAAAAGAGCGCCTTGTCTATTATTTTGTCACATGCACAAAGTTTATATTATGTCTTTAATTTATTATATCTCTTGTGTCTTGATACTTACAATCGCCTCATCTACTCTGATTACTTTCATGTCTTGTTAAATATAGGCTGAGAATTTTCTAGTAATCATCTTTAAAAACCTGATACGTGAACATAATTGATGATACTTTTTATACTACCGAAATTGGAAAGATAATAAAAACATCCCAATAAATAAAAAGTTTGAACTGAGTGAAAAAAGTAAACGTGCATTCCTTTTGATCTCTGTACTCCCAACTACACTATAACTGTCACGTCGACGTTATTTCTCAATGACGATGCCGAAATCAACCCCATCGGAAACAATCAAGAACTTGCAAACAACTTTTATGTCCTGGGCTTTTGGATTTATCCAAACAGTTGATAACACATCAAAACAAGCGGGAGTTTGCTCAATATTAAAGGTCGGGTCGATACCTGACCTAGTTATTTATTGTACCCTAGTTTTATTTATGGCAAATTCTTTCATCATTTTCCGGGTTGTTGTTATGGGACAACATTTATGAAGGATTACATAGTGAAAATAAAGATAAGATATGTAATAGTGACCATCATTGATAGAATTTTTATAATCTTTTGATTAAATTTGACTTATATGTTAACACAACAGCGGTAGAATTTACATGTGTATATATCAAATGCAGTTATTTATGTACTGAGCGACATTTAGATATTTCAATCTATATGTTGAAGAATTTCTGTCATCGAATTAGCATTACAATTAGAAATTATTAGGTGTATACGATATAGAAAACATTAGATTCTTTTTTGCATAGTTATTGTTAGCAAGATTTGACTATTTTGATGTAATGGCTTATCGAATTTAAGCTAGTCAGTAATTACCAAAAGGATTAGATTAAATTTAATAAAATAACATTTAAATATTATATACATATATATATATATATATATACACACATATATATATATATATATATATATATGTATATATATATATATATATATATATATATATGTATATATATATATATATATATATATATATATATATGTATATATTTCTTTTTAAACCTATTTATGTTTAAAAAGTACTTGATTTTAATATAGAGCAAGAATATTTATTTTAGTTAAGTTTTAATATAGTACACTTTTTGTAATGTTCATATCGTAGATTCATGTACAAGGGCTAAATAATAAGTTGAAAGAATATAATGGAAATGTAACATGACATAATGTAATTAATTTCAATATATTTATTTACACCTACGGTCCAAAATTACAATGTCATCTTGGAAAAATAGTTGGAAAAATAGTTAGTTATATTCGTTGCATTGATTATCACACTCAAATATTTTTCACCTAAGAAAATGTTGACTGAAATTTTGGCTTGACGTTTTAATCCTCTGATTATTGCCATAGCCATGAGTTTGTACATCACCTCGATAAACATTATATCTTTGTGATTCAATTCGGTGTTTTTTTCACACATGTAGTTTTGAAACTAATCGAAAAGACTAGAATATTACTTGTCATTTATGGTTTAATCCTTTAGAGGAGACAACTGATCATTGAAGCCAAATAAATGATCTGTGAAAACAATTTGTAGGCAATTTGTAACAATTTGTATTTTCAAATTAATTATTTTGGCGATGAAGGGGTCTAGATACTCTTGCGAAATTTGAATTTCAATGCATTTTTAATCGAGTATAAACAATCGATCTTTCTCATGCCCGATAGTCTCCTTAATATATGGTGTACTTGTTTTATACAGATTTCCGCCCCGTTAGTTATTTTTGAGAATGTCAGTTGTCTACCAAAACCACGTCATGGTTTTTGGAGACCATTCTTGATGTAGTAATGTTTTTGGACATTTAAGTCATTCGGATTTATAACGTCTAGCTCGGATTTTGTAACAACTCAAAGACCCTTTTCATTCATTTAAAAAAATACGAGGCGAAATTATTTGAAACGACACGAATAAAAATGATTTTGTGTAATAACTCCTATTTCATATAGTTAAAAGTTTAAACTATTTAATGACTTTTAAACATGTCTCAAGTTACTTGAGGTATTATATATATCTTGCATTTAAAAGATAAACAAGTTTATAAAACGATTACTGAAAAAAATAAACTTTCCTGCAAGTTACGAAATAAAAAAAATTTGGGAATTAAATCTCGAAAGTAATACGGTCTACGAAAAAATACACCGAATAACGACAGAACGGAAGGTCCAGCATCTACCCCACAATACTGTCGGGCATGAGTTTCAGCTCAGTCAATTTGCGGAGTGAATTATTAAAATACAAGTGGCATTTCCGGCGACCAGTGGGCGGCTGTTTCCGTTTCCGTGTTAATTTGAAAGCTGCCGAGACGCTTGACGCGGTTAGTGCTCGGAGGTCTGTGTTGAATTTGAATATTTTATTTTGGGAGAGTTATTAGCTGTGAACCTTTCTTCTTCGGTGAAGGTGAAAGCTTGTCGTATGTTTGACTTAATGTCTAGATTATTTAAATTAGTAATTGTTGTATTTAGCAGAATACCGAAGCAATCAATCTACGAGAGTTATGAACAATTAAAAAAAAGTTTGAAATTTAATTGAACGAAACCGAAAAGAATTTCTTTCTAAATAGGTATTTAATGAAATAATTTTTGTAATCATGTTCAATGAGAATGAGATTCGCAACAAATTGAATTATTTAAAATTAAGGAATGAATCAAGGTTTAATATAGTTACTTAGAATACGTAGATAATGAAATATTGTTTATATTTCATTATTAAAAGGGTTTTTATAAAGGAAAAAAGTATAGATGGTAGTATGAAATATTATATAGAAAAAATTGAGTGAGTCGTAAAAACAGTTAACATAAAGGGTCAAAAAATAAGGAGTGTTTCAAGAGTGATAAACCTTAGAGCTATTAAAGTCACCACTCAAAAATTGTCTTTCTGGTAAGTTATTAAATGATTTATTAAATGCAAGTTATTTAAGGTTGAATAACATCGAAATAGATTCATTAATAAATGTTGGTAGGCAGGAATTTCCCCTCTGTCAAGTTGCCGAGTGAATTATTAAAACACAAGTGGTTGAAGATTATTTCGGTGAAAGCGATTTGGTCTAAGATATTTAAAAAATAATTAAAAAACTTGTATTTTTAAATATATCGTAATTATAATGCCAAAAAGCCTTTATTAAAGGATAACATACATAAAAATAAATTTATAAGTGATGACGTGGTTAAGGAGGGTAGTAAATAAGATATTGCATTGCTCAGAATAACTATTTTTTAAAAGATATATTCTTTTCATCAATTTGAATATTTACAATTAAATGATATTACTATTATAATATCATTTAATTGTAAATATTCAAATTGATGAAGAGAATACATCTTTTAAAAAACACTCTTACTCAATATCTTTTAAAATACACTCTTTTAATCAATATAAAAGATACACTCTTTCAATTATAAAAGATATATCTCAATCAAGTGAAAGATACACTCTTTTAGTCAATTTGAATATTCACAATGAAATGTATTTAAATTTGAATATTGTTAACAGTTTTGCTCTTCCTGAAAATGGTTATTTAAAGCATTTTCTGTAGCGGCGGCTATTATTTTAGAAGCCATTGTTAATAAATTGAAGGTAATACGTTAATATTTTTTCTCCTTAGCAAATAAAACAAGCAAAAGATCTATAAAATATTAAGACACGTTGGCTTTCCTTAATCCACTTACTTTATTTCTTCCAACATGTTACATTGAGTGACACATAGGTGGCGCTGCATACACCTTATAATAATTTTGTTACCTACATTTTAACATGAAATAGGTTGAAGTATCAAAACCTTGATGAATTTTAAAATAATATACGTTCATAAGTTTAATTCACTGCCCCGTACTGTCCCACCAACGAGTAGATGAAATATGAAGGTACGGATTTTTGATGACTAAATTATTAGATAAAACGCCGAGTACCCTTAGCTTGCGCCGTACCCATCTCATTGTCCTGCCCTCGATCGCCGCAGGCTGATCGCTCGTGATAAAGAGAGAATTCGATTAAAAATATGTCAGCACGAATCGATTAATGTCGACCACGTACTTACATATGTATCGTTACCTTTTTTTGTCACCAAACCCTTTTACGTAATAAAGATATTTAATAAGGTTTCTAAAAAGTGGTATATTAGTTAAAAAATATCCTTGATTGCATTTAACTCCACGCGTTGTTTCGATTCATTTGTCTATCCAAACACTCGCCACACTCAATATCATTTATCTGTGAGCGACTATAATGTTAATGGTTGTGATATATTTTATGAGCGCAGAGAAGCTTGTATTAAAAATATGTTAATTTATACATATTTCTTACAAAGTGGAAATAATTTTCCAGGCTCATCGATAGAAGTTATCTTAAGAAAATAAAATGTAAACAAGACACAAGGAATCCAGTACGGTTTCTAATATAACAAGTGTAAATTGAAATATGGAATCATACAGAGAGTGATATGGAGACACAAAGCTACCTATTTTAACAGAAACAACAGCTTCAATTAGCAAACGGAAATTACGTGTTGGAAATGTTATCTCGCCACAATGATTAGGGAAATTTTAATAGGCATGTCGTTTGAAATATTTGAGTAAATGTTGTATTTAAATTACTCACTAAAACATAGCATGACTAATTCTCTTGTTTAATAAACATGTAATTTCCTAGCAATCTATTTAAACAAGTAGATATTATTATCCTTTATTTGGGTATTATTTCGTATTCGTTCATATCCTGGTTAAATTCAGGACTAAAATTTTTGAAATTGGTACTTCTCTACTTGTTTTAAAAAATGTATTTATTTTATTCTAAGCAAAAAAGTTATGTAACAACGAAGTTGAGTAGACAACTGAAGTTCAGTACGTGCTTGTCACCGTGCTGTTATATTACCTTTTGGGGGGCATAGTGAAAATATCTGTTATTATCTTTATTTACTATTTATACCAAACGTGTCCTGCTTCGGTGGTTACTGGCCAAATTTATTAAATCACTGTAACTAGGAATTTAAAAAATTAATTGCTACTTAAAAATATGTCCTTTGTGCGCTCTAAACTTTCGCTCACACTAGTTATTGGAAGTAATTAATTATTTCTTTCGTTATAACCTAGAAACTAAAGTATTAACTTTTTTTTACTTAAAGTATTAACTTTTTAAAGTATTAACTTTTTTGTGCGCTCTAAACTTTCGCTCACACTAGTTATTGGAAGTAATTAATTATTTCTTTCGTTATAACCTAGAAACTAAAGTATTAACTTTTTTTTACTTAAAGTATTAACTTTTTAAAATATTAACTTTTTTTGTGCACTCTAAACTTTCGCTCACACTAGTTATTGGAAGTAATTAATTATTTCTTTCGTTATAACCTAGAAACTAAAGTATTAACTTTTTTTTACTTAAATTAAAACCTTAAGTAAAGATAAAGAAACGGTACAATTATGTGGTGCATTTTACGTTTGAACACTTTTAAAATAATTTTGTTGCCAGAAGCTAAGTTTAGCGTAAGAAAAGACTTAATTTAACGGAGTTAAAGACACAAAAATAGACAGAGAACTCTATTTAGGTTGTAAATATTGTCTTGGTATGAAAATTGGTTCTTGCCTGAGAATTGTTAGTTTGTATCAACTTGTAAAGAGGATAAATGGTAATAATTGATAACAATTAGGTTTTTTTTCCTAAATTCGTAATTAAAATCTCTGAAAATATCGCCCTGGGATAAAAATGACGTTTTATTGAAAAGGGATGATAATGAAAGAATTCAACACAGGTTTGATAACTCACTAGAACGGCATCGGATAAATAACTAGACGAGCCTAACAGTGTTTCGAATTTCCACTGGTTGAAGTGCCATCAATTGTTTTGATAAGTTCAAAAGATTGGGCTGTATTCTAAAGACTACGGTACATTCGCGGTTTTGAAAATACGCTATTATGATAATATTATAATGTCAACGACATGAAACAAAGGAACAACTCAGTACTATATTAGCGGTTATTACATTTACGTATCCGTCCTATACCGATAATTCTTTTAAAAGTTTTTTTATTTAATTCCCTGGTTAAAACTGATGTCAGAGATTATTATTACTTATAAAACGTTAATGTTCTGGCAGATTAATGGCATGAACGATTAGTTACAATTGAGTACAAAATTTTTAACTTTTGGGTACGGTATTGTTGAATATTATTGACTATGCTGATGAAACTATAATCAATTTAATAAATTCAAAAAATTGGGCTGTACTCAAATCACAAGTCCAAAATAATAAGAAATATATAACAAATATTGATTAACTTAGTTAAAATATCAGGATTGGTTTTGAAGTATAAGGCAAAAATGCTCAGTAGCTAACTCAAATACTTTTCTTTTTTAATTATTTTGAATTATAACACGGTTGTCTGTACCGCTTTGATTAGTACAGGGTATACTAGTTTCAATTTTTATGCGTGTTATATGTTTCTACTAAATTATGTTCATTTAATTTATTGGAATCCGTTAAGGCATAACATTAAATATATAAATTATACTCAAAAAAATGTAAAAAATAGTTCACAACATAAAGGTGATTTACATCAACATTGCAACTATTTAAGTTGCTATTACCAATAAGGTTATGCAAGATACTATTTTGATCCATTTCAACACGTATGTGGAAAAAATTAACAAAAACTTAAATTGTTCGCCTGATCGTTGGGACCTCTCGTCTAGGGTTCGGATGGCAAATTCATTGGTACAATGATGAGTTTTGATGAGTTCTAGGGAAATACAGCGACGTACGCGAATTATAATTATCTACTCAGTGTCTGTGACGGACAACTGAGTAGATAATTATAATTCGCTTACGTCGCTGTATTTGTCAACGAGTATGACTCGAATCTTCGGAGGTTGACGGCCGACTGGTCAGCTGCTCGCAAGCGCGACTAGCCAAAATGTAAAGCTTCTGCCCCCAGAAGGCAAAGCAGATCACACATACCCCCCCACCACACATTTTAATGAGAAACTATGCACATATATGAGTCACAAAACTAAAAGGTAGATAAACATAATCTAATAACGAGGGTATTTAATTGTAAGTGTACCCTTAAGAATATTCTGAATGACATATGCAAAGGTAAACGAAAGAAATTAAATGCTACGAACTATGCATATAAAAAGTTAAACTACTAATATGAATTAAGTAATAATGACAGTAAGTAAAAAAAATAATGCATTAAGATTATGATAAATCAGAAAACAAAAAAAAACCAAATGGTATGTCGACTTAGGAAAAGGATATAGTTCACTAACTAGTCGTTTTAAGAAACCCTTCGCCGTTTTCAAGGTAACGACTGGAACGTGCTTATCATGACCCGGATGTATTGGTGCACTCTACCAAAATGTCAATCAAGCGATTTTATGAAGTCCTATTTAATTATTACAACATCACCAATCTTTACGTCACTACTAGATTGGTGCCATTTAATTATTACAACATCACATTTAATTATTACCACATTATCTTATTAATTATTACAACATCATCCATTAATTATTGCAACATATAAATTACATACAATATTACAACATATTGTTACATACAATATTAACATATTATTACATACAATATATTATTACATACAATATTACAGCATATAAATATACAATTATTACAACATCATCCATTAATTATTATATCATCCATTAATTATTACATCATCCATTACATTTAATAATTACAACATCATCATCATCATTACATTTAATTATTACATCATCATCGTCATTATTTACTATTTAATTATTACAACATCATCCTATTTAATTATTACATCACTAATTTTTAAGTCACTACTAGATTGGTGCCATTTTACTCTCAATTGAAGAGTGTGCAAAAAATCATTTGCACATACTTTCCAAAACGTTTGGGAAGCACGCTGAAAATACTGCCAACGAGTCAATCTACTTAATTTTATGTCTTCGAGATTGTATTCTGGTATGCTTAATAATGACTGGCCGGTAAGGTAATGTACTTCACATTCGTCGGGATTGTCCGAAATATGGCAAAGAGGTCGTGAATTTAGGATTGATTCTATTTTACAAAATACGGTTGGAAGCTCCGCAAACGTGAGTGACTTGTCGCCTACACTACGTTGTAAATGGTACTTGGCTGATTTAATGTCAGCTTCCCATAGGCCGCCCATATGTGGTGCACTTGGAAGGTTAAATTTCCACTTAATGTTACGGCGAGTACAACATTTATCAATAACATCACTGTACGAACGCAAACATTGTGAAACCTCATTTAAGTGTTTTGCGTCAGCGACAAAGATAGTGCCGTAATTAGAATAAATGCAAGAACACAATTCGCGACGGGACAAAACCTATCAAGTGGGGCTAAGAAACACTCGATAGTTAAATTACTAATCACTTCTAGGTGAACTGCTTTAGTAGAAAAACAACTAAATAAACATAAATATGTTTTATATATTCTAGAATTTTTACGAAAATTTTCTTTTGTATAAAACAGACCACCAATATTACAGCATACGTGATTAAACAGTTTTCAGGACACACACGAGCGCTAGGTAAGTTGGCCATATAAGGCTGACACGAAACCAGTTTACATTTAAAACAAATTACCTATTTGGATAACAAGGACCTAATTACATTACATGCTGACAAAATTCAATATGTTCTCATAAGGATGGTGTGCAAAGTCCGAGGCCCAATGTGAAGATATTTCGTGTGATGATATTCAATTAATAGAATTGTTATATGACAATTTTTAGGAAATAATAAATTTTAATTCTGAAATGTCAGAGTTCTTCTATATATAGAATATATATGAGCCACTTATCAACGTGATCAAGTAACCAAGATGGGCCATGAAGCTACTCGCGAACGCCAGATACCAGTTGTGTTGGCCACGCCCCGCGCGAACACAAATCGGCCGCGTTATATTTACTGTTTACATGATACCAACAAAAGGGATGCACAATTTCGATTACCCGAGCTACTCGACTTGCTACGAAAGTGGTGGTATTTGTAACCACGTAACTACAACACTTGAATCAGTGAGCGCGACTTTATCATATTGTAAATCTTTACAATTATTAGTAATAATCTAAAATAATTTAGATAGCAGCACGGCTGCCATCAATTCTAAGCGCGGAATTGACTGTGGCTTTAAGGGACCCACTTTTGTTTTGCTGACCACTAATTGAATCTTGGTCTCGCCAGTCTTGTTTATATTTTGAGCGTAAATAAAAGTACCGTAGCGCGCAGAACAGAGTAGATCAATTCACGAAGCAAGCGACTTGCAGCCGGGTATTGTTCTCCTCATCTGACGCTAATTGGCGCAGAGTAGGACAGCAATAAACGGTGCAGTACGAAGTCCATAAGTATTTGTGTTTAATTCATAAGTTTTTATAGGCTCGATGCATTCTCATGTCATAAGATGTGTTGAAAATTACGCTCAGAGGGATCGTTTAACAGTTGTCTATACATTTTTGATATATCAGCCGAAAAACATATTTTATATAATCTAAATTGTAATATTATTTTTGAGATTTTACCGATTAAAATTAGGTAATTTAATGCTTTTCTATGACTTGATTTGGCTGAATTATCGATCTGTGCGCGTGGTCTACGCGTATAGGTGTGGGACTGCTACAGGTACATCTATACACAGGGGTGAGGAATGTAATATTAAGTGTGTGAGACGCTCGTAACGTACGCATAAACTCAATGTACGAATTATACAACTCGGGGGAGCGCACTACGTTCTAGTTGCAAAAAACGTTTAAGCAAACTGTTGTATAAATCACCCAGTTGTGGCAGTACAGGGCTGAGGAATAACGGTGAAGTATACCGACCGCTTTCATCACGATAATGCTTCAATACGTATATGTTTTCGGCAGTGGCATCTTGACGGTTAGAAAGAATGTCACACGGTGAACTCTCAACCTCCCAAAATTTATACAAATATTATTGATACAGTCATTATCAATTGTCTACGATACATAGCTTGATGTTGATATATGCATTAAGTTTCTGTCTATTATCATTTCTGTCTCCTAATTGACCAGTAATTAGGTAACCAAAAACACTATTTAGAGTGATCGGCATCATTTATAATTAATTTTTGACCATCATATATGTAAGGGCAAAATATCACCAGCTAATGACGATAGGCACCCGTCTATGAAACCCTGGGTCAGCTAAAACTAAGGTTTTATATTTTACAATCACGGTTGGTGGAATATTTACATCGGTAAATCGGCTGTTAATTTATTTAAGACGACGGCGTCTATATTAAATGTACAGTTTTGGTTTAGTCTGGAATTTAATTTACACGAAACCGTGCCATAATTATTAACTTGTTCACCATATAAACCAAAAATATTAAATGAACATTGGCGGGTTGATAACTCTATTGGATGTAAACAACTAAGCGAAATAAAATTCGATCGAGCGCCGGAATCGATCAGCACACGGCGAGGTTGGTTCATTCTGTATGCATCTAAGATGTAAACAACTGCAGTCCCTAAAATTACGCTATAATTGAATGTTCTGGAGAGAGAGTTAAGACAATCATTTTTACGAGGTTCAACACCCGCTGTACGATTATTATGTAAGTGTATAATGGGTTTCAGTACAAACAAAACATTTAAAATTACTTTTACATTGTGACGAAATATCAAGTGTTTTTAAACAACGGTGACATAAATGAAGTTCATTAGCACGGTTCATGCGTTGCGATGGAGTTAATTTACGAAATGACTCGCATCGGTAAATCATATGATTTTTATCACAATGTGAACATTTAAGTACATTATTTTCAGTGGTTTGAAAATACGATTACTGAACCTTTTATTTGAATATTTATTATTTACGCTTTTATTATCATGAAGTTATCGTTTAGGTTTAAAAGATCAAAATATCTATTTTATTTGTATTAGTAGAATGTTCAAGTACCTTCATTTGGTTTTGTAAACAAAGTCTTAATTAGTCGAAGGCAGGTATCGTTTTTTGATCTATTACTTGTCCAAATAATTTATGAGTACTAGGATCTAGGGCTTTTAGAGCGATATGACATGGAATCTAAGTAAATATATTTTCGATTTTTAATGCTTCCAATGCTTTCACGGAATTATCGAAAACATTCAAGTTAGATAGGTTATGAGGCGACTCTTTAGGGAGTAGGACGAAGTTCAACATCTTATCCAAATACTTTCTGGCTTGAATTCTGTGATCATTATATTTGTCTAACAAGGCATTCCAGTCGACTTCATAATTATCCGATGTGATCCGTACGCTTTTTACGATATTTAAAGGCGTACACATTGTGCAGGTCGTCACTATGGTGTGTTGGATTCATCACAAGGCATGAGTTAGAGGCCTTAGATGAGATAGTGTTTGGGTATGAAAACCTAAAAACGGTAATCATACTGTAACTCTTTCATGTTCTTTTTTTTTCTGTTCGGCCTTTGACGATGCGGCGCATCGCGAGGACTCGGGTTCGATTGCCGGCCGTTCGTCGAACGGGGCTGGACCGGTGTTATGGTTGGCTGTAAGATATTGCTCTCGCAGCAATAAGTCCGCCATATGTATCAATTATATATATTAAAGTAGATAAATAAATAAATAAATTTATCTATGTTTGTTATATAAGGTTGATTATATACTAATGAGCTAAAGGTTGGGACAATTTTCGATATAACCGTCTAATGAGTATTATTAAATTTTTGATAACCTCGGTTTCGATTTTGAAATATTTGACGAACCATTTTCTACCAACAATTTTGAAACGTAACATTTTATTTAATAATATAACTCGTCGAAACGTTCGAGTTCACTAAAATTCATCATGACTTCGGGGTCCACAGAACTTCCTTGTTCAAAAGTCTCATTTACTATTTTTTCGAATTTATTACGTAAATCACTAATCTCCGCAGGGCGCACCAAAACATATCGAGACTATTCGCCTCGTTAAGTTTTTTACTTAAATCATAAACCTTTTGCATTTGTGAAAATATTCCCTCATTGATCATTGTTAATTTTTTAACCTGTTTTTGGACTGCAAGTTCAGCTTTGGATAATCTAGGCTCGCCACCTTGTGACATAATTTTATTTTTCTATCATCACGGACGAATGCAGAAAGTTTCAGATCCGTCGTCGAAGGACCAAATGTGGGGGCGGCAAATAGTTCCAATATTTATTAGACCATATTTACTTATCCCTAATACGATTTCGATAACTCAAATAAGCGATCTGCTATACCTTTCTAAAGGTAAATACAATCCATTGACCTGTTCGCCTGCTGTCCTCGTCCAGGATTCGGATGGCAGATGCACTGGCTAAATGATGAGTTTTGATGAGTTCTAGGAGGTTGTCAAGGAAAACTGATTAGATAATAGTAAATCGCGAACGTCCCTGTATTTTTTAATGAGTAGGACTCGAATCTTCGGACGTTGACGGCCGACTGGTTCGCCGCTCGCAAGCGCAAAAGCCAACATAAAAAACGGCTCTCCCAGCTGGCGTAGCAGATCGCACATAAATAAATACAGAGAATAGTTTACTCTATACTACTACATATCCTAATGAAAATATCTAACTTTGATCGGGAAAATCAGAAAATAGCGTTGTAATGCCGTCAATATTGATAGAAAATTATTAGCAACCTTCCTAAATTCACCACACATTTGTAATTTAAGTACTAAAATCGCAATTGCATATGCAGTATTAATGAAAGTGAAAATAAAATAAAACATCCCTCTTGTTAAAATATAAAAAAGGTCTGAATTGTTTTCTCTACATTTTAATGATTTATCAAGTTGTAACCATGTTCACTTGACACATTCATACGAACGCTGTACACATAATGATTGCGTGCGGTTTATACGTGCTTTATGCACTTCATCCACTAACGTTATGTTATATATAAATGTCATTAGCGCCCTAAAACGGGTCATTATAAGTTGAGAATATTTGTCTTATCTGAATGAACTACTACTATTTCTTTTATGTACACGATTTATTGAAATTTTTATTTCAATCACAACAGTTCGTGCATGTACTTGGGGCCCTATATTTTCTTCGTTTTATATGGATATAACGTGTGTATTGAGTATAACAAAGTTGACTTCATTTATGTTTACAAGTAGCTTTGGGATAATCACATATAGTATTAGGAATTATTGAGTGAAAATATTGTGAAAACTTATTCCTAGTAGTGAGCATCGTAAGTGAAGTTTATTAGAACGTACAAATTTATTTAATGATAGGCATAAGCCTGTTTGATGCAGTACAAGTCTATTAAGTCAACCGTGCCCTATATAAACTCAGCGAGTAGCTTATGCTCCTATCTGCCCATATCTATAATTCTTGAACGTATGAAGCGCAGGAATAATATTCGTTCCTTTGCCTATTAAAACGTCGCAAATAAATTACGTAATTTTTGGAAATAAAGTTCAATCGTTTCTTGTCATCCTTATAATACAGAAATTCAATGAAATATGAGGGTACACGTTTTGATAACTAAATCATTTTATAAAATGCCAAGTACATTTCGTCGCTTCCATCTCTCGTTGTCTCTTGCCCTGATATTGTAGGTTCGATTAGATAGGAATTCGATTAAGAATGTCTTGATAGGGGTCTGTTAATATCAAGCATATTGAGTGCTCTCCTGCTGCGGTAGATACATTCTATCTATCCGCTACTTTTGTAAGGAAAATGTTTTCTTTTAAATTTCAAATTGTACTGAGAGCATTTAACAATTAGGTTCGTAATTTTACATGCTGCGTTGTGAAACTTTTGCCGTCATTAAGAAAAGTTTTAAGAAACGTCGGGTTTCCTGGCTAATCAAAAACAAAAAAAATAGGAAATCTGTTATGAACGAAAGTCATGTCGGTGAGACCAATCTGTTAACATGTGTATAGTGCACGAATTCTCTAAAAATATTGACCAATTACGAAAAGTGGGCTTTTTATTACTGAGACACTTTGTGTCACGGTTTATTTTTAATTTTCATAAGTAAAAGCAATTTTAAACTTATCTACTTATCTACAACAGATGCTAAATATGGCATTTTTTAGAAAATTGTTAATTCAAACATATTTTCCTTCATTTTTGAAAGTATGAAGCGCAGGGATAACATTTTTTGCGTCACTTCAATATTTGGAATATCATTGGATATATCTTTTAAACAGAACTTTAAATACTAAGCATCAAAATAACATACAATATGTTCCACTCATTGTAACTTTTATCAAACATTTTTTGATTAATTTGCATCAACAGTTTCAAGAGCTATGGAATCCTAATTTACGCATGTCCGATCAGCATGTGGGCGCTCTTTAATTGTAAATCTTGGGCGCAAAATAATTCAATAAGTGATTTTGCAAATAAACATGCATGAAATTAGTAAATCCATGGAAACCTATTTTAAACTCCCAATTTACCTAATTTACAAATTAATTATTCTAAAAGATATCAGATATTTAGTCACATTATTGGTCGCCCAGTGGTCGATATCCGACTGTAATATACTTACTTAGTCACATTGTTGAAAACAGTAACAGGTAGGTGAAAGGAATTTAATTCAGATTGCTGCTACAAAATTTTATTTACAACAGATATATATTTAGCAAGCTATATTTCACTAGTATATACAACAAGGATATCTGCTACACAATAATATATTACACCCTTTTTTGCCTTGACGTACACACCACAAACTATTGAAAAAGGAACATTTGAAATCCCACAAAATTCATAGTTCGAAATTCGTTCAATCAATCTGACAATTTAAAATTCTTTGGCGACAATCTCTGCTTTGTGTGACTGTTTGACCATAGACTACTATGTATTTGATATTTACAGTATGAACGTAAACAATTAATCTTTTAATGAATTGATAATATATAATTTATTTGTAACACATAAATAAATTGCAGTTTTCTGCACTTTTTCTCCATATAAACTTTAACTATGCCAAATTTCATACTATTGTAAAACAGGGTATTGTGTGTTATTTCAGACCAACTTACTTTATGCTTTTTAAGCGCAATAAAGTATATTAAGAGTATAAGATAAAAACTTTTGTTACATTATAAGTGACAATTTTGGTTAATAAAAAAATCTGTTAGTTTTTGGGGACGCTAGTTATATTATGGAAGTTTAGATGTTGATGAATGATGATTATAAAATATAATAAATTAGCGGAAAGAACTCGACGGTCCGTTTTCAGTCAAGTTTTTTCTTCAAAAGGTTTTTCTGCAAAGAGTATTGTAATATTCACTTACAAATTTTCAATAAATATCTCAGGAAAAGTAGTTATTTGTTTATTGAAATTTGTCTTAATATTGTCCAAGAAAGATAGACTTTTTTTCTACTAATATTTTTACTTTTGATTCATATTGTAGATTGACAGGAGCTGCAAACCGTACAGAGTTAAATTTAATAGTTTTTTTATCATTTGTATTATCGCTGTTCAAAACTGGTTTTCATCATACCAACTTTGCTTACTTTCATCCCGTCTGAAATCATAATGGAGTAGATAGTTGTATAACACTCAATTAACATCTAATCTTTTGAAGCGTCCTATTTTTTTAAATTCAATAAATGTTTTTTTTCTTTTCATTTGTAGGTTACAAAAGGCTTGTTTCATTAATTGTAATAACATAAGCCTAAAATTTATATTTTTTATCCTCTTACTTTTAACCAATACGCACTTCTATAGTTATAAATAGGGTTGCTGCCCGTACATTCTTCTGAAGAATGAAGATATTAAAAAAAATATTGGAATAAACCACTTAGGCATTTTAAACTCAAAACGAATTTTCAAGAATTTTTGTCTGCCTGTCGGTTTTTGAACGACTGGGGGTTCCATGAAATTAAATTATAAATAGATTTTAAATTTTAAATGAAATATGTGATTTTAGGTAAAAGAACTAAGTTTTATTTGAAAATATTTGTTGCGCATGTTTTTTATAAATTAGAGGCTTTAGATAAGATAGTGTTTGGGTATACAACCCTAAAAACGGTAATCTTACTGTAACTCTTTCGTGTCCTCTTTCTATTTATACCTTTGTTAGATTATTGTAGAAAACGTTTCTTAACATGTAAAAAAAATATCGTTTACATTGATGATAAGTACAATCGTGAATATTGATTATAAATAAGGGTAAATAAGGGAAGAAAATTTGACGGTGATATCTTTCTTCAAAAATTGTTTGAGTAAGAAAACTTTAATATTCGTTTATAAATGCTCACTAAACATCCGTTCCACTTTTCACAGTTATAACGAGAAAAAGAAAATATTTTCCAGAGATAAAATCGGGCCACAGTAAATAGTTCAGTCGCACCCAACCGATCTAACTTTTAGCCAGTCTGACTGTTATTGCCTCACGTTCCAGCTTATTTTCATTTTGTATATTTAGCTAAATCCTGAAAATAAAGTAGTTTTATTTAATAAAATGTTTGACTCTTTAGATGGCGATATTATTGATAACGAAATGCGCACATCATAGACGTAGTGTACCGTTAAACAAAAATTTTCGAAAATTCATTTTGAGTTTAAAATGCCTAAGTGGTTTATTCCAAACAAACAATTTTTTTTGTTTATTCCAAAGGTACAAATGAAAAGAAAAACAACCATTTATTGATTATAAAAAAATAGGAGGCCTCGAAAGATGAGAAGTTAATTGATACATCAATTCAGCGTTATATAACTATATACCCCGTTGTAATTTCAGACAGGATGAAAGTAAGCAAGGTTGGTATGATGAAAACCAGTTTTGAACAGCGATAATACAAATGATAAAAAAAACTATTAAATTTAAGTCTATACGTTTTGCAGCTCCTGTCAATCTACAATATGAATCTTTCTCGGACAATGTTAAGACAAATTTCAAATAACTACTTATTTTTCCTAAGATATTTATTGAAAATTTGTAGGTGAATATTAAAATGCTCTTTACAGAAAAACGTTTCGAAGAGCAAAAAGCTAAAATTTCGTACAGTAACAGAAACCTGAAGTTCTTTTTAAAAGATCTATCCAATGATACTTCAAATATTGGAGTGACGCAAAAAATCCTGCGCTTCATACGTTCAAGAGTGAAGTGAAGGAAAAAATGTTTGAATTTACAATTTTCTAAAAAATGCCATATTTAGGATCTGTTGTAGATAAGTAGATAAGTTTAAAATTAAAAATAAACCGTGACACAAAGTGTCTTAGTAATAAAAAGCCGCTTTTCGTAATTGGTCAGTATTTTTAGAGAATTCGCGCACAATACACATGTTAACATGACTGACATTGGTCTCGCCGACATGACTTTCGTTCATAACAGATTTCCTATTTTTTTGTTTTTGATTAACAAGGAGACCCGACGTTCTTTAAAATTAAAGATGGCAACAACGCAGCATGTAAAATTACGAACCTAATTTTTAAATGCTCTCAGTACAATTTGAAATATAAAAGAGAACCTTTCCCTTACAAAAGTAGCAAATAGATAGAGCGTATCTACCGCAGCAGGAGAGCACTCAATACGCTATATTAACAGACCCCTATCAAGATATTTTTATCCAATTCCTACCTAATCGAACCTACAATATCAAGACAAGAGACAACGGGAGATGGAAGCGACGAAATGTACTTAGCATTTTATAAAATGATTTAGTTATCAAAACGTGTACCTTCACATTTCGTTGAATTTCTGTATAATAAGGATGACAAGAAACGAGTGAACTATATTTTCAAAAAATATGTAATTTATTTGCGACGTTTTAATAGGCAAAAGAACGGCTATTGCAAGTGCGCCTCCATAAAGATAGGAGCGCCAGCTATTCGCAGTCATACTTGTGTCATTTTTTAAAATTCTTTCATTGTCACAATTTTGAATCCGTTAGTTATCCATTTGTTTTATTTTAATACCGAATTTAAAAACATATATATATATATATATATATATATATATATATATATATATATATATATATATATATATATATATATATATATATATATATATATATATATTATATATATATATATATATATATATATATATATATATATATATATATATATATATATATATATATATATATATATGTATACACAATAGTAAGCTCCGAACTTACAAATATAATCTACAATCAAACGCTGCCGGTTACAAATTCCGATCGTAAACGCAACAAATACATTAAAATCACCGAAGGTGAGAATATAAAAGTCTAATTATCCTGTCAAAGCCTTCGGGCACCGGCGGGCTAACGACGGGACCCATTAAGCCGGAGCGATGCTTTTTACGTAGCTGCGACCATATCACCCCGCATTACGGGTCGCGTCTTGATATACATTCTTGTGGTACCCATTGCTAATGGTGACGAATTCTTACGTTTACCCTCGTTTATACTACGATGGTTTACGATGCAATATCAATATTTCGGAAGCGTTAATATTGATATTGTGCTTCAAGTATTGTTGTGTTATAAAAAAATAATTATATTTTTTAGGTTGAATATAACTCAATAGTTATCCGTAAGTTTTGAAATAGAATATGGAAAAGAATCGTCAAGTGCGTAATGAAACTTAAATTATTAGATTATCGTAACGTACGAATACGAATATATGTAATAAATACTAATTTATTTATCCAATAGAAAATGTTTATAGTTTTTTTCGAAGAAATTAGTAAATGTTATTAACAAGATTGTTACATTTTTTTTAAATTGTACTAAGTTGCATTTTTTAAAATTGTGTTAAGATTGGTACATTTTTTAAAATTGTGCTGTTTTGTGAGCAAAGTTTTCTTTACTTTTCTAAATTTGTCTGTATCATCAAATAAATCAAATTTAATTTTTAATGTCATCATAAATAGGAGCAAAGGGCAAGATTTTATAACGGCAAAAGAAGACGGATATTTGAAAAATTGAGCAATGATCATGGGTAGGAAAATTTCACCAAACTTCATATTTTAGCTAATGAAACATGAAAAATATATAAAGATTATCCAAGGATTCCAAAATGAATCTAGTATTTTGAATATGATGAAAATTAAGATAATATATAAGTGTATATCAGCAAAATGTCAACGAATTCCGGAAAAACCGTGTGTAACAACTATTCCAAATAGGATTTTGGAAATTCACACAATGTTTTCAATATTGGTGATATCTCCGAAATTGGTAATCTATTACTTTGGAGAGTATCTATCTTGATTTTAATGTTAGCCGAAAGTTGTCTCAACACACTTAATAAAAATAAAATTATTGGGTTATATACCATACTTATTTCTATTACAAAATATTTTAATTGCCATTTTACTAAAATGATGCGGCGGTCGTTTTTATGAAATATTTTTTTAATTCACTTACAAAAAATAGTGGCAATTATATTACAGTAAATAATGCTTTATCTTACCATTTAGTATAAGATCACGTTGGCAATGGAACCAATTTATGAAGTAAATTTGTTGGTAAAGTTTACATAGTAGCTAGTTAATTCCTAATAAATATATGTGAAATTATAGTTATTTAAATTATAGTTGCACATGTTACATAAACCTTTTAATATCATAATAATTTAATATGATACGTCTAACACAAATTTGAAATAATATAGCCAGAATTCGTTTTAAACAACTTCATAATCTCGTAATATTTTTGAATGCTTATATGTTTACATTTTTATTAAAATTACGTTAGGTATATGAGAAGTCTTTAGAAAATTGATTTTGTCAATTCACAAAGAAAAAAAACTTGATTCTTACAAACATTACAATGTTTCATATTTCGTAGATAAATGGAAATTATTTTGATTAATTTTTAGCGTATCAAAAATTCGAAAAACATTTTTTATCAAAAAATTTCATTAAGTATTTATGAACTTAAAACTATGAATGTTAAATAGTTCACACATTTAAACTTTTTGTACCAAGATCAATATTTTATGAGATGTATTTATTAATTTGAAAATTATATATAATCACGTAATAATTTTCGTCATTTTGTCAAGGTTCACGAGAAATTTAGCATTATAGATTTCGCCAATATAGTAGATATAATACGACCTCTCAGATCGGGTTAAATTGGCGAGTTATTTAGGCGTAACCATTAACCATAATATTAAAAAGAATTGAATTGTAATAATCAGGTAAAAAATAATTTTTTTCTGGATTATACGCCAAATTACTACGTAAAATGGTTTCTGAGAAAAACGGCTGTATTAAACAGACAGACGAATGGACAATATGAAGGATACGAGATCCTAAAATCGTTATATTCATGTAATAAACATACTTCATGTTGTAAAGTAAGTGTGATACACTGGCATGCCTAAAACATAATTTAATGTAATATTTTTTATCTTAATATTTTAGTTTCGATTGAACAACAGAAAATATATCCGTAGTCGTGAATAAATGGATGTTTGTGCATTGAAAACATTAAGTAACAAATTTCTAATTCAGAATAGTTATTGTATTATGGAAATAATTTCAGATTTTAATGTCAATGTAATTATTTGTCTATAATGCTAGTTATAAACACAAATTGGTAAATCATTCGCATTTGAAATTTGAAAATTGGCAATTTCTTTGCGTTTGTGATTTTCGTCTCGTAACGTAAAGTAGCCATAATATAAATATTTAATTTTAGCTGTTTGTTATATTGGTTTAAATATTCAAAGGATTCTTATATTATATATAAGAATCGAAAAGACGAGTTGTGAAATGATGACGAGTTGTGATATGATATTAAGACCGGTTTTGAAAAAAAAAATAAAAACTGACCAAAACGATTGTTCTTTTCCGACTCTACCTTAGATTCATGTTATTAATAATTATATATCTTATCCTTTAAAATTGATACGAATTTTGTATATTGTATATTGATTTTAATTTCGACGAATTTTATTTCTAATATCATGGAACGTAATAGTCATTCACGAAATTATTTTAAATTACCATTAATCTTATAATTAATTGGAAGTCTTCTTTACGTTCACCAAATGTTTCATTGTGATTATTTTAAAACTGTGAAAACAAATTCAAAATATACATACATCCTTTTATAATAAAAATATAAAAACAAATTTATTAACTACACACTATTAAATTACTGTAAAGTTTCTATGATAAAATCAAATTTTTTACTTTACCTTTGAGCTCTAGAAAACATATATGTTAATTATTATCGAAAGGAAAAATAAAAGTTAACACGAGTATATTAACGGTATACAAAGTTCAAGATAACAACTTGTATTGCTTCGTTATCACTAATATCTTATATTTTCAACATCGCGAGCGGAAAAAGTTTGATAAACTAAAAGTAATTAAGGAATAATATTTCTCATAAATACTAGACTTATAAATATATAAAGCGTGGAAGCAAAGTTCATGTCGATGAACTCTTATGGGTGAAAGTGTAAACCAAGGTCGAACAAGGCCTTTTGATGCTAAGGGAAGGAGGTAGTTAAAAGAAAATTAATATTACATTTTCTTTAACTTATGACACTCTTAATATCTAAAGAAACATATAGAGATCATATCGCGTAATCAAGGATTTTTTGAAAATGGTATTTATGCATTGATGGTGACTTCAAAACAGAGTCGGGAAAATTAAAGCAGTGTTTGAGAGAAAATACAGCTGCAAAATATTTACATGTTTTCAATAGAGCATTTCTGCATTCTTGCGACTATGAGACAACGGTTTTGCCGATTGTTTTAATTCGAGTAGAAGGCTCAAAATGAGTAATTATGCAAATATAGGAAAATGGTTTACAGGTTAAAACTGAACCTGAAACACATTTTTTATCTTAGGCATTAGTGATTTTATCCTAAAGGGCTTTTTATTAAAAAGAAATATTTACTAAATTTAATAAATTACTGCCATTTTTATTGTTGAACAGAGTAATATCGAAATTACATAAAATTCCTCAGAACTAGATTTTGTTTGCATGTCGATTATATTAGCGAGATTTTTTTTCGAAATCAAGATTTTAGTGAATTTATAATTGCTATCAACAAGTTTTCTATGGTCTTCAACTATTAACATATACTATTGAAAATCCTATATTATTATTTAACATATCATTTCTCTGGATGTGAATATTTTTATAACTTATTAGTTAGATTTGTTACTCACCTTGTTAGTATAGCGTGCTCATTATGCTTCATTTCTTATGCTGAACATTATCCTGAATTTGGAAGATACAGTTTTATTGGTCCTAACAAAAGTTATCTTCGAATATATATATATATATATATATATATATATATATATATATATATATATATATATATATATATCGTTTGTAAAGCTGTTCAAGTTATGAACGGTGGTAGAAATAATAGTCCAGGGTTTAGTAAATTTAAATATCTTCCATTAATAAGACACGAGATTATTTCTGCAAAGAATATTTCTGGTCTAAATGGAATTTTAAGTGTTTTACAGTTCCAATTCTCTCCTACTTTAATTTTGTTTATAGTGTGATTACTAAGTTAACTTTTTCTACGCAATGAAATCGTATAATTCCTATTGTTTACAGCTTTTTAATTGAAGAATAAAATAATAGTTTTACTTAAATTAAGATTCGATCAAAGAGAAATAAAGGTAATAACATTTTCTGTTCACATTTTTTGACAAACTTTATTTCCACGCTTTTACATATAAATTTATTTTTCAAAAGTAGAATCTTGAAATCTAGATTTCAGTCCAATATTTTATATTTATGAAATACAATTGAAATAATACGTTACTGAATAACATCCTGTAATGTTTTTCGCTTTAATACATTCCAATACCCAGTTTTGTGAATATTGTTATAGTCATAATCATTTGGGATTTTTATTACGTCTCATGTAAATGAATAAATATTTTATATTGAAAAATAAGTTTCAAACTTGCCGCTCTAATCTACAATCAGTTGCGGCCAGTTACAAGCTCCGATCTTAAACGCAACAAATACTTTAAAATCACAAAATGTGTGCACACAAAAAGTTAATTATCCCGTCGAAGTGCCTACGCCGGCCAGTTAATGACGGGCCTCATTAAGCCAGGACGATGATTTTTACGTATCTGTGTCCATCTCACCCCGCATTATGAGGTCGCTACTCGATACCCATTCTTGTGGACCCATACTAATGATACCTATGTTGCTGCTAAAGTTTGTGTCTTCTTATATTCATTCTATTGAATATTTAATTGGAAATGAAATTATTAGTACTTATTTGGTCAAACTTGGTGGCATAATGAAGATTAGAACGATTAATACTGTTTCATATACGAGTCTAAGTATTTACTATATCATGTTTGTGTGTATAACACAAACATGGCAACAATCCATTTTAGGATCCTTACTTGGCAGCGGAGAGAGAAGTAAAAGTGCAATAGTCTCTATATTGCTTATAACCATTTATTAAATTGGTCAAAGTTAAAACAAATTTATTGGCTACAGTTTGGATACAGTTAATATTTTTGGATGAATTGACTTATTAAAATCATTACAGTGAACATACCTCGATATGCAATAAACAAGAAATTTAGCTATAGATAAACCAATCTGAGATTTCGCTGGAAATAGAGTTAAAGTTATCAAAAACGTGTGGGCATCGACCGATGATTGATTGCTCGGAAAAGGTCGACAGATCTCATTAGCAAAAGAAGGCCTAAAGACATAAGAAAAAATAGCGATCTATTTAAATAAAATATTACTATGCTAAAAATACGATTTACAGCTCATGAAATTCACTAAAAATTATACAAAACAGTTTTGAAACATACTTTCTCTAATTACAGCAGAAAGGTGTTTACTGAGGTCGGAACTACACATTACTATTTTAAATCTACTATTTTGGTTCCAAAATAAGAAACAACAGTGCGAATGGCTGTTAAAATAGCATGATTCGTTAGAATATTATTTTCAAAAATCTTGTGGGCTGACAAATCCAAAAGTAAACTATTTGTTTAGAATATCGCGTTCGAAACACTTCTGAAGAAAATATGTGGCAGGACTGCATTGTGGTTATGGTTTGGGTTTATTTTTCTTGCAAAGACGAATTACCCAATTTAATAAAATTTTATTAAAATAAATGTTTTCAAAAATGTGTAGAAGAATATTACTCTATTTGGATATTCTTCAATTAATATAGAGTTGTTATGTAATATGATAGGATTAACCTGACTAATATTATACACACAAAAGTGTGTTTATTTGTCCTTCTTTCATGTCGCAACAGATCAACGGATTGACTTGGTTTTATGCACCGGGTGATAACATACTTTTCATCCCGAGAAATCTCAGTACTTCAGGAAAAGTCTTATTTGAAACAGAAAACGGAATAATGGGTCAGTGTTTCAATAGAGAATCCAACCGACAACATTTTTTGAAACGATGCTTATACATTATAAAGGAGCAATACAATCAATCTCTTTAATCCTTCATTTTGAGGGAAATATTTTTATTTTCATTGTCATTTGTATTGTTAAATCACGAAAATAAAGAGTTAGAATTTAATTACCCTTAATCATTTTCGACGGCGTTGCACGTTTTAAGTTCTTCCAATAATTTTGAAACTATAACCACGTGAGCATAACCACGGGTAAAAACTAGTTACAAATATAGTTGAAAATCGCAAAGAACTTCCTTGGAATAAAATCAAACAATTTTGATAAATATTTTAAGAGGGACAGAGTCGTCTGATTCAAAATTATTAAACTTGCATGGGAAGAGATAAGTAGAATTTCAGAATTCAATATCTCGGCAGAAAAATCTTCAACTCTCACAAAAATGGTTTTAGTCAAAAAAGGTAATTTGGTTACCGTATTTACTCTAGTTGTGTTAACTCTATATGTATTGTTTTTTATTTAAATTTATTTATCTGTTTATATCGTAATTTAATTGAATATAACAGTATAAGCATTAAATATGTATACCATAATTTTAATTCGAATTCACTAGAATATTTAAAGTAGTCTCAAATTTTTTATGGCAATATTGTAATAGATCATTTTTAAATATCATGTTATATTTGATATTATATGCTTTATATTCTGTGGTGTATATGCCATATTATAATAACATATTCTATATTATAATATGATGATTAATTTTCAATTTGAACAATTGTATTTAATATTTCGAGACATATCTTAAGGTCTAAATTCTGATATCAAGTTTAAATTTAAAAATCCATTTTTCTATCCCATTAAGAATTGATATAAGATTGTTGAGATTTTTAAGGATCCGATAGAAGAAAAATACAATCTGACTTAAAGTTCTTAATATTATTGATTAGTGAGCAATGGATATGAAAAAGATGATAATAAATTCATTTGAGAAAATGTAGTCTCAATTGGAGACAAAAGTTTATAAATAACATTTAAGATCAGCAAATGTGAACATAAAAATAAAGATTGAATGACCGGTTTGTATTTTAACGATGGTTTTAGGATAATCCATTAAGATTTAAGGATAATTAGTTAGATGGAAAAATTGAGACTTCACAAACATAAATAGTATTGAGTATAACGACATAGAAAAAGTCATGTGAATAACCATCAGCAAGACCTAGTATGAAAGCAAGTGGGAGTATAATAAGTGACAGGAGAATTTGGTTTCTACTTTCACAGGGAAATAAAAGCTACGGTCGGTCCGAAAACATAAATTTACAAACGGTAGACGAGAATATTTATCTAACATATGAAATCGTTAAGAAAAACTATTTCCATTTAGCTGTTTTTATGACTAATACGCCAATATTTTTAATTTGCCCTAAAATTTAGTGATATTATGTACAAAAAAAATTCTCAAAATGCGTCACTTCTATATTTGAAATTTTGATAAATATTATAAATTGATTTTCTTTTAAGAGCGTGTTTAATATTGTTTTGCTATAATATAGTGTATTCAAGGATTGATGGAAATACTTCTTAGATACTTAGATATATTTTCATCTCCTGACTATTAACTGGAAATAATAAAAATAGGTACGCAAGAGTAGACCTATTGTACATTTAACAACAATAGGGAACCGAATATTAAACACGAAATATGTCATCTTGTGTGGTACTTACAGTTTTTTTTTGTAAAAGTCAGACATTAAATTATTCCGCTCTTGAAAAAATAGAAGTATCGTAGTAATGTAATTAACATGTACGTCGCCTAGTTTATTTTTACTTTAGTAAATTTTTTGAATTCAGTAAGGTATTAACTTGATTTTTGCTTACTAATAGTTTTATTAAGCGTATTAAAAGTTATTTTTATTTTATCCTTTAAAAAAAAACGAGTTAATATGAGTAGGGGAATCGGTTTATTTATATTAGAATTCATTTTATATAAGATATTAACTATATTTGTTATGAGTATTTCAAGGAATGAACGGTGGTTCCATTCAAAGGTCATACATCAACAAATGTTAGTGCTGATGAAGTTTTATAACTTCTTGTGGAGGCTAAGCTTACGAAATATCAATATTTGTTGATAATGAACTTTGTTAATATTAAGACTTCTATCAAACATTTTTATTAAAGGGTTCTGAAAGCTTAGAAAAAGTGATATTTTAACGATACGGAAGTAATGGAAACAAAAGTCTAGATCGAGTTGCGAAGTTTGTTAGATCACATAGCTTCACGGATCTTAGAGTTAGAAAAATTTGTTTTAAATATTATTCTAGTAGAGTCAGTTAATTTAACTTTAATTGGGAAGTAGGGTTTTGATGATAGTACGGGTCACAGCGAGTACAATTAGTCTTTCGCGGATTCTAGTTTAGATGGAATAGTACTTAATTTGTAACTTCTTACATTCCTTTGTAGTTAGTTACAAATCCGGATAGTGAAACCAAAATTTTGTGGAAAAATCCCCGCCCCTCTTCTATAAGATACTGTAAACCCATTCGTTTCCAATTTGTCAGGGAAAGTTATACTGTTTCTGAAAATGAGGAAGCTGATTTTAAAGAAAATGTAATTTCCTTGTATCCAACAGTATTCACATTAGATGAACACGTTTTCAACATCCAGCATTCTTTGCAACTGACTGTGGTCTACGGTAAAATTTATAGTGTGTTAAGTGGAACATCATTTGCTAAGTGTTATATTTGTGAAGCAACACCCAAAGAAATGAATGACATAAATAGGTGCTCGTGAAAAGAAAGTAATGAAAATCGTTTTGAATTCGGTTTGCCACCTTCATGGTTCCGTTTCTTTGAGTGTTTCCTTCAGCTTTCATATAAAATAGATTTAAAAAGTGCTAGGATAGGTCAGACGCCATTGAAAAATGTTATCTGATAAGAAATTGTACGTTCAAAATCAGTAGAGGGTCTTGATTAGGCTTAATTGTAAATAAACCACAAAATGGCGAGAGCGAGATATCGAATGACGGAAATACCCCGAGAAAATTATTTTTGAATTCAGATTTTTCACCCGAAATTACAGACTTAAACAGAGATTAAATTGACCATTGTTCTCAAATTCTGCAAGCATTATCTTCGGGATACGATATCAATTTAGAGTCATGTAGTAAATTTGTTATGGAAATCGCGCGACTTTGGGGACAAGAATATTAATTGCATAATTCCCCAACTTCCGTCCGCAATGTTCTAATACATGGCTCATAAATTGTAAAGCATGCATTAGTGTCTATCGGGGAATTATTTGAAGAGGTTGCCGAAGCTAATAACAAAAATTTTAAGGTACTTAGATGAGACCATGCTCGAAAAATGGCTTGGAAACTTACTAATACTGATTTAATAAAAATAATCATGTTACAGTCAAACCCCTTCGTTATTAGCCTACGGGAGCTTCCCCAGAGGGAAAAGAGTTTTTGGAATAGTCAGGTATTAAGTTTTTTAGTAATTTAGAAAATTTTGTAGTAGTTTTAAGAGAATATCTGAGTGTAGTTATATAGTATAACCACATTCTTTTCTTAAAAGGAAAATA